>JARFIZ010000186.1:0-1392401 GCA_036325965.1 Sinopyrophorus schimmeli
GGAAATGTAAAACCTTAAACTCGATTCATGTAATTTAAAAGCTATAAAAGCATGTGCCGAAAATTTCATCTTTTATTATTTGAAATTAGATATTTTAATTAATTTTAGTAAAAATAATGAAAGTCAAATAATTATAAAGATCTAATATGTTACTATTTTTACCTATTATACTAATATAGAATTGATAGTGTAATATAAAGAACCAGTATGTAGCTTTAATACATATAATGTAAGATTAATTTATAAAATTGAAACTGCTTTTTAGGCACTGCATTTAAAACTTTTAAAGCCTGATCTATGATGTAGATGAAAATATTTATAAAGTTTTACATGCATAAGAACAATAATTCACAAGTGGAAAATACAAATAAAGGCACACTCAAATACTAAGAAGAACAATAAACATAGTTAACAAATATTCTAAATTTAAGAAAGCAACATATGCAACTAAAGGTACCCATTCACTTACAGTTCGCCTGCAGATTAAACTAGGTCAATTACATATACAGGCTATCAACACATGAGTCTATTGTAAGATTCACTTAAACCAAAGGCTTTAATCTATCAATGGCCTCTATATGTAATTGCCCTTGACTGATCTGCAGTTCTGGACTGCAGGCGAACTGTAAGTGAATAGGTACCTTTACAAAATAATTATGTAACAGTTAAGCGGTTATGTTAAACTATTTCCCGATGTTTTAGCAACCAAAAATATGTAGCACGGTGGCAACTTGATGCAGAATGGCTTAAGTAGTTTGATGGTCCTCTTATTTACCAGATGAAGTAAGCACCAAATGGATTATGCCCCCTTGGAGCGCCCAATTAGTACCCATCGAAATATAGATATATGACTATGTAAATACAATGGAAAAGAAGACAAATGCCACTTTCCTTCATTACATATAAAATGTTTATGGAATTGAATAAGTTCTATGAATATATTATATAAAATAAGACCCCAATTTCTTTATTAATATTGAAAGGGCTCAATGCATAGCTTTGAAAAATTGTTCAATGCAATTGGTGAGTTGTTTTTTGATAGCACTAAAAGCTTGAATTTTACATGCATTTTAGATTTAACTAAGAATAAGTTTAAATTGAATCAGACTCTTATATAAACCATTTCAACTATGTTTATTTTTCTGCTAATTTCAAATAGTGTGTCAACAAGGATTGAATTTTAAAACGATCACAAAAAAAGGAATGTAAGAAAAACCCAAAAACTGGGGCCTACCTTTCACCGAATATTTTCATGGATTGCTTTAGAAGACCTTTGATAAGTTCGATATTTCCAAAACTGATGTCGGAAGGAGGGTGCGATGTAATGTAGGACATCTTTACTTGTAGATTCGTTTCTGTGAAAAAATGAACAAAAAAACATGTTAAAACATAAGCTCCACGATAGCTGTAAGTTTTAATAGAAATACGTAGAATTAATATTCACCTTGTTTTAAGGGTTGAAAATTAAAATTTAAGGAGCACATATTTAAAACACAATTGTTCAGCTTGACTTTACATTTACAACTGACTCATAAATCAAAACCATTATGAGAAAGCTGTTATTATTCATATCAGTTAACTCCAAGGCTATCTAAAAAGAGCTTTGATAATTTTAAATAAAATAATCGATTTATTTTATGTTCCAAAAACACCGATAAAGAGTATTATAAAAATATTAGCTCTCACTAAAATTCAATCAAGGCCAAAGATTTAATTGTTGCTAAATATAATTTAGAATAGTAATTAACTAAAAAGGAACAAAGTTTAAACCAAAATTAATTTTGAATCGTTGAAAGTACTTACATATTACTTTTTAAAGAATCCGGTAACATTTCAAATTATGAAGAAATTATGAAATTATGAAGAAAAATAAAGAGCTTTCCATTTTGGTAACATAACAACACATCTTAACAAATAACTTACATCAATAAATAAAAAATTCTTCTCCATCTTCCATCCATGAAAGAAACTAACTCGGACCTTCCATCCCTCTTATTCCTTCCGCGAAGATCGCATCGGCGACAGAGAACATTAAAACACCACCTTAAAATTCATCAAATCTCAGATAATATATAAAGCAACACAAACATAAAGAAGGAAGAATTAATCACCTTCTGCCAGTTTAAAATTTATTATAAACAACTGTTGATTTATAATATTTATAATGTACTTGATCGAAGATACTGTTTAAAACGAATAAATAATAAACTGACAACAGTTTATTAGTGTTGGACCAGAAAAATTGTTAGTATTCAGAAGTATGCAACTATTTAATAATTTCAGAAGTACAATAAATAATACAAAACTGTTAGTAATTAGTAACAATTAACACTGAATTGCCTCGAACAGAAATACCTTAATGTTATTTATAGAACTATTAAGAAAATAGTTTAAAGCGAACCAATAAACAACTTATTTACACTATTTATCATTTAGGTATATTATAATAAATTCTTACCCCTAACTCTCGTGTTATATTATCTATGGTATTTTTTATTTAGTAAATAAAGCAATAGTACCAAAGCATTTGGTCTTATATTTACCTATAGTCCCTTTTCAACTTCGTACCTAGAAAAATATATAGCCACTTATTTGCCGATATGTTTTAATAAGTGAACTGCATCTCAATTGGACCACTCCACAGTCTTATTCTAGGGTTGAAATAGCACAGGGATAGTGAGAACTATAGCAATCGATATGTACACTAATCAGCATGGACGGTATCTGCTAAGCTAAAAGCAACTATACATTAACATTGGTTAATTGGCCTTGTTCATCTTTTGTAATTTTTGATTCACATTTTAGTGCATGGGTGTCCAACCTTCTAGCCTTCCCTGGCCTGCATCGAAAGAAGAAGAGTTGTGTACAATATATTGTCAAGATATTTAAGTAATTTAAAATGCATTAATTGTTAGAAAAGTGCAAGCAAGAGCAAATAATCCAAAGTGTTTCGATATGAATCAAAGAAATTTTAAACAAATTCGATCGTCCTTAAATATTTTATAACAAACAAGATTCTTAAAATAACAATACAAATTTATTGAAAAGAAACCGTCCCGGGCCGCAGGCTGGACCACCCCGTTTTAGTGTATGAAAATGTATTCTGTTTTCTCCAAAAACGAAGGCAGACTTCAACAATTACACAAGTGCAAAATTATTCAAATCGACCGTAAAAATCTGTGCCCATCATCCACTCCGGTTCAGTTAAAACTCCAAACACATTTTCATTAATACAAGAATTCCACCAATCCGTCGAAATTAACACAATGAAGCCGAGTAACCTTTAAAAAGCACAAAATGCAAAATTAGTGTGTGAGTATTTCGGCTAAGAAAACCTAAAATTAACGCTTCAACATTTTAAGATTAAAATTAGTAACGTTACAAAAGTATTTTGAAATGCATTAAATTTAATACAAGTTTTTTTATTAAAAAAAAACCTAATCCTGCATTTTGGTTACAATTCATCTTAGAACTACTGCCGTCTTCCCCAGATCAATGCCGTTTTCAACTTCTGGGCAATTTTAATTTTACAATGAGCAACAATCCCCTTGTTTTGAAGTCTTATCAAAAAAAAATTAGCACCTCAAATTTTGCAAGTTATCCAAACGAAAAATCAATTTAGATCGACTTAATAAGGGATCGCAATGATTAATGGGAGAGTTGGTTGTTCGGAGTTTCAACTACTGTTTGATAGAAAAAATTTACGAGAAATCGCACAACCAACAAAATCTACAACTAACTACAATATTGATCCCTCATTCAACGTACCTGAACATGTTTATATATTTATAGAGGCCTTGGGGGCCTGTGTGGAAGAAGTATTGTTTTTTTTTTTATTCGATATCGACTATATCACTATTGAGCCTACAACAAACGCACCCTCTTCTCAATTTGGCTTAAGTTCTCTTTTCCCATAATAATTTGGCTGAGCCAGAAAACTGGGTCAGATACCAGATTAAAATCAGTCTATTAAGACGTACACTTATATAAGGCCAAATATGGTAAAAACAGATTCTATCACCCTAAAAAATCTAATCGCAGAATCTACTGTGGAAGTGAAGAGTTAGAGCCACTTATTGCGAAAGCCGCTCAACCTCCTCCCCCACATGAGGTTGTATCATACTATCGTTCCCTGAAGGTGCTGTGGATCTGTCGAGCTCGGAGTCGGTGGAAGTCCAGTTTGCTGAGCAGAGACGACGGAGTCGCCGTAAGGTGGAGGGCTCGATGGAGGATTGATGCCTAAGCTTAAGGGCTGCGCGGTCGGTAGAATACTTTGAGACAAGCTAACACTACTTCCTGCCCTGCTTAGCATACCGGACGAAGGTGGAGGATTTATGATCAACGCAGTATTGCTCGAAATGACGGGCGGGCTGTTCTCTTCCGGAGGAGTCACCTCCAACCCTATACTTCCGTTCAGAGCAATTTTAATGGGATTATTATAGTTGGTATAAGTCGACGACGAGAAATGCGAGAGTCCTATGTCTTCTAAACTACTTTTTCTTCGCCCACTACCGATATTCGTGAGCCCTTGTCGTAAGGAATTTGATCTTCTGAGTAAAATGTCGTCGATGACACGTAAGGAGTTGGACCTTCCTCTTTGGTATCCAGCTACTGTTGGACTGTCCGGCAAAGATAAAGAGTTCGATTTGGTCGTCACCAAAGGCGGAGCTCGAGTTGGTTGGAAAGTGGACAACCCAAGCCCTGAGCCTCTCCGACTTCCAAGTCCGGCCATCTGCTGGATCAAGGTTTGGGAGCAGAAGCTGATGTTCGACTTCCTTCTACTGTTATGCCTCTCGAAGGTCTTCTGGGCCGAGAACGGACTCGGCCTCACCAAATATCTAAAAATGATTTTTTTTAATCAGATATCCCAATTCGTTCATTACTCACATTATATCTCCTTCTTCTAATTTAAGATCACAGCTAGGATTAATAATGACATAAGAGAGACTGTTCCTTTTCTCGCTGACATCGTTGTAATCCATCGGTGGCAAGTTCAAACTTTCCATCCGCGATCGAACGAGATTGGCGATTTCGGCCCTTTCGATCTGCTGCTCGTGGTTATCTCGAGCTTCGTCGGCCATACTCAAAGAGTACTGAAGATTTAAAGACCATAAAGTTAATGCACAAACTCCAAAATGGACACGAGCCGAATAAATGAATTAAAAAGCTAAGGATTATTAACAAAGCATAATTAAATGAAAGACACGAAAGCTGCACAGGCATAGGTTGTTATCGACTCACCATGGAGTTACGTTTTTCGGAGCAGCCCAGACAATTGGTGCTTTCCTTGGCCCGGTACGTGACCCCTACACGATCAGGCCCAAAGTCCTCGTCAAGCTGAAGGAAATATGAAGCTGCATAGTACTAAAGGTCGTGCACTACCGCCATTTAAATGTTATAGCAATTGGTTATATTCATTCCTTAATTACTACGATCGCAAAACATTCTCATTTAACCAAAGAAGTTAAATGAAAATATTTTAGTTCTCTAGGCGAGATTCAGAATGAACCCAATAGAGCGCAAAATCTAATTCACAAGTAACTTAACAAAATCATTGCGTGAAGTGCTACACACACAGAATTCTTCGTTAACTACTTTGGTTTAATTTTTTGGATCGAACGCTCCTTTAAGAAGGAACAACACAGTAATGGGTCGAGAAAAAAATGCTGATTAGAACACTGTCTGTTTGTTATTTAATTAATTACTTGCTATTAGATTGAGGAAAAGATATGTCACTAAGGATGTGTTAAACTCCGATTGAATTTTTATTATATAAAGTTACAAAGTAATAAAATAAAATATGGTGTCACCTATTAAAATGATCGTTTGCTCGTGTTTTTTTAATGTTTTGGAAAGTGGTTCATCTGAAGATAAAAATCTATTATTTTCATGGATGTAGCTATTGGTATGTGTTGAGGTTCATTTTAGTAGTACAAAAATTTACGTTAAAAAAATTGTAGGGCCGTTATTTGTGAAAGGATCTTTCAAAACGATAGAGATTCGGAATTCGCAGACTTTTTGGCTTCGGATAGGTACAAAAAACCATAGTCGTGCGATTTGAAATTCTCGAGAAAAAGGGTCCAAAGAGTCCGACCAGTAATTAATTTTTTCTAAATTTCTACTTTGGAAAATCGTAGCTCGGTTATTTGTGAACCAATCTTTACAAACTTTTCAGATTCTGAAAGCCCGTTTATCTGAACATAGGATCAGCCAAAAAAATTAACAGGACCCAATGTTAAGTATGGGAGAAAAACGCGCTTGAAGCTTTCAAAATGTAAATTTTGCTAAAATTTTTCATTTTCAAAATGTTCTACCTCGGCCGTCTTTGCAAATATCGTCAAATCCTTTCGTTTCTGAACGTTTCAAGTCCCTATACGTCGGAAACCAGTGCTAACTAAAAACCCCCAAAATCGACCAAAATCGGAAAAAACATGGATTAACCCCTTGCGTATTTTTGAAGAAAAAATGTTTTAGGTAATGGATTTGCTTTTTATTTTTACGCGACGTTTCTATGGATTCCAAACTGACATAGCCGGAGCCATTCTCCCCTGCTCTCCCTTTACCCCCAAAATTTTCGAGAAAACTAATTAAATCGAAAAAAATACACTTTGACTCAAAAAAACGATTGTAGCGCCCTGATTTTCCATTTGATCATTAAAAGCGACCCAAATTCGGAATCCTGACACAATTTTAATAAGATAGGTACAAATTCAGCATAGGGCGCAATGTTAATTTTTTGAGTAATTAAAGGTTGAATTTTTAGTTTCAATTTTTAGCACAAAATTTTACGTTAAAAAAATTGTGGCGCCGTTATTTGTAGACCGATCTTTAAAAACTATACAGATTCAGATTTGCCCGACTTTTAGGCTTCGGATAGGGTCAAAAAACGATAGGCGTACCATTTGAAATTTTCGAGAAATACGAGTTCGAAGAGTCCGACTTGTATTTAATTATTTCTAAATTTCCACTTTGAAAAATCGTAGCTCGGTTGTATGCCAACGGATCTTTACAAACTTTTTAGATTCTGAAAGCCCGTTTATCTGAGCGTAAGATCAGCCAAAAAAATCAACAAAGCCCAATGTTAAGTCTCGGAGAAAAACGCGTTTGAAGCTTACAAAATGTAAATTTTGCTAAAATTTTTAATTTTCAAAATGCTATAATTCCGCCATCTTTGCGAATTTCGTCAAATCCTTTCATTTCTAAACGTTCCCAGCCCCTACGCGTCGAAATCCGGTCCTAACTCAAAACCTCCAAAATCGGTCAAAATCGGAAAAATACATGGATTAACCCCTTGCGTATTTTTGAGAAAAAATAATTTTAGGTAATGGATTTGTTTTAAATTTTTACGGGACGTTCCTATTGACCCCAAACGGACATAGCCGGAGCCATTCTTCCCTGCTCCCCCTTCAACCCCCAAAATTTTGGAGAAAACTAACTAAATAACAAAAATACATTTCGATTCACAAAAACGATCTTAGCGCCCTTATTTTCCATTCGATCATTAAAAACGACCCGGATTCGAAATCCTGAGACTTTTTTTCATAAGATAGGTACAAATTCGGCATAGAGCGCAATGTTAATTTTTCGAGTAATTTAGGGTTGAAATTTAAGTTTCATTTTTTACCACAAAATCTTACGTTAAAAAAATTGTAGCGCCGTTATTTGTGGAGGGATCTTTAAAAACTATACAGATTCGGATTCAGCAGACTTTTGGGCTTCCGATAGATACAAAAAGTCATAGCCGTGCTATTTGAAATTCTCGAGAAAAATGGGTTCAAAGAGCCCAACTTGCAACTAAATTTTTCTAAATTTTCATTTTGAAAAATCGTAGCTCGGTTATTTGTGAACGGATCTTTAAAAGCTTTTCAGATTATCAAAGCCCGTTATTCAGCGCGTAAGATGAGTAAAAAAAATTAACGTTTGCAGCCAGAACACGTCGGAATGTGTAATGATAGCTACATCCATACAAATTCAAGAAACAACTGTTCTTTTCTTCAGATTAACCACCACTGCAAAATATTAAATGTATCTTCAGTACACAATTTTTTTCGTGAGCAACCATATTTTAATTCATTACAGTGCACTTTTTTAGTATTTTTTCTTAATATAAATAGCTCAAGGTGACATTCTTAAATAACATATCTTTGCCTCATAATAATTAATCAAATACTCAAAGTATCAAAACAAGGAATCAGCATTTTTTTCCTATCCAACAACAGTGGTGTGTTTCCCCTTAAAACTAAAGCAAATCTAAAGCTTTCTTCAAGCGGGTGTGGTAATTCTTAAGTCGTGAGAACTAAGGGTGCTTCGTTTCCTTTAAAGCACTTCAACTTACCCCAAAGAGACCCGATTCCAGATCATTAGAATCCGTGTTCGTTTTCAGTATATGAGAATTATACGCCAGATATTGGCGAGTTTGATTAAAAAGCAATGTTTGTGCCAAGTTTTTAACTTCTTTTGCTTGCTAAAAAAATAAGTTTACGATTAACATTTCTTTAAGGGTTGGGATCCTTCTAAATCTCGCTCTTTATTTTTAACTTGTTCGTCTGCTAAAGTTGTATGTGAGTTTCGATAAATTGTTATCGACATACAACGATGAAACACACACGCTAATATTAGTAAGAGAGAAGAGTTAAAAATTTAGGTGCCCTTTGCATCGATGATCAATGGTGAAAGTCATCGAGATGCCCGAGCGTTCAGAGGAAAATTATATGTACAAAAGACGTGCACATTACAAAGAGCATGCCAAGTAGTAAAGGTTAAGCTTGAGTTGATCCATCGGTGTGTGTGTGTGCTTTCGCTGGGTTGAAGATGTGAACCAATTTTTTAAAACAAGTTGTGAACAAGTACGCAGGTCGACGCAAAAGATCAGTTACACTGAATTTTTAGAAGTAGTACTTCTTTTGGCGCTTTGAGAGTACAATTTTAGCACAATTAACAAAAATTCGACGGTGTGAAGTTAGTCATCTAAGAAAGTAAATTAATTTTTGTGAATCGCGCTTAAAACCGAGTGTGCACATTCGAGCTCAAAGTGGCACATTCCGATCTCGGGAAAATGAAGCGCGCCGCTCCGCGTCGCGCTTCATTTGCCTCCCTCGCTCGGAAATGTGCCACTTTTCGCTCGAATGCACACATCCTCGTATTTATTACATATATTTAATTGAATCCACGCTCCTTCAAATCAAATATTGAAATTTAATTTAGTAAGTATCGATTTTATTTTGGAAAAATGTATTTACCATAGCAATGAGTGGAAGAGAGCGAAAAGATACGACAATCCCGTAAGTGCAAGCGAAAGGGAACGATTAAAATTATCCATTTAATTTTTAATTTAATTTATTGGCCTAAATTATTGTGAATCAGACTTAAAACCGAGTGTGCACATTCGAGCTCAAAGTGGCACATTCCGATCTCGGGAAAATGAAGCGCGCCGCTCCGCGTCGCGCTTCATTTGCCTCCCTCGCTCGGAAATGTGCCACTTTTCGCTCGAATGCGCACATCCTCGTATTCCTTGAATTTATTTACATTCATTTTTAAAGGTGGTTATACTTAATTAATTCATGACAAAGAAGTATAACTTCTAACGCGCGTACATACATACAATACTGTGAAAAAGTTATAAAAATGCTTCCAAATAGTACATAAAGTGTGTTATAGTATTAGAATTTGTTTATTATATGTTAGATGAAATATTCGTCTACACGATTTATTTATTTCGAATAAAATACAACTAAAAATGTTGACGCAAATAAAATCTGAAACACAAACACATCGAAAGAGGCTGTGAAAAAGTTCTTGGAAATCACAATGACCATTTAGTTAAAAATGTGTAAGCTACAATAAAAATGCAATATTATTATTTCAAAAATACACTAAGGGCTGTTAGGGTAAGGTAGATTGTTTTTGTAATTAAAGCGGCGAGAAATATTTTTCCAAACTGTGTTAAAAAAAATAAAATGATTAATACCGACATTAATATTAGATCTCGTGTCATTTTTTATAGAGAAAAAGGAAAAACCCTTTCTTCAATAGCAGATATGTTTTAATTAAAATAAAGTAGAGTACATGGTTATATGTTGTCATTATTTTAAATAAGGTGATATTGAAGATAGACCACGTTGTGGGGGCCCTAACATATTAACAACAACTGACGAAAAATTATCACTTAGAGAAATAGGGCAAATTCGCAGATTAACAACCACTGATTTTGTTTCAAAATTAAAACAATTTAATGGCAAGGAAGTAGATTCTTCGTTAATAAGAAAAAAAAATAATTTTTAATAATTATAATTCATGTGTTGCAAGAAGCAAATCACTACTAACTAAAGTGTATAGAAACAAGAGGCTTCAATTTGCTAAAAAAATACGTAAATAAAGATATCAAATTTTGGAAAAAAGTTATTTTTATAGACAAAAGTAAGTTTTATGTATACAAAATGATTTTAAATATTTGAATGACGTATCATGGACCAAATATTTTTATTTTGATTTTCTTACATACGTGGTCGGCGGTTATTAAAGCCTACTAAATTTAACCATAGGCCTTATTATACTCTTACTTTTTGTATCAAAGTTTAATTGTTTTCTAATGCATTTTACATTACTTTTAAGGCCTTACGTATATAAATATGTAAAGAAACTTGTTGTACCTTGACTCTTTTTTTATTTGTAATTTTTTTCAAAATGTATATGTAACAATTTGTTAATAAAATAATTTGCGCCGTATTTGGCCACTAATAAGGTTCACTTCATAAAAAAAATTAAAAGCATTAGCAACTGCTTATTCACATTGCTTTAAGATTTAAAAATTCGTGGAACTATGGCTTAGGTATAACAGGGGTGATGTACCTAGACCCGTCTCATGAAAAGTACTTATATATTAATTATTTATTTTTAGATTATACGAACTATTAATATTCCTCTTTGATATAACACTAAAATTGTTTCAAAAATTAACAAAACATTTTTCGTATAATAAAATTTAACAATTCAAAAACTTAAAAACATTTTAATTTTTGATTTGACTTGCTAGGCATATTATCTGCAGGAAAATAAAATAAAATAAAGAAGAATATATAACAAATATATTCCTACATTTTTATTTTTGACACGTTCATCCTAGAGTCAAGATACAACTGATCGACAATGATCGAGGTACATCACTCCGGCCCTTGATGTTTAATCATCACAAGAACAAAATTAAAGATTATGTTGTGTTAAAATCAGACTACTAGTATGCAAAAGTTAATAAATAATCTTCCTGCTTACGATAAGTCATTATTAGGTAATAAAAATTATGTCAGTGGATTATACTAATGACTTTGAGTGCGCTAATGACTGTTAGGAAAGGCAATTTGTAATTTTTTTAAAAATTTTTATTCCAATTGCTGTATTCATGTATTTATTAAACTTAGTTATCAAATATATTATGTCCAGTCTGATTACTTAAATTTTTTAAAGCTGTAGGTCTTATTACCCTTCAGTAGTATAATAAGGCCTACTGGCAAGGTTTATAAAAATGTTAATTTTTGGTTTTGTTTATGGTGAAAGTTGCCATTTTTCCTTTATATTTTATAGTAACTAAATCTTAAAAATGATTACTATTAAAACCTGTTGATTAAATTCGATGTTTTTTCATTTAATTTCCAATTTCCCTTAGCTAGGACTTATTACCCCAGTTATCTTACTTAAACTTTATAATTAATTTTTGCAATAATAGTTAAATAATGTGTTTAAATTATTAGTGTTATATGTTTACTATTGTTAACCCATCAATATATAATAAGAATATTTTTTTCATATTTTTTTATTAGCATTTTTCTAACTGGATTTGTAATTCTTCACAGTATTGTAAGTACACGCACCGCTTTCTTTTAAGTTACAACTTACAAAAATATCCATGTCACCAGCATCAACTAAATTAAACCGATAATTGTTTTTTGGTCGACCTGCGTTATCATTCACAAAAGGCATATCGATTTCGAACAAAAAGCCCCTGTGCGCCGCCATGCTCCCCGAGAGCCTTCTCGAGACTATTTACAAAACTATTTTTCTTTTTTTTTGAATTTAAAAACGTGAACACAAAAAAAGAAAACAATCCCAAACGCCTTCAGCATCAGTGAGGAGTAGGAAAATAAAGCGAAACGAAATTTGGATACTCACCGACCCCATCGAAGGCACACGCACACAGCTCGACCAAGCCGAAGATCTTCCGCTCATACTCACATGTGAGGAGTCTGAAATAGACGTATCCTGCGTTCTATATATCCCTATGGGAATCTCGCACGTCGTCGAACACAATTTTTGATACAGACGCCCATAAGTGCGTATCCACATATCTTCTTTGGTTATCTTCATCTAGAAAATGGATGAATTTTAACATGCTCTAAATGCAACCCATTAAAACTATTTCCAAACTTAGAAATCATGTACCGAAGTAAGGAAGCCCGATCCTGGAGCTTGGTCAACCCCCAAAAGTAGTCTTACGAAAGTAATAACATAATCCTTAACGAACGCCTGGTAGAGGAGGGTGTCGAGCATGCTAGCGCTGAAGACGCTTCCAGCAGCGAAAGGCAAGCGAAACATGTAAGAAATGTGAGACCCCCGTTCCTTCTCCCTCTGAAACAAATAGATTATCACAATGGCGTCGTTGCTCACGCAAAAATTTCTAAGCACAAGTGCAGGGGTCTAATGGCATCCAAATTTGATCAGTTTCTTTCAAAAAAAATCTATCCAAAAAGTACCGACATATGGGGGATCAAAAAACTTTATATAAGTACTCATAACTTAAAAGAGAACCTACTCCTAAAATTTTCAGGATGAGAACTCTTACCAGTCTATCGATCCTAGCTTCAGAATCACGAACAATTTCAGGGGAATTCCAGATTCTCTAAAAAATTTCTTTTAAGTACAGATTGCAAAAATGCAGTAAAAAAATTAGGTGTAAGCCATTTACTTTCGAACAACTACTTTCTAAAAAAGAAGAGCTCATGATTTTTTTAGAGAGACCAAAGAAAGAGGTGTCTTCTAAAAGCGATGCGAAAGCGAAACGTACAATAATGGCACTCACCTTTTCCATCTTCGATAAATGCAAAGCGTATTTATCGTGAGCCCTAAACTGCATAAATCGCATGTTAGACGATTGGGACAACTCGGTTATACTTTTAATGCTCGGAAAAAATCTGCAAAAATTATTTTAGTGAATCGCAGCATGGGGAAAAAGATCGGTTTCCGAAAGCGTCGGACTTTAAAATCATTGATCGAGCTTTCGACGCTTAAATTCTATTATGAGGCACATCTCTGTGTTGAAAACACTTTCTTTGATGGCAATAGGCTAAAAGGTGTAAGAAGATTTAATTCGGTGGAAGTAATAACGTAAAATTAGCTTATGGGCTTCGACGAACTGTTAAGGGGGGATAGGTTCAGAAAAACTATAGACTTTTTTTGGTGTTTAGTTAATTATTTAGAAATATTTGTTCTAAATACTTTAACTAAGTTGTTATTGAAAAATTCCGTGTACTAGGTGGGGTATAACTAACGTGAACAATTTTTTTTTGTTAAAACGGGACGCTTGGCAATCGTGCTTAAAACCGAGTGTGCACATTCGAGCTCAAAGTGGCACATTCCGATCTCGGGAAAATGAAGCGCGCCGCTCCGCGTCGCGCTTCATTTGCCTCCCTCGCTCGGAAATGTGCCACTTTTCGCTCGAATGCGCACATCCTCGTGTTTATTACATTAGTATAATTAGCCGTGCGCTCCTTCAATCAAAAATTTTAATTTAATTTAGTAAATATCGATTTTATACTCGAAAAATATATTTGGGTGATTCCATTCTAACTGTCATACATTATAAATCTATTAATAAAGTTTTTGTATCAATACGATCATCATGAACATATTTCATCACTTTTCTTGTAGAATATAAGTCGCAGTCCAAAGAAAACTTGCAACATGTCACTTAAATGTCAGTACCGTGTCATGTCCTTTTCTAGAATTTACCTACAAATCGGTTATTTTTTTGTTGCAATAAGTAATTCAAACCAATTAATTGATAAATCTTAATTTATATAATCAAACTTAAAAGAAATTAACGAATTTTTTTTTAATACATCAATTTAAGATTGAATTCCGGCTTAATAACTTTTGTCCTCAGATTTAAGCAAATTTTTAAATTTGAATGTGTATGACTCGTGCGGCATTTACCTCAAAATTAATTAAACAACTAATAAGCCATATTTAAAGTACGTTAACTGAGTTATGTTTACAAACATAACACAAGTGAAATTCTCAAGCGAGTTTGTGTCATTTTAAAACTCAATTTTTAAAAGATGATGTCATAAATTTACTTGTCAGTACCGTGGTATTGGTAAACTTAATTAACGATTAATTTTTTTCATCATAAATAATAAATTTCTGTACTTATTACTAACCTAAGTTATAGGGTAAAAGGACATTACCAAATTCATAATCAAAAAATTACATTTGTTATTTTAATTTAAAATGTCAGTACCGGAGCGGTCAGTATCGTGTCAAAAAATTATAAAAATATATTTAATTGTTAATAAATAATATTGACTTCACTGAAAATTATTCATGTAAATATGAAACAAAACTTCAGTCAGTAGGTACACTTTGAGGCTAGTAGAGTACAATTTTTCCAAATTACCAGACAATTTTAAGCCTTTTGTAGGCACAATAAAAGTATATACGTGGAATAAATTACAACGTAATTGTATTTTATCCAATCCGTTAAGTTGCTTTTATTGCTCTAATAAGAATGTATGCAGACACTTTTCTATGAGAAAAATTGATTATTCTTCAAATGATAAGGTGGAAAAAATAAATAACAGAATGGAGCAAAAAACAAAAAAATCTGAGAATTCATCGCAAGAAGTTCAAAAATTGCCAAAGATGACTGAAACTGTATCACTGTGTAGAAGTTTAAGAATTAAAAATGCTGTGATGAAAACAAAAAAAAAATTTAGTTAAGTTAATTTTTGTGAAATGTGTTAGATTTGAGTTGTTTAATGTTTGATATAAATTATAATGTATTATTTGTTATAGATAAGTTACTATGGATTATTGAAATGTTAAATAATCAATAAAAAAGAGTTTTAAAATGTTACAACACAATTCACCAATGAATTTAATAATTTTTCTGAAGAATGTCTACCAAATTTATTTTATGTCAGTACCGTGACATGGAAATTATAAAATATGATTCTCATTCTCTATATTCTAAAGTTGTAACAAAATCCTCTCGCACTTTAATTTTTACTATAAAATAGAGTAATAATATGCATGAAAAAACAAAAAAAGTAACAGTTAGAACAAAATCACCCTTATATTAAAAAAGTACTTGCTTTCTAACTTTGAAAACTATTAAAATATAATTAGAAGACATTGTTAAGTTACAATGCGTTTTAATTTTCTTTGTGGAATTTGGTCCTTTTTCCCCAAAGCTTCTGTTGTGCGATTTTCTTTTAAATTTCTTGTTTGGATTGTTGCGCTTCAGTAACCAACAATAATCCGCCATCATGGTAGAATTCCATCTCCCTCGATACCTACCTTCAAGTTCTTTTAAATCTTGGTGATACCTCTCGCCTTGTTCTTCGCTAACGGCTCCTAGATTTTCTGGAAAGTATTTTATGTGCGAATTCAGAAAATATAGCTTAATGCTCATATTACAGCCCATTAGACCCAAATTTGATATCATTTTGCCTACTATTTCTTTATAGTCGGAGTGTTTATTGTTCCCCAAAAAGTTTTCACCACTTCCTTAATAGATTTCCACCCTTGTAACTTCAATATCATTGAGTTTTTCGTCAAATGGTCAAAAGAGCAGAAAAATACCTTCACCTGGTGTGGGGACTAATAAAAACTCCTACTATAAATAAATAGTAGTCAAAATAATAAGAAATTTGGGTCTAATGGGCTGTAATATGAGCACTAAACTTTATTTCCAGAATTCACAAATTAAATACGTACCAGAAAATCTAAAAACCGTTGGTGAAGAACAAGGCGAAAGGTTTCACCAAGATTTGAAAGAACTTGAAGATAGGTATCAAGGAAGATGAAATTTCACCATGATGGTAGATCATTGTTGGTTACTGAAGCGCGACAGAAGCTTTGGGGAAAAAATAACCAGATTCTACAAAGAAATTGATATGTATTGTATCTTAACAATGTCTTGTAATATTATTTTAATAGTTTTCAAAATTAGGAAGCAGATACTTTTTTAAATATATATTTTTTTCTGTGTAAAAACGTGTTTTTTCTCGAATTTCTATCTGTAGCTTTTCCGAAAAATTTGTAGGTGATGGAGAAAAACTAAGTTCATATTTGTAATCAGCGCAGCAAAATACCCCAGAATCTGTTGTCAAATTCTAGAGAGACGTCATGACCTTAAATTTGCAGGCCTGTGTAATTAATGAAAATTAATTCATTTTACAATATATACCTACTTCGTTTTTTCAAAAATGTACCATCTAAAAAAATTACTATATTAATATTAATTCATAAATATTTTTCTTTAAATCAACCACAACTAGAAAACGAATGCTTTTCATACGTCGCCCTATTTTATTTCATTACTTACTGTAATTACTTAATATTTTTTAATAAATATTGGGGTAAACATATGTAATAGTATCGCTTATTACATTATCTTCTCTCGACCATATAACAATTAATTAAACAACAAAAACCATCTACAAATTAAAAGCTCTTCAACCCTTAAATTCGCCGATCGAAAGCTCGATTAATCAGTCATAAAAACCGGCCAAAAACTTACTTAAACATAGTCTGAACAGCAACGATGGTATTACAATCGGCCAAAGTGTCCTCTTCGGCCGAATTGGAGAGCTCTTTATTAACGACGACGACGTTCTCGGCCAAAGTGATGCCGGCCCGAAGAAGATCGTCCAAGCTAAAAAGAAATCCAATTAAAAAACACTTAAATACCAGCCCTGCAATTAGCTCTTAACGCAAATGAAGAGCCCCTCAAAAATCTCGCCTAATCATAATGAGCAATCCTTCTTACCAGTCTATCGATCCCAGCATCCAATAAACAAGAGGAAAATAGGAAACCGCATCTAAAAACGCTATATCCGGCCTACGTTCCAACAACAAAATGATGGGATGTAAAGAAGTCTTCGAACGAAAGTGCGCTCTCAGGGGAATAATAAAGTTGTAGATCCCATTTGAAGCATAGTCAGCCGCCAAAATGATGGTCTTATTTTGCCACTGATAATCCCTGGCGTTTCGATAGCTGCAATGCTCACAAACTTGCGCCAATTGAAGGCAGCATAAAGGCTTCTTTTCCTTCAGCAAATAGCACAGGGTCGGACTCACCCCGATGTAGGGCGACACCGGCGGAAACCCCTTCACAATCCTAAAGCACACAACAATTATTAAAGGTCCCATTAAATTTTTATAAGCTCGTAGTTAAGGGCTTTAAGACTAGGATTATCTAACACCAAACTAATTTCAGATGTACCGAGTAACTTGGGCACATCGCATGAATTTTAATCACACATTTATTTATATTCATAAAGCCCTCTCGAGTTAGCTGATTTTTATTTTGAAAAAAAAACCACACAAGCAAGGCTGGTGTCATTTTAACGCATCGACTTACTTTTTCATACGCGACGGTTCTTTACGATTATCAACGTTTGACAAATTTTCCATACTGCAAGCAGCAGAGGAGGATAAAAACGCTTCAGAATCGTCGAAAGAGACTAGGGCCTTTTGTAAATCATGATCGCAAATTATAACGGTCGGGCAAGCCTTCGTTCTATCGGCGCTCGAATCTTTACTTTCGAACGACATCAATTTTAGGAATTTATAAAAGAAGTGCGTGAGTTTCTTTTTGGAAAAAATCGGGCTCTTCTTCTTTTTGCAGACTTTCGACGCAGTGGAGCCTCGCCGCTTTCTAGAAGGTGACGTGTGTGCACAGTTTACATTTTAGATAAATAAATACACAATGGAATAGCAAAAGGGTTAAATTGATTAATTTTGGGCAAGTCGATTTCGGTCAAACTTGATCAAAATCCATTAGTAATTTGATTAATCGCTTTCATGGGAGAAGTTTGCCGAAAAACATTTTGATAGTCGATTTATCTAACAATCAAACCCCCAACAGTTTTTACTAATAGTAATTGGTAGGAAGTAAACGTTTATTTCGAAGAAAACAAGGTAGTCGAGTCATTGAAGGTACTTATTTCTTATTACACAAGATTTTGAGAAACTTTGTATTATTTAAAATCAGAAATATTCCACCGAAGAAACCAGAATATTTATAGTCTTTCAAAAAAATCATAGAATTTAATGCACAATTTTATTCGAAGAATTTAAGCAAAAGTAATTCTCTTGTAAATTTATTTAGTGCGAAAATTGAAGATCTGGATGTTTTTTTTTATATACGTCAAAGTCGTATGAGTATTTTTAAGATTATTATTTAAAATTTACAGCAAATTGGAATGTCTATGAAACAACTCTTGTTAAATATGCAACGTTTCGTTTCTTTATTAAAACTATTTCAGGCCACTTTTTAGAGATTTTAAAGTATTTTATAATTTTATTTATAAAATACTTATATTTATTGTTATTGTTATACAAAATTGTTAATGTTCAGTTGCTTGAAAAAGTTTCAATAATGAAACGAAACGTTGCATATTTAACAAGACTTGTTTTATTGACACTCCAATTCCTGTTAACTGTAAATTAAAAGATATTGGACATTAACATTGTGATTAATTTTTTTGAATCTTATTTGTCGACTTCAAAAATACTTAAAAAATGAATCTAAGGGTCAAAAAAATTTCTAGTTCCAACTGTAATGTTTTTGATTCTAAATAATACAATACACCAAACTTTTTAGTAAAAGTTTTATCAAAATAGCAGTTTGGCGATTTTTTGGCTTCATTGACTCGACTATAATTAGTGATGAGCAAAATTGGTGTTGTTCTTGCAGTCTTGGTCTTGGTCTTGCATTTTGCAAGAACAAGATCAAGACCAAGACTGTCTTTATGCTAGCAAGACCAAGACCAAGACCAAACGAACAAAAACAACACCAAAACCAAGACCAAATACGCAAGACTAAACCAAAAATTATTACTTCCGGTGGATTTATGAGTTAAACTATTCGAAGTAACTTTAATACATTCTTTTCTTGGAACAAAACATTTTTTGTAGTAGAAATTTTCGATTTGCTTTACTAGATTTTAACACTAAATATAAAGAAACTTTACTACTGTTTGACAACAGAAATTTACAAAAATGTTCTCGGAGTAAGAATTCTTTGTTCCTATGTCTGGATAACACATGGTTGAAATATAGAGACAAACTAATTTTTTTCAATATTTTCACTCCTTTCAAGTACCTTGTACAATTTTTTTTGCTAAAAGGTCAATTTATGCGTTGGAAGAAGGTAAGTTCTCAAGTTTTCATAACTCTCACAATTATCGACACTATTTCATTTAAAGGTCTTGATAAACTCGAATGTTTGACAGAAAATTTCAGTATTTAAGATAATTGTTATATCCGTAAAATATTTTCGGATTTGTTTATAAATATTATTAATTCCAAAACCTTTGCATATTGTATACTTTCTTAATGACTTTTACCCCTAAATTGAAGTATGAAGTGTAAGTGTAGTGTCTATTTAAACAAAAACAATTTCAAAATAAGTGAAGAAGTAGAAATGATTTAACTCTAAAGATAAGATCACTTTTTAATATTATTCGATTGTAGTAAAATAAAGTTTTATAAATTAGATATAAATTTTTTAACCTGTGCCAATAAAAGGTCTGAAAAATTCGCCAAAAAGTTGCATGTAAATGGTTGAGACCAAGACTGAATACGTAAGACCAAGACCAAGACCGAATAAGCAAGACCAAGACCAAGACCAAGACTAGAAACATTTGTGCAAGACCAAAACCAAGATCGAATAAGGAAGAACAAGACCAAGACCAAGACTATTACAGTCTTGGTCTTGTTCTTGTTTTGCTCATCACTAACTATAATAATTTAATTCGGATAAATTCATTGCTAAACGTTATACTACGCCGTATCAAAATTTCGTTTGTTATTTATTATATCAGTTTCCTCAAATTTCATGAGTAAAAATCTTCTATAGTTCTAGAGCCAAAAAATGAAGCAAAATTTATTCACATAAAGCAAAAATTGAATACACTGAAATAATAAACAAACGCACAAATACGCTCTAATACAGTGGTTCCCAATCCTTTTTTGACCAGGGACCACAAGATTATAAAATAAACTGTGTCAATCAAAAAATAAACTTTAATCGTAACGTTTAACCAAACTAAACATAAAATTTACAGTACCATTCAGTTTGAAATTTTTTACGGACCACTGGTTGGGAACCACTGCTCTAATAATACTCAATTAATTTTACATTGAATCCTAATATGCTAATACTTTATTACGTGAGGGATTGTTGGGTTAGAAAATAAATAATTATTTCCAAAAGATGGGTGCGGATTAAACTATTTTAAAAGCTACTTTAATTGGGCTGTCTAAAGACCTAAAAAACTAAATCTATTTTTTTTGTATAAGAAGGGAATAACATTTTCATTTGTTAAGCTCGATTAAGAAGTTCTCATCGAGAGATGGACAAAAGCTGAAGGGATCGGACCACTTACCGAGCACAATCACCATGCCATGCAGGTCGAGTGCTGTCACCAGAATCGTCAGTGAAACTGGACCTGGGGGAAGTGCAAAGGGTTGGTGGAAGAGTGTACAAAGACGGTTGATAGACGTGCAGAGACCACAGAAGATTGGTTACAGATAAAGAGAAGAGAGAAAAAGAGTAAGAGAAGAGCTCTAAAGAGAGATCTAAAGACACGAAGCACTCTAGGAGTCTGAAGTAATAACAAACTATTAGAATTTCTCTTTTATACAAGAATCATGCTTCACATTTTCAGAGTGAACCGAAAAGCTCTTACGCTATCTTTTCGCTGGGCGACCGCCAGGGCACGTCGTCCTCCAGCTCGTCCTCGCTCTCGTCCCCTTCGTCGGCGGTGTCTTGTGAAATATTCAACGTGGATCCGGTAATCATATCGGGGACGGGAAGAATGCTCGGCCTCCGCGAATTTCGCCTTTGATTGATGATTTCCGGGCTGAGAAAATTCGGATTCTCGCCCGTTTTCGGCACGTCCAAATGGTTACCTGTGACGGCCAAATCCAAAGTGACGGAACCGGGAGAGGTGTCCTTCAGACACTGTTTGGAGTCGGTCGTTCCGCCTCCATCGGGAAAGATCGCTGTAAAAGAAATCGTTTGCATCAAAAAATCGCTAAACAATTAAATCTCGTTCTTATTTCCCTAAAGTGCAAAACATGAAAAGCGGCTACTCATTTGCATAACGATTAACTTTTGTAAAACAGTTACATCTGATTCCTTCCACGGTGAATACAAAAGCGAAGCTCTCCGGTCGGGGGTTTTAATCAGAAACGTACACAATCGCGGGGAAATTTATTCTTTCTTATTTTAATTACATCTGATGACGAAGCCTTTAAGACAGTGACTCTCAAACTTGGGGCCTCCCCACTGTACAGCTATCCCCCGATTTCACAGGCCTACAATGGTTTTCCTCTCTAGGATCGGAGTAATTTTTTTTATAGTTTTAGATGTGCTGATTCCGAGAAAAATAATTAAAAAAAACCGTCACGTCAGGATTATTTGATATTAAATATTTAGGATTTTATTGAAAATTACCAGGGCGGCTACATTTGAAAAACTTTAAAACTTGTTAAATTAGTTCAGCCCAATTTTTAATACAACATAGTTCAATGTTCAAAAAATCAGATAGCGGTGTAAATGAACTTCAATATACACGCATTACATACCAACTACATTGTTTCAGACAACGTGGTTAATTTCATTTGTTATGAGTTACACCTTTTTGAAAGTCATAAAAAGTTTTAAAAAGACAAAATTGTAATAATAGGATCTTCATTTCTAAAAAAAAATATTTGCTGGTTACATGTATTTCAACTGGTATATTTTTGCGAGCCGTTTGAGCAAGTATTTACTTGAATATTATACTCTACAAATCTTGTTAAACATGTTGTACCACACAGAAAATTTTGAAATAAATATATGTTATGCATAAGTAAATAAGCAATAACTGGTAAAAAAAAATGGTGGGTGTCCCTAATGCAGAAGTACCTAAAATGTCACTTTAAAAACTTTAAATTTACAAAAATTATATTTTTTGGAATAATTAAAAATTGATTTTTTTTAAATGATAGATCCAAAGCACAACTGAATCGAAAGAGTCGTTCTTGAGAAAAAAATATTTTCAAAAAATTAAAATTAATTTTTTAGTCAAAAACCGTAACAGCTGGAGGGCTTAAAATTTCCACAATTACTAATACCAGGATACATCACAGAAAAAAAAAATCACTTCATTATCTCTGGGGGCACTTTTCAATGTAAATCCGGCAATGGCATTTGCAGGCCTGTGTTTATTGCAATATTATAAATGAGACCCCGAATAAATCAGGTATTTTTATATCGTTTTTTCTCACTTGCGTACATGTGAGATTAGTATATTTTCACTCGCTTCCACTCATTGAAAAGCCTCGCGTATTTGAAATAAATATAAATCAATTCAATAAATACGAGAATGTGCGCATTCGAGCGAAAAGTGGCACATTTCCGAGCGAGGGAGGCAAATGAAGCGCGACGCGGAGCGGCGCGCTTCATTTTCCCGAGATCGGAATGTGCCACTTTGAGCTCGAATGTGCACACTCCACTTTTTGCCACGATTAACAATTATCAATTGACTTTAAAAAAATTCAAGTAATTCTAAAACCGTGTTCTTTGGGCTTCGCTTATTTTTCATAATTTTTTACTTTTTTCATTTTCAATTATCCGAATGGGTTGCAACAATAATTAGTCCGGATAACCGAGTTTCCATTGTATATATTTTTTTGGCATTTATTTAAGGATGTTTAAAATAGTCACAATTCATTTTAAACAATTTAAACTATTTCAGCGAGTTTTCCAAAGCCCTTCGAAAAATTCGAAATTGTTTTACTAAACTGTTTAAAAGTTTTATTTGGAACAAATTTTTAAGTCGAACAATAATATTGAAATAATAGCTAGAAAAATGTATAAATTTGTAAACTAAGAGATTAATTATCTAAAAATTACATAGGCAATAGTATATTACTCACCTAGGGCAGAAAGTATGACTTTCCGACCCGCTGGTTATTGTCTCCCCAGCCGAAGGCAAGGGCGATAAAACGCGGGTCGCAAAAAAACATTTAGTACTTACCGAATTGTTTACGAAAAAAATTAATTAAAATGAAAAATATATAAACTATTATTGAAGGAAGAATGTGAGTGAGCGAATTTTTGAATAGTTAATTTCATTTATTTCAGAAATAAAAAAATATGTATTGCTCTATTTAAAATTGTTTCTAAGGCATATTTACTGCCAAAATTTTTTACGAATAATTACAAATGTTAGGATTTTGAATTAAAAATTAAATAAAGGCCAAAAAATTCTGTTATTTTAGGAACTTGATATTAGAAACGAGTTCATGGCAAAAAATTGGTTCATTTATATGACGTATTTAGAAAGATGTTCGCTTAATTAAGTTTCCACGAATTTTTGTCCCCGATTATACCTCCCAATCATGCTCAATTCAACATTATTCATAAAATTGTCTATTTTCTTTTATTTATTCGCGAATTGCTAATTTTCGTTACTTTTGCCACCGATTGTACCTCCCATACATTTCTAAGCCGGTAAAAATGGGCCAAAGTTCACATCAATAAAATTACGTTAGATATTTACTGAACTAAATTTAAATTTATGATTTGAAAGAGCGAAAGATAAAGTGGACAAATCCAATAAATACGAGGATGTGCGCATTCGAGCGAAAAGTGGCACATTTCCGAGCGAGGGAGGCAAATGAAGCGCGACGCGGAGCGGCGCGCTTCATTTTCCCGAGATCGGAATGTGCCACTTTGAGCTCGAATGTGCACACTCGGTTTTAAGCGCGATTCACAATAATCGAATTATTAGTTAAAAATTTTACTAATACTTATTGCCACAATTCGCCTCCCATGGCACTAGTCCGCGACTCCCCATGGAAGCGCGCCCCCCAGTTTGAAAATCACTGCTTTAAGAATATTTAATCGGAATCTTTATTCAATTACATTTTGTAACGATTTATTTGTTTATTTCCTTTTTTTTTTAATCCACCCACAAAAGAATTTGTTTGATTTCAGGATAAAAGGGTCGCTTTAATTGGACGCATTTTTTTCAGGGCAAAGGGACGAAAATTAATCAAAAAGCTCGACAATAATAAAATAATACGGTATTCGCAGCATGCAAAAAAAAATTAAAGCCTTACAAGCTCTAATTAAAAAAAATTACTAAAACCGTATTATTTTATTGGTGAAACATTGACAAAATAAAAAACCAAAAACTACCACGAATTAACTTCATAAGAAAACTTTACAAATATCTTAATCAAAATTCATTTCTCGATATTAAATTAACACCAAGAAATGGACGTTTGTTTCTTGGCAAAGCTTTACACGATTTCGTTTTGTTACTTTTTTAGGGAAAATTTCAAGAGCTCTTAAGTTTCAGCCGAATACAACAGTTTCGATGTCTCCGCCAGCTTCGCCGAGTCTTACAAGACGACCTACTTATTTCGGAACTGTAATAAATAAAAATAAGAAAATCCGACAAGTTTTATATCGGTCCCAATCCTGTCGGTACGTATTCGAGACACAAAGCGTCTCAAAAACTAAATTCGAACGAAATCGTAAAAGAATTCTCTGCTGGGGGAGAGTCCACGAGCGAAGTTCGCCCCGAAATTATGCAAAGTTATAATTTACAGGCTAATATCTTATTTGTGAATTTACTTAAAAGGGTTGCTGTTGGGAAATGAACGTCGATTATGAAATATGTTACGTAAGGCCCTTTGCTGGGAGAACTGTTCGTAAGTGGATTGTGGTTAAAGTGTTTTAGAAATACATAATTTAGTTTTGTGCTGTACGAACTTTAAGCGTTTGCTTGTTGTAAATTGTCGAATGGAAACGTTGGGGCTTTAAGTACGGGGGCATTTCTAATTTAAATTCGCATCGAGGGTTTTTTTTTTAATTAAGAAGAAACGCCGTTGTAATGGTCGAAAAACTGATGATTAAAAAAAGTATTTTGGTTAGTTAGTTTGTTATTATAGGGTTGAGGGAAGGATATGTTATTAAGAAAACTTTTAACTATATTTACACGAAGGGTCTAATGGAACGAGCGAATGATATTTGCCCTTCACGAAGAATGATTAATTTTCCCCAAAGATCGCGGGTCTTTGTGAGTTATAACGTAAAAAGCCGGTGCGTGTGCTTATGCACGCGCGTTAGAAGTTATACTTCTTTGGCGTTACTAAATTAAATACAGTCGAACCTCGAAAAGTTGAATTTTTGATAACTCGAATTTTTCGATAAGTCGAAGCGTTTTACAATTCCCTAAATTCGGGTCTCCATTAGTAAATATTTCGATAACTCGAAGTTAAATTTTACAACTTTTCATAAAAGTACAATATCTGGTAGGATGAAAGAAAGTCAACATTTTGGATCAATGAAGCAAAAGACCATTTTAGATTACTTTCAATCCAACAATAAATATGATGTAAATAACCATATTACCTAAATACTTAATAACAATAAATAACGTTAATAATTGTTTACAAATTTTAGTTATTTTGTATAAAAGATGGTAAATATAGATGTGGTATGTACACAGAAAAGTATTTAACTCGACTTTTATTGATAACTCGAATTATTTTTAGTTTCCTTCGACTTCGACTTCGACTTATCGAGGTTCGACTGTATAACCACGTGTGAAAATTAATATAAATAAATTGGATAAATGCGAGGATGTGCGCATTCGAGCGAAAAGTGGCACATTTCCGAGCGAGGGAGGCAAATGAAGCGCGACGCGGAGCGGCGCGCTTCATTTTCCCGAGATCGGAATGTGCCACTTTGAGCTCGAATGTGCACACTCGGCTTAAAGCATAATTCACAATAATTAATTTACTTTCTTAGATGGCTAACTTTTATTAGCAGTGCGCGCGTAACTTCCGTTGCTTATTAAAATTTTAATCTCAACGCCAAAAGAAGTATAACTTTGTAAAAAAGTGATAATTAACACATCGATTTACTTGAAAATGGTTAAAACAATTTTTAATACAAAAATTAGCGAAAAAAGTTAAACAATTATTGCTTTAAAATTTCCAACGTAAAAAAGACCTTTTGAATTTTTCTTAATTTGTTTTAAAACCATAGATATTAGTTATTACTTTAATATTTTTCCAAAAATATGTCTCCATTTCTATTTTAATTCGTATATTTTTTTTACAAATCACATGTCCCGTTTTGAGAAAAAAATAAACAGTTACCGATTTTCTAAGTCGAAAACATAATTTGAGGGGAACAAATTTCCAAATGCTTACCCCGCTACACCCTTTAAATAAACATACTTTAAAAGATTCTTAATAACTTGTTCTTTTTGCAATCCTATAATAACTAACTAAATAAACAAAATTAATAATAAAATAACAGCAGTTTTATATCTGTTAAAACGATCTGCCTTCTTAAGGCTCCTAAATACCAAATTTCGTGCGGTATATTTCAAATGTAACCTTAATATTATTCTTATATATTTTTGATGATAGAGAGTTGGTAATTATTGTATAGGTAGAGACCATTCAGCTTAATCCAAATACAGTGGAACCTCGCTTAACGAACACCTCGCATAACAACAAAGCAACAATCGTGTGGCAAAATGCTGAAATCATAATAAACTGTAGCTTCGTACATTGAGAAGCATCACCCTAATAAGGCAGTGACTATGCGCGTTAGAAATTTATTTAATGATAGTGCGGTGTTCCAATTTTACTAAATTTTGAAGCGTAGGCCAAAACAAATGTCTCGACTGATTTCTAGTAAAAAAGAAATAGGTATGTTACTAAGAAAAGATGAAGATGAATCAGGCTTCTTAACAATTTATATGTATTTTTCTTTGAATAAATGCCACACAACGTTTTTTGGAGTATTTTTTTAAAAAATTTCAATTTTTGAGTTTTTTTTTCGGCATGGAACGCATTATCGTATTTTACATCAATTTATATGGTAAAAATTGTTTCGCTTAACGAGTGTTTCGCATTACGACTAAGACTCCGGAACGAATTAGGCTCGTTATGCGAGGTTCCACTGTATTCCTTTGAATTCTTTATAATTTGCTAATTTTGCCGAAAAAAATTAATAAAGAAGAAAGTAGTCTTAATTTGATTTACTTCGTATGCCTTCATAAATATTAATGTCTATTAAATTATGTGAATTTTAGAAGAAATGTGGTAAAAAGTGAGATGTCAAATGCTTTCAAAAACTCCAAATAACATAAGGCTGTCGAGAAGGGTTAAACATGGCAATATTCTACTAACCAATTTTTTCAAATTATTTTACCTAAATTAGTAAGATATATTTACATAGAATGACGTAACGTTATGTTCCTAAATTCTCCCAGATTTTCAGTTCTGATTTTATCTCCAAAACTGATATGCTCCATGGAAAAATTTCGCATTAATTAATAAGTGAAAATAATATACAGTAGGTATACCATTTTGTATCTTTGGCTACTAAACCAATTGTAAATAGAATAACATTTTTTCAGTCATAAAGTATTACTGCTAAACCTTTTAACAGAGCAAATCAGTTTAAACAGTAAAACAAGACATGAATATCTAAAACAATTTAAGAATATAAAGCTACGCCATTACATGTAAATATATCTTACTCTTTTGCTGCCATATTTTCTTTCTCCACAATAAGAAGCTAAAAGGTGTTAATTTGAGTTTTCGAAGTAATCTTAATAGCACATTTTAATGGCTGAAAATGGAAATAACCCATACTTAACGGGCGTAGAAAAGAATCTATTGCTATGGTGAAATAGGCGTTGGCCAATTGCGCGCCGCGGTCAGTTTATCCTCCACTTACGGTCCCTTGTCTCAAAATGCCAAAAGTCGATTTAATTTCTATTAGGTTTTCCAATAATTTTTTCAGGTAGGGGAGACCGGGTATGGTTGTTTCACGGGTAGGTTGTGACAACAACAATAACAGAGAATCTAATGAATTAGTAAATTTGTTTACCCGTGTCAAAAAAGCCCAAGCATAATACTTCCTTGCGTACTTCACTTCAGTTCGCTCTGAAATACTGTATAAGAAATATATGCGTTTGTTTTTTTTTTTGTACAGTGAAAGTAATTTTTTGTGCATCTCTGTTGAGTCTCGTAAGTATAATTAAATTTTGCCTAGTGATATAATACCTATTCGTGTATTTATGATGTTTAAGATATGTTTCATGATATCATTATATGGTTTTTTAAATGACCATTAATTTAAATTTATTTTGGTAGTTAATTATCTAAAACTGTTTTGGGGAAGATTGTCTCAAGTTAGCGGGGACTAGTAGTCACATGTGCAAAGCAACATTGTGACTTCCAACCCCGGTCCCCCCTACTTACATATTTGCATACGGGTAGGGTGAAAGAGCAAGAAATATTCTTGCTCTTACATAAATTGTCATTTGAGGGTAATTGCATTCATTATATATATGTAATTCAATTAAGTTATATAAAAATGGTACCATCACTAGACTTAATTATATGTAAAAAAATTAAATATTTTTTATTTCAAAGATTTTCTAAACCCTAAAATGTGCTTGGGCGCAATTGACCCATCCATTATGTCTACCTGAAATTGTTTCTGACCGCGGCGCGCAATTGACCCACGCCCAGTAAAACATAACCCTAAATACGAACAAGGCGCGTTGTTAGACGACAAAAAGGCCTTAAATTTCGACCCGGCCCGAGCACGAGGACTTTTCATCTAAATCCCAACCGGATTTCATTAATTAATTTCGAAGCCGAAAACGATTGTGTACGTCAATGACGAATGGTACCTGCCAACATGCGCAACAACACTCACTGACACATGTGGGGACTTGCAGAATGACTTGAGGAAGGCTGGTACCGTCTTTATTGGCGGGTGCGCTGGGTTTATCCTCCGCCGTCACAATTACCGGCTCCGAAGAGGTATTGTTGTTGTTCGTCTGCTGATTGGCGACGGTGAACGACGAATTCTCCTCTTTCGTAATGCTCATGTAGTAGCACGTATCGCTCTTCTTCATGATGTGCCTGGGGCCCGGATTCAGCAGGATGGTGTCCTCGTAAAACTCCGGCAGCTCGGCGGGTCGAACACCCACCAAAGCCACTCCGTACCTGTCGAAAATAATCGCCCGATAAGACGCGATTTACGATGAAAAATAACTCCCTGTTACCTACTTTCTATGTGAATGAAAGCTGGCGTAGGTGAAGCTCTTCCCCTCGTACTCCCCGAAGAATCGGCTGTCGCCCAAGACGATGTGATAGATCTCGTTGCCCGAACAGCGGCCGTAAAGGCGATGCCACTCTTCCTGCGACTGCTGACCTTCCCTGGAACAAAGCTTAATTAAATCGCAATGGATTTGCTTTATTGCCAAAGTTACGTACTGTCCTCTGGACGTGTGAAGCAACAAAGTAACGAGGGTCGACGCCCCAGGACAAGTGCAGTTGTTCGCCAGCAGGGCGTACTTGAATTCGTCCTCGCAGACGACGTATTCGGCGAACTTTACGTGTAGCTTAT
The DNA here is from genome assembly GCA_036325965.1 of Sinopyrophorus schimmeli. Lineage (NCBI taxonomy): Eukaryota > Metazoa > Arthropoda > Insecta > Coleoptera > Elateridae > Sinopyrophorus > Sinopyrophorus schimmeli. Next base: position 29,729 of record JARFIZ010000186.1, read on the forward strand.
TTTCTGGTCGAAAGATTTGTACATATTGAGCAACGTTTGGAGCAAAGTCTTTCACAGCCCACGATCGCAGTATCGTGTGTTCGTCCTGTAAATTAATTCGATTTAGATGTTAGCTCGAGCTGTTATTATTTTAATCCGTTCTAGGATGTGAGCCCGAGGATAATTGCGTTTCGCAGTTGGGAAACTTTAAAGGTAAATTATGGGTTCTGTTTGTGTAAAATAGAAAAACGTTGTAGCCCTTGATATATTGCAATTTTTTAAGTTTGAAAATTCAAGATTGTAAATTTGTAGTCAAATAATTGATAAAGAAGTTAATAATTTTATATACTTAATAAAAGCAAGTCTATTCAGTTTATTTTTCTCAAAAACTCAAAACAAATTTTTTATTAAAGCTAAAAAGAAATTTTTATTATTAAAAAAAAAAAAAATTTTAACTATATTTACTCAAAGGGTCTAATAAGATGAGCAAATGATATTTCCCCTTCAAGAAAAATGATTAATTTTCCCCAAAGATCGCGGGCCTTTGTGAGTTATAATATAAAATCCCGGTGCGTGTACTTATGCACGCGCATTAGAAGTTATACTTCTTTGGTGCGACTAAATTAAATATAACCACGTAAGAAAATAAATATAAATCAATTCGATAAATACGAGGATTCATTCAGCGAAAATGGCACATTTCCGAGCAGGGAAAAATGAAGCGCGACGGGGGTGCGCGTTCATTCAGTCGAATGTGCCACTTTGAGCTGAATGCGCACTCAATTTTTAAACCCCGATTCACAATAATTTAGGCTAATAAATTAAACAAAAATCAATTGAATAATTTTAATCGTTCCTCTCGCTCGTACTAACAAAATTGTCGTATCTTTTCGCTCTCTTCCACTCATTGCTATGGCAACAAACAGAAAATCGATATTTACTAAACTAAATTTAAATTTATGATTTGAAAAAGCGAAAGAGAAAGTGGACACATCCAATAAATACGAAGATGTGGGCATTCGAGCGAAAAGTGGCACATTTCCGAGCGAGGGAAGCAAATGAAGCGCGACGCGGAGCGGCGCGCTTCATTTTCCCAAGATCGGAATGTGCCACTTTGAGCTCGAATGCGCACACTCGATTTTAACCCTGATTCACAATAATTTAGGGCAGTAAATTAAACGAAAAATCAATTGAATAATTTTAATCGTTCCCTCTCGCTCGTACTAACAAAATTGTCGTATCTTTTCGCTCTCTTCCACTCATTGCTATGGCAACGAACAGAAAATCGATATTTACTGAACTAAATTTAAATTTATGATTTGAAAGAGCGAAAGATAAAGTGGACAAATCGAATAAAACAAAGATGTGCGCATTCGAGAAAATGGCATTTCGAGCGAGGAAACAAATGAAGCGCGACGCGGAGCGCGCGCTTCATTTCCAGATCGGAATGTGCCACTTTGAGCTCGAATGTGCACACTGGACTTTAAGCTTGATTCACAATAATTAATTTACTTTCTTAGATGGCTAACTTTTATTAGCTGTGCACGCGTATCTTCCGTTGCCTACTAAAATTTTAATCTCGACGCCAAAAGAGGTATAACTTCAAAAAAAAAGTGATAATTAACAAATCGATTTACTTGAAAATGGTTGAAACAATTTTTAATAAAAAAAATAATGAAAAAAGTTAAACTATTATTGCTTTAATATTTCCAACGTAAAAAAGACCTTTTGAATTTTTCTTAATTTGTTTTAAGGCCCTAGATCTCAGTTATCACTTTCATACTTTTACAGAAATATGTCTCCATTTCTATTTTAATTCGTATATATTTTTTTTTACAAATCCCGTTTCGAAAATGTAAAAAATAAAAACGTTATAGCCCTTGATATATTGCAATTTTTTTTTCAGTTTGAAAATTCAAGATTGTAAATTTGTAACTCATGAGGATAACTTCGCAAATAATTGATAAAAAAGTTAATTATTTTAATGAAATAAAATGCAAGACTGAGGTCATCAGTTAATTTTTCTCCAAAAGATTCCAAACCGCACACTTATGGTTCTCATCCAAAGCAAAAATACCAATAATGTTAAGTCCATAAAAGTTTTCACGATCGAGCCACAAATAGCCGAGATAGAAATTTTTAATTGTTAAATTTCGTGTGGCCAAATAATTCATATATTACAACCCTTAATTGGCACTGAAAAATTGACTAATTTTGCTACATCTCATCAAAAAATGTTGAGACATTTTCTGATAAGATCCGGAAGAATTTCATATCTGGGCCGTTTTAACAATTGATAAAGTACCTATAAATTTTTCAAAATTTTTGGTTGCAGGAAAAAATGGTTTGGACTGTGGATATTAGAAGTCCATATAAACATCCTGTAAAAATTAAAAAAAAATCTATTTGTCAAAGATAAATCCCTCAAAGAACGCAAAAGAGTCAACCATCTTTTTTCGATTTTGACCGATTTTGAGACTTTTGAGTTAAGACCGGATTGAGCCGTGTTTAGATCCAATACGTTCTGAAATAAAAGATTTCCGCATAATTATTAAAAATAAAAAAATTATTGCACTTTTAATGTTTGATTTTCAAGCAAAATTAACTTTTTTAAAAAGGCGAAAATCTTTGTGTTAGAGGGACAGCAGGGGAAAATGGCTCCGGCTATAGGTACTAGGAGTACGTAGGAACAACTCCGTGCAATATAAGATAAATCTATTATTTTCAATTTTTTGAAAAAAAGCAAAGGGGTTTTAAAGCCAAATTGGCACTTTAAAATTGGTCAAAATTTTTGGGGGCTTGTAAATGTAGCAGGGAAACATGACTCCGGCTATAGACACAAGGGGTACGTAGGAACATTCCTTTAAAATATAAAAGAAATCTATTTTTTCAAATTTTTCGAAATAAAGCAAAGGAGTTAACCCATGTTTTTTCTCGATTTTGGCCGATTGTGAGGGTTGTGAGTTAGAACCGGATTCCGTCGTGTTAAAGTCCCATACGTTCGGAAATGAAAGATTTCCGCGCACTTATCAAAGATAAAAAAGTTATTGCATTTTAAAAGTTTGATTTTAAAGCGAAATTAAATTTTTCAAAATGGGAAAATATTTGCGGAGAAAAGGACAAAATGGCTCCGGCTACAGGTACTAGCGGTACATAGGAAGGTCCCCCTTCAATATAAAGCAATTCACAAGAATTGCAAAGTTATGGAATTTTGAAAAATTTAATTTTTTGATAAATTTACACTTTGAAATTCTCAAACGCGTTTTTCTCTATAATTTAACATTGGAGCGTAATTGTTTTTTTAATTAGTGTAATGTTCCGATAAACGTGCTCTCACAACCAGAAAAGTGTTTAAAAATATTTCAGCAAATAACCGAACTACGAATTTTCAAAGTCAGAATTTCGAAAAAATACAACACAGGTCCAAATATTCAATCCCGATTTTCCCCAATATTTTAAACACCACCCCTATGGTGCTTTGGGCCTGTCCAAAGCCAAAAATCCCGTGAATTTCAAATCTGCAAAGTTTCTCAAAAATCTGTGCACAAATGACCGAGGTACCATTTTTTTTAATGTTCATGGAGGTCTATTGTTGCCAATATAAATAATGTAAAACCACAAAAACAAGTCAGGCCAAATTGTGCGTACCTTAAAAATTATTTCATGACGGAAGCCGAATTTTTCCCGAATTGAACAGCACCTACCTTTATATAATTTAATTTTCAACTCACCGCCGCCGTCTTGTCGGCATAGTTCCTAGCAGCCAGGACGAAGCAAGCCTCGGCCTCGTTCATCCTAGCCCTAGCCAAATCTCCGTCCTTCAAACACGAACCTTGGATGTAAATAACCCTCTGCGCCCATATAGGAACTTGCAAGATCATCCTCATCGTCGTGTCCAATTCCATCGGCGAAAGCAGCACCACATAATAATCCTGCAGGAGCGGGTGAGCGTAGAACTCGTTCAGAAAGTCCATGATCGTGTCCGCATGCAATGTCGTGCTGCAGACGACCACGTGCTTCTCTGAATGGGCCCGATGGGACGAATACGACCCACCCAGCTTCTGTCTCTCCATCCACGTGAAGGCCAGTTGTTCGAACTGCAATTAGTGTCGTGCAGCTTCCGTCAAATTGCTCGAGAATCGAATTACCTGAGTCGGGAGGACGATCAAAGCTACGCAAATCATGATGACCATGAAGAGTTGGGATGGCCAGATGTCGGGAACGAAGTCTCCGTAACCCACCGTCGAGAAGGTCACAACTACGTAATAAGTGGACTGGAAGAGGTTTAGGTGCCGATGGCCAGCTCTTTGAAAATGTTGTATACCACAGACACTGCGAAAAAATCTTTATTTTTATGATTTTTTTTTGGGTTTCGTGAAGTAAGCCCATCGGACGTGTGGGACATAAAATAGAGTCGAACCGCACTTTATGATATCCTGCAACACGAAGTAGGGCATTGTAATCACTAAAATGTCGAGCCAGATTATTGATCTCGATGAACATACACCACCTATATATATAAAGCCGGATATGTGTCTTATCAAGTAAATTAAATTCTCAAAACGTATGATATATGGGCAATAAAATACAGTAAAACCTCAATTATCCGGACCTCAGATTATACGGATTTGCGATTATCCGGATTGTCAACTCGTTGCGAAAATTAAACCTCGATATTTCTTACCTACTAAATATTTTATTGTTTTTTTTTCTATTTCGCACTAAACAGTGTTTTTTTGCTTTGTGCATTTTAAGATAATGTGCGACTGTTTTATTTAGTGATTAATATTTTTTGCGTTTTTTCTAAAAATATATACCTAACAACTTGACCAAGTTTTTTCCTGTTAAAAGAGACGCTTTGTAATTGCGCTTAAAGCCGAGTGTGCACATTCGAGCTCAAAGTGGCACATTCCGATCTCGGGAAAATGAAGCGCGCCGCTCCGCGTCGCGCTTCATTTGCCTCCCTCGCTCGGAAATGTGCCACTTTTCGCTCGAATGCGCACATCCTCGTATTTATCGGATTTGCCTATATTATTATTTTATTCTTCAATTCAAAAAATTAAAAGTCAGATCAATTAGATCGATTTTTGTTTGAAAAAGGTTAGATATTTTATTCCTTTTGATAAGTCATCATGGTGCTCTTCCGCGCGCCTAATTGTAGTCAGCTTAATAAAAATATTTTCAGGTGTACTTTCGAATGTTTACTAATTCGCATTTTTGATTAATTAAAATTGTATATAAGTCAAATTTTCGGAAGTGGGCACTAAAAATCAACTAGTTGATGTTTGTATCATCTTTTGCAAATTGCTGAAGGTTTATAAGTCAAAATTAATGTCTCCAAATATTTTTGGGTAATTTTTATTTTTGTAAAAATTGTAAACAAATTAGTTTTAAGGCACATTTTGTATACACTTTTGTAATTAGACTTCATTTATGGATTAATTGAATTTTTAAATATAAAAAAATATTTATATGTTACATACGGGATGCATCAAAATTTTAGAAAGACTTGGGTGGGGTATGTTAAAAAAGAGGTTGGGAAATAAAAGTCAAAATTCGGAAAACGTTAAAATATTTTTTTTTCATGTACGATGAAGTCTCCCATCTAATCTAGTTTAAAAATACTAAATTAGAAATATGGTTTTTGGTAAAAATACCCTACTGTAATTTTTAATTAAAAAAAAAAGCAAAAGTGGTACATTTACCATAGTTCAGTTTGATTTAATTAATATTATTTGTAAGAAAGGGAAAAATAAGATAGGCGAATTCAATTATTAAGAAGTAAGGTACTTGCGGGTAATAAGGCCTGTCGGCTAATAAGGTCTAATTAACAAAAATCGTATTTAAAATAACCGCTTTGGCTTAAGGCCACACACACAAACACCTATTGAACGAAGATGTCTCTACAAGTTTGTGGAGGCGGCATATTCCGCTTCCTGCCCCAAATGTAGCATCATATATCGTAAAACGCGGCCAGGCAACACGAATAATAAAAATCGGTCCGAATCAATCGTTAGTATTTTTTGAAATATTACACTTAGCTATGTAAAATCACATTTATTTTCTTTATTCATTCAAGCTTCGATGATTTTAAATATTTGAATGACGTATCATGGACCAAATATTTTTTATTTTGATTTTCTTACATACGTGGTCGGCGGTTATTAAAGCCTACTAAATTTAACCATAGGCCTTATTATACTCCTACTTTTTGTATCAAAGTTTAATTGTTTTCTAATGCATTTTACATTACTTTTAAGGTCTTACGGATATAAATATGTAAAGAAACTTGTTGTACCTTGACTCTTTTTTTATTTGTAATTTTTTTCAAAATGTATATGTAACAATTTGTTAATAAAATAATTTGCACCGTATTGGGGCACTAATAAGGTGCACTTCATAAAAAAATTTAAAAGCATTAGCAACTGCTTATTCACATTGCTTTAAGATTTAAAAATTCGTGGAACTATGGCTTAGGTATAACAGGGGTGATGTACCTAGACCCGTCTCATGAAAAGTATATATTTATTATTTATTTTTAGATTATACGAACTATTAATGTTCTTCTTTGATATAACACTAAAATTGTTTCAAAAAATTTAAAAAAACATTTTCGTATACTGAAATTTAACTATTCAAAAATTTAAAAAAATTTTAACTTTTGATTTGACTTGCTAGGCATATTATCTGAAGCAAAATAAAATAAAATAAAAAGAATATATAACAAATAAACTCCTACATTTTTATTTATTACACGTTGATCCTAGAGTCAAGATACAACTGATCGACAATGACCGAGGTACATCACACCGGCCCTTGATGTTTAATCATCACAAGAACAAAATTAAAGATTATGTTGTGTTAAAATCAGACTACTACTATGCAAACGTTAATAAATAATCTTCCTGCTTACCATAAGTCATTATTAGGTAATAAAAATTATGTCAGTGGATTATACTAATGACTCTGAGTGCGCTAATGACTGTTAGGAGAGACAATTTGTAATTTTTTTTAAATTTTTTATTCCAATTGATGTATTCATGTATTTATTAAACTTAGTTATGAAATACATTATGTCCAGTTTGATTACTTAAATTTTTTAAAGCTGTAAGCCTTTCAAAATAGAAAATCTGAATTTGAAGGATTTGTTATTAATATAGTCGAATCCAATTAATACGAAGATGTGCACATTCGAGCGAAAAGTGGCACATTTCCGAGCGAGGAAGCAAATGAAGCGCGACGCGAAGCGGCGCGCTTCATTTTCCGAGATCGGAATGTGCCACTTTGAGCTCGAATGTGCACACTCGGTTTTAAGCATGATTCACCAACTTTAAACTAACAAATTAGAAAAAAAATTAATTAAACAATTTAGTCGCTTTCTCTCACTGATTGGAACAGTCAAAACAGGAAGTAGCTAAAATTCGTTTTTTTCTATACATTCAATTAACCGAATTTTCGATTATCCGAATGAGGTGCAACAATAATTAGTCCGGATAACCGAGTTTCCACTGTATATGTATATGCTTTTGATAAACAGCCTTACCTTGTAAATACAAGACACAGTAAGGTAGCTGATAATATTGTAAGCTGTTGTGATAAAGCCGATTGTGACTTCTGCATGGCTCGATGGAGGTCGTTCTGAAAGCAATTAAATTGTTTATATTGTGTTAAGTACACTTGAACGATACATGGTTTTCTACGAAACTCGTCTCGTTTACTATTTATTAGTTGCATGTTGTTTTTTTACAAAACGACGAAAAGAAATTCGACAAAAAAAATTATTGCCTTAAATTAGATTTAATCGCGGCCCATAGTTAATTTCTAACGCAAATTATTCATAGGTATTTTATGTGAATTTAAATATCTCGAAAACTACGGTTGAAATCAAAAAAGTACTTCTATAAATATTTATTCTTTTTAAGCGCACTTTTATAATGTTAAAGAAAAAATTGAGGTTGCCATTTAAAAAAATTAAGTTTAGCTCAGTTTCGGGTACAACAACGCCATCTATGGCAAAATTGATTGCTCCGCAATAAATCCCATTGAAAAAAACTCAAATTTAGTGTCTTGCATTTTTTTTGTAGGGTCCGTACTTTTCGAGATATAAGCGCTCAAAGTGAGCTTTTTATAAGAAATGAAAAAAAACCTTGTGGACCTTGTAACTAAAAAAATTGGCCGACGTCGGTAGCAATGCTTTACATATTCGGAAAGATGGGACTTTTAGCTACAAGATTATAGAAAATAAAGTGGGCGACGCCATATTAGTTTTTCCAAAAAACGGAAATGTGTAGTGCGTTGCGCAGCCTGCTCGTGCAATTTATTTCTGGTTTAATTATCTTCGAAAGTATGCGTCGAATCAAAAAAACGCAAAGAGTAAAAAATGATTAGTTTTACTTGTATTTTCATAATTTACAACAAAATAATATTATTTAATAATATTAATCACATTATTTAAAATAATTAAGTTGACTACGTTTAGCATCCACCAGTGCCATCTGTGATAAAAATAAGTAATCTAATTTCAAATTATTTAATTTTGGTCTTATGATTTTCTTTGTGCGGCGCATATTTTTTTAATTACAATGACATAAAGTGTTTTTTATAAAAATTATAATAAAAAAAACCAAATCATCCGTAATTTATTTGTGATAGAAAAATCTCAAAAAGTTTGCGTTGACTCAAAAAATTGAAACAAGTAAAAAACGATTATTTTTAACCCTTTTCTCACAATACAAAGTATCAGACGAATAGGTACTGAAATTGAATCGGGTTTTCTTAAAAAATATGTTTGTGACGAATTTTTAGTGAAAAGCTTTAGTTTAAACGTTCGCGCGGAAAATGATTTAAAAGAAAATCGCCGAGACACATATTTGCTAAAATTTACGCACCTTTCGAATAGTAAAAACTTTTGTTTTTGAGTAATAAAGCATTTGTGCCCAAGATATTAAGTTCTAAGTCTTTGGACACTCATTGGAACGTATCAGCCGCGTTAAGCGGGGTCCTACTGTACCGTCTTTACTATTCCCTTTCATACCACGATGTACTTGCCATTTCAATCAAATTAACAGCAAATTTCTCACATTAGAATTTTTTAAATCAAAACATTAAATCTACACGAAATCCAAATTGTAGTAATAGAACATATATTTTATAATTTTGGTCACATTGCGCATAAAAATGTTTACCACCGTCGGTGAATAGGATTGTTTTACGTTTCGGCTTTCTCCCAAGGGTCATGAATACATACACAACCCTCCTAAGGCGGGCATTTTCGACGCCTTTAAAAAGGAGTTTATCTAAATGGAAAATCGCCAAGAACTCCGTCCGAACGAGTTATTTCCTAATAAAATTAATAAAAGCAAGAAATAAAATGTCACTCACAAACATATTTTGTAGCGAATGCTTGGCCAACCAGCAGTTCAAAAAGACGGGGATGAACAGGTTCCGTAACGGCGGATAAAAAAGCTAAAAAAACATATTATCCATTATGCAAGATCACGGGCTCGAGCCTCGCACGAAAACAACACTTACTGTTAATGTAAATGGAACGGTATCTACGAGTTCTAAGATGAAATGAAAGGACATCAGTTGCTGCCAAATGTTCCCCTGCAAAAACAATTTTTTCAGCATCAAAAGCGTCTTTGGGCTTGTCGAGGCAAAGCTCAGGAATTCGGTTCGGTTCTGGCGTGCATAGTTCGGAAGGTAATCGAAGCACTTACCCCACGGGCTCACATGCCTCGGGTAATAATCGTGCCCCCTTTAATTATTCGTCTTAAAGCTCATTAACTTAGACGTGTGCAATTAAAATTTTTCTCCTTCTAGAATTGGTGGGGAATTAAGCGCAGACCAAATTTCGCTGTAAAATACACATTAATTCTTTAGCGAAACGCCGCCCCTTGTTTAAACTGCGGGGGGTGCGAAAATTAAATAACATTCGTATTATGTTGTATTTTACGTTCGCGTATTAAACATTAAACTTGTTGGTCTAGAACAGTGTTTCCTAACGTGGGTCCCACGCCCCCACATGGGGGCAATTTAAAGGTTTTGAGGGGCAATATCATTATTCAATTTGAAAACTGTACTTCATCTTTTTGTACTTCAATTTTTGTTGATTATTTCACTAAATAATAGAAAAAAATGTATGAAATTTTAATTTGAATGTTAAAATATCACTCGAAAAAATTCAAAGTGATGTAGAGGAGAGGGGGGCAGCTTTAAACACGGGCAGCTTTGAACACCGTTAATTAAAAATTCAATAAAACATTTTTCCAACCGCGAAATTTAAATTTAAGATGGCAGCACGGCTGCCAACTAGTATCCATCAACAGTTGTTTTATTTGTTATGTTAAACCTAACTTACAATTAATAATCGAATTTACGCTACAATTCTAAAATATTTATTTTTTGGATGTAAGCATCTTACAGGTAAAATAACAAAAAAATTATTAATACATGAAGGGTCATCTAATCTTTATATCTTTCACCATCTAATTACAATAAAAAATTTCATTGTTATTGATTATTAATTAGTTTAAATAAATTAATTATCTCAAATATGTTATTGGGGCAGCTTTGAACAAGAAACGAGGGGCACGTTTGAATACTTATAAACCGAATTAATTTTAATTCTTATAAATTTTTCTAACTTTTAAATTGTTTCTAAAAAATATGCGATCTTTATTACGTGGTTATTAAGTAATTTTTAATTTCAAGGTCAATCATGGTTAGAAATTATAAAAAAGCGGACAAGCAGTGCCAATGAATTGTTTTTAATCATGCAGCGCCAGATTTTGTCTCCTGGAATAGTACGTTTAGTGTAGGTCTGTTTATAGGGTGTTGATTACTTCTTGGTTTGACTGTACCTAAGAAAAAACTAAGTCTAACGTTCATCGTTATAAAATAAGTCTCGTGAGCTAGATTTATTTAATTATATTTGAGTAAAGTTATTAATGTTAAAGATTTAATAATTATATAGTAACTTTGTTAATTTATCATTATTTCAAAGATTTTATAAATTTTAATTAAACTAATAAATAGAAGATTTAACTTTGAAAAATAAGAGCAATAATGTAATTTATGAGTGAAATAATAATAATTTATGGAGTGGTTTTATATATTGTTCAAACCTGCTCCAGGTCTGTTCAAAGGTGCCCCCTAAGGGGGGGCACCTTTAAACAAATTGACCTATTTTTAAATTAATAATATAGCTTTGATTAAGGCCTTTTTTTTAATTAATCAAGGTGTATTATGAAGTAGAGTGATCAATGTATTGATTAAGACATAAAACATATTTTTTCGTTTATTACATTAAGAGTAATGAATAAATTAGTAAAAAGTGTTCAAAGGTGCCCCCCTACTAATAAATAAAAAAAAATTCTGAGCAATCTTTTAAAACTCAAATTTTAAATTGAAACTTTCAGAAACTTATTTTTTGTTTGTCTATAAAATTATACTGTAACGAGAAAATAAATTTTAAAAAAAATTCGATTTTGACGGTTTTGAAATTTTAAAAAATTTTGAGCGACCTCTTAAAAAATTTTTTTTGAGCTGTCCTTTGGAGGTAGTCAAAAACTAACATTTTTTCACTCGAGACTCAAAAAAAAATAGACGATTTTTCGCGCCACCCTAATATACCTATTATATGTGATGAAAATGTATTTATTGTTTTTTTCTTAATAATTTCATAGCGATTTCTTTCTAAAACCTAAACTTTGTGTCTTGAATAAGATACAATTAGGCTTCATATATAGAATAATTCAATTTTTAAATACAAAATTAAAAAATTCGGTACGTGTACTTATGTACGCGCATTAGAAGTTATACTTCTTTGGTGTAATTAAATTAAATATAACCACGTGCAAAGATAAGTTCAATAAATACGAGGATGTGCGCGTTCGAGCGAAAAGTGGCACATTTCCGAACGAGGGAGGCAAATGAAGCGCGACGCGGAGCGGCGCGCTTCATTTTCCCGAGATCGGAATGTGCCACTTTGAGCTCGAATGTGCACACTCGGTTTTAAGCACGATTCACAATAATTTTAATTTATTACTATTGCATTTTTTTTAAATCTTATGTTTATACTGAACATTATTTAAAAAAATTAAAGCTATAGCTTTTTCGGATAACACAATTTCCATTTACTCGACTAAATCAAATTTTTTGAATTTACTCAAAGAGCATTTATGTAAAATTACCGAGATCGGAATGTGCCACTTGAACTGAAATGTGCACACTCTTTTGAGCACGATGTGCACAATAAGCTCGAATTTAGCTATTGCATTTTTAAATCTTATGTTTATACTAAACATTATTTAAAAATTAAAGCTATAGCTTTTTCGGATAACACAATTTCCATTTACTCGACTAAATCAAATTTTTTGAATTTACTCAAAGAGCATTTATGTAAACAAATCTTTAAATACGAAGATGTGCGCGTTCGAGCAAAAGTGGCACATTTCGAGCGAAGGACAAATAAGCGCGACATTGCGCTTCATTTTCCGTTTGCCATTTCGCTCGAACTAACACACTTGTTTTAAGCCTCATTCACAAAGTATTAATTTACTTCTTAATTTCAACATCAATTTTCGGGTTTGCTGTGGCTCGCAACTTCCGTTGTCTGTTAATGTTTTACTCTAAATCGCCAAAAATATAATCTAAATATTTTGTTAAATAAGGGGCATGTTAAAAAAAAGGTTGGGAAACACTGGTCTCGAAGGAAAGAAAAAAAATAAGAATTGCACTTTATGATTTCCCTTAGAACCTATTAAATTCGTCCCAATAAAACACAACATTAAGTTTTAACGAGATAAGGGTGTAGTAAATGAGTTTTGAAGTCTTATTCCGAAATAGGCTTCTTAAATTTAAGCCCCTCTAATTTCCAGGTATTGCGTTTTATGGGGGAACTGCTTAAGAAATGCTTTGTTTACAACTTATTACATATTAAAGGACTTTTGTTAGAATTTACAGACTTGTGCTATGTTGAAGTTGAACGGGGTTACTACTACACATATGAAAATTAAGAAGGAGCTCGCTTGAACTTCGTGGTACTTTACTTTAGTATTACATAAGCAAGTTGAGCTTAAGCATTGGCTTTAAGTGTGCTGTGGAAGCATTATTGCTATTGATATTTCCACGATTATCATAAAACGGAAAAAAATCGCGAATTAGAAGTTATAGGGTAAAGTGGTACAAAATTATCACTCGGGGTAAAATAATCCTCTTCGGTTCTGAAGAAACTGGTAACGATTTCTAGTTAATTTTTGGGTAATATGTCAACATCTATGTACAAAATTAAAATCTATAAAATTTAAAAATTAGAGTAAAAATTATGATGTATAACTTTTACCTTACCACCATTCTCCCTTAAGGAGATCATTTTATACCACTTTCCCCTACCCGTGCAGAAATTGTGTCAGGGTTTTAATATAGCCCTTAAAAAATTATAGTTATACCAGAAACACCAAATTTCCGATTTAACCCTTTTAGGCAGTCATTTAAAAAAAAAATAAACGTTACAACCTTTTCTCAATAAAAAAATCTGATTTTAAGTTTTCGATTTGAAAAAGAAAAGGTTAATATGTAGCTAAATCCGATAAATACGAGGATGTGCGCATTCGAGCGAAAAGTGGCACATTTCCGAGCGAGGAGGCAAATGAAGCGCGACGCGGAGCGGCGCGCTTCATTTTCCCGAGATCGAAATGTGCCACTTTGAGCTCGAATGTGCGCACTCGGTTTTAAGCGTGATTCACAATAATTAATTTACTTTCTTAGAAGTATGTGCGCGCGCCATTTCCGTTGCTGACTAATTTTTTTTTAAAAGCGCAAAAGAAGTATTACTTCAAAAATACCGAATAATTAAATATCCATTAGAGTATTTGTGCAGTCCCATCTGCGAGATCAATCAATTTTTCATTAAATAATGCGTGTTTGTATTGTTATTGAAATAAGCGAGCCTGTATTCTGTACAAAACAATAAATTCCTATCATAAATCATTTTGTTTAATTTCACAATCGTTTTAAGTATTGTAGTGCATAATATCTTGAAAAAAACTAGTCATTACCTGTATTATAGGGCCGATAAGAAAATTATTTTGGTTTTTCTAATTAATTATACAAATAGCCGATATTTATATATTTATATGTTATATGTGCTATATATGATATTATTATTTCTTATTTTTTACATCGCTGTATCAAATAAAAATCAATTTCGTTTAAAATAAGTTAAAAAGCATTTAAACACAAAATAAAAAAGTGCTTTATAGAAATTCCTTCTTTCCATCTCAATACATACAGCCTGACAAAGTTTTCAAAATATAATCAAAATAACTTTACCAATAGTTATTAATTAATTTTATAAATTATATGTTAATTTATAAATTATTGTTTTGTGTAGTAATTTAAAACACAATTTTCTCTTGTACAAACAAGAAAAAAATAATAACTAATACAATTTCGAAAAGTCTCTTTTTCACTGTTATTTTTTTTTAATTCTTCCAGTAGTTTTTTTAATTTATTAATAATGCTGTCTTTACGAATTCTATGACTTAAATCAGAGTTTCCCAACGTGGGCACCACGACCCACATGGGGCAATTTGATTATTAAGTATGTAATTCGAAAACATTTGAATGTCTATTATATTTAGATTTTGAAAATTTACTTATTATTTTTTTCTTAATAAATTCTAGTATCCCGAACAAGTCGTAATTTGAATTTGATATTTCGCATATAAAAAATATGTATACAGGGTGTCACGTTGATGATAGCTCTAAACGGCGAAAAAGTTATCGTAGTCAAACTCATTTGATTTTAAAAATTATAAACTTTTTGCCGCCAAACACGATTTAAATAAAAAACACCGTGTCAATTGTGAAGAAATTTTGTCCCTAGGGCTAGAATTTATCCTTAAATCTCTATTCAGCGACAAATTTCAACCATAAACAATTTTTTTATTTTGCAATTAACAAAGTGTTTTTTATTTAAATCGTGTTTTGCGGTAAAAAAGCCATAATTTTCAAAATCAAATAACTTCGCCCACGATCGACATAGACGGACGCCCTGATTTACCTTTTTTTCGCCATTTTTCATAAATATTTTAAATTTATCCGTTGAGCTATCATCAACGGAACACCCTGTATGTTACTTACGGGAGCATACAAATTTTTGTAACAACTTAGACCGCGCATGGTAAAAAAAGGTTGGGAAACACTGCTTTAAATGACACGTCAAATGTCAACGGGGTTCAAGTCGTGGCATTGAATATAATTGTTCGGCTGCATTATAAAGGAGCCATTCCTTTATATAGCAATATTGGTTCTATGCTTCGGATCTTGATTTAGTTGAAATGTTGTTATTTTCCAGATGGAAATTAGCGAACACTGGTTTTGAAATTTGACTTTGATGTGACGAGGTAAACCCATTTATGTATGACGTAGTCTTTAAAATAGCATTTTCCGACAACCGATAGAGTTTCCTGTGTATGTACCATATTATTACATCGCATTAACTGTTTCAATGTTATATTAACGATTTTATTCTATTCTGTAATAAAAATTCGTGCAGTCATACTTCTCTAAGTGTATTTGCTTAAGGCGGTTTTTTTAGCTTATAAATAAAATAAAAGTCAAACCGCAAAAAAAAACTAATCTTCAAGACAGCACACTTTACTTCTTCTCAACGGATGAGGTAACATTTAAAAGATGCTTCGCATTCGCGGGCGTACGAAGATCTTTTTTGTGATAAATACTTGCTTTACATAAAAGATTGCACTTAAGAAAATTATTTTTTTCTTAAAATGATGTGATGATGTGTCTTTTGACACGGCATCAACTCTTAAAAAATTTAATAATTTTTCTTAACATTCCCTGTACGAGGTGGGGTATAACAAAAGTGACCAATTTTTTTTGTTAAAACGGGACGCTTGGTAGTCGTGCTTAAGACCGAGTGTGCACATTCGAGCTCAAAGTGGCACATTCCCATCTCGGAAAATAAATTCTCTTTGAGTAAATTCAAAAAATTATGTTTAGTCGAGTAAATGGAAATTTTGTTATCCGAAAAAGCTATAGCTTTAATTTTTTTAAATAATGTTCAGTATAAACATCAGATTTAAAAAAAAATGCAATGGTAATAAATTAAAATTATTGTGAATCGTGCTTAAAACCGAGTGTGCACATTCGAGCTCAAAGTGGCACATTCCCATCTCGGGAAAATAAGCGCGCTCCGCGTCGCGCTTCATTTGCCTCCCTCGCTCGGAAATGTGCCACTTTTCGCTCGAATGCGCACATCTTCGTATTTATTGAATTCGTCTAATATATACTTTGATTCCTAAACCAAAACTTTTAATTTATTTGAGTTAATATCGATTTTATGTTCGAAAAACGTATTTTTACCATAGCAATGAGTGGGAGCGAGCGAAAAGATACGCCAATCTTGTCAGAACGAGTGAGAGGAAGGATTAAAATTATTTAACTGATTTTTTGTCTAATTTATTGGCCTAAATCATTGTGAATCGCGCTTAAACCGAATGTGCACATTCGAGCTCAAAGTGGCACATTCCGATCTCGGGAAAATGAAGCGCGCCGCTCCGCGTCGCGCTTCATTTGCCTCCCTCGCTCGGAAATGTGCCACTTTTCGCTCGAATGCGCACATCCTCGTATTTATTACATTAGTATAATTTACTCTGCGCTCCTTCAAATCAAAAATTGTAATTCAATTTAGTAAATATCGATTTTATATTCGAAAAACGTATTTACTATAGCACTGAGTGGAAGGGAGCGCGAAGATACGATAATCTTGTCAATGCGAGTGAGAGGGAACGATGGAAATTATTCAATAATTTTTTTGTGTAAATGATTGGTCTAAACTATCCCGAATCATCAAGAAATTGGAGTGAAATTAATTTGTGTTGCAATAAAGACCCAAGAATGACATTCTTAAAATTCGGTATCGTAATTGACACGTGCCTTTGGAATTTAATACTCAAGAAAATACTCAATAGTTTAAAATTTGAAAAAAAAAGTTAAATTTTTGTATTTTTATTAATAAAAGTCTATTCTAATGCATAAATAAATATGTTTTACTTAAACCTCTTCATTATTGGTCATAACTGCCATAAAGTTTCGGGGTATGATAAACCCCACCTAGTAGGGGGAAAGTGGCATGAAACAGCCAAGTTTTGAAACAGCCATTATCAATTACGCGGTAGTTTTCATACGAATCGTTTATGTATTATTATTGTAAGATAGCAACACTAGCCAGATATCCCCCACAAAAATTTGACCGTTCACCGTCAATAAACGGCGCCGATACGACGTATTGAAGATTTTGTCGTCAAAAAGTAAGGTTTTGAGTTCAGTTTATTTGTTTTCTAACGCCTATACGTACAAAACTAATAATAATATGATTACACTATAATTTTATAGATATATTAGGCCTTCTAATAACGTATATATTTTGTAGACTAATCTTTGATTTCATAGTAATTTTCGAGATTTTGTTTCTTGAGAGAATATGTTTTGAAACAGCCGGACTGCAGTGTAATGAAACAGCCACCTTTTAATTCCATAAAATGCAATAATAATTGTAGTAACAGCAATCAAGAGTGGTACCGATGCAAAATTGTAATGGTTGGGCATATAAATCCTGTGGCATAAAAGGAAATTGCATTATTTTTGCTAAAAACGTTTTTAAGTTTTTGCAATGATTGATCTCAAACGTCAAATTTTTGACAGTTTCTTAGATTTATGTAAGTAAATATTTTATTGAAGTTTGCGTTATTTAAAACGTTTTATAATTATATAAGATCTAAAATTATAGCTTAAGTTTATTATTAAATAATATCTTCGTTAATGTGCAGTTTTAATCTTGTAATAAGAACATGGCTTTTCAAAATTGGGTTGGCTGTTTCAATACCTATAGGTTATGAAAAGTCAAATTTTATTTTTTATGAATGATTAGAAGTCGAAAAATATCGTTAATTTTGAAAAATGTTTTATGACATTACGTACATAAATGCATGAACAATTACAGATTTAAAAAAAAAATTGATTTATTTATGTCCTTCTATATTATTTATCCCTTTTTTTAAAACTGGCTGTTTCATGCCACTTTCCCCCTATGGCATGTGACATTCAGTCACCTAGTTATGCGGAAGGTTAAATGGAAACTTTACATCAACGGAAATAAAAGAAAATCGATGCATTTTTCAAAAATGTTCATTAGTATCGTAAAACAACTATTTTATTCTACAATACATTGCCCCTATTATTTTACAGGGTGGCCACAAACCGGACGTATCGGGAATTATCGAGGAATTTAATGCAACCGGGAAATATCAAGGAAATTTGAAAAAGTATCGGGAAATCTAATTGCTACAGCTCAAAATTTCGAAATTTTTTAATCGTACCGCTAATTAATTTAGATTAAAAAAACACCTCATTAAATATTTTAACTTATACAGGGCGTTTCATTAAAGTGCCACGAGCTCTTTAAATATATTTTTTCATCGAAGATTTTTCTAAATAGGAATTTACCGTTGCGTTCGTTGAAACAGACGTGGTTTTCGAGCTGCTTTCGTTTATAAAGTACAGTTTAAAAACTCGAATCGCAAAAAGGCAAAATAAAATGATATCTCAAAAGCCAGGTAAGAAATGCGATAACGTCGGCTCGCAAACAACCCGAAGCTTCTATGTCATTGTGTGACGTATCAAAATTAAACACAAAAGAAATTAATTTAGGGTTAGTTTTAATTTTTTGCAAAAACCACTAAAGCTCAAAAATTGTCAATTTTCTTGTGAGCACAGCGGTACAAAAATTTCTGAGATACCATTAATTTTACACAATAAAAATCGAAAAACATTAATAACATCTCTAAAAAAAGACTTACAACTTTGAAATTTGCAGAGCGGGTGCTTCTTAGGGGTAGAAGGCCCTTGATAAACACTGTCACTTTACACATTTAAATGATCACTTGTAAATAAAAATTTTGGGCAGCGTTGAACTGTGCTCGTCGACGTGCCTTACACAACTGAAATGTGCGGGGAACGGGTGTGAGAATTCCAGTTTGCGATAAGCAATTTATTTACGTTTTATTTGAATTAAATTTTTGTGCATTTACATTACAGTTTTCGAACGATTTCTGTGATTGCGTAAATCTTCGATTTTTGCACTAGTGATTTTGCAATTACAGTCAAACCTGGGTAAGTGAAAACTGGATAAGTGAAAAACCTATATAAGCGAGTGTAATTTTCAGGTCCCATCATTTTAACCTATAAGAGAGAAAAGCCACTCCTACACCTGCATAAGCAAAAAATCTCTATAAGCGAAAACGAGATCGCGGTCCCTTAAACTCTCGCTTATCCAGATTCGACTGTATTTATTAATCAAATTGGTCACTTATTTTACATTTTTGGAAAGCGCCCAAGAGTTCTA
Source organism: Sinopyrophorus schimmeli (assembly GCA_036325965.1). Lineage (NCBI taxonomy): Eukaryota > Metazoa > Arthropoda > Insecta > Coleoptera > Elateridae > Sinopyrophorus > Sinopyrophorus schimmeli. Next base: position 49,137 of record JARFIZ010000186.1, read on the forward strand.
ACCAATTATAGAAAAAAATAATATTCTTCTATTTGAGATAAAAAAAGTTGACAGAATTTCCAATTAAACCGGAAGTATAACAAAATTTATATTTATGCTAGTGCATAGATCGAATAAATTAAAAACATTTTTATACTTGTACTTTTTTTTGCAAGCTTTATAATTTGAGAAATTATAAGCTCGTAGCACTTTAAGTGATACACCCGGTATATTTTCAACTTGGAATAAATTAATAGTAGAATGTAAATAGTTTATTGTTATTGATTATTAACTCTCGACTTTTTTAGGTTCTCACAATGATAATTACCATTTATCTCATATTTTCGTGGAAATATATAATTTTTATATTTTAATGGTTTTTTTTTCACTTTCACGCTCTATATAAATACAAAAAAAAATATTAAACCAAAAATCAAGATGCATTCATCGATTTCAAACGTTTTCAATTTATTTCTTTTTTTTTCCAAATTAACTTTTATCTTATTTTAAGAGTCTAAGACTAAGTTTCGTTTCGTGAAGTGTAGTGCTCTACTCAGCCGGTTCTCGCTTAAACTCAAAGTAATCTCTAATGCGCGGTAAAGATAAATTTTTAAATAAATAAACATTGAAATAAATACGAGGGTAGATCAATTAGTTTCGTGCATTAAAAACTGTAATTAAATTAGTAAATTGTATAATTTATTAAATAAATCTATTAGTATTTAAGTTATTGGTGTAAACAAATTTTTAAATTAATTTGTTAAATAAATTCTAATTGTTATTAAAATAAGTGATCGACTGTTAATATTCGCAACCCTAGTCAAAACGTTACTCTATCTTAATAAAAATTTTAAATCGGGGAAAAGTACGACAGACTATAGCAAAAAACCGAAAATTTTCAAATCACTTCTTTGCGGCCACCCTGTTTTAGTTGTTAATTAACGCTCAACATAGGTAAAGGCTCATATAAATGATTTAGTGTCGGTTTCATATTTCTGCGCGACTGTGTGCAACACAATTATACCACAACTGTTTTAATTGCTTTAATACTACAATCAAAGTGCACAATAATAAATACCGAGCCCGAGGGCAGATTATAAATTAATTATTCCAAATTATCGGAACGGGTAAACGTACCGATTTACAGACAACCCGTTAACGATTGCAATAATCAATAAAATTTACTCAAAACGAAAGTTTTCCCGGTGCCTTTCGACGATTTTGATACTCAATCGACAAAAGTTGGTTTTAAAAAGTCGGTAAAATAAATTTTCGAAAACGGACTCACCTTGTACCCCAAATAGGCTAATAAAAGCGCTTCCGTTAGGCTGATCATGGCCAAAATGACCTGAATGGACCATAAAGCTAAAGGACGATTCACCCACCAAATCGCGTCCCAATTGATGATGGGATTTTCTTGAAATTTTTCTTCCGTCAGAATGGCTGATTGGATGTATTCCGTTTTGTTCCCCGGCGTGCAACCATAGCTAATTTCGGAGAGAAAGGCAATTATATTAATGGCTTCTGTGTTAGCTTTTTTTTTTCATACATGGAAACGGCCGAATTGCAAAATTATAATCGAGTTACTATAAAAGTGTTAATTTGAGTAATACTTATATGGGATGGATGCACACACACACACAGACACACACACACACACTCCTAATTTACTAATTGAATTTTTAATTTAATGAATTTAATCCCAGCAGTCATTAAGTATTCATGGCGATGGAAAACCTTATAAATTGGAAATTAAAACAACTTTTCGACCGCTTTCCTACGTTATTTTCTTCAAGCACGAGCCTCTCTTTAAAATAAATTAGCCAAGAAATACACACTGAAATAGCTTGCTTATCCAAAAATCAAATTATATTATTTACGTTGTTGATTTTGGCATGTTTTTTTTTGGTTGATTTCGTTGGGTCTCGAAGGGGTAATAAAATAAGTTTTTTTTTTAAACAAAAAAACTTACCAAGCTGCGTCCGTGGGGTGTTGATCCGTTATCACTCTTATTATGTACAATACACATGATAATAGTTTTAAAAATAAATTGGCTATTCGTATCCTTAAACCTGAAACAATTAATTTATATTAAAAATTTATACATTGCATAATATTAATTATATGTTAATATATGAAATCAAAAAAATACAACGATATAATATATTTTTCATTTTTCATTAACGTCTTTTAATGTATTCTTTAAATCATCGGATGAATAATAATAAATTTTGTAACATTTATTGTTGTCAGCCATTTTTGAAAAAATATAACAAAAGTGTAAAAGATAAATTTGTTGTCCATCTATTGGATTGAAGTTAAAAATTTCTCACCAGTAAATTACATTTTTTTATTAAATAGCTCAATTTATTGCATTATTATTCAAATATAAACAAAATCATATAATGCATACCTTATGATTTCATTTAATTGTATTAATTATAACAAATAAAGTATATACGTAGTCTGTTAGAAGCTTACTATAGGTGGCGCTTATGAACCAAAACATTGTGATGTCGAATTAATTTTTTTTTATAAGTATATAAGCAAAATAAAATATTATTATATAATAATATGTAGGTACCTACATTTGTAAAACAGAAAATTGATTTTAGAATTTTATAAGGTACCGGAGGGTAATAAGGCCCACCAGGTAATTAAAGCCCAGAAGCGATTAAATAAAACTAATCGAAATTGCTTTTTTAGTGCCATCGGCGAGCGAGAAACATCTAAAACATATCACCTCTGGGTTGGAAAATTTTCTGCGTTTCAATTAACGCGGAAAACCTCCATTAGTGAATCTACCTCAATGTTATGTGCAAAAATATAAATGTATACGTGCCAAATTAACTTTCAATTAGTGCTATCGTGTGAATATTTAAGAGGAGCAAAATTATATACAAAGAGATAAGCTTGTTCTTTAGTTGACTTGATTTATTTAATCAGAAAAAAAGATAATCTTAAAAAACGAAAAATGTACTACTCAGGTAATAAGGCCCGAGCTACCCTTAAATTGAATACTTTATTCGAGACTTAATATCTGCCATTGTATTTTAAGGCGGGCTTTATTATCTGCCTGTTAGTTTAATAAGGCCCAAACACCAGTGTATATGTTTTTGCTTTTTAAAAATGTGTTTTCAGTTTTTTTTTGTTTTTAAATATACACTATTTTCAGAAAAAAATATGTAAAAATCACTTAGCATTCATATTATGTTATGAGTTGTCTTAGTTTATTTAAAAAAAATATATTTAACACTAAGTGGGCCTTATTACCCTCCAGTATCTTATTTAAATTTAATGCAATTAGTAAAATAATTTTTGTCTATCTATGGGGGATCTATTAGTTGGCTCACCTTATACAAATAAAACGATTTCTATGAATTTTTTTCGAGATTAAATTGTACACGCGGCGCAGCATTGTAATTTTTAATTAAAATTATTAAAAAGTAAATTAATTATTGTGAATCACGCTTACACTTACAACTTACAATTATCAATTTATTTTATAAAAATTCCTTGTTAAAAATCTCTTCCAGAAACACCAAATCGCCGTTTGAGTGCTCCTTAACCCGATAATCCACGACTTCAAAAAAAATTCTCGACACGCCTCCTCCGATCTTCGTTGTTTTGCAGGAAGTTTCCATAAATCTTATTTAATTAAAAAAAATCGAGGTTCATTTATTTGAAAAATAATTGTTTTTCGTTCTTCCGAAAACACGAGAATTAATTTTTGGTATTTCTAAGGTCGTAAGTAATTAGGTCGAATTTGCATAAAAAAATTTAGGCAGGCTTAGGCGCGGGATCGGAGAGGGTCTTAAGTGCGATATCCCCTTTAAGGGTTGCGGAATTTCAATTTGGGGTTGGTATTGTTTCGAAATACTTTGATATCGTCTTTGCGGCCGTCGTGGCCTTACAAACTAGGAAGAGAGATTATGATGTAATCGACGACACTTTGCTTTATAAACGATTGCGTTATTTGCCTCGCGAAAAGCGCGTCGGATTTCGAAAACCTCGCTCAAACGGATTTGTTCAAACGCACAATTCCACTATGCGTATATGAAACAGGACGAATATCTGCTTTTTTTAAATTGAAAATTCAATATGTGCGCGGATAATATTTTTAAGAGGAATTTTTCAATAAAAACCTGGAATCGTTTGCCGAATTACTTGAATCAATTCCGATTTCGGGATGAGGAGACGCTCCGCGTCCCCTCATATTCCTCGTCAGAAAGTGCCCATTTGGAATTTTCGAATTTCTCTTATTGGTTGCCCTTATTTTCGTTTCAAACTTTTTAATTTGGGGCAGAAAAGGTTTTTTTCTTACCATACAAAAAGTAAATTAATTATTGTTTTTTAAATTCCGGTGCTTAAAGCCGAGTGTGCATTCGAGCTCAAAGTGGCACATTCCGATCTCGGGAAAATGAAGCGCGCCGCTCCGCGTCGCGCTTCATTTGCCTCCCTCGCTCGGAAATGTGCCACTTTTCGCTCGAATGCGCACATCTTCGTACTTATTAGATTTGTCCACTTTATTTTTCGCTCTTTCAAATCATAAATTTAAATTTAGTTCAGTAAATATGGATTTTCTGTTCGTTACCATAGCAATGAGTGGAAGAGAGCGAAAAGATACGACAATCTTGTTAGTACGAGCGAGAGGGAACGATTAAAATTATTCAACTGAATTTTCGTTTAATTTATTGGCCTAAATTATTGTGAATTACGCTTAAAACCGAGTGTGCACATTCGAGCTCAAAGTGGCACATTCCGATCTCGGGAAAATGAAGCGCGCCGCTCCGCGTCGCGCTTCATTTGCCTCCCTCGCTCGGAAATGTGCCACTTTTCGCTCGAATGCGCACATCCCCGATTTTCTTAAAAATTGAGGAAAATTTGTTCCCACTTTTAATTTTTCGCCCCTTTCAAATCAAAAATTTTACTCTTTTATTTTAAATATGGATTTTTCCTTTTTCAATACCTAGCAATAAAGTTTGGGAATTACAATTCGAAAAATACAAAATCTTTTAAGGGACCCACAAGGAATATGTTAAAATTTATTCAACTCAATTTTCGTTTAAGGGTTTAGGTAGGCCTTTAAAGTAAATTTTTGGGAAACACGCTTAAAGAGTTCATTCGACTCAAATACATTCCTCTTGGGGCCGCCTCGTTTCGCGCTTAATTTTTTCCCTCAATGGAAAATATTGCAATTTCGTCGAATGGTCCTCGTAATTTAATTTGAGATCAAATTTAAAGATTGGAAGGAAAATAAAAGATTAATAACCTTTTCACAATTTTTTAACCCTTAAAATAAAATTTTATTGGTTGTCTGAGAGGCGTTTCGATAACTTGAACAAAAATTTTTATCTTTTTTTGAATATTTTTTTTCTTCCTTTTCAAGGACTCTTTTTAAAAAACGTTGAACTTACAATTCGTTATAAAATACACTAAATATTTTCAATGGCACCTACAATTTGGAATATTGTTCAAAACTCCGTCAACCTATTCAACCCATAGTCGGTTAAGGGTTCAGGGAGGCGCATTAAGGTAAAGTTTGGGAATCACTGGGTTAAGTAGTTTATGCGTTACTTTTGTAATACAGGCCTCTTGCGCCTGCCTCGTTTGGCCCTAATTTTGTCCCTAATGAAAACGTAATTGAAATTTCTAGTCGGGAAAGGTCCTCAACAGGTTTATAGAGATCACTTTATGTTTTTTTGGACGGATTATATGTAAAAGGATTAAAAATCTCTTATTTAAAAACAAATTTGTTATAAAACTATAAATTAAAATTTTTATCTCGGTTTTTCTCGAAGTTTTAAACTTGAACATTTGTTATCTTGTTTCAAAACATTCAAGATTTTAAATCTTAATGGTTTCTAAGGACATCTTTCGAAGTAAAAGACGCACAAAAGTATTTAGAACGAAAACTTAAAAATTGCGATGTTAATTTATTTTAAGTATCTTATAAAGGCGGATTAAAGTTAAATGAATTTTATTTCATTGTTTAAAAGCGAAATACCAAATAATAGTATTGATTTTTGCTGTTATTTATTGTTAAAAATTTCGTATTTAAAGGATAGGAAAAACGTCCACAGTATAATCTATTTGTTACATCGAGAGCTATTTTGATATACCAAAAATAGTAAACAAATTAATAAACTCAAAACAACCGTTACAGTTGGAATGAGGTATTGTTGTTTATGAATTAATGAAAACATTATCGCATATAAAGAGTATGCAATAAGTAGTTCAGTAAATGACTACTTTCGTGCAAAGAATGACCGGGGTCTAGCCCATTAATACATTCGCCTATTAAAAACCAGTAATTTATAAAATTTGTAAAATTTATTTGAAAGACTGCTTAGATGTACCTTCGTGTAATTTTTTTTATTAAAATTTCTTTAGCTATTTTATAAATTACATGTTGTGTTGGCGCCTAGGAGGATTCGCCCATCTTTTTTAATTGCGTCCTGTAAAGCTTGAACATTATATTGAAATCTTGCAATATAAATTTAATTATTTTAGCTATCCACTTCATTATTACTTTTATTTATTTCACTTAAGTGAAAAAGAAGATATACAAGATGGCATAAATAAATATATTAAATATATATATTTTTTTAATTGTTATAAATATTATTTCTCGGTAGAGGTCATTCACTGGGCATTTTACTTTATTTCTTTTTGTTACTATATTAGACTATTTCAGTGTTTTTGTTAATTTGTTCGGTTCCTCTAATTGTAACGGAAAAAGCTTTAAGATTTCCGATCTTTGTTGTTTATCAACGAACATTCAATAAGTCCCGTTTAATTAGGATTAAGGCTCGTATATTTTCAATGCTTTAAATCAGAGATTTCCAATTTTTTAGTACAAATTCGGTCCATAAGTTTTGATTGGAAAAACTTTGAAATCTAAATTGATTATTGGAAATTGTAGTGAAATGTCGAGTGTGCAATACGACATCAAAATATGTCAGTTATGTCTACACCAAATAAAAAAAATTAAATTTAAGTCTTTTTTAAATAAGAAACCAGACGCCTAATTCTAATGTTTTTTGGTAAAAATGATCGGTCCAAAATTCAACGGCGTAATTTTTATAAAATTCAAATTCTAGCCGAACTAAATTTATGTTTTTCATTTTAAATTGCAAAGGGTAATATAAAAACCCCCATCATTTAAATTCACCTGCTAAGTTCCTCCATTTTTATAGAGATTATAATATCAAACTAAAAATAATTAATAATTTCCAATTATTTAATTGATTTATTACATTTCCTTAACTAGAGCTTAAAATTAATGAAAAAACAAGTCGTATAAAGTCCCCCCAAAAACGAAAATTAATAAATTTAAGTATCAATTTCGATCGGGCCGAATGTGCTAATTAAAAATTTATGAGCCAGCGCACTTTAAGGCGAAAAAACGAGGCACATATTCGAGTGTCTCCAAAGTGGCGCGCGTCTGTTTACGAGTCGTCTTTTTCCATTTTCAGCTCATTATATTTAGAACTCTTTTCTCTTCCCAACTAAATCGAAATTAATTATTCCGAGCGTCCCTCTCTGCCAGGTGAACGTAAACGAATCGCGTAGGTGGAAAACCAATTAATTTATTTCGCAGTTTTCATTGTAAGTTAGAAAACCGACAACAGCATCTTCTGACACGTCGAATTGAGCAAAACCCGAGGTAGACAAGTTAAATGCCGCATAATGATCGCAGTGCGACGCACAGAAACGTAAGGATAAACCGGGATAGCACGTAAAGGTTCATAAAATTTAAAAGCCATTTCTAACCACTTACAATGTTGTCATTTTGGCAATTTTCTAAACGCAAGAGTCGTACTAAAAGAGGTAGCAAACCCTAAAGAAACCCGTACGCGCGTTAGAAGTTATACTTCTTTGGTGGGACTATATTAAATATAACCACGTGTAAAATAATAAAATAATATAAATACATATAACCACGTGTAAAAATTAATACTTAATCCAGCGGTTCCCAAACTTTCTGTTAATGCGCCTCCCTTAAAATGTGAGGTTAGTATGCCATCTTGTATATATTCTTTTTCACTTAAGCGAAATAAATAAAAGTAATAATGAAGTGGATAGCTAAAATAATTAAATTTATATTGCAAGATTTCAATATAATGTTCAAGCTTTACAGGACGCAATTAAAAAAGATGGGCGAATCCTCCTAGGCGCCAACACAACATGTAACTTATAAAATAGCAAAAGAAATTTTAATAAAAAAAATTACACGAAGGTACATCTAAGCAGTCCTTCAAATAAATTTTACAAATTTTATGAATTAATGGTTTTTAATAGGCGAATGTATTAATGGGCTAGACCCCGGTCATTCTTTGCACGAAAGTAGTCATTTACTGAACTGCTTATTGTATACTCATTATATGCGATAATGTTTTCATTAATTCATAAACAACAATACCTCATTCCAACTGTAACGGTTGTTTTGAGTTTTTTAATTTGTTTAGTATTTGTTTATATCAAAATAGCTCTCGATGTAACAAAAGATTATACTGTGGACGTTTTTCCCATCCAAATTTAAATACGAAATTTTCAAAAATAAATAACAGCAAAAATCAATACTATTATTTGGTAATTCGCTTTTAAACAATGAAATAAAATTAATTTAACTTTAATCCGCCTTTATAAGATACTTAAAATAAATCAAAATCGCAATTTTTAAGTTTTCTTTCTAAATACTTTTCTGCGTTCTTTATTTCGAAAGATGTCCTCAGAAACCCTTAAGACTTTAAATCTGGAATGTTTTGAAACAAGATAAAAAAACTTCAAGTTGAAAACTTTGAGAAAAAACGAGATAAAAATTTTAATTTATAGTTTTATAACAAATTTGTTTTTAAATAAGAGATTTTTAATCCTCTTACAAACCCGGAAATTTTTTTTTGTATAATTATATAAAATTATATATAAATCATCATATATAATTATATACGAATTTTATTATAATTTTATATATAATTATATAAAATAATACATAATTATATAAAATACTTTTTCCCGGAATAAGCTACTTTATATAGTTTTATATAATTATGTAAATTTATACATAATTATATATACATTAATATAAAACCATATATAATCATATAAAACTATATAAAGTTATACATGATTATATAAAAAAAAATTTCCCGGGTATAATCTGTCCAAAAAAAAACATAAAGTGATCTCTATAAACCTGTTGAGGACCTTTCCCGACTAGAAATTTCAATTATGTTTTCATTAGGGGCAAAATTAGAGCCAAACGAGGCAGGCGCAAGAGGCCTGAATTACAAAAGTAACGCATAAACGACTTACTTATAAATAAATACGATAAATGCGAGGATGTGCGCATTCGAGCGAAAAGTGGCACATTTCCGAGCGAGGGAGGCAAATAAAGCGCGACGCGGAGCGGCGCGCTTCATTTTCCCGAGATCGGAATGTGCCACTTTGAGCTCGAATGTGCACACTCGGTTTTAAGCTCGGTTCACAGTGATTTAGGTCAATAAATCAGTTGTATAATTTTAATCCTTCCTTCTCACTCGTACTGACAAGATTGGCGTATCTTTTCGCTCGCTCCCACTTATTGCTATGGTAAAAATACGTTTCTCAAACACAAAATCGATATTTATTAAACTGAATTAAAATTTTTGGTTGGAAGAAGTGAAGAATGAATTAGACGAATGTAATATACGAGGATGTGCGCATTCGAGCGAAAAGTGGCACATTTCTGAGCGAGGGAGGCAAATGAAGCGCGACGCGGAGCGGCGCGCTTCATTTTCCCGAGATCGGAATGTGCCACTTTGAGCTCGAATGTGCGCACTCGGCTTTAAACGTGATTCACAATAATTTGGGCCAATAAATTAGACGCAAAACTAGTCGAATCATTTGAATCGTCCTCTCTCGCTTCCACTAACATGATTGTCGTATCTTCTCGCTCTCTTGCACTCATTGCTATGGCAAATATGTTTTTCGAATTTAAAATCAATCGAATTATTAATTAAAAATTTTACTAATACTTTTTGAAACAATTTGCCCCCCATGGCGCTAGTCCGCGACTCCCCAGGAAGGCGTGCCCCCATTTTGAAAATCACTGACTTAATTCCTAGTCGGGTGGCTTTTCGGGGCTAATTCATTTTCATAAATAAAAAATAAAATACAGTCTATAATAATTAATAAAAAAACAGTACTCACTAGATCTTTGATTCTTAATAAAATATAATTGCAGTCGTTCTTTGAATGTGTTTTCATTGACGTAGTACTCAACTCGCACCCTGAAACAAAAAAATAGAATAAAAAAACACAGAAAAACCCCCAATCAATAGCGTCTGACCTTTAATCTTATCTAAATAATAAAAGACAACGTAAATGCATAGACAAGAAGCCCGATCACTGTCATGCGAAAAACCACTCTTAAACATTAATACCAAAAATTATTATAAATTGCCGTAGAAAGAAAACCTCCCCCCACGAACCGACACAAATAAATCTTCCTTGGCTTTAAATTGATCTACGACTTCGAAATTGATGGGTGTAAGCTATTGGTGTGAGTTATAAAACGTTCGTGAAATATTGGAAACATTTACGGCGTTTCTTTTTTTCGGGCCCCCTTTCACGGGACGCCCTCCTGTCAAATTTTGGGGGCGAAACGCTTTCGTTTAATCGACGTTTCGTGTCTTACGTTTATAAATTATCAATTCGCGCGAACGAAGCAGGAAGGAAGAAGACGATACACATTCGGCGCATAAATTCCGAAGACCTATTTGGCAAAGAGAAAAAAAAAAGAAGCGTTTTACACCGCGCACGTACATAACCTAGTTTTTTTTTTTTTTGAAATCGTTCCGAGCAAAAAAATTATTTATTCGAGCAGCCGAAAAGTTTGGAAGCGACGAAAAAACGAGGAGCTGTCTTTTCTTTAATTTGCGAAGTTTTGAGAAGAACCCCTAATAAATAAAGTTGGGCGGATGTACATTTAACTTCATCCATCATATTTAAAGTAAACTTTTTAAGCTCGGTCTCGAATTACACGTTTTCGGATTAGAAAGTAGACGCCGAATTGCAAAACTATCTTCGAAGTATTATGAACTAATTAGACAACGATCGGTTCGTCGAAAGTTTGACTTTGGTATTCAATTTCGGATTTACAATGCGCGGTTATGGAGGAAAACAAAAGGGGGCAAGAGTTTATTGTAATTAATACCTCGGGGGAAGGCGGGCTTCGATGCGGAGCGAAGCTTAATAAGCCTAAAAAATTGTAATCTAAGAGAAAAGGTTTCGGGGGTGTGTACCCTCTAATCGAATTTACTTGTGTTTCGTCTTAGTTAAAATGCTGTAAGGGGTTGTTCAGAAGTGAGTTGTAGACATGTTTTTGCTTAAAGAAGTGTGGTTTCGTTCTAACATTCTTCGGGGTAATTAGTATAACTGCCACCCCAAAAATAAAAAAAATAGAAGGGATGTACTGTAACAAAATTTCTAAATAATTCAAATATTGTAAGGGGCTTTTCAGAAATAAATTGTAGACGTGTTTTTAATCACAGAAATGTGGTTTCCTTAGAACATTGTCTATTATAAACAATATAACACACACCCAAAAAAAAAAAAATAAACGGGGTGTACTGTAACAATATTGCGGGAGTGTACTCCAATCAAATGTACTTGTCTTTGTGATTAATTGAAATATTATAAGGAACCCTTCAGAAATGAAAAATAAACATGTTTTAACTTAAAGAATATGTGGTTTCTTTAAAATATTCTTCATTATCAATAATATAATAGCACCCCAAATTAAAAAAAAAATAGAAAGAGTGTGGTACAACAAAATTGCGGGAGTGTATTCTAATAGAACGTTCTTGTCTTTGTAATTAATTAAAATATTATAGGGGACTCTTCAGAAATGAATTGTAGACATGGTTTTACCTACAGAAACGTGCTTTGCTTAAAACTCTAAAGAAGAAAAATATAAAGAGAGTTCTCTAACAAAATTTTGTTTTTTTATTAATTAAATTCTGTAAAGAACTCTTCATATGAATTGTATAGAATGAACATGCTTTTGCTAACACCCTGTTATTTGCGTATTTTGAGAAAGGTTTGGTGTCTAATTATAGTCTTGTAGAAAATATTAGTAATATAATAGTAATAAAAGAGTGCAGGCATATTTTTGCGTCACTGTATGTAAAATATTTCTTTGAGGCAGGTAAGCAGCATTTATAATTTATTTTATTATGAACAATTAACATTTCCGTATGTAAAATGATCCTTAGAATCCATTCGTTATAAGTATTTCCAAAGCCTATTTTAAAAATCAAAGTTTTAAAATACGGTATTTTAATGTAGTCCATCGGCAAAAAAATTCTCATTTCACATTGTTTAATTTTTTAGTTCATATAATTTGTATTAAAAAATTTTTAATTTTTTTTGTAAATCTTTAATTACAAAATTTTATTATTTAATTTTTCAGTACCCAAAAAATGATTTGTTTTCTTAATAATTTTGATAATTAAAATCATTTGAAAATTTTCAAATTACTACAATCATTATAACCAATAATTTATTTTTACACCAATTTTCTATTAGTATTAAAATTAATTTTATTTCAATTATATTTATGGAGCTATTATATTTTTTTTCGCAATCCGTAGAAAATCATAACGTCTAAATCGACGGTTGAGTATATGTCAATAAATTAAATTGAATTTCAAAACGTGATATGTGTAATGATTAATATACAGTGTAAACTCTTTATAACGAAAAACTCGCTATAGAGTAGATCTTGCTCGAGATTGGTTAATTCACATTATTACCCATATATTAACTATAACGAAATTGTTTACCTCTAAAACGAAACAATTACGTCTTTGTTTACATGGTTTACATGTTTTTATTTACATATTCTAACAATTATTTACCAATACTGTCCCAATGGATATAATAAATGCATTGTGATAAGTTTTGACTGAAATACCAAACAAGCCAAGTTGTGAATTGATTTTTCAACTAAGAATATGGCCAGTAAAAGAAAAACTTTGTACGTTGGCAAAAAAGTTTCTTTGATTCGAGCCAACTTGCAAGAAGCACTTGACCCAGCTAAATTAGTAGGGTTTTTAAAATTGTTTTTTACAAATACGAACCGACCGCTGCTAAAAACATGGATAAAATTTATAAAAAAATACAAACCAAGTATTGGTTTAGCAAAAAGTTAGGCCAAAACAATGGACTATACAGAATAATAGATTTTACATAGTGACGTATACTCAGTTATAATAATAAATAAAAAAATAAAAAAAGCTCTTGTTTATTCCAATCTCCCTATAACGAAAACTTTTTATAACGCAAGAAGTCCCTTGCGTTTTGTTACAGACAGTTTACTCTGTAATTACATATTTTTTTCTTCTGAGATTTAATAAAATGTTGATGTAATTATTCTTTACATAACTTGTTATAGTTTAATGTATTATGTTAAAAAAAATATAGTTTAAAAGACAAAATAAGTTTAAAAAAAATATTTTAGAAGAAATTCATTATTTAATTAGACAAAGAAATATTGGGCGACGCAAAAAAATTATTACTCTATTCTATTCAACAATACCAATTCAAAATTCAAAAACATCTAGCGTAATTAAAACATAATTAAATAAATTGTATTAATTTTTTTATCACATCACAAACATTTAATTAAAATCGATGCAGATAGTAAATTGTTTTTAAAACTCTTTAATAGGTTCCGCCCCCTCTTGCAATCGAAATTTTGTAACGTTGAAAATGTAGCCCAACAGCAAAGAAGTTATCAAATTGAAGCATGGCATTTTAAATATCGAAAATTAGAGGTTACAGAAGTCCGCAAATATTAGAAAAATACAAAGGGACCAAGGTACAACAAGTCCTAATCATAATTTTTGTATGGTAAACCATGTAAATCGAAAACAAAGCAAAATAAAACATTATTAAAATCACGTGTGCAAATTAATTTAAATAAATTCAATAAATAGAGGATGTGCGCATTCGAGCGAAAAGTGGCACATTTCCGAGCGAGGCAAATGAAGCGACGCGGAGCGGCGCGCTTCATTCCCAGATCGGAATGTGCCACTTTGACTCGAATGAAACTCGATTTTAAGCACGATTCACAATAATTTAGGCCAATAAATTAACGAAAAATCAATTGAATAATTTTAGTCGTTCCTCTCGCTCGTACTAACAAGGTTGTCGTATCTTCTCGCTCTTCCCCTTTGGTATGTAAATACATTTTCGAGTATAAAATCGATATTTACTAAATTAAATTAAAATTTTTGATTTGAAGGAGCGCACGGTAAATTATACTAATATAATAAATACGAGGATGTGCGCATTCGAGCGAAAAGTGGCACATTTCCGAGCGAGGGAAGCAAATGAAGCGCGACGCGGAGCGGCGCGCTTCATTTTCCGAGATCGGAATGTGCCACTTTGAGCTCGAATGTGCCACTCGGTTTTAAGCACGATTCACAATAATTTAGGCCAATAAATTAAACGAAAAATCAATTGAATAATTTTAGTCGTTCCTCTCGCTCGTACTAACAAGATTGTCGTATCTTCTCGCTCTCTTCCACTCATTGCTATGGTAAATACATTTTCGAGTATAAAATCGATATTTACTAAATTAAATTAAAATTTTGATTTGAAGGAGCGCACGGTAAATTATCAATTATATCAATCATTAACAAAGTGACATTGCCAGCATGTGCTAAATTAAGCGTCAACAAGTCTGTCAACGTGCATTCTTACCATATCGAAGCATTGAGGCACGAATGTAGCACACGCGTTTAAGCTATTAAAATAATGAATATTCTTTCACTTGCCGCGCTAACTAAAGGACCAAGGTACACAGGTTCCCCTAAACGATTAAGCAAATTGAATGAAAGACCGTGATTTGTTAATTTAAAGAAAAAAAGTGTGTGCGTGCAGACGACGCGTAACAGAAGTGAAACCTCTTGCTTATTAGAGATCAATTATTAACATTTTTTTATTGAACAAGAAATAATAATTGAGAATAGTAAGGATGCGAGAAGAATCTCAAATAAAAAAAGACAATGCAAACTTAATGTTTATAAAAAATATTTTAGAAGAAATTCATTATTTAATTAGACAAAAAAACATTGGGCGACGCAAAAAAATTATTACTCTATCCTATTCAACAATATCAATTCAAAATTCAAAAACATCTAGCGTAATTAAAACATAATTAAATAAATTGTATTAATTTTTTTATCACATCACAAAAATTTAATTAAAATCGATGCAGATAGTAAATTTTTTTTAAAACTCTTTAATAGGTTCTCCCGCCACGTTCCTATCCGTTCCCCCTCTTGCAATCGAAATTTTTGTAAGGCTCGAAAATTGTAGCCCCCACAGCAAAGAAGCTTCCCTTCAAATTGAAGCATGGCATTTTAAATATCGAAAATTAGAGGTTACAGAAGCCCGCAAATATTAACTAAAAGGTACAAAGGGACCAAGGTACAACAGGTTCCCCTAATCATAATTTTTTGTATGGTAAACCATGTAAATCGAAAACAAACCAAAATAAGCAACATTATTGTAAACACGTGTGCAAATTAATTTAAATAAATTCAATAAATACGAGGATGTGCGCATTCGAGCGAAAAGTGGCACATTTCCGAGCGAGGGAGGCAAATGAAGCGCGACGCGGAGCGGCGCGCTTCATTTTCCCGAGATCGGAATGTGCCACTTTGAGCTCGAATGTGCACTCGATTTTAAGCACGATTCACAATAATTTAGGCCAATAAATTACACGAAAAATCAATTGAATAATTTTAGTCGTTCCCTCTCGCTCGTACTAACAAGGTTGTCGTATCTTCTCGCTCTCTTCCACTCATTGCTATGGTAAATACATTTTTCGAGTATAAAATCGATATTTACTAAATTAAATTAAAATTTTTGATTTGAAGGAGCGCACGGTAAATTATACTAATATAATAAATACGAGGATGTGCGAATTCGAGCGAAAAGTGGCACATTTCCGAGCGAGGAGGCAAATGAAGCGCGACGCGGGCGGCGCGCTTCATTTCCTGAGATCGGAATGTGCCACTTTGAGCTCGAATGTGCGCACTCGGTTTTAAGCACGATTCACAATAATTTAGGCCAATAAATTAAACGAAAATCAATTGAATAATTTTAGTCGTTCCTCTCGCTCGTACTAACAAGATTGTCGTATCTTCTCGCTCTCTTCCACTCATTGCTATGGTAAATACATTTTCGAGTATAAAATCGATATTTACTAAATTAAATTAAAATTTTGATTTGAAGGAGCGCACGGTAAATTATACTAATATAATAAATACGAGGATGTGCGAATTCGAGCGAAAAGTGGCACATTTCCGAGCGAGGAGGCAAATGAAGCGCGACGCGGAGCGGCGCGCTTCATTCCGAGATCGGAATGTGCCACTTTGAGCTCGAATGTGCGCACTCGGTTTTAAGCACGATTCACAATAATTTAGGCCAATAAATTAAACGAAAATCAATTGAATAATTTTAGTCGTTCCTCTCGCTCGTACTAACAAGATTGTCGTATCTTCTCGCTCTCTTCCACTCATTGCTATGGTAAATACATTTTTCGAGTATAAAATCGATATTTACTAAATTAAATTAAAATTTTTGATTTGAAGGAGCGCACGGTAAATTATACTAATATAATAAATACGAGGATGTGCGAATTCGAGCGAAAAGTGGCACATTTCCGAGCGAGGGAGGCAAATGAAGCGCGACGCGGAGCGGCGCGCTTCATTTTCCCGAGATCGGAATGTGCCACTTTGAGCTCGAATGTGCGCACTCGGTTTTAAGCACGATTCACAATAATTTAGGCCAATAAATTAAACGAAAAATCAATTGAATAATTTTAGTCGTTCCCTCTCGCTCGTACTAACAAGATTGTCGTATCTTCTCGCTCTCTTCCACTCATTGCTATGGTAAATACATTTTTCGAGTATAAAATCGATATTTACTAAATTAAATTAAAATTTTTGATTTGAAGGAGCGCACGGTAAATTATACTAATATAATAAATACGAGGATGTGCAAATTCGAGCGAAAAGTGGCACATTTCCGAGCGAGGAAGCAAATGAAGCGCGACGCGAAGCGGCGCGCTTCATTTTCCCGAGATCGGAATGTGCCACTTTGAGCTCGAATGTGCACACTCGGTTTTAAGCGTGATTCACGATAATTAATTTACTTTCTTGGCCGGCTAACTTCAAGCACCAACTTTTTGTTAGCTCTGCGCGCGCATCTTCCTAATAATTGTACTCTCCACGCGCCACAAGAAGTACAACGTCAAAAACAAACAAAATCAAACTTCTAAACATTAAAAAAATACTAAAAATGTAAAGTGAGACGGAAATCCTTAAAACAAACTAAATGATCGAATGCAGCAGGTGCTTAAAAATGCAAGGACAAAACAAAGCTCCGTAAAGTAAGGATTATATTACTAAAGTTTAATGAAGCTGCCGGGGAACAAACTTTGCGAAAAGATGAGCTGTGTTAAATCCAATGCATTTCTATTGCAACTTTGCCGCGTGCTTAATCACACAAAGTAGGGCGCCTGCAGAACGTTTTATTGCAACTTGACTGGCATTCGACGAAGCAAATCCCCATTTGCATAACTTAAGACTACGCTTTTAAAACAGCCACCTCGGATAAAAATAAACGGGCCGCAAATCTCCCTTCTTATTTCGCGAATCGTTCCCTTTAAAATTATCAACGCAAAAACCGGGCAATGAGTGGAATTCGTAAGCAAAAAATTAGTTCCCGTTCGCGCAATTCTTAAAGGGCGAAAGGAGCAGTTCGCGCGTACTTTAAGGCATTACATAAAAAGTGAGACATCCTTTCATTCCTAATTGAATTGTTCTTTCCTTGAATAAAAGAGAAGAAGTAATAAAGGACAATAAGTGCCTCACTTCGGAGCCGAATTACTTGTGTGTATGTGTGCTAATTTATTAGCCATAAAAGGCGCTACGGTGAATTTTAAAAGGACCTAGTTCTCCGTCTCATTTAAAGGTGTTCCATCTTTATTAAAATAATGGAGAAATTCCCAACATTTTTGATTTTTAAAAATTTTAAAAATATCCATCACCACGTCATATTCATTTAGGCAAATGTAACATAATTTTATTGATGTGAACTTTGGCCCATTTTTACCGGCTTCGAAATGTATGGGAGGTACAATCGGTGGCAAAAGTAACGAAAATTAGCAATTCGCGAATAAATAAAAGAAAATAGACAATTTTATGAATAATGTTGAATTGAGGATGATTGGGAGGTACAATCGGGGACAAAAATTCGTGGAAACTTAATTAAGCGAACATCTTTCTAAATACGTCATATAAATGAACCGATTTTTTGCCATGAACTCGTTTCTAATATCAAGTTCCTAAAATAACAGAATTTTTTGGCCTTTACTTAATTTTTAATTCAAAATCCTAACATTTGTAATTATTCGTAAAAATTTTTGGCAGTAAATATGCCTTAGAAACAATTTTAAATAGAGCAATACATATTTTTTTTATTTCTGAAATAAATGAAATTAACTATTCAAAAATTCGCTCACTCACATTCTGCCTTCAATAATAGTTTATATATTTTTCATTTTAATTAATTTTTTTTTCGTAAACAATTCGGTAAGTACTAAATGTTATTTTTCGCGACCCGCGTTTTTATCGCCCTTGCCTTCGGCTGGGGAGACAATAACCAGCGGGTCGGAAAGTCATACTTTCTGCCCTAGGTGAGTAATATACTATTGCCTATGTAATTTTTAGATAATTAATCTCTTAGTTTACAAATTTATACATTTTTCTAGCTATTATTTCAATATTATTGTTCGACTTAAAAATTTGTTCCAAATAAAACTTTTAAACAGTTTAGTAAAACAATTTCGAATTTTTCGAAGGGCTTCGGAAAACTCGCTGAAATAGTTTAAATTGTTTAAAATGAATTGTGACTATTTTAAACATCCTTAAATAAATGCCAAAAAAATATATACACTGGAAACTCGGTTATCCGGACTAATTATTGTTGCAACTCATTCGGATAATTGAAAATGAAAAAAGTAAACCATTATGAAAAATAAGCGAAGCCCAAAGAACACGGTTTTAGAATTACTTGAATTTTTTTAAAGTCAATTGATAATTGTTAATCGTGGCAAAAAGCGGAGTGTGCACATTCGAGCTCAAAGTGGCACATTCCGATCTCGGGAAAATGAAGCGCGCCGCTCCGCGTCGCGCTTCATTTGCCTCCCTCGCTCGGAAATGTGCCACTTTTCGCTCGAATGCGCACATCCTCGTATTTATTGGATTTAGCTACATATTAACCTTCTCTTTTTCGAATCGAAAACTTAAAATTAGATTTTCTATTGAAAAAAGGTTGTAGCGTTTATTTTTTTGAAAATGACTGCTTAAAAGCGCAAAATTGGAAATTTGGTGTTTCTGGTATAACTAAATTTTTGTAATTTTTAACTCAAGCCACATATAAAGTAAATTGATTATTGTGAATCGTGCTTAAAGCCGAGCGTGCACATTCGAGCTCAAAGTGGCACATTCCGATCTCGGGAAAATGAAGCGCGCCGCTCCGCGTCGCGCTTCATTTGCCTCCCTCGCTCGGAAATGTGCCACTTTTCGCTCGAATGCGCACATCTTCGTGTTTATTGGATTCGACTATATTATTAACAAATCCTTCAAATCCAGATTTTCTATTCGGAAAAAGTTTGCGCTTAATCCTTAATAATTGAATTTGCCTATTTTATTCTTCTCTCTTACAAATACTATTAATTAAATCAAACTGAACTAAATGTACCACTTCTCGCCTTTCATTTACTTAAAAATTACAGTAGGGTATTTTTACCAAAAACCGTATTTCTAAGTTAGTACTTTTAAACTAGACTAGATGGGAGACTTCATCGTACATGAAAAAAAAAATACTTTAACTTTTTCCAAATTTTGACTGTTATTTCCCAACCTTTTTTTTAACATAGCCCACCCAAGTCATTCTAAAATTTTGATGCACCCGCTATGTAACATACAAATATTTTTTTATATTTAAAAATTGAATTAATCCATAAATGAAGTCTAATTACAAAAGTGTATACAAAATGTGCCATATAACTAATTTGTTTATAATTTTTACTAAAATAAAAATTACCCACAAATATTTGGAGACATTAATTTTGACATATAAACCTTCAACAATCTGCAAAAGATAATATAAAAATCAACTAGTTGATTTTAGTGGCCCACTTCAGAAAATTTGATACATAGGGGCAGGGTGCCCAGAATTTCTTTTCCTCAAACCGCCGACCCAAGGCGCTGAAGTCGCCTAAAGTCGCCGCGGTCAATTAGGCATAATGATAATGATAATAATTTCCCTAAAGATGACTCTGTGGCGGCAAATATAAATACAAGTAATGTTGTATTTATATTGTAACAATATATTGTTACTGTTTGCATAAAAAAAATATAATTTCTGAAAATCAAAAATAGAAAAAAAAATATTTTACTTCATTTATTCAAAAGTCGCCCGTCGGCGACTAGTCGCTTCCAATAGAATTTTAGTCGCCGACCTATGTCAAAAGTAGCCTAAATGGCGACAAGTCGCCCCATCTGGCAACCCTGCATAGGGGAAGGTGGGCTAAAGCGGGCAGGTTAAGGTTCATCGATTAATATGAACCACTTCGACTAAAAAAAAAGTGTTTCTTTTTTAGATTTACGTAATACAATTATTAAACTTTAATTTTATAAAAAAAAATAATTACATTTTTGCTTTAATTGTAGAAATAAATTCAAAAATATAAAATGTCAGAAATTAACCGCTTTGCTCGACAGGGGGGCCTAAAGCGGGTAGGCTCTCATAAACCAATCGGATTAATCAAAACCTTTGAAAAAAATTATCTACACTTGACATGTTCTTGACAGTAACATTAGTATTAAGTTATATTAAGCATTTCCATATTATAACTGCTAATTTGTTCCAATCTTAATATTACTTCGGTTTACCATTGTTTTTAAATCTTAATCGCTTCAACGCTTTAAATCACTTATTTTTAATATCAATTTATTCCTATCAACTAGTTCCTATCAATTATAATAAAATTACTACTTCTGGTACAAGCAAAGAGGGTACCTACCCGCTTTGCCCAAACACAACATTTCTTAGTTTTGACACATTAACGTAAAAAATAATGAATGGATATTAAAATATTTAGTCCAATAATAAAACTAGTTTATTGTAAAAGAAAACCCCATTATAAAAAATGGGTTAATGTGAAGGGTTTTAGTAGCAATTGAAGTTAAATTAATTTCAAACATTTTACAAAATTATTAAATTTTTGTTTTTTAATTTTTTGACGTTATTAAGCAACTTAGGTGTCAAAAGTAGTATGACATCAATTAGGCTGGGTACTGGCAGTATAAATAAATATATAAATTTCAGCTGATATATAACATATCCACATAAGAGCCGTTACCCGCTTTGGGCTACCTACCCACTTTAGGCCACCCTCCCCTATATAATTTTAATTAATCAAAAATGCGAATTAGTAAACATTCGAAAGTACACCTGAAAATATTTTTACCAAGCTCGTTACAATTAGGCGTGCAGAAGAGCACCATGAGAACTTATCAAAAGGAATAAAATATCTAACCTTTTTCAAACAAAAAATAGATCTAATTTATTCGACTTTTAATTTTTTGAATTGAAGAATAAAATAATAATATAGGCAAATCCAATAAACACGAAGATGTGCGCATTCGAGCGAAAAGTGGCACATTTCCGAGCGAGGGAGGCAAATGAAGCGCGACGCGGAGCGGCGCGCTTCATTTTCCCGAGATCGGAATGTGCCACTTTGAGCTCGAATGTGCACACTCGGTTTTAAACGCGATTCTCAATGATTTAGGCCAATAAATTAGACAAAAAAACAGTTAAACAATTTTAATCCTTTCCTCTCACTTGTTTTGACAAGATTGGCGTATCTTTTCGCTCGCTCCCACTCATTGCTATGGTAAAAATACGTTTTTCGAACATAAAATCGATATTAACTGAATTAATTTAAAATTTTTGGTTTAGGAGTCAAAGTATATATTAGACAAATTCAATAAATACGAAGATGTGCGCATTCGAGCGAAAAGTGGCACATTTCCGAGCGAGGGAGGCAAATGAAGCGCGACGCGGAGCGGCGCGCTTCATTTTCCCGAGATCGGAATGTGCCACTTTGAGCTCGAATGTGCACACTCGGTTTTAAGCACGATTCACAATAATTTTAATTTATTACCATTGCATTTTTTTTTAAATCTGATGTTTATACTGAACATTATTTAAAAAAATTAAAGCTATAGCTTTTTCGGATAACAAAATTTCCATTTACTCGACTAAACATAATTTTTTGAAATATAACAAAGCGTCTCGTTTTAACAACAAAAAACTTGGTCAAATTGTTAGGTATATGTTTACAAAAAACGCAACAAATGTTAATCACAAAATAAAACAGTCACATATTACTTTAAAATCAACAAAACAAAAAAACACTATTTAAGTAGTGCGAATTACAAAATAAAATAATAAAATATTTAGTAAAAAATAACGAGGTTTAATTTTCCCAACGAGTCCGAACGCGGTTGACATTCCGGATAATCGCAAATTCGTATAACTAAGGGCCGGATAATTGAGGTTTCACTGTAATTCAATCGATAAAAGATCTTCCGCACAACATTTTGAATAAATACCAAAGCGTTAAATCGCACGCAAAAATAAGATTAGTGAAATGCGGTACAAAGAACTCATAATTTCTGCTTTAACACACCCCCTTTACGTTTGATTTATAAAAAGGGCGCACACAAAAGATGTTAATTTCAAAGTGCTTCGGAATTAATTTAAATCAAAATATTGATGGCTCAATCGCGCTTATACGGTTAGTTTTTAAAATAATAAAAAGCGATTATGCAGTTGACGGAAATTCGTTAAAAATAATACGATGGAAAAGTTGGATTTATAAAAGCAGCAGTTTCCAAAGTTTAATTGGCAAAACTATTTGTTGTTGTTTTTTTTTCGCGTTTTAAATTAAGTGTGTTTGATTTTCTTTTCGAAGCGGGAATTTTGGGCGTGTTTCTTTTTTTTGGAGCGAAGCAAACGGAATCCCGAAACACGAAAGAAATTGGAAATTTAATTTGTTGGGAAAAGTTCCGCTATTATTAACTGTCCAACTGTACTTTATGTTTGGGGACTAAGGGGGAAGAGCTTTATGTCGAGAAAGCTCCAATAGGGTAATACACCTTTTAGTCTTTCACGTTGCCCTCCACTTTTTCTTCTTCGAAATCAGCTCTTTAAATTGTCTCATAAATTTTTCAAAAGTTTTACGTTTTAAAATGCAAACCGCACAACGCAGTTATCATTAATTTTTTGTGGGTCACATCGATGGCTTAGAGCTCGATTTTCTCCAAATTTTCGCGAAAGATCTGTGCGGTTTTTCTAACACAGCAATCGACGAATTTCAAACTTCTCAAGTTTCAAAAAAATACTTTTACAAACAGCCAACGATAGGTTGCAAATTTGTAAATTCAATTTGCTTTAAATCAAAATGTACCGAACGCATTATTCGGTCGTTATTTCCCCAGAAACTTTTAATTTTTTTTAATTTAAATATGTTAAGGTTTCAGAAATTTTAAAGTATATTACTCAAAAAAAATCTAAGGAACAGAAAATTTCAGTGAAATTGTTGGTGTTTTTTTGAACCCCTGTAACTTTGTGAAAAATGATCATAGGAGACGTTAAAAAAAGTTTGTTAAAGCTTGAAGATTCTGATTACGAAATTTTCTTAACGAATTTTTTTGAGTTATGGTCATTAGTCAATCAGAAGAAGAGAATGTTGCCCGACTCAATGAACTTGTTTATTCAGCTTTAATTCGTTTTTTCAAAGATCTCTGTGTGACAATTTTGTGCGGAGATATAATTGTATGTTAAATGACGATTTTGTATTTGATTGTCAATATCTCATGAATTGATGATTGACCATGCAAATTGCGGAACGATTTTCAAAACTTAAATAAACAGTCTATAAGTAATTGTTTGAGGGGGGAAAAAAATTTAGTCCCATTATTAACTTGAAAAACGTACAGAAATAACTTTGGGGTACTTTAGAACAGCTATTCTCAACCGCTGGTCTGGCGGACCACCAGTGGTCCGCGGACAATTTTTTCTATGGGCGAAAAAAATTACTTATCAAAAAAAAATAATAACTAAATTTTAATTTATCAAATTACGAAATATTACAAATATCTTAAACTAATTTTAATTCTATGTCACTTATGATTAGTTGTTAAAAATAAATCACTGGTCCGCAAATTTTTTTACAAATTTTACTGATCCGCGGGCCAAAAAAGGTTGAGAAACGCTGCTTTAGAATATCTATGGTTACTTCCCAAATATTGATGAAGAGATCAATGCTGCCAGAATTTTTTAATATACCCCCCAAGGGTCCTGGAAATTTTCAGATTGATCGATTTATCCCAAAAATAAACTTATAAAGGGTTGATTCAAGTTTTTTTGCTGTACATGAGATATTGATGATCAAACACAAAAGCGTCATTTTTTATTCAAACACCGATATCTCAACAAAAAATTGTCGTGCAGAGATCTTTAAAAAAAATCGGTGTGTTAGAAGTTATACTTCTTTGGTGTAAATAATTTAAGTTTAATCATTCCCTCTTACTCGCATAGACGAGATTGTCGTATTTTTTCGCTCTCTTCCACTCATTGCTATGGTAAATGTGTTTTTCGAGCAGGAAATCAATATTTAATCAACTAGATTTAAAATGATTTGAAAGAACGAAGGATAAAGAAGACCAATTCAATGAACGCTGGGTACGTGCGCATTCGAGCGAAAAGTGGCACATTTCCGAGCGAGGGAGGCAAATGAAGCCAAATCTAATAGAGAAAAATCTAATAAATACGAGGGTGCCTACATTCAAGCGAAAAGTTATTAAAAAATTAGCTCTACAACATTTTCTGAACGTAAAATGTAAAATTACAAGCCGTAAAAATGTTTTGTATTTAAAGAGAAAAGAGTGATGTACACTGTAAAAAATTGGGAGTGAATCCGGAGTGAATTTTCACTCCCATCACTCGGAGTTTCGGAGTAAAAACAAAAATCACTCCTCGCTCGGAGTTAACTTGGAGTTTTTTTAGCGGATTAATTGCGGAGTGATTTCTCATTAAAATCGGAGTGAATATAGATGTTCGGAGTGAATATCGATTTAACTTACAAAAATTATTATAATTCATTAAACACAATAGATTAAATTTAACATATAACCTAAATCTTCTTCTAAATCTTTACAATATAGATAATTATAAAATTATTTACATGACTGTAGTTAATGTTAACGAAAGTAATAAATAAATAATATGTAAATAAGTCAATAAATTATATATTCAGAACAATATAAGAACATAACAATTTAATCAAAAAATTACCTGATAGATAATCTTTCCATTTTACACATTAGTAATTTTGAAAAGTTTAATAAAGGATTAACTTAACGCTTCTTTGTATTTTTATATTTACTAAATTCAATGAATTTATTAATATATAATAATAATTTATATAATACAATTTTGTAATAATCAAATGTATTATGCACGGTCCTTATATCTAAAATTTATTCAGAGTGAATTTTGAATTGTTCATATAAAATAATGTTTGAGTGAATTTCACGAGCGGATTAAACTAATTAAAAGTCATCCACTCCGCATTCACTCCGCAAAATTTTTACTGTGTAAACACCCATTTCTTTAAATAATTTTTGATTTGATGTTCATTTAAAATTCTAAAATATACAGGTTGCTCGTTGCGGCGCTTTGTATTGTTTTATCCAGGTTTAAAACATTTTAAATGATTTTTTAATAATGTTTTGGAAAGGGCCCATATTTACACCCCATTTTTGTTTTTGAATTTATCTAATTGATATTAAACATTTTTTTGTCGCCTATTCATTAGTAAACTTGTTATAATTGTTAATCAAAATTAAAAATCTAGAATTTTTCCAAACGAAAGTAACTTCAAGTCAAAAACAAATTTTTTCTAACTTTTCCTCTATTCTCTACGACTACTTCCAGGCTTAAATAGATGATGTGCCGCTCGAGATTTTAAGCACGATTCATAATCAATTTACTTTATATGTGATTTGAGTTATAAATTACAAAATGTAGTTTACCAGAAACACCAATTTCCGATTTTCGCTTTTAAGCAGTCATTTTCAAAAAAAAATAAACGCTACAACCTTTTCTCAATAGAAAATAACTTTAAGTTTTCGATTTGAAAAGAGAAGGTTAATACGTAGCTAAATCCAATAAATAAAGATGTGCGCATTCGAGCGAAAAGTGGCACATTTCCGACGAGGAGGCATGAAGCGCGACGCGGAGCGGCGCGCTTCATTCCGAGATCGGAATGTGCCACTTTGAGCTCGAATGTGCACGCTCGGCTTTAAGCACGATTCACAATAATCAATTTACTTTATATGTGATTTGAGTTATAAATTACAAAAATGTAGTTATACCAGAAACACCAAATTTCCGATTTTGCGCTTTTAAGCAGTCATTTTCAAAAAAAAATAAACGCTACAACCTTTTCTCAATAGAAAATCTAATTTTAAGTTTTCGATTTGAAAAAGAGAAGGTTAATACGTAGCTAAATCCAATAAATACAAAGATGTGCGCATTCGAGCGAAAAGTGGCACATTTCCGACCGAGGGAAGCAGATGAAGCGCGACGCGGAGCGGCGCGCTTCATTTTCCCGAAATCGGAATGTGCCACTTTGAGCTCGAATGTGCACACTCGGCTTTAAGCACGATTCACAATAATCAATTTACTTTATATGTGACTTGAGTTAAAATTACAAAAATGTAGTTATACCAGAAACACCAAATTTCCGATTTTGCGCTTTTAAGCAGTCATTTTCAAAAAAAAAATAAACGCTACAACCTTTTCTCAATAGAAAATCTAATTTTAAGTTTTCGATTTGAAAAAGAGAAGGTTAATACGTAGCTAAATCCAATAAATACGCAGATGTGCGCATTCGAGCGAAAAGTGGCACATTTCCGAGCGAGGGAGGCAAATGAAGCGCGACGCGGAGCGGCGCGCTTCATTTTCCCGAGATCGGAATGTGCCACTTTGAGCTCGAATGTGCACACTCGGTTTTAAGCACGATTCACAATTATTAATTTACTTTCTTAGACTTCAGCTCTCGAATTTTCGTTAGATGTGCGCGCGCAACTTTCGTTGTCAAAAAAAGTACGCTAACTTTATTACTTTTTTTAAATATCATTTGGAACACAAAAAAACGGCACCAAACTGTCAAAACTGCCTCACTTTCAATGTTTTTTTTGAAAAATAACGAAATCTTATTGATTAAAAATCATTTTCAATCGAACCAAGCTTACATTTCGACGCCCTCCATAAATTACTCAAAGAAGACAAAAAATTAGGATTAATAATAAATCTGAGGGGTTTCGTAAAGGACAAATAGGACAAGCCATGTGTGCGAAGCACCTTTGATACCTCAATGGGAGTCCATGCAGGACTACTTCCACTTCAACTATTCATGACGTCACTCTAGTGTTAAATCCAAAATTTTTCTCTTGGAATCTGTTAAACAAACCCTAAACGTATATCAGGTTTAGTAACCCCCGCAAATTCTCAATGCAACCTTTTGATGCTTTAAATAAGTTAGTAAGTTTCCCCGAAGCTCATCCGAAGTTTCGAGCTTTTCCTACTCATAAACTCATAAACAGAACGTTTCTAAAAACTTTGCGAATAGCCAAAAGCCGTGCTTCCACACATCACCTACCGATTTGTTAATTAACGCCGACTCAAAAATCCGTTTAACAAAGAAATATCGTATCGAAGCGAAAACATTTTTGAATCCGACAAACTGATAACACAAGCACACAAAAAAACAAAAGTGGACTGTATATTTGACCAGACGCATCTATTTATATGTATTTTGATGCGCTGAATCCAAAGCCGATCCGTTTGGCCCGTACATCCTCAAAATTTTGAGTAAATTGCGAAAAACTGTTTAAATTGTTTAAGAATTGCAATTTTTCGCAATTTACTCAAAATTTTGGGGGTGTACGGGCCAAACGGACTTTGAATTTGGATTCAGCTCATCAAAATACATATAGGAAAACCTGTTGTACCTTGGTCCCTCTGTACCTAGGGCAACTTTATTTTTTCAATATTTGCGGCCTTTCGTTACCCATAATTTTCGATATTTCAAATGCCACATTGACGGACATTAGATATACCTTTGTTATAAATTCTTATTTTTTTTTTTATTTGGTTTCAGACAATATGCCTCGCAAGTCTAACAAAAAATTTAAATTTTTGCAAAGTTAACCATTAAGTATGTGAAATTTTAGTATACGATAAAAGTTTTGTTAATTTTTGAAACAATTTTAGTGTCATCTCAAAGAAGAACATTATTAGTTCTTATAATCCAAAAATAAATATATAGTTTTCGTAGAACAATGGATTTTATTTTGCTTAATGTGAATAGAGCCGAGGTACATCACCTCTGTTGTACCTAGGCCCATAGATCCACTAATTTTTAAATCTTATAGCAATTTGAGTAAACGGTTGGTGATGCTTTCAAATATTTTATGATGAATACCTTATTGGTGCCCCACTACGATGCAATTTATTTAATCAACAAATTGTTACATATACAATTTGAAAAAATTGTTTCAAATGTAGTAGGCATATCGGAATGTTTTAAAAACAATTGATTATTATAATGTTAGTTAGTTATGAGATGAAAATATATATGATGTTTTGAGAAATTGTAACAGTTTATAATTAAATTTATTCTTATACTTAAATAACATATTTTGGTCCTTCGAGCCGGATAATAAAAAAAAAGACTGCTTTTATAACTTTGGGCGGCCTTGTGGTATATGTGTTTGAGTCTGGAAATAGATTTTGGATATAAAGAAAAAACTACAATAATCTTGGTTCCAATTTTGGAAACAGAAAGAGAATCTACATTGACAGAAAGTTACTGGAATGTCAAAAAAGAATATATATTGCCAAAGGTAGGATTTCAGATACTTTAGTACTCTGTCAGCAAAATGTTAGATAATTTAAAAATAAGTCGAGGTCAAATAAAATCAAAATTAACAAGATTTAATTCATATCTAAATTCTGTAGATAAAAATAATTTAAATGATGCTATTATTGCACAACTTAATTTACGTATTATTAATATTGAGGGTTGTCTTGATGAATTTGATAGGACTCAATCAGAACAAAATATGTATGTTAGTTAAATATAAGAATAAATTTAATTATAAACTGTTACAATTTCTCAAAACATTATCATATATATTTTCATCTTGTAACTAACTAACATCATAATAATCAATTGTTTTTAAAACATTCCGATATGCCTACTACATTTGAAACATGAATTGAACATACAAAATAACTTAAACAAAAATTACAAGTTTTTTAATAATTTATATTTTTAATTCGTATATCCAAAATTAGTATTTATCCTGTCTAAAGGTAGTTCAAAGTGTCCAAAAACGGTGCAAACAAGTAATGTTATGTAAACATGATATTTTTTAAATACTGAGATTGAAAAACACTTTGTTAATGCCATTATAAATTTGTTTATATATTTGTTCTTATATAAAAAAATAATTGATTAGATTTTATGTTATTTTATTACATTTAAGAAATACTTTCATTTTTATAACTACAATTTTTTGCCATTTTTAGCAGTCTTTTGCAATTTACTCAAAATTTTGTGGGCCAAACCGACTTCGAATTTGCAATCAGCGCATCAAAATACATTTTTAGATAGACGGCCCTGGTCCAAACGTACAGACCACTTTTTGGCTTTTGTGTGCCGATGTAATTAATCGAACTTCGAACAGATCAAGCTCGAAAACGGCCTTTCCCAACGCACGCAGAAAGCGCCATAAAAATTTGTTACATCTGCAAGAGATTTTAAACGCTTAAGCGCCCCCAAGAATTAATGACGTCATAAAAAGGAGTCCACATAAAAACGATGTTATAGTGCACATATCCAACATTTGATCGATAGTAAACGTCTAGAACACTGACCTATATGTTTTGTAAATTTTTAAAGTGCAAATTTCCAGAAAACATGCCTCGCTTCCGATTTTCGCCGGGCAAAGGGGGGGGCGCGATGGGGCACGCCGCCAAATCCCGAAGCGAACAAACTGCACTTTGCCGTTTCGTAATTTTAATTCTCGTAAACGCCGCCGTCCCCGTTTCCCGCGAGCTTTTACCCCCAAGAAAACCCGATTTGAAATTGCGACTTGCTAGCCCGATTTTGACTTGTACAAATCGCGCTTCGGCAGACACTTCCCATTTACGACACAAACGCACATAAAAATAAAACAAATAAAATAAAATAAAACGTATAAAACAAACGATTATTTTCCTTCGACTCGAAAGCGCGACGAACTCGGAAAACTGGAAAAGCGCTCGCTTTTCTTTGTTGGTTTTGTGTAAAAACGTTTTCCGTAAATGTTACAGGAAGATATAACATTGCAAATATAACAAAAAAAAAAATTGTCACAACTTTTATCAGAAATTTAAAAAAAAAATTGTTTATTTGTTTGGAGGAAAAGTGCACGATTTTTCCTAAGCGTCAACGGTCCCGGAAAATTTTCCAAAATTCTTCGGAGCAATCTTTTAATAAAATAACTACTCGAAAATGTGCTTTCGATGGAAGTTTTTGCGCGACATTCCCTTTGTTTCCGGCGCGCGCGAAGGGGTCGAAAGGGCGCGCTTTCCGCACGAGGAAAAATGCAAGCAATTTACCTGGGTATCTTGTCGTAGCTGTCCCAGCTCGTGAGGCAATTGTAAGAACTGTATCTGCTGGTCGAAGCCATGCTGCACTACACGCACCACGCGCCCCTCATTCTCGGAGCGGGCGCTACACGCCACTGCAGCCACCGCGACGCTAAGCGCCGGTTTTCCCACCCCCGACAAACCTGATACACCCCACCTTTGGCACTACAAACTTATTAACTTTGCAAGTAATTTTTTTCAAGTTGCGAAGTCGAAAAAGTGCGCCACCGCCTTCGGTTCGAAACTTTTCGAATTTGGCGGAGGTGCCGTTTTTGCCGAATCTGTTCTTTTGACTTCTATTTTCTTCTTGAAGTTGATTAATTAATCAATCGTTATTAATACACGTTTAAAATTCGATGTTTAGCTTACAATATAATTTTTTTTTTCGATTTAAATCAGTGGTTTACAAAATTTATGTTACTGCGCTTTCCTTAAAAAATCTAATCTTGACGCCTGCCTAACGTGTCTAATTTTTTTCGTGTTAAAACAGGACGCTTGGTAATTTTGTTTAAAACCGAGTGTGCACATTCGAGCTCAAAGTGGCACATTTCCGATCTCGGGAAAATGAAGCGCGCCGCTCCGCGTCGCGCTTCATTTGCTTCCCTCGCTCAGAAATGTGCCACTTTTCGCTCGAATGCGCACATACCTCGCGTTTATTGGATTTGTCTTCTTTATCCGTCGTTCTTTCAAATCATTTTAAATCTAGTTTATTATATATCGATTTCCTGTTCGAAAAATGTATTTACCATAGCAATGAGTGGAAGAAAGCGAAAAGATATGAAAATCTAATCGATTCGAGCAAGAGGGATCGACTAAAATTATTTAATTAATTTTCTTTTAATGCATTGGCCTAAATTATTGTGAATCATGCTTAAAACCGAGTGTGCACATTCGAGCTCAAAGTGGCACATTTCCGATCTCGGGAAAATGAAGCGCGCCGCTCCGCGTCGCGCTTCATTTGCCTCCCTCGCTCGGAAATGTGCCACTTTTCGCTCGAATGCGCACATACCTCGCGTTTATTGGATTTGTCTTCTTTATCCTTCGTTTTTTCAAATCATTTTAAATCTACTTTATTAAATATCGATTTCCTGCTCGCAAAATGTATTTACCATAGCAATGAGTGGAAGAGAGCGAAAAGATATGAAAATCTAATCGATTCGAGCGAGAGGGAACGACTAAAATTATTTAATTAATTTTTTTAATGCATTGGCCTAAATTATTGTGAATCATGCTTAAAACCGAGTGTGCACATTCGAGCTCAAAGTGGCACATTCCGATCTCGGGAAAATGAAGCGCGCCGCTCCGCGTCGCGCTTCATTTGCCTCCCTCGCTCGGAAATGTGCCACTTTTCGCTCGAATGCGCACATACCTCGCGTTTATTGGATTTGTCTTCTTTATCCGTCGTTCTTTCAAATCATTTTAAATCTAGTTTATTAAATATCGATTTCCAGCTCGAAAAATGTATTTACCATAGCAATGAGTGGAAGAGAGCGAAAAGATATGAAAATCTAATCGATTCGAGCGAGAGGGAACGACTAAAATTATTTAATTAATTTTTTTTTAATGCATTGGCCTAAATTATTGTGAATCGTGCTTAAAACCGAGTGTGCACATTCGAGCTCAAAGTGGCACATTCCGATCTCGGGAAAATGAAGCGCGCCGCTCCGCGTCGCGCTTCATTTGCCTCCCTCGCTCGGAAATGTGCCACTTTTCGCTCGAATGCGCACATCCTCGTATTTATTACATTAATATAATTTACCGTAAGCTTCTTCAAATCAAAAATTTTAATATAATTTAGTAAATATCGATTTTATATTCGAAAAACGTATTTACCATAGTAATGAGTGGAAGGGAGCAAGAAGATACAATGTGTTTTAATTAAACCTATTCATTATTAATTATTAAAATATATTTCTTATCATTTAACTGTCAGAAAGTAGAATTTTGTGGATTTTATTTCATTTTTTTTTCGGAGTATGGCATGTGACATCTAGTCACCTAGTAATGCGGAAGGTTAAAATCAGAAAACCTTCTGTTACAAAGAGGAGCCACGTTATCACATTTCGGTTATAGTCACTATTTAAATAATTGTACGAATTTTTCTATTTCTAAAAGATATCTACCTTGTGGTTAATTGGACCGTGATGCACAATTTTTTTTAAACAAACCAAAGTACTATATATTTTCTTTTAAACTAATTAAGACATAATTTACGGAGCACTTTCACTACACAAAGGCTGGTTTAATACTAAATCGTTATTCAGACTGGCTATGTTATCAAACACATTTTTATCGAAAACGAACATACAACTTTTTTCCAAAAATCGTTCGAGTTGTTATCACAAATAACAGCTGCGCTTAGCTAACTTCTTAAAACGTCGTATTTAAAATACAGTGGAACTTCGAGAGGTCGAACCGCAAGGGAGAGGCGAAAAAGTGCGAGTTATAACGGTTTTGATTATTAAATTTGTCTCCTTTATCCTTCGTTTTTTCAAATAATTTTAAATCTATTTTATTAAATATCGATTTCATGCTCGAAAAATGTATTTACCATAGCAATGAGTGGAAGAGAGCGAAAAGATATAAAAATCCAATCGATTCGAGCGAGAGGGAACCATTTTTTTTTAATGCATTGGCCTAAATTATTGTGAATCATGCTTAAAACCGAGTGTGCACATTCGAGCTCAAAGTGGCACATTCCGATCTCGGGAAAATGAAGCGCGCCGCTCCGCGTCGCGCTTCATTTGCTTCCCTCGCTCGGAAATGTGCCACTTTTCGCTCGAATGCGCACATACCTCGCGTTTATTCGATTTGTCTTATGACTAAACTTATATTATTACACCAAAGAAGTATAACTTCTAACGCACCGGTTTTTTTAAAAGATCTCTGCACGACAGTTTTTTTGCTGAGATATCGGTGGTTGAATGAAAAATGACGCTTTTGTGTTTGATCATCAATATCTCGTGTACAGCAAAAAAACTTGAATCAACCCTTTATAAGTTTGTTTTTGGGATAAATCGATCAATCTGAAAATTTCGAGGGCCCTTGGGGGGTACATTAAAAAATCCTGAAAGCATTGATATCATCATCAATATTTGGGAAGTAACCATAGATTTTCTAAAACACCCCAAAGTTATTTCTGTACTTTTTTCAAGTTAATAATGGAACTACGCCCCCCCCCCTCCAAACAATTACTTATAGATGGTTTATTTAAGTTTTGAAAACCGTCCGACAATTTGCATGTTCAATCAACAATTCATGAAATATTGACAATCATATTTAAAAATTGTCATACAGAGATCTTTAAAAAAACGAATTAAAGCTGAATAAACAAGTTCATCGAGTCGGGCCACATTTTTATCTCTTGATATTTTTTCTCATTGACTAAAATTGACTCAAAAAAAATTCGTTAAAAAATTTCGTAACCAGAATTTTCAAGCTTAAAATTTTTTTTTAAATCTCGATATGTTCATTTTTACTAAGTTACAGCGTTTTAAAATACACTAACAATTTTGCTAAAATTTTTTGTTCCTTAAATTTTTTTGAGTGGTGTAGGTACTTTAAAATTTTTGAAAATTTTGAAAATGTTTTACATAAAAAAAATTAAAAGCATTCTATTAATATTTTGTGAGGAAATAGCAATCGAATAATGCCTTCTGTACTTTTTGATTTAAAGCAAATTAAATTTACAAAATCATTCTTGAAAATTTTTAGATTTTTCATTTTTGTAAACCGTGTAAAACAAGTATAGCGTGTAAATAGAGAAATAGGTGTATTTAATAAAAAAATACATTTTTTTCGCCTGGCAGTTTGGAAATCACTGTTATAAGTACACCCTAAATATTTTTTTTTAATTGATTTTTTTATATAGAGTCCTCCTAATTATTTAACGATAAGCTTTAATTTGATGAGTAGCAAAAGCTAAATTGAAAACTTAATTATGAAACATTTTTAAACTAAAATTAACTTTGATGTGTTTTAATTTTGCAAAAATTAGTTAAATTAGAGTCGATACGTGCCCCGGACGATATTTAAAAATGATTCTTTTAACTTTCTACAAGCACTATTATACTTGATTGATGAATTTTTGTAACGAAGTCTATTGTCACGGATTTACTTACGAAGAACCGAATTGACAAATTTCTACATAATTTTGTTTTCGTTGAAAACCCCGCTCAATTAACTTTAATCGTTTTTGAGAAATATATTTTTTAATTACGATAAGAGGAGTTGTTGGAATTATTACGTTTTATTCCTACGGACTATTAAAATTAAACCCGACGCTTTTCTAACAACGTTTTAATTTTTTTTTTAATTCCGTACAATATTTTAACACAAAGTGTTAATTACTTAAGAACCACTGCTTTGATTTTTTTTATCGACTCGGTTCGATTTGATTTAAAGACTTGTTCTGACAATGATTTTGTTATGAAAAACCTTCAGAAATACTAACCAAAAACCACGGCCCAATAGGCGTGGTCAAAATGCCACCGAACGATATTTTTTTAAAGTTCTATGATCGGTACGTGTGCTCGAGAATTTAATAACCTAAAAGTTGCAAACGCTTATCCCTTTCATTAGGTTATCACAATTGAGAAAAACAGACAATATTGGTGAAAACTGCATAAAATTTTATTTATTAATTTTGGTTCAATTTTTTTTTCTGAATATAAACGTTTTTATAAAAATTACATACGTTGCGCTCAAATTGTTTATTACTCGAAAACTACTTATCCGATTTAAACGGGGTTTTCACTAATCGAAAAACAATTAAATTTGAACCCGCAAATACCTTATCAATTTCGGATTAGAAACTTTTTTTAGGTGATTTCTATTAAAAGCTCAAATCTCCAATTTAAAGGTCGATCTCGAAAACGCCGCCATTAAGTTCGTACCGAAGCAAATCATTTTAAATTTACAGACGATATGCATAATCCAATGTACTCCGACTCACATCAAACCGTATTCAAAAATGTCGATTCGTTTTCACGAAATTAAATTTTTACAGGGCAAAAAATGCATCTGTACTTCTAAATAATTCAAATGAGTTTTCTGTCGGCTTGAGCGTCCCGTTTTCGAAAATTAAGCAACAATTATGAAAGAAGCAACTCCATCTCTCGCGTAGGATATAAAGTTATGAATGCAAATAAACGAAAAAAATATGTAAATTTTTCAGTTTTCATCCCAATATGATTACTAAATAAAACATGAAAAACGCCAAACTCCGCATAAAGCTTTCAGTTTAACCTTTGACCCATATTTCGGCTTCTTATTTTCGAGTCGCCGACTACAAATTATGTAAACTAATGTTAACGGTAAGTTGCAGCCCTCGAAAATTTTCCAACCCCCCACGAAAAACCGAAATAAAAGGCGTCAAATTAATTTTTTTTTTATTGAACGGCAAAACGCTAATAAAACCCTTATTTTCTTAACGTTTAAAATTTTTAAGTCGTAAATAAAATAAGCAGGCTCGAAGATCTCCGATATAAAAAGCCGATTTCAAAATTTCAGGAAAAAAACCAATAACTTTCAATAAAATCCCAAATCCTCCAAAATTTCAATTTTTACCCAAACGAATTTTTTTTTCAAAATAAAATCTAATAAGCAATACGCTCATGAAACGCACAAAATTTCATTAAGTAAAAAACGCAGCCCGCGCTTCGGGAGGTTCGTTTTCTTCGTATACGCGTGAGCCATATTTTCCTTTTATCGAAATAAAATAAGTGTGTCCCGGTGCATAATTAAAAAACAGTTTTCCTCGCCGAGTAATTAGGAAAAGCGCGACGACTTTGAGCGGACATTTTTTTTTAATTAAATAAAAACGCACGCCCCGTCCGCGCCGAATATAAAACAATTTTCCGTTTAAACAAAGCGCGCGGCCCCCTCGAAATCGTAATTAAAATTCTAATTACGATCGCAAGTTCCCGAAAAATTAATTTTATTTTCCGGCGATTTTTCGCCGAACAAATAAACCTAGGACGAGTCGCTTCCTCGGCAGCGCCGCCACCGTCACAGACATTTCCACTTCGTGGAACGCCCAAAGAAAATTGATTTTCAATTACAATAAACTTATTGAAAATAAGATTAATGATCGAACTTTTACCTGGCACCGATTCCGACGCGCGCACGCGCGCGCGTGTGAAAAACGTAATTTTATACGTTTCTCAAGGGAAATAAAAAAAATAGTAGTTTCAAAATTTTTGAAAAATAATGCAACAGTGAATAAACGAAACGGTGTAAGAATTATTTTTTTCGAAAATTTGAGTAAAAAATGCATTATCTATCAAAAGAGCGAATGGTAGATTAAAGTCAATAAAGTTGGTAAATTAAAAAAAGAAAATTTTTTAACCTTCCGTATACTGGGTAGGGTATAACTAATGTGAACAATTTTTTTTTGTTAAAACGGGACATTTGGTAATCGAGCTTAAAACCGAGTGTGCACATTCGAGCTCAAAGTGGCACATTCCGATCTCGGGAAAATGAAGCGCGCCGCTCCGCGTCGCGCTTCATTTGCTTCCCTCGCTCGGAAATGTGCCACTTTTCGCTCGAATGCGCACATCTTCGCATTTAAAGATTTGTTTACATAAATCGTCTTTGAGTAAATTCAAAAAATTATATTTAGTCGAGTAAATGGAAATGTTGTTATCCGAAAAAGCTATAGCTTTAATTTTTTTAAATAATGTTCAGTATAAACATCAGATTTAAAAAAAATTCAATAGTAGAGTAATTCTCATTTTTGAAAAATAGAAGTGTGACTATCATTTTTCTAAGCTGTAGTACTTAAATACCGGGATAATGATTTGTGTTAATATAGTATAGATAAAAAATTGTAGATGTAGAAAACATTTATGTAAATTAACTGCATAATAATTTTTTATTAAGTGTCAAAGTGTCAAATATGTCCCTTCCGTGGGTGTGATCATTTTGACTTTGTAAGAAAAAAAATTATAATTGCTATTTTTTCTTATAATAAATACGTCAAAAACTATACCAATATGAAGTACAATAAATTTACTACTTAAGTATAAAACATAATGTCTATATAGCTATACATATTCTGCATCTTTTCATATTTAAGTTTGTGATCAATTTATTTGTCCCTTCCGTGGATGTGTGTCACACTACTCTTTTTTTGTAAAAATATTGTGCGTATAATCAAAGGCTTCTTGGCAGAATCAAAGTAATAATTTGTCATTGTGCCTCAGTTGTGATTTCCTGCCGGCGTTGCAACCATCAGGTGAAAATCATATTTAAATTTCAAAATTTTCAAAATAATTTCGAACAAAAAATTTCATGTTTCGTATAAGTACGCTGTAAAATATAATATTAAAAATTTTGGAGCTCGATCCATGTGTTAATTTAAGAGATTTTTAAACAGGTTATTGATTTTTGAATAATTAAAACTTTTCTGGATAAGGTGCGTTCAAAAATCTCGAATGCCTTAAAGCTCAATTGTGCAAAATTACTTTTAAAAACAATAATGATTATTTTTCTATTGAGATTTGAGATATTCAAAATTTGGAAGCTCAATACCTGCCTTAATTTAAGAGATTTTTTTAACGGAGTTTTGATTTTTGGATAATCTAAACATGTCTGAATAAGGTAGTTTAAGGTGTTTATATTTACAAGTTCAATTTTGTTTGTTTTTGAAGTTGTACTTCTTTTGGCCCTTATGAGTTGAAGAAAAAGTTAAGTTTTTGTATTTTTATTAATAAAAGTCTATTCTAATGCATAAATAGATATGTGTTTTACTTAAACCTATTCATTATTGGTTATTAAAATATATTTCTTATCATTTAACTGTCATAAAGTACAATTTTGTGAATTTTATTTTCGGGGTATAAAAACCCACCTAGTATGGCATGTGACATTTAGTCACCTAGTATGCGGAAGGTTATTACAGTTTCAGTTTATGCACCCTAAGTTAAAATACAAGACACTCTTGAAAAACAAACATTTTGGGAAGAGCTGAAACAGATATTACACAAATTCCTTTAGAAGAAGATTTTAATGGTCATATTGGTGAAACTTTTGTTAAGGGAACTAAAATTAAAGATCTGTGGTGCTCAGGCACTATGGGCCAGGGTCGATCAAAACAACTTTTAGTCTAAAACATAAACTCGGAATTTTTGAATTATTTATCAAAAATATGAAAAATATGGGGGGAGAATTCAAACTTTCAATTTATTTAAAAACTTTGTGTATTAATTAAATTAATTTTTATTAAGACGCAAAACAATAATTTAAATCAAATATCAAACTCCAATTTAAGTTTCGATTCTCCCCCCATATTTTTCAAATTTTCGATAAATAATTCAAAAATTTGTATTTAAAAAAGTCCGAGTTAAAAACTAAATTTTATTTTTTTATTTAAAAGTTGAAGTGTTTCTTTAAATTATAAAAAATACTCTTGAGGAAAACCAATACCGTTTCGGAGACATGATTTTTCAAAAATACCCGTTTTTGGCAATTTCTTTCGTTCTTTTTGCAATTACTAAAAAACCACTTTTGACAAATGAATACATTTTAAAATCAGTAAAACGATCCTAAACATCGTAGGCCCTAAGATTTTTTAAAATCTTGCTAAATCCGAAATTTCGGTTTTTTCGGTTTTTCGGAATTATATAAAAAACTAACTCACCGATTTCAAAATTTTTTTCAAAATCGGATTACTCGAAGTCAAATACATAGAAATAACTATGTTTTAGAATAAAAGTTGTTTTGGTCGACCCTGGCCCATAGTGCCAGGTGATAAAATTAAATGGTATAAGATGAAAAAAGAAGCTAAAATTGATCCATTGAGTCAGCTGAGAAAAGTCCTCAAACAATGTGGGACCTTTTCTCAAATTTTGTGTGGAAAAGCGAAGTTATACCTAAGAGTATCAAAAGGCAAAAAGATACAGAAAGACGTATGGTGGTGGCGTGCAAAATCCAAAATATTCTTAACCCCTTGACATACAATGACGTCTGGGAGACGTCAATCGTTTAGGGTGTCATTTTAGATTTTGACGTCGCTAAGACGTTAAGAACTGTCTCCAATAAATAGGAAAAAAAAGAGGCCAAGACGAAAATGTTTTAAAATGTTTAAACAGTGTTTCCCAACGCGCCACATGGGGCAATTTAAATATTTGGGAGGGGCAATATCATTATTCAAGGGAACAATTTCAAAACGCACTTGATTTTTAGTTTATGTTTTGAAAATTTACTTATTGTTTTTTTTTTATAATTTCCTAGTGATTTCTTACTAAAACCTAAATTTTGTGTCTTGAACAAGTTCTCATTAGACTTCATTTATGGAATAATTCGATTTTTAAATATAAAAAAATAATTATAAGTTACATAGGGGGGGGCATCAAAATTTTAAAATGACTTAAGTGAGGAATGTTAAAAAAAGGTTGGGAAACACTGCTCTACATATTTCCAAATGTTTTAAAACCATTAATTATTTATTTTGTTACTTGTGTGTTTGCTCATAACAGTTAATTTGAGCCAAATTAATAGTTTTTTTTTCGGACACATCAAATTCGGTTTTTTGTGTACGTCAAGGGGTTAAAAACATGCATTTAAAAATTGGTAGAGGCATGGTCACGACGATGAAGGTCCAAGCCGCCATCAAAATCCAATTGGAACAACTGCATTAAGAACGAAGATAAAGAAGAAGAAACAAAAAGCAAAATCCCAACATTCAAAATCGCCAGAAAAATAAAACACAATTAAATTTCATATAAATTTAAAATTAACGAGTTTCCGAACACCCCGTATTTGTCGTAATTATTATTTTTTAAGTGCAAAGCGTATCGTTAATTTATAAAAAAATGTTTTGTGCGCGTATTGATTGGGCTCTTTTCTTTTTCAAACGCGAATGGAATTTTTTACTCGGACACTACGGCTGCTAGATTTTCGATAAGCGATAACATAAATCTACAATGCATTTAGTTCTAATTTTTAATGGACGTCGAAAGTCCATTGTTCGTTTTTCAGGTTAATTGGAAACCTTTTCAGACGTAGAATATTTTTTGCCTTTCAAAGAAATCGGCCGGCCAAAAGCGTCGAACGTAGGTGTGCGTCGCTTCTTGCTTCGCCCCGTTCGAATTTTTAATTTTTTTCTAATTAAGATAATTAAGAGGCACGTTTTTAATTTATTCAAAATAAGTAGATGTTAATTAGACAAACAAAGCGTGTTTCGAGCGCATTAATAAAGAAATAGCAATTAAAATACAAATTACCCAAATTTAGATTAAGTTCCTTATCGAATTTTTGTGGGGGGCCCATTAAATCGAAAAACGAGTGCCCGCCCGCGTTCGCGACGAACGCGAAGAGACAATTAAAGCGCAAAAACTGCCGTCTCGCAATTTGATTTTAACATTTTCGAAATATATAAATTCAATATCGGCGAAATCAATAAAACTACAGATAGATGTTCATGACGTCCGAAGCGCATCCGACAGATGTCGTACGATTTTCCGATTTCTAAGTAGCTTTTCCGAGTTGGAACTGAAATTTTCTCATAAATATTTATGTCAGTCGTAAAGCAGAGAAGCCTCTTTCAGAATTGTAGGGAAATATAAAATGACAAAATGATCTTTATCTTATGCTTCTTTGGCACAAAACCGACGTTGGTCTCGTATTTTTTTTTGCCTAATAAAAAATTGGAAAGTTAACATGTTAAATTAAATAAAGTTGCTTCCGTTTGACGGTTTAAGCTTCCGTGTACGAAGTGGGGTATAACTAACGTGACCAATTTTTTTCTTTTTAGAACGGGATGCTTGGCAATCGTGCTTAAAACAGAGTGTGCACATTCG
The DNA here is from genome assembly GCA_036325965.1 of Sinopyrophorus schimmeli. Lineage (NCBI taxonomy): Eukaryota > Metazoa > Arthropoda > Insecta > Coleoptera > Elateridae > Sinopyrophorus > Sinopyrophorus schimmeli. The sequence continues at coordinate 90,821 of JARFIZ010000186.1, forward strand.
AGCTCAAAGTGGCACATTCCGATCTCGGGAAAATGAAGCGCGCCGCTCCGCGTCGCGCTTCATTTGCCTCCCTCGCTCGGAAATGTGCCACTTTTCGCTCGAATGCGCACATCTTCGTACTTATTAGATTTTTCTACTTTATCCTTAACTCTTTCAAATCAAAAATTTAAATTAAGTTTAGTAAATATCGATTTTACGTTGGCAAAACGTATTTACCATAGCAATGAGTGCAAGGGAGCGAAAAGATACGACATTCATGTAAATGGGAGTGAGAAGGAACGATTAAAATAATTCAACTAATTTTTCGTCTATGTTATTGGCCAAAATTATTTGGAATCGCGCTTAAAACCGAGTGTGCACATTCGAGCTCAAAGTGGCACATTCCGATCTCGGGAAAATGAAGCGCGCCGCTCCGCGTCGCGCTTCATTTGCCTCCCTCGCTCGGAAATGTGCCACTTTTCGCTCGAATGCGCACATCCTCGTATTTATTACATTAATATAATTTACCGTACGCTCCTTCAAATCAAAATTTCTAATATAATTTAGTAAATATTGATTTTATATTCAAAAAACGTATTTACCATAGTAATGAGTGAAAGGTAGCGAGAAGATACAATGTGTTTTACTTAACGGAGCAGACCCAATTGGAATTTTGAAAAAATTGTGCTTTTTTTCTTTCATTTTCTAAACGTAAAATATTTCAAAATTATTCTCTGCAAATTTGCAACAAATCGGACTATTATTTATGAAGATAAATAACTTACAATGGAGTCGTCTCTAATGCAGAAAAGTAGGCTGGTAGTGACAGCTTTTCGTTTTACCTTATATTGTATTATACATATAGGGAAAGTGGGGTAACCCCGGACACTTGAAAGAATTAGAAATAAAAAATATAAATAACTAAATTTATTTATTTTTCATGATTTAAAGTGAAAGTAGGAACTTTTAAGTTTATACTAATTAAAAATTTGTAATGATATATTTGTTTTTTTAGGAAATATGGCCAATCCAATTTGACCTTATTATTTGGCAATACAAAAAGTGGCGGGTAGCCCCGGACTAGTACTTATTGGTGGCCCAATCGTTTTTTGGCCTTATAGACATCACAAAAATAATTAATATTTAAACAATTTTTATGTGCCCAGTCTTTGCACTCATAACATTGAATCCAGTCTTCATCAAAAGTTTTTTTGCATATGATGCATTCGGTTTCTTTCTCCCGGTCTTTTTGGGAAAAACTTCGAATATTTTTGTCTGTTTTCAATATATTTAGCAATTTTTTGTTTTTTTGCTTTGACAAATTTATTGTTTTTAGTTTTCTGCTTTTCCTCTAAATTTTGTTTAAATGGAGATGTTAAAATATCGCTCTTATGGGTTTTTTGAGCTCCGTTGCTAAATGTTTTTTTGGTGCATAAGGAAATCGTAACAGTTGTTTTAATAAATGTGCTCTGCTGATTGAAGGCACCGGGTCAGTATAGATGTTGACCACCGTTGCGATTCGTACTGGATGTGAAAAATACACAAAGTTGACTAAAGTACAGTAATTTAACCACTATTTATTATCACAGTAAATAATAAAGCACCGACAAGTTATTTATTTCAACTGTAGTATAGAGTAACTTTTGAAAAAGATTATTAATTAAGCTAAAATAATGTCCGGCGATACCCGACATTTTAGTGTCCGGGGGTACCCGATTCTCAATATTCAACATTTTTATTCAGAGCTCCTAAGATGTAGTAGAAATATTTTAAATCCTATTACAAAGTTTAAATATAATGCATTTTCTTCAACTTAAAAAAAAATAAGTATTCTCACTTACGTTTTTTAGTTGATAACTTGAAATAAAATCTGACGAGCGCGATGTAAAATTTTTATACTTTACAAACTACTCCTTAAATTGTAACAGACTCGGTGTTGACGTGACAACTAAATTGCATATGTTTTTACTCTAAACGACGCCCGTTTTAAAGAAAATTTTACCAATGCAACGTGATTAGGTTCTTGGAAATTCTTATGTCCGCGGTTACCCGCTGTCCGGAGCTACCCCACTTTCCCCTACATTCAAAATAGTCATTTCTTGAGTGCAAAATGGATAAAAAAGTGACTAGAGAAGTGAGAAAAAATGTAACAATCTTTAAGTCACGAAACAAGAAAAGAAAACAGTATTTCAATTCAAAAACTCAAAACCTTAAAAGCGTTTTTCTCGAAACCATGTTTTCGAAGTCGGTGATCACTGTAACTTGAGAACGGCTTACCAGATCATTTTGAAATTTTTCACACTCATTCTATATATAATTGTCCTCCGGATGGACGAAGGATTGGTTTTTTGGACGATTACTTTTTTTTATAGCTGAAAATGTGAGTGAAATTTAAATTTTGATATCCGCCATTTTTCGAAAAATCAAAATTTTTTAAACCCCTTCGTACATCCGGAGTGAACCCTTTTTTTTGATTTCATATGATCCAGTGACGAGCTGCAGTGATCACATAAAACCCTTGTTTTTTTAAACCCGTCGCAAATTGGAAGTAATCCACGTATTTCTCAATATTTAGCCTTAAAAAATGTATAATATCTTCTTCAAATACATATCTTTCACATGAAAAAACATTTGTTATTAATTATTTTAATATGTGGCCAAAAAAACCTAAATAACAGGTTTTTTTTAACGTCCCAACTAGATCTGCCCCATTAAACCTATTCATTATTAATTATTAAAATATATTTCTTATCATTTAACTGTCATAAAGTACAATTTTGTAGATTTTATTTTATTTTATTTTCGGGGTATGGCAAACCCCACCTAGTATGGCATGTGACATCTAGTCACCTAGTATGCGGAAGGTTAAAATAAGAAAACCTTCTTTTACAAAGAGGAGCCACGTTATCACATTTCGGCTATAGTCACTATTTAAATAATTGTACGATTTTTATATTTCTAAAAGATTTCTACCTTGTGGTTAATTGGACGGTGATGCACAATTTTTTTAAACACACCAAAAGTGCTAATTATTTTTTCTTTTAAACTAATTAAGACATAATTTAAGGAGCACTTTCACTACACAAAGGCTGGTTTAATACTAACTCGTTATTCAGACTGACTATGTTATCAAACACATTTTTATCGAAAACGAACATACAACTTTTTTCCAAAAATCGTTCGAGTTGTTATCACAAATAACAGCTGCGCTTAGCTAACTTCTGAAACGTCGTATTTAAAATACAGTGGAACTTCGATAGGTCGAACCTCAAGGGAGAGGCAAAAAAATTCGAGTTATAATGGTTTTGATTTATAATTTAAGACTTGCTTCCGTAAAGTTCAAACAAGAGACACGACAATAACAATAAATACCCTAAATGAAACAAAGAGACACCTGGTAAATACGTGTTGACGTCAGTCATAAAAATCGTCACTCCTTCTTAGAAACAATTTTTGACTTATAGAGGTAGTAGAATCAAACATTGATATGGTCGCAATACAGAAGTAAAATACACCCATACCTCGCTTTACGGCCTAGATACGTTCCACGAAATTTGGCTGCAAAGCGAAAAGCCGTATAAGGAATCGAGATTGCGCTTGCGCAGGATTGGCAACATGTAGACATATCGACATAGAAAAAAAGTTTTTTTTGCCGTTATAGCGAAACATTTTAGGCCGTAAATCGAAAACGTGCCTTAATTGAAGAGGGCCGTTATAGCGAAATGCCGTATTAAGAGCGGCCGTATAGCCAGGTATGGGTGTATATTTTTTTCGAGTTACAGAGAAAAAATATGTACTGAAATACCTTGTATGGAAAAACTGATTATTTCGACTTATGGAGGAGTCAGATTTCGAGATATCGAAGTATTGGGCTTGAAGAGAAGGGAACAAGGGGTTCTTTCAAGTTGTAGACGTTTTTAAGTTATAGAGATTCGACCTATCGAGGTTCTACTGTATTAGAGAGCCAATTTTAATGTAAGAAATTATAATTTCAAGAATAACAAATTATAAACGCAATTGTAATCTAATAATATGGATAAAGTAGAAATAAAATATTTGTGGGTTCAATATTACTTTGATAAGGGTACCAAATAGCGTTTTTCGACCGCGTAAGATGCCAAAAAAATCAATAAAAACCCTTACGACACCCTCGCTACATACAATTTTTTGCCAATTTTTTTTCGCATCCATACGTGCCTTATTTTTTAAAAGATACCTGTTCGTGACACACCTAGGGGTCGCGACTCCCAATTTGAGGAACGATGCTACAGTGTAATAGAGAATCATTGAAGTGTGTTTACAATTACTATAGCATTTAATATATTCGGATTTATCTGAAACCACATTTCAGGTATTACTGGTTTTTGAATTTTTTTTTTTAATTGTGGCACCAATTAAATGTATTTACTAAGAGAATTACAATTCCGCTAAAATTTGTTTATTTCTCAAAAACGTACCGCCCAATTTTAAAGGGGTTTTAACTAGGTAAAAATTAATTAAATTTAAGCGACTTGTTCAAAACAATTTTTGATTTTTTTTAAAAGCACATCTAATTTTAATTCAAAAGTTTAACGTACAAAGTTCGTTGTTTTGCCATTTTTTACCGAATAATTTTCAATGTCACAAATCTTACATTTAATTTAAAATGTATTGCGATTTATCGAAAACAGTATTTAAATAATGCTATCGGCTTTTGAAATTGTTGTATCAAATAACAACACTCGAGAAAGTATTTGATTTATCAAAAATCGATTTTATTTAAGCAACTCGGAAATCTTTAAACAACTTTTTAGTCTTCTTCCAAGCGCGCACCTTCCGAAATAAAAGTTTCTTTTCCCAAGGCTGTTATTTGAATAAATCTTTTATGAAGTTTTTCGAAATTGCTCAATATTTACAAAATTAAGTCTGTCGGAATCTGGTAGCTAACAATCAATCAAAAAACAAAAAAAAACTCCTTTAAATTTATACCCCAATAAAGATAGTTTCGCTTTAAAGCGTCTTCGCATAATTACAAAAATGAGTTCATTAACAAAGGATCGATGCGAGCGCTTCATCGCTTTATTAATTACACAACACTTAATTTCTAGTTTTGCAATTCAAATTTTGATCGAAATTTATTAATTGAGTAGACGTTTCTAAAGCAAAACCCTGTTAATTCGCCGTCAAATTAAGCTTTGATATTTTGTATTCGAACCGAAAAAAAGTACGACAAAAACGCCCTAATTTCCACTAGCCCCAAGTAGTCGCTGGCGAAGTACGTTATTATCGAAAATAGACTCGTGCATATTCCATTATTCCGTACGAGGTGCACACACCCCAGTTTCCCATAGTTTAGCAAGAAAATTCTAATATTAAATATTGTATACCCTCGTGGAATAGCAAATACGCAGAAAATCGCTCCTATGTATATTTTTTCAATTCAAGGAAAATACGTGGTTTTCGCGTTACGCCCGCCTTCTTAAAAGTTCCTATTTTAATTTCGCCAAACGTACGTAAAAAGTTGTTTTTTTTTACAAAGCAGCTTCGCAATAATAAATCTGGTATTGCAACTTTACAAAACATGTTTGCTGTATTTGTTTTAAAAAATTACAAAAAATTCTACACAATTTGGCCCAACTCGGGTTGGGAACATTGCATTTGGGGCAATATTACTAAGGATTTATCGAAAATATGTTCATTATTAAACATTTCAGATTGACCGGCAGAAGTCAAACCAAAAACAATTACAACAAAGAAGGAATTACGACGAAAAGTAGATAAACGTAGAGATAGAGAGTATAGCACAAAAATGGCTTATACATTCACTTCAATTTTTAAGATATTTTTTTATTCCGTTATTAGTTTTGATATAGTAGGGTAACCCGATCGATAGATGGACGGTTAAGTATATTATTATGTTTTTTTTAATGAAACATAGTAAAATATTAATAAGTTATAATAAAACGAGTTATCCCTACGTAAAAATGTCTAATAAATTCGAAAAAAATAATAAAATCTTATATAAAGTAGTAGTTTAGAAAGAAAAGGAAAAGCTCATACCACCAGTAAATGGACAAAACCTCCAGTAGATGGACGGCCACCCCAATAGATGCACGCTTCTCAAAAATAATATTTTTGTATTGTTATTTATGTAAAGAACGATTAAATTTTTAAATTTAATAATATATAGCTTAAACTTAATAAAAATAACCAATAAACAAATAAGGTAAGTGACCCCTCTACCGGACATGGCTCCTCTACGGGCCACTTAGCTAAAAATTCTGAAATGCATTATTACAGGTCAATGAACATTAAAAAAATATTAAAACTTTGCTTATTTAATAAAATATAATACAAAAAATAGAAAATTTGTTCATCATTTTGCCACAACATTAATTTCTTAAAAGGTAAGTTAAAGGTTTTTTTCGACAAGTGATATTAAATATAAAATAAACTAAAAAACTATAAAATCAAAAAATATTTTTGAGTTAATTAGTAAGTATACGGTAAAATAATTTAAAAAATAAACAAAATAATAATTTTTTATTGATGCACCATCAAAAGAATACTAAAAGAGCAAAAAAAACCTTAACTAATAAATAAATTATAAAAATAATTGAAAATACTTCTTTTATTCGATTGGATTTATTTTCCAAAAATAATAATTTTATGAAATATTGATTGATTTTGTAATTTATAAAATTTTCGTAAAGGTGGCCGACAGAGGGATACAGAGGTGACCGATAAAGGAACAGGCCGTACGATAGAGGGACATCGCAAATTTATACTATTATCATTTATTTTTAACATTCCAATTGAAATTATTGGCCTTTTTCTTTTTTATTTTGAAGTTAAAGGTATGATCTTTGAAATTTTTTCATAAATGTAATTTAATATTGGTTATTAATATTTTTAATATTACTTTTAAAAAAAGTGTACGCTTAACTGTCCGGTAGAGAGGTCATTTACCTTATATAAGCAAAAAAAAATATTTTTATATGTATATTTGTAAAACAGAAAATTTATTTTACTGTTTTATACTTAAATTGAATGTAATTAGTTATTAAAAGAATTCTGTTCATCTATTGGTCGGGTTACCCTATATATAATTCAGAAAAATGTATATGTATTATCTGGTTCTATTTTTCATTGAAATAAATGACTGAACTATGCACATTTTAATAAATGCGAAGTATGTGCGCATTCGAGCGAAAAGTGGCACATTTCCGAGCGAGGGAGGCAAATGAAGCGCGACGCGGAGCGGCGCGCTTCATTTTCCCGAGATCGGAATGTGCCACTTTGAGCTCGAATGTGCACACTCGGTTTTAAGCATGATTCACAATAATTTAGGGCAAATAAATTAAACGAAAAATCAGTTGAATAATTTTTATCGTTCCCTCTCGCTCGTACTAACAAGATTGTCGTATCTTTTCGCTCTCTTCCACTCATTGCTATGATAACAAACATAAAATCGATATTTACTGAACTTTTAAATTTATGATTTAAAAGAGCGAAAGATAAAGTGAACAAATTCAATAAATACGAGGATGTGCGCATTCGAGCGAAAAGTGGCACATTTCCGAGCGAGGGAGGCAAATGAAGCGCGACGCGGAGCGGCGCGCTTCATTTTCCCGAGATCGGAATGTGCCACTTTGAGCTCGAATGCGCACACTCAATTTTAAGCATGATTCACAATGATTAATTTACTATCATAACAATTTTAATTAAAATTTCCCCTAAACGTAATTGCAATTAATTAGCCAAAGAATAAATTACTTCATGTTTTAATAATTTTTTTTAATCAGTAAAGATAGTTGTATTAAAAATTCAGAATAAGGCTGAAAAGGTCAGAAACATATTCTACAAATATTTTTAACACCGCATTTTCGATTGTTTTTGTCGCATAAGTGTTTTTACCAAATAACTTCGATTAAAAATCCTCAAAATGCAAGACAGAAATAATTAAAAACAACACCGAGGTTGGCACTTACGATCGCAGAAGGTCGAGGGTTGGGGTGGAAGTACAAGAAACTTCTTACCTGAAAAGAAATACGCGTTAAAATCGACTTTTACAAAAAAAAATATTACAATAAATCTTAACCTACTAATTTAGGAGGTTTCCTCGCAATTATGCAAAAGGAAAACACGAAAGAAGTTAAACAACTAATTCCGTTTAATTTCGGTCGGGATATTGATTTAATCATAATTAACCGCCCCCATCAGCAGTCATAACCGATAAATCTGGTGCACATAATTTCGAATTAACAATAATTAAGGTTGTCGTGATTGGCTGATCTAAAATTATGGGTTTGCGGTAACGCAATAACGTATGGGGAAGGAATAAAAAAATTAGGACGGACCCTTTTAAAAGAAGAAAATTAGTTTAAGGGAAGTTTATCAAAGTTTTGTGTCTTCGCAACGAAGAAAAAAAAGGCTAACAATAATTAGCTTTAGCTTGTTGCCGTGATTAAAGTAACTTTGTTGCAAAGCACTTAAAAGAAATGATAGAATTGGCTTTTTTTATTTTTAACAAAAAAAATTGTTTTAATTTCGATCTAGGATGTGGGTTTTATTTTTTGCCGCTTTCTGATTTCTTCTAGAAGTTTTCTGGAGTACAGTTAGGTTTTGCTAAACTAAAGACAAATGTACTTAAAACCGTTGGGCATTGTAATAAAAAATTAATTAATAATAAGAAATAAAAAAAATAAAAGTTCGATTTAACTGAAATTTTAATTGGGCAAAAGAAAAAATCTTGTTACAATATTTTATTTTTAAACCCATTTTCAAAAATATAGACAAAACGATGTCTGTTTTATACAGGGTGTCCCGTTAATGAATATATCTACGGGTAAATCTAAAATCTACATAAAAAAGAGCGCTGAAAAGTCAATTACGACTTAAAGAAAAAACACTGTGTCAATCGGAAATAAATTTTGTCCCCAGAGTAAATTTCTATCGCTGAATCCCGTACAGTAAAATCTAAGAGCAAAAAAAATTGATTTAAATTATTTATTTTATTTTTTTTAATTAAAAAACCATTATTCTTCCTGTTGACTTTAAATTTACCCGTTGAATTATTATAAACACCCTGTATACGTCCGATATATTGAATGTTAATTATGTACACTAAATTAATCATATCTCGCTTCAAAATTGCTCAAAATTTGATATTTTATTTATGAAATTAATGACGGCTCAATATAATATTTCAATTTCATCAAAATTGTAAAAAAAATGAGTTTACTAATGAACTACCTTAAATGCAGTTTTTGCCGATGGAAAAAATTAAATTCGAGTACAAAAGTGTCTCGGCAATTTCGTTAATAGAACTCAAAATGTTTTATAAGTGTGTCACATTTGACATATCGAACAGATACACTAATTAAAAAAATTAATCCTCTCCAAATTAATTAGTCAATAATTTTTGCAACAAATCCTCATGTAAAAAAGTCCATCCAAAAACCCCTAATGATAAAACTCAATATTTAAACACAACATAGGTTACATATTTAGATAATCGCGAGGGATTAATTTTCCCAAATTAAATTATCGAATAAATTAATAAAAAACGATCTCGTATAAAACACCGCCGTTTTTGAACACTTGATAATTCCAATGGACATCGAACACAACACAACATCCCCAGCGGTCAACCATCCATCATTTAAAATGGGACAACCCTCACGCACACCGCACACGTTCATACGTCAAATTGTTTAAATTATTGACCAACAATACCAAATTAATAACAACATTAACAACGACACACACCTAAATCGAGCTTTCCAAAAATTACAAAGCTCATCTCCATAACAAAGTCAAAAGCACCCCAAAACCAATTTAACAGACAATCAAAACTGAATTTTATTTCGACTCGAGAGCAGCTGGAGATTTATTTTTGCCGTAACGCCAACACAACGCAAAGAATTAGTAAATAAACAATCCCTCAAGATGCTCATCAAGTGTACATGCAAAAAAGTATAACAGAAAACATGGCTAGCCGAAGATGTGCATTTCATCCTATTAATATTTATTTTCTAAATGGAAATACAGTCAAATCTCAATAAGTCGAATTTTTTGATTAATCTAATTATTTTTGTAGGTCGAAATTGAAGTCGACTTTTCAAAAAAATTTGGTGGTTAGAACTAATTATTGAAAATAATGTTGTAATATTTATAATGTAACCATAGTTACAAAGTAAGCGAGCGTTTACGATTGGCTAATTAATTAGCGGCCATGATTTTGGTTCAAAAATGGACTAATCACAGTGGCTAATTTAAAGCGGGAATTTTAAGGGTCCTGCGGACCAAATTTCGCGCTGTACACTTTAAATAAAAATTTAATATGGCTCTCGCGGCCCTATTTTTATTATAGGAAGTTGAAAATTTGTGCTCTTATTCCGAATATGTTTCTGAGGTTATTAATTTGCTAATTTTGCAGGAAAAATTAATTGCATCATCAAAAATAAAGTGTGACAGTCATATTAAATTTACATTTAACGTATACAGGACGAAATTTGGTACCCAGGACCCTTAAAAGGCAAATACAGTAGAAACTCGGTTATCCGGACTAATTATTGTTGCAGCTCATTCGGATAATCGAAAATTCGGTTAATTGAATGTATAGGAAAAAGAAACAAATTTTAGCTTAGAATGTGACCATACTTCCTGTTTTGAATGGGATTGTTTTGTTTTCAGATCATTCGTCCCGTTGTCCCCAAGCAATCATTCGGAACGCCAAAATGTCCCATTTTCAAAAAATTGTCATTTACGATACCGAATATTAAGAAATGCTAACACGAATTTCATTCTTGCTTCCTTATTGAAATACAAATTAATTTCACGGCAATTTCGCAATGAAAAAAATAAAAAAATATTTAAAATAAGCGAAGCCCAAAGGAGACATTTTGAGAGCGCGACTACGGTTTTAAAATAACTTGAATTTTTTTAAAGTAAATTGATCATTGTTAATCGTGGCGAAAAGCGGAGTGCGCACATTCGAGCTCAAAGTGGCACATTCCGATCTCGGGAAAATGAAGCGCGCCGCTCCGCGTCGCGCTTCATTTGCCTCCCTCGCTCGGAAATGTGCCACTTTTCGCTCGAATGCGCACATCTTCGTGTTAATTGGATTCGAATATATTAATAACAAATCTTTCAAATCCAGATTTTCTATTCGAAAAAAGTTTTCGCTTGAAAAGTGCGCATACTCCGTATTTACCATAGCAATGAGTGCAAGGGAGCGAAAAGATACGACATTCATGTAAATGGAAGTGAGAGAGAACGATTAAAATTATTCAACTAATTTTTCGTCTATGTTATTGACCTAAATTATTGTGAATTACGCTTAAAACCGAGTGTGCACATTCGAGCTCAAAGTGGCACATTCCGATCTCGGGAAAATGAAGCGCGCCGCTCCGCGTCGCGCTTCATTTGCTTCCCTCGCTCGGAAATGTGCCACTTTTCGCTCGAATGCGCACATCCTCGTGTTTATTGGATTTGCCTATGAGCCAGATCACATCAAGTGGACCCCCCATTTACCACTTGTTCATGAAAATTAAATTAATGCTTTTTTTTATTAAGTAGTCGCTACTAAAAATTAATTCTCAAAACATTTTTTCAAAATTTTCATTTTAGCAACAATTTTTTTATCAATGAAAATTTCTTGTACTTTTTATTAAAAAATCGATTACATATCAACCGTGAAAGATAAATTGATGAAATTTTCACGATTTATTGTTGAATGTCTATATTATGTTAAAATGGTGAAAACTCAAAATTATTTATTTATTATCATATTGTTTATTAATTTTTAAATAAACAAATGAAAATTTCAATGACTTCTTGGTCGAAAAATAAAAAGTTTTTTCACTGATTTTATGCGTTATACATTTAAGTTTAAGTTGCACAAAAAAAATTTCACTGCTCGCGATTAATTTAAACAATATAAATTTATTTAAGACCGCGCGCCGGGCGCCGTCACTGTAGCGGCCGAGTACCTCTGAATTTATTCTAACTCCGGTCGGTCAGAACTAAAAATAACAATAAAAAATATTCATTATTCAATAAATTTTATTTTTTTTAAGTATAATTTAGTAAACCATTAAATAACGTAATTTTTTATTAATTAACTAAGACAGAGAAAACTAACAAATAATTAAATATTAATTTTGGAGAAACGTGTTATTTTTTTAAAAATTTGACAGTGATAACTTTTTCATCTTCCGAAAAAAGTTTACACAGCAGTGATACACCATCCAACGGTTTGTAGTGATGGAATTGGCGAGTATTTTTTATAGAACGTAATACCTGACAAAATCTTTAAATTCACTAGCTCGATTAAATGTAATTAAAACTAGATTTTTAATGAAGTATTTATGATTTTTTTTATTCAAAGGATTACAACATTTATTTACCCGGACCATATTTGATCACTAGTAATAATATGAATATCAATAAAAATTATAATAACAATAAATTAATTAAATGCAAATTTACTAAATCACAGCTCTTGTCTTTAATATCGCTCAACTTATGTGCATATGAACTCATTTAACAAATAAACTAAAATGACTAGTAAGATTCATTTGTTATTAACGTGTATACGCGAATAACAAATAAAGATTGTAACGGAGCGTTTTGTTTTAACTAAAGATGGAGTACTTCTTAGTAAATTAAAAATTATAACTTATAAAATGACCAAGAAACAGTAAAAATAGATTACACAGTTTTGTATAATTTATATTTAATTATTTATTAGTTTTCTCAGTCTTAGTTAATTAATAAAAAATTACGTTATTTAATTGTTTACTAAATTATACTCGAAAAAAATAAAATTTATTGAATAATGAATATTTTTTATTGTTATTTTTAATTCCGCCCGACCGAAGTTAGAATAAATTCAGAGGTACTCGGCCGCACGCTACACTGACAGCGCCCGGCGCGCGGTCACAAAATAAATTTATATTGTTTAAATTAATCGCGAGCAGTGATTTTTTTTTCTACATCTTAAACTCAAATGTATAACGCATAAAATCAGTAAAAAAACTTTTTATTTTTCGACCAACAAGTCATTGAAATTTTCATTTGTTTAATTAAAAATTAATAAACGATATGATAATAAATAAATCATTTTGAGTTTTTACCATTTTAACAAAATATAGACATTCAACAATAAATCCTGAAAATTTCTTCAATTTATCTTTCACGGTTCATATGTAATCGATTTTTTAATAAAAATTACAAGAAATTTTTATTGTTAAAAAATTGTTGTTAAAATGAAAATTTCGAAAAACTGTTTTAGGGATTAATTTTTAGTAGTGACTACTTAATTTCATGAACAAGTGGTAAATGGGGGGTCCACTTGATGTGATCTGACTCATAGGCAAATCCAATAAACACGAGTATGTGCGCATTCGAGCGAAAAGTGGCACATTTCCGAGCGAGGGAAGCAAATGAAGCGCGACGCGGAGCGGCGCGCTTCATTTTCCCGAGATCGGAATGTGCCACTTTGAGCTCGAATGCGCGCACTCCGTTTTAAGCACGATCCACAGTGATTTAAGCCAATAAATCAGTTGAATAATTTTAATCCTTCCCTCTCACTCGTTCTGACAAAATTGGCGTATCTTTTCGCTCGCTCCCACTCATTGCTATGGTAAAACTACGTTTCTCGAACGTAAAATCGATATTTACTGAACTAAATTAAAATTTTTGGTTTAGGAATCGAAGAATATATTAGACGAATGTGATAAATACGAAGATGTGCGCATTCGAGCGAAAAGTGGCACATTTCCGAGCGAGGGAGGCAAATGAAGCGCGACGCGGAGCGGCGCGCTTCATTTTCCCGAGATCGAAATGTGCCACTTTGAGCTCGAATGTGCACACTCGGTTTTAAGCGTGATTCCCACTAATTTAGGCCAATAACACAGACGAAAAATTAGTTGAATAATTTTAATCGTTCCCTCTCACTTCCATTTACATAAATGTCGTATCTTTTCGCTCCCTTGCACTCATTGCTATGGTAAATACGTTATTCCAACATAAATTCGATATTTACTAAACTTAATTTAAATTTTTGATTTGAAAGAGTTAAGGATAAAGTAGATAAATTGAATAAGTACGAAGATGTGCGCATTCGAGCGAAAAGTGGCACATTTCCGAGCGAGGGAGGCAAATGAAGCGCGACGCGGAGCGGCGCGCTTCATTTTCCCGAGATCGGAATGTGCCACTTTGAGCTCGAATGTGCACACTCGGTTTTAAGCACGATTACGAAGCGTCCCGTTTTAACAGGAAAAAACTTAGTCAAATTGTTAGGTGGGTATATGTTTACAAAAAACCGGTCCGGATAATCGAGGTTTTACTGTATCCAATTTCTGATCTTTTTTTTTGATAACTTTGACTATAATTGATTTTTCTGTCGAGATAAAAATGCACATCTTCAGCATAGGGAGATGGAACACATGTCGTTAGGTAGACGTAGCACCTGGGGATTTGGAAGGCCACCTCGTCTAAGCTGTCAGAAGGCGTGAGCGGCGGACGCTCGAATAAGCGACTCGGCGCCAGCGTCAAGGCGGCGTTGGTGTAGCGCGAGCAAGGGTTGCGCCGCTGACGTTGCTGCTGCTGCTTCTTCTTCTTGTCCTCCTCGGCTCTCCGAAGATTGTGCAGCCGGAAGAAGTACATAGACATTCTGCATGAGCATCGTCAACGTCAATATCCTAAACAACATAATTATACACTACAAATAACAGCTAACGAACAGGCGTCATTCTTTTGATGCAACATTCCTTCAGCGTTTCTGGTGAAGTCAGTGCTGATGCACAACGCAAACGTAACGCACACATACACACACACACACACACCTCTATCGCATTTCACGTGCATCTTTGTTACTAAAAGCTCAACACATGCAAACACACACACACAGAAAACGGTTAATTAGTTCTTGGAAAAAAGTTGGTGGGAACGCGGATCGATGCCAGAACTTGTTTGGAACAAGAAAAGTAAAGCTCGGATTAAAATGCGATTTTTTTCCAATCGAAAGAGGAGAAAATTTGAGTCCAATAAGTCTCCGAGAAGTTTCTAATTGTTTAATCAGCGCTCGAACTTCAAAGTTGGAAAAAATTATCCAAAGTTCAAGTTTGGGCTTAAAAAAAATCACCTTTTGATTGCTCTTCGAGAAAAACGGCTCGAGCTCGAGAGTTCGATATTAGATTTAGTTCTTTTTAATTTGGCGTTAATTAAAATTCAAGAGCTTTGTGGGTTTTGAAAGAATTATTTGTTTTCGCTGAAGTGCGAGGGGAAATGGTTGAAAATGTAAGAATCGAATAATAATTATTATTATTAGTAGTCAAAAACGAGGTTTTCGTCGATCAAAAAAAGACGAAATTTAAGTAAATATGTTTTTCGGTAATTTTTTGAAGTTATACTTCTTTTGGCGCGTTGAGAGTACAATTCTAGTAGGTAACGGAATTTGCTTTGATTATTTTTGCGAATTACCATTGTTATTTTTGGAAGTAGATTTGTAAAAATATAGAAACCGTGAAAAAATAATTTTTGAAAATATTTTTGAGGGTCAAGGAGCTTTGGCACCACTCGCATTTTTTAGAACAAAAATCTTCGTTAAGTTTTCTATAATCTGTGTAATTTTCAGATTTTTAACTTACACAGTTTATTTTTTTACTAAAGAAATTAGAGTGAACCCAAAGCCCTCTTGCACCCCAAAAAAATTCTTGCAAATTATATTTTTTTTCCATGCGGTTCGCAAGACTGAAAAAGCTACTTAATTTTTTCCAAAATGTGTTTTAATATTATCTACAACATATATTATTTTTATTCAAATAAATTCACCCTTTCGTAAGATATGGAAAATTATTTTGTGAATTTGAACATTATTATTTGCCCCTCAAATTCCAACGAATTTTAGGTTAAATTTTGGTCAAAGTGTAAGAGACATTAAAAACGCTCCCAGAAAAAAAAAACCCGGTGCGTTAAAAGTTATACTTCTTTGGGTAAAAGCCAAGTGTACAATTTGGTGTTGCGAAAATATGCACTTTACGCTCCCATATATGCAGTTTTATTTCGGCACTAGGGTGTTTCATTTCTAGGCGATATTTTTTTTCTGTCCTGGCTATAAATTTGATAAAATAACACAGGAAAAACTATTGGTCGTAGATCTTAAGCTCGCAGTAACTTTTTTGTAACAAATTTAATGCCCTACAAAAGCTTAAAACTCATTTTTCGAAAAAAAAATTTGAATATCGAAAAATTAAGTTGAAATCAAAAAAAAATTTTTTTTGGTGAGCAAAGTCTCTAATTTGTTTACAATTTTTTTCCCAACAAGAATATATTTTTTTCTATCAAATTTTCAGGTAGGATAGAAAAAAAAATATCGTCTAAAAATGAAACCCTATGGGGCACATTACTCTTTTCTTTTGAAATTCAAAAATTAATGTAAACAAATTTTGATAAATAGAAGGATGTACGCATTCGAGCGAAAAGTGGCACATTTTCCCGAGATCGGAATGTGCCACTTTGAGCTCGAATGTGCACACTCGGTTTTAAGCCTGATTCACAATAATTTAGGCCAATAAATTAAACGAAAAATCAGTTGAATAATTTTAATCGTTTCCTCTCGCTCGTACTAACAAGATTGTCGTATCTTTTCGCTCTCTTCCACTCATTGCTATGGTAACGAACATAAAATCGATATTTACTGAACTAAATTTAAATTTATGATTTGAAAAGAGAAAGTTAAAGTGGGTAAATCCAATAAATACGAGGATGTGCGCATTCGAGCGAAAAGTGGCACATTTCCGAGCGAGGGAGGCAAATGAAGCGCGACGCGGAGCGGCGCGCTTCATTTTCCCGAGATCGGAATGTGCCACTTTGAGCTCGAATGTGCACACTCGGTTTTAAGCTCAATTACCAAACGTCCGGTTTTATCAAAAAATAATTTTTCATGTTAATTATACCCCACCTAGTACACGAAAGGTTAAGTAGAAATCAAACAAAATTATCTCAAATTAAAAAGCAATAAAAGACCTTTTCACCCGTACATCTTGAACGGCTCAAAAATACGAGGGGATCAAACCTCCGAATTATACAACAAAACCGAGCCCCGAATAAAATCCAAATAAGAACGAAGCGCAAACAATGCACAGTGTGATTTAATTCCACGAAGGAAAAGCCTTTATAAAGCAAAAGACCCACTACTAATTAGCACAAGATAAAAGCTCTCAACGACAAACTAAAATTTAATATAATTTGCCTCGTGCCTCTTGCGAGTCACTTCATAATTCGATATGGAAATAAGTCGCCTTAGCAAATAATCGAATTGCAAAAAAGTTCAAAAAAGGCATCGAACACACACGTAATCCGAACTTGTGTAACAAAGTCGGGAAGCTTGCGGCCGCATTAAAATTTAATGCTGTTAGAAGATCCTTCATAATTGTTCTCAAGCAAACAATTTAAACTTCTTCAATTACGTAATTTGTTATCTCTGTCTTTCCAAAAAGTTCGCAGTCATTAAAACTTGACTCGCAGATAATTATGTAAGCAAAGATCACAAAATGGTAGTCGATTTGTTACGAAAAATTAATCAAACTCTGAGCGAAGTAAGAGAATCCAACAAGTCCCAACGACCTCAACATTTTGTTCCATAAAACGGAATTTTAAAAAAATTCTTAAGTTTGTAATTAAAAAATCAATTTGCCATGAATAAATTCAATTTGAGGCTTTACGAGGGGCGACTTTTAAGGCGAGGATTTTATCGGTCTGCAAAGGTCCTTCATCAATTTAACACAATTTCAATAATTCAGTAGAGTACCAAATTTCCCAAAGTGCAGGCGCTGCATTCATTATGCACAACTGCAACCCTAATTTGCATCGATTTTCCGACAAATATCAAAGAGTCGTGACCTTTCATATTATTCATGTTGGCACCGCCAAATGAGATAATAAATTTTAGAATTTGTGATTAGGGACGAACGGATAGTAACGCCAACTTAAAGAAAATCATGTCATAGCATTCTTATATGTAAAATCAAAGTTGCGCGCGCACATCTAACGAAAATTGGATAGTGTAAAGTTAACCGCCAACGAAAGTGAATTAAATATTGTGAATCGTGCTTAAAACTGAGTGTGCGCATTCGAGCTCAAAGTGGCACATTCCGATCTCGGAATAAGCGGCCCCCCGCGTCGCGCTTCATTTGCTTCCCCCGCTCGGGAAAAGTGCCACTTTTCCTCAAGGCACATCTTCTATTTATTGATTTGGCCTTTTTCTTTCGCTCTTTCAAATCATAAAATTTTAAAATTTTAGTATCAGTAAATATAGATTTTATGTTCGTTACCATAGCAATGAGTGGAAGAGAGCGAAAAGATACAACCATCTTCTTAGTGCGAGCGAGAGAGAACAATTAAAATTATTCAACTAATTTTTTGGCCTAAATTATTGTTAATCAGGCTTAAAACCGAGTGTGCACATTCGAGCTCAAAGTGGCACATTCCGATCTCGGGAAAATGAAGCGCGCCGCTCCGCGTCGCGCTTCATTTGCTTCCCTCGCTCGGAAATGTGCCACTTTTCGCTCGAATGCGCACATCTTCGTATTTATTGGATTTGTCCACTTTATCTTTCGCTCTTTCAAATCATAAATTTAAATTTAGTTCAGTAAATATAGATTTTATGTTCGTTCCCATAGCAATGAGTGGAAGAGAGCGAAAAGATACAACCATCTTGTTAGTACGAGCGAGAGAGAACAATTAAAATTATTCAACTAATTTTTTGGCCTAAATTATTGTTAATCAGGCTTAAAACCGAGTGTGCACATTCGAGCTCAAAGTGGCACATTCCGATCTCGGGAAAATGAAGCGCGCCGCTCCGCGTCGCGCTTCATTTGCCTCCCTCGCTCGGAAATGTGCCACTTTTCGCTCGAATGCGCACATCTTCGTATTTATTGGATTTGTCCACTTTATCTTTCGCTCTTTCAAATCATAAATTTAAATTTAGTTCAGTAAATATAGATTTTATGTGCGTTACCATAGCAATGAGTGGAAGAGAGCGAAGAGATACAACCATCTTGTTAGTGCGAGCGAGAGGGAACGATTAAAATTATTCAACAAATTTTTGGCCTAAATTATTGTTAATCAGGCTTAAAACCGAGTGTGCACATTCGAGCTCAAAGTGGCACATTCCGATCTCGGAATGAAGCGCGCCGCCCGCGTCGCGCTTCATTTGCCTCCCTCGCTCGGAAATGTGCCACTTTTCGCTCGAACGCACACATCCTCGTATTTATTGGATTTGTTCACTTTATCTTTCTCTCTTTAAAATCATAAAATTAAATTTAGTTCAGTTAATATAGATTTTATGTTCGTTACCATAGCAATGAGTGGAAGAGAGCGAAAAGATACAACCATCTTGTTAGTACGAGCGAGAGGGAACGATTAAAATTATTCAACAGATTTTCCATTTAATTTATTGGCCTAAATTAATGTGAATCAGGCTTAAAACCGAGTGTGCACATTCGAGCTCAAAGTGGCACATTCCGATCTCGGGAAAATGAACGCGCGCCGCTCCGCGTCGCGCTTCATTTGCTTCCCTCGCTCGGAAATGTGCCACTTTTCGCTCGAATGCGCACATCCTTCTATTTATCAAAATTTGTTTACATTAATTTTAAATTTCAAAAAAGATTAATGTGCCCCATAGGGTGTTTCATTTTTAAACGATATTTTTTTTCTATCCTACCTGCAAATTTGATAGAAAAAAAATATATTCTTGTTGTAAATGAATTAGAGGCTTCGCTCGCCCAAATTTTTTTTTTATTTCAACTAATTTTTTCGATATTCAATTTTTTTTTTTAAAAACATGTGTTAAGCTTTTGTAGGGCGTTAAATTTGCTACAAAAAAGCTCCTACGGGCTTAAGATCTACGACAGCGGTCGGCAATCTGCGGCCTTTTGTACCTTTTTGCCCGGCCCGCCAAAGCACCAATATAATTTTAGGAAAAATGCGAACAAACATTTTCAAGAATGAATTTCATGAAATCAAAATGCAGAACGAGGTTGACGGATGAAATTTTACAAAACTTGTTGAGGATCTCAATATCCCAAACACAACCGGACTTAAATGAATTATCAAACACTATTCAAGAACCAAAAGCGCATTCAATTTTAATGAATGAATAAAATAAAAGATAAACTATTTTCCTTAATATTTTATATATTTTATATTTACATATTTATACATATGTAATTGGAATTGTATTTTTTTTTCTCTTTTAAGAATGGTAAAATTTTTGTTCTCTGCCATTATTGTTATTATAGCATGTCAATAAAACATAAATTTTTCTATATTTATTTTTAATTTTTAATAATATTTATACTCGTATATGATATAAAAGCCCTATTTAAGTTTCATTAGAATATGCGGCCCGCATAAAAAAAATATTTTGAAAATGGCCCGCCGTCCGAAAAAGGTTGCCGACTCCTGATCTACGACCAATAGTTTTTCCTGTGTTATTTTATCAAATCTATAGCCAGGACAGAACAAAAATATCGCCTAGAAATGAAACACCCTAGTGCCGAAATAAAACTGCATATATGGGAGCGTAAAGTGCATATTTTCCCAACGCCAAATTGTACACTTGGCTGTTACCCAAAGAAGTATAACTTCTAACGCACCGGGTTTGTTTTCTGGGAGCGCTTTTAATGTCTCTTACACTTTGACCAAATTTTAACCTAAAATTCGTTGGAATTTGAGAGGCAAATAATAATGTTGATCTAAAAAATGATAACTATTAAAATCTGTTGGTTAAATTTAATGTTTTTCATTTAATTTCACATGTCCCTTAGGTAGGCCTTATTACCCACAAGTACCTTATACGTCGGGGTAGGGGAGGGTGATAAAGATAATCTAATCTCATCTTGCAGGCATTCAACAATATTGTGGCAAACGTAATAGGTTAAAGTCGCGAACGCGATAGATAAATGTAATCAAGCGCTCGGGAAAGATCTATCGTATAAGACCTTAAACGCGGGTATCGTTAAAGATGAGAATTATCTCAATCTTTCTGGAAGCTCTGATACTAAACCGAGACACACATATAAGCGCAACCGGTCCAAGCTTAAGCTAAGCTTGGTCCAAGCCTTGCCCCCTTGTCCCTTCCTACCAGGGTCTCTTCCAAAAAATTGAAAATTAAGACGCATTTATTGATGCACAGCCACCAACTTTGACTTAAATGAAAATGCAAACTTAACTGTCAAATCCAAAAAAAACCATCGCATCCTATTTCTAGTGGGGTGGCGCCATTGCCCCAGGTCCGCCCAAATTCAAACTTGGGGAAAGTTAAGGATCGAAGCCCCATCAAAAATTAAATGGCCCAACGTGCATAATTGATGTGTAATTTCCGAAAGTGCCTAAGCCCCTTCGAAACTTAAAAATAACGATGGAGGAGGTAATTTATTTAAAAAAATCTGACGGACAGAAAATCCCTAATGCAAAAAAAAAAACAGCGGCGCTGTTTTGATCCGGAAATTTACCTTGACAGTGTGTTCGTGCTTTAATGAGTTTCATTCTCATTAATTGCGGCCTTCGTTTTCGGCGAATTTTCCCATTTTCATATTTAAATCGAAATAAAACGTGTCACATTCTGATAGCATGCGCTCGATTTAATTCTAATTATTGTCGGGCCGCATTACACGTTTGATACCTCTGCTCCAGTTGCGAAATGTCAAAGGTTACCGCCGATTTACCATTGAATGATAACCGGCCGGCGCCGATCTTAACGAGAAAACTTGTTGGAGGGCCCTTTTGGAAACGCAACGATTGAATGGCGAAAAAATCGCTTTTCCGCACAGGACAACAAATAACATTTGTTATTTTGGAAATGATCTCGGATTACATTAATAAAATTAATTCCCCAGAATGGAGGCCCACAAAGCAGTTATTTGCATGTAAATTAATTCGAAATCTCGACGAAGATAAACAATGAGGGGCGTTGCATAAAAACATCATATCGCAATTTGAATCAACAAAATTGTTGATCAACAATTTACATAGCAATCGATGCCTAATATTATAATCCCGTTCCCGAAATTAAATTCGACGTGGAAATCTTAAGACGCCCCTCCGGGCGCGCCCAACTAAACAAATTCGTCGAAAAACTACCCGAAAAAAAAATATTTACGCCGACGCTCGAAAATCCATCTTTTACCTCGCAAGATAAATATTTAATTCGGCGCGAAATAAACATTTTTTGCTCTCGACAAAATGCAATTTTAATAATTTAAGGCCGAACGGTAGCAAATGCAAAATGGAACAAAGCGAGGCGTCGAAAGCGAACGAATTTAGTGGCAAATACATCAAGTTCCGCGTAGTTTTCTCGATTTGTGTTATTTTTCCTTTGGGAGAAGACGGATCCTCAGGCAACGTTCCTTTTTGAAGGCGCTCGGAGCACCTTCGAGATGCGGACACTACGCCCAAATGAGCGGTGTAAATCGTGGACCGCTTTTTTGCGAGCACATCCGACTCGTCAAAAATAGAAATCTAATCACTTTGAGAATATTTCAAATTTCAAATATTTCAAAAATTAATTTTTTACGATAAACGAGCTTCTTCGTATTGGAGCTTTATAAAATTTTTTGAGTGAGTCTCTAAAGCTAAAATTTTAATTTAAAATTGAATTAACACTGAATGTAAATGCTTTTAAAAAAAATAAAAGTCTTGCAAAAAAATTTATAACGGTTTGAAAATCGGTTTTTACCAAAAACTAAGATTTTTAAAATTAAAAGTTATTAAACGTTTTGTGAATTGTTTAAAAAGATTTAACATTAAAATTTTATTATTATTGACCTTGTTTTATTTATTTATAATCAATTATAAAAAGGATTAGCGCATAAAAACATTTTAATAGTTTAAAAATGAATTTTTTAAAAATAATAAGCGTGTTTAAAATAAATACAGTAGCGAACGCGATAGATTAATTTAATCGAACGCAAAAAGTTAATGTTAAGCGAACGCGATACATTAATTTAACACCCAATTTAATTTTTTAAATAATTTTTTTTTGATGTAAGACTCCAAAAAATACCAAAGGCTTTTTTTATATCTATATTAAAAAAATTTAATAGTTTATTACAAAATAAAGCTTAACCCTCCGGTGGGGTATAACTAACGTGAACAATTTTTTTTGTTGAAACGGCACCTTTGGTAAAAGAGCTTAAAACCGAGTGTGCGCATTCGAGCTCAAAGTGGCACATTCCGATCTCGGGAAAATGAAGCGCGCCGCTCCGCGTCGCGCTTCATTTGCCTCCCTCGCTCGGAAATGTGCCACTTTTCGCTCGAATGCGCACATCCTCGTGTTTATTATATTAGTATAATTTACCGTACGCTCCCACAAATCAAAAATTTTAATTTAATTTAGTAAATGGATGATTCCATTCTAACTGTGATTTTTTGTGTCTTATACTGTTTGCTCTCACTGGTCATACATTATAAATCTATTAATGAAGTTTTTGTATCAATACGATCATCATGAACATATTTCCTCACTTTTCTTGTAGAATATAAGTTGCAGTCCAAAGAAAACTTGCAATATGTCACTTAAATGTCAGTACCGTGTCATGTCCTTTTCTAGAATTTACCTATAAATCGGTTATTTTTTGTTGCAATAAGTAATTCAAACCAATTAACTGATAAATCTTAATGTATATAATCAAACTTAAAAGAAATTAACGAATTTTTTTTTAATACATCAATTTAAGATTGAATTCCGGCTTAATAACTTTTGTCCCCAGATTTAAGCAAATTTTTAATTTTGAATGTGTATGACTCGTGCGGCATTTACCTCAAAATTAATTAAACAACTAATAAGCCATATTGAAAGTACGTTAACTGAGTTATGTTTACAAACATAACACAAGTGAAATTCTCAAGCGAGTTGGTGTCATTTTAAAACTCAATTTTTAACAGATGATGTCATAAATTAACTTGTCAGTACCGTGGTATTGGTAAAATTAATAAACGATTAATTTTTTTCGTCATAAATAATGAATTTCTGTACTTATTACTAACCTAAGTTATAGGGTAAACGGATATTACCAAATTCATAATCAAAAAATTATATTTGCTATTTTAATTTAAAATGTCAGTACCGTGTCAAAAAATAATAAAAATATATTGAATTGTTAATAAATAATATTGACTTCACTGCAAATCATTCATTTAAATATGAAACAGAAGTTCAGCCAGTAGGTACACTTTGGGGCTAGTAGAGTACAATTTTTCCAAATTACCAGACAATTTTAAGCCTTTTTTAGGCACAATGAAAGTATATACGTGGAATAAATTACAACGTAATTGTATTTTATCCTATCCGTTAAGTTGCTTTTATTGCTCTAATAAGAATATATGCAGACACTTTTCTATGACCAAAATTGATTATTCTTCAAATGATAAGGTGGGAAAAATAAATAACAGAATGACGCAAAAACAAAAAATCTGATGATTAATCGCAAGAAGTTCAAAAATTGCCAAAGATGACTGAAACTGTATCACTGCGTAGAAGTTTAAGAATTAAAAATGTTGTGATGAAAACCAAAAAAAAATGTAGTTAACTTAATTTTTGTGAAATGTGTTAGATTTGAGTTGATTAATGTTTGATATAAATTCTAATGTATTATTTGTTATAGATAAGTTACTATGGATTATAGAAATGTTAAATAATCAATAAAAAAGAGTTTTAAAATGTTACAATACAATTCACAAATGAATTTAATAATTTTTCTGAAGAATGTCTACCAAATTTATTTTATGTCAGTACCGTGGCATGTAAATTATAAAATATGATTCTCATTCTCGATATTCTAAAGTTGTAGCAAAATCCTCTCGCACTTTCATTATTTTTACTATAAAATAGAGTAATAATATGCGTGAAAAAACAAAAAATGTTTAGATATAGAATTCAAAAATTTTTAACCAAAAAAATATCAGTTAGAACGGAATCACCCAAAACCGTATAAACAATATAAAACAATTTTAAAAATCATCTCCAAAAATATTTTTTTTTAATTGAAGAATGCCATGAAGTTTGTGCAACTCCTCATGTTACCAAATTTTAATTAAAGCAAATTAAGTAAATTTTTCTTTAATTGTTTATAACAAAATAAAAACATTCAAAACCCTATAAAAAATTGAACAAAACCGAATTTGATATTTTAATGTACGACTGCCAAAAAGACCAAGCGCGTTTCTTAAATCTATATCATTGAAATTTAATTGTTTAAAACTATGCTTTAATTGTTTGTAACAAAATAAAGCTTAGGAAAATCCCACAAAAAATTACAAAACACAATAACGTTTCCAAAAACGCTCAAACTTGTAAACTCCCAAAAAAATCTTCTTTTCAGACTTGCGCTTCAGTAATTCATTTTTATTCTAATTAAATATGAACGGAGCAAGAGCCCCAACAAAGGAAACTACTAGTTTAGCAATAATGGAACGGTGTTGTATTAAATCAACAATGCATAAACACCTCGAAAGATAATGCAGCTCCTGCAAATTACGCCCGACTCCACATTTGTTGCCGGAATAATCGTGTTTGTTTACCGATTTAATTATCAAAAGCTCAAAATCCGAAACGAACCCGAGGGGAAATGCGCGCGCCACAATTGCTATAATTTTTTATTTTCGCAGATCCGTCTTCATTCGGCAAATTAATTGGTGGAAAATAAACGACGATATCTGCTCTAAGAGCAAGATAAACGATCTCTAATAAAGGAGAAAACCAACAATCCAAATTAAAAACAGTTTTTCGTATTAAAAAAACAAATTTTTCATCCTTTCAAATAATTAGAATTTTAATTAAAGCTATTTATCTTTATTTGATCGTTTCGAAAGAGGTGCGATGTACGTGGATTTTGCAGGAAGCTTGAAAGCAACAATCTTGCAGAACATGCATACAAATTTGCATTCGTTTCATAAGCAAAAAGCAGCTTTACGTAATGAATAAAAATAATCGCTTTATGCCGGTGAACGTAATTCCAAATTAAAACATACATCGTGATCTTTTTACGGTGTCCTTATTTTCATCATTACGTATTCAACAAAGCTTCAGAAGATTCAACTTGTATGGTGAAGGTGTGTCTGTGTGTGTGTGTGTGTGTGTGTATAGTATTAGAGGATTTTTCTAGTAGACAAAAAGCTCAGACGTGACAAGTATAGATATTCTCCTTAAAACGGCTCCTTTGTGCTCCGACACCGCCAGATTTTATGATTTTTATTAAAAATTGTCCTTTTTAATTTTGAAAGAGCTTATTATTGGTCCCTGGGTCGCCGAGTCCTAATTCGAAGGGGTTTTTTAATTAAATTCTTCGAAATGGTCTTTCTTTTCAAAAAATGTCTGATTAATTTTTGTAATACAGTAATTAAATGTTTGGTTCCCGATAAGAAATACGTTTCCGTATTTTTTTACGAAAAAAATTTAGAAAGCAAATTAATAATAGTGAATTACGCTTAAAATTGAGTGTGCACATTCGAGCTCAAAGTGGCACATTCCGATCTCGGGAAAATGAAGCGCGCCGCTCCGCGTCGCGCTTCATTTGCCTCCCTCGCTCGGAAATGTGCCACTTTTCGCTCGAATGCGCACATCCTCGTATTTATTATATTAGTATAATTTACCGTGCAGTCCTTCAAGTCAAAAATTTTAATTTAATTTAATAAATATCGATTTTATATTCGAAAAATGTATTTACCATAGCAATGAGTGGAAGGGAGCGAGAAGATACGATAATCTTGTCAGTACGAGTGAGAGAAAATGATTAAAATTATTCAACTGATTTTTCGTCTAATTGAGTGGCCTAAATCATTGTGAATCGTGCTTAAAACCGAGTGTGCACATTCGAGCGAAAAGTGGCACATTCCGATCTCGGGAAAATGAAGCGCGCCGCTCCGCGTCGCGCTTCATTTGCCTCCCTCGCTCGGAAATGTGCCACTTTTCGCTCGAATGCGCACATCCTCGTATTTATTATATTAGTATAATTTACCGTGCAGTCCTTCAAGTCAAAAATTTTAATTTAATTTAATAAATATCGATTTTATATTCGAAAAATGTATTTACCATAGCAATGAGTGGAAGGGAGCGAGAAGATACGATAATCTTGTCAGTACGAGTGAGAAAAAATGATTAAAATTATTCAACTGATTTTTCGTCTAATTGAGTGACCTAAATCATTGTGAATCGTGCTTAAAACCGAGTGTGCACATTCGAGCTCAAGTGGCACATTCCGATCTGGAATGAAGCGCGCCCCCCGCGTCGCGCTTCATTTGCTTCCCTCGCTCGGAAATGTGCCACTTTTCGCTCGAATGCGCACATCCTCGTATTTATTATATTAGTATAATTTACCGTGCAGTCCTTCAAGTCAAAAATTTTAATTTAATTTAATAAATATCGATTTTATATTCGAAAAATGTATTTACCATAGCAATGAGTGGAAGGGAGCGAGAAGATACGATAATCTTGTCAGTACGAGTGAGAGAAAATGATTAAAATTATTCAACTGATTTTTCGTCTAATTGAGTGGCCTAAATCATTGTGAATCGTGCTTAAAACCGAGTGTGCACATTCGAGCTCAAAGTGGCACATTCCGATCTCGGGAAAATGAAGCGCGCCGCTCCGCGTCGCGCTTCATTTGCCTCCCTCGCTCGGAAATGTGCCACTTTTCGCTCGAATGCGCACATCCTCGTACTTATTGATATTACAGTTTTACCTCCCTAACTTCACACAAAAAAAATTAAAATATTAAGATTTATTTGCAGATTTAAAAAAATCTGTAATATTGATTGTTTTCTAGATCTTACTACATACTTTTCAATATTTTCTTTAGTTTTTAAAAATATAGTTTTAAAACCTAAAGAAAATTTAATTAATTAAAAATTAATAGAAAGAAAGATTTTTTTTCGAAAAAATTTCCGATATTTCCGATATCCTGTTTGCGGTAAAAGTATTAAAAACGATTAAAAAAATGTTTTCCTATTTTAATCATGATTATGAAGTGTATAGCGGGAATAAACGGCGACCCTTTAATTTTTTTCAAAAGTTTGATTGTTTGAAACAAAACGTCCAGTATCTCGGTGAAGAATAATCGTACCGAGTTTAAAAAAAAAAGAAACTTGCAGTTGAATAAACAAGCTATCCGTTTCATAGAATGGTTTAGCTGAAAAAAATTTTACAAGTCCGTGGACACAAAGAAAAGAAAAAAATTTGCAATTCTTCTCTTGCGCTCTATTGCTTATTACTGCGTGATAACAGTGATTTCTAAAAATTTTTGACTAAAAGATCTAAAAACTAGAATCTTGGAACTTTAAAACGCTTTTTTAAAATTTTAGATACGATCATTTTTCACCTAAATACAGCCTGTCAAAAATCACCATAAAACTTTTTTTGACCCTTTAATTTTTTTTTCTTTCCTTTTTTACAATAAACTTAAAATATTTTTTTCTTTGTGAACATAAAACATATTTTAAATAACAAAAGCGAAGTTATCCGTCTTTCTTACTAGAATGACCTTTTATATTGTGAAGTTAACTCTCATTACACCTGTATAAAATTGCAACCCAAATCATGTGAACGTGAAGTTAACCCTATGATAATTTGTATCTCCTATTTTGGGACCTATGAAAACTGTGAAATTAGAAAGATGTGAAGTTAGAGAGGTAAAACTGTATTAATATTAATTTTTACACGTGGTTATACAGTAGACACCGTTTAATGTGATCACGGCTAATGTTATCAACCGCTTAGTGTGATCAAAGTGACTTGGAACCGATCCCCAAAATTTTCGAGAAAACTGAATAAAACAAAAAAGTTCACTTTGACTCACCAAAACGATCGTAGCGCCCTCATTTTCGATCCGATCATTAAAAACCACCCGGATTCAAAATGCTGAGACTCTTTTCCATGAGATAGGTCCAAAATCGGCATAGGGCGCAATGTTAATTTTTCGAGTAATTAAGGGTTGAAGTTTAGAGTCCTGTTTTGTAGCACAAAAGTTTACATAAAAAAATTGTAGCGCCATTATTTGTGGACGGATCTTTAAAAACTATAGAGATTCGGATTTGCCAGACTTTTTGGCTTGGGATGGGCCTAAAAAACCATAGGCGTGCTATTTAAAATTCTCGAAAAAAACGGGTTCAAAAAGTGGGACTTGTAATTATTTTTCTAAATTTCCAGTTTGAAAAATCGTAGCTCGGTTATTTATGAACGGATCTTTAAACACTTTTTAGATCCTTAAAGCCCGTTTATCGTAATCAAAATAAATGGACAGGTCCCAAGTCTAGAAGAAATTCGCGTTCGAGCTTTCATAACGTACGTTTTACCTTCTGCGCTTATTGTTGTCAGTCGATTAAAGTAATCACTTTATCAAAGTCCCAAAGTGATCACATTAAGCGACGTCTACTGTATTAAAAATCAATATATTATTTGTTTACTTCGTGCATGTTGTTTTGCCACTTTTGTCTTCGAAATGAGGTGCATTTGTGAAAATGTTTATAAAAGTAAAATTCTTAAGACTTTTTTACCAAGTTTTTAAGGACTAACAAATTTGTTTTCAAAAATTACCTGAAGATTCTATTGTGTCATTTGAAAACCCAGTAACAGCCAAATTTTCAAATATTAATTTTTTTGTTTTATTTGCTCTTTTACTAAAATAGATTTTTTTTCATTGAGTAATAAATTTTCTTAAACCTAGTAACTGCACTTTTTTTTTGGTTAAATTCAAAACACAGTAAGAACTAAGACTATTTAAAATTTTCGTTGACACTTAATTAAAAATCAAAAGACTTAATTGATTCAGTTAAAAAATTATAAACTTGTTATTTTCTTCACTTATTACACGTAAAAGAAGCTTGATGTAAAAGTAGTATTATAACTGAGACAAATCTACCTATACTCGGGCCGCTGAATAGACGGAGTGAACACGCACTAAAAACATGCTGTGGAACCGGGCTCTGAGCCTATTTACACTATATTCAAGTATGTAAATATTAAAAATAAATTTTTCCTTAATTCGTTCTCAAATGGCATGGTTCGACGAAAGTATGTTTTGTGGCAGTCCTAAAAATTTTGATTTTTGGTTCTTACTGGGTTCTAAAAAACGAGAACCGAGATGTCGGAGTGTATTTTTTTCCAATACAATTGTGATTTAAAGGAGTTTATTTTATTATTAAAAATCAATAATAATAAAAATAATTCTGTACTTGCACGTCTGCCTACGAGCCCAAAAGGAAAGAAATCTACTTACACATCTCACGCGGAAGTTGAGAAGAGGCACAATCAGCCAACATTAATACAACATACATTTTCCGGACGAATACCTTGCGATCTTAAATTCTTCTTCTTCTTCTTCTTCCTTTGTGCACTTTCAATCACAATTCAATCAACTCGCTCAAAGTCTCCGTGCACAATTTCTCTTACATAAGCCGATTAATTTTTTCTCTCTCTCTCGTTGCAAATATATAAAAATTGATACACAATCACAGCTTCAATAATTGGTCGGTGTCGTTATATTATTTATTAGCAAAATGTGAAGTGGTCGCACTTCTCTTTTAATTTTATTGTCTGGAAATCGAAATGGAAGGGTTACCAAAATTAATCGAGAAAACCCAACAAAAAAAATGGTAAATAGAAAAATCGATTCGCTTTCATACAAAAACAAGCATTCGCAATCATAGGAAGTTGTACAAAGCTGTTTCGCTATTAACATTGTCGGTTTGGTTTTTTTGAAATAAAAATTTTAAAATCTAGGAGCATATGAATTGACATTGGTGCTATCGATTTTTGAGTTAAAAACCAGCATTGAATTAAAATGGAAGTATGCTGAAGTAAAACGAGTGTGTATTGTATGTGTTTATGTATGTATGTACAAATTACTTTTATGAACAAAAACGTAGAGTCGATTAAACCAGTAATTAACGACGAGGTTAATAGGTTTTTCAAATAGTACTTTATATTGTTCGATGTTTCATTTAGAAAGAAGCAAAAAATTCTAACGTACTTTCCATAACTGCTATAACCCATAATATATAATAGAAGAGATCGGGTATGGTTGTCTCACGGGTAGGTTGTCACATTAACCAATAACAGAAAACCTAATAAATTAATAATTTTTTTTACCTGTGTCAAAAAAGCCCGAGCACAATACCTCCTTGAGTACTTCACTTCAGTACGCTCTGAAATACCGTAAAAGAAATATATGCGTTTGTTTTTTTTGTACAGTGAAAGTAATTTTTTGTGCATCTGTGTTGAATCTCGTAAGTATAATTAAATTTTGCATAGTGTTATACCTTTTCGTGTATTTATGATGTTTAAGATATGTTTCATGATATCATTATATGGTTTTTTAAATGACCATTGATTTAAATTTATTTTGGGAGTTAATTGTATAAAACTGGTTTTGGAAAGGTTGTCTAAAGTTAGCGGGGGCTAGTAGTCACATGTGCAAAGCAACACCATAAATATATGCGGCTTTTTTGTTGGTTTCTATTGGTATTACTACATAAACGATTGACTGTAATTATATTTTTGTTACCATAACCTAAGTTCGTTAGATAGAAGTTACTATTCGCTCACAGCAATTTTTTTTAATTTTTTTTTAATTATGAATTTATGAATTCTTAGGTAAAATTTGTTACGTACAGCATTTTATCTTTAATAAAAATAGACATTTGTTTTATCGTTTTGTATTTTACCTTTTATTTAGTATGTGACTACCTACCCCTGACACTGTGACAATCATCCCTGACACGGGGTTAAAAGCCACACTTCTCTTTTTTCATAAAAATTATATGTTCTTATTAGATAATGGTAGAGAAAAGTCTTTATTTCTTTTTAAACTAGAATAAATACACAATCTATTGATATATAAAAATCAGTCATAAATTAAGACCATGGACTCTATAAATAACCAAGAAAAAAATTGTGACTTCCAACCCCGGTCTCCCCTATATGTATAATGATAATTAAGTCCGTCGATGTGCACGCATTACGCAAAAACTACTGGGTACATTTTGTTCAATTTTTTTAGTTTTATTCCTTAGGCCCCTGCTTTTATCTCCAATAAAAATCATCACGATATTCTTATTTAATATCAAGATATAAACGCGTAGATCATGCGCGGCAGAGAGAAAACATTTCCAATTGTGTAAATAAAACATATTTGTTAATATAATAAGCTAGAAGAACGAAGTGACGAGCATCAGTCAGTTGTAAATAAAACAAAATTTTTGTCATTGTTATTTGAGAAAAAAATTCTCGAAAACAAGCAGAAATGTTTCAATGCCATTTTCAACATGCGCTAACTTAAATCTATTATAGAATTCTCATATGTAATTGACTTCTTTGGCGTGACTAAATTCAATATAAGCACGTCTAATAAATTAATATAAATAAATTCAATTAATAAATACGAGGATGTGAGCATTCGAGCGAAAAGTGGCACATTTCCGAGCGAGGAGGCAAATGAAGCGCGACGCGGAGCGGCGCGCTTCATTTTCCCGAGATCGGAATGTGCCACTTTGGCTCGAATGCGCGCACTCGGTTTTATGCAAGATCCACAGTGATTTAGGCCAATAAATCAGTTGAATAATTTTAATCCTTCCCTCTCACTCGTTTTGACAAGATTGGCGTATCTTTTCGCTCGCTCCCACTCATTGCTATGGTCAAAATACGTTTTTCGAACATAAAATCGATATTTATTGAACTAAATTAAAATTTTGGGTTTAGGAATCGAAGAATATATTAGACGAATGTGATAAATACGAAGATGTGCGCATTCGAGCGAAAAGTGGCACATTACCGAGCGAGGGAGGCAAATGAAGCGCGACGCGGAGCGGCGCGCTTCATTTTCCCGAGATCGGAATGTGCCACTTTGAGCTCGAATGTGCACACTCGGTTTTAAGCCTGATTCACAATAATTTAAGCCAATAAATTAAACGAAAAATCTGTTGAATAATTTTAATTGTTCCCTCTCGCTCGTACTAACAATATTGTCGTATCTTTTCGCTCGCTCCCACTCATTGCTATGGTAAAAATACGTTTTTCAAACATAAAATCGTTATTTACTGAACTAAATTAAAATTTTTGGTTAGAAGAAGCGAAAATAAATTAGACGAATGTAATAAATACGAAGATGTGCACATTCGAGCGAAAAGTGGCACATTTCCGAGCGAGGGAGGCAAATGAAGCGCGACGCGGAGCGGCGCGCTTCATTTTCCCGAGATCGGAATGTGCCACTTTGAGCTCGAATGTGCACACTCGGTTTTAAGCGCGATTCACACTAATTAATTGTCTTTCTTAAATGGCCAACTTCATACCGTCAAATTTTCTTTAGTTGTGCGCGCGCAACCGCCGTTGCCTGCTAAGAAAAAAAAATTCTCGAAAACAACCAAAATTACTTAAATGCCATTTTCGACATACGCTAACTTAAATATCTCATAGAATTCTCATATGTAATTAAAAAAAATAAATAAAAACCAGAAAACGGTGTCAAATACACCTTTTTGTTAACCCACTTTTTTTCTAAGTGTACACCTTGTACAAATCGTAATTATTTCCTTTTTTTTAATTTAAAAGGTGATGTTACATAAAAGCAATTATCTTGTTGTTGTGATTTAACACAAAAAACGGCCAACAATTGCTAATAATTCTTAGAATTATTATATTAACACAATACACAATGAAATTAGCATTAAATTAACGAATGAGGTTGTATCTTTTTTTTTGTGCTGTCGCTCTCGTTCTGTCTTTTGTACGATTTAATATTGTTATTGTTATGCGATGTAGGCAGACAAACAATAATAAAACATTAATCCCAATTCATGCTCTTAAAACGAGTATCAATGCGACAGGAAATAAAATTTCCATGAGCCAAAAGAGAAAACTACAAACGGGGATCACTTCCTGTCTTGCTTCTGTACATAACATGGTTATTATATAAACCCCCGACCATTTTCGCGTTGCCAATTAACTTAAAAACATCCTGCTTAATAATATTGCAGGCGGTTATGACGAAGTAGCCTTGTACATGATATATCTCTGCAGACATTGAAGCAATCTCGACAATAAGCGGTCATTTAGCTGTTTGCCATAAATTGTGATAGGTCCCGACATAATACGTAAGTAACAAACACTTTTTTTTATAGACTTTATAAGTCATTTCGCATCGTAACAAATGCAAATTAATTTATTAGCAATGAAGCCTCTAGCACTAAAAATTATCCATAATTTATCAAAATTAGTATCTCACTTAAAGATGTATGGGAGGTACAATCGGAGACAAAAGTACTGTAAATTGGAAATTCGTGAATATCTATGTTATATATTAGCACATCAGGCCATAAATAGTGTCAATACTAAAAAAAATATATTTTATATAATTTCAAAAAAAATTAAAATTTTACTAATATTGAATTAAGATAATTCTGCATTTCGGTCAAAATGCGTCTAAACAAACGAAAATTTAGTAGAATGCATTTTAACGCATTTGATTATGTCCTGTTAAATTATATATATTTATTTAGTATTGACACTATTTATTTACTTCGTGATAAGCTTATAAAACGTAGATATTCATGAATTTCTAATTTTCATTACTTTTGCCTCCGATTGTACCCCCAGTACATTTGAAATTTTTAATATAATTCTAAATGACCTACTCCTAGTTAAAAAAGATTTAATGTGTTGCACTTAAAATATTTTTTTTTTAAATATTATTTGTAAGATTTGTGATATTGTGCAAAACGACCCCAATTCGTAATTCTCCAACTTTTTCTTATAAGATGATTTAATGTAAAATATACGGCAATACAGAAAAATTAAGAGTTTATCCTAATTGCAAAAATTAAAATGTGCTTTACCCAATTTCATTTTTAAATATCCCTTTCTTCTTTTTTTTGGGATATTGTTAATAACGAATTTAGGTTTTTTTTTCTTATAAAATTTTATCAAAAGCATACGATCGTACAAAAAAGGAATTTATCCGAATTGAAACAAAATAATTGGGCCTAGTTATGCAGAAATTCAAAAACGATCATAAAAAATAATTAAACTAAATTTAAAGAAGGATAAAGATTGATATAAAACATCCTTTTGGAAAATTATGTAAAAATCTACCGTTTCTGCATAACCTACTATGCGCAATTTAATCTTTAAAAATTCACATCGCCCGTATTTTATACTGGGCGGCAGACTAATAGGTACTAAAACTTAACTCACTTATAAATGACCCTAAACTGATCAAAAAGATACCCCAAGTAAAATCGTATCGTAAACTTCAATTTAAAAATGTACAGCTATATGTAATTTTTTTTTAAATTAGAAAACCATAAACCATAACTAGTGAGTTAAGTATGCTAATTAGCAATGAAGCACATACTAAATAACATCACTTTTTTTAGTAGCATATAGGGACGATGCTGTGTGGCCATTTACTGGAAAATTAAAATGTTTTATTCTCACAATTCTTTAGATTTAGGACATATTGTTTGGATTGGTTTTTAAGTTTCAGTACCTATTCGTCTGTCACCCTGTATAATATAAAGAACAATCTCAATTTGTAAATTCCACGCTTTTTTTTCTATAACATGACTTCAAGAAAAACGTAAAATAAATACACGAAAAAAATCAAAATTCAACCAAATACAAAAAATTAAAATGCGTTTTGCATAATTTAATTTTTATAATTTCAAATCTCGTATATTTTTGATTATTCGATAAATAATAATCCCAATTCGTAATTATCAAACTTCTTCATGAAAACAACCAAGCGGTAATAATAATAAAAAAACTAGTACATCACATTTGAAAAAAATTGATGTCTGCTCCCGATCGCTTTACAAAGTAAACCAACCGTTCGAAACTAGCTCCGATCCAATATATTAAAGAGCTTATTTTGGTTTCTAAAGCAAATATCAACAAAAAGCTTATAACTTTTCATTAGACCTCCTTTTCCTTTTTCTAAGTCTATTGTTGGAAAAGCAAAGTTTGCACAAGCGCTCTTTAAGAGCCGTCTAATCTAATACATATAAATTGTACATAAATTTCTGTTTGCAGAAAAATGAGATCCCTGTTCTTATTGAGCGCCATTTTCTTCATACTTTTCTATTATGTAAATGCAAGCTGCGAGGACAAAACGGCCCCCTGCTCATGCAAGGTGGGAAAGGGCTCGTGGACAGGAGGACCCGACAACTGCAGATACATTTGTAAGACGGGGGATGTCGTCCTGACCTGTGCCCAAGCCGAAGAGGCCCACAAACGCGAACATAAACAAGGCTGATTTTAAGCTGCTTTGCGATTCATCAATTACTAATCATTACTAATTATGCTTTCTTTTTTTTTTTTTGAAAAAAATGTATAATAAAATTATTCTCTAATTTTTGCTTGGGTACTTTTTTCTACGCTTGTTAAAATAGTTAATGTCTTACATACAGAGTTGCAAAAAATGTAATGCAATTGATATTTTTTTTATATGGTAATGAGTTTTTGATACATTAATTATTTAAAAAAAAATTGTAAAAAGAACAAGATCTCATTGCTCATTAAAAAATTAAGTAGTAACAAATAGTACCATTGCTCATTAAAAAAAAAATTAAATTAAATACAAAAATAAAAAAAAAACTATAGATACATTACTCATTAAAATAATGTACTATAAAAATTAATGCGTTTTTTGCAACTATGCGTATATGTTACCTAACACATTTGAAAATTTTTGATTTTTAAAAATAATGTTATCATCAACAACATTGCAATTAAAAACGGTAAGTTTTAAAATAAATAATTTGTTGTTTAATAAAATAAGTCGGTCATCTCTGTAATATCTAACTATTTTTAAAACGACAAAGACAATATCAATAAATAAAGGCTACTCGTAAAATCAACATTAAGGTTAACATGTCTTCATTTTTTCAAAATACCAGTTAACAAGGTCAAAAAATAAGTGAAGAAGTATAAATAGAGGAAACGCTTAGATCTTCTCATTAATATTATAATTCTCGAGTGATCTATCCCAAAAAACAAGTAAGTCGATTTTTTTTCACTAAAAATCAATTTAATAAGTTGGGCAACAAATCGCGAATTCCCGCATCAAAATAATATAATTTTAATTTTAGAAAAATGAAAATTCTACTTTTTTTGGCCGCTATTTTGATGGTGGTCCTGTATGCGAACGCAGACTGTAAGGACAGAGCCCCCCTGTGCGATTGCAAAGACAGGGGTACCCCTTTTTGGCACGGCATAGGGGCGAACGATTGCCAATTCGCTTGCAGAGCAGGGGACATCTTATTCACTTGCGAACAAGTGGAACAATTGGGTTAAAAAAAAGAAAGTTATAGGGCGCCCCCCAATAGATGTACAAAAATTCTTTTAATAACTAATTACATTAAATTTAAGTATAAAATTGTAAAATAAATTTTTTGTTTTACAAATATACAAAATATATAAAAATATATTTTTATTCGACATCAAAATGTTTTGCTTTATGAAGGC
Organism: Sinopyrophorus schimmeli; assembly: GCA_036325965.1. Lineage (NCBI taxonomy): Eukaryota > Metazoa > Arthropoda > Insecta > Coleoptera > Elateridae > Sinopyrophorus > Sinopyrophorus schimmeli. Next base: position 128,304 of record JARFIZ010000186.1, read on the forward strand.
CACCACTAGTAAGCGTCTGACAGAACGCCAGAAACGGCCCAAAAGAAGTATAACTTCAATAATTTAAAAATTTTGTAAAAATCTAAAATATATGTTTACAACAATACCTTCTTCTTCTTTTTTAGTAAAAAAAGAACAAGAACTGCATACCTTCGTTCTAATTTTTATCAAAGGAGACCTTGGCAACAAACTTTTGAGCCCACAAAATGCTTATACATAATTAGTTTAAACCAAAACAATTAAAATAAATAAATAAATAAATAAACTGAAAGTATTGCATAATTAATCTCGTTTTATCAGACTGCAAAACTGACCTCACAATCTGAAACTGTTATCCCTTTTGCAAAATAAAAAGTTGCAGTGTTTTTCCAAAAAAAAAGTATAGGTTCCGCATAATCAAATTTGTACGTAAAAGGACGATGGCTAGTTTTCAAATTAATTAAATCTTAATTGCATTTGTTTATGTGACCCGTTTATCTCAAATCCAAGGTCTTATAGATTAGATAAATAGTATGAGAACAACAAAAATTACTTAAATCATTAGCAAACTTGCAAGCGTTAACACATTAATTTTTTAAGTGATCATCCTCGAAGGTAAGAAATTTTGAACGCTTTATATTGTTGTGATTAAGCCTTAATTATTGTCTTTTGTAGAAAAATGAAGGCTTTTTTGTTGTTATTGTCAATCCTAATGCTTCTTTTGGGCGTTTATGGAAAATGCGAAGACAACAAGGCGCCTTGCGATTGCAGAGGATATGGAAAACCGATATGGACCGAAGTGCAAGGTGACTGCGATTTTGGGTGCCTTGAAGGGGACATTAATCACACTTGTGACGACATAGACACCTACATAAAAGCCGAGCATTAATTTTGAAAATCGCGCGCTAACTAGAAATTAACTCCTATCGATACTTTGTATAGACATCATTGAACACGTATGTTATTAAAAAGGCCAAACATGACAATAGTTTTAAATAAATAAATATGAAAGGAAAAGATTGCTTTTAAGGCATGTGGTGCCACCTTTTGATGAATAAATGTAGCTTGATTGTTTATTTAAATGTTAAGTACAGTTAAACTTTATTCTATTGAACACCCTCTAAACCACTTACAGTGATCGAGCTATTCCAAGAGACAAAATCTGGTGGTGCATGGTTGAAAGAAAATTCAAGGTTGATCTTGGTAAGGTCTCTTGGAATAGCTCGATCACTATAAGTGGTTTAGAGGGTGTTGAATAAAATAAAGTTTAACTGTACATTTTATCCCTTTATTCTCAATATTTTCAAAGTATTATGTTTAAAAGTTCGCGAGCTTCAAGTCCAATGAATTGTTAATTAAAAGTATACAGTCAAACAAAAAAGTATTCGTACGCTATATGTTGTTGGATTTGATTGTATAAAAAATTAATTTAAAAATCATTAACGTTTTATAATTACATGTTACAGAACCGTATTTTTGCCGAGAAGCAAATCTCTAGCAATAACGTATATTTAAAACAGTTCTCATTTTTTAAAGTTTTTAGAATTTTTATTTTTTTAATCCGCGCAAAAGTGAATCCGTGTCAGACAACTAGCGTGTAAATGGATGGACAGGTGTATCAGATAAAATATTTAATACAAATGAAAAAAAATGTCTTAATTCAAAAAATTGCGCTTTGGCTAGCTTTTTTCGCCCTCCTTTGCAATAGTTCGCCACTTCTCAGAAAAGCAACACCCACCCCCTGAAATCGCTGGTTTAAGCTTATAGTAAGTCTATTTGCATTTAATACACTTCACAAAATTATTTATTGCAAAGCACATAGTAAAACTCGAAATAACAATGATATATATTCATATTAAATAATAAAAATATTATTGTAAATTACTTCGAAAATAAATGGTAAATACCTTAGAAAAGAAGCCCGGTTCTATTTTCCAAAGTACGAAGAAAACAGCAATAGAAAGCAGGGACCACCCACGAAGACCGGAACGACAGGAAAACTCTAGAATCGTGACGTCACACAAATTTGATCGTTCCACTTTGAAATGCACCGACATACTGAGTGGGGATTTAAGTAGCGTAGCGTAAAGCTGACGCGTCACTACGCTCAACCAATGGGAAGCGCTTAGCAACTTCGAACTGCATGTAACATCGATACACTTTCTCCGATTTAAGCACCTTAAAGAATTTTTACCTGCAATGAGTGGGAGCGCGAGGGAAACACTTTTAGGCGATTCTGAGCGCGATAGAGTATATTATATCACTTTAACATTAGGAAATTAAATCAGAATTATATGCAAATGAATTTTTGGATTGATCATAATTTTTTACAGTAAATTGTACGAGTTCATTTTCGGACTTAAAATCAAAAAGAAAATTGACAAAAAAATAGTGGAGCAGCTTAATTTAAAAATAACACAAAAACGTTCTTATAATTCGTACTAAATCAAACAATTCAAATTGTGCACTGTACCAATTTTAAGAAGATCTTATGTATAAAATACTAAAATGTTTTAATTCGCTGGCCGCGGGCTACATGCGACTTAATTGAAGATTTTTTGCCACCCTTTTTACGTATGCAACTACATCTATACATTGTCACATTTTCTTACCGATAAAATAAAAGCAATATACCGGGTGTTTCATTTAAAGTGCCCCATACTTATAACTCCTAAAATAATAAAAATTTCAAGAAAAGTACAAGTATAAAAGTTTATTTAATTCATACAATATATGTACTGGTATAAATATAATTTTTATACTACTTCCGGTTTAACCGGAAAACATGTCCACTTTCTTATCTTAAATAGAAGGATATTCATTTTTTCAAAGAATTGGATAGAACTAGTCGAGGACTTTCCAAAAATCCATAGCAAGTTATGATTAATTTTTAATTTTTTTTTTAATTTTGGGTTACCAGATGTTTCAGTAAAGTGCCAGGAGATACATCTTAAAGAAAGTGTTCAAATTGATGTCCTTCGTGAACAATGCACAGCAGATAATAAATTTTGAAGAAATTGAAATAAAAACGTCAATAAACTATACTACATTTTCTGGGGGAAATGCCATAAGAAAATAATACATTTTTGGAAACCTCTTGATGGGATCTATCCAATTTTCAAAAAAAAAAATAATAATACTCTTCTATTTGAGATAAGAAAACTTACACGATTTCCGTTTAAACCGGAAGTAATATAAAATATATATCTATGCCAGTGCATACATTGTATGAATTAATTAAACTTTAATACTTCTACTTTTTTTTTTTGAAAATTTTTATTAGTATCTCGTGGCATTTTAAACGAAAGACACGGTATATTGCCTGTTAGTAGATTTTAAAATTTAAATTAACAGTATTGATTGTATTACATGCCTTAATTAAAATGTAATTAAAATGTTTTTGGGCCCAGTAAACGATTTCAGTTGGACATCGCTGCTTTAAACGATATTCTAAAAATTGGAGGAACTAAAAATATTAAACACAAAATTATGTAAGAAACTCAAATCGATCACCCTAACTTCCTTTCTCTCGCAATTCTTTGTTAGTATTTTCTTAGTTTTTTGACCTTTCTTAAAAAATAATAAAAGACCATCTTTTATGTGAAGAGAATAAATTGACAAAAAGGAAAGAAGACACTCTAATCAATTTCCTAATTTAATTGACTCCAGGTTGAACGACTAGAATTAATTACTTCTGATCCCGAATGTCCTAAAGTAATTTAAAGTTGCTCAGAAAATTGATTTTTTTTCTTTCTTAGACCCAGGCATTTTTGCATAAAAATGTCCCCATAAAAATCGCGTTTCCCGCAATACTAATTCCCGAAGAGCTTAGTTTAATGTCCTGTCCAAGCGCAGCAAATTTAATATTTGTTGTTATTAATTTTTTTTAAATTAATATTCCGAGTGCTGCAATTATAAAACAAACCGAAAGTTTTTATCACATTTGAACGGCAATAAAGTGAGTGCAGGAGCTGCGACAAAGTAAATTAGAATTTCTATAATTAATAAAATCTCGAGCGCTCATAATGAAGTTTGTTATTAAATGGCAGAAAGAAAATTACACTCAAACTCCTTTTTACACGGCTTATTTTTACGTTATGTTGAAATAACAGGCTTTTGGCCAAATGGAGCTTTACCCTACACTAAATAAGGAAAAATTAGTAAGTTTCCCATCGAGATTGTAAATATTACAAATTTAATTTAAAAAATTCGTTAAAGGACTTTTTGTTTTTTTTTTGAGAATTCATACTGTTTTGATTAACACACGTCCACAAATCTCTAATACCTGCCCGACTAGAAATGTTTCGTTAAGTCGTCTCGGGTCCTAACTGGGCTGCCTTATTGGTGCCGCACATTGAGATGTAAGGCAAACCATACTTGGGCCCTAATCCGGCAATGCTATTTAGATCTCTATGGGGTAATCTCAGTTAAGTCCCACTAAAAAAATCTCTTAGGGCATTCCCTAACAGGATCAAAGTACCGTTAAATTAATTTACGCACGTGGAAAAAAATGGTTTAGATCTACGTAGATTTATTATCGCAAATCTCTTTAAGGTTCAAAAAACATTATAAAACTAGGAAAAGGTTAAAAGTAGCAATATTGTACTGGCCAACTTCAAATTGTGCGTTAAATATGCAGAAAAAGAGAAAATATAAAATAATTGTTCTATTATTATTATTTTTAAGAATCATTTCGTGTAAATATATTTTATTACAGTAAAACCTCAATTACCCGGACCTCAGTTATACGGAATCGCGATTATCCGGATTCGGACTCGTTACTAAATATTTTATTTTGTATTTCGCACTAAACAGTGTTTTTTTGATTTGTAAATTTTAAGATAATCTGCGATTGTTTTATTTAGTGATTAATATTTTTTGTGTTTTTTGTAAACATATACCTAACAATTTGACCAAGTTTTTTCCTGTTAAAACGGGACGCTTTGTAATCGTGCGTAAAACCGAGTGTGCAAATTTGAGTCAGTGGCACATTCCGATCTGGAAAAGAAGCGCGCGCCCGCGTCGCGCTTCATTTGCCTCCCTCGCTCGGAAATGTGCCACTTTTCGCTCAAATGCGCACATCCTCGTATTTATCGAATTTGCCTATATTATTATTTTATTCTTCAATTCAAAAAATTAAAAGTCGAATAAATTAGATCTATTTTTTGTTTGAAAAAGGTTAGATATTTTATTCCTTTTGATAAGTTCTCACGGTGCTCTTCCGCACGCCTAATTGTAGCGAGCTTGATAAAAATATTTTCAGGTGTACTTTCGAATGTTTACTAATTCGCATTTTTGATTAATTAAAATTGTATATGAGTCGTATTTTCTGAAGTGGGCCACTAAAAATCAACTAGTTGATGTTTATATCATCTTTTGCAAATTGCTGAAGGTTTATAAGTCAAAATTAATGTCTCCAAATATTTTTGGGTAATATTCATTTTTTTTTAATTATAAACAAATTAGTTTCAAGGCACATTTTGTATACACTGTTGTAATGAGACTTCATTTATGCATTAATTCAATTTTTAAATATAAAAAAAACATTTATATGTTACATAGGGGGTGCATCAAAGTTTTAGAATAACTTGGGTGGGGTATATTAAAAAAAAGGTTGGGAAATAAGAGTCAAAATTCGAAAAAGATAAAAGTATTGTTTTTTTCATGTACGATAAAGTCTCCCATTTAGTGTAGATTAAAAGTAAGGGAGTGTACCCGGGTATGAGACGGGTTTTGTTTATGAGCCAACATTTTTGACTGGTTAAATAAAGTCGGGTGTTCTATTCATTGTTGGAAAGGTAATGAAAATACACAACTTTTATCCGCAGAAAGTTTTGTGATACCATTAACATGCAAAATTTTATGACCAATTTTCTAAGTGACAGTTTTTCGACAAGAAAAAAATTTGTATCTAGGTATGAGACACCTACAAAAATACATTAAAAATTGTAAAATATAAAGTAAAAACCTCATATCTATTTCAAAATTATAATTTTTTATGCTTTCCATAATTTTTATTTATCACTTTCCTCTTTATAATCGTCGCAATGTTTGCATGTGTAGATGCTTCCACACGTGTTTGCGCACTTCAAAAGAACTGGCCGCTTGCAAATATTGCATTTGATGTTGTTAACAGCGTTCAATTTGTTCGGCAACAACTTTATACTAATGATGTTTTTGCTTTGGAACCCTTGGGTGGTGGTAATATGCTGTGTCTCATACCAGGACAATAACGACATTTTGAGAATTTAAAAGAAAAATTGTTTTCCAACCACATATTGGCCTAATCCAATATTGGATCGTAAAATATAAGAAAAACACTAAATGCTATACATCACACTTTCCTTTTTCAATTGATTTACATGAAAAAAATAACATTTTGAAAAAAATCAAAAACGTTTTTAACCTGCAATTTTACATACGATGTTTGCAGTTGATATAAGCCATGCGTCGATTCATTTCAGTGTTAGTACAAAAACTGACTGATGACCAAAGAAGTACTTGACAGTAATCAGATCGGCCATATTGACATTGCATAATGAAAATAATTGACTGTCTCATATCTGGAGCCTGTCTCATACCCGGGAACACTCCCCTACTAAATTAAAATGTGGTTTTTGGTAAACATACCCTACTGTAATTTTTAATTAAAAGAAAAGCGACAAGTGTTACATTTAGTTCAGTTTGATTTAATTAATATTATTTGTAAGAGAGAAGAATAAGATAGGCAAATTCAATTATGAAGGAGTATGTGCACTTTCAAGCGAAAAATTTTTCTGAATAGAAATTCTGGATTTGAAGGATTTGTTATTAATATAGTCGAATCGAATTAACACGAAGATGTGCGCATTCGAGCGAAAAGTGGCACATTTCCGAGCGAGGGAGGCAAATGAAGCGCGACGCGAGCGGCGCGCTTCATTTTCCCGAGATCGAAATGTGCCACTTTGAGCTCGAATGTGCACACTCAGTTTTAAGCACCATTCGCAAAATTTAGGCTAATAAATTATTCAAAAAATTAAATAAATAATTTAATCGTTTTCTCTCACTCGCACCTACCAAATTCTCGTATCTTTTCGCTCACTTCCACTCATGACTATGGTAAATAAGTTTCTTGAACATAAAATTCATATTTACTTTTAATTTTTTGATTTAAAAGTGGAAAGATTAATTAAGGCAAATCAATAAATACGAGTATGTGCACGTTCGAGCGAAAAGTGGCACATTTCCGAGCGAGGGAGGCAAATGAAGCGCGACGCGGAGCGGCGCGCTTCATTTTCCCGAGATCGGAATGTGCCACTTTGAGCTCGAATGTGCACACTCGGTTTTAAGCACGATTCACAGTGAATTAGGCCAATAAATCAGTTGAATAATTTTAATCCTTCCCTCTCACTCTTACTGACAAGATTGGCGTATCTTTTCGCTCACTCCCACTCATTGCTATGGTAAAAATATGTTTTTCGAACATAAAATCGATATTTACTGAACTAAATTAAAATTTTTGGTTTGAAGGAGCGAATAATATATTAGATGAATGTGATAAATACGAGTATGTGCGCATTCGAGCGAAAAGTGGCACATTTCCGAGCGAGGGAGGCAAATGAAGCGCGACGCGGAGCGGCGCGCTTCATTTTCCCGAGATCGGAATGTGCCACTTTGAGCTCGAATGTGCACACTCGGTTTTAAGCAAGATTCACAATTATTAAATTATTTTCTTAGACGGCTGACTTCAACTGTCGTATTTTCGTTAGCTGTGCGCTAAATTCGCTAAAATTCGTTTTTTTTTGCTATACATTCAATTAACCGAATTTTCGATTATCCGAATGAGCTGTAACAAGAATTAGTCCGGTTAACCGAGTTTCCACTGTATTTTAAATAAAGTGAAGTTGTCGGCAGTGCCGTTTCCAGCCAACTGGCTTAGGGAGGGGGTATTTTAAAAAAAGAAAAACCTTAACTTAACTTGTTTGTTTTAAATATTGTTAATTTTTACAAATAAAAATAAATAAGCTAATAAAAAATTCTTAGAGGGGGTAATTACCCAATTACCGCCCTGTGTAACCGCCACTGGTTGTCACTAAAATATTGCCACGTTTAACCTCTTTTGAAAATCTTTTATTCTTTCAAACCAATTTTATGATTTTTCATATGCACCACGTATATTTTTACACGAATTCTTCAAGAACCAATCCACCGCGTAAAAAAGAGTTTGGATGTATTTACAACCTCGTACAACACGGCATCAAAATGTACCATTATTAAAATTACTCTTCTTTTCTGAGAGAAATGAAATTTTTGAAGTGGACTCGCTTCTGACGAACAGACATAGTTGTAGGGTCATCGCCGAGCAATGGAAGCGCCGTTTTGAGGACTTTAGAATGCAATTCCTGGAGGCGCTCTCGACCCGCGTACGTCATTATTTAAAAGTAAAGAGAGTAAAAAACTTTTTTTCCGGACGAGTGTGTAGCGAACGAACGCAGATACAAATGGCAGAGACTGAAATGATATCGCGAAAAATTGTCAAGATTTTAAAAGCGAACGCCTAAACATTCGTTTCGCTTGACATTTCCGGAATTTATGTACCGTAGGCTTGAAACGTCTACTTTAATTCTAATATGCGATCATTCATATTTAAAGAGCTGGTTTTTTTTAAATAATTTTGCAGTCGTAAAAAATAGGAAATATGCACAGAGTAAATCTAATTAGAAGCCTCAAAGTCGTGTAATTTTAAAAATTAGTTCTTTTACTTTATAGGGCGACCAATTTTTTACTTTGTTATAAACCCTTAAAAGAAGTACGGTCCTGGAACGTTTAGTTAAAAAGTAACACATTTCCGATAACGGAAAAAAAATTTGTTAGCGAATTAAGCTCGCAATTGATTTGTATTTAATTGTGGAATGCTGTGGTCCCGATGCCAAAACTTATAAATAAATTTATTATTGTAAATCGTGCTTAAAGTCGAGTGTGCGCATTCGAGCTCAAAGTGGCACATTCCGATCTCGGGAAAATGAAGCGCGCCGCTCCGCGTCGCGCTTCATTTGCCTCCCTCGCTCGGAAATGTGCCACTTTTCGCTCGAATGCGCACATCCTCGTATTCATTAAAATGTGCATAGTTCAGTCATTAATTTCAATGAAAAATAGAATCAGATAATACATATACGTTTTTATGAATCATATATGTATAGGGTAACTCGACCATTAGATGGACGCCCCCCAATAGATAAACAAAAATTATTTTAATAACTACGCGAGTCGAAATTTAGAGTCTACATAGATCCCCGAGTCGATGTTTAGAGCCTACATAGATTCCCCTAGTCCGAAAAAGACCCGATTTATAGCACTGTAACCCGACTAGGTCCGACAGTTAGCCCCTAGCTCCTACCACTCCCCAAGAGATGTGATTTTGAACCTCTAAGTCCGATAACTGCAAATACCGAAATCAGCTGAGCAGCGTTGCCAATTGTTTTCGATATTGTAATTTGTTTGTTGATCACAAGTTAGCTGTTATATTACAATTGAATACGTTTATATTTTTTCATATCATTTATATACATAAAGTACGCGTAAACTAAATACTTTTTATGTAAGTTATGGTTTTAAGCGTTGACATTGGTTATTACACTATTACGTTTATTAATTAACATCCAAATTAATCACATGTATATTTAAATAAAAAACTGTTAATACTAATAACTAAAATGTATTTAAAATCTTGTCTATTAAATTTATGAGAATGGCATTAAATGGGTTCGACTATATGAAAAAGACGTGGCAACACTCCCTATTTACATGTGTTCTTTTACATTGATGACTGTCCACCAGTCAAGTAAATCTTATGGTCGGGCAACCTAACCTAAAAAGTGCACTCTTATTATTAATCTTTGCCGATTTGTCTTTAATTCCGAAGAAACAGCAACAGCTTACTAAAAAGTTACAAACTCAGAAAGTAAAACCCATCCTACAAAATCTCAGAGTAATCCAGGTATTTTATAATTTTGAATATTGTTTTATCAAAGTTACTAGGTAATTCTGTACTATCAATGTATTTGTATATTATAATACAAAATAAATATATATATATATACATACAATATTAGTTTAATTATTATAAATACTAATAATAATACTTATGATTATTATTCTTCTTTTTTTTAATATAATTGTTATTTTAAACTTTAGCTACGCATTTTAAATAAAAGTATTCTAATCATTTTAAATGCGAATTAAATCCATATTATTATTATTATTATAAAATAGGGTACAGAGGTCCAAAATCGGACCTAATTTAAATTTCCATCAGATCCGACTTTCAACCCCAAAGTGGTAAAAATGGAAATTTGTACCACTTTGGAGACCAAAGTAGGACCTAATTTAACATAGGAATAAACTCTACTTTGAGTCTCCCGAGTCCGGAATGAGTCCGACTTTAGGAGGCTCAATGTCGGCGCTAAATTTCGACTCGGGTAATTACATTAAATTTAAGTATAAAACTGTAAAATAAATTTTTGTTTTACAAATATACTTACATATTATTAATAATATAAAACATTTTTTTTGCTTATATAAGGTAAGTGATCCCTCTACCGGATAGTTAAGCGTACAGTAATTTTTAAAGCAATATTAAAAATATTAATAACCAATATATAAATATTTAAATTTATAAAAACATCTTAAAGACCATGCCTTTAACCTTAAAATAAAAAAAGAAAAAGGCCAATAATTTCAATTAGAATGTTAATAATAAATGGTAATAGTATGAATTTGCGATGTCTCCTCTATCGTCGGCCTGTACCCTTTATCGGCCACCTTTACGAAAGTTTTATAAATTACAATATCAATCTATATTTAATAATATTATTATTATTGAAAAATAAATGAAATAAAAGAAGTATTTTTTATTATTTCCGATAGAGGGATCACTTACCTTATTTGTTTATTGGTTATTTTTATTAAGCTTAAGGTATAAGTTATTAAATTTAGAAATTTAGTCATTCTTTATATAAATTACAAAACAAAAATATGATTTTTGAGAGGCATCCATCTATTGGAGGTGGCCGTCCATATACTGGAGGTTTTATCCATCTACCCCGATAAGGGAGCAGTTGGAACAATTGCATTAAAGGCGCAGATAAAGTAGAAGAAGACTAGTGATATGAGCTTTTTTCTTAATTTTTTTTTCCTTCTAAATTACTACTTTATACAAAAATTTCATCATTTTTTTCGAATATATTTTTTATTTTAACTTATTAACATTTTACTATATTATTTCATTAAAGAAACATAATAATATGCACGTTCAAGCTCAAAGAAGCGCATTTCTAATTCCGGAAAAAAAAATTGTTAACGAATTAAGCTTGCAATTGATTTGTATTTAATTGTGGGATGCTGCGGTTCCAATGGTAAAACTTTTTAGTAAATAAATTTATTATTGTAAATCGTGCTTAAAGTCGAGTGTGCACATTCGAGCTCAAAGTGGCACATTCCGATCTCGGGAAAATGAAAGGCGCCGCTCCGCGTCGCGCTTCATTTGCCTCCCTCGCTCGGAAATGTGCCACTTTTCGCTCGAATGCGCACATTCTGTAATTTATTAAATTTGTCTATATTAGTCTTTTCCCTTTATAATCAAGTCATTATGTTTGGACCAGATATTTAGATGTTCTGTTCGAAAAAGTTTATAGTATTTATACTGCTTTTGGCTCGTGGAAAGTCAAATTTTAGCAGGCAACGAAAGTTGCGCACTCAGCTAACGAAAATTAGACGGAATAGTGTGTTAACACTAAAATATTTATATTACAGTAGACAATGCTTAATGTAATCACTTTGGGACCTAGATAAAGTAATTACATTTACCGACTGATAACAATAAGCGCAAGATACCAGCGAAGAAAGTAAAACTTACATTTTGAAAGCTTCGAACGCGTTTTTCTCCGAGATTTAACATTGGGTTTTATTATTTTTTTGCTGATCTTATGATCCGATAAACGGGCTTTCAGAATCAAAAAAGTTTTTTAAAATCCGTTGACAAATGAACGAGTTACTATTTTTCAAAGTAGAAATTTAGAAAAAATTAATTACAATTCAAACTTTTCAAACCCGTTTTTCTCACGAATTTCAAATAGCACGCCTATGACTTTTTAAGCCTATTCAAAGTCAAAAAGTGTAGAAAATCCAAATCTGTATAGTTTTGGAAGCTCGGTCCACAAATAACGGCGCTACAAATTTTTAACCTAAACTTTTGTGCTACAAACATAGATCTAAAATTTCAACCCTTAATTACTCAAAAAATTAACATTGCGCCCTATGCCGATTTTGCACGTGTTTTATGGAAAAAAGTCCCAGGATTCCGAATCCGGGTCGTTTTTAACGATCGGATCGAAAATGAGGGCGACACAATCGCTTTTGTGAGTCAAAGTGTATTTTTTTCTATTTATTAAGTTTTCTCGAAATATTTGGGGGTTGAAGAGGGAGCAAGAAAAAATGGCCCCGGCCATGTCGGTTCGGGGTCTATAAGAACCTCCCGCAAAAATTAAAAGCAAATCCATTATCAATATTTTTTTCCTCAATTCGAGCAAAAGGGTTAATCCATGTTTTTTTCCGATTTTTGGCGAATTTGGGGGTTTTGTGTTAGGACCGATTTCCAACGCATAGGGGTTGGAAACGTTCAGAAATAAAAGGAACGCGTTTTTTTCCCGGTTTTAACGCTGGACCAACGATTAGAGTAAACGTAGTTTAACCAACAACTAAAATACTGGCCCTAAATGGCATCCCAAGCTTATCTCAATACATCACCAAAAATCAGTCATTGAAGAGATTAGCGTGCGCAAACGTACAAAAGTTTTTTTACGGTTTTGATTTAACATGCCTATTTACACCGTGAATATATTAAGAATTTTTTTTTTCAGCCACCTTATCAGTACATTATTTGTTGCACAGCGCATAGTAAAACCCGAAATAACAATGGTACATATTCATATTAAATAAAGACACAAATATTTTTATTTCAATTAAATAATAAAAAAAATCGTAAATTACTTCGAAAATAAATGGCAAATACCTTAGAAAAGAAGCCCGACTCGATTTTCCAAAGTCCGAAGAAAACGGCAATAGAAAGCAGGGACCACCCACGAAGCCCGGAACGACAGGAAAACTCTAGAATCGTGACGTCACACAAATTTGATCGTTCCACTTTGAAATGCACCGACATACTGAGTGGGGATTTAAGTAGCGTAGCGTAAAGCTGACGCATCACGACGCTCAACCAATGGGAAGCGCTTAGCAACTCCGAACTAATGTAATATTGATACACTTTCCCCGATTTAAGCACCTTCAATAATTTTGACCTGCAATGAGTGGGAGCGCGAGAGAAATACTTTTAGGCGATTCCGAGTGCGATGGAGAATATTATACCCCTTTAGCATTGGGAAATTAAATCAGAATTATATGCAAATGAATTAATTCCAAAAAATTTTCAAAAAATAAAATAAAAGTCAAATTATAATGGAGTAGCTGTATGCATTTTTATATCTGGACATATACAGCCTGTCAGACGAATAGGTACTGAATTTAACCCAGTTACAAATGAGCATAACCTGAACAAAAACATATCCCAAGTCAACTGACCTTATGTGCAATATTTTTGAATTATAGTATCGTAAACATCAACTCGGTTATAACGATGTCATTAAAGCCTTAAGAAGAAAAAACACTTTTTAATTAAAAAAAAACAAATCACATATCAAATATTCATCGAAATATAGGCGTTACGCTTGGCAACAAAGCTTCAAAACTGAGACGTGAAATAAAGTAGCTTATCTTAATCACTTCACGGGTAACATAAGATGTTTGTAATAACAAATTTCCGCGCATTTATTCTGAAACATGATGTAAACGACAAAAAAAAGTGCAATAAAGCACTTACTAAATGAGCTCACTCTCTTTTAAAAGCATATGGAGATAATGCGGTGTTGCCATTTACTAAAAAAATTAAAATGCATTTTTCTCGATATTCTTTATATTACGGACATATGTCATACAAACTTTTATTTTTTAGATTGGTGTCAGGTATTGCCTGATTAAGTCTCGGTACCTATTCATCTGACACCCCGCATATAACGAACCCCACCTCAAGTACCAAAAAAATTTTTTTTCTTTTATAGCGAACCAATTTGAACGCATTTTTCGAATTCGCTACGTACAAACTTCGCCCTAATCAAATGTTAAAAAAAATAATCGATCTATTCATAAATCCAAAAGCCCCAAGCTCTAATTCATCACAACACTTTCGAACAACGAAATTAGTCAACATAGCTCGACTCGGAATGCATCTCCTCTAATTTGATCTGTATTCAGTACACACAGGATAATTGAATTCTAATTCCAAAGGTCTGCTCAAACATATTCCCTAATTTGGGTGTAAGTACACGCATAGATCTTGTTTCAGAAATCCGCCGAGAAATACAAATTATCGCATTAAACCGACACGATTCATTAAATATTAAATTATCCATTAGCAAATGCGCCCATCTAACAATAACTTTTAGCAACAATAAGTTCGACTCGTGCCCACCGACTTTTCGACGCAAAATTAAAAATAACGCGCGCACGTCTCCCCCAGCCTCCCGTTTTTGAAGCCGTCGCCCGACTTAAACGCCATAAAAAATTCAATTCTCGCAGAAAAATTACATTCATACAAATACTGGCTGATTGAAATGAATTTATCGGCGAAGTGCATGAATGGCTCGTATACCTCGTACGGGCGCGCCCAGATTTCGTATGAAAGTCGCATCAATTCCGCACGGGCGCCGCGATGCTAATAGAAAAAAGCGCGCTTCGAATTTTTTCCGCAAATATAAATTTTAATAAAATCGCGCGCGGCTAAAGAACGGCCGAAAGCAATCGGATTATTTGCGAAATTCGGGCCGGCTACCTCCACCGCATTAAAAGCCCGATAGTTGGGCGAAGAAAGGCGCTCTCCATTAAAATTTCATAAAAGACAAACCTTAACCTAATTTTCTTTTAGCTTTCAACGTAAAACATGGGCTCCTCATCCGATATTCCGACCGAATGCATAAATAACTACTTTTTAAATATCTCGAATTTTTAGATAAGTGTCCACGACATGGTTTTTTTATTTTTTTTTGAAATCGTGGAAGGCTCATGATTTATTGATGTGGTGCGCTATCGTCTCACTTCTATTAATTTTTCAAACGTAACAATTTTATGAAGTTGGACTTCTTTTGGTGCTTTGAGAGTTAAATTTTTAGCAGGCGTCGGATGGTTGCGCGCGCACGTCTCACGAAAATGCGACAGTATGAAGTTAGCCGTTTAAGAAAGTAAATTAATTATTGTGAATCGTGCTTAAAACCGCGTGTGCACTTTATCTTTCGCTCTTTCAAATCATAAATTTAAAATTAGGTTAGGAAATATCGATTTTATGTTCGCTACCATAGCAATGAGTGGAAGAGAGCGAAAAGATACGGAAATCTGGTCGATGCGAGTGAGATGAAACGTTTAAAATTATCCAACTAATTTTTCATCAAATTTATTGGCTTAAATCGTTGTGAATCATGCTTAAAACCGAGTGTGGACTTTATCTTTCGCTCTTTCAAATCATAAATTTAAAATTAATTTAGTAAATATCGATTTTATGTTCGCTACCATAGCAATGAGTGGAAGGGAGCGAAAAGATACGGAAATCTGGTCGATGCGAGTGAGATGAAACGATTAAAATTATCCAACTGATTTTCCGTCGAATATTTACGATTTAATTTGTTAGATATTGTTTAATTTAAAAACATTTACTTTTTTTGAAATTGTTAGAAACATTGCAACTTTTAAACAGAACAAGAAATATATGCAATATATTAGTTAGTTGTCCAATTTCTAAAAATAATGTTTTTAAATTATTCTGTTGGTAATTGATTTTTTTATATAAAAATCATGTTACTTTTGAGTTTATATTTGTTGTATAGTCAGAGGCAAATTAAATGTCGCACTTCCAAAGAAATGTCAATATAAGTAATATTTAATCGTTTAAACTTGACGTCCAAATTTTACAAAATTTTGAGAAAAATACATTTCGATTAACGGGCTTTAAACCTTCAATTTACACCCGTTTCGCAAGTTTAATTTTCAAGCACGGCGGGGCGGTAGTAAAGTGGCTACTATCTCCATGTCGTTCCTTTTAGCCCGCGTGTAGAAAGTGTTCCCTTTCTGTACTTTAAAACACTACAGTTCATTTTGGTATTTACTGTCACTTAATTTACATAATTACATTTTAATAAAATACTTGATATTTGAAAAAGACTGTTTTTATGAATTGAAAATAAATGCATTTAAATTTAATCTTCCGTGTACTAGGTGGGGTATAATTAACGCAAAAATTTTTTTTTTTTGTTATAACGGCACGTTTGGCAATCGAGCTTAAAACTGAGTGTGCACATTCGAGCTCAAAGTGGCACATTCCGATCTCGGGAAAATGAAGCGCGCCGCTCCGCGTCGCGCTTCATTTGCCTCCCTCGCTCGGAAATGTGCCACTTTTCGCTCGAATGTGCACATCCTAGTATTTATTACATTCGTCTTATTTTTTTTTCGCTCCTTCAAACCAAAAAATTTAATTCAGTTTAGTAAATATCGATTTTATGTTCGAGGAACGTATTTTACCATAGCAACGAGTGGGAGCGAGCGAAAAGATACGACAATCTTGTCAGTACGAGATAGAGGGATCGATTAAAATTATTTAAATGATTTTTCGTCTAATATATCGGCCTATATCATTGTGAATTGTGCTTAAAACCGAGTGTGCACATTCGAGCGAAAAGTGGCACATTCCGATTTCGGGAAAATGAAGCGCGCCGCTCCGCGTCGCGCTTCATTTGCTCCTCGCTCGGAAATGTGCCACTTTTCACTCGAATGTGCACATCCTAGTATTTATTACATTCGTCTTATTTTTTTTCGCTCCTTCAAACCAAAAAATTTAATTCAGTTTAGTAAATATCGATTTTATGTTCGAGGAACGTATTTTACCATAGCAACGAGTGGGAGCGAGCGAAAAGATACGACAATCTTGTCAGTACGAGAGAGAGGGATCGATTAAAATTATTTAAATGATTTTTCGTCTAATATATCGGCCTATATCATTGTGAATTGTGCTTAAAACCGAGTGTGCACATTCGAGCTCAAAGTGGCACATTCCGATCTCGGGAAAATGAAGCGCGCCGCTCCGCGTCGCGCTTCATTTGCTTCCCTCGCTCGGAAATGTGCCACTTTTCGCTCGAATGCGCACATCCTCGCATTTATCATACACTTTCTATTTCATCACGATGAATCTTACGTAAAGTTCAAATATTTGGGGGCGGGGGTATTATATAAAACATCTCACTTCAGAAAGGGCGGAGGGGTAGCAAAAGTCTTTAAAAACTGCTTACGTAATTTATGAATGGCCTTTAGACTTACAACGGACAAAAGCTAAATATATAAAATGTGACGTCACAGTTTCGTAATCTCGAAACTTTTTCGCCTTAAATAAGCATTCAAAATCGGCTCGTTTTTATTTGTAAATTTTTTTAGCTAATCGTTAAAATAACACAAAGGCCTAAAATTAATCAGTTTATAATGAAGAGACTTCAATCGGCTACGGCTTTTTTCAATTAAATCGTACAAACACAAAATTTAAGTCAAACATCAATTCTTTTAATTTAAAAAAAAATTTATAGAGCCTACTTTAATAAATAATCAAGGCAAAACTAAAAAAAATGGATAACTCGAATTTAATCACAAATTCAATAAAAAGCTATCAGGTGAAAAAATTCTAAAAGCACTCCGTCGATTTTAATGCACTTTTAATTACGATTTTTATTAAAAAAGACAAAGAAGAGGGTGACAGTGATAACATTCTGTATTGATTAGACCCTAATGACATACCTTCAGCTAAGAGCGTGGTAGATATGGCTCTCGCACACACGGACCCACACACACACCTTTTCCATTGATTTAAAACCGTTTCCTCGAAAGTTGTATCAGGAAATTAATAACGAGTGCTCCTAATTTCGGTACAAATTAGTGGACACGAATAGTTCTAATCAGCCGACACAGAAAGATCGTTTTCCCTGTATAATGGCCATTTAAATGATCGGAAATGTGCGACTTTGAGCACGATTCATAATCCTTACTAATATATAAAAGCGAAAGTGTGTTTTTATCATACCGGGATCGAAAGTTCGCTTTCGGACCCTATTTTGCGGGAAAAAAGTGCCACATTCTGTCCCTGTTATAGTATATTACTCACAATATTTTATTAATTGTAAATAAGTCGTTGTTAAGTATCGTAAAAGACTTTGACGTACGCGATACAAAATTGAAGCATGCCTACTCAAAAAACCATGTAACTTAACAACGAATTATAAATAATATGAATAAAATTAATTAAAAAATTTAATAACGAGTTCAGACGAATTATCTGAAAATGAATTAAGTGAAAAAGAAATAATTCGAAATTTAAATGAAGAAGCCAAAATAATTAAACATGATTTACTTCCTACACAATCGAAGGAACGATATGAATTATGTTATCAAAAATTTTTAAATTATCAATTAAGAAATCCTGTTCATAATATCGAAAAGTCTGTGTAAAAAAACTACCAAAATAAGTCAATAGCTAAAAAACGTACAAATGAATATAAAATCGAAAATTTAATTATTGACTCTTTAACAATGGGCTCTGCCTGCATCATATTTAAAAACTGCAAAATTACTCAATTAATTATTAACAATAATAAAAAATTAATAAATTATTAATTATTAATATTAACTGAAATTAGTTAAAACTTGTTAAAAATAATTTTTATTAAGTAAATTTTTAATTTGTTCAATTATTATATAGTACTTTTTAATAAATTTAATAAATTGTGAATCAAATAAATATCTATTTTAAAAAATTTAATTTTAAAAAACGTTATTTTTAGTCAACCATTTAAAGGGGACCCCCAGACCCCTACCAGAGGCTTATCGCCTGGACTCCGTATGCCTTTTGAGACTTATAGGTAAACTGAACAAAATGTATTAATTAATTGAAACCATTCAAATAATGACTCCTTTTAACCTAACCTAGAAATATTAAATTTTATTATTTTAATTTTGACGGAACTTTCGAACCCGGTGTGATAAAAAATTGTATACTTGCCACTGGAGGTAAGTATGCATCCCGACCCGCGTTTTTGTCACCCTCGCCTTCGGTTCGGAAGACAATACTACGCGGGTCGGAAAGTCATACTTACCTAACTAGGTGAGTAATATACTATTTTCAACACACGCTAACTTAAATCTCTTATAGAATTCTCATATGTAAGTTTTTTGGCATGACTAAATGCAATATAACCACGTGTAAAAATTATTATAAATAAATTCAATCAATAAATACGGATGTGCGCATTCGAGCGAAAAGTGGCACATTTCCGAGCGAGGGAAGCAAATGAAGCGCGACGCGGAGCGGCGCGCTTCATTTTCCCGAGATCGGAATGTGCCACTTTGAGCTCGAATGCGCACACTCGGTTTTAAGCACGATCCACAGTGATTTAGGCCAATAAATCAGTTGAATAATTTTAATCCTTCCCTCTCACTCGTTCTGACAAGATTGGCGTATCTTTCGCTCGCTCCCACTCATTGCTATGGTAAAAATACGTTTTTCGAACATAAAATCGATATTTACTGAACTAAATTACAATTTTTGGTTTAGGAATCAAAGAATATATTAGACCAATGTTAAAAATACGAAGATGTGCGCATTCGAGCGAAAAGTGGCACATTTCCGAGCGAGGGAAGCAAATGAAGCGCGACGCGGAGCGGCGCGCTTCATTTTCCCGAGATCGGAATGTGCCACTTTGAGCTCGAATGCGCACACTCGGTTTTAAGCACGATCCACAATGATTTAGGCCAATAAATCAGTTAAATAATTTTACTCCTTCCCTCTCACTCGTTCTGACAAGATTGGCGTATCTTTTCGCTCGCTCCCACTCATTGCTATGGTAAAAATACGTTTTTCGAACATAAAATCGATATTACTGAACTAAATTACAATTTTTGGTTTAGGAATCGAAGAATATATTAGACCAATGTTAAAAATACGAAGATGTGCGCATTCGAGCGAAAAGGGGCACATTTCCGAGCGAGGGAAATTAATTGAAAACATTCAAATAATGACTCCTTTTAACCTAACCTAGAAATATTAAATTTTATTATTTTAATTTTGACGGAACTATCGAACCGGGTGTGACAAAAAATTGTATACTCGCCACGGGACGTAAGTAATATACTATTGTTGGTTTGTCTTTCTTTCATACTGAAACGGAGCAAGGGATCGATCTGATTTTTTGTATTGAAATAGCTTATGGGCCCGAAAGTGGCATAGACTACTTTTTTACCGGAAAAATAAACGATTCCTGTGAGATTCAAATTAACCCGTCAAATATATATATACCCTTGAAAATATATTATTATACAATTTTATAACAATAAATTTTTTTGTAGAGAACTTCATGCTGATAAAGAATCATCAATTAATTTTATGAAAAAAAAAATGGCATTACATAGTTTGCGAGAATGAAAAATGTTAAAAAAATATTTAAATGGGAAATCTTTAAGTTCGATGAGAAACCTATCGAATTTTCGTTAGCTGTGAGCACAAAAATTCCGTTGCCTACTAAAATTTCACCTCAACGCACCAAAAGAAGTATAACTTCAAAAAAATCGTGCAGGCTTAGGCCAAAATTGCTAGAAAAGCAATACCACCGAAATAAACGATGTAATTTTTCCAAAAGCTAGCCGAGAAAGCTCGCACATAGCAAAAAAAAATTTTTTTTATTGATCTCGAGAAATTTGATCCGAAAAACTATTTGCTCGGCCATCGATAGCCGTGCTTCGCGAACAACAACGCAAAATATGAAACGCGAACTCGACGACTCACCTCGTTCCTTTCTAAAAGCGAAAATAAGAAAAGAAACAGCCCTTAATTAATCGATGGCTCCAAATAAATTTGGACATAAACACAAATAAGCCTGCGTTTATTTAAACGCATTTGATTCACCCTCAGATCGATTTCCCTAATGATTTATTAAAGAGGAGATAGAAATTTTCCAAGTCCTTGACACGATTTGAACAAAAGTTGGAAGTCCACATGAAATTTTTAGTCGAACTAATTCCGAACGGAATCGTTTAAATAATTTCCAAAATTAAGTGCGGCCGAAAGATTTCGCGTTCGGAGCGAATTCGTTCTTTGTTTTGGGCGTGCAGACGACGAAAAATGCCAGAGGTGGGGGATGGAGGTTCGAAAATAAAGGCGAAAGTGTTATAAATTATTAAAAAAGGAATTCTTCGTGACAATTGAAAATTTTGAGAGTTCGAATCGATATCATCCTGCGAACTAGCAAATGTTGGAAAGACTAATGCGTCCACAACAATAGCTTTAAGCACGACAGTCCGAGAAAATATTGAAACACTCAAGGAAAAACGTACTTTTTTTCGATAATACAGGAGAAAAAAACAAACAGATATGTTTTTCGATGTTAACTCTATTATTGTCGTCCTTAGTATTATTATCTCACATAATACGATGTGACAATTTATTTATTTATGTTTTACGAAACGAACTGCGCGTTTTATTCCACCAAAAAAAAATTGTGTAAGAAACGCGAAGGCCCTTTTAAGGCGAAGCAGGAGTAAATCTGTCCATAAAAAAAATTGTTAATTGCGACTGTGTTTTCGGCCAAACTATAAGGAATTATGAAAAAAAAATTGTTAAGCAAATTTGTAGGAATGTATCGAGGTACTTTTTTGAATTTAGTTTTTTAAATTAGTTAATAAGTTAAAAAAAAATTAAATATGTAGTATAAAAAATTTTTAATACTGAAACGTAAAATCAGCAAGTTCTCCAATTAAAAGATAACATTTTCGGTTAAAGTATTTACAATAATTAATTTATTGAAAAAGATTTTTCAAAATCCGATTAACTATAGCTAAATATAAACTTTTCTTAAAACCATGTCAAACTTGAACAAAAATAAAAATAATTATAACGGATCTTATCAATAGACCGACCATTTTGGATATTTAATTTATTACTAACGAATTAGAATATAAAAACAGAAACATAATTGAAATTATATTGTCATTTTTTTATTCGGTCTACTGCTTCAAGCTCATAATAAAAAAATGATAATACAATTTCAATTATGTTTAAGTTTTTATATTCTAATACAATAAGACACATTGTTCAATGCTCTAAATTACATAATCACGTGTTTGATTAACTTTACTTTACTGCAAAGTAAAAATGATAAAAAAAATTGTTTACCTTAATTCAAAAATTCATATTTTCGAAAAAACGAAAAGCATATTTCTGAAAATTTCAGGATTTCTATAGATATTTAAGAAGTATAATATAAAAAAAATTGAGCCCAAAATTTAATGTCAATAGTCAAGTTTGACAATTTTGAAAAATTTGAAGTTTTATAAATACGGCATTTAAAAAAAATTTTTTTTAAATTTTTTTTCATAGATCTAAGTATCCCCTATAAAACAAATTCAAGTTTTTTTTGTACCTATAATAGTTTCCGAGATATTAAAAAAATAAACTTGTAAAACAGGAAAAATAGTGAAATTTTGAATTTCGCATAACTTTTGAAAAACAAATTTTAATTTTTTTCCTTTGGTAAAACTTCTTACCAAAAGTCAAAGCAAAAAAGTTTTTAGACTTAATCCGCTCGGCTAAAAATTTTGTACTCCCGCTCCGCCTTAAACAAATTCGTAAGTTTAAGCGCAAAAAGGGATCGCTTTGATTTAATCCGTTTTTAATTTTTGAAATGCCGCAACACTTATTTAATTGTGCCTAATTACGGATGAATATGCATGAGCTTTTTTTTTTAATCTCGAGCTTTTAACGAAGTTACTAAAATTTGCTTAATATTTAAAGGCAACCCATTTTTCGGTAGATGTCACGTTTTAAATGAATTTCTAAAAGTGATTTTAATTTTTCGCGATTACGTCCGATTTCCGCTGAGCCCTCAAAATGCACCGGCATTCGCAGAAATCACGTTTGAAAGATACGGTTGGGGTTTACTCTAAAAATTTTTCGTCTCATCTAATGTTTTCAATAAGTTTTGCAAAAATTATATTCGGCAGAGATAAATCGCTTATTGCTGAAAAACGAGTGTTTTCGTTTGAACGCGGTTTCGATTCGTTGCAAATTTATAAAATTTAAATCCGGGCGATTTATTACAAAGTGATTTATTTGAGTTTGGAACGGAGGCGCTTAATTTTTGAATTGAAACTCGTTCGTTCGATTTTTGTCGTACGAATAACTCAAAATTACAGAAATTATGTCAAATTGAGTGGATTCTAATTCGGTGAAAACATTAATTAAATATTTTTATCCGTTTTTAAGAGTTTTTTTCTGTTATTTTTATGAAACTTACAAATCGCAAGAATAAATTGTTTATTTCTTGAAAACGTACGTTTCGATTTTGATGGGATCTTGCCCATTCGAAAACACATTAAATTTAGGTCGATAAATGTTTAATAAAGTTTCGTTAAAGCAATTTTTAAGTTTTGTAAGACGCGACAAATATTAAATTTCAAATTAATTCTTGGGTTGGTCATCTTTGCGTTATTTCTTGAAATTATTTCTAACAAGAAAACCATTGATAACACTGGTCAACAGAATTTTTTTACTTCTATTCTGATATGTGTGTCTTATGTACGTTTTTATTGCAATTTTGAAAATATATCCAAAAAACAGCTATAACGTTAGCTTCTTGAGAAATTATTTGTTTTTAAAAACATTTGTTAAATTTTTCTAGGTCTACAAATATTTTCCTTTAATAGTAAGTTAACATTAAGTATGAAATTAATTACCATAAGTGATTCATATTTTTGTCAAATTAAATAACGAATATATAAACTATAGATCCACTAATTTTTAAATCTTATAGCAATTTGAGTAAACGGTTGG
Source organism: Sinopyrophorus schimmeli (assembly GCA_036325965.1). Classification (NCBI taxonomy): domain Eukaryota; kingdom Metazoa; phylum Arthropoda; class Insecta; order Coleoptera; family Elateridae; genus Sinopyrophorus; species Sinopyrophorus schimmeli. Next base: position 152,278 of record JARFIZ010000186.1, read on the forward strand.
TAATGCTTTCAAATATTTTATGATGAATACCTTATTAGTGCCCCACTACGATGTAATTCATTTTATCAACAAATTCTAACATATACACTTAAAAAAAGGGCCAAGGTACAACAGGTTCCTCTATATCTAATTCATAAGAATGTACACTGCCATATCACAAATTTTCGGACACTCCCAAAAAGTTTAGTTTTGGACGTTTTTCGAGCTTAAAAGTACATTTAAAAAATTTTGAAAATTCTACAAACGGGAAGAAAGGTGATAAAGTAGAAATTATTAAGCACAAAATTATTTGACTAAAAAATAAGATCTTAGACATTTATAAACCAAAATAATACTGAAAACGAAAGATATAAAAATATTCGGACACCACAAATTATGTACAAATAAATACAAAAATATTTCTAAATTAATAAGTTGCCACAAATCTTTAAACGATTTTATTCAACTATTTTTTTTCCTAATTTATTGTTTTAAATTGTTGTGAAGCGTGCTGAAGCATTTTAATTAAAAGTTACAGAACCGTATATGTACCAGAAACCAAATCTCCGGCAAAAATGCATTTAGGATGTTTCATTTTTCTAAATAAAAGCGGAATTCTTTCCAAAGGATCCAAACAAAACCCTTGATATATTGATAGATAACTTATAAAATGTAACGAGCACGTGGAAGCTATTTTGGGATCGAAGGGGGATTTTATTTTTGGTTTTTGTAGCGGCTCGGGGAGTACTTATTTTCGTGGACGCGTACAACCGTAATTTTGGGCAGATCAATTGCGAATTCGACTACTTAAGGGTAAAACTTCAAAAATGATCCCACGAATCTGAACCAAATGAACTTTTATCCCTCCAATTAGCGACGTCACAAAAGAGAAAAATCGCATAGCGGTAATAATAAGACACGGGCCGCCCTTTGTAAATCTTTTCTGAGTTGCTAAATTTAAGATTAAAGCCAAACTGACATTTTATTAAGTTCTGAACTTCTCTTCAACCCTCCACGTATTTTCTACTCCGTAATGTTATTAAAGTAGACAGCCTATTAAGTTATTTTTAGAGGGCCATAGTTTAGATTCTTCAACCGCACCCCGAACTCGATTCCTCGACATTAAGGAAGCTCCTTTCGCAATTTCAATATTTTTCGAATCGAAAACGAAATCGAACTGGCCTTTATCTTGCGAATCGAATTCTGATCTTTTTCTGTGGCGCTCCGAAGATTTTTTTCTTTCTCTTTGCGGTTGAATGTTTGTTCTTTTTAACGGGCGATCGGTTCTCCAATCCTTTAAGTTTTGGTAAATACGCATAAAATTGGATGGTTTTGCGTCGAGAAATAACGCGGCACTTTGCAGAGATGATAATATAAGTGGAAACATTCGCCGGAGTATATTACATTTATTCCAATTCACGTTGCTTTTCCTTGGAAAATTTATGAGCCGCTCAACTGAAGCTGCTTCAAGTTTTAATCGAAATTAATGGCTAAGACTGGAATCAATTAAACATTACCGAAAGCTTCACGCACGTATAGCCGAGAAATTTGTTGTTCGGCGTTTACTTTTTTGCTCGTTTTTAAAGTTGTGTATCATTAATTGTGCACTTTTATAAATTTTGGTCTTGCGGAATTGCAAAAAAAGATGTTTCTCGAAGTGGAAAACAGTTTTCTAATCGCGATTCGTATTTAAATTGAAATACAGTAAAACCTCGATTATCCGGACCTCAGTTATACGGATTCGCGATTATCCGGATTGCCAACCGCGTTCGTTTTTCCTGTTAAAACGGGACACTTCGTAATCGTGCTTAAAACCGAGTGTGCGCATTCGAGCTCAAAGTGGCACATTCCGATCTCGGGAAAATGAAGCGCGCCGCTCCGCGTCGCGCTTCATTTGCCTCCCTCGCTCGGAAATGTGCCACTTTTCGCTCGAATGCGCACATCTTCGTACGTATTAGATATGTCTACTTTATCCTTAACTCTTTCAAATCAAAAATTTAAATTAAGTTTAGTAAATATCGATTTTATGTTGGAAAAACGTATTTACCATAGCAATGAGTGCAAGAGAGCGCAAAGATACGACATTTATGTAAATGGGAGTGAGAGGGAACGATTAAAATAATTCAACTAATTTTTCGTCTATGTTATTGGCCAATATTATTTTGAATCACGCTTAAAACCGAGTGTGCACATTCGAGCTCAAAGTGGCACATTCCGATCTCGGGAAAATGAAGCGCGCCGCTCCGCGTCGCGCTTCATTTGCCTCCCTCGCTCGGAAATGTGCCACTTTTCGCTCGAATGCGCACATCCTCGTATTCATTCGATTTGCCTATATTATTATTTTATTCTGCAATTCAAAAAATTTAAAGTCGAATAAATTAGATCTATTTTTTGTTTGAAAAATGTTAGATATTTTATTCCTTTCGATAAGTTATCGTGGTGCTCTTCCGCACGCCTAATTGTAGCGAGCTTGATAAAAATATTTTCGGGTGTACTTTCGAATTTTACTAATTCGCGTTTTTGATTAATTAAGATTGTATGAGTCAAATTTTCTGAAATGGGCCACTAAAATTCAACTAGTTGATTTTTATATCGTCTTTTGTAGAATGTTGAAGGTTTATATGTCAAAATTAATATCTCCAAATATTTTTGGGTAATTTTCATTTTTCTGAAAATTATAAACAAATTAGTTTTAAGGTGCATTTTGTATACACTGTTGTAATTAGACTTCATTTATAGATTAATTCAATTTTTAAATATAAAAAAATATTTATATGTTACATAGGAACTTGTTGTACCTTGGCCCGTTTTTCACTTAAAAGACTTCTAAAAGACAAAATAAGTTTGAAATTTCTAAATAATCAATATTTTTAACAGAAATAAAATTTGTTATAATTCCATTATTTTCAAATAATAATTTTAATTATTTCAACAATGAAAATTATTAAGAAAAAAATAACTTACTTTTCAGATAACAAAAAATTAAATTATAGCAATTTCGAATAAAAAAACACCAATGCATGTTAGAAGTTATACTTCTTTGGCGTACTAAATTCAATATAACCAGGTGTTATGTATATCTGTTACTGAGATTTTCTTAAAAAAATCTAGACTTTGTGTAGGGGAAACTGTTGTACCATGGCCCTTTTTTACTTCTAATTTTTTTTAAATTGTATATGTAACAATTTGTTGATAAAATGAATTGCATCGTAGTGGGACACTAATAAGATATTCATCATAAAATCTTTGAAAGCATTATTAACCGTTTACTCAAATTGTTATAAGATTTAAAAATTAGTGGATCTATGGCCTAGGTACAACAGAGGTGATGTACCTTGGCTCTATTCACATCGAGCAAAATAAAACCCATTGTTCTATGAAAACTATATATTTATTTTTCGATTATAAGAACTACTAATGTTCTTCTTTGAGATGACACTAAAATTGTTTCAAAAATTAACAAAACTTTTCTCATATACTAAAATTTGAGATACTTAGTGGTTAACTTTGTAAAAATTTAATTTTTTCGTTAGACTTGCGAGGCATATTATCTGAAGCAAAATAAAAAAAAAATAAGAGTTTATAACAAAGGTATATCTAAATTTTTATTTATTGCACGTAGATCTTAGGGCCAAGGTACAATCTATTGACGGTGACCAAGGTACAACACACCGACCCTTGATGTTTAAACTCAAAAATAAAATTAAAGATTATGCTGTGCCAAAATCGGACCACTACTATGGAAACATTAATAAATAATCTTTCTATTACGATGGGTCATTTGTTATTAGGTAATAAAAATCAATAAGATATTTAAGTAAAAAGAATATAAAAAGACTTACTTTTTTTCGATTAAAAATTTTAATTGATCTCATACATTAACAAAGTACATTGGCCAACTGCTGCTAACTTTACATTAATGTCTGTCAATGTGGCATTTGAAATATCGAAAATTATGGGTCACGAAATTCCGCAAATATTAAAAAAAATAAAGTTGCCCTAGGTACAAAGGGACAAAGGTACAACAGGTTCCCCTACATAACCTACTTTTATAACGGACAATTAGTATGTTTTTTGATGAAAAGGTGCACTAAAAAAAATTACAATTAATTTACGTAAAAAATTTAATTAATTTCTAAAAGTAACCGACCAATTAGTGCATATTTTGCTCTGTTTTCGATTTGCACGCTTTCCCACACAAAAAATTATGATTTCGATATACACGGTTTTTTTTCGCAACCTATGTACCGTGTAAAACGGGAAATAGGCGCAGTAACATGTAGTTTGGCCTAACTCGAAATCGTAACTCGAAACACGCTTCTTCGAAGTTTGAACTCGAATAGTGTAAAATTGCTTATTCGCATTGTGCGACAGCTTTCCCGACTAAACTTCCACGTTTCGGGAAATCGATCTCGGACGAGGAAAATTATTTTAATTCTTCTAATCCGCCAAAAGTTGTCGGGCCAACTTTCGAAAAGGGGCTTTACGCCGTTCGCGAAATTACACCCGGCTTATTTTTCGCAAAACTTCGGCCGAAACTTTATTCTTCGATTTAAACAAATTTTTACGTTACGATCGACGCAAAAACGACGTTGGAAGGAACGGGGGCACCGGCCCGAAAACAAATAACCTAAAAAAATAACTCGGGTTAAAGTCTCCTCACGTTTCCAATCTGTAACTCTTGGGATCGAAGAGTTACGCACCTGATTTTTGTAAAATACGTCCGAGTTGACTAAAAGCGAAACGTCCGAAAGGGAGAGGAAGAGGAACACCCGAAAAAACCCTCCGCGAAATAAAAAAATGTAGTTCGCCCCTCTGCGTGTAAGACTTTTAAAAAATTGGAAGCCGCAAAAACTTTTCGAACTTCTTCCTACATCGAAAAGTTTTTTTCGCCGGTGTAAGTTTCGATTTAACTTTTCTTTTTTCGTTTGTGAAAATCTCCAATTTAATGCTGTTTTTTTTTTCGTCGAGCGTAGGAAATATTTTCTCCGCCCTTTGTATTTTTAAAGATCAAGTTTTCAATTAGCGGCATTAATTATGAGTTGGCTGCGGAATCCGCAACGGGGGTGGCTTGTTAAAAGGCAAGGGCATCGCGGACCAACAATTACCAAGAAATCTGATAACATAAAATTCCGAATTTTTTTTTGGGAACACAAAACGGAGTCCGAAGTTCGCAATGTTTAAAAAAAGAATTTTTTTGGCGAAGGACCAATGTCAACCACTGCTTCGCAAAAGAACCATTTTCATGCAGGGCGAAAAACAGTAAAAACACACACACACACATGAAAAATAAGCGTTTCGGTAATTTTTTTTTTTTAATAAAAACGAACGTACCTAATTTTCAATTAAATGATATCACAAAAAGAAATCCTTAAGCCACTTTCACAAAAAGCGAAGGGCACGTCGCGACGCCCTCGCCGCCTCGCATCGTGACAAAAACGCACAGGATGGATCACCACCACCACCACATCACCTGGTGGAACTTTTAGGCACGTGTATTTCTCCGTCTCAAACGTGCAGCAAGTGCGTCCGTAAGCGAATCATGCACCAGAAGGCGCCTGCGTCCCCCACTTTTATCGAGGTTGTTTCTAAAACCACGTGTTTGATGAACGTCCCGACGCCGACACTTTCGTTAATTCACTTACCAATATTGATATATCAAACGCGAGATCTATATTTTTCGCGAGATTAGTTCGGCTTGCAGAAGAAACAAACGGAAGCCCCCTAGAATGCCACTTCCATCCAGCCCCTCGAGCAATAAGGAAATACCTGGCGTTCCTTCGGGAAGGAAATCTGAGCGGGTAATTGCTTTTCGTTTTGTTCGTAAAGTGACTTTTATGCACAATGAAAACCGCGATATTCGCGCCAGTGCGCGCTTTACAAAGTGTTATTATTTTAGAGGGTTGTCGATCTAACAGTCGCCGAAGAGCATTCGAGACTGCGGTCTCTAATTGCCAAAATATGTTTTAAGGGAGTATTCAAAAAAATTGGCTAAAAGGCGAATTGTAGGGGAACCTGTTGTACCTTGGTCCCTTTGTTTTTATTTTTTTTAATATTTGCGGGCTTTCGTGAATTTGAATTTGAATTTGAATTTGGCTACATTACTTTTCTCTCTTTAGTTTTTAAACATTGAATTTAAGTCAGCAAATTTCGATTTTATGTGCGGAAAAGGTTTTAGCATTTTTTTTAAATAATTTTAGACAATTAAATATTTAGTTCCTCATAGAAATACGGTTCTGTAATTTTTAATGAAAAATATTTACAAAGTCAGTTATTAATTGTGAATCATGCTTAAAACCGAGTGTGCACATTCGAGCTCAAAGTGGCACATTTCCGATCTCGGGAAAATGAAGCGCGCCGCTCCGCGTCGCGCTTCATTTGCTTCCCTCGCTCGCAAATGTGCCACTTTTCGCTCGAATGCGCACATCCTCCTATTTATTGATTTCATTTGTATTAATTTGTACACGTGGTTTTATTGAATTTAGTGACGCCCAAGAAGTAGGGGAACCTGTTGTGCCTTGGTCCTTTTGTACCTAGGGCAACTTTATTTTTTTTAATGTTTGCGGGCTTTCGTGAATTTGAATTTGAATTTGGCTACATTACTTTTCTCTCTTTAGTTTTTAAACATTGAATTTAAGTCAGCAAATTTCGATTTTATGTGCGGAAAAGGTTTTACCATTTTTTTTTAAATAATTTTAGACAATTAAATATTTAGTTCCTCATAGAAATACGGTTCTGTAATTTTTAATGAAAAATATTTACAAAGTCAGTTATTAATTGTGAATCATGCTTAAAACCGAGTGTGCACATTCGAGCTCAAAGTGGCACATTTCCGATCTCGGGAAAATGAAGCGCGCCGCTCCGCGTCGCGCTTCATTTGCTTCCCTCGCTCGAAAATGTGCCACTTTTCGCTCGAATGCGCACATCCTCCTATTTATTGATTTCATTTGTATTAATTTGTACACGTGGTTTTATTGAATTTAGTGATGCCTAAGAAGTAGGAGAACCTGTTGTGCCTTGGTCCTTTTGTACCTAAAGCAACTTTATTTTTTTTAATGTTTGCGGGCTTTCGTGAATTTGAATTTGAATTTGGCTACATTACTTTTCTCTCTTTAGTTTTTAAACATTGAATTTAAGTCAGCAAACTTCGATTTTATGTGCGGAAAAGGTTTTAGCTTTTTTTTAAATAATTTTAGACTTAATTGAATATTTAGTTCCTCATAGAAATACGGTTCTGTAATTTTTAATGAAAAATATTTACAAAGTCAGTTAATTGTGAATCATGCTTAAAACCGAGTGTGCACATTCGAGCTCAAAGTGGCACATTCCGATCTCGGGAAAATAAAGCGCGCCGCTCCGCGTCGCGCTTCATTTGCCTCCCTCGCTCGGAAATGTGCCACTTTTCGCTCGAATGCGCACATCCTCCTATTTATTGATTTCATTTGTATTAATTTGTACACGTGGTTTTATTGAATTTAGTGATGCCTAAGAAGTAGGGGAACCTGTTGTGCCTTGGTCCCTTTGTACCTAGGGCAACTTTATTTTTTTTAATGTTTGCGGGCTTTCGTACCAATAATTTTCGATATTTCAAATGCCACATTGACAGACATTAACGTAAAGTTAGCAGCAGCTGGCCAATGTACTTTGTTAATGTATGAGATCAATTGAAATTTTTAATCGAAAAAAAGTAAGTCTTTTTATATTCTTTTTACTTAAATATCTTATTGATTTTCATTACCTAATAACGAATGACTCATCGTAATAAAAAGATTATTTATTAATGTTTGCATAGTAGTGGTCTGATTTTGGCACAGCATAATCTTAATTTTTATTTTTGAGTTTAAAAATCAAGGGTCGGTGTGTTGTACCTCGGTCACTGTCAATAAATTGTACCTTGCCCCTAAGATCAACGTGCAATAAATAAAAATTTAGATATACCTTTGTTATAAACTCTTATTTTTTTTAAATTTTGCTTCAGATAATTTGCCTCGCAAGTCTAACGAAAAATTTTAATTTTTGCAAAGTTAACCATTAAGTATGTGAAATTTTAGTCTACATAAAAAGTTTTGTTAATTTTTTAAACAATTTTAGTGTCATCTCAAAGAAGAACATTAGTAGTTCTTATAATCGAAAAATAAATATATAGTTTTCATGTGACAAATGGGTTTTATTTTGCTTAATGTGAATAGAGCCAAGGTACATCACCTCTTTTGTACCTAGGTCATAGATCCACTAATTTTGAAATCTTATAACAATTTGAGTAAACGGTTGGTAATGCTTTCAAATATTTTATGATCAATACCTTATTAATGCAATTCATTTTATCAACAAATTGTTACGTATACATTTTTAAAAACAATTACAAGTAAAAAAGGGCCAAGGTACAACAGGTTCCCCTATGTAATTTTCTGTATTAATACATTTTTTATAAAAAATTTACATTTCGGATTATCATGTGTTTCAGTAAAGTGTCGCGAGGTTACAATTTCTAAACTAATAAGAATTTTAAAAAAAGTACAAATATAAGTGTCTTTAACTTCTTCGAACTGGCATAAATACAACTTATGGACTGCTTCCGGTTTAACCTAAAATCGTATCAACTTTCGTATCTTAAATAAAAGTGTATCATTTTTTTATATAACTGGATAGAGCTTGCCAAGGGCTTTCCAAAAATGTTAACAAATTATCATTTGATTGATAGATAATTTTAGAAAATATATTTTTATTTTGGATTATCAGAGAGTTTCAGTAAAGTGATACGATCTAACAACTCCTAAACTAATAGGAATTTCAAAGAAAATAGAGCTCGTTGAGGACTTTCAAGAAATGTATAATAAGTTACCATTTGGTTGACAACCAATTTGTTTGTTTAAAATTTTTAAGGTGTTTCATTAAAATGACAAAAATTTCAAAATGTATGCTTAAATTTTTTAATTTATTCTTCTGTCGTCAACACAAATATCAATTTTACACTAGTTTTACTATAACGAAAAATTTTATCAATTTTCTTACCGTAAAGAAAATAAAACAATACATATAATAATCTATAATAATTTCTTAAATGGCTAACTTCGTACTGCCAACTTTCCGCGCGCATTTTCCGTTGCCTGCTAAAATTTTACCATTACCGCGTCAAAAGAAGTATAACTTCAATAAGTTTTATAAATTTTCAAAAAAAAAAAATTATTTTAGTATCAAATTCGTCCGATTGCCATATATTGCAACTGACGACTCTACATCGTCACCCCAACGTAATAATTTTTTTAAAATAGCCCAACGGCGTCACCAAATAAAATTCTTTAAATGTTTATTTAGTTTATAAAATACACGAGGCGCCATTAAAATACTTATTCTTATAAATAAACGCTTAAGCTATTTGCAAAAAGATAGTCTTCGTATGGGTCAACCCTAAAATATCTCGCGTTACAGAAAAAAACAAAAAATCCGTTTCACATCTGCGTATCCGACTTCAATATTTAAAAATCGTCGACTAAATTACCTTTTTCAAAAGCAATTACACGAAAATAACGTAAACATTACAAAAAGCAATAAAGCAAACCTCTCATTTCGCAAGATAAAAAATTTCGCATTTATAATGTTGGCGTTTGGGCCCAAATAAAAGGGTGTAAACCATCTATTTTTTACTTTAAATTAGTACATTAAATTAACTCAAAAAAAAAACCTTAAAAAATTAAGCTGTAATTGGGAACTTAAAACACAGCGGCCTGTGCGGCTGAAAATTAAATTAAAAGTTAACCCTTCGGTTGAAATCGTTTATTTCTGTGTATAGAATACTGTCATGAAAACAAGCTTTTAAACGAGTTAACACAGAATTCTAATTAATATTCGGGGATGATCCCAATAGAATTAAATACATGAAATATGTAAATGTGACGTTTTAAGTCAGATAACGTCTGGACTTTTGCAAGAACACGGTCTACGTTTAATCTCCCACAAAAGCCGCAATTACGTCATTTCTATTTTTTTTAAGTTAATTAATTTAGGGGAGGTCGGAGCACCGGCGCAAACTTAAAAGAAATCTCGTTATAACTTTCTCATTTGTAAAAAAGTTAATTATGTTTCTTGCATATGTCCTGTTCTCAATAAATTGGTAAAAACAATTGCTTTAGATCAGTGATTTTAAACATTTTTTTTCACGGTAGACTTTTAATAATTAAAAAAAAAATTGGCGGTACACTAACAATAATTGTGTTACATAAGTGTAGTCACACTATACACAGGGTTTCGGACGTATAGGTACCGTTGTTAGTCGTGGTGCAAAGCGGAGGGTGCAGGCTCCGCGTCGCGCTTCAAACACTGGCCCTAAATGTCAGCCCAAGTTTATCTCAATACATCACCGAAAATCGTATCCAAATTGATTCAGTTATGGACGAAATTCTCGTGCGCGCACAAACAATAATTCTTTTACGATTTTGTTTTAACATTCTTATGTACACCGTGAATATATTAAGAATTTTTTTTCACCCAGCTTATCATTACATTATTTATCGCAAAGCACATAGTAAAACCCGAAATAACATATTCATTTTAAATAAACACACAAATATTTTTATTTCAATTAAATAACAAAAAAAATTGCAAAATACTGAGTGTAGATTAGTTGGCGTGTTCACTAGCAAATACTTAATGGAATTTCGTAAATTTTCATCGATCTAACTTCTTCGTCTAACAAAAATAAATTTTAGAAAATAATTTATGGTTTCAAATTAAAGGAATTAAAAAACTATCTCGTTTTCTATTATTCAACCGAATCTTTTGTTAAAAGCACGAAAGAAGTGATGACGACGGAAATCGTTTCATCAAATCCCCTCTTTCAAATAATCCCAGATTAATAGCCCAAAAATGAGCAATAAACTAGCGATAGATCGAGCTTTTCTTTTTACAAAAGACCTGCCAATTGCAATCCTCCAAATCTCTTCGTTTCCGAAGTTAAGTTTAAAAAAATTAAAACGAATTCATCGTCCAAACTTTCTCGCCCCGCCTTAAACCAACGCTTTTTTTTTCTTTAACGAGGAGCGCGGATTCTCATCTTTTTATTTAAATCTAAAATTAAAATTGCGCCAAACCGAAAACGGCGAAAATCAAACCGCTTGCTCCAAATAATTTATTTACGAGATCAAAAAAAAGAAAAAAATGAGCTGCGAAAGGAAAGAGGCGCCAGAAAACCAATCGTGCCGCGTTTTTACATTTGATAACATCTGCATCAGGTGTTTAAATTGCTTAATTTTGTATTTCAGTGGGAAAGAAGGAAGTCGATGGAGTCGTACAAATAGGAAATTACATATATCAACAAAATCAAACGAACGGCACGTCGAAAATTGAAAAAATAACCGAGAAAATGGCGAAATGAATTTTTCTCCTAATATTTCATCTTTTTTTTTTCTAATCTGAAAAAAAAAAAACACGCCCCCTAAATAAAATTGAATTTGCGCGATAGAAACTATAGAGATCTATCGCAAAACGGATTTGCTAAATTTTTAGTTGAAAAAGCTCGTAATTTTCTAAGACGAAGAAAATTTCTAACAGACTTTCCGCGACGAAAAGCTAAACAAATTATGTTTGAGGATTTCCTTCGACGTAAAACGCAGATTTGCTAAGTGAAACGCTTTCATTAAATAAACACCCAAGTGCAAAAAGTTCTTAACAAAATTACAGTTGCACTTATCTGCTTTTGAGAGGCGAAACGTCACGCCTTTTCGACACAAAAACGCCGCTCTATTTCGTTTAATTTAAAATGCTTAATAATAATTAATTAGTAAAATGCGATAGCGCAAAGACCGAAGTATAAAACGCAATTCATAAAATGCGGCGGATATCATTAATCAGTTAAGTACACGTGGTACTCCGAAAGAAAATTAAGAATAATCGAAGGAAAAACTCACCCCTTATTTATGGCGCGAGTAAATGTGAAAAAGGCTTACCTGAAACAAAAATAATTAGATTAATATTTTCGTTTTTGTAGGACGATTAAGGATAAATGGCATATTTTTTATTACTGACAATGCTGAAACCGACTCTTCCCTAACGGTTTCTTCAGGTCATTTACATACTAAAATGTTAATTGTTTAGAATTAAATTAGTTATACATATATCCAAGTTGATTCGAATAGAAAAAAATTAATACAGGGGTGTACTCCTAGAAATAAGCTTAATAAAAATATTAAACCAAACGCTTCAGAAATAATTCCTGAAAGTCGTTTTTTAATTAAATACTGGGGCGCCAAATTCAAAATGTCCAAAAACTTAAAAATTACCCTGTATTTTTTTGTAAATTAAAAAATCCTATAAAGTTAAACTAAAATATATATTTTTTTTGTTTGAAAGAGGGAAAATTAATGTAGAAAATATAATTAATACATTCCTGAAAGTCGTTTTTTTAAATACTGAGGCGCCAAATTCAAAATGTCTAAAAACTTAAAAAGTTACCCTGTATTTTTATGCAAATTAAAAAATCCTATAAAGTTAAACTAAAATATTTTTTTTTTGTTTGAAAGAGGGAAAATTAATGTAGGAAATATAATTAATACATTCCTAAAAGTCGTTTTTTTATTAAATACTGGGGCGCCATATTCAAAATGTCCAAAAACTTAAAAAATTGCCCTGTATTTTTTTGCAAATTAAAAAATCCTATAAAGTTAAACTAAAATATTTTTTTTTGTTTGAAAGAGGGAAAATTAATGTAGGAAATATAATTAATACATTCCTGAAAGTCGTTTTTTAATTAAATACTGGGGCGCCAAATTCAAAATGTCCAAAAACTTAAAAATTACCCTGTATTTTTTTGCAAATTAAAAAATCCTATAAAGTTAAACTAAAATATTTTTTTTTGTTTGAAAGAGGGAAAATTAATGTAGAAAATATAATTAATACGTTCCTAAAAGTCGTTTTTTTTTATTAAATACTGGGGCGCCATATTCAAAATGTCCAAAAACTTAAAAAATTGCCCTGTATTTTTTTGCAAATTAAAAAATCCTATAAAGTTAAACTAAAACATTTTTTTTTTTGTTTGAAAGAGGGAAAATTAATGTAGAAAATATAATTAACACATTCCTGAAAGTCGTTTTATAATTAAATACTGGGGCGCCAAATTCAAAATGTCTAAAAACTTAAAAACTTACCCTGTATTTTTATGCAAATTAAAAAATCCTATAAAGTTAAACTAAAATATTCTTTTTTGTTTGAAAGAGAGAAAATTAATGTAGAAAATATAATTAATACGAGGTTGTGCGCATTCGAGCGATAAGTGGCACATTTCCGAGCGAGGGAAGCTAATGAAGCGCGACGCGGAGCGGCGCGCTTCATTTTCCCGAGATCGAAATGTGCCACTTTGAGCTCGAATGTGCACACTCGGTTTTAAGCGCGATTCACAATAATTTTGGCCAATAACATAGACGAAAAATTAGTTGAATAATTTTAATCGTTCCCTCTCACTCCCACTTACATGAATGTCGTATCTTTTAGCTCCCTTGCACTCATTGCTATAGTAAATACGTTTTTCCAACATAAAATCGATATTTACTAAACTTAATTTAAATTTTTGATTTGAAAGAGTTAAGAATAAAGTAGACAAATCTAATAAGTACGAAGATGTGCGCATTCGAGCGAAAAGTGGCACATTTCCGAGCGAGGGAGGCAAATGAAGCGCGACGCGGAGCGGCGCGCTTCATTTTCCCGAGATCGGAATGTGCCACTTTGAGCTCGAATGTGCACACTCGGTTTTAAGCGCGATTCACAATAATTTAGGCGAAAAATTAGTTGAATAATTTTAATCGTTCCCTCTCACTCGCATTTACATAAATGTCGTATCTTTTCGCTCCCTTGCACTCATTGCTATGGTAAATACGTTTTTCGAACGTAAAAAATCGACATTTATTAAACTAAATTTAAAATGATTGAAAGAGCGATTAATATTTTCATTTCTGTAGGACGATTAAGGATAAAGAGCTTTTAGGCATCAATTTAAATTTCAATAAATTGGTAAGTACGTAGTAAAATAAATAGATAAGTAAATAAACATCAGTTCAAAATGTATTTTAGAAAATTAAAGACGAAGCTTTTAGTGAAACCCATTGTTAAGCTTTAAACTTTATAAAAGACTTAAAAGCGTAACCAAGCAACTTTGACATGATATGATCCATAATAATGAGGTCGGATATTATTTTCTTATGGCTTCTTAAATCGACTTTACCATCATATTTTAATATCAATTTCCTCGCCAAACTTTTGACGGTTCAAATTCGAAACTCGATCTCCAAAAATCACTATTTTATTATTCCGCGGGGAACAATTTGGCAGTCGGGGCGAGGGCGGCTCCGTAATTAAACGCAAATTAAAATGCGAGATCGATTCCTCGAGTGGAACTTATTTTTTTAATTGTGGAAAATAACCGAATTCCCAAAAATAAATTCTGCGTCCGCCATTGCGATTTTATACTATTTAATTAAAATGTTTTAGAAAACACCTAAATTAATTACGAGTTCTGTTCAGAAAATAACTGAATTGTATTTTTTTAAATTTTATTATTAATTTTACATATTATGGGTATTTGTCTTCCCTCCCTTATTAACACACTTTTCCCAGCGGTGTTTCAATTTCGCGAAGCAGTCTTGCATAGCTTCACTTTGAGCTCGGTTTTAAGCATGATTCACAATAATTAATCTACTTTTTTCAACTGCCGACTCTTCGTTAGCCGTGCGCGCGCAACATCCGTTGCCTGCTAAAGTTTTAATTTCAACTCGCCAAAAGAAGTGTGACTTCAAAAAAAAAACCGCACAGTAATAGACTGCTACGCACAACAAACTCCGAACGATTTTTTATAAATCGCACAAAACAAAACATTTTAAAAGCTAACTAACGAAAAACTTTCCCATTTTTCGATAATTAAAAAAAAAAGGCACGACAAAATTAAAAGACCATGTCGTCGTCCTAAAAATTAAACATCGCTAAAACAAGAAACGCGTCCGCCTGATTCGATTTATGGAAGAAAAATTAACCGGAGACTTCTCAACTTGTTATACCCCAAAGTATTGCTCAAGTTCCTCAACAAAAAAATTACATTTCGCTCGCGAAACTCCAGAAAATCACATCTCTTCCAGTTACATCGTAATAAACAGGAAATTAAGACAAATCAAAAATACACAGAGCTACATGCTTATCGCTTAAGGGTTGATTACACACGCGCACACGCACGCCATTTTATTTTCGCAAAAGCACGAAAAAATCAAATCAAAAAAAAATAAAGAGGAAACCGGCCGACTCTCGAAAATCCAATCTTTCAGGCTCGCTAAAATAGTTTAATTGCCCTCTTTAAATTTCAAAAAGATCTAATCTTGAACTTGGAAATTAATGGAGCCCAACACGTCCACGTACACCGTTTATTAGAAATTCAGATGTCCGGAAATTTTCCTTTCAATCTTTATCAGTTTTTGCGATGAAAGGTGTTCGTGGCCGAAAAGTAACTTTCGGCGATCAGATTACAAATTTTGAGCCTTAAATTAATTAATCTAGTTAGAAAAAAATTAAAACGTAGCCACACTTAATGAAGAACCGAGAACGTTACAGCTCGCAATAGAAAAGCAATTAATTTTTTTTGGGCCGAAGACAAATCAAAGTTCTGCGTCAACTTTTATTAAAAACTTTGTTTTTCGAAAATAACAAAATAAGAGATAATAGATAAAGGCAATTCTATGTTGAGAGGTATTTTCGGCGACCACGATAAAAAGCAAACTTTTTTCAAAACTAAATTAAAAATAATATTATCCCATAATATAATTTCTACTAAGTCAAAAACTTTAAATGGATCTAAATCTTTTAAAATTTAAAACTTCGAATATTTCTTGAATTAACATAAATAATTATTGTAATCAAATAAGTAAATTTACTTAACATTTTTGAAGTTATACTTCTTTTGGAGCGTTGAGAGTAAAATTTTAGGAAGGAACGGCAGTTGCGCGCGCAATGTTGACGAAAATTCGACAGTATGAAGTTGGCCATTCCAGAGAGAAAATTAATTATTGTGAATCGTGCTTAAAACCGAGTGTGCACATTCGAGCTCAAAGTGGCACATTCCGATCTCGGGAAAATGAAGCGCGCCGCTCCGCGTCGCGCTTCATTTGCCTCCCTCGCTCGGAAATGTGCCACTTTTCGCTCGAATGCGCACATCTTCGTATTTATCACATTTGTCTAATATATTCTTCGATTCCTAAACCAAAATTTTAATTTAGTTCAGTAAATATCGATTTTATGTTCGAAAAACGTATTATTACCATAGCAATGAGTGGGAGCGAGCGAAAAGATACGCCAATCTTGTCAGAACGAGTGAGAGGGAAGGATTAAAATTATTTACCTAATTTATTGGCCTAAATCACTGTGGATCGTGCTTAAAACCGAGTGTGCGCATTCGAGCTCAGAGTGGCACATTCCGATCTCGGGAAAATGAAGCGCGCCGCTCCGCGTCGCGCTTCATTTGCCTCCCTCGCTCGGAAATGTGCCACTTTTCGCTCGAATGCGCACATCTTCGTATTTATCACATTCGTCTAATATATTCTTAGATTGCTAAACCGCGCACAACTAACCTTCGAAATGAAGAAGAATACGTAAATTGTAGTACCATAATTTAAGTTATGCATACATTTTGCATTTTAGGTTATGGTTATAGTGATTTCACTTAATTAATGGAAAATTTGATTTATATTATTAAACCATATTATTAAACCAAAAAAGATATTGTTTTATTTTGTATTTTTTCTATGAAACTAAACAGCATATGCATCACCAGAAATTAAAACTGCCACTTTTTCGAAATTGTAACATAGTTAAAGTGTTGGCTCTGACATATTTGTTTTTCATAGGTTATGGAAACCCGAAAAAAATTAACGCCAGAAGATCTTTGTAGAAAAACATTTAGCTGAAGGATTACGATATATAACGATACGATACGATGTATACAAAGGGCCCCGAAATGTATGATCAACAAAAAGTAAAAGTACAAAAAGAAAAAGGAACTAAGTCCCCCAGAGAACAGCGAAAGACTACGACGAGAAATGCGCAGAAAGGTAGACGTTGTTTAGTAAATAAAGTACTTGCGGGTAATAAGGGCGGTCGGCTAATAAGGCCTAATTAACAGAAATCGTATTTAAAATAACCGCTTAGGCTTAAGGCCACACACACAAACACCTATTGAACGAAGATGTCTCTACAAGTTTGTGGAGGCGGAATATTCCGCTTCCCGCCCCAAATGTAGCATCATATATCGTAAAACGCGGCCAGGCAACACGAATAATAAAAATCGGTCCGAATCAATCGTTAGTATTTTTTGAAATATTACACTTAGCTATGTAAAATCACATTTATTTTCTTTATTCATTCAAGCTTCGATGATTTTAAACATTCGAATGACGTATCATGCACCAAATATTTTTTATTTTAATTTTCTTACATACGTGGTCGGCGGTTATTAAAGCCTACTAAATTTAACCATATGCCTTATTATACTCCTACTTTTTGTATCAAAGTTAAATTGTTTTCTAATGCATTTTACATTACTTTTAAGGTCTTACGGATATAAATATGTAAAGAAACTTGTTATACCTTGACTCTTTTTTTATTTGTAATTTTTTTCAAAATGTATATGTAACAATTTGTTAATAAAATCATTTTCACCGTATTGGGGTACTAATAAGGTGCACTTCATAAAAAAAATTTAAAAGCATTAGCAACTGCTTGTTCACATTGCTTTAAAATTTAAAAATTCGTGGAACTATGGCTTAGGTATAACAGGGGTGATGTACCTAGACCCGTCTCATGAAATATATATATTTATTATTTATTTTTAGATTATATGAACTATTAATGTTCTTCTTTGATATAACACTAAAATTGGTTCAAAAATTAACTAAACATTTCTCGTATACTGAAATTTAACTATTCAAAAACTTAAAAAAAAATTAACTTTTGATTTGACTTGCTAGGCATATTATCTGAAGCAAAATAAAATAAAATAAAGAAAAATATATAACAAATATACTCCTACATTTTTTATTTATTACACGTTGATCCTGGAGTCAAGATACAACTGATCGACAATGACCGAGGTACATCACTCCGGCCCTTGATGTTTAATCATCGCAAGAACAAAATTAAAGATTATGTTGTGTTAAAATCAGACTACTTCTATGCAAACGTAAATAAATAATCTTCCTGCTTACGATAAGTCATTATTAAGTAATAAAAATTATGTCAATGACTTTGAGTGCGCTAATGACTGTTAGGAGAGGCAATTTGTAATTTTTAAAATTTTTTTTATTCCAATTGCTATATTCATGTATTTATTAAACTTAGTTATCAAATATATTATGCCCAGTTTGATTACTGAAATTTTTTAAAGATGTAGGCCTTATTACCCTTTAGTAGTATAATAAGGGTTACTGACAAGGTTTTTAAAAATGTTAATTTTTGGTTTTGTTATGGTGGAAGTTGCTACTTTTCCTTTATATTTTATAGTGACTGAATCTTAAAAATGATTACTATTAAAACCTGTTGATTAAATTCGATGTTTTTTCATTTAATTTCCAATTTCCCTTAGCTAGGCCTTATTACCCGCAGTTACCTTACATCAAGATATAAGGAATGTTCCGATAATAAAGGTCCTCCACCATCACTTCCATCTCTAAATGAAAATATTAGCAAGAGTCTCTTCTAATACAAAAAAAATATATAATTGACTGTCCGTCTTACAGATAGGCACAAAAAACTGTATAAATATTAAAAAAAACATTAAAAGATTAAATTTTGAAAGTTTTTGCCCATCAATCGTTCGGTCTGTACTTAAAGGTTTTAATGGAAGCTCTAACTTTTCGTTATCAAAGATAATATAAGGGCGGAGGCGCTGGTTTTCTTGGTGTCAGCAGACAAAACGATTGCCTTCGGGCAATTTAACAAAATGCTGTCTTTCAACCCCAAGATTATCGATGTTTAATGGCGTAGTCATGGCTTCAAGTTATGATTCCTTTTTATCGAGTTCTGATACATTTGTTTTCTTTTTTTTTATATTTGGAAAAAAAGCTAAAAGGAATCAAACTGAAAGGCATTGCCGTTCCTCTTCTTTGTGTATTTTTCTTTCACTTGAACGAGAGACGGAAGAGCTTTAAATATAAAATTGTCTTTGTGTCTGATAATAAAATAAAAATTTCCATTGAAAAGAAACATACAGAATCGATTTCCCGGGGAGGTGTGTTGCGTTGGGGATGTTCCTTGAAACTTATGTGAATATCGACGATCAAAGTAAATTGACGATTGAAGAGATTCCAAAGCGAATCATGCACGCTTCGGCTAGCAAAACGCCTAATTCTCAATTTTCTTAAAGAAAAAAAAATCTCGTTTAAAAATCGCGAACTAATTTCTCTGAATCGAATTAATTTACCAAGGGAAGCAACTTTTAAAAACTAAAACGGATCGACGTTTTTATATTTTATACCCGAAGCAATAAAGAGGAAGAGAAAACATGAACCCTTATCATGTTAAGCAAACATTTTTGTAGAGTTACGTTTGGAACTGACAGATGAAAAGGATCTGCAAAAGTTATCTCTTCCTGAATGGATCACGATTACTTTTGAGACATTCTTCTTTTTGTTATCTTCAGTTTTTTAATTTTTGAAAAGTTTAGAAAAAAAGTATGATTTTCTCTTCGGTTTTGTAATTTAAAGGTACTACTTTTTGAGAAACACATAACATAAATTTTGGTGCTCTACGATTTAGTCGACTAACCACGTTAATCACTTCGTACACCATTCAGTCAAAATTAGGAAATTTGTAAAAACATAGAAACGGTAAAACAATAATTTTTGAGAATTTTATTGAAGGTCAAGGGCTTTGATCCCACTCTATTTTTTTTAGAAAAAAAATCTTCGTTAAGTTTTCTATAATCTGTGTAATTTTCAAATTTTTAACTTACACAAATTAATTTTTTTTTAAATAAAATTAGAGTGATCCCAAAGTCCTCTTGCACCCCAAAAAGAAGATATGCACTTTTCGCTCACATGTACGCAGTTTTATTTCGGCACTAGGGTGTTTCATTTCTAAGCGATATTTTTTTTCTGTCCTGGCTATAAATTTGATAAAATAACACAGGAAAAACTATTGGTCGTAGATCTTACGCTCGTAGGAATTTTTTTGTACCAAATATATGCCCTACAAAAGGTTAAAACTCATTTCTCAAAAAATTTTGAATATGGAAAAATGAAGTTGAATCAAAAAAAATTATGGGTGAGCAAAGCCTCTAATTTATTTACAATTTTTTTCCCAACAAGAATTTTTTTTTCTATCAAATTTGGAGGTATGATAGAAAAAAAATGAAACACCCTATTGGACACATTACTCTTTTCTTTTAAAATTAAAAAAATAATACAAACAAATTTTGATAAATAGAAGGATGTGCACATTTGAGCAAAAAGTGGCACATTTTCGCGAGATCGGAATGTGCCACTTTGAGCTCGAATGTGCACACTCGGTTTTAAGCACGATACACAATAATTTAGGCCAATAACATAGACGAAAAATTAGTTGAATAATTTTAATCGTACCCTATCACTCCCATTTACATAAATGTCGCATCTTTTCGCTCCCTTGCACACATTGCTATGGTAAATACGTTTTTCCAACATAAAATCAATATTTACTAAACTTAATTTAAATTTTTGATTTGAAAGAGTTAAGAATAAAGTAGACAAATCTAATACGTACGAAGATGTGCGCATTCGAGCGAAAAGTGGCACATTTCCGAGCGAGGGAGGCAAATGAAGCGCGACGCGGAGCGGCGCGCTTCATTTTCCCGAGATCGGAATGTGCCACTTTGAGCTCGAATGTGCACACTCGGTTTTAAGCACGATATACAATGATTTAGGCCAATAAATTGGACGAAAAATCAGTTAAATAATTTTAATCGTTCGCTCTCGCTCGTACTGACAAGATTGGTGTACCTTTTCCCTCGCTCCCACTCATTGCTATAGTAAAAATACGTTTTTCGAACATAAAATCGATATTTATTGAACTAAATTAAATTTTTTGGTTTGAAAGAGCGAAGAATATATTAGAGGAATGTAAGAAATACGAAGATGTGCGCATTCGAGCGAAAAGTGGCACATTCCCGAGCGAGGGAGGCAAATGAAGCGCGACGCGGAGCGGCGCGCTTCATTTTCCCGAGATCGGAATGTGCCACTTTGAGCTCGAATGTGCACACTCGATTTTAAGCACGATACACAATAATTTAGGCCAATGGCATAGACGAAAAATTAGTTGAATAATTTTAATCGTACCCTCTCACTCCCATTTACATAAATGTCGCATCTTTTCGCTCCCTTGCACACATTGCTATGGTAAATACGTTTTTCCAACATAAAATCGATATTTACTACACTTAATTTTAATTTTTGATTTGAAAGATTTAAGGTTAAAGTAGACAAATCTAATAAGTACGAAGATGTGCGCATTCGAGCGAAAAGTGGCACATTTCCGAGCGAGGGAGGCAAATGAAGCGCGACGCGGAGCGGCGCGCTTCATTTTCCCGAGATCGAAATGTGCCACTTTGAGCTCGAATGTGCACACTCGATTTTAAGCACGATTCACAATAAATAACTTACTCTCTTAGAATGCTAATTTGAATAGTCAAGTTTCCGTTAGATGTGCGCGCGCAACTTCCGTTGCCTGCCAAAATTGTACTCTCAGTGCTCCAAAAGAAGTATAACTTCAAAAGTGAAACAAATATCTTTGGGGACCGACTGCCCTTGCTAACCTGCAGCAATACCATTTGTTAAAAGTACGTTTTACTTGTTGAGCTTTCCTCCCCCTCCCCCGCTCGCAAATTACTGTGTACTCGAGTGTATATCAAAAATAATCATTTCTGAGGGACGTAATTCACTTATCGGTAAACAGATTAGATCAAATATCAAATCGATAAGTACAAGGTTCGTAAGTCGACTTTGATTCCTACCCGTCGAAATTGTGGGGATTTTTTTTCGTTAATTTACTAAGGGTTAAAAATAAAAGTTCGTATTAAATCCCGGTAAATTCCTGGCTATTCCCAATTGTGGGAAGATGTAGTGCCGGCGCGACGAAGAACACAGGAAACTTTTTAAATGTGACAGGGTTTCCCGAATTTAACGTACACATCGTTCCCGATTGCCTAATTTGTCCGATTTTCGATCCCTATGGGATCTTCAATTTACAAATAAGAATTTCGGGTCGCGAAAAATAATGGTTTTTGTTCGATCTTAAGCTTGTTCTAAACCAAACTTTTAATAATTCTCTTTAGTATTATTTCTTAAAAAAATTAGCAATATTATACAATATTTACAAAATTTCAATTTGATAGAAAACGGCTTTAATTATGTATCTCCTTTCATTTTTTTTTTAAATTAAAGAGAAAGATAATGGTAAATTTTGTATAAACCAAAGTCGATTTCTAAAAATTGTTTATAACAAGAAAATTTAAATTTAGATTAAATTGAAGTTTTGAAACAATTAAAAGAGTATGAAATGTGAATAAATGGTGTTTCAGTAATTTTGTTAAATTATTTTTTTATTTTTTTATATAAGAATACTTAAAGGGGTTTTCCAAATTAGGAAACAAATCGGTACCCGCAGCCCCATACCATTTAAACCAACCCCCGATGAAGAAAAAGATCGTAAATAACATAAACGCATAACATTTCCGCAAGTACAAAAGGACCCAATGTAACCAATAAATATAAATATGTAAATAAATTTAAAAAAATAGATAATTTAATTTTTTTACACACATATTTTAATTTAAATAAATTCAACAATTAATAATTAATCAAAAAGCAAAACCATAGGTAACTACCTTGCAGTATATCCCGGCTCAATATCGAAAAGCCCATAGAAAAGTGCAATGGAAAGAGACTACCCATAACCATCTCACAACAGACACCCATAGGAAGTTTTTGACAATGAATCATCACTGGTGATGAAAAATGGATTTTCTACAATGACATTGATCGAAAACTATCATGGTCCAAGCGTGATTAATCAGTACAAGTCCCATCAAAAACTTAATTGCATTAAAAAAAGTACGTGCTCTCAGTTTTTTTGGGATTATAAAGGTACTGCGTATTTTGAGCTGCTTCCGCGAAACCAAACGACCAATTCAGATGTTTACTGTCAACAACTGATAAAATCGGAAAAAGCAATCAAAGATAAACCGCCAGAATTCTGTAATTGTAAAGGCATTATGTTCCACCATGACAACACTCGACCACACACATCTTTAGTCACCCGTCAAAAATTATTTGAGCTTGATTGAAAACTGATGTCATATACACTATATAGCCGTGACCTCGCACCATCAGATTACCATTTATTTTGATCTTCACAAAACTCTTTAGATGGAAAAATTTCACTAATAGCACTTGGTTTACTTTTTCCTGATAAGGATCAGAAGTTCTATTGGGTTTTACTTCAAACTCAAAAACCGAAATTACTTTCTGCCAACCCAACATAACCAAAATTTAAAAGCCCCATTTGCGCAAAACACGGCTTAAACGGCTCTTTATTTTATAGATTTGTTTGATTAATCAAAATTTTCAGTTTTACGAAAAAGAAAATTCAGAAGAAAAGAAAGGCATAAACAATACTATACGCACAACATACTATATTTCAATTAGACGAGTCAGTTAAAACGACGCAATTGATGGATGTTTTCCTGCTTCCCCTTCATTTGCTACAACAAATTTTTATTAAGAGCATAAATATTGTACCGGCAACTTCCAAGACATTCTAACTTAAAAGCCCAAAGGCGTGCCGCATTCGATACTCTTTGACCTCCGAGTCCCCCATACACCTTCCCGACTGAAAAAGAATCGGAATTCTTTTTTTCTCGAAAACGTGTCTCTTTTCCAAATAAATGTACCTACTTGGCAGTCCGTTAAGTGTATGAATAAGCTCACGTCAAATTTCTGGTGGGTGTGCTTTGTGTAAGTCCTTATTGGGCTCTTCGAGCTTTCGCACAAAAAATATAAAGGCCGCTCAATAGAAATGTTTCTGAAATTATTTCATAAATGCTTTTGTAAAAAATGAATTACTTTTTCAATTTGGAACAACGTTTTCAATAAGCGACTTTGGAAACGAAAGCAAGTTTTTTTTTAAATTATTTTGGCAACAAAACCCTCTCTATATAAAATTGTCCTGAAAGTCCCTGCTAAACAGTTCTTGATTTAGATTTAAATAATTTAAAAAAAATTTCGGACTTTTGTGCAAATTGAAAAACATATAGCAACGGTAATTAACTTTTTACGAGCTTATAAAAAGAGCTACAACAAAACCCTCTCCATATAAAATTGTCCTGAAAGTCCCTGCTAAACAGCCCTTGTGTTAGATTTCAATAATTTCCAAAAAAAAATTTCGGACTTTTGAGCATATTGAAAAACATATAGCAATGGTAATTAATTTTTTACGGTCTTATAAAAGGAGCTACAACAAAACCTTCTTCGTATAAAATTGTCCTGAAAGTCCCTGCTACACAGCCCTTGTGGTAAATGTAAATAATTTCGAAAAAAAAATTTCGCATTTTTCTGCATATTGAAAAACATATAGCAAAGGTAATTAATTTTTTACGGGCTTATAAAGGGAGCTACAACAAAACCCTCTTCATATAAAATTGTCCTGAAAGTCCCTACTAAACAGTCCTTGTGTTGAATTTAAATAATTTCAAAAAAAAAATTTAGAACTTTTGTGCATATTGAAAAACATATAGCAACGGTAATTAATTTTTTACGGTCTTATAAAAGAAGCTACAACAAAACCTTCTACATATAAAATTGTCCTAAAAGTCCCTGCTAAACAGCCCTTATGTTAGATTTAAATAATTTGAAAAAAAAAATTTCGGACTTTTCTGCAAATTGGAAAACATATAGCAACGGTAATTAATTTTTTACGGTCTTATAAAAGGTGCTACAACAAAACCTTCTTCGTATAAAATTGTCCTGAAAGTCCCTGCTACACAGCCCTTGTGGTAAATGTAATTAATTTCGAAAAAAAAATTTCGCATTTTTCTGCATATTGAAAAACATATAGCAAAGGTAATTAATTTTTTACGGGCTTATAAAGGGAGCTACAACAAAACGCTCTTTATATAAAAGTCCCTACTAAACAGCCCTTGTGTTGAATTTAAATAATTTCGAAAAAAAATTAGAACTTTTGTGCATATTGAAAAACATATATCAACAGTAATTAATTTTTTACGGTCTTGTAAAAGAAGTTACAACCAAACCTTCTACATATAAAATTGTCCTAAAAGTCCCTGCTAAACAACCCTTATGTTAAATTTAAATAATTACGAAAAAAAATTTAGAACTTTTGTGCATATTGAAAAACATATAGCAAAGGTAATTAATTTTTTACGGGCTTATAAAGGGAGCTACGTACAATTTTTGAGTTATATGTTTAGAAATAATTATAAACAAATAAATTAAACTAGTTTTCACCGAAATCAACAAATTCAAATACTAATAATTTTGATATGGGCCCCATGAATATTTTTTGCGCTAGACACCCTTTTAAACCCTTTTAATGATCGTAATTTCAAGATTAGATTTATTGTTAAAAGGCAAAACGCAATTTTATTATCACGTTTTGTCCTTGTATATAAATTTAATAATTTATTCGTCCTCATAAAACAATAGGTAGGTATGTGTCTATTAATTTTTTTATTTTTTAATTACCCCCATTCCAATAGGCACGTACACATACTATATCCCCATTAAAATCGAACTTAGGAAAACTTGCGAAATAAACAACAATTAAGACGGCTACTTCAAACCATAATTTTCTCAAAAACTTTAAAGTAAAACTAATACCAAGTCATTTCTCTTAGGATATGGTGCCGTTCCACATTACTTTTAATAACCACTCATGAGAAATTATTTGCCTTACAAACTGAAAGCACTTCAGAATTGAGAAATTTAAAATTTCATAACCAAAAATTTAGCAATTAAATAAGGTACCCAAATTGCAATAATTTTTAAAGTCTCTAGCGCAAAAAATGCAAAAATTTTAACTCAAACCGATTTATGAAAAAAGTACAACTTTATAGCTATTTTTTGGAATTTAAACAAATTTGGTTTTAGTAATTGTTGCAATTGAATCTTGATTTTATTTTAAATTAACGTAAATAAACGTATTACTTTATTTAAATCGTTAATTAAAATATAGTCAATGTTTTACATAAACTAATCTTATAAAAATGCAGATTAAAATCGCATTAAAATAAATTATTAAAGGTCTATTTGTACCGCCGACCAAGTTCGGCATATCGCATGGCAAAGAACACGTGCAAATTGCTTTAATAAATTCAAAGGTGTTCGCTATCAACCGGCAGATAAAAACCAGCTTCGCGTTTATCAATTTCGGAACAAATGTTGGAAATTTGAAATAAAGCTCATTTTACTAGGTCCAAGTATGTTTCTTTCTAAACACGTATTTGTAAATTTGACCGTTTTCCCCCCATCAAAAAAGCTACCCCTTCTCCAAATGAAAAAGTTAGGCAATCAGTCAGTTTCCTTTACGTCTATTTTTTTTAATTTAAGTATTTTAAAACATTTTAATTCGAAAAACGAAAATTTAAATAATTACTAATATAAAATCGTCAAAATAAAGCGGTTGTGCCGATCCGTAAAAGTGCAAAAATTAATTAAAATTTCGCGAAACCTCGGCGTCCATCTTTCCAACATCGTCCGCCGTGGAAGTCGCGTTGTGCATCCATCCGTTCCGCAATCAGCAGTCGGCACGTGTTAAGTTTCTTAGTTTTTCCATTTTTTTTTTCAAAAATGTGTACCAAATCGTTCGTCGTCGATCAAAGGGTCCAACAATTGGCCGAAGAACGGCAACAAAATTTTACGCAGGTGAACGCTCAACGCATCTTTGGGCCCCCGCGGAATTGGCGCGGGGAGCAGCCGGCCCGGGGCAGCGAAGTCTTCGTCGGAAACCTCCCCCGCAATTTGTACGAAGATGTGCTGGTGCCCTTATTCGAGCACGTCGGCCCCATTTACATGCTACGCACCATGGTCCATCTGAATAGGGAGACGAAGGGGTACGCATTCGTGACTTACGCGACGCCAGAGATGGCCAATCAGGCCGTTTCCGTCTTTAACAATTACGAGATTCGGCCCGGCCACGTTATTGGGGTGCAAAAGTCCGTCGACAATTGCAGATTGTATTTGGGGGGGCTGCCGACCATTCTGACCGAAGAACAAGTAATGCGCGAGTTAATTAAAGTGGTTGATAATGTGAAGCACGTCATCATGTATCCCTCGTACGAAGAGCAGCACCACAACAGGGGGTACGTTTTTGTAGAATTTGCGGATCACAAATCGGCGGCTATTGCCCGCAGAACCCTGAATTGCGCCTCCAATTTGTGGAATACGCGCGTTTTCATCGAATGGGCTCATCCGCTTCCAGTTATTGACGATAACATCATAGACACGGTAAGAGAAAAATAATAGATCATAAACTAGTTTTCTGCCCCTTAAATTTTTAATTATTTTAAATCTTAGGAAGCACCCCCTTGAAGTAGTAATAAAAACCGTCTTAACAACTAATTTTTAGATGATAACTGAGATCAGAAATTTTTTTAATTTAAATCTCTTACCCCACAATCTCCTTAACTATAGATTTAAAAAAAAAGGTGCGTGTACTTATGTATTCGCGTTAGAAGTTGTACTTCTTTGGAGTGACTAAATTAAACATAACCACACATAGAAAATCGGAATTTATTTTTTTTATTTGAAGGGAAGATGACTAATATTGGCAAATCCAATAAATGGGGGTCTGGGCTAATACTACTTAGATAGGGGCCTATCTAATTATTAAATTAATTGCTATTTTGTCAAAAAAAAATTTTCTCTGGTGATTCTATGATTGAATTATTATTAATTTTAGATATTTTTTTTTAATTCACAATATCGTCTATTGTTTTTATGGGGGCTAGGGGCCCTGGGCTGCAGCCCAAAAAGCCCTTAAAGTAGATCCCCCTCTGAATGCCACACAGAAAAAAAGGTACACTTCGTTAAGATAACTTTTCTTCATCCAAGAAATTTTTTTGGATCTCAAAGGAACCTCGAAAAATTCTTGAGTGAAGTAAAATAATTTCTTGACTTCGACAATTGAGAAAAAATTTCTTAATACAAAAATTCCGCCATACTTGGTTCAACAATAGAATTTTTTATGAGGTGAAGGTAAGTACATTTATTAGTACAATGATTTTTTTCTTTGGCGTAATATAATACTCACTTTATTTTATAAATATTTAAATATTTTAAATAAAAAATTTAAAATATTAATAAATGTAATATTAAAATATTTAAAATTATTTTATAAAAATTGTTTTCTTCTAAGAAATTGATGCAAGAAACTAATTATCTTATAACAAAAAAAAAATTTTTGTCTCAAAGAAATTTTTTCTTTAGTTCAAGAATAATTTTGTATATCAAGACGAAGTGAGTGATTTCTGGTTACAAGAATTTTTGTTTCATTCAGTGCAATTTTTTATTTTAGACCAAGAGAATAGTAACGAACAATTTTTTTCACTTAAGTCAAGATATTCTTTTTTTCTGTGCAGGTATGTGCAAGCTCGGGCAAAAAGTGGTAGATTTTCCCGAGATCCGAATGTGCCACTTTGAGCTCAAATGTGCTCGCAGGACTTTAAAGCACATTTAAGAATGAATAAATTATTATCTATAAACGTTTAATTTTAAATTGCAGGGTCGTATTTCTACTTGCAAAAATTTTTCATTTAATGCTATATTTAAACAAATTTAATAAAAAAAGCGCTATAGCCACTGAAATTTATTAGAGTAAAATTAATTTTTAAATTTGAAAGTGAAAAAATTAATGCAACAAATCCAATGAAACGAAGATGTGCGCATTCGAGCGAAAAGTGGCACATTTCCGAGCGAGGGAAGCAAATGAAGCGCGACGCGGAGCGGCGCGCTTCTTCCCGAGATCGGAATGTGCCACTTTGAGCTCGAATGTGCACACTCGGTTTTAAACACGATTCACAATGATTTAAGCCAATAAATTAGACGAAAAATCATTTAAATAATTTTAATCGTTTCCTCTCACTCGTACTGACAAGATTGTCGTATCTTTTCCCTCACTCCCACTCATTGCTATGGTAAAAAAACATTTTTCGAACATAAAATCTATATTTAATGAACTAAATCAAATTTTTCGATTTGAAATACGAAAATGTGCACGTTCGAGCGAAAAGTGGCACATTTCCGAGCGAGGGAGGCAAATGAAGCGCGACGCGGAGCGGCGCGCTTCATTTTCCCGAGATCGGAATGTGCCACTTTGAGCTCGAATGTGCACACTCGGCTTTAAGCACGATTCACAACAATTAATTGACGTTCATAATCGACTAATTTTTTCTCTCAAATTTCACTCCCAAAAGAAGTACAACTTCAAGAAAAAATGTCCTTTGCTTGAAACAACCCCCCCAAATTAAACTAACAAACATAATTAAAACCAATTGAACATTTCAGATCAGCAAATTGTTTATAAGAAATTTGAACGTCACTATGACATACGTCGAGCTACAAACGGAACTCTTCAAATACATCCCCAAGGTGTGGATCACGAAGCTGTACAGATGCCTCGACTACGCTTTCGTGCAATTCAGAACTCACGAGGAAGCCGAGTGCGCCCTTAAACTACTCGGAGGTCGGTTTTTGTGTTTACAATTTAAAAATTTTGATCTCAAAAATTATTCTGCAGGAATCGACTTCAACGGCCGATCCATCGAGGTGTCTTGGGCTCGCCCTCAAATTTACAGCAAATGCTTCCAGATGAAATCGCCAATTCACAATTACTGCACGTAATAAGTTGTACCATGAACTTTTGCGATTTTTTTAATTGTTTTTTTTTTCTAGATCCGTCCCCCCGCGGATGAGAAACCAGGTGATAGAGCTTAGAAGAGAGCGTACTGCTTTTCTTTCAGAACGGCGCAATATTCTTCAACAGATTTTTGTAACTAGACCGTTTTCGATATACAGTACCACCTCTGCATGATACGAATCTTACGAATTTTCACATAATTATGATCTTCACTCGGTCGCAAACCCCAAAAAAATTAATTTTAGCTGCCTAAGGCCTTTTATTGCTGCCTAATTTACATTTTACCTACTTTTACATATACACTTACAAACCCTTCGCACCAATCGCTTTTCTGACCCAAGGCAACTAATTTTAGGCAGTCGCCAAGTCGTCGTAACATGCAGAGGTAGTACTGAATCAACATTTCTATTAATTTTTTTTTTTTTAGAACATTGAAGAAGAAATTGATTCGGCTTCAACTTCTGGGTTACAAAGAATCTTTTTAAAAGGTCGCTAATTTAATGACCGAATTTTTTGATTTAAATAGCATGTTTTAAATCATTAATTATTGTATTATCTTTTTACTATATAAGCATTACTAACATTGATTCGATTTTGAATACTCTTTAAAATGAATTACTTTTAATTTTTATTAATTGTCTACTGTTATTATTACTGATTCTTAACTTTTTTCAATATTAATTATACTATGTATTGATATCATTTTTATTAAATACTTTTTTCATGAGCGCACACTTGTAGCAGAATTATTGTGCCCTAAAAAGAGAAGACTACTGTACTCTCTTGCAATCACTAAACCGCTTTATCAAAATTAATTGTTTAAAAGTTTCATATCATCTTAAGTTTTGATTACATTTTTTTTTCAATCAAAATTTTCACTTTTATGATATTCACTCTGTAGCAAACCCTAAAAAAAATTAATTCTAGCTGCCTAAGGCCTTTTATTGTTGCCCAATTTACGTTTTACCTACTTTTACATATACACTTACAAACCCTTCTCACCAATCGCTTTTCTGACCCAAGGCAACTAATTTTAGGCAGTCACCAAGTCGTCGTAACTTGCAGAGGTAGTACTAATCTACATTTCTATTCATTTATAATTTTTTTTAGAGCATTGAAGAAGAAATTGATTCAGCTTCAACTTCTGGGTTACAAAGAATCTTTTTAAAAGGTCGCCAATTTTTTATGTTTAATAACCGAATTTATTGATTTAAATAGCATGTTTTAAATCATCATTAATTATTGTATTATCTTTTTACTATACATATAAGCATTACTAACATTGATTCGATTTTGTATACTCTTTAAAATGAATTACTTTTAATTTTTATTAATTGTCTACTGTTATTATTACTGATTCTTGTTTTTTCACTATTTATTATACTATGTCATTTCCAATTACATACCTTTTTCATAAGCGCACACTTGTAGCATAATTATTGTCCCTAAAAAGCGAAGACTACTGTACTCTCCTCCAATCAGTAAACCGCTTTTTTAAAATTAATTGTTTAAAAGTTTCACATCAAGTTTTGATTACATTTTTTTTTAAATCAAAATCGCTATCTAGAAACCAAAAAAAAATCTTTGTGTACATTTTTGAAGTGAAACTCGTTTCAAAATCAATTTTTAAAATCTCAAAAAGCTTCGCATGTTCTAAAAACGAAATTCATCTAAATAATTTAATTCAAAAGAAAATTGTACAACTACCTTCTGCACACACCCCTAAGTTATTAATGAAAAGATCGATGAAAAAAACAGGTCGCTTTTGTTCGATTCTATGTAGAACAATCCAGTTTATTTTTCAAGGTAATAAGGCAAGTTTATAAATAATAAAGGCATCCACAGTAATCATACTCAGGTCCTGAATTAACAACAAATGGACGACGGAAAATACACACAATAACCAACGGAATCTAAAAAAAGCACGAAAACTAAAAGAGCACTAATCATCTTTCCAAGTGGCGAAAAAAAGGGACGAAGTTGACGAGATTTGCTAGACGACGTCGTCAAAATCGCACAATTACGACGTGCCTTATCTCGTTTTGGGCGCCGCAAAAAAAGGAACCGTTCTCTAATTGTAAGAAGAAAGAAAAACACCTGTCCGTAACAGTCGCCGATTTATTAATTGCGATTATCTTATTGAAAAAAAGTTGGAAAAGAAAAGCTTTATAAACAATTCAAAGGACACGCGTCCATTACAGAATATTACAATGATTAAAATCAAAAGGCGCGTTATACAATACTACATTATTTCGATTATTGTAATTTTTAGAAAAAACCTACGCTGCTTGCTTAATATAGTTGAAATGACTATGTACAACATGCATGCATTATTAAAAAGCAGAAAAAATCAACAGTCGAACCGTATCGATTGTCCCATTATTTTATTTCAGTTCACATAAACAAGCTGGACTTATTTTAAACTTTCAAAAACTGAAAGGATTTTTTTTTAATTAAAATGTTTACATTCTTGTACGATTACTCAGAATAATTTAATTTAGTGTTTAGTTTTTGTGAGAATTCAAGTTTTCGCGCGTTCGACAGGAAATTCATCGATTTTCCTCGACTGAAATGTACCAGGCGACATCTGAGAGCAAAGCAATGAAGTATAGCCGGAAAACCTGGTTTCCAATTTTCATTTATAACAGGTAACAGCGAGCTTTTCTTATAGGTGGCGCCCGATTCGTGAAACGCGCAAAAAAGCTCTACGGCGCGAATTATAACTCAAAAGCGAAGAGTTTGATTTAAGAGCGATTTTCGTCAAATGAAAAAGGATTGAATTTGAGCAAACAGGTGGGTTGGAAATTTTGATTTTTTTAAGGGACTGCTTTTAAAACTGAACGAAAAGTTTTGCTTACAATATTTTTATTTCAGAGAACGCTCGTTTAACCTTCCGCATACTAGGTGACTAAATGTCACATGCTATACTAGGTGGGGTTTGCCATGCCCCGAAAATAAAATGAAATAAAATCAAGTTTTAGTAAAGTAGCAAGTATGCATTAATTGTTTTACTTAGTAACTGTTCCTAAAATATTTTTTTTTAATTCCATCTCATAGAATATTGAAGTACCAGTTGGCTAAAATATATATGCGTTGATATTAAGTTACTCAACAACAGGTTGCGCTACATAACAATGTTAACATGAAAACTTATCTGTACTATACTATTATAATAGTGTAATTGTCTGTTTGTTTGTTCAAGTATCATGCAAAAACTACTATAGACCAATTTTGATTAAATTTTTTGTATGTTTTAATGTTTCATTTTGTCTTTGGCCCAAAATTTCAACTTTTAATTACTGAAAAAAAATTCTATTACGCCATATGCTGTTTTTGCATGTGTCTTTCGGAGAAAAAAGGCTTAAGATTGCAAATTTGGGTAGTCTTTAAAAATTAGTATAAAACTGTTGAAGCTACCACTTGTGTGCACTTATGAAGTAATACTTCTTTGGCGTAACTCTATTAAATATAACCACATGCAAAAACTAATAGAAATAAATTAAATAAATACGAAGATGTGCGCATTCGAGCGAAAAGTGGCACATTTCCGAGCGAGGGAGGCAAATGAAGCGCGACGCGGAGCGGCGCGCTTCATTTTCCCGAGATCGAAATGTGCCACTTTGAGCTCGAATGTGCACACTCGGTTTTAAGTGTGATGCACAATAATTTAAGCCAATAACATAGACAAAAAATTAGTTGAATAATTTTAGTCGTTCCCTCTCACTCCCATTTACATGAATGTCGTATCTTTTCGCTTCCTTGCACTCATTGCTATGGTAAATACGTTTTTCCAACATAAAATCGATATTTACTAAACTTAATTTAAATTTTTGATTTGAAAGAGTTAAGGATAAAGTAGACAAATCTAATAAGTACGAAGATGTGCGCATTCGAGCGAAAAGTGGCACATTTCCGAGCGAGGGAGGCAAATGAAGCGCGACGCGGAGCGGCGCGCTTCATTTTCCCGAGATCGGAATGTGCCACTTTGAGCTCGAATGTGCACACTCGGTTTTAAGATCGATTACAAAACGTCCCGTTTCAACAAAAAAAAAATTGTTCACGTTAGTTATACCCCACCTAGTACACGGAAGGTTAAGATTAAAAGTTTTCTATAAAAATTAATATATTTTAATTTGATAGAAAACTTGTTTAATTAATTATTTGCATGGTATTATTTTTTGATTGTGACTAAAAATGTACAAGTCGAAGGACCGAACTTGCTTATTTCTCAAAAACTAAAGCTCCAATTTTCATTTTGTAAAAGCTCATTAAAATTGAGTAAAACCGTGCCTGGGGCTTTTAACTTTCAATTAATTTTGATTTTTTCTATGGGACGGCTTAGAGTAGAATTGAAAAATTTGCTTGAAATTTTTAGGACTTAAGTATTCCTCGAGATTGAATGATTGAAAGTTTTCCATGAAAATTGATTGATATTTTAATATGGTGGAAATCCCATTTTATTATGTGCATTGAATTTTGTTTTATATTTTGACTATAACATGTGAGATATAGGTACCTAACATGACCATTTTCTTTCCTCTTAAAACGGGACACTTAGTAATTTTTAATTAAAATACAGTAGCACCTCGATAAGTCGAAGTTTTCATAACTCGAACCTGTTTCCCTAGAACTTGCCTATTTCAACGTTAATATTTTTATATCGATAACTCGAATTTTTGATAACTCGAATTATTTTTAGTTTTCCTTCAATTTCGACTTATCGAAGTTCGACTGTATTTCGTTTTTATTTTAAATAGTTACATTTAAATGTTTGCATTTTTTTAAATTTAATTGTGGAGAGCTACTACCCTAATGCCAAAATACTGGCATCCATAGCAATGGATTTGCGAAAAAATTGATAAAGGAATATGTATTACATTGAACCCTAGTTCTTGGGGTATTTATAATTTTATAAAAATATTTATTTTTTATCATATTTAGTAGTTGAAATACGAAACGAATTTGTATGTAGATATTAGTGTATGTATTGTACATGATTCCAAATATTGTTCAACGTGCTTCGCCCCCGTTGCCCTACAAACCAAACTGATAAATATTGAATCGCCCCGACTAAATTCAAAAATAAATTATTAAGCGCGTCTCTTTGTGCCGCCGCCGCCGCCGTCCAAGATCGGCATATCAAATGCCAAAGAAACACGTGCAAATTGCTTAATCAATTCAAAGGTGCTCACCGCGCCAGCCAGCAGATAAAAACTCGCTTTGCTTTCGTTAATTTCCTGACAGATGTGAAAAATTTCGAATAAAGGCCCAAATAACATTTAGTACTTCTGTCGAGTGTACGTGCTTTGTTCTAAATCTAAACAGATACTACATAAAGGCGTTACTTTCGGTCCAACATAAAAGCTCACGGTTCTCTAATGGAAAACGCGGTCAATTCGCTGGATCGTTTTAAAAAATTTAATTAAAAAATAGTATACTTAGTACAAATTCACATTATAAAACTTTTGATAGTAAAATATTTTGTTTGGCTCATATTAAAAGTACAAAATTTTGAAATTTTTGCCATAATAACCATTATGGTAGCAACCCTTGTGCATTTTTCAAGAAAGTAGTTTCGTTTTTTAATTAAAATAAAATTCAATTTTTTAAAGGGTTTCGTAAGGATCGAAAGGAATGGTGCAAGGTGAGAGCTACATGGTGGATGTGACTTCAGTCCCCAACCAAGCTCCAATAATTTTTGACGAGTTACCATAGATGTGTGAGGTCGAGCGTTGTCATGGTGGAACATAATTTGCTTGTTCTAAATTTAAATAAAAAATTTGCGATTTATTTTTCCCATCGTGAGGGTCAGGCAATTAGCAATGGGAACAACAAAATTTTAAACAAATGAGACCAACACGGGTTCACCAAATATTTGTTGGAAGTGTCCCCCGAAATTTGTTTGAGGATGTATTGGTACCTTAATTTAAATACATGGGCTCTATTTACATACTTCGCATTATGGTATGGAGAATCCAAGGAATATGCATTCGTTACGTACGAATTATTAACAATGGTTAAACTTGTTGGTTACCACCTTTATTAATTTCGAAGCTTAACCTGGTCAGAGAATATGGGTGCAAAAATTCATCGAAAATTGCAGATTTCCTTTAAAAGAGATACCAACCACTCTGATCGAATAAAAGAGAGATATTTCTTAATTTAAGTAAAAAATATTATCCGGTATCCCTCAAACCATCAGCGTGTCCTAAACGGGGGGCACGCTTTTTTTTAATTTTCAGGTCGTAGATTGGCGACCATTGCTCGCAAAATTTTAAGTTTCTATAAAATCACAATAAGACAAGTCTAACCGCATTAAATTTAAAAATATGTCACAAAGCCCCCTCCCCAAACAAATTGTAATAAAAATACGCAGCGTCTTATGAAATAGAAATTATTTCTTTAATTTAAATCGCTTACCACTAAAACTCCTTTAGTACAGAAAAATATCAAGATGTCCTTTACCTGAAACAAAACCAAAATTAGTCTTGGCACCATGTCCAAACTTAAGAACACTGTCCCAAAGAGCATATCTCTGAGATATCCATTAATTTGAATTAATTAAACATTTCACTTTTACACGGTTTTCAAAAGTGAAAATTCTAAAAATAATAATTTCAATTATTTAAATAATTAATTTACAGGTAGTTGATGGAAGGGTCACTGACATCAAATTTTTAGCAAAACCTCCCAAACGAATTATCTAGTCTGGCATTTCTGCACGTAATTAATGAACCCATTTACTTCGAGAATTATTTTAATAATTATTTTCCAGCTCGGACCCCCCAAGGACGAAAAGTCACGTGATACAGGTTAAAAGAGACCGTAATGCTTTTTTATCTCGTCGGGAAACTACCCTTCGTCAAATTAATGCGACAAAGTCTTTTTCGTGCTATTACCAATTACATTAATTTTAATCTTTTTCGGCGTGTTTGAGAAGAAAATGTTCTCCTTTCGGCGTTAACGAGGCATTAATTTATATTTTTATTATCAGCTTTTATTAATTTTAGAATGCATGCTTTATACCTATATTATTTTTAAACATTTTTAGTAATTATATATTAAGTATACCTAGCAGTTATTTATTCTAATTCAATTATGAACGCTTTTAAAAAATCGCTCTTAATTTTTACTAATTCTGATTTACTATTATTATTGATTCTTAACTAGTTTTACTATTATTAACTAATATAATTTTTATGAATACGTACTTCTTACGAAAAACGTGCACCTTTAATATAATTGTTATCCCTAAGAAAAAAGTTCTTGTGGACTATTGTATCAAAGTTGAAAGTAATAGCCACATTTCCGAAATTGCTTGTTTAAAAATTTCACGCCGTGCTTCTGATTTGATTTATTTATAGATGTATGGCGCTACATACTACATTAATATTTATTTTCTCAGAAACTTGAATCAGTCATCGAAACCTTATAAGCATAATTTAATTTAAATGTTATTAATAAGTTAAAATAAGCCGTTCCGACTTGTGTTTATTTTCAGCAAGAATGTGACGATGCGGTAATTAATATAAAAGCTCCAATCAAGTTTCCTTTGTTTGATGTTATTAAACCTTAGGGAACATTGTTGAGAAATGCAATACGAACTCCATAATTTATAACACCGAAAAATAAACGATATCAATATTTGTGCTTAATATGCTTGATTTTTATTTTTGAAGTTATACTTCTTTTGGTGCCAACAAAAGAAGTTGCGCGTGCACAACAAAACCGTAAATTAACATTTAAATGTTAATAAATTAATTATAGTGAATCGTGCTTAAAACCGAGTGCGCACATTCGCGCTCAAAGTGGCACATTCCGATCTCGGGAAAATGAAGCGCGCCGCTCCGCGTCGCGCTTCATTTGCTTCCCTCGCTCGGAAATGTGCCACTTTTCGCTTGAATGCGCACATCTTCGTATTTGTTTAATTTATTTCTATTAACTTTTGCATGTGGTTATATTTAATTGAGTTACGCCAAAGAAGTATTACTTCATAAGTGCATAAATGCAGAGGCTTGGTAATTGTGCTTAAAACCGAGTGTGCACATTCGAGCTCAAAGTGGCACATTCCGATCTCGGGAAAATGAAGCGCGCCGCTCCGCGTCGCGCTTCATTTGCCTCCCTCGCTCGGAAATGTGCCACTTTTCGCTCGAATGCGCACATCTTCGTATTTCTTACATTCCTCTAATATATTCTTCGCTCTTTCAAACCAAAAAATTTAATTTAGTTCAATAAATATCGATTTTATGTTCGAAAAACGTATTTTTACCATAGCAATGAGTGGGAGCGAGAGAAAAGATACAACAATCTTGTCAGTACGAGCGAGAGCGAACGATTAAAATTATTTAACTGATTTTTCGTCCAATTTATTGGCCTAAATCATTGTGAATCGTGTTTAAAACCGAGTGTGCACATTCGAGCTCAAAGTGGCACATTCCGATCTCGGGAAAATGAAGCGCGCCGCTTCGCGTCGCGCTTCATTTGCCTCCCTCGCTCGGAAATGTGCCACTTTTCGCTCGAATGCGCACATCTTCGTTTTATTCGATTTCCTGCTCCAATTTTCGCACTTTCAAATTGAAAAATTAATTTTAGTCCAATAAATTGCAATGGCTATAGCGCTTTTTTTGATTAAATTTGTTTAAATATGGCATTAAATCAAGGATTTAGTTCCAAGTATAAATACGACCCTGCAATTTACAATTAAACGTTTATAGATAATAATTTATTTATTCTTAAACATGCTTTAAAATCGAGTGCGCACATTCGAGCTCAAAGTGGCACATTAAGGACTCGGAAATGTGCCACTTTTCGCTAAAATGTGCAAATCCTCGTATTTCTTCAATTTGTTTACATTAATTTTTGGATTTAAAAAGAAAAGTAGACTTTTAACCGAAATATACAAGAAACACTACACCTATCCGTCGATTTACACACTACTTGTTTTACACGAATTCGCTTTTACGCGATTTACAAAAATTAAAATTCCAAAAATACTCAAGAATGAAAACTATTGAAAAAAAACATTTTTGCTATATAAGATGTGTACTACTTTTAGTTATTTTTTAAGAGAATTCG
Organism: Sinopyrophorus schimmeli; assembly: GCA_036325965.1. NCBI lineage: Eukaryota > Metazoa > Arthropoda > Insecta > Coleoptera > Elateridae > Sinopyrophorus > Sinopyrophorus schimmeli. The sequence continues at coordinate 191,257 of JARFIZ010000186.1, forward strand.
TTGGATGACACTAATATTATAGCGAAAACAGAAATTCTTTCTATTTTTATGCACACACATAAAGTAATTCATCTAAAATACTTCTAAGCCCCGTTTTACAGTGAAGATAGGTTTCCCAGAAAACAATAAATTAAAAAAAGCTAAAATGTGCTTAATTGAATTATTTATTTCGATGTAAAATAAACGTAGATAATGCATACACATTCTTATGAATTGGATGTATGTATGTACCCACTTTTTATATCATAGATACCTAGTATTTTTTTTAATGCACTGAAGCACGAAAAAATAACATCTATTTAGCGTTAAAAATATGTTAATTTCTAAATGTAATTGACCAATTTATGCACATTTTGCTTTGCTTTCGATTTACAAGTTTTCCTACACCAAAAAAAGATAAATTCGATTTACACGGTTTTCTGCGGAACCTATCTACCGTGTAAATCGGGAATTGGGGACGCGCAGTAACATATGATTTGGAAACCAGTGGTCTAGCTATACGCAAGCGCAATATGTGGTTATACCTATTTAATATGGTCACGACAAAGAAGTATGACTGCTAACGCGCGGACATAAGTGCACGCACCAGTATTTATTAAAATTTCAGTGATCTTTGAAAGCAAGTTGTTACACATTGATTTAAAACAAAATCAATTTAAAGAAGATTAAGAAAATTAAAAAAATAGGTATCTTAGTTTGAGTACAGAATACTGATATAAATATTTTATTGGTAATTACTGCAACAATATCAAAATTAACGTACAAAGCACAAACTAAAAATAAATTAATAACATACTAATAACACAAGGCGATATTCTTAGAATTTTACAAGGGGGCCATAAGAAATAAATAAAATAATGTATGATTACGAAGCAAAAAAATTCCGTCTTCTATTCATAAGTTTAAAAAAATATTTTCTCAAAGAAAAAGATATTTTTTTGTAAAGTTTCAACATTCTAAAATTTTGTTTTTGTTTTTTTTTAATGATCTAAACTTTCAACTCTTCAAGTGCGTTTTTCTTGTAGGCTTTACATAGCGCACTATTTACTTTTTCGACGATTCATAATCCTCTAAAACCCGAAAATTCAGAACCTCAAAATTTCCTGAAGCCAAAAAATATTTCAGGTGTTCATATTTGACGAAAGTTAAAAAATTGCGGTTCCTAGAAAAAGGCCGCCAAAGTGTTATTATCAAACTCGTATTTTCAGTTGATTTTAGGAAGGGTCCAAGGTTAGAAGATCTGTGCCATTCTATGCGACCAATGCTGTGTGGGGATGAAGAAACGCTTACATTGTAACAAGTTTTTCAGCTTCAGTTTCGATTAGTGACGCGAGCGCGTTTTTACTCTGCAACTTGTTTTTTTTTTGCTATCGGCGATAATGGCACCGCTCAAATACAAAGGCGACCTCGGCCGCTTAGAAGAAGAGCTGAACAATCGCCTTAAGAATTTGGAAATGATCACCGGATATCCGATTTACGATTTGAAATATCTGCGAAAAGTTGGACCTCCAATAAACAGCACGATAACGCCCAGCAGAGGCTCGGAGGTTTTCATCACCAACTTGCCCTGGGACGTCTTCGAAGACGAGATCTACGCGATCTTCTCGAAGGCTGGCACCATTTACGATATTCGCTTGATGATCAGACCGTCGGGCCTGGCGGGTCGCGGATTCGCCTTCATCCGCTACCACAACCCCGAAATAGCGAAGAACGCAGTGCAAATGTTCAACAATAAAAGTATCCGTCCGAACCGAAGGATGGCCGTGCAAAAGTCCAAAGAAAACAATCGACTCTTCATCAACAACATCCCTTTGAATAAAACGAAATTGGAAATTTGGGACGAACTGTTGAACAACGGTGTTCAGGCAATTTCGGACGTCATCACTTATAAGTCGTACAACGATCAGAACGTGAACCGCGGATTTGTCTTTGTCGAGTTTTTTACGCACGAAGATGCGGCTACCACGAGACGCAGATTTTGCAAGGCGAAGCAGCTCTTCCTATGGCAAAAACCTGTGATCGTCGATTGGTCCAAGCCCATGACCGAAGTCGACCCCAACGTTATGAAAAATGTAAGTCTTTTCAAATTTTATTTTATCTCTATTTAAATAGTTAATAACTTTTGAAGTTATACTTCTTTTTGCGATTGCGCGTGCGTTTCTAACGAAAATTCGACAGTTGAATTTCGTCGTCTAAGAATTTAAATTAATTATGGTGAATGAATTAAATCAAAGTTATTATAAATAAAGTAGTATTATTTGGAAAGTAAATTAATAATTGTGAATCGTGCTTAAAACCGAGTGTGCACATTCGAGCTCAAAGTGGCACATTCCGATCTCGGGAAAATGAAGCGCGCCGCTCCGCGTCGCGCTTCATTTGCTTCCCTCGCTCGGAAATGTGCCACTTTTCGCTCGAATGCGCACATTTTCGTATTCGTTGAATTTATCTACTCTATTCTTCGCTCTTTTAAATTTTATATTCGAAAAACGTATTTTTACCATAGCATTGAGTGGGAGCGAGCGAAAAGATACAACAAAACCATAAGTACGAGTGAGAGGGAATGATAGAAATTATTTACTAGTTTTTCGTCACCGAAATTATTGCCAATACATTTCAGCTATACAAGATTTGTATTTGGATGGTTTTTAAGACAATTCGTCGGATGACACTGATATTATTAATTTTATCAAAATTTGTTTATATTAATTTTTGAATTTCAAAAGAAAAGAGGGTTACCGAAAAGAGTAATGTGCCTGACAGGGTGTTTCATCTTTAGACGATATTTTTTTTCTCTATCCTACCTGCAAAGGAGTTGTCCCAGTTTGAAATAATTTTCTTTGATCTTATTGAAATTTGAATCATCAAATGAGGACTAAATATAATGATGAATAACACAAAAAAATTGTTTATTGATTAAAAGGGAAATGAGCAAGAGCATATCGAATTAAAAATGAAAAGTTATCATAACTTTTTTGTTAACAGAAATAATTGAAATTTTTTTTCAAATTGCTGTTTATAGTTAATGAAAGCATCTAAAAAATTATATCAAATTTTTTCAATAAAAATGTTGCTGTTGCCAAATATATCTTAATAAAGTTAAACACTGAAGATTTGTTGAACAAATTGCAAAATGTGAGAATTGCTATACTGAAGAGAGAGAAAAAGGGAATTATTGTTTTTGAAACTTATTAATTTTTTTCCCTCAAATTATGTTTAAGAATAAATAAATTTATCAGTTTACAAAATTTAAATTAAATCTGAAGAGTTTTATCCAAACTGGGACAAGTCCTTTGATAGGAAAAAAATATATTCCTGTTGGGAAAAAAATTGTAAATGCATTCGAGGTTTCGCTCACCCAAAAAATTTTTTTTGATTTCAACTCATTTTTTCGATATTCAATTTTTTTTTTCGAGCAATGAGAGTGTTAAGCTTTTGTAGGGCATTAAATTTGCTACAAAAAAGTTACTACGAGCTTAAGATCTACGACGAATAGTTTTCCTTTTGTTATTTTATCACTTATAGCCAGGACAGAAAAAAAATTACGCCTAGAAATGAAACACCCTAGTGCCGAAATAAAACTGCATATATGGGAGCGAAAAGTGCATATTTTCCCAACACCAAATTGTACACTTGGCTTTTACCCAAAGAAGTATAACTTCTAACGTACCGGGTTTTTTTTCCGGGGGCGCTTTTAATGTCTCTTACACTTTGACGAAATTTTAACCTAAAATTCATTGGGATTTGAGGGGAAAATAATAATGTTCAAATTCACAAAATAATTTTTAATATCTTATGAAAGGTTGAATTTATTTGAATAAAAATAATATAAGTTGTAGATGTTATTAAAACACATTTTGGAAAAAATTAAGTAGCTTTTTGAGTCATGGGAACGGCATGGAAAAAAATATAATTTGCAAGAATTTTTTTTGGGGTGCAAGGGGGCTTTGGGATCACTCTAATTTGTTTAGAAAATAAAATAATCTGTGTAAGTTAAAAATCTGAAAATTACACAGGTTATAGAAAACTTAACGAAGATTTCTTTCAAAAAAAAATTTTAATGGGGTCAAAGCCCCTTGATCCTCAAAAAAAATCTTGGTATTTCTTACATTCGTCTAAGATATTCTTCGCTCTATCAAACCAAAAAATATAATTTAGTTCCGTAATAATATAGATTTTATGTTCGAAAAACGTATTTTTACCATAGCAATGTGTGGGAGCGAGGGAAAAGATAGGACAATCTCGTCAGTACGAGTGAGAGCGAACGATTAAAATTATTTAACTGATTTTTCGTCTAATTTATTGGCCTAAATCATTACGAATCCTGTTTAAAACAGAGTGTGCACATTCGAGCTGAAAGTGGCACTTTTCGTTCGAACGTACACATACCCCTCATTCATTGTATTTGTTTAAATTATATTTTTTTAAGGGAAAACAGTCGTTTAGCTACACACAACCGCAAGGCACGCAACATAATACGTAGTTATATTTAATTTAGTTACGCCAAAGAAGTATAACTTCTGACGCGTGTACATAAATACATGCACGGTTTTTTTTTTCAAAAAAAGTTCTTTTAGAAAACAGTCCGTAAAGATTAATGCTATAGCACATGGGTGTTGAAACTTAATTAAACACGTAGTCATTTAATGCCACACGGCCCATATCACATTTCCAAATTTTTTAAAAATTATATTTTTAATTGAAAATTCCCTTTTTTCGTCATTTTTGAATTGCTTTTACCTCATCCTAAAAATTTGTTCGTATTGTAGAAAAAAAAATTTCTGTCATGATTAAGCCTTTTTTAATAACGTTAACACGTACCACAACCGAATCATTGAAAATTGAAATGTAAATTACATTGGTTTTTTCAATTTGTTTTGTTTTATATTTTTCGTTACCTAAAATGGGTTTAAAAAAATCTTCTATTGCATAAGATTGATGTCCATACTTTTCATAAAATGCAGGAAAAACAATTTTTAAAAAGCTGGGGGATTTTATTGTTTAACATTGTTAATTAAATTGTAAATTTGAAGAATTTATGGAATATTCGACAATTTTGAAATTTATTCTATTATTTTTTACAATATATTTGCATAATTTAATACACATAAGCTGTAACGACGTATTTCATACAAAGACGTCGTTTCAAAGTATAAAAGCCAAAAAAAAGGAGGGGCTAAAATGGGGTCATATAAGATTCAACTGCGAACGATTTTTTTGCGAAAAATTTGATTTTGATTTTTTATGATTGACTTGATAATATCAACAATAAATAAAACTAATACGAAAATGATCAAAATAAAGGACACCCCAAGGAGTATTGATAGGATAACTAAAATGCATTATGTGATTAAGTGAATTTTGGGTAATAATTTCCTCTAAGCTCAATTATTTTTTTTTTATTTCAGTATATCGTGGGCCACAAAAAATTACCTTGAGGGCCGCCAGTTTAACACCCCTGCTTTAGCACAAACGTTCTGAAATTTTCCACCTTCATAAAAATAAAATTTCGTTAATTGCATTTAAAAGAATTTACCTATATATCCGTTATTTTTGAAAATATCTTCAATCTGGTCGACTTTGGGAAATCTTATACAATTATTTTGTTCCCTTAAAAAAATTCGAGTGTTAATTTGAAATGGCGAATTCAATTTTTTTTAGATATCTATGGTCAACTATTATTTTTTAATTGATATCTCTCATATTACCAGATCGTAAAAAATATGACCGGATGTAATTTAATAAACAATTCTTTAATCTGTTTTTTTAACATGTAAACAAACTGTACTCTAAGAAACCATCTAATTTATTAGTGTTTTCGTCGAACCCAACAAGTTATTTGTTTATGTTCAGGTTTGTCGATTGTTCCTAAGAAATTTGGACATGGAAATATCGAAAGACGCATTACAAACGATTTTGGAAGGCATTTTGGACATGGATTGGGTCGAAAAAGTCTATAAGAAGAAAAATTACGGCTTCGTCCATTTTATCAACCGCAAGAAGGCCGAAATTGGCATGAACAAAATTAGGAGTGAGTAGTAGTCTTGTCTTTAAATCAAAACGTACACTTAAAATAACTATTAAAGTAATCTCTAAAATTAATTCAATTGCCCAAAAGGTAGAACTAGTAAAAGCTGAATTTAAAACAGAAAATCATTATTTTAGCCTATTTTCACGGAACCGATGTCGAAGTCCTTTGGTCCATTCCACCGCCTACAGACTCCAAAGAAATAGACGAGGACTTGTAAAGCACCCCCAAACCCATTTATAGTAATTAACTAATTAAACGAACTTTCAGCTCGACCACTTTGGTCAGGATGCAAGAAGTCAATCTCCAGTTGCAAGTAACAACAGAAGGCGTTCAGGGATCCCAGCACAGCATCATCTCCCAACAGGAATCGCACAAAAGTTACATCCAACAGGAAATGCAACAAAACATCAAAAGTTTCGACGAAAAATCTTTGGTGAGTCGAAGCCAGTGGTCCATCACGGATGGCACCTACAATTACTCCAGCAATTACATCGGCATCAATTGGAGATCGTTGATGGCGAAGGACACGAATGAATTACCCGGCCCCGATTTCAAAAACGCGGACCCTATGAATTTTCCCATAAGCGTTTGGGACAACTCCTTCTTTGAGGAAAAATCGGACGAATTGCCTTTGCCGCTGCACATTTGTGAATTGGGCAGGGAAAAATTTTCCGGAAACGATATTAAGTTTTAGCTCGGCCGCCTCGACGTACCAAATATAAATTTTTTAAAATTATCGAGATTGATTTAACTATACGAATTATTTTTGATTTGATGTCAGTGTTTTAATTTTTGGAGCTTTTGCATATTCGGATTTATGGCTTATTGCTTAGTTTTAGGGATTATTAATTTAGATTTATGTTTACTATTATTGAGGTTTTTCTAGTTCCTGACCATGTTATTTGATGTGGAACGAGATTGTCCGATTAACGATCAATTTCAACAAATTATGTGGACTATTATATTATTTTTTACTATTTACAAAAAAAATGCAGCAAACGATTTGTTTTTAATTTATTAATCATGCAATAAAAACTGGATCATTTCTAAAACGGTTTGATGCTGCGTTTAAAATTTTGGGAACGTCTGTTTTCGATTATTTAGTTTTACATTTGATAATAAATATAGCTTGTAATTAATACATATGTACCACCTCTATTAGCTCTTAAGGATGTTTTTCTAAAAATGTTTAATGATTGTTATTTTTGTGTAATACGTAGATTTTTTAATAAAATAGCATTATATATTGAGCGGTGTTTTTTTTTTGATTCATCGTTTCTAAATAGAAAAACCGCATTTACTTTATTTGACCCAAAGAAATATATTAAGTTCGATCGATTCCATTTCGTCTGATTGCGTGCTGAAAATGCATGACTTTGATATTTTCCAGAATAATCGCGTTTGATCCCTTTTCATTTTAATTGATAAGAATTTACTTCTGGATTAAATTAAATTACTAAAACTGCGCCCCTTAAAATATTTGTTTTTAAAGTGAGCGAGCGTAATTGACCTATCTTAAAAAAGTTTTAAAATTATGTAAGCGCGGTAGAAGTTATACTTCTTTGGCGTGCCTAGATTCAATATAACCACGTGTAAAAATTAATATAAATAAATTCCAGCGAAAAGTGGTACATGTCCGAGTGAGGCGAGCATGTGGAGCGAAAAATTGTTTCTTAATATTGAAAAATTATGTTAAAACCATAAAGAACTTTTTCCTATGTTATTTAAATGGGAATTCACTTTGAATTTCTTTTCCAAAGGGAATAATTTTTTTTCCTATAAATAATCAATTTTTCTCGTAGGACAGGGAAACAACCTATTGGGCATATTACTCCTTTCTTTTGAAATACAAAAATTAATGGAAACAAATTTTGATAAATACAAGGATGTGTATATTCGAGCGAGAAGTAGCACATTTTAGAGCGAGGGAAGCAAATGGAGCGAAAAAAGAATTTTTTTAATACCGAAAATTATGTTGAAACCAAAAAAACAATTTCCTGTGTTATTTAAATGGGAAATCGAATTTTTGGGTGAGCGAAGCTTCTAATTCACTTAAAATTTCTTTTCCAAATGGAATAATTTTTTTCCTATAAATAATCAAATTTTCTCGTAGGACAGGAAAAAAAACGTATAAAAATGAAAGATCCTATTGGGCATATTACTCCTGTTTTTTGACATACAAAAATTAATGGAAACAAATTTTGATAAATACAAGGATGTGTACATTCGAGCGAGAAGTAGCGCATTTCAGAGCGAGGGAAGCAAATGGAGCGAAAAAATAATTTTTTTAATACCGAAAAATTATGTTGAAACCAAAAAAACAATTTCCTGTGTTATTTAAATGGGAAATCGAATTTTTGGGTGAGCGAAGCTTCTAATTCACTTAAAATTTCTTTTCCAAATGGAATAATTTTTTTTTCCTATAAATAATCAAATTTTCACGTAGGACAGGAAAAAAAAACGTATGAAAATCAAACACCCTATTGGGCATATTACTCCTTTCTTTTGAAATCCAAAAATTAATGAAAATAAATTTTGATAAATACGAGGATGTGCGCATTCGAGCGAAAAGTGGCACATTTCCGAGCGAGGGAAGCAAATGAAGCGCGACGCGGAGCGGCGCGCTTCATTTTCCCGAGATCGGAATGTGCCACTTTGAGCTCGAATGTGCACACTCGGTTTTAAGCACGATTCACAATAATTTAGGCCAATAACATAGATGAAAAATTAGTTGAATAATTTTAATCGTACCCTCTCACTCCCATTTACATAAATGTCGCATCTTTTCGCTCCCTTGCACACATTGCTATGGTAAATACGTTTTTCCAACATAAAATCGATATTTACTACACTTAATTTTAATTTTTGATTTGAAAGATTTAAGGTTAAAGTAGACAAATCTAATAAACACGAAGATGTGCGCATTCGAGCGAAAAGTGGCACATTTCCGAGCGAGGGAAGCAAATGAAGCGCGACGCGGAGCGGCGCGCTTCATTTTCCCGAGATCGGAATGTGCCACTTTGAGCTCGAATGTGCGCACTCGGTTTTAAGCGTGATTCACAATAATTTAGGGCAATAACATAGACGAAAAATTTGTTGAATAGTTTTAATCGTTCCCTCTCACTCCCATTTACATGAATGTCGTATCTTTTCGCTCCCTTGCACTCATTGCTATGGTAAATACGTTTTTCCAACATAAAATCGATATTTACTAAACTTAATTTAAATTTTTGATTTGAAAGAGTTAAGGATAAAGTAGACAAATCTAATAAACACGAAGATGTGCGCATTCGAGCGAAAAGTGGCACATTTCCGAGCGAGGGAGGCAAATGAAGCGCGACGCGGAGCGGCGCGCTTCATTTTCCCGAGATCGGAATGTGCCACTTTGAGCTCGAATGTGCGCACTCGGTTTTAAGCACGATTCACAAAAATTTAGACCAATAAATCACACGAAAAATCAATTGAATAATTTTAATCGTTCTCTCTCACTCGCATTGACGAGATTGTCGTATCTTTTCGCTCCCTTCCACTCATTGCTATGGTAAATACGTTTTTCAAACATAAAATTTATTTTCAAATGCGCGCCCCCTCCCTCGCCCGTCAAAATTGTGCTCTCAACGCGCCAAAAGAAGTATAACTTCGAAAAAGGAAATCGTTAATTGAAAAAAACGTAAAATTCGTAACGCTCGACTAGGCATTGAAAAGCAAATTGATGAGAATGCTTTATGGGCGTTGCGGCGCGTAAATTTCCGTTTCGGGTTATTTTCCTAATAAAATGGTAAGGCGAAGCATGAAATGTATACCCATATTGAAAAGTATAGTGAGGCCGTAAATTATGTAATTTATATCCTTCGGACCAGAAATGCGATCTTTCTTTATTAACTTTGGGCCCATACGTAAACATACCCTCTTCGCCTTCATTTAACTGCTACTTTCGATTGATGAACGTCGACGAAAATTTACACTTTGCCCATTTGTTTATTTATTGTTACAAGTAAACACTTACGAAAAGGAGGATCGATTGCCTCTTCGTTGAGGACTTGCAAAATGATCGACAAGTTCGAATTTATTACGCAAGAAATTTTTTAAATGGTAAGCACAAAAAAATTTTTTTTTACTTTTAGTTTTGGAGGTAAAAAAAGGAAAAAAGACGCGCTCGGAAAAAAATCGCTTTTTCTATACGAATTATAGCGAAACGAAAATTTTGATTTATAATCTAGTACGAGATGTATCAAAAATTAAATACCTTTGTTGCCTTAGTCTTCGTGGGCCTATCCAAGGAGCACTATTGTGCAAAAACGTCGGAAAATGTATTTAATTAATTTCCTCGAAGTGCAAAGTAGCCACAGCACACACCCACCACAAAGCACAACACGATTTCAAACGACTCCGCGATGTGCAAAAGAAGTTTCAATTTGCATCTAATTAAAATATTCTAATTTTCGAAATAAATTAGTCGAGTCGTTTAAACAAAGTTCAAGCAGAATTTGAGACTTCTTCACACGTTGAAAATCACCTGTTTACTGAATTACGAAGGTAATGTTATGTGAATCGTGCAATTTTTATTCGTATCGCAATCGAACACTCTGGTATCGCTATCTATCAAAACAGACGGTCGGAAATTGATAAAATTTTATTCGAACTCTATAAGCTTATTCATGGCAAAGCGATTTATTTGCAATAAATTAGTCATTCGAAATGAAGAAGAAAGGTCGAACGAGATTTATCCGCTCGATGCTGCTGTATTTTGAGTCTTTGCAAAAACCACAATTGCGTTGCTTTTATATTATTAAAAATTAATTAACTCAACATTTAATTTGGCGGTGGTGTGAAAAACGCTGAATTAACCCATTTGCTTTTTTTTTGAAAAAAAAAATTTTAGGTAGTGGTTTCGCTTTAAATTTTTGCGGGACGTTCCTATGGACCCCAAACTGACATAGTCGGAGCCATTCTTCCCTGCTGGACCCCCAAAATTTTGGAGAACACTAAATAATTTGAAAAAATACACTTAGACTGAAAAAAACGATCGTAGTGCTCTTAATTTGGATACCATCGTTAAAAACGACCCCGATTCGGAATCCTGAGACTGTTTCCCATAAGATACGTGCAAAATATGTATAGGGCGCAATGTTAAATTTTCGAGTAATTAAAGGTTGAAGTTTTAGGTTCATTTATGTAGTATTGAATTTTACATTAAAAAAAATTTAGCGCCCTTATTTGTTGACGGATTTTTAAAAACTAAACAGATTCGGATTCGACAGACTTTTTGGCTTCAGACAGGCTCAAAAAACCATAGGCGTGCTGTTTGAAATTCTCGATAAAAACGGGTTCGAAGAGGCCGACTTGTATTTAATTTTTTCTAAATTGCCACTTTGAAAAATCGTAGCTCGGCTATTTGTGAACGGATCTTTAAAGACATTTCAGATTCTGAAAGTCCCTTTATCGCAGCGTAAGATCAGCCGAAAAAATCAACGAGCCCCAATGTTAAGTATGGGAGAAAAACGCGTTCGAATTTTTCAAAATGTAAATTTAGCTAAAATTTTTAATTTTCAAAACGTGTGAACGTTAAAATTATTTATTGCAAAGCACACAGTAAAACGCGAAAAAACAATGATACCTCCATATTCATATTAAATAAAGACACAACAAATTTTTTATTTTCATTAAATAATAAAAAAAGCATTGTAAACTACTTTGAAAATACATATATGGTAAATACCTTAGAACAGAAGCCCGATTCGATTTTCCAAAAGTCCGAAGAAACCGGCAATAGATAGGAGGGACCCCCCACGAAGCCCGTAACGATAGGAAAACACAAAGATCGTACCACTTTGAAATGCACCGAAGTTCTGTGGGGGGAGATAAGTAGCAGGCGAAAACAAATGCGCCACGACGCTCAACCAATAGGAAGCGCTTAGCAACTTCGAACTCATGTAAATTTACAACACTTTCACCGATTTATGCACCTTTAATAATTTTCGTCTGCAATGAGTGGGAGCGCGAGGGAAATACTGTTAGGCGATTCTGAGTGCGAGGGAAGATATTATACGACTTTAACATTGGGAAATGAAATCGAAATTATGTGCAAGGGAATTTATGGATTGATTATAATTTTTTATGGTAAATTAAGGGGTTATGCCTACTTAGGTTAGGTATTTTTTTTATTGCATTTTTTTAATCTTAAGAATATTTCTCCAACATTATATAAAAATTGGGGCACAGGTACAAAAGTTATAATTTAAAAAAAAATAGTTTTAAATAAAAAAAACAACGACTTCAAGCTTTAAACGTGATTATCTCAATACTGTTTTTTTTGCGGTGACCTAAATATTTTAAAAACTATTAAGCCGATCAAACTACAATTTTATGTGCTTATTTGTTATTACAATAGGCAGGGCCTGAACGAAGGATTTTTTGTTTGGGTTAAAATTGTGTTCTTTATTGTAAAAAAACCAAAATCAGTTCGCTTCAAAACTTTGACTTTATCGTAAAATTGTTGTCATTTTTGTAAAAATCAAAATTTTACCAAACCCTTCGTTCAGGCCCTTCGTAATGCAATATACTATCGCAATATTTTTTTTTTATTTTGATTTCACATAAGCCGTTCTGAAGATATCTTGGTCACCGCAACTGATGAAAAAAAACGGACGTTGTAAGAGAAGAGTCGTATTTCATTCATTTTTAAATATTTTTTCATAATAAAATTTGTACATGTGTCTTGAAATAGGTATTTTTTGATAGCATTTTGCGAATTTCAATAAATACTTATTAAAACAGGAAAAAAAATTCTTCAAAATCACGCAATTTTCTCGATTCCAAGTAGGCATAACCCCTTAAGCAAGCTTATTTCCGGAACTAAAATTAAAAAAAATTATTGAAAAATGCTGGAGCACCTTAATTTAAAAATACAACACAAGCCGATCTTGAAGTTGAATTGCCATTAAAATGAATTGTTTATAAAACGTTATTAGGAACACCTCTTCAAATAAAAATATACAAGCGACCCCAACTTTAAAATCTGATTTTTGCAGGACGTTCCTATGAACCCCAAACCGACATATCCGTAGCCATTCTTCTTTGCTCCCCCTTCAACCCAAAAAAATTTCGAGAAAACTTAATAAATCGCATAAAATACACTTCGACTCACAAAAACAATTGTAGCGCCCTCATTTTCGATCCGATCATTAAAAACGATTCGGATTCGGAATCTTGAGGTTTTTTCCCATAACATACTTGCAAAATCGGCGTAGAGCGCAATGTTAATTTTTCGAGTAATTAAGTGTTGAAGTTTTAGATTCATTTTTGTACCACAAAAGTTTACGTTAAAAAAATTGCAGCGCCCTTATTTGTGGTTTTAAGCGTGATTCACAATAATTAATTTACTTCCTAAATAATACTCCTTTATTTATAATAACTTTGATTTACTAACAATATAATTCTGATAAATAATAACTTCATTTATTATTTAATCTAATATAGTATTCATTATTACATTTACTTTATCTATCTTTGTCTTTCTCTCTAAGACGACCACCTTTACAAAAGACCAATTTGAGCAGGAACGTATGGTGGTCGTGTTAGAGAGGTTTTACTGTAATTGATTTCGTGTGGCGCAACCTTTAAGCCAACAAAACGGCTTCTTTGTCGTTTGTTCTTATTGCAAGTTGCACTTAGAACGGATTCACTTCGCAGGAGATTCCCTTAAAAATTAATTATCCATGGGCATTTGAACTCGAATTAATTTTATTACGAAACTTGAGTGCATGGAAGAGTTTCCATCGCAAAAAATCCTAAAAGAGCCCGCAGACATATTAAGTTTAATGGTTTTAAGCAAAACGTAAATTAAACTAAATCCGATTTTAATGTGGCAAAGAAATGCTAAGCATCGTTCATTTTATGGCGCTTCCAGAGTAGTAAATCGTTCAGAAAACCACAAAATAGGAATTATGGCCCTTTTGACCTATTTCCGCGGCGCGCTGCAAATATAGGAGTTGTGCATTTAGAAGCGACGAGAAAAGTGCAACACGAAATGGAAAAAAGGAATTCTTAGGAATTAATTCGATATTACAAGAGGGTTGTAAGATGTATAGTGCTATCAAGGGAAATCCGTTTCATGAGATTTCTTTGGAAATTGTTCGTTTTTTGTTTAACGGAAGCCCGATTGAATTTGTGTGTGTGTGTATGTGTGGTAATGGTTTTCTCAGATTTAAAAAAGTGTTTCGAATTTGTCATAGGTCTAGAATTAACTCCTGACATTATATCACCACCCTCCAATGCTCCCATTATATCAGTTAATTGTAGATAAAAAAAATTCTACGTACAAATTCGTTTTAAGCGATAGAAGGCAATCATTTCTAGCAGAAAATTTGGAGAAATCTCGAATTGTTTGGTTATATCAAAATATTTGTAATTAAATAGATATTAACCAGTATTTGAAAATTATAAAATTATTAATTAATGTATACATTTTTAATACTAAATATGACTGTAACTAAATAGCGCATCACAAGTTTGTTTAACAATTCGTGTTTTATTGTTTTTATTTGTTTTATGCTGACTGGACGAGAACGGGCGCAGGCCGGCTAACCGGCGCATTTACCCTATGTGTTGAAAATTTATTTATTGTTTTTTTTCTTAATAATTTCATAGCGATTTCGTTCTAAAACCTAAATCTTGTGTCTTGAACAAGTTATAATTAGGCTTCATATAGGGGAAGATGGGGTAGCCCCAGACACTTGAAAGAATTAGAAATAAAAAATATAAATAAAAAAATTTATTTATTTTTTATGATTTAAAATGAATGTAGGGACTTTTAAGTTTATACTAATTAAAAATTTGTAATGATATATTTGTTTTTTTAGGAAATATGGCCAATCCAATTTGACCTTATTTTTTGGCAATACAAAAAGTGGCGGGTAGCCCCGGACTAGTACTTATTGGTGGCCCAATCGTTTTTTGCCCTTATAGACATCACAAAAACAATTAATATTTAAACAATTTTTATGTGCCCAGTCTTTGCACTCATAACATTGAATCCAGTCTTCATCAAAAGTTTCTTTGCATATGATGCATTCGGTTTCTTTCTCCCGGTCTTTTTGGGAAAAACTTTGAATATTTTTGTCTATTTTCAATATTTTTAGCAATTTTTTGTTTTTTTGCTTTAATTTATTGTTTTTAGTTTTCTGCTTTTCCTCTAAATTTTGTTTAAATGGAGATGTTAAAATATCGCTCATATGGGTTTTTTGAGCTCCGTTGCTAAATGTTTTTTTGATGCATCAGGAAATCGTAACAGTTGTTTTAACAAATGTGCTGTGCTGATTGAAGGCACCGGGTCAGTATAGATGTTGACCACCGTTGCGATTCGTACTGGATGTGAAAAATACACAAAGTTGACTAAAGTACAGTAATTTAACCACTATTTATTATCACAGTAAATAATAAAGCACCGATAAGTTATTTATTTCAACTGTGGTATAGAGTAACTGTTGAAAAAGATTATTAATTAAGCTAAAATAATGTCCGGCGATACCCGACATTTTAGTGTCCGGGGGTACCGATTCTCAATATTCAACATTTTTATTCAGAGCTCCTAAGATGTAGTAGAAATATTTCAAATACTATTACAAAGTTTAAAAATAATGCATTTTCTTCAACTTAAAAAAATAAGTATTCACACTTACGTTTTCTAGTTGATAACTTGAAATGAAATCTGACGAGCGCGATGAAAATTTTTATATTTTACAAACTACTCCTTAAATTGTAACAGACTCGGTGTTTACGTGACAACTAAATTGCATATGTTTTTACTCTAAACGACGCCTGTTTTAAAGAAGATTTTACCAATGCAACGTGATTAGGTTCTTGGAAATTCTTATGTCCGCGGTTGCCCGCTGTCCGGGGCTACCCCACTTTCCCCTATAGGATAATTCAATTTTTAAATACAAAATTAAAAAATGTGGTGCGTGTACTTATGTGCGCGCATTAGAAGTTATACTTCTTTGGTGTAACTAAATTAAATATAACCACGTGCAAAGATAAGTTCAATAAATACGAGTATGTGCGCGTTCGAGCGAAAAGTGGCACATTTCCGAGCGAGGGAGGCAAATGAAGCGCGACGCGGAGCGGCGCGCTTCATTTTCCCGAGATCGGAATGTGCCACTTTGAGCTCGAATGTGCACACTCGGTTTTAAGCACGATTCACAATGAATTAGGCCAATAAATTAGACAAAAAATCAGTTATATAATTTTAATCGTTCGCTCTCACTCGTACTGACAAGATTCTCGTATCTTTTTCCTCGCTCCCACTCATTGCTATGGTAAAAATACGTTTTTCGAACATAAAATCGATATTCACTGAACTAAATTAAATTTTTTGGTTTGAAGGAGCGAAGAATATATTAGAAGGGTGTAAGAAATACGAAGATGTGCGCATTCGAGCGAAAAGTGGCACATTTCCGAGCGAGGGAGGCAAATGAAGCGCGACGCGGAGCGGCGCGCTTCATTTTCCCGAGATCGGAATGTGCCACTTTGAGCTCGAATGTGCACACTCGGTTTTAAGCACGATTCACAATGAATTAGGCCAATAAATTAGACAAAAAATCAGTTATATAATTTTAATCGTTTGCTCTCACTCGTTACTGACAAGATTCTCGTATCTTTTTCCTCGCTCCCACTCATTGCTATGGTAAAAATACGTTTTCGAACATAAAATCGATATTCACTGAACTAAATTAAATTTTTTGGTTTGAAGGAGCGAAGAATATATTAGAAGGATGTAAGAAATACGAAGATGTGCACATTCGAGCGAAAAGTGGCACATTTCCGAGCGAGGGAGGCAAATGAAGCGCGACGCGGAGCGGCGCGCTTCATTTTCCCGAGATCGGAATGTGCCACTTTGAGCTCGAACGTGCACACTCGGTTTTAAGCCTCATTCACAAGTATTAATTAACTTTCTTACTTCGACTGTCGAATTTTCGTTAGCAGTGCTAATTTTTTTCTCTCAAGTATAACTTCAAAAATATTTTTGTTACATAGGGGGGCATTTAAATTTTAGAATGACTTAGGTGCGGCATGTTACAAAAAGGTTGGGAAACACTAGGTTAGAGAGTGGTCGTCTTAGAGAAAAATTTATAAAAGGATTAAATTACGATAAATACGTTTTAAAGCATGCTGCCCGCTGTTAGAGGTGGTCTCCTGATAAAGATTGTCGCCACGAGACATTTTACTGCACTCTTTACAACCCCTAATTTTAACAAAACCGAGCCTCTTAAAAGGTTTTACCGTATAAATACGAAATTAGCATGTTTCTTGAAGCCTATGACACTTTCCGAAAAATCTTTAATTTCATTTTTCGGAGAAAAAAAGCGGCGGCCTTTGGACGACAATAACTTTCCCACAAATTAGCCGAAATTTGGCTTTACGACGGGCGCCTAGCAAGAGACATTCACCCCCATCTTTGAAAGGGCCCCGTCTCAACTCTAACAAAGCGTCGGCAGGTAGCTATCAGCTTCTTTAATCCCCCAAATCCCACTTTACACACGAAACAACCGTGGGAAGAGTTGAAATTTTTTTTTTTTTGGCGAAATAAAACTAAAAATCGAACCTTTCGTCCAATCGCCAACTGCTCCGACTGATGTCGCTCCAGGCGCTCATGCTGCGATTCCTTCTGGGAAACAGAATGGACCTGCTGGGCCTTCTCTCCTGCGTGTCCGGAGGGAAGTTCACCCTGAGCTTCTGCAGTTGGGGTAAACGATTCCCTTCCGGGAGCATCTCGTACGAGTACGGTAAAAAATGAGCTCCGCTCGTTCTGGAGCTTCGTCTGCTTCCAGACATTTTTTTTCAGCACTCAATCCACTTTGTTTTCGGACGCGTTTTTCTGTTCAACAAAGTACACATCGCTCGCACCATTGTCACATTGTCTAAGTTTGATTTAATGGGTCCTAAAGAAAGGTGGAAGTTGTCATGGGCGCTTGAGTTACACGTCCTAATGATGCAACATAGCAAGCGATAAAAAAGACATGCTTTATGGCTCTCGTGGCAAAGCAAATTATGAGTAAATGTTGTTTTGCTTGTACGACAAATGAGAAGCAATGGAACCACAAAAAGCTCGCGTTTCCTTCGAGAAACAAATATAAACAAAGACGAAGAATAAAATTAAATAAGCATAAGCTGGGAGATGAATAAGTTTTTTAAGGGTTGAGTTGGGGGAGACCTAACGATTTTGTTTGAGGGAATTTGTCTAAGTGCTTTGATTTTTCTCTGATTGAAACTTTTTATGCGTTTTATGCGTGATGGTTAGATTTATTAATTGTTTTATTGATAGGTACAGTAGGACCCCGCTTAACGCGGGGGATGCGTTCCAATAAGTTCCGGTCATTTTGAAAGGTCACAATAAGTTGAAACAACGTATATTTCGAGCCGTTTTGGAGCTTCGAGTATACCTAATGTGACCGTACGATAAAGAAAAAAAAGATGAAGAAATTGAAAAAGAAATTAAAAAAAATAGAGAGACAGCTGAAGGCAGAAAATGATATGAGATTGAAAGAAGAAAAATGTATTGAAAAATCTAAAAAATTGTCATTCATTAAAGTTAAAAAATCAATAGAATGAATAAAATAATTATTTTCCTATGTTACTGAGTTATTTTGCATATGTTTAACATTATATTTTATATTTTCTTGAAATACTGTTAAAGATAATAAAGTAAAATTGTTTTCTAAATCAGCTATTGTGAACCGCTGGTCCGGCGGACCACCAGTGGTCCGCGAAGAAATTTTACTAGTCCGCGGACAATTTTTTCTATCCGCAAAAAAAATTTAATTCTCAAAAAAAAATTATATTTAGGTATGTATAATTACATATCTATACATTTAAATATTATTGTAAGTAAATGATAATAAAAATGTTACAATTAACTTATGTAGTAGTTCTTTAAGAGCTAGTAAAATTTTGTTGTTAAAAAAATATCACTGGTCCGCGAATTTTTTTTACAAATTTTACTGGTTTCGCGGGCCAAAAAAGGTTGGGAAACGCTGCTCTAAATAATGATTTTTTTAATAATTCATATTTTGAATATTCGTGTCCAAAACTAGCATTTAGTCTGTCCAAAAACGGTACAAACAGGCAGTGGCGGTTTCAGAGAGGGGTAATTGGGTAATTACCCCCCCTAAGAATTTTTCGTTCGCTTATTTACTTCAAATTATTATATAATATTCCTTTTTTATACAAATTATATTTTTTGATGTTGATTGTTTTGTATTTATGGAACAAAAAAAATAATTTAAGTTTTTTTTTTAAATTACCCTTCCCCCCCAAGCTGGAAACGCCCCAGCAAACAGGTAATGTTATGTAAATCTGTTATTTTTTAAATATTGAAATTGAAAAACACTTTGTTAATGCCATTATCCGATTGTTTATATATTTGTGCTTATCTAAAAAAATAATTGATTGGACTTTATGTTATTTTATTTTATTTAACTAATACTTCAAGTTGGACAAAACCTAGAAGTGTCCAAAACCGGTATTTCTACCCTATTTGATTTGAAAAGAAGAAGATTGATATAGACATCCCCAATGTCAACCTTATTATTGCATTATTGTCAAACCTTAAATAATTTTATGCTTGCCTGGAAGATTCACAATGATTTAGGCCAATAAATTAGACAAAAAATGAGTTAAATAATTTTATTCGTTCGCTCTCACTCGTACTGACAAAATTGTCGTATCTTTTCCCTCGCTCCCACTCATTGCTATGGTAAAAATACGTTTTTTGAACATAAAATCGATATTTACTGAACTGAAATAAATTTTTTGGTTTGAAGAACGAAAAATATATTAGATAAATGTAATAAATACGACGATGTGCGCATTCGAGCGAAAAGTGGCACATTTCCGAGCGAGGGAGACAAATGAAGCGCGACGCGGAGCGGCGCGCTTCATTTTCCCGAGATCGGAATGTGCCACTTTGAGCTCGAATGTGCACACTCGGTTTTAAGCGTGATTCACAATGATTTAGGCCTATAAATTACACGAAAAATGAATTCAATAATTTTAATCGTTCGCTCTCACTCGTACTGACAAGATTGTCGTATCTTTTTCCTCACTCCCACTCATTGCTATGGTAAAATACGTTTTTTGAACGTAAAATCGATATTTACTGAACTAAAATAAATTTTTTGGTTTGAAAGAACGAAAAATATATTAGATGAATGTAATAAATACGAAGATGTGCGCATTCGAGCGAAAAGTGGCACATTTCCGAGCGAGGGAGGCAAATGAAGCGCGACGCGGAGCGGCGCGCTTCATTTTCCCGAGATCGGAATGTGCCACTTTGAGCTCGAATGTGCACACTCGGTTTTAAGCACAATTACGAAGCGTCCCGTTTTAACCGGAAAAACTTGATCACGTCAAGTACACCGTGTCATTTCGAATCTATGTTAATCGAGGCGCTACTGTATCGTAAATTTAGAGTCGCACAGGTTTCTTATAAACTTTGCGTTTTGCAGCTTTAATTTGAAAATTTTATTAAGTTCCTTTCATCTTGGAAAAATTACACCGTTTTTTTACAAGAATGATTCAGATGCGCGACGTGTATCTCGCACCAAGAATTTTTCTTTTAATAAAAATGATACCGAAATCTTTTCTTGCGTTCGTCCCCTTTTTTTTTATGAGTGTCGAAATCGTCTTCGGCTTAGATCTCATTCTCTCTGTTTTCTCGTTACAATTTTCGGACCTTAATCGGCGTTCAAATACGTGTTTTTTTCTTCGGAGGGGAAAAACCCCTTTTTGATTTATGTGCTTCGCTCTAAATTTTATTCCCTAATTTAAAATGCTGCAGCGGCGATCGATACGTTTTTGGCACGGGTTCAAAATTTGTTCAACCGGCTCGTTCGCTCTTGCAATTTAAAAAAAAATAAATAAACATGACCTAAGGTCCTATTGTATGCTGCGAGTTGTGTTCCTAATGCGAAAGGGTTTGTTTTAGTTTTCAAAGGTTTATGGATCGGCTGCGGAGCTCAAGAGTTTCAAAGAAAGGCACGGATCAAGTTGGTTGTTAAAGGCCCGTTTTACAAAGATATAATTAGAAATTAATGTACAATGTTAATTGATCAAAGCTTCTTTGGAACATCAACAAATACGTTTTGTCAGACTTAATTAATGTAGTTAAGATATAAAAGATTCTCTGCGTAGTCCCAAAGGAACACAAAAGATTTGGTATCTTATAAATAAATGGGGCGATTTTTTATTATTATTATTATTATTATTTTCGTTATCTGAGGACGAATTTAATTAAGCAGATTGCGTTGGTAACGAATCGATGAGGTGTAAAATTAATTTTGATTATATTTCCATGTCAGTATTTTCCAACAAACAAATTTGTGTGGGGGTTGCGTTAAATCAGGGGTGGCCCGCCCAAATAATCTTGCGGGCCACTTTGGAAATGCATTATACCTACGCGGACCGCATATAAAATTATATATCCCCATATTAAATTTAGAGGAGTGAAAAATTGAAACATAATTAATTATTATTATCCTATTTACTATTATTTTTACTTGTAAACATAGATAATATAATAATAATGATACTAAACGCACATTGTAAAGAAAAATATAACACTAAAAATGAAATATAAATATAAATAAAATAAGAAAAATATGAAATCATTAAAAAATATTTATTTTATCTTTGGCCATTATAAAATATATATATTTTGTGAAAGTGTTAATATCGCGGGCTGGAAATAGGTTCAAAGCGGGCCACATGAGGCCCGAGGGCCTCGGGTTGGCCACCCTGTGTTAAATAGTGAAAACATTTACATTATGCTTATTTTAAATATTTTTATAAGATTTTATATTTTAATCTAATTTTACATGTAAAGTATTTCAGGTAGAAATTTTGTTTGGGGTAGTCATATACACGTCCCTCAATTTACGCGACACTTTTTACGCGACTATATGTGTTACGCGGAAAATTTACCTCAATTTTGCATAACTTGTAATTAATTAAATATATTTTATATAAATATATTAAATAAAGTTATATTTAATTTAAAGAATTAATTAATAATTAATAATTCGGCTCGAATATTCGATTTAAAAAACATTCACACACGTCTAACATTTTCGTATTCCTCTTAGCATGGGATTTCCAAAAATATATACATTATACCCGAAAAAATTAACTTTATAAAAGTTGTCAATTTTCTTTGCATTTTGAATAAATTTCTCAAAATTAATCATTAATAATATTGTTTGCATTCTATTAACTTTCTTAAAATACATTTTCCAGTAATGAAAATACGTATACAGCGTATCAGACAAATAGGTACTGAAACTTAACCGGGAGATATCTGACACTAATCTAAACAAAAAATGATTGTATGCAATATGTCGTAAATCTCAAGACTTTAAAAAAAGTTCCAGTACTTATTCGTCTGACAGGCTTTATATTTTTGAAATCCTCGTGCCAAGAGGACTCCAAAAATGTATATAACTACCCCAAACAAAATTTCCATCTGAAATACGTTACCGTATAAAGCGAATTTGTGTGTTTTTTTTGTGTTTTTCTAAAAATACTAAAGCAGCTGGAAATTGTCTTACAAAAATTTGTGAATACAAATAACGAACGTTACGCCGAGACGCGCGCCGTAAAATAATCGATCAAATTTACATTTAACAACCCAATAAAGCAACAATAATACTAATGGAAAGCTCAGTTCAAAATGGCTTCAATTCCATTAAATTTCTACAATGCACAACAAATCTACCTAAATTAGTTTCGCCGCAAACTTCTGTCGTGTTAAATCAGTGGCGTTTCCAATTAGCTTTTAACGCGAAAAATTCGACAAGGAAGGAATCTAATTGATAAGGATATATGTTGATTAGGCGATCCTTTGCAAACTAATAATCTTCCTTTTATGGTGCGAGAAGCAATTTCCGGCCCTTAAGGGCCTTCGGAGCAGTCCTTTAAACGCAACTTGAATTTTCAACGGGCTTTCTTTATTTTTTGGAGTATCTTAAAAAGCAATACTGATTCTAAGTCCTCGCACTTTCTCTCATAAAATAACATTTTGGAAGTTATACCAACCCTATGAATTTTTTTTTATCAAATTTTACATAAAATTAATTTAAAAAAATTGTAACTCAGTTATTTGTGGAAATATCTTTAAAAACAGATCGTGTATCTTAAAAAGAGCTTTTAAAAATTCAATAAAATGTCCAAAAAGAATTTTGAGAAAATCAAAGAGAAATTCATCAAGATTTTTGCAGAATAAAAGCACTTTGCTCTTTATTTATTTATATTAATTAAGTTTTGTACTTTTGGGAATAAATGTAAATTTTATTTAAATTCGAGAAGCAGTGTTCGTTTGTCAAAGCTCCAAAATCGGTTTCTTCATTCAAAAAGAGTTATACAAGTCTTTGTAATTCTAACTGGGTTGTTGTTGTTGGCGGACAAAATCTAAATTAAATTCTTTTCGCTATAAGATAATCGACTTTGTGTGTGCTTTCTCGTGTAATTCCTTCCCTCTGATTTTTCGCCTTTTTTATTCGAAACGAATCTATTAACATTTCTTTTAACCTTCCCCATACTAGGTGGCTAAATGTCACATGCCATACTAGGTGGGGTTTGCCATACCCCGAAAATAAAATGAAATAAAATCCACAAGATTGTACTTTATGACAATTACACGAAAAATTAATTGAATAATTTTAATCGTTCCTCTCACTTGCATTGACAAGATTTTCGTATCTTCTCGCTCCTTCCACTCATTGCTATGGTAAATACCTTTATCCAATATAAATTGATGTTTACTAAATTCAGTTCAAATTTTTGATTTGAAGGAGCGTAGGATAAATTATACAAATGTAATAAATACGAGGATGTGCGCATTCGAGCGAAAAGTGGCACATTTCCGAGCGAGGGAGGCAAATGAAGCGCGACGCGGAGCGGCGCGCTTCATTTTCCGAGATCGGAATGTGCCACTTTGAGCTCGAATGTGCACACTCGGTTTTAAGCACGATTCACAATGAATTAGGCCAATAAATTAGACAAAAAAACAGTTAAATAATCTTAATCGTTCCCTCTCACTCGTATTGACAAAATTGTCGTATCTTTTCCCTCACTCCCACTCATTGCTATGGTAAAAATACGTTTTTCGAACATGAAATCGATATAAACTGAACTAAATTAAATTTTTTGGTTTGAAGAGCGAAGAAGATATTAGACGAATGTAATAAATACGAAGATGTGCGCATTCGAGCGAAAAGTGGCACATTTCCGAGCGAGGGAGGCAAATGAAGCGCGACGCGGAGCGGCGCGCTTCATTTTCCGAGATCGGAATGTGCCACTTTGAGCTCGAATGTGCACACTCGGTTTTAAGCACGAATTTCCAAAAACCAAAAAAATTGGTCATGTTAAATTATACCCCACCTCGTCCACGGAAATGTTAAACGCGAAGGGAAAAATACCGCATATAAAAATTTCAGTTCAAGGTTTATTGTATAACTTTCCGACCGAAAACGAATTTAAAATTTTAAAAACGCTTTTACAAAAAACACCCACTTTTTCGTGTTTTAAATGGGCGAAAGGAACCCTTTTAAAAAAATCGTGACCTAAAACGAGATTTTCCAAAATAAACAGGTTTATTTTAATTTTTGATATTTTAAACCGCTAAAGGATGGGGGCCGGTTATAACTTTTAGGCCTACCCCAAACAACCTTCCGGGCCCTTTAAAGTTAACCCCCGGGTTCATATCGAATTTTCGCCCCAAAAAATTTCCATGTCGAGAACAAATTAAAAATTAGGACGCCTTTTTTTTCGCACAAAAGTCAAACTTAAACTGGTTCGTATTAAGTGAAAAATTGAAACATAATTAATTATTATTATCCTATTTACTATTATTTTTACTTGTAAACATAGATAATATAATAATAATGATACTAAACGCACATTGTAAAGAAAAATATAACACTAAAAATGAAATATAAATATAAATAAAATAAGAAAAATATGAAATCATTAAAAAATATTTATTTTATCTTTGGCCATTATAAAATATATATATTTTGTGAAAGTGTTAATATCGCGGGCTGGAAATAGGTTCAAAGCGGGCCACATGAGGCCCGAGGGCCTCGGGTTGGCCACCCCTGTGTTAAATAGTGAAAACATTTACATTATGCTTATTTTAAATATTTTTATAAGATTTTATATTTTAATCTAATTTTACATGTAAAGTATTTCA
Organism: Sinopyrophorus schimmeli; assembly: GCA_036325965.1. Lineage (NCBI taxonomy): Eukaryota > Metazoa > Arthropoda > Insecta > Coleoptera > Elateridae > Sinopyrophorus > Sinopyrophorus schimmeli. The sequence continues at coordinate 216,528 of JARFIZ010000186.1, forward strand.
GGTAGAAATTTTGTTTGGGGTAGTCATATACACACGTCCCTCAATTTACGCGACACTTTTTTACGCGACTATATGTGTTACGCGGAAAATTTACCTCAATTTTTGCATAACTTGTAATTAATTAAATATATTTTATATAAATATATTAAATAAAGTTATATTTAATTTAAAGAATTAATTAATAATTAATAATTCGGCTCGAATATTCGATTTAAAAAACATTCACACACGTCTAACATTTTCGTATTCCTCTTAGCATGGGATTTCCAAAAATATATACATTATACCCGAAAAAATTAACTTTATAAAAGTTGTCAATTTTCTTTGCATTTTGAATAAATTTCTCAAAATTAATCATTAATAATATTGTTTGCATTCTATTAACTTTCTTAAAATACATTTTCCAGTAATGAAAATACGTATACAGGGTATCAGACAAATAGGTACTGAAACTTAACCGGGAGATATCTGACACTAATCTAAACAAAAAATGATTGTATGCAATATGTCGTAAATCTCAAGACTTTAAAAAAAAAAGTTCCAGTACTTATTCGTCTGACAGGCTTTATATTTTTGAAATCCTCGTGCCAAGAGGACTCCAAAAATGTATATAACTACCCCAAACAAAATTTCCATCTGAAATACGTTACCGTATAAAGCGAATTTGTGTGTTTTTTTTGTGTTTTTCTAAAAATACTAAAGCAGCTGGAAATTGTCTTACAAAAATTTGCGAATACAAATAACGAACGTTAGGCCGAGACGCGCGCCGTAAAATAATCGATCAAATTTACATTTAACAACCCAATAAAGCAACAATAATACTAATGGAAAGCTCAGTTCAAAATGGCTTCAATTCCATTAAATTTCTACAATGCACAACAAATCTACCTAAATTAGTTTCGCCGCAAACTTCTGTCGTGTTAAATCAGTGGCGTTTCCAATTAGCTTTTAACGCGAAAAATTCGACAAGGAAGGAATCTAATTGATAAGGATATATGTTGATTAGGCGATCCTTTGCAAACTAATAATCTTCCTTTTATGGTACGAGAAGCAATTTCCGGCCCTTAAGGGCCTTCGGAGCAGTCCTTTAAACGCAACTTGAATTTTCAACGGGCTTTCTTTATTTTTGGAGTATCTTAAAAAGCAATACTGATTCTAAGTCCTCGCACTTTCTCTCATAAAATAACATTTTGGAAGTTATACCAACCCTATGAATTTTTTTTATCAAAAGGCAATCAAATTTTACATAAAATTAATTTAAAAAAATTGTAACTCAGTTATTTGTGGAAATATCTTTAAAAACAGATCGTGTATCTTAAAAAGAGCTTTTAAAAATTCAATAAAATGTCCAAAAAGAATTTTGAGAAAATCAAAGAGAAATTCATCAAGATTTTTGCAGAATAAAAGCACTTTGCTCTTTATTTATTTATATTAATTAAGTTTTGTACTTTTGGGAATAAATGTAAATTTTATTTAAATTCGAGAAGCAGTGTTCGTTTGTCAAAGCTCCAAAATCGGTTTCTTCATTCAAAAAGAGTTATACAAGTCTTTGTAATTCTAACTGGGTTGTTGTTGTTGGCGGACAAAATCTAAATTAAATTCTTTTCGCTATAAGATAATCGACTTTGTGTGTGCTTTCTCGTGTAATTCCTTCCCTCTGATTTTTCGCCTTTTTTATTCGAAACGAATCTATTAACATTTCTTTTAACCTTCCCCATACTAGGTGGCTAAATGTCACATGCCATACTAGGTGGGGTTTGCCATACCCCGAAAATAAAATGAAATAAAATCCACAAGATTGTACTTTATGACAATTACACGAAAAATTAATTGAATAATTTTAATCGTTCCCTCTCACTTGCATTGACAAGATTTTCGTATCTTCTCGCTCCCTTCCACTCATTGCTATGGTAAATACCTTTATCCAATATAAATTCGATGTTTACTAAATTCAGTTCAAATTTTTGATTTGAAGGAGCGTAGGATAAATTATACAAATGTAATAAATACGAGGATGTGCGCATTCGAGCGAAAAGTGGCACATTTCCGAGCGAGGGAGGCAAATGAAGCGCGACGCGGAGCGGCGCGCTTCATTTTCCCGAGATCGGAATGTGCCACTTTGAGCTCGAATGTGCACACTCGGTTTTAAGCACGATTCACAATGAATTAGGCCAATAAATTAGACAAAAAAACAGTTAAATAATCTTAATCGTTCCCTCTCACTCGTATTGACAAAATTGTCGTATCTTTTCCCTCACTCCCACTCATTGCTATGGTAAAAATACGTTTTTCGAACATAAATCGATATTTACTGAACTAAATTAATTTTTTTGGTTTGAAGGAGCGAAGAATATATTAGACGAATGTAATAAATACGAAGATGTGCGCATTCGAGCGAAAAGTGGCACATTTCCGAGCGAGGGAGGCAAATGAACCGCGACGCAGAGCGGCGCGGTTTATTTTCCCGTGATCGGAATGTGCCACTTTGAGCTCGAATGTGCACACTCGGTTTTAAGCACGAATACCAAAAAAACAAAAAAAAATTGGTCATGTTAGTTATACCCCACCTCGTCCACGGAATGTTAAACGCGAAGCAAAAATACCGCATATAAAAATTTCAGTTCAAGGTTTATTGTATAACTTTCCGACCGAAAAACGAATTAAATAACAACGCTCACAAACCACCCACTTTTCGTGTTTTAAATGGGCGAAAGGAACCCTTTAGAAAATCGTGACCTAAAACGAGATTTCCAAAAATAAACAGTTATAATCTGATATCAAACCGCTAAGGATGTGCCGGTTATAACTTTTAGGCCTACCCCAACACCTCCGCCCTTAAGTTAACTCGATTCATATCGATTTCGCCCCAAATTTCCATGTCGAGAACAAATTATAATTAGGACGCCTTTTTTTTTCGCACAAAAAGTCAGCTTAACTGGTTCGTATTAATTGATATTTCCCTTCGGGTTTTTGGGTCGACGGGGGACCTCCGATTTTTCGTCGCCCCTTGCCTAAATTGGGTAACACTACCCTACATAATATTCATGAGAGTTCTGCTGATGGTGGACAAGCCCTTTGTCCTTTTGATTAATGCTCTAATGATAACTAATAAAGGGTTGTAATTATTTCAATTTGTCTCTCGTCTCCACTCGTCTCTCTTGTGTAAAATTAAGCGCATCAGACCCAAATTGAACAATTTTAAAATTGTTTTAGAGGTTTAATTAACTTAGAAAAAAACAATTCAAAATTGACTGTTAAACAAATGGCAATTAATTTGTTTTTAATAACCAAAGACAGTGTAACCTCTATAACGAAGTGACCAAGTCTTTTCTTTCGTTATATAGGGTGTTCGTTATAAAGGGTGTTGTTATAAAGGGTGTTCGTTATGTGGCGATTAAAAAAAAACAGTACAAGGGCTCAATTACACTTTTTTTATTTTTATAACTAGGTTTACGTGAATTTCTAAAATCTCTTTTTTTCTGTAAAGTCCGTTATTTTGGCCTGGCGGTTTTTTGCTAAGCCAATACAGTACCATCTCTTCATGTTACGAATTTTAACATTTTTATGGTCTTTGCTCAACCCTAAAGTATCTATTTAAAAGAAAATTCAAATAATTCAAGTTTACATTAAATGACAATGATTTAAACGTATTAATAAAAATTTACATCTTAATAAAGCTTTTCTATATTATACGTTTTACCTACTTTTACATACAGAATAACAAACCTTCACACTAATACCTTGACCCAAGGCACATCCGAAATTAATTTTTATACTGGCCCTCAGGGTTTCACCGAGTACTCAAATCATCGTAACATGCAGAGGTAGGACTGTATTTTATTGCACAAACAGAAGAAACTTTTCGCCCAACTACGGTATTTTTTTTTGCTAGTCGTGTTCACAGTTCAAAAGATAATTCACAACTTGAATTGTTTGGTACTGCAGACAAAACTGATCACGATGCATTCCTACCAATTAGGTTGGTAATGGCATAATAATTTTTAGAAAATATAAACATAAAGTGATTAAATGACAGGCAAAAAGGCGTATTGTTTTTAAAAATGTAACAGATGTCCAATGTTTCATTTCATTATAAACGATGATCAATACGCTATAAAAATTGTCTTAATATATGGGTAATAATGCAAACTAACCAATCTTGAGCAATATCCACGCTATAGAGAGTCGTTCGTTATAAAGGTGTTCGTTATAACGAGTTCACACTGTATTTGATTTTTCATTAATCTACACATGAAAAATTGTTTTTCTTCGATTTAACTGCCACAAAAAAAAATTAAAACCACCCCCACAAAAAACGAGCATTTCAACGAATTTCACAAAGCTTTTCATTAACCGAAATCGATACAATTGGGTGGACGTATTTAACTACATACACCCACTCAAATTATTACTGAAATTAAGAGCAAAGTTTTCGCATGGATCTTCGAATTCTTTTCGTTTAATTTTTTAACATTCCAAAGCAATCCTCGAAGATCAACAGTTTCTGCCGAAGTTATAATTACAAAGTTCTTCGTGCAGAAAACCCTACTAATGAACACAAAATTTCTTTTAAAAAATACGATGGAGGGCTTTCGCAGTCCCGCAAAATAATTACGAGCCCGAAATATCTCGAAACAAAAAAAACTGTTGGGATAAAAACTAATCGAATCAATCTTAAAGTTTTTCCTAAAATCGTTAATTGAAAACTCGTCCAATTGACTTATTTTCATTTTTTTAAGACCAAAGCGAGTTTTAAAAATCAAAAAAGGGAAGCTAATGATTTTGAGCTTAAAAAAAATTACACAATGAGAAGAACGAATGGAAAAGCCAGCAAGCAATGAGGTGATGCAACGTGCGTAAGCAAGCAACCCCTGCATCTTACTTGGAACATTTTTTTTTGGCACTTTTTTTTCAATTAACTCCACGTGTGGTTTTATTGAAGAGCATTTTGTAGCACACAGATTTAAGATTTAGGAAGTGGAAAAAAATTTTGGTCGTCCAGAAAAAAAAAACAGAAAGAAAAAAGGGTATTTAAATTGAAAGCTGAAAGAAGAGTGTCCTTGTTGCGTTTAAGGGGCGCACTAAAGTTATTAGAAGGGTTTTTTGATTGATATCATCGGTGTTTTAACAAAGTTAGCATCGTAAGAGCTCTGCGGTATGATACCACCAAGGAGATGTGGAGCACGAGGACTAACGGAATGCGCTAAGGGGTAGCTTCCACCACCGTACGCATCGATCGGGGTAGCAATGACTGCGGCCCAGCTTTCAGCAGGCTTGCTGCTGCAGACCTTTCTCAACGTAATGAGTCTTTTATTTGTTCTCGTTTTGCAAGACTTGTTAAGGTGGATGACAGTAATTAAAATTCATTTTTCCGACACGTTATTATGAAAAGGAAGAAAAAGCGGAGACAGTTTTCCGCGATTATGGACTTCGTGGAAAGCTCCACGCGAATTGTAAACTTTTTTTAATTTTAAATTATTTTTTTTTATTTTTAAACGCTTGTGTCTCTAAGAAAAAATGTGAATAAGCAACTGGACCAAAACCAATTCGGAAAAATGGCGATTTTCCCAAAATTATATTTTCCGCGCTGGAAGTTAAATAAAATGCTTTGTGAAATAAGATAAAAATTAAAACTATTTTAGAGGTGTCTAAATTAAAGAATGTTTTACTTTTATTTTTACTAAAATTGTATTAATTCTCTATTTTTTCGAAAAATTAATTTATTAAAATTTGGTAATATATATTTTAAATAGCAATAGAAGTCACACACTTTACCAGAAAGGTTTATCAGGCCCCACACCTTTGAAATTAGAGCAGCCTTTCCCAAAATTTTTTAACGTCGGGCCCCTAAGAGATTCTAATATGATCACCACGAACCCCTTCATAAATAAAAACGCTCGGTCGCATCTCTAACTATGCTTTTGCAAATTTTATTTTATTTTATCCGCGAACCCCTTAGGATAGGTTCGCTCCCTTCCACTCATTGCTATGGTAAATACCCTTTTCCAATATAAATTCGATATTTACTAAATTAAATTAAAATTTTTGATTTAAAGGAGCGCATGGTAAATTATACTAATGTAATAAATACGAGGATGTGCGCATTCGAGCGAAAAGTGGCACATTTCCGAGCGAGGGAGGCAAATGAAGCGCGACGCGGAGCGGCGCGCTTCATTTTCCCGAGATCGGAATGTGCCACTTTGAGCTCGAATGTGCACACTCGGTTTTAAGCACGATTCACAATGAATTAGGCCAATAAATAAGACAAAAAATTAGTTAAATAATTTTAATCGTTTGCTCTCACTCGTACTGACAAGATTGTCGTATCTTTTCCCTCGCTCCCACTCATTGCTATGGTAAAAATACATTTTTCGAACATAAAATCGATATTTACTGAACTAACTTAAATTTTTTGGTTTGAAGGAGCGAAGAATATATTAGACGAATGTAAGAAATACGAAGATGTGCACATTCGAGCGAAAAGTGGCACATTTCCGAGCGAGGGAAGCAAATGAAGCGCGACGCGTAGCGGCGCGCTTCATTTTCCCGAGATCGGAAATGTGCCACTTTTCGCTCGAATGTGCACACTCGGTTTTAAGCTCGAATACCAAACGTCACGTTTTAACAAAAAAAAATTGGTTATGTTAGTTATACCCTACCTTGTACACGGAAAGTTAAACACGAAGCAAAAATAGCGATAGAAGTCACAAAAGAAAGGTTTTTTAACGTCGGACCCCCTAAGAGATTCTAATATGATCACCACGAACCCCTTCATAAATAAAAAAAATTATTTAATTTTATCCGCGAATCTCAGCCCTCAACAAAAAAAAAGGGGGCCGAGTGCTCTTACGGAAGATTGTTTAAAATAAAAACCACAGATTATTTTTTTAATTTTTAGTATCGGGGGACAATGCACAATCAAATTTTGTTCCGATCCAACTGATGAAAAAAGGCAAAGCTTTTTCAAGCGGGGGCGTATTTTAAGTTAACTTCGTTTTGAATTTCATTTTCTTAACTAATGGGAATTTTTTAGAGTTAGTTTTTGTTCAAAATCTGGATTTTTTTTTTTTTAATTGGTAATATCTCCAGCAATAATTAAAATATGTATTGAGCCTTTATTTTAACAAAAAAATGAATCGACTTCAAATAATTCACAAACAAAAAGTGTTGGAAAAGGGGCTGCGGAACAAATGCAGCAATCTGAGAACCCAAAACACAAATTAAGTCGCAGATGTAGAAAAAAAGGTGTCAAGTGGTTTTCAATTAAAAAATCACATAAATATCCATAAATCCGTCCAATTTTAATTTTACAGTAACGTGGGAATTTTGATATTTAAGCACGCCTCAAGCAGCGGCGTAGCTAGAGCCCAAAGCGTCGATTAAAAAAAAATTGGACCTTATCTGAACTGATTATGTTCTTATGAAGTAAAATATACAGTAAGACCCGTTTAACGTGGGGCATATGTTCCAAAGAGTTAAAGCTATATCGAATCAGCATTAACCGAGGGCTTACTGTATAATACATTTACTTTATTTACTTCAAAGATGCCAAGCTACTTCATGGCCTTTTTATTTCTTTTAAAATAAATAATTTTGAGATTTTGAAAATTTTAGAGCTGACAAAAATAATTAATTATCAGAATTAGACAGATATAACTTCCCCAGAAATTAAAAATGGTAATCCTGTGAGGAAATCTTTTGACGCAGATGAATTTTCAATGTCTTTCCAACGTATTGTTTAATTTTTATTTCGAAACAGATTTACACGACGGTTTTAAGCAACAAAATTATTTTTTGCCATTTGATACAATTAAAGAGCGTATAAAATTTTTTATTAACCCATTGTTAATTTTTTCTTGGATAAACCGTTTGAATTGTAATTGGTACCAGAGGTAAAATGTAAAAATAATGGATTTTCGGGTGCAATAAAAGCTTCGCTTTTCGAAATTTCGCCACACTTTCGAAAAGCAACAGAAACATGATTTTCCACAAGTTTTTAGTTACTTTGTTGGTAATCTTGGCCGCCACGACCCGTAAGTAAACAAATCATTTTTGTAAATTTTTGATTAATTTTTTTTTTAAAGTGGGTTCGAGTCAATCATTGCGTCGTAGATGTGCCCCACCCGACGGGGTCTGCAAGGCAAGTAATAACTGTTTCGGAGCAACAATTCCACGAGATTGTCCCCCCGGAAAAGTTTGTTGTGCCTTGTAATTTTGATGATTGAATAAAAATGATTTTAGTGCGATAAATGAATTTTTTTGTTTGTGTTGCGTGTATTTACATTGTTATCGTCCGCCACTGCCTGCACCAAAAATTATTTAAATTTTTATAAATGATAAAAGAGAAGCGATATAAAAGCGCGTGGTGGCCAAATAATTTAATACAATATCCCACAAATTAAATTTAATTAAATAGTTGTCTCGTCGATTATTTTAAAAATAATTTTTTTATTGTCCATAAAAGCCCCAAATTCGAAGTAAAATATAATCTCTTAAAACCAAGACTTCGAACCGAAAACCGAAAAAACCGCTATTTATGCCGGAACGAAAACCGAAATTATATACATATAGTTAACTACTACACCTACACTCAATTAATTATTATTATTTTAAATAAACATTTATTTATTATTGTGCTAATTCATAAAGTAAAAAATAAAAATAAAATATTCTAAATTACTCAGTCGGAATTGAACCGAAAACCGAAAAAACCGGTACATTTCGTGGAACGTAAACCGAAACCGAACCGATATACGAGAAAACTTCTCTTTAACGGACGACTTCAAAAGCTCTCAGCTGACACCCCTCTAAAATGGACAATATCGTTGGTCCCGGGACTGTTCGTTGAAGTGAGGTTTTACTGTATATTCTTTAATCGAACCGGAATAATGAAAATCACTGTTTGAGGGAAATTACTTTAAATTTGTAAATTATACGCGTCGTTAATATGTATTATTTTTGGTTAAGACGACGTTTGTGGATCTTTGTCCGTTTTCGAAAAATTCTTATAAAAAATCGACATATTTGTGATATCGACGTCGGAAACTGTTTACAACAAGAAAACTAAGAGAACGAGCTAAATGGGGATTTAGCTAATCGAAAGAGAAGATAATTTGAGTTAGTAGGTGTCTTGGGAATTTTATCAAAATTTATGCACTAATATTTCACTAGCGCGCCAACTTTAAAATTTAATTTCAATCTGAAGCAATTTGTTATTTTGTTATTCCTTAAGGAGATTACTTTAAAATTGGATATTATAGGCGTCCTTAATACATTTTCTTTTTGTCGAAAGAGTTCTTTAAATAGATTTACTCGCTTACAAAATTTTTTTCTTCTTTTGAACAAGTTATATTTAAAGTTTACTGTTTTCGACGTATTTGAAAGTCACAAATTGTTCATAACAAGAAAACGAAGAGTTTTATGCAAATGGGATTTTAACTAATCGAAAGAGAAGGAAATTTGAGCAAATAGGTGTCTTGGGGATTTTATTACAACCCATTTGCTAATCCATTTCAAGCGTTACAAATTTAATATATTAAAACAAATTATAAAATTTTGCAAATTTCGTTAGTCGTAAAAGAAACTTTTTTAACTTTGAAATTACATGGACAACAAACATATTTTATTTATTTATGTTTAAAAATCTCAATTGTTATGATACAGTGGAAACTCGGTAATCCGGATTAATTATTCGGATAATCGAAAATTCGGTTAGTTGAATGTGTAGAAAAAAATTGTTGAACTATTTTTAAACTTCGAGCAGATCGAGTTATATCGAACCAGCGTTAATTGAGGACGGGTTAAAACGAGGTCTTACTGTAACTCAAATTTGGTCATTATTGTGAATGATGTGTAAAACCGAGTGTGCACATTCGAGCTCAAAGTGGCACATTCCGATCTCGAATGAAGCGCGCCGCCCGCGTCGCGCTTCATTTGCCTCCTCGCTCGGAAATGTGCCACTTTTCGCTCGAATGCGCACATCATCGTATTTATCGGATTTGTCTACTTTATCTTCTCTCTTTCAAATCATAAATTTAAATTTAGTTCAGTAAATATCGATTTTATGTTCGTTACCATAGCAATGAGTGGAAGAGAGCGAAAAGATACGACAATCTTGTTAGCACGAGCGAGAGGGAACGATTAAAATTATTCAACAGATTTTTGGTTTAATTTATTGGCCTAAATTATTGCGAATCATACTTAAAATCGAGTGTGCACATTCGAGCTCAAAGTGGCACATTCCGCTCTCGGGAAAATGAAGCGCGCCGCTCCGCGTCGCGCTTCATTTGCCTCCCTCGCTCGGAAATGTGCCACTTTTCGCTCGAATGCGCACATCATCGTATTTATCGGATTTGTCTACTTTATCTTTCTCTCTTTCAAATCATAAATTTAAATTTAGTTCAGTAAATATCGATTTTATGTTCGTTACCATAGCAATGAGTGGAAGAGAGCGAAAAGATACGACAATCTTGTTAGCACGAGCGAGAGGGAACGATTAAAATTATTCAACAGATTTTTGGTTTAATTTATTGGCCTAAATTATTGTGAATCAGACTTAAAACCGAGTGTGCATTCGAGCTCAAAGTGGCACATTCCGATCTCGGGAAAATGAAGCGCGCCGCTCCGCGTCGCGCTTCATTTGCCTCCCTCGCTCGAAAATGTGCCACTTTTCGCTCGAATGCGCACATCTTCGTGTTAATTGGATTCGGCTATATTAATAACAAATTTTTCAAATCCAGATTTTCATCAACAAAGCAAAAAAACACTGTTTAGCAAGAAATACCGAGGTTTAATTTTCGCAACCAATTCGAACGCGGTTGGCAATCCGGATGATCGCAAATCCGTATAACTGAGGTCCGGATAATTGAGGTTTCACTGTATAAATATATTTTTTTTAATATTATTGTAGCGAACGCGTGAGTTTAATTTAATCGAACGCGAGAGATTAATCTAAACACGAATAGTGAGATGTAAACAAAAACCTTTACTAATCGAAAGGGAAGCCAATTCAGGCAAAGAGAATTTGATTAAAATCGATTTAAAATTTTTTTACGACAGACCTAAATTTTAAATTAAAACTCAATGGAGTAAACTTGCTAATTTATTATCGCTGCACGCAACTGCTTCAATTTCTACCCGTGATTTTTACCCGTCTTGACATAATTTTTTTTTTTTTAATAAGACTTTTAAATTCATAGTTTTCGACACAATAAAAGTCGGCGCAAAAACTTTACAAGAAGAAATCCAAGCGTCGGCATTTCAACGATATTTTGATTAATTGAAAAAAGACTAAAAAGCCAATAAAATGTCTCGAGGATTTTATTGAAATCCAGTCCCTAATTTTTTACAAGCGCACGAATTTTTCAAACTTACAAAACGTGGACTTATTCGAAAAAACTAAGAACGTTTCTTATCGAATTTTTTAAATATCTAAAGACTTTTCATTTTGCTTGAAATTTGCTTAAATAAAACAAATGGTCTGCGCTTTATAAAGCCCGAAGACGTTATCAAAATTGGAAAAGTTTTAAAGATCAAGCCCGATATCTGCCAACAATCGCCCAAAGAAAACTTTCCGAAACAATACAAATGTTGACAATAAGCGATTTTAGCAATTGCGTGGCATTTCGAATTTGGTACTCCTCTAAATCCTACAACGAGGATTAAAGTCATTTGAGAGCTTTACTCTGGAGCTTTTAACATTTGATCCTTGTTTACTTGCAACAGGCTAAAAGACAATGGCTCTTCGAAAGCCATTAATAATTCAACAAACTTTGGGCTTGTGGTCCATCAAGTTCGTTGAACACGTTTTCTCAGCACGGGATAATTTTTTTAAGATTTTAAATTATATTTTGTGACGCTTTGGTTTTCAATCAAGTTTTGATTGACATAAAATGCTAAATTTAATACACAGTAACTCGTTTATTTAATGATCGTTTAAAACACGTTCGGTGTGATTAAATACAGTCGAACCTCGATAAGTCGAAGTCGAAGAAAAACTAAAAATAATTCGAGTTATCAAAAGAAACCGAGTTAAATATTTTTTTTTGTATACATATATCAAATATATATTTACCATCCTTTATACAAAATAACCAAAATTTGTAAACAATTATTAACATTATTTATTGTTATTAAGTATTTAGGTAATATGGTTATTTACTTGCAATTTTTAATTACTCGAAAAATTAACAATGCGCCCTATACTTATTTTACAGGTATCTTATGTACAAAAGCCTCAGAATTCCGAATCCGTCTCGCTTGTAATGACTGCATCGAAAATGAAAGGGCTACTATTGTTTTTGTGAATCAAGGGGGTATTTTTTTTATTTATTTAGTTTTATCGAAAATTTTTATTTTAGAGCGGAGCGCCAGTAAATGACACCGGCTATAGTTGCTACGGGTACGTAGGAGCATTCCATTGCAATATAAAGCATTTCTATTTTTTTCATTTATTTGCCAAAAAAACATGTTTTTTCAAAAAGAAAAACGTTTTTCTCAAAGCTTTGAAATAGCACGCCTATGGTTTCTTAGGCCTATCTGAAGTCAAAAAGGCTGCCAAATCCGAATCTCTATAGTTTTTAAAGATCCGTCCACAAATAACGGCGCTAGAATTTTTTTAAACTCAAATTTTGTGCATAAAAGTGGACCTAAAATTGCAAATCTCTGAAATTCGAGTTATTATCGATATAATTATGTCATTATAAAATGGCATTAATGTTAATATGTGATTAAGGAAGAATGTAATTTCTAATCATTAAGTTATTGTATAAATAGCGTTAACTGCTTTGCATCGAGGCAGTCTGGTGGAGTCATATTGGCCATGGAGTTGCTAGTGAACGCCAGACTCGCCCTTAGCCGTAAGTAACTCTCATCTAGGGGTAAACAGTACAGTTGTTGGCCGGTCGACAATGATTGGCCATATTTAAAAAATTATTTAATAATAAATCTATAATATGTTAATGTTCACTGGAATTGGACACAATAAAACACAAATTGTTAACTTGCAACGTTTCGTTTCTTTATTGAAACTTTATCAAGCAACTGAAAATTAACAAACTATAACAACAATAACTACAAGTATTTTATAAAATAATATAAATTATAAAATACCTTAACAACACAAAAAGGAAGTTAACCATTAAAACTCAATAATTCTACATGTGTCAAAATGAAAGATTTTTAAATATGAAAGATTGCAACTATGATTCTAAATAATTATATACGTCAAAATGAAAGTTTTTTTTTTTAAAAATATGAAAGATTGTAACTATGATTCTAAATAATTACATGAAAGGCTGTAACTATGATTCTAAAAAGAAAATTATTTGTAGTTGTATAATTTTGATTTAAATTTTATGATTAATTTTAGTTTTATGTTTTAATTTTATTTAAGATGTCATTATATATTAAACTAAGGCCTTGAGTATCCGAACGCAAATTTACAGTTTTATTAATTTTGATATAAACCATTTCACTTAAATTTCTTTTATGTATATTTTGTTCACGATGTAAAATGGAAACGTTTTCAAATTGGAATTGATGTCCAACATCAAAATGGTGCATAGCTAATGCTGTTTTGTTTGGTTTAACATAATTTATATTTTTACAATCATTTTTATGTTGTTTTAATCTTTCTTCAAGTCTTTGATTTGTTTGACCAATGTAACTACTTCCACAGCTACATGGTATTTTATAAATCAAACCAGATTGTTGAAGAAGAGGAATTGGATCTTTTAATTTGCTATACACTGTATTAATTGTTTTTATATTATAAAATGCTAGTTTTCCACCTCTTGGTCTAATAAAACGATCTATACTACTGGACAATTCTTTGATGTAAGGAAATTTAAAGTATGTTGTTATTTGTTGGACATCTTTTTTGTTATTTACCAATTTATAATTATTTATAAATCGATTAATGAGTTTTATAGGGTAATTATTATTAATAAGAAGATTTTTCATGCGTAGTATATTATCTTCATAAAAATCTTCATGGCTTAACCGTAAAGCTCTATCCATAAGACCTTTAATTACACCTATCTTTTGACTCATTGGGTGATTAGAATAGTAGTTTAATAATCGCCCTGAACTGGTAGGCTTTTGATACCAATTCGTTTTAATTTTCCATCTGAACCTCTATTTATTTTTACATCTAAAAACAAAGAGAACAATTATCTTCAATTTCCATGGTAAATTGAATTCTTGGATGGAAGTTGTTGAAACTTGATAGTGTGAGATCAACTTTATCTTTAGGAATAGCCATAAAACTATCATCTACATAAAGTTTTAAAATTGGAATTTTGAAAGGTAAAGTTGTTAAAACTTTCTTAACAATATAATTCATCACTAAATCAGCTATCACTGGGCTGGCTGGGTTACCCATACTACTTCCATCACATTGAAGATAAAATTTACCATCAAATAACAGATAACTGGAATTAAAATAAAATTTGATAAGTTCAATAAGCATATTTTTGATATTGTTAGAACTTCAGACAAAATATCCCAATCTTTGTCAATTATATCCAGTACAAGTGTCTGTGGAATATTAGTGAATAGGGATACCACGTCTAACGATACCAAAACGTAATTTGTTGGTAAAACTATATTTTTAATTTCATCTACGAATTCAAATGAATTTTTTAATCTAAATTCATACGTCGCTATTAAAGGTGTTAATAAACGATGTAATAATTTCGATATCTTGTAACTAGGAGAACCAATACAGCAAACAACAGGTCTAAGTTTGCAACCCTCTTTGTGCGTTTTCCGTAAACCGTACAAACGAGGTGCTACAGCATTATGCGTTTTAAGTTCTTCATAGTACAATTGTCAATAACCAAATTCTTATTTAGCTTTACCAACAAATCATTAGCCATTTTTTCAAACTTAATGGTCGGGTCTTTATTAATAATTTTGTATATCACTTCATCCTGTAACATTTCTTGTAATGTTTTTCTATATTCATCCTTATACATAATTACTGTTCCATTCCCTTATCAGATTTGGTAACAATTACATTCTGATTCAAAGACAAGAATTTTTTTGTTTCAATAATGTCTCTGCTAAACTGATCCAGATGTTTCGGTTCTGGTTTGTTATAAAAATTATTAATTAAATTTGATACCTTTGAACGTAATAATGTACGTTCATTATCAATAAGTTTCGGATCCGTTTCTTTTGAAGGTAAATTATTGATGCAATGTTCAATGTCTTTAATTAGGATGACAGGATGTATGTCACTTCTCTTAGGAGGTAAACCAAATTTTGGATCCACACATAAAATTCTTTTTACGTTTTCGGAAGTTGTAATTCCGTATAATTTGAAATACTACTCTCTTCATGAGTATTTACTTTTATTACATTAGAATCAGTGATCAAACTATTAATTTTCCTCAAATTTGTTTCTTTAATCATCACGAACTGTTTTTCATAAAATCTATCAACATTAAATTTCCATGAATTAAAATCGTCAATGTTAAGAATCTTGTTAATATTCAATTCATGATTATTACAAATTTCCATTAATTGATTCGTTTTCCATACCGTGATTTTGATTTCTAAATTTAAAATGGATTTCCGTAATTTTAACGAAAGATTTTGTATGTCGTTTTTAAATGGATGTTCATCTAAAACAAAGAATATAGACATCTTAAATTATTAACAATATGTTTAGGATATATTTTTTCGAGCGGCATTGTAATAAGAAAATCCGTCTATTTATGATTAATAAATCTATATTTCCTAATATATATTTTCTAATAAATGGTTCGTTTTGTTTTGCTAATTTACTATATCTTATTTTAATTAGAAATATTGGCCGATCACTGTAAATTTACTAGTCAATTACTATATTTATATGGCCAATAACTATGTTGTTTAATAAAAGGACGAATCACTGTATTGTTTACCCCCATTTCTGTATCGTTTATTATTATTATTTT
Source organism: Sinopyrophorus schimmeli (assembly GCA_036325965.1). Taxonomy (NCBI): domain Eukaryota; kingdom Metazoa; phylum Arthropoda; class Insecta; order Coleoptera; family Elateridae; genus Sinopyrophorus; species Sinopyrophorus schimmeli. The sequence continues at coordinate 232,472 of JARFIZ010000186.1, forward strand.
AATTTGTTCTCTCTGAGCATCATATCGGCGTTACGTTAGTGATCGTTCAGAGGAACAGTAATTGTTATTATATTATTTAATTGTTATTATGTATTTGTTATAAATACAAACATAATTATATAAAAATATTAACGTTGAGATAGGCAAGTCCTAGGGAAGCAGGTTCGAGTTCGAGTTATCAAAAATTCGACTTATTGAGGTTCGGCTGTATGTGTAAAAACTTTTTCTGAATAGAAAATCTGATTTTAAGTTTTTGATTTCACAGAGAATTGATTAATATAGGTAAATAGAACGAATACGAGGATGTGCGCATTCGAGCGAAAAGTGGCACATTTTCCCGAGATCGGAATGTGCCACTTTGAGCTCGAATGTGCACACTCGGTTTTAAACGCGATTCACAATAATTTAGGCCAATAACATAGACGAAAAATTAGTTGAATAATTTTAATCGTTCCCTCTCACTCCCATTTATATGAATGCCGTATCTTTTTGCTCTCTTCCACTCATTGCTATGGTAAATACGTTTTTCCAACATAAAATCGATATTAACTAAACTATATTTAAAAATTTGATTTAAAAGCGTTAAGGATAAAGTAGACAAATCTAATAAGTACGAAGATGTGCGCATTCGAGCGAAAAGTGGCACATTTCCGAGCGAGGGAGGCAAATGAAGCGCGACGCGGAGCGGCGCGCTTCATTTTCCCGAGATCGGAATGTGCCACTTTGAGCTCGAATGCGCACACTCGGTTTTAAGCGTGATTCACAATTATTAATTTACTTTCTTAGACAGCTAACGTCAACTGCCGACTTTTCGTTAGTTGAGCGCGCGCAAATTGCGTTGCCTGCAAAAATTTTACTCTCAACGCGCAAAAGAAGTGCCAAAATCGAAAAGGTACCGAGTTCCGAAAACAAGAAACACGTAATAAATCTAACACCTTAAATAAGAAAACGAATTTCGCGACAAAACATAATAAAATAATTTAAATGCGAATAATTTGAATAAAAAAAGATATTATGTAAATGTGTTTTCCGAATTGAATAACAAAATCAAATCAATTTCGTTTACGTTCCATCTGATATCAATCACACAAATGGAAAATTGTGTAGTATTGGAATTATTTATGTATTTACCTTTCTACAAGCACAACGTCGGAGGTGCTGGTAGTGGAAATGGGAAAATATTACATGTTATCAATAACAATAGAGCCCCGAAAATAATTAAACCGAAAGCACTAATAAAAGTAAATAATTACCTTAATTTTAATCCGAAAGCATGGCATGCTTTGATTTATAATTTAATTAAAATAATATCAACCATCGCGCATCTAAACAAATAAAAATTATTTACAACCAAAACCCGAAAATTTAAAAGCTCCAAGTCAAACGAAAATCCTACAAGTGCGCCGCGCAGTAACAGAAGCCCGAAGCTCGCAGCTTTAGAAAATGGAAAAGCTTCGATTTTCCTTCCGAGCTGCTTTCGAACGACCAAAGAGGGCGCCCCCAACTACTTAGATTTAAATTTAAATAAATAAATTATTAGGATCGAACAATCAAATGAGCACCTCGTGGATCTATGAATTAGCCGAGGAAAATGTAGATTGTCTAATTTAAAGCTCGAGAGAACGAAGTTGGTTATGATTTTAATCCCTAATCGCATTAATCCTCAAGTTTTAATCACCAAGTTGGTGGAGCTTAGGGCTCCCACTTTGTACGAGCTCTATTATACCAGATAGTCGAAGAAATTAGTTTTTTTTGTGATGGTATCAAGAGGAGAAAATTCTTTGATGTAAGGAAATTTAAAGTATGTTGTTATTTGTTGGACATCTTTTTTGTTATTTACCAATTTATAATTATTTATAAATCGATTAATGAGTTTTATAGGGTAATTATTATTAATAAGAAGATTTTTCATGCGTAGTATATTATCTTCATAAAAATCTTCATGGCTTAACCGTAAAGCTCTATCCATAAGACCTTTAATTACACCTATCTTTTGACTCATTGGGTGATTAGAATAGTAGTTTAATAATCGCCCTGAACTGGTAGGCTTTTGATACCAATTCGTTTTTAATTTTCCATCTGAACCTCTATTTATTTTTACATCTAAAAACAAAGAGAATAATTATCTTCAATTTCCATGGTAAATTGAATTCTTGGATGGAAGTTGTTGAAACTTGATAGTGTGAGATCAACTTTATCTTTAGGAATAGCCATAAAACTATCATCTACATAAAGTTTTAAAATTGGAATTTTGAAAGGTAAAGTTGTTAAAACTTTCTTAACAATATAATTCATCACTAAATCAGCTATCACTGGGCTGGCTGGGTTACCCATACTACTTCCATCACATTGAAGATAAAATTTACCATCAAATAACAGATAACTGGAATTAAAATAAAATTTGATAAGTTCAATAAGCATATTTTTGATATTGTTAGAACTTCAGACAAAATATCCCAATCTTTGTCAATTATATCCAGTACAAGTGTCTGTGGAATATTAGTGAATAGGGATACCACGTCTAACGATACCAAAACGTAATTTGTTGGTAAAACTATATTTTTAATTTCATCTACGAATTCAAATGAATTTTTTAATCTAAATTCATACGTCGCTATTAAAGGTGTTAATAAACGATGTAATAATTTCGATATCTTGTAACTAGGAGAACCAATACAGCAAACAACAGGTCTAAGTTTGCAACCCTCTTTGTGCGTTTTCCGTAAACCGTACAAACGAGGTGCTACAGCATTATGCGTTTTAAGTTCTTCATAGTACAATTGTCAATAACCAAATTCTTATTTAGCTTTACCAACAAATCATTAGCCATTTTTTCAAACTTAATGGTCGGGTCTTTATTAATAATTTTGTATATCACTTCATCCTGTAACATTTCTTGTAATGTTTTTCTATATTCATCCTTATACATAATTACTGTTCCATTCCCTTATCAGATTTGGTAACAATTACATTCTGATTCAAAGACAAGAATTTTTTTGTTTCAATAATGTCTCTGCTAAACTGATCCAGATGTTTCGGTTCTGGTTTGTTATAAAAATTATTAATTAAATTTGATACCTTTGAACGTAATAATGTACGGGTTTATTATCAATAAGTTTCGGATCCGTTTCTTTTGAAGGTAAATTATTGATGCAATGTTCAATGTCTTTAATTAGGATGACAGGATGTATGTCACTTCTCTTAGGAGGTAAACCAAATTTTGGATCCACACATAAAATTCTTTTTACGTTTTCGGAAGTTGTAATTCCGTATAATTTGAAATACTACTCTCTTCATGAGTATTTACTTTTATTACATTAGAATCAGTGATCAAACTATTAATTTTCCTCAAATTTGTTTCTTTAATCATCACGAACTGTTTTTCATAAAATCTATCAACATTAAATTTCCATGAATTAAAATCGTCAATGTTAAGAATCTTGTTAATATTCAATTCATGATTATTACAAATTTCCATTAATTGATTCGTTTTCCATACCGTGATTTTGATTTCTAAATTTAAAATGGATTTCCGTAATTTTAACGAAAGATTTTGTATGTCGTTTTTAAATGGATGTTCATCTAAAACAAAGAATATAGACATCTTAAATTATTAACAATATGTTTAGGATATATTTTTTCGAGCGGCATTGTAATAAGAAAATCCGTCTATTTATGATTAATAAATCTATATTTCCTAATATATATTTTCTAATAAATGGTTCGTTTTGTTTTGCTAATTTACTATATCTTATTTTAATTAGAAATATTGGCCCATCACTGTAAATTTACTAGTCAATTACTATATTTATATGGCCAATAACTATGTTGTTTAATAAAAGGACGAATCACTGTATTGTTTACCCCCCTTTCTGTATCGTTTATTATTATTATTTTAATTTGTTCTCTCTGAGCATCATATCGGCGTTACGTTAGTGATCGTTCAGAGGAACAGTAATTTTTATTATATTATTTAATTGTTTTTTTATTTGTTATAAATACAAACATAATTATATAAAATATTAACGTTGAGATAGGCAAGTCCTAGGGGAAACAGGTTCGAGTTCGAGTTATCAAAATTCGACTTATTGAGGTTCGGCTGTATGTGTAAAAAATTTTTTTGAATAGAAAATCTGATTTTAAGTTTTTGATTTGACAGAGAATTGATTAATATAGGTAAATAGAACGAATACGAGGATGTGCGCATTGAGCGGAAAAGGGGTGGGCACCCCCCCTTTTCCCGAGATCGGAATGTGCCACTTTGAGCTCGAATGTGACATCGGTTTTAAACTCAATAATTTGGCCAATTTTAAAATAGACGAAAAATTAGTTATAATTTTAATCGTTTCCCTTCAAATTTCCCAATTTTTAAAGAATGGTATCTTTGCTCCTTTTTGAGGTATATTTTTCCAAATAAAAGATAAATTTAAAAAACTATATTTAAAAAAATTTTTTAAACTTAAGGAAATAGACAAATTCCCTTTTAAAAGTACGAAGATGTGCGCATTCGAGCGAAAAGTGGCACATTTCCGAGCGAGGGAGGCAAATGAAGCGCGACGCGGGCGGCGCGCTTCATTTTCCCGAGATCGGAATGTGCCACTTTGAGCTCGAATGCGCACACTCGGTTTTAAGCGTGATTCACAATTATTAATTTACTTTCTTATACGGCTAACGTCAACTGCCGACTTTTCGTTAGTTGAGCGCGCGCAAATTGCGTTGCCTGCAAAAATTTTACTCTCAACGCGCAAAAGAAGTGCCAAAATCGAAAAGGTACCGAGTTCCGAAAACAAGAAACACGTAATAAATCTAACACCTTAAATAAGAAAACGAATTTCGCGACAAAACATAATAAAATAATTTAAATGCGAATAATTTGAATAAAAAAGATATTATGTAAATGTGTTTTCCGAATTGAATAACAAAATCAAATCAATTTCGTTTACGTTCCATCTGATATCAATCACACAAATGGAAAATTGTGTAGTATTGGAATTATTTATGTATTTACCTTTCTACAAGCACAACGTCGGAGGTGCTGGTAGTGGAAATGGGAAAATATTACATGTTATCAATAACAATAGAGCCCCGAAAATAATTAAACCGAAAGCACTAATAAAAGTAAATAATTACCTTAATTTTAATCCGAAAGCATGGCATGCTTTGATTTATAATTTAATTAAAATAATACAAACAATCGCGCATCTAAATAAAAATTATTTACAACCAAAACCCGAAAATTTAAAAGCTCCAAGTCAAACGAAAATCCTACAAGTGCGCCGCGCAGTAACAGAAGCCCGAAGCTCGCAGCTTTAGAAAATGGAAAAGCTTCGATTTTCCTTCCGAGCTGCTTGCGAACGACCAAAGAGGGCGCCCCCAACTACTTAGATTTAAATTTAAATAAATAAATTATTAGGATCGAACAATCAAATGAGCACCTCGTGGATCTATGAATTAGCCGAGGAAAATGTAGATTGTCTAATTTAAAGCTCGAGAGAACGAAGTTGGTTATGATTTTAATCCCTAATCGCATTAATCCTCAAGTTTTAATCGCCAAGTTGGTGGAGCTTAGGGCTCCCACTTTGTACGAGCTCTATTATACCAGATAGTCGAAGAAATTAGTTTTTTTTTGTGATGGTATCAAGAGGAGAAAATTGCTCCAACTGACAGAAAATATCGAGTTTGCTAATTCCACTTTAATAACCGAGTTTCATTTCGACCATCTTCTTTTGATTTTGACTGATCTACAATTAAGCTTGAAAAAAGCGGTCCTGTTTTTTTTAAATCGAAGATTTTGCTTGAAACTTTTTTTTGTGGGTTCCTTCGGATCATTTACGTGGAGGAACTTGGTGTGTTTTATCTTCTGCTCGTCGATGTGTGTAACTTTTAAATTGCCTCTCTCCTGAGAGCAGGATTAAGTAGTGAATTAAACACGCGAAAGAAAAACAAGGACGCCAACACCGTTTTTCGGTTGTAGTTTCGGCGGAATTAGTTCGCCCGAAAGGATCTTCGGGAAATATTTTAATTAAAATTTGCTAATTTCGGGCGGCTCGAATGTCGTACTAATTTTCGTTTTGGGTTGTGCCGTTTGTTATTATAATAATAGGCGTTTAACATATCGAAATGACTTTTGTGGTTTTGTTAGCGATCATTTTTTATGTACTGATAAATAAATGGAAACAGAAGTGAGTATCTTGCGATGAATATTCATTGGTGGTTTGTTTAAATGGAAGACTAATGACCTTAAAATTGATAGTATTATCCTCGAAGCATAGCTTCAAAAGCCTTTGACCAGTATTGTAAGGAATCCATTAATTTTGCGCCACAAAAGCGAATTCGAAAAGCAACAGTTTATAGTTTGAAATCGCTCTCACAAATTTAGAAAAATCAAACGTGTAATATTAACCCCTTGACATACAAAAAAAACCGAATTTGGCGAGTCCGAAAGAAACTGTTAATTTGGCTCAACTTAACTGTTATGAGCGTACACAAATAACATAAAATAAATAATTAGTAGTTTTAAAATATTTTGAAATATGTAGAGCAGTGTTTCCCAATCTCTTTTTAACATTCCCCACCTAAGTCATTCTAAAATTTTGATGCATATAATATATAACATATAAATATTTTTTTATATTTAAAAATTGAATTATTCCATAAATGAAGCCTAATTACAACTTGTTCAAGACACAAGATTTAGGTTTTAGCAAGAAATCACTAGGAAATTATTAAGAAAAAGAAACAATAAGTAAATTTTAAAAATATAAACTAAAAAATATTTTTATATCGATAGCTCGAATTTTTGATAACGCGAATTATTTTTACTTTCTCTTCAACTTCGACCTATCGAGGTTTGACTGTATTTAATTTTATAAATTTAACATTTCTTGTAATGTTTTTCTATATTCATCCTTATACATAATTACTGTTCCATTCCCTTATCAGATTTGGTAACAATTACATTCTGATTCAAAGACAAGAATTTTTTTGTTTCAATAATGTCTCTGCTAAACTGATCCAGATGTTTCGGTTCTGGTTTGTTATAAAAATTATTAATTAAATTTGATACCTTTGAACGTAATAATGTACGTTCATTATCAATAAGTTTCGGATCCGTTTCTTTTGAAGGTAAATTATTGATGCAATGTTCAATGTCTTTAATTAGGATGACAGGATGTATGTCACTTCTCTTAGGAGGTAAACCAAATTTTGGATCCACACATAAAATTCTTTTTACGTTTTCGGAAGTTGTAATTCCGTATAATTTGAAATACTACTCTCTTCATGAGTATTTACTTTTATTACATTAGAATCAGTGATCAAACTATTAATTTTCCTCAAATTTGTTTCTTTAATCATCACGAACTGTTTTTCATAAAATCTATCAACATTAAATTTCCATGAATTAAAATCGTCAATGTTAAGAATCTTGTTAATATTCAATTCATGATTATTACAAATTTCCATTAATTGATTCGTTTTCCATACCGTGATTTTGATTTCTAAATTTAAAATGGATTTCCGTAATTTTAACGAAAGATTTTGTATGTCGTTTTTAAATGGATGTTCATCTAAAACAAAGAATATAGACATCTTAAATTATTAACAATATGTTTAGGATATATTTTTTTCGAGCGGCATTGTAATAAGAAAATCCGTCTATTTATGATTAATAAATCTATATTTCCTAATATATATTTTCTAATAAATGGTTCGTTTTTTTTTTGCTAATTTACTATATCTTATTTTAATTAGAAATATTGGCCGATCACTGTAAATTTACTAGTCAATTACTATATTTATATGGCCAATAACTATGTTGTTTAATAAAAGGACGAATCACTGTATTGTTTACCCCCATTTCTGTATCGTTTATTATTATTATTTTAATTTGTTCTCTCTGAGCATCATATCGGCGTTACGTTAGTGATCGTTCAGAGGAACAGTAATTGTTATTATATTATTTAATTGTTATTATGTATTTGTTATAAATACAAACATAATTATATAAAAATATTAACGTTGAGATAGGCAAGTCCTAGGGAAGCAGGTTCGAGTTCGAGTTATCAAAAATTCGACTTATTGAGGTTCGGCTGTATGTGTAAAAACTTTTTCTGAATAGAAAATCTGATTTTAAGTTTTTGATTTGACAGAGAATTGATTAAAATAGGTAAATAGAACGAATACGAGGATGTGCGCATTCGAGCGAAAAGTGGCACATTTTCCCGAGATCGGAATGTGCCACTTTGAGCTCGAATGTGCACACTCGGTTTTAAACGCGATTCACAATAATTTAGGCCAATAACATAGACGAAAAATTAGTTGAATAATTTTAATCGTTCCCTCTCACTCCCATTTATATGAATGCCGTATCTTTTTGCTCTCTTACACTCATTGCTATGGTAAATACGTTTTTCCAACATAAAATCGATATTAACTAAACTATATTTAAAAATTTGATTTAAAAGCGTTAAGTATAAAGTAGACAAATCTAATAAGTACGAAGATGTGCGCATTCGAGCGAAAAGTGGCACATTTCCGAGCGAGGGAAGCAAATGAAGCGCGACGCGGAGCGGCGCGCTTCATTTTCCCGAGATCGGAATGTGCCACTTTGAGCTCGAATGCGCACACTCGGTTTTAAGCGTGATTCACAATTATTAATTTACTTTCTTAGACGGCTAACGTCAACTGCCGACTTTTCGTTAGTTGAGCGCGCGCAAATTGCGTTGCCTGCAAAATTTTACACTCAACGCGCAAAAGAAGTGCCAAAATCGAAAAGGTACCGAGTTCCGAAAACAAGAAACACGTAATAAATCTAACACCTTAAATAAGAAAACGAATTTCGCGACAAAACATAATAAAATAATTTAAATGCGAATAATTTGAATAAAAAAGATATTATGTAAATGTGTTTTCCGAATTGAATAACAAAATCAAATCAATTTCGTTTACGTTCCATCGGATATCAATCACACAAATGGAAAATTGTGTAGTATTGGAATTATTTATGTATTTACCTTTCTACAAGCACAACGTCGGAGGTGCTGGTAGTGGAAATGGGAAAATATTACATGTTATCAATAACAATAGAGCCCCGAAACTAATTAAACCGAAAGCACTAATAAAAGTAAATAATTACCTTAATTTTAATCCGAAAGCATGGCATGCTTTGATTTATAATTTAATTAAAATAATATCAACCATCGCGCATCTAAACAAATAAAAATTATTTACAACCAAAACCCGAAAATTTAAAAGCTCCAAGTCAAACGAAAATTCTACAAGTGCGCCGCGCAGTAACAGAAGCCCGAAGCTCGCAGCTTTAGAAAATGGAAAAGCTTCGATTTTCCTTCCGAGCTGCTTTCGAACGACCAAAGAGGGCGCCCCCAACTACTTAGATTTAAATTTAAATAAATAAATTATTAGGATCGAACAATCAAATGAGCACCTCGTGGATCTATGAATTAGCCGAGGAAAATGTAGATTGTCTAATTTAAAGCTCGAGAGAACGAAGTTGGTTATGATTTTAATCCCTAATCGCATTAATCCTCAAGTTTTAATCACCAAGTTGGTGGAGCTTAGGGCTCCCACTTTGTACGAGTTCTATTATACCAGATAGTCGAAGAAATTAGTTTTTTTTTGTGATGGTATCAAGAGGAGAAAATTGCTCCAACTGACAGAAAATATCGAGTTTGCTAATTCCACTTTAATAACCGAGTTTCATTTGGACCATCTTCTTTTGATTTTGACTGATCTACAATTAAGCTTGAAAAAAGCGGTCCTGTTTTTTTTAAATCGAAGATTTTGCTTGAAACTTTTTTTTGTGGGTTCCTTCGGATCATTTACGTGGAGGAACTTGGTGTGTTTTATCTTCTGCTCGTCGATGTGTGTAACTTTTAAATTGCCTCTCTTCTGAGAGTAGGATTAAGTAGTGAATTAAACACGCGAAAGAAAAACAAGGACGCCAACACCGTTTTTCGGTTGTAGTTTCGGCGGAATTAGTTCGCCCGAAAGGATCTTCGGGAAATATTTTAATTAAAATTTGCTAATTTCGGGCGGCTCGAATGTCGTACTAATTTTCGTTTTGGGTTGTGCCGTTTGTTATTATAATAATAGGCGTTTAACATATCGAAATGACTTTTTGTGGTTTTTGTTAGCGATCATTTTTTTTATGTACTGATAAATAAATGGAAACAGAAGTGAGTATCTTGCGATGAATATTCATTGGTGGTTTGTTTAAATGGAAGACTAATGACCTTAAAATTGATAGTATTATCCTCGAAGCATAGCTTCAAAAGCCTTTGACCAGTATTGTAAGGAATCCATTAATTTTGCGCCACAAAAGCGAATTCGAAAAGCAACAGTTTATAGTTTGAAATCGCTCTCACAAATTTAGAAAAATCAAACGTGTAATATTAACCCCTTGACATACAAAAAAAACGGAATTTGGAGAGTCCGAAAAAAACTATAAATTTGGCTCAACTTAACTGTTATGAGCATACACAAATAACATCAAATAAATAATTAATAGTTTTAAAGTATTTTGAAATATGTAGAGCAGTGTTTCCCAATCTCTTTTTAACATTCCCCACCTAAGTCATTCTAAAATTTTGATGCATATAATATATAACATATAAATATTTTTTTATATTTAAAAATTGAATTATTACATAAATGAAGCCTGATTACCACTTGTTCAAGACACAAGATTTAGGTTTTAGCAAGAAATCACTAGGAAATTATTAAGAAAAAGAAACAATAAGTAAATTTTAAAAATATAAACTAAAAAATATTTTTATATCGATAGCTCGAATTTTTGATAACGCGAATTATTTTTAGTTTCTCTTCAACTTCGACCTATCGAGGTTTGACTGTATTTAATTTTATAAATTTAATATTTCTGAACAATTAAGATAATTTATTTATTGAGTTTTCTCCAATATTAATTTTATTTGCGTAAATTAATGATCTTCAAAGTTTTTTTTGAAAACCACAAATTCTGTATTTACTCTATTTGAGTTTTCTGAAAATACATAATAATTTTTTCATCAAAATTTCCTTTTAAATTTACCGAATAAAGTTTTGTTTTATTCAATTTGTGTTATACAAAAAAATTGATAATTAAAAATTTCTAAAGTTCTTAAATATATTTTAAAAATTTTCCAAGTTATTAATTTATTTAATTTGAGTTGTCTAAAAACTTAAAATAATTTATTCTTCGAGTTTACTTTAATAATTTTGCTAAATGTTTAAAACTGAATTTCATTCTATGTAAAAAACCGGTGCATGTACTTATGTACGCACGTTAGAAGTAATACTTTTGGCGCGACTAAATTAAATATAACAACGCGCTATGTTGCGCTTGTGTATAGCTAGATCAGTGGTTATCAAACTATATGTTACTGCACATATGTCGTTTTATTTGAATACATTGCTATTTCCTTTTTAAATCCAAAAAGTAATTTAAACAAATTGAATAAATACGCAGATGTGCGCGTTCGAGCGAAAAGTGGCACATTTTCGAGCGAGGGAGGCAAATGAAGCGCGACGCGGAGCGGCGCGCTTCATTTTCCCGAGATCGGAAAGGTGCCACTTTGAGCTCGAACGCGCACACTCGGCTTTAAGCACACTGTACAAGAATTAATTTACTCTCTGGACAATTCGCAATTAAATATTAATAACAAAATTCCCAAATCGCCAATTTTGTGCCTTTTAACAAAATTATTGTTGCAAACAAACCTTTTTCGGAACATAAAATTGAATACATTTTTTGACGTCTTAGAGACGTCAAAATCTACAATGACACCCTAAACAATTGACGTCTCCTAGACGTCATTGTATGTCAAGGGGTTAAAGTAGTTTATTAGTGTGTTGTCATAATATTGGGTTATACGGGTGTTTCATTTAAGGCGCCACGATGTTATAATTCCTAAAATAAAAAAAGATTTCATAAAAAAGTATAAAAGTTTCTTTATTTTATACAATCTATGTACTGGATATAAATATAAATTTTGTACTACTTCGGGTTCAACCGGAAACGATGTCAACATTCTTATCTTAAATAGAAGGGTATTAATTAAATAGGGCAAAATTTTTATTTACGTCAGTAAATAGACTGTATAAATTATAGAAACTTTTATACTTTTAATTTTTTATATTTTGCTCGTGGCACTTTAATAGAAACACCCGGTATATTATGTATTATTAAGATATATTCACATTATGAGGTTATACAGGGTGTCAGACGAATAGGTAACGAAACTTAATTGACTGATACCTAACACAAATCTAAATAATAAAATTTTCTATGTAATATGTCCTACATCTAAAAAATTTCAAGAAAAATGCATTTTAATCTTTCAGTAATCGTCTCAATATGCTTTTAACTCTTCATCCGTAGCGCTATTTTTTATTAAATAAGTATTTAAAGAAGAATAAGTGTTATTTACATAATTGACTCTCATAATATACAAATATGCAGGTTTGTGAGGTTAAACATAGGGTAAGTTAATTCTATAATATTTACCTACTTGTTTTATGCATCTTTTCATAAAGACATAAAATTAAGCTATTTTGATTTTAACTTTACTGCGGTACACGTGCAATCTATTCAGTTATTGGAGTCATTTATTGTTATCAATCCATTCTTTTATAGTGTTTATTTGTATAGTTATCAATTTAACATAATTCTGTTCCGAATCCATTGCTTTTTTTGTAATTTATTATTAACCAATAATCGGTTACAAATGTTGAATTTATTTTAAATTTAATAACTCAAAGTGGGAACTTAATTAACACGACGTGAACGTTTCACAATGAAACGACAACTTTCCCTTTTGTACGTATTCACCTATTGGAGAAGATGCGTGTACGCGTTACGTTTGTCTGTATGAATGATAACTTTTGTATTATTTATTCCACATGACTGTATGCGAAAGACTGACGTGATATAAATTTTAATAACACATATAAACTAAAATATGTGCAAAACAGTCGCGTTTTTATGCAGAAACGCGTTTAATCAACTCGTTTACTTTAAAACCTCGCATTTTGCATTTGTATTGCTTTTTTTACAGCCCATAATTATTACTTAGCTTCTGAGATAACTCGCAGGAAGAGGTTTTTCCGTTGAGGCAATATTAAAAGGGAAATTCGACGTGGAACTTTAGTTCCGAGCCGACCAGTTCATCAACCGAAGACTTCAAGATGTGCGTTGCATTCAAAATTGCACTATTTTCTATCTTAACAATTCTATGTAAGTTTTTTTTTTAAATTTTACTAAGGTAAGAGACCCAATGTTCGATCAATATGTTGTCGTGTTGAACAAAATAAAACCATAAAAAATTTTCTATGTATGAAATTTATTTTTTTTGTATTGTTTTATAAGAGTTTTCGGATATCAAATTAATAAAATTCAAGAAATAAATCAACAGGAATTCGTAAAATTAATATTTCAAAATAGTTATACGGTAACCCCAAAACCCTTTCATAGTAAAATTAAGAGAATTAGTAGTTGATCACTATATACTCCAGTACCCGATCACTAGACAGTATTTTATAAATCGACAAAAAATATTAATTTCATTTTGTTATCTATTTAAAATAGTATTTATTAAATTCAAAAATATTTTTTTTTAAATATAATTAATCACAAAAAAAGCATAATGAGTTTAACCTCTTGACGTACAACGCATGAAAAACGTTGTTCATTTTATTTGCCATTGTGTATTTTCATGTTTTATTTATATCGCAGTTGATCGAGTACTAATTACGTTGAAAAAAATGGCATCAGTACTAGATCACAGTTTTTATGGGGTATTAATACCATAAAAATAAAATTTACATTATTTAATTGTTAAAATAGCTTATTAAAACCCTTAGATATTAATATAATTGCACGCTTTAGGTAATAAACAATTGTTCCACATAAAAATACACATGATGTGAAATTATATAACTTTAACTTTAAGAATAGTTTATTAATATGATAGGAAAGTTTTTATTATATAAATATGAAAAATACCGAAGTGATCAAGTAGTGGGTCGTGATCGGCTATTGGGTCCCTTAACTTATGTCAAAAAAAAATGTTTTAAATTATTATATTTTAAACAATTAAGGTTCATCCGACCCCACACCCTTTAAATTAGAAGAAGCCTGCGCAAGAACGGGGGGCCAATGCATGCTGCAATCCGAGTGCCCCTATAAGATCCCATCTGAATATTTAAATCTCTGCCCTGAACAAAAGAAAGCCGGGGCCGAATGCTGTCACAGAAGTAAGTTGAAATTTATTTGCAATACAAATCTTAGATTAATTTTTGAATTTACAGTTTCGTTGAAGGAGACCAGATGTAAGTACTTTGGGGGACAGTGCACGACTAAATATTGCCCCCCTTTTTATATCCAAACCAGAGCTAAAGATTGCGCCGAAGGCGAAAAATGTTGTATTTATGTTCGTTAATTGTTAGCACCAAATCGTTTAACCAAATAAATTATGTTAAATTTTAATAAAATCAATTAATTAATACATATTATTTATTGTTGATAAATCAATTAATTATTTTTTTTAAGCCGATACGAAGAATTTAGTGTGCATCTGTTTCTATGGCAAGCATTTATAAATAAATCTTTAATCGGAGATAATAAAATAACTCGTCATTTGGACGTAAAATAAATAAATAAATATTTTTCTTATGTAACAAAGCGATTAAAAAAAATTTATAGGTCATCCTTTAATTATTGTGGCATTGCGAAAGTTGCCATTGAGATTTTTCCGTAAGATATTAGAGACAGTTATATTTGTATTCTTGACCTGTTAAGATGTCTTTAAAAGTTATTCTTTTTGCATCTCTCATTGTGCTGGGTACGTATTTATTTATTTCTTTATTTATTTACCTGTAAATATGTTGACATCAAACTAATCAAATTTTAAGCCCTGAGCAATGATTTGCCAAGGGAGTTTACCCAAGAAGAACCATGTAGTAACATAGGGGGACAATGCGTGGCCCAAGACGAATGTCCCCATCAAATCAAAAAAGAAAATTTAAATAGATGCCCGGCGCAACAAAAAGATGGGGCCGAATGCTGCCATGGGAGTGAGCTAAACGCAATTTTCGATCGAAATCGATTAATTTAGAAAAATCTTTTTTTTTTGCAGTTTCAACCAAGGAATTTCGATGCCACAGGTTTGGGGGGCAGTGCACGACCGAATTTTGTTCCGATCTGGTTGTTGAAACAAGGGCAAAGGATTGTAAAGGAAGCGCGAAATGCTGTATTTTAGTTTAATTTTTTTAATTGTATATTTTGTGTCGCCGAATTTTTTAAAGTATGGAGATTTTAATTTTTTTATTGTTGTAAGAATATCTCGAGCAATAATCAAAGGATGTATTAGTCTTTTAATTTAAAAAATAAACCTTTAAATTTTTTATTATTTTCCAAGGGAGGGCAGAATTATCCCGTAAGCTGCTGAGTGAATTTAATTAATTTTTTAACCCTTTATTTAAGGGTTCGGTCTATCAAATTTCGTGATCTATAATTCCAATATAAATTTGAATGATAAAAAATTGAATTTTTTTTTATAAATAGGGACCATCTGGCTTAATACAACTAAGACTTCGTTTTTTTTTTAATTTGCGAATTATGGAAAAAAAAATTAGAAAGAATCCCACGCCTTTAAAGTAAATATCCCGATTTAATTTTTTTACTAATTAAATGAGAAAACTTGTGAAATTTGAGCAAGATTTATATTTTTTCATAAGCATTTCTATTAAATTATTATAAACAATTAAAGAATTATAATTTTTGAAGAAACTTCGTGCAAACTAGAGCATTTTTCGTATGATTGGCGTTAGCAAAGCATCGAACCATTTTGATGTAATAAAAAGTAAACAAATTAATAAATTAATAAGAATATGAATTTTTCCAGCAAAACGTACTTTTATATTTTGTACACAAGTGAACGCCTGTAGGGCGGTCTTGGCGTGGTATTCAACGTTCAGAGACCGTAGCAAGTACGCGAATGTGTTGAAATGTACAGCTTAAAATGCGGTAGGCCTTCATACAAGACGTCCTTTCTAATTTAATCTTTGTAGGTCGGTAAAAAAATTAATTTTGCGTAAATTGCGAAATTTTTAATTATGATTTCATCGCCTTTCGTTTAGTCAAACTTGTGTTGGACCCTTTTGCAAAAAAAAGATCATAATTCTCAATCTAAAAGGTTTTTAATCATATCTCCACAAATACCCAGATTATTAATTTTTAAAATTAAATTTGTGCATAGAAAAAATTAATTTTTCCGTAAATCCCACATTTTTATTGAAATAAATAGATTTGAGATTGTTGCTAACTTTTGTATAGAGTTGACAATACTAATTAACAACAAAATACCCTAAGTGCGCTGACATCAGAGATAACTTACTCAGAAATTGATACATCGGGGAAATCAAAATGGTAATCCTGATTGGAAAACCTTTGACGCAACAGAATTTTCAACGTCCCCCCTTCCAACGTGTCCCTTTTTATTGTTCGGAACAGATTTAAATGATGGCCTTAAGCAACAAAATTATTCTATGCCATTTGACCCAAAACTAAACGAGCCTAATAATTTTTTTATGAACCCATTGTTATTTTTTTATAACCCTACCGTTTGAATTCGAATTGGTACCCGAAGTAAAAAACAATAAGAATAATGGATTTTTGAGTGCAATAAAAGCACTGCTTTACAAAATTTCCGTACCACATTCGAAAAAAAAAAACAGAAAATTGATTTAACACGAGATTTTAGTTTTTTAGTAAACAGGGGGTACATTTTTCTAAATTTTTCAGATCATAGATCAGCAACCATCGTTCACAAAATTCTAAGTTTTATAAAATCACAATAAGAAAAGATTCTAACCTCACTAAATTTCAAAATATAAATTCATTAAATTTTTTTTAAAGCAAAGTTACCTTAAAGTGCCCCCCTAACAAATTGTATTAAAAATAAGTAGCCTCTTATGAAATAAAAAAATATTTCTTTAATTTCGATCGCTTACCACTAAAACTTCTTTGGTACAGAAAAATATAGAGATGTTCTTTACCTGAAACAAAACCAAAATTAGTAAGGGTACTATGTCCAAACTTAAGAATGCTGTCCTAAAGACCACTTTTCGCTCGAACGTGCGCATCTTCGTATTTCTTACATTCGTCTAATATATTCTTCGCTCTTTCAAACCAAAAAATTTAATTCAGCTCAGTAAATATCGATTTTATGTTCGAAAAACGTATTTTTACCATAGCAATGAGTGGGAGCGAGCGAAAGGATACGACAATCTTGTGAGTACGAGTGAGAGCGGCCGATTAAGATTATTTAACTGATTTTTTGTCTAATTTTTTGGTCTAAATCATTGTGAATCGCGCTTAAAACGAGTGTGCACATTCGAGCTCAGTGGCACATTCCGATCTCGGAATGAAGCGCGCCGCCCGCGTCGCGCTTCATTTGCCTCCCTCGCTCGGAAATGTGCCACTTTTCACTCGAATGCGCACATCTTCGTATTTTACATTGTCTAATATATTCTTCGCTCTTTTAAAACCAAATTTAATGTAGTTTTAGTAAATATCGATTTTATGTTCGAAAACGTATTTTACCATAGCAATGAGTGGAGAGAGCGAAAAGATACGACAATCTTGTAGTACGAGTGAGAGCGAACGATTAAATTATTTAACTCTTTTTCGTCTAATTATTGGCCTAAATCATTGTGAATCGCGTTTAAAACCGAGTGCACATTCGAGCTCAAGTGGCACATTCCGATCTCGGGAAAATGAAGCGCGACGCTCCGCGTCGCGCTTCATTTGCCTCCCTCGCTCGGAAATGTGCCACTTTTCGCTCGAATGCGCACATCTTCGTATTTCTACATTCGTCTAATATATTCTTCGCTCTTTCAAACCAAAAAATTTAATTAGTTCAGTAAATAGCGATTTTATGTTCGAAAAACGTATTTTTACCATAGCAATGAGTGGGAACGAGCGAAAAGATACGAGAATTTTGTCAGTACGAGTGAGAGCGGCCGATTAAGATTATTTAACTCATTTTTCGTCTAATTATTGACCTAAATCATTGTGAATCGCGCTTAAAACCGAGTGTGCACATTCGAGCTCAAAGTGGCACATTCCGATCTCGGGAAAATGAAGCGCGCCGCTCCGCGTCGCGCTTCATTTGCCTCCCTCGCTCGGAAATGTGCCACTTTTCACTCGAATGCGCACATCTTCGTATTTCTTACATTCGTCTAATATATTCTTCGCTCTTTCAAACCTAAAAATTTAATGTAGTTCAGTAAATAGCGATTTTATGTTCGAAAAACGTATTTTTACCATAGCAATGAGTGGGAGCGAGCGAAAAGATACGACAATCTTGTGAGTACGAGTGAGAGCGAACGATTAAATTTATTTAACTCATTTTTCGTCTAATTATTGGCCTAAATCATTGTGAATCGCGCTTAAAACCGAGTGTGCACATTCGAGCTCTAAGTGGCACATTCCGATCTCGGGAAAATGAAGCGCGCCGCTCCGCGTCGCGCTTCATTTGCCTCCCTCGCTCGGAAATGTGCCACTTTTCGCTCGAATGCGCACATCCTCGTATTTATCTATATTAATTTTTACACGTGGTTATACTGAATTTAGTTAGACCAAAGAAGTATAACTTCATATGCACGTACATAAGCACACGCATCGATTTTTTTTAATGTCGAATATTACTAAAACTAATTTATCAACTAAGTTAATAAAAAACATATTTACCGATTAACTTTTTTGTAATTCTTAAACAACCTCCTCCGTAAATAAATGTTCTAAAAGTTGAATAGCAATTGTAAAAAGGTAATTGATTAAAGTTTGGTGTTGTTAAATAGTTCGATACAATGGCCGTTTTAAATGTTTTTTCAATTGAACCATTTATAATTTTTAAATCAAACCGATAACAACATAAAATTGTTTATATAAAAACCAACAGTTTTATGTATTTTTTAAAGTATACATCCAAAATAAGCAAGGTAAATAAACAAGTGGAGATGGATTTTGCTTTAAGAAAAATTTTAATATTTTGTTTCTTGTTATTTTAACTCTATCACTATGTAAGTAGCTCTTTTATTATTAAAAAAATTATTAAGGATAAATAGATCTTTGATTGATGATGAGGGTTTTTGGAGTACTCTGATTTCGGCCCACGTTCATTGATTTGAATTTGCTTTAAAAACTATTGGCAATTGATAATAATTTTTCTTTCTTTTCAATTTTTCTAAAAAAAAAGTGTGTGCGTGGAATCCACGCGCGACAGAAGTGAAACTTCTTGCTTATTAGGAATAAGATAGAGATAAATTATTAGTATTTTTTTATTCAACCAGAAATAATAAATTGTATGTATTAATTTTTTTATCATTTTATTCGATTTTTCGGTAGTGCATGCGTCTTCGCTCACGCACTCTACTTCTCTACCGGTTCCCCACCACGCACCTAAATTGAAGCCTCCGCAGCCAAGAAACCTCATTTCAAAAATGTATTAGCTGATTTTTTTTTGTTATTTTAGGTTCTTATACTGAGGCGCTAATTCGTCCACCATTTTGCGGGAAAAAGTGTGTGAAATGTATTCTGAAATGTTTTCGACCATGGAAGTGTGATAAATCTTGATTTAGACTGCGGCCGTATAAACAAAGGCTGCATAGAACTCCCGCGGCCATTCGAAAAATATTTGATGTATTTAAATACATTATCTAAATAAAAAATGGGCAGTTGTATGTTTCTCAGTCGTTTTTTCGCCAATTTTCTTAGACCCTTCTTACAGGTTCTTAAAGTATATCTTGTGTTTATGATTTAACATAATGACTTTTTTAATAGTTTTTTTAATGATCAAAATAAATTTTAAATCTAAATAACAATAAGATAAAATTTCTCATATAAAAACGAAGAGTTGTAAGTATTTTTTAATGTAAGAATAAGTGGCATCGCAAATCAGCAAATCGAGATGAATTTTGATTCCAAAAAAATTCAAATGTTGTGTTGTATGGGTATTTTGGCCCTCTCCGTGTGTAAGTATACCTTTTTATTTTTAATTTATATTTGTGACACGTGATGAAAATACGTTGCCATAGAGTAAAAGTTATCCTAATAAAAATAGTTTATTAGATTTGTTTAATATTACACGCAACGCAATTTTATTTCACTAAAATTGCTAATTCCTTTTAGCATCGTAGATTGTTAAAGGATTTGGATAAATTCATTTTTGATATTTTAGGTACTTTTTCCGAAGCCTTTTTCCCAGCAATATGCGAGGGACTTTTTGTGACCTGTGTTCCCGTCTTCATTGACTGTTGGGGTCAAGAAGTTCCCCAGTTAAACTGCAAGGGTCCAAATAAGTGCTGCTGGACACCATAAAAAAATATTTTAGTGTTTTTAAATGGATTATGTTAGTTAAAATTGTCTATGTAGTTAAATGTTTTTTTTTAGATTCTTTCACTGAAATTTTTTACACTGTTTCTACAGTCTCCTAACGCACTTTTGTGTTTGATAAATAATTCAATTTAATGGCTTTTTAATTAATAGCCTTTTTAACGAGATAATTAAATTTTAAATCAACATAATAATAAGATAAAATCGCTAGTATAAGAACGAAGAGTTTTAATTATCTTTTAATACAACGAAAGGTACATCGCAAATCAAAAATCGAAATGGATATTGATTTCAAAAAAATTCAAATATTGTGTTATTTGGTTATTTTAAACCTATTTCTATGTAAGTACTTTTCTTACTTTTTTTTGAAAATAATACATATAATAAACCATTAATAGAATTAGCCTACTCACTTTAGATTTTAAATTCGATCAAAGTTCTTACGGTTTTTTTTTATCTTTGTTTTATTGTTATTAGAAATATTGTAAATAAATAGCGAAGGCAAAAAACAAGTAAAAATCAATTCTTATCTGTTTTCGATAACTGCTTTTGAAGTGAATTAGTTAATTAATTTAATTTTGGTTATTTTAGGTACTTTTACCGAAGCAATGTCTCCAGTATTATGCGAGGGACAGTTTTTCGAATGTATTCCCCCTAAGCTTCCGTGTTCGGGTTATGAAATGCCCGAATTCAAATGCGACGGTTATTTTACGTGCTGCTGGTCACCACCCCTTCAATAAGACAACATTTTGATGTTTTATAATAAACTATCTGAATAAAAAAATTTGAAATTATCTGTTTTTCTTTTATATAACGTATTTAAACTGTACATACAAGTTGCTTTCGTGACAAAATTTGCTCTCACATAAGAAGTTTCACTTCAATAAAACGGGTTTCGAATTTTTGACGAGATTTTGCATGTATTTCATTTCTCAGTCATCAGCGCAGATTTCAATGATTTTAATTTGATTTTTGAAATTAGCAAGGCTTTTAATTTTTAATTTGTTAATTTCAATTAGTGTTATATCTTGTTGAGAGATTTTGATTAGTTTGATTTTTTTATTGTTTTAGGTGCTGTAGCAGTATTTCTACGAATATGTCAAAAATTATTTTGAAATGCTGCTGGATACCAATACTCCAATAAAAAAATATTTTGGAGTTTTCAAATGCATTATTAGAATAAAAAGTGTAAAGTTCTCTATTTAGCTATCAAGCTTTCATCAATTTTTAAAATATATTATTACAGGTTCGTAAAAGCTTCTTGTCTTAGTCAAATCTCTTAGTGGAATTGCTTTTTTTATTAGTTTCTTAAGTAAGACCATTAAATTTTAAATGAAAATTATAGTTTCACAAAATTTCTTATATAAAACAAAGAATACAAAAGAGTTTTTAATACAACGATAGATTTTTAGATAAAAAATTTTAATATTTTGGTCGTTTGTTATTTTAAGCCTGTCTTTATGTAAGTATCTGTCTTATTACTTTCTGGAGAAAAACAACCTAATCAAAAATAAAAAGAATTTTGAATTGTTTACAAATTTTTATATTAATTTTCTGTCGTCGGGAAACCTTTCATTGAGTTTAGTTTGCTTTTCAGCTTTGAATTTTATTTTTGTTAATATCAATTATGCTATACAATATTTTTTTGAAGCATTTCGACTAATTTGATTTTTGTTTTAAGTACTTTTACTGAAGCAATGTTTCAAAAAATATCTAAGGTACGATTTTTCGAATGTATTGCTCCCAAGGTTTAATGTTTGAATGTAGAAGTTCCCTATTTTACATACCAAAGTGACTTTAGATGCTCCAATGCTCAAATAATGAAATTTATTTTGATTGAAATGTTTCAATAAATTATTCATATAAAATGTGTGTAATTGTTTTTTTTTCTATAATTGTTCCACCAAAGTTTAGCGTTAAATAATTCGATACAATGACCGTTTTAATTGTCTCTTGCATGCACCATTAATAATTTTTAAATCAATTTGATAACAACATAAAATTGCTTATTTAAAAACGAACAATTTTATGTACTTTTTAATATATTCATCAATAGTAAGCAACGCCAATAAACAAATCGAAATGAATTCTGGTTCAGGAAAAATTAAAATATTGTGTTGTTTGGTTATTTTAACTCTATCGCTATGTAAGTAGCTCTTTTACGTTTAAAAAGAAACTTATAAAGAACAAATGGGATTTTTTTGTGGATGAGCGTTTTTGGAAAACCATATTTTTTAGAAAAAGTTCATTCATTCAAATTAACTTTTAAAATTATTGATTATTTTTTTTTATTTGAAATTTTTCTAAAGGCAATATATTAATCTGACGTTTTTGTTATTTTAGGTTATTATACTGAGGCACTACCTCCTAAACAATTATGCCTGGGAGCGAATGTTGAATGTATTCCGAACAGGCTGTTATGTCATGGTGTGCAACTTGATCACTTATTCTGCGAAGGTCCACGTGTATGTTGCCTAGGCTTAGCTAAACTATAAAAGAAACCCATTGATGTTTTTAAATAAATTATCTAATTAAAAAATGGGGAGTTTGTATGTTTCTCAATCGCTTCTTCGCCAATTTTCTGAATACGTTTTCGCAGGTTCTTAAGGTATTTCTTATGCTTGTTAAATGATTTAATATTATGGCCTTTGTATTTGTGACTTAATTAAAGTTTAAATCAAAATAATAATAATATAACATTTCTTGTATAAAAACGAAGAGTTGTAAGTATATATGTCTTTTAACATAACGAAAGTGGCAATCGCAAATCATCAAATCGAGATGGATTTTAATTCCAAAACAAATAAAATATTTTGTTGGTGGGTTATTGTAACCCTATCATTTTGAAACTATCTTTTTTATAATTTTTTTTTAAACTTTTAAAACAATAGACTTTTGAATTGTTGAGAAGCTTTAGTACTTTTTTATATCTCTTTCGTGACTACATGTTTCATTGATTATAATTTGCTTTCAAAACTATCACATTTTAATTTTCTTTGTCAATCTTGATTAGTATCATATTTCTCTAAAGGATTTGGGTTAATTTGTTTTTTAAAGTAAAACTACTTATGCGAAGCTAAGTAGTTTCACTTTAATTAATATAATATAATTAATATATTTGTTTATTGGGTGTTCATTCATTATGTTGATAAAAAGGGCGAAAACCAGTAAATGAACAATTGTTGATTCACTGGAAAATGTTTATATAGAACAAAAAATCACAAATCATACAGCAAGAGTGGCAATTTTTTGAATGTAAATAAATCTTTGAGGACCCATCATTAGAAGTCTGGATACAATACAATTTTGAGGTTACTTACGACTTATTATCTCTCCTTCAATTTTACTTTACTGTATTCTTTCCGTCTCGAATTTGAAAAAAGAATCTATTGTTGTATGCTCACCACAACATATTAGTATTAATTAACAATACTATTAAGTTAAGCTATTCTTAAGTACCAAATCATTCCCTAAATTACACATTCCTACATTCTCTTTTCTAAATCAATAACTTTCCCACAATCAGAATTCCCTAATTCTATAACTTTCCATAATTATCCTAATTAGACTTTTCCTATATATATTGTTTCCAAATCCCAAATACAGTTAGTTAAAGAGAGTTAAAAGTTAGTTAGTTAGTCAATATTTTAGTATATCTATTAGGTTTGTGCAATACTATATTTATAATAAAACTACTGCAAAAATACAACAAAACTAGTGTCCAGGAGATGGGATTACAACAAAATTTGGTGTCAGAAGTGGGATTGCTCCAACTCCAATACGTCAGAAGAAGACAGGAGACAACTCCGTTGTTAAGTTTGGACAAAGCCCAAAAACAACATTTCGCAGTAAGTTGACATATTCTATATCAATTGTTTTATCTTGCTATTTCTATTTCCTTTACTATGTCTACCTCTCAAAGCTCACCATTATCCTTAGATTTTTTATCAAAATTGATCACAGAAACTTTTGATGGTGACAGTTCTAAGCTACGAAATTTTATAAAACAAGTGGACAGTGTG
Source organism: Sinopyrophorus schimmeli (assembly GCA_036325965.1). Classification (NCBI taxonomy): domain Eukaryota; kingdom Metazoa; phylum Arthropoda; class Insecta; order Coleoptera; family Elateridae; genus Sinopyrophorus; species Sinopyrophorus schimmeli. The sequence continues at coordinate 256,907 of JARFIZ010000186.1, forward strand.
CTAGAGTTGGCAACGGAAGATCAAATTCTTCCTCTTTTACTATTTGTTAAGACGAAAATTACCGGTAGGGCTAAAAATCAAATTAATATCAACTGCAATTTAACGACTTGGGAAGAAATTTCACAACTATTAATAAATTTATATCAAGATAGGAAAAGTTTAGATCAATTATTAGAAGAATTAAATAATGCTAAACAAGGTCTAAATCAAGATATCACATCATACTACGAAATGATCGAAAACACTACTTCAAAAATACTCGGTCAGATTCATTCTACAGAACAAAATGAAAATTTATTATTGGGAAGAGTTAGTATGATAACAGATATTGCAAAAAATCGATTTATATTTCACTCAAAACCTCAAATTTCCCAAATGTTAAGACACAAAGAATTTAATAGTATAAACGAAGCGTTTTCGATCGCTAGGCAGGAAGAACAAGTTTTAAAAAATTCGAGTCATAATACACGAACTTTTGCCAATCCAAAAAGTAATGTAAAAATTTGCAGATATTGCAAAATGTAGGGCACAATATCGATGAATGCCGAAAAAGGCAATATAACGAAACACAACAATTTCGTCCTAATTTTAATTTAAACAAAAATAACTATAACCAAAAACCACATAATTCTAAGTCTAGCTTTTATACAAAATCAAATAATAATTCTAATTATTATTTCAATTCTAATTCTAATTCTAATTCTAATTCTAATTCTAATTCCAATTCTAATTCTAATTCTAATGCACGTGTTAGATTTCACGATCATTACAATTCAAATTCAAATCGAACACATCCTAATTTTAATCGTAGAATTAATACAAATCTTAACTCTAATTCCTACTCCAATTCTAGTTTAAACCACAATTCTAATTTTAATTGTACACACGACCTTAATCAAACAAACGACAAACCTTCTCATCCAAACCAAAATCCACAACCTATAGACTATCAACATTCAATTAACGAACCATCCACATCAGAAGATTCTCACATAAGTGCAGATTCTGCATTACAACGTTTTTGTAACACAAATATTTATCATTCTAATAATGACCTCACGTACATTCTCTTTTATTCAAATTCATCCAAATCAGAGGACAAGACTCTTAAATTACTTCTAGATACAGGTGCTTCTATATCAATCATAAAATCAGATAGTTTAAAGGACCACACGATAACTAACCCAAACAAAATTATTCTAAGCGGAATATCAAAAGACTCGCCAGTAGAAACGATAGGACAGACGAAGATTACATTGCAAATCCATGAATATGCATTCAATAGTACATTCCAATTAGTAGATACTCCCACAAATATACCTTTCGACGGTCTTCTAGGCAACGACTTTATAAATACCCAACATCCCAGAATTGATTACACTAACAACACCATGACAATTAACTCAGTACCATTTCCTATTCCAATTCATCGTAACACACCTCAATGTTCAATTTTTTAAAAATTTCCTTAAACCCTAGATCAGAAACTGTCATCCCAATAAAATAAAAATTCTCATAATATCGAAGAAGGAATCATTTCTTCACAAGAATTATGTAAATCAATCCGGATTCCAAATGCGATTGTGAAAATCCAAAAATCAGAGCATTCATTTGCAACTGCAATTAACACATCAAATGTCCTACAAACAATTCCAATTCCAACACTTGATGTCGATCCCTTACCAGAACAAAATTTTCTATTTTTTGAAAAAGCTGATATATCGTTCGCTGAAACTCGATCGGAATCATTACATAACAACCTTCGGTTAGATCATTTGAATAAAGAAGAGAAAATTTCTATCTTCGAGATATGTTCTAATTTTAATGACATTTTTCATTTACCAAATGATAAATTATCTTATACTAACGCTTTAAGTCACAACATTCCAACTACAGATGACCAACCCATATCTTCCAAAATTTATCGATATCCAGAAATCCACAAAAACGAAGTAAATAAACAAATTAGGAAAATGTTAAAACAAGATATTATTAAACCTTCAAACAGCCCTTATTCTAGTCCCTTTGGGTAGTACCCAAGAAAACGGACGCATCCGGCGAACGTAAATGGCGTATCGTCATTGATTATAGGAAACTTAACGAAAAAACAGTCGGAGATGCATACCCTCTACCTAATATTGAAGAGATATTAGATCAGTTAGGGCACGCACAATATTTTAGCACGTTAGATTTGGCTAGTGGTTTTCATCAAATTCCGATGAATCCATCTGATGCTACAAAGACGGCTTTTCTACCCCACAAGGTCATTACGAATTTACAAGAATGCCATTCGGGTTAAAAAATGCTCCAGCTACTTTCCAAAGACTTATGAACAATGTTTTAGTAGGATTAACTAACAATCAATGTTTTGTCTATTTAGATGACATAGTAATTTACGGATCATCTTTAAACAACCACAATCAAAAACTTATAAATGTATTTTCTAGACTTCGTTTAAACAATTTGAAACTACAACCAGATAAATGCGAATTTTTAAAGAAAAGTTGTGAATATCTAGGTCACGTCATTTCCGATGAAGGAGTTCTTCCAAATCCAAAGAAAATCGAATGTATAAAAAACCTGTCGCGCCCGAGAATCACAAACAAGTGAAAATTTTCCTCGGGATGGTAGGATATTATAGAAAATTTATTCATAATTTTGCAACTATGGCTAAACCTCTAACACAACTACTAAGAAAAGACACTCCATTTTTATGGTCAGAATGTCAACAACTTGCATTTTGTAATTTAAAAGATCAACTCGTGCAAAAACCCCTATTACAGTACCCCGATTTTAAGAAAATGTTTATTTTAACCACTGACGCATCAAACGTAGGTGTAGGCGGTGTATTGTCACAATCTCATAACAATAAAGACTTACCAATAGCATTTTATTCCAGGACTCTGAATAAATCAGAACAAAATTACTCTACGACAGAAAAAGAACTTTTGGCAATTATAAATTCTATAGAAAATTTTAGGCCATATTTATATGGTAAGAAATCTATTATATATACTGATCATCGACCACAGCAATGGTTATTTAGCTGTCAAAACTCATGTTCTAAGCTGATACGATGGAGAGTAAGACTTAGCGAATACGAGTACGACGATTATGTCAGATCAATCCAAAATAAACTAAATATATCGTTCAAAATTGCTAGAGATAACATAATAACAGCAAAAGAAAAAAGTAAACTAAAATTTTATCTGCTTATTGCGCTTGATTACAGTCACGTTCATTTATTTTATAAATTAATTAGCCTACAAGTTTTTATTCATTTACTATATATAACCTAATCCCTCTGCCAATCGAACAACTTAACTCTTCTATTTTTACCTATATCCAACCAACAAAACCTTATTTACTTTTGTCTCAATCCAAAATGTTCCATTCCTTCTTGCAAGATATTAACAGTTGCAAGGAATATTTGTATCAATATTACATTTGCGACAACATTCATACAATCAAGAGATCGGATGAGCGATCTTGCGAAATTCAACTTTTCTACCACGTTACCACAATCCCAGAAGATTGCAACACAAAAATGATAAAAGCCAAGATAGAAACTTGGCACCACCTCAAAAACAACCAATGGATATACGTGCTTCACCAACCAACATCCCTAACTCTTCTATGTAATGAAACTCATATAGAAGACATAATACTACATCAAACTGGACTAATACAATTAGAAAATCACTGCAAAGCAAGTGGTGCGGATTTTTCAACGTCATAGCCAAACTTTGCTGTTTCACCCGGAACCCGAGGAATAATGAGATCATCCCACCAGTTATAAGGAATATTATTTCTAGAAGAACCGAACCAACCTCAACCTCAGCTTCAGTTCCAGAAGAAGTCATACCACTCCAGGAGGAACCTCGCAACCATTACAACTTGAGACCACTCCCTGGAAGAAAAAGTACAACTCCATTCTAATTTCGGACACCGTCCTCAATCTTAAGGAGGGAGGTGTTGTATGCTCACCACAACATATTAGTATTAATTAACAATACTATTAAGTTAAGCTATTCTTAAGTACCAAATCATTCCCTAAATTACACATTCCTACATTCTCTTTTCTAAATCAATAACTTTCCCACAATCAGAATTCCCTAATTCTATAACTTTCCATAATTATCCTAATTAGACTTTTTCCTATATATATTGTTTCCAAATCCCAAATACAGCAGTTAAAGAGAGTTAAAGAGAGTTAAAGAGAGTTAAGGTTTGTGCAATACTATATTTATAATAAAACTACTGCAAAAATACAACAAAACTAGTGTCAAGAGTGGGATTACAACAAAAATTTGGTGTCAGAAGTGGGATTACAACACTATCTTAGAGAACTACCTAATATTCTCCATTGCAAAGCACTGTTCACTCACTGGGGCATTACTGTTCATTCACTGGTCATTTTCTATTCACATATTGTTAGCCCATTTTTACTATATTCTATTATAACTTTTAATTTTGCAACAAAATTGTTAGAACATGTTCGACAATTTATATATTATATAAAACAAAAGCCTATTTGTAAAAATTAAAATTTTTTAAGAGTGAAAAGATTTAAGGAATACATTTAAAGGCCCCTATTTGTATTACTTTTTTAACTTTTAAAACGCGTGACCATCTTTTAAGGGTCCATGTTAGGTTGCCTTAAAGACACAAAATTTTTTATGTAAATATTTCAAAAAATATTCAAATAAAATATGTGTAATTGATTGTTTTTCTATAATTTTTTCACCAAACTGCAGTATTAAATAATTCGATACAATGGCACCATTAATTCTTTGTTGCATTAAACCATTAATTTTTTTGAATCAATTTGATAACAACATAAAATTGCTTATATAAATACGAACAGTTTTATGTACTTTATAAAATATACATAAAAAATAAGCAACGCCAATAAACAAGTCAAAATGAATTTTGAGTCGGGAAAAATTAAAATATTATGTTATTTGGTTATTTTAACTCTATCGCTATGTAAGTAGCTCTTTACTTAACAAAAAAAAAACAACTTATCAAAAACAAACAGAGTTTTGATTGTTCATGAGCGTTTTTGGAATATTCTGTTTTCAGCAGACGTTCTTTATCTTGAGTTTGCTTTTGAATATATTGAGAAATCATGTTTATTTTGTTTAATTTTAATTTTTCTGAAAAATGTACTAATCCAGTTTATTTTAGGTTCTTATACGGAGGCACCACCTCCTCCACCATTTTTTTGTATAGGACCTTTTTTAAAATGTATTGCCCCCTTACTTATATGTAACGGGCAGGACATTCCTCAATTAAGCTGTGGTGGCGTATTAAAATGCTGCATGGAGAGGCGGCAACCATAAAAAAAATATGTGTTGTTTTCAAACAAATTATCTAAATAAAAAATATGCAGTTTTATGTTTCTCTAAATCGTTTTTCCACCGATTTCATTAAACCGTTTTTACACGTTCTTAAAGTATGTATTGTGTATGTTAAATGATTTAAGGTAATTGCCGTTTTATTGGTCTTTTTAATGAGCTAATTAAATTTTAAATCAAAATAATAAGTTCAAATATTTTGTATAAAAACGAAAAGTTGTAAGTAGCTTTTGATATAACGAAAGTGGCATCGCAAACCGGCAAAACGAGATGAATTTTGTTTCTAAAGAAATTCAAATATTGTGGGGTTTGGTTATTTCAAGTCTGTTCCTGTGTAAGTATATTTTTTAGATTTGTTTCATATGAAAATTTTAATCTTTAATTTTACTCTTTAATTTAATTTTTGTGTTTAAACATCAAGGGACGGTGCGTTGTACCTCGGTCACGGTCAATAAATTGTACCTTGGCCCTAGGATCAACGTGCAATAAATAAAAATTTAGGAATACCTACATTTGTTATAAATTATTTTTTTAATTTTGCTTCAGATACTAAGTCGCGCAAGTCTAACAAAAAATTTAAATTTTTTTAAGTTTTTGCAAAGCTAACTACACTAAATAAAAAAATTAAAGAGTGAAAAAAATTTCCGAAATTTTTGGTAATTTTTGACAGGCTGTATTTTAGTGAAAAATGGTCGCATTTGAAATTCAAAAAAAGTACTTTTAAGCTCTAAGATTCTAGTTTTCAGATCTATTAGTCAAAAATTTTTACGAGCCACCGTTATCCCGCAATCTTGAGCTATAGCGCGCAAGAAAAAATTTGCAAATTTTTTACGGTCTGTCAAAAATCACCAACCAATTTCGGAAATTTTTTTGACCCTTTAATTTTCATTTTGCCGAGATCGGAACTTCCGTTGCCTACTAAAATTTTAACGCGCCATAAGAAGTATAACTTCAAAAAAATTACAATTAAAAAAAAATCGAGGTATAACAGCTTCTCCTATCAAATTTTCTTAAAGAATTCAAATTAATTGTTTTTTTTTAGTTACTTTTACTGAAGCGGTCTATCCAGGAAAGTGCGAGGGACTTTATCTGACTTGTGTACCCTTTCATCTTCCCTGCTGGGATGAAGAAGTTCCCTGTTTAGAATGCGAGGGTCCTTATAAATGTTGCAGGAGAGCGGAAATAACATTCTAATGTTTTTAAATAGATGATGTTAATAAAAAGTGCCGATATGGTTATGTGTTTCTTTTTTCCAACACTTTCGACAATTTTTTTAGACTTTTTCCACAGTTTCCTAACGCATTTTTTGTGTTTGTTAAATAATTCCATATAGTCTCTTTAATGAGTTAATTAAATTTTAAATCAACATAGTCATAACATAAAATCGCTTGTATAAAAAAGAAGAGTTGTAAGTATCTTTTAATACAACGGACGTTAAATCGCAAATCGTCAAATCGCGATGGATTTTTTTGATTATAAAAAAATTCAAATTTACTGAAGATTATGCAGGGAAAAGTTTTTGCCATGCATTCCTCCCAAGCTTAAGTGTGTCGGTGTAGAAGCTCCCCATTTACCATACCAAAGTGACTTTAGGTGCTGCTGATCAATATGAGTCTCGAAAAGGAAATTATTTTGTTGTAGAGTAATGTGGGGTAATCATACGCAGAGTGCTTAAAATGGGGTGTGCACATTCGAGCTCAAAGTGGCACATTCCGAACTCGGGAAAATAAAGCGCGCCGCTCCGCGTCGCGCTTTATTTGCCTCCCTCGCTCGGAAATGTGCCGCTTTTCGCTCGAATGCGCACATTTTCGTATTCATTACATTCGTCTAATATATTCTTCGCTCTTTCAAACCAAGAAATTTAATTTATTTCAGTAAATATCGATTTTATGTTTGAAAAACGTATTTTTACCATAGCAATGAGTGGGAGCGAGGGAAAAGATACGACAATCTTATCAGTACGAGTGAGAGCGAACGATTAAAATTATTTAACTAATATTTTGTTTAATTTATTGGCCTAAATCATTGTGAATCACGCTTAAAACGGAGTGTGCACATTCGAGCTCAAAGTGGCACATTCCGATCTCGGGAAAATGAAGCGCGCCGCTCCGCGTCGCGCTTCATTTGCCTCCCTCGCTCGGAAATGTGCCACTTTTCGCTCGAATGCGCACATCCTTGTATTTATTGGATTTGCCTATATTAATCTTCAATTCAAAAAATTAAAAGTCGAATAAATTTAGATTTATTTGTTGTTTAACAAAGTTTATAGATTTTATTCCTTTTGATAAGTTATCATGGTGCTCTTCTGTACACCTAATTGCAACGAGTCTGATAAATATATTTTTGATCAATTAAAATTCTATATGGGATGTATCGTGTCAAGTAAAACCCTTCAGTTCAATATTTCAGTGAATCCATTCAGGAAATTCTAGCAATAAATAAAACTCCCATACGGTTTGTTGTATTTAATTATACCATTCAAAAATCTTCCAGCCAAGCATAGAATTATTTGACGTTTAACAATAGTGCAATTTTAAGGTTCACATTGTGGATGTCTATACCAATTTTCTTCTTTTCTAATCAAATAATCCAATAAAGCTGGCTAAAATATTTTTTTTGATTGGCAACATTGCCTATTAACATAGAGAAATTCCACGACTGCGGGGTATGTGCACATTAGAGCAAAAAGTGGCACATTTCCGAGCGAGGAAGGCAAATGGAAGGCGACGCAAAACGGCTCGCTTTATTTTCGCGAGAAAAAAATACTTAATAAAAAATAAATGAAATTTCGAATTATTAATGGGCGTTTATACTTTTTCTGGATTTCACTCACGTCAGTACACAATTAAAAATTTCTAAAGATCTTAATATATTTTAAAAATTTTCCAAGTTATTAATTTATTTAATTTGAGTTGTCTAAAAACTTAAAATAATTTATTCTTCGAGTTTACATTAATAATTTTGCTAAATGTTTAAAACTGAATTTTATTCTATGTATAAAAAAAACCGGTGCATGTACTTATGTATGCACGTTAGAAGTAATACTTCTTTGGCGCGACTAAATTAAATATAACAACGCGCTATGTTGCGCTTGTGTATAGCTAGACCAGTGGTTATCAAACTATATGTTACTGCGCATATGTCGTTTTATTGGAATACATTGCTATTTTCTTTTTGAATCCAAAAAGTAATTTAAACAAATTGAATAAATACGAAGATGTGCGCGTTCGAGCGAAAAGTGGCACATTTTCGAGCGAGGGAAGCAAATGAAGCGCGACGCGGAGCGGCGCGCTTCATTTTCCCGAGATCGGAAATGTGCCACTTTGAGCTAGAACGCGCACACTCGGCTTTAAGCACACTTTACAAGAAATAATTTACTCTCTAACAATTCGCAATTAAATATTACAGAATAATATTAATAACAAAATTCCCAAATCGCCAATTTTGTGCCTTTTAACAAAATTATTGTTGAAAACAAACCTTTTTCGGAACATAAAATTGAATACAGTTCTTGACGTGTTAGAGACGTCAAAATCTACAATGACACCCTAAACGATTGACGTTTCCTACACGTCATTGTATGTCAAGGGGTTAAATAAAAGGATATTAATTTTATTTTATAATTGAACGTTGTTTTTGAGCTGCTTTCGTTTCTAATGTACAGTTTAAAAACTCAAATCGCCAAAAGGCAAAATAAAATGATAATGCAAAAGCCAGGTAAGAAATGCGATAAGGTCGGCTCGCAAATAGCTCCAAGTTTCTATGTCACTCTGTGACGTATCTAAATACAACACAAAGGCAATTAATTTAGGGGTTAGTTTTAATTTTTTGCAAAAACCACTAAAGCTCAAAATTTGCCAAATTTTTTGTAAGCACAGCGGTACAAAAATTTTTTAGATACCATTAATTTTACACAGTGAAAACCAAAAAACATTAATAAAGATCCCTATAAAAAGACTTACAGCTTTGAATTTTGCAGAAGGGGTGCTTCTTAGGGGTAGAAGTCTCTTGATAAACACTGCCACTCTGTACATTTAAATAATCACTATTAAATTAAAATTTTGGGGAGCGTTTAACTAAGCTCTTCGACGTGCCTTACACAAGTGAAATGTGCGGGGAACGGGTGTGGGAATTCCAGTTTGCGATAAGCATTTTGTTTGCGTTTTATTTGAATTAAATTTTTGGGCATTTACATACAGTTTTTGAACGATTTCTGTGATTGCGCAAATCTTCGATTTTTGCATAAAACCATTAATTTTGAAATTATTTATTAATCAAATGGTAACTTATTTTACATTTTTGGAAAACGCCCAAGGAGCCTGATTCAATTATAAAAAAAATTAATACCCTTCTATTTGAGATAAGAAAGTTGACACAATTTCCGGTTACACCGGAAGTATAACAAAATTTATATTTATGCTAGTGCATAGATCGAATAAATTTAAAAAAAAAATATACTTGTACTTTTTTTGAAATCTTATATGATTGTAGGAATTATAAGCTTGTGGCACTTTACATGATTCACCCGGTATGTTATAGATTAATAAATAAGCAATTACTAGTAAAAAAAATGGTGGGTGTCGCTAATACAGAAGTACCCTTAAATAATTTCAATTTATACATATGGTGTTTCTTGCAATAATTAAAAATTCATTTTTTTTAAATCATAGATCAAATATGTACAGTTAAACTATATTCTATTCAACACTCTCTAAACCACTTACAGTGATCGAGCTATTCCAAGATACAAAATCTGGTGCTGCATGGTTGAAAGAAAATTCAAGGTTGATCTTGAAAAGGTCTCTTGGAATAGCTCGATCACTATAAGTGGTTTAGGGGGTGTTGAATAGAATAAAGTTTAACTGTACCTCTAACATATCCAAAGCACAAACAAATCGAAAAAACCGTTTTTAGGAAAAAATTAAAATTATTGTTTTATTCAAAAACTATAACAGCTATGGGAGGGAGGAGGGGGTATGGTAAACAAGAATCGACAGCAGTAAGACTGTAATAAGATTTGATCCGATTGTTGTTTAAAGACTAACGTTTCGCTTTAAAAATAAAACAAAACATAATATAATATAACTTGTTGACAAGAGCATTATTAATGTTGATATAAAGAAAAAGTCCGAGCAAATCGTTTCGAAGGATAAAAATAAGTCCACGGCCCACACTTAAATTGAGAGATTTACGCAAAGTCTCTCAACAGGTACGTACACATTCCTTTTCATTAAAGCGAATTATTAACTAAAGACCCAAGCACTATATTAAACCTTCCGAAAAACATTATTTACAATTAAGGTAGCAGTCAAAAAGAATTAATAATAAAAGCGTCCATTATTAATTCAGTTCACGGAGGAGCGTCGAAAATTAACGTCGAGAAATTTTCAGAAGGCTGAGGATTAGTAAGTAATCTCTTCTTGAGTAGGCTATGGCAAACTATTGATCCCATTTGGGCAAGGCATAGAATTACAAACTTTGGTTTTTCAAAATATAAACATCTAGGTATTTAACTCGTCTTTCAAAATGTACAAACAGAACGCGGTTTTAATTACACTTGTAACTTATGCTCCTCGTGTAAAACGAGCACCTGAACCCTTGCGTCAATAACCGGATACCCTTTTGTGCGTTTCCCAGTTTGGAAAGCATGGGTTTAAGCTTATAATAAGTCACGTTTTATCGCATGTAATTCGCTTACAAAATTCTTGCAAGGCACAGCGAAAAACCCAAAAAAAAATGATGGTACATATTCGTATTAAATAAAGACACAAATATTTTTATTTTGCATTGATTAATATAAAAAAAATTGTAAAATAATTGGTTACAAAAGCAGCCCGATTCTATTTTCCAAAACTCCAAAGAAAACAGCAGTGGAGACCAGGGGGCCACCCACGGAATTGAGGAAGCGTTAAAACGAGGTCTTACTGTAACTCAAATTTGGTCATTATTGTGAATGATGTGTAAAACCGAGTGTGCACATTCGAGCTCAAAGTGGCACATTCCGATCTCGGGAAAATGAAGCGCGCCGCTCCGCGTCGCGCTTCATTTGCCTCCCTCGCTCGAAATGTGCCACTTTTCGCTCGAATGCGCACTCCCCGTATTTATTGCATTTGTCTACTTTATCTTTCTCTCTTTCAAATCATAAATTTACATTTAGTTCAGTATATATCGATTTTATGTTCGTTACCATAGCAATGAGTGGAAGAGAGCGAAAAGATACGACAATCGTCAGTACGAGTGAGAGGGAACGATTAAAATTATTTAACTGATTTTTTGTCTAATTTATTGGCCTAAATTATTGTGAATCACGCTTAAAACGGAGTGTGCACATTCGAGCTCAAAGTGGCACATTCCGATCTCGGGAAAATGAAGCGCGCCGCTCCGCGTCGCGCTTCATTTGCCTCCCTCGCTCGGAAATGTGCCACTTTTCGCTCGAATGCGCACATCTTCGTGTTAATTGGATTCGACTATATTAATAACAAATCCTTCAAATTCAGATTTTCTATTCGGAAAAATAATTAAATTTGCCTATCTTATTCTTCTCTCTTACAAATAAATTGGCTGTAATTATACATTTGTCATTTTTGTTACCATAACCTAAGTTCGTTAGATAGAATAGGTTAGGAATAGCATATGCATTTGTTTTGTCGTTTTGTATTTTACCTTTTATTTGGCGGGTGATTACCTACCCCAGACACTATGACAAACATCCCTGACACGGGGTTAGAAGTCGCACTTTTTTTTTCAGAAAAATTATAATATGTTCTCTTTAAATAATGGTAGACAAAAAGTCTTTAGTTCTTTTTAAACTAGAATAAATACACTATCTATTGATATATAAATGTCATTGATAAATTAAGACCATGGACTCTATAAATACAAAAGAAAAAAATTGTGACTTCCACCCCGGTCTCCCCTATGAGTAATAAAAAATTATTAAAAAATAGTGGAGCGGCTCAATTTAGAAATAATACACAAGCCAATCATCAAGTCGGATTGTTATTAAATTCTCGAATTTTTATAACACATTAAAAACACCTAATCAATTAAAAATATACATATAAGAGATTCAAACTTCAAAAACTGATTTCCTTAAAAAACCATATGATACGAAATGCCCATTGTTATACATTTCTGTTTATAGTCCTGAGGCTGTAAAATAGGTATAATTCTTCAGATAGTTGAGGCAAACGTTGTTATTAGAGAACGAAAACAAGTATAGTTATTGACACGAGGCTTAAGCAGCACATAAAAAAATTGCAAATCGTAAATGTTATCATAGGCTTAAAACAATAGTATTAATTACCATATTAACTTGTAATTTAATATACTACATCGTAATAATCTCACTTTTTTTTCAAATACCATTAATTCCAAAAAATTGCTCCTAACCGTTACCTAGTTCTTATTCTATTTTTAAATTTTGATAAAATTTGTTAGTTAGTTATAATTTTTTTAATTTTAATATTCAAAAAAATGTGTTGATTTTTAGTACCGAAATTAATGGATAAATGTAAGTGGTACCGGAGGCGATTGTATGCCCTTTAAAAAATATAGATGTCCCCGAAAATTAACCGTAGGTATACTTTGCGAAAGATTGCCCGCCTGAAACCTTCTGTCGCATTGGGCTTTAACATCTATCAACATAAAAATGTATAATTCGACCAGATGTTAAAAGTAACCGCGTTTAGGAGTAAGTAATAAAACAAATTGTAAAAAGATAATATTTACGACCTTTTCCTGTCATATTTTAAACATACCCATAGCTTGGATCGTATTTCTTGCTTTTAAAAAATTTTAATAATAGATTTAGGCGTAACTGATAAGCGTACTAATTTTTTTTTATTGTACTTTAAAACTTCTTTAAAACCCCCGTAAAATATTATTGGCATCATTTAAGCTCGAAGAGTCCCATCATTTTTTAAATAATGGTCTTCGATTCTAAATTAAAAACAACTCACAGATTTTCTAAAAAAAATACAGATCGTTCTAACAAATTTATTATATTAAATAATGTTTATACAGGTTATTGTTCATGGTCCTGAGACTCTGTAAAATTAATTTGAGGATTCTTATATTTTTTAAAGAGAGATATAAAGTACAATTCAACCCGATGTTTTTTCTTCTAAGTTTAAGAAATTTGGAAAATTGTTTAATAGGGTTTTAGTAAATTATATTAAATAATGTTTATATAGGTTATGGTTCATGGTCCTGAGACTCCGTAAAATAAATTTGACTAGTCTATATTTTTTTTTAAAAGAGATATGAAGTGCTTTTTAACCTTTTGCTTTTTCTCTATGTTTAACAAATTGTTTAATACGGTTATTGTTAATTATATTAAATAATATTTATACACTTTATTGTTTATAGTCCTGAAATTCTGTAAAATAAATTTGAAGTTTCTATATTTTTTTTTAACCTAACTGACGTGAACAATTAATTTTTGTTAAAACGGCACGTTTGGTAATCTAGCTTAAAACCGAGTGTGCACATTCGAGCTCAAAGTGGCACATTCCGCTCTCGGGAAAATGAAGCGCGCCGCTCCGCGTCGCGCTTCATTTGCCTCCCTCGCTCGGAAATGTGCCACTTTTCGCTCGAATGCGCACATCCTCGTATTTATTACATTTGTCTAATTTAACTTACGCTTCAGCAAATCAAAAAATATAGTTTAATTTAGTAAATATCAATTTTATATTCGAAAAGTGTATTTACCATAGCCATGAGTGGAAGGGAGTGAGAAGATACGAAAATCTTGTCAGTGCAAGTGAGAGAAAACGATTCAAATTATTTAACTAGTCTTTCGCATAATTTATGGGCCTAAATCGCGCTTAAAACCGAGTGTGCACATTCGAGCTCAAAGTGGCACATTCCGCTCTCGGGAAAATGAAGCGCGCCGCTTCGCGTCGCGCTTCATTTGCCTCCCTCGCTCGGAAATGTGCCACTTTTCGCTCGAATGCGCACATCCTCGTGTTTATTATATTAGTGTAATTTACCGTGCGTTCTTTCAAATCAAAAATTTTAATTTCATTTAGTAAATATCGATTTTATATTCAAAAAATGTATTTACCATAGCAATGAGTGGAAGGAAGCGGGAAGATACGATAATCTTGTCAATGCAAGTGAGAGGGAACGATTAAAATTATCCAATTAATTTTTTGTCTAATTGATTGGTATAAATTATTGCGAATCATTAAAAAATTGCCGTGCAAGTAATTTGTATTTCAATAAGGAGGCAAGAATGAAATTCATGTTATGTTTTCCTAATGCATAAATAAATGTTTTTTGCTTAAACCTATTCATTATTGGTTATTAAAATATATTTCTTATCATTGAGCTGCCATAAAGTACAATTTTGTGGATTTTATTTAATTTTATTTTCGGGGTATGGCAAACCACACCTAGTATGGCATGTGACATTTAGTCACCTAGTATGCGGAGGGTTAAGGGAGATTTTAAGTGCACTTCAACCCCATACTTTTGCTTTTAATTTTAACAAATTTAATTATATAAAATAACAATAATTTTTTAATTCTAACTTTAATGTTTTGTTTACGAAAAAATGCCTATGTTTTTAATCAAATATTATAAAGTTCTCTAAGAATAATAAATAATTACCTACAAAATGTTCTAAAGTAACAAAGTTATAAACCTCCAAACTCGATATAATAAGATAAAACCTCTTTGGTTAGAAATTTAAAATACTTTTTTTGGTTAAAATAACTTGTTATTGATCTTAATTTCCCAAATTACAAAAACTAGAATTTTCAAAAACTTTAGGAATAAAAATGATTCGTTCGTTGTCGAAAGATATAAATGGCACACTCAAAGCTTCCGCATTTCAATAATTCTATTTGATTCTAAAAAAGGCTTCGACTCGTGTTGCTCTGTAATCAACAAATTTCTCTATTCAAATTTAATTCAATTATCGGCCAACCTACTTCCTTCTTTTCTGCATTCTAAAGCCCTTCACATTTGGAGAGCCAGCTCTATCTGTTCGGCTATTTGCAGTAAACAAAATTGCGTCCCTTATTACTGATTTATAAAGTTCGTCGTCCGAAATTTTTAATAAATAAACTACCCTTTCGCTAAAGAAAAAACGCTTCGTTCTGCGGCGCAAAAGTTAAAAAAGTCGCCCACGTTCGAATTAAATTGAATTCAAAAAAAGACGTAGATGTCGCGGGGGAGATAAACGAGACCCATTTTGATGGCGCACAAATTAACGCAAAAATCGACTCACCATGAATCGGCAGCTTTTTGAAACGTCCAAAAACGTGAAAGGACTCACCTGAAACAAAAAGAAAATTTATTAAGCTGCAGAATTTAAATCGGCGTATGTTTCATTTAAAAATTAAAATAATTTAGTTAGTTGTTTTTACCCTTTCAGATCGATTTGGAATAAAGGAAACTTTTTAAGGTTTTCTGAGCCGAAAGTGACTTATACATTTTTATCCACCCGGTATGGGTAACTCCTTAACTATTAAATTTTTTACACGTTCGCCTTAAAATTGTCATCAAGTCACGGCACACCCGGTATAAAATTTGGAAGCCACTACCTTAACCCCTCGACATACAAAAAAGCCGAATTTGATGAGTCTGAAAAAAACTATTAATTTAGCCCAATTTAATTGTTACAAACATACACAATAGATTTTATCAAAAAATGAACTTATATTTTCTTGAGGCACGTGTTATTTTTGTTAAAAATATTTCCCCGTATTTTTTCATTAAAAGAAAGGTTTTTTTGGGTCGTCGAAATAAATTAATTTTTAACGACCACCTTAATATACAAGTAACATAAAATAAATAATTAATAGTTTTAAAACATTTTGAAATATGTAAAGCAGTGTTTCCCAACCTTTTTTTAACATTCCCCGCCTATGTCATTCTAAAATATTGATGCCCCCCTATGTAACATATAAATATTTTTTTATATTTAAAAATTGAATTATTCCATAAATGAAGCCTAATTACAACTTGTTCAAGACACAAGATTTAGGTTTTAATCAAGTGCGTTTTCAAATAGTTCCCTTGAATAATGATATTGCCCCCCAAACATTTAAATTGCCTCATATGGCGCGTTGGGAAACACTGATATAGAGTAACTAGGCATTTTTTAAACATTTTAAAACATTTTCTTCCTGGCCTCTTTTTTCCCTATTTATTAAAGACAGTTCTTGACGTCTTAGAACCGTCAAAATCTACAATGACACCCTAAATGATTGACGTCTCCCAGACGTCATTGTATGTCAAGGGGTTAATATATTTTAGTTCAAAATTGTTCCATTAAATCATATAAAAAAATTGTAGAGCTCTGAGCCTTCCATTGTGCTTTTTTTCGTTTGTCGAAAATTTCTTAAACAAACAATGCTTTTTTGAATTAAATAAAACAATAACGGCGATATTAATCAATGGAAAAGTATGATTACGATCTAGTATGTCGTATTTAAATGCATATCATCGTAATAAAGCTAAATCATACCTAATTTCATGGGAAATCTACGCAATCATTGTGTTACCTAATGATATTTATTATTTTCCATTGACTTGTAACAAAGCCATTATCAAGTAATCGGTGTTTGTTTATTCGAACAATTCCGCACGCTCCTCTACGTTTCTTTATTCACACAATTTTTGGTTTTTGGTTTATCCGATTCGCTTGGAGATCTTCAAAAGTTGTTGGAAATCAAATGGATTAGAAGCGAAGCATAGAAAAACAGACACAAAAAGATAAGACGAGATCAAAAGCTTTTGTAAAAAGTCCCATCGCGTCTAAATTTGAATTGATTTTAAATTAAAATTACTCCTAAAAAACTTCTACAAGAAATTTCAGTAAATTTTCCTTTAATAAAAATGTCTACGTCAATTCGTAAGAAATCGACGATTTTTTTGATAATTTTTAATATTTTCTGAAACGGATCCGCAAGGATCAATTTAAATAATTCGAGCTCGAAATTTTGATTAATTAAGTAAGTCGCAAAGCATGGACGTTTAAATGTTTAAAAGGCTTGAAACTTAATTAAATTACGTCACATTTTAAAGAGAAACGATTAAAAAAACGTTTGGTTTAATTTACTGTGGAGATGAAAAACACAATGGAAAAAGCTCGTCTTTCCAAAACACACAAGTTTTAATTGCAGGGAAAAAAACTAGTTATTTATTAAATTATTTTTTGTTGTAACGTAAGTGTTGTTGAAACAACGAGGATATTATTACATTTCCCTAGCATTCTGTGAAATAATGAATATTGACTTTAAGTTACGTTTTACATTAGTTTTCCCCAACGGCACGAAATGCTATCGATTTGTATTCATTTTAACTTTGAAAGAACTGCGTTAACGTTCATCAACGTATTTCAGGTCAAAATAACCGAAAGTTAACTGGGAAGAGAAACGATTAAAAACGTTTGGTTTAATTTACTGTGGAGATGAAAAACACAATGGAAAAAGCTCGTCTTTCCAAAACACACAAGTTTTAATTGCAGGGAAAAAAACTAGTTATTTATTAAATTATTTTTTGTTGTAACGTAAGTGTTGTTGAAACAACGAGGATATTATTACATTTCCCTAGCATTCTGTGAAATAATGAATATTGACTTTAAGTTACGTTTTACATTAGTTTTCCCCAACGGCACGAAATGCTATCGATTTGTATTCATTTTAACTTTGAAAGAACTGCGTTAACGTTCATCAACGTATTTCAGGTCAAAAATAACCGAAAGTTAACTGGGAAGTGTTTTGGCGCTGACACAAAGCAGATTTTGCTAAATTCCATAAAAATCGTCTTTTCGAATTGAATTAATGCTCGAGCCGCCATTAAAAATGCAAAGAAAAATATTGAAGCGAACGTAGTTAACGTCAATTAAGTTTTTTAATAAAGAAAGTTTGTGCAGAAATTTTGCAACAAACTTTCTCGCAATCCTTTCGCGATTTCAATAACAATGAAATTAATTTCCAAAGGCGCTCTTCCCAAGATGAAGTCCTCTTATCTAGGTCAATGGTCTGCCAGAAATTGTTATTAAAACCGTGAGTTTGAAACCCGAAGGGGGGCTCCCTGGGGACTAGCGCAAAAGGTTTAAAAAAATGTTAATTTTTCTATTTACATATTTATTTGCATTTAAAAAATGCGGTGTACTATTTTATGAAATACGGTTCTGTAACTTTTAATTAACACACTTCAGTTTTTACATGTACAGTAGACGCCGCTTAATGTGTTCACTTTGGGGCCTAGATAAAGTGATTACATTAACCGACTGATAACAATTAGCGCAAAACACCAGCGAAGAAGGTAAAATATGGGTTTTTCTCCAAGACCTAACATTGAGTCCTGTTGGTTTTTTTAGCTGCTCTTACGCTACGATAAACGCACCAATTTGCCCCAATTTGAATGCGATTATTAGTGATGTATTGAGATAAGCTTGGGCTAACATTTATTGATTGTTTCATTTAAATCAGTTTACAAATAAAAACTTTTGTATGAAAGGTGGACCAGTCCCAAACCAGGTACCAGTAGTTGACCACTTGCATGTTCAATTGAATAAATTAAGAAATGGCGGGCATTTTTGAAGAATTCAATTGTTTTGTTACATTGCCTAGACTGTTAACAACCTTCCAAAAATATTTTTTACGAGAGTGAACTAATAATATCGCTACTTTGCACTTTTTGTCAGACCAGTGTCTCGTTCACGTGCCCTCTAGCCGACAGTTAGAAGTGGACGTTGACATGGTAAGTTAAATCTTTTAATATCACCTAATATTCCTAATTATTGTCATAAACTTGTATTATTTTAAAAATTTAGTGTTTATTTAAGAGCTATGAGCTGCTATTTTTAATAATTAATGACATTATCAAGTATTTTTAAAGGTGGTTAATTACTGGAACACACTTTGTACTGAGTTCCTATTGTTGACCAACTGGTTTACTCTTGGTACACAGTAGTAGAAAAAGTGTTTCTATGGTTGACCAGATTAGAGTTTTAACTTTGTTTCTCGTGGTTCTATATTGAAGAAGCCCCCCAAAAAGATATTTTTTAATAATGTTTAATGGTCAAACATGTTTGACGCATGTAGAATTTTTGAGTTTTGATGGTTAAAATCCTTTTTGTGTTGTTAAGTTGCTTGATAAAGTTTCAATAAAGAAACGAAACGTTGCAAATTTAACAATTGTTGTTTTATTGAGTGTCCAATTCCAGTGAACATTAAACATTATTAAAATATATTGGACGTGAACATTATGATTACATTTTTTAATTATACAGAGGAAAATTTGTTGAAGTACCTCGACGAAATTAGTAAAGACGCTAAAATAAGGCCAACATTTAAAAATTGGTTGTAAGTCAAGAGAAACTTTCAGTCAATACATGAAAGTCAATTTGTCTAACAAAATAGTGTTTTACTTTCAATTAGCTACCTTTTCTTCATTAGTTTTTTAGTGGTCAACTATAGGTGCAAAAGTGATTATTTATTGGAGCGCAGTGGTCAACCTTAGGTGCACTCCCGTTTTTGGTATTGTTCACGAAATCTATAAAAAACTGAAATATTTGGATTCAAATAATTCATCAATATTGCAATGTTAGTAAACAATAAACAATTTTATATATACATTTCTACGTTAAAACTACATAATACCAGTTCAGAGCATTTCAAAGTCAAAATTTGTCCTTAACTGGTTTGGGACTGGTACACTCACCCTACTAAATAATTTACAATTATTTTACGTAAAAAAATGAATTCGTTTTTAAAAATAACTACCTATCTACCCTGTAAATCGAGAACTACGTGTACAGCGGAAGATGCTAAGATTTTTTTAACCCTCCGCATAGTAGGTGACTAAATGCACATGCCATACTAAGTGGGGTTTGCCATACCCCGAAAATAAAATAAAATCTACAAAATTGTACTTTATGACAGTTAAATGATAAGAAATATATTTTAATAACCAATAATAAATAAGTTTAATTAAAACTCATATTTATTTATGCATTGGAATAGACTTTTATTAATAAAAATACAAAATTTAACTTTTTCTTCAATTTATAAACTATAGAGTCTTTTTTTGAGTACTAAATTCCAATGACACGTGTCAATTACGATAGGAATATTAAGAAAACCTAACAAGAATTTAATTCTTGCCTCCTTATTGAAATACAAATTAATTTCACGTCAATTTCTTAAGGATTCGCAATAATTTATACCAATAAATTACACGAAAAATTAATTGAATTATTTTAATCGTTCCCTCTCACTTGCATTGACAAGATTATCGTATCTTCTCGCTCCCTTCCACTCATTGCTATGGTAAATAAATTTTTCGATTATAAAATCGATATTTACTAAATTAAATTAAAATTTTTGATTTGAAGGAGCGCACGATAAGTTATACTAACATAATAGATACGAGGATGTGCGCATTCGAGCGAAAAGTGGCACATTTCCGAGCGAGGGAAGCAAATGAAGCGCGACGCGGAGCGGCGCGCTTCATTTTCCCGAGATCGGAATGTGCCACTTTGAGCTCGAATGTGCACACTCGGTTTTAAGCACGATTCGCAATAATTTTGATCACAAAAATTTAGTATCGTTCCCTCTCACTCTTACTTATGGGTTTGTCGTATCTTTTCGCTCGCTTCCACTCATTGCTATGGTAAAAATACGTTTTTTGAACATTAAATCGATATTTACCGAACTAAATTAAATTTTTGGTTTGAAAGAGCGAAGAATATATTAGACGAATGTAGGAAATACGAAGATGTGCGCATTCGAGCGAAAAGTGGCACATTTCCGAGCGAGGGAGGCAAATGAAGCGCGACGCGGAGCGGCGCGCTTCATTTTCCCGAGATCGGAATGTGCCACTTTGAGCTCGAATGTGCACACTCGGTTTTAAGCTCGATTACCAAACGTCCCGTTTTAACAAAAAAATGTTCACGCTAGTTATACCCCACCTAGTACACGGAAGGTTAAAAGAGGTGCAGTAACATACCATTCAAAAAGCACTGTACTAAAAGAAAATTCTTGTTGACGCGAAGAAAAATTGGAAAATAACCCACTTGTCAATATATGCAACGACAAATATCACACGAGAATTGTAATCTATAATTTTTACTGCTGGAATTGAAGTGTCATTTGCCAGCAAAGCTAAGGCTTTTCAGAGCATGCAAGTTGAACAAAAAGGATTTCATATTACAGTTCCTTATCGATTTTTTACATACAAAGAAACAAGGCTATTGTTTATAACTGCATTGTTCATCTATGCACTTGATCCTATTCATTTTTTATCAAAGATTTTTGAGTGTCCTTACCTTACTTTTATTAATCTATTTTTAAGAAAGAAAAACAAAAATTTGTTGAAGATCATCCCATAGCATTTAATTTTTAATGCAATTAATTGTGAAATTTTTTTTAAGTATTTGGTCGGTAATTTAGAATTTAAAATTCCACAAGTAAGGTGATTTTTGGAAATCGTAGCGAAAAGTCGCGTGTGCCATTTGAAGGAAAAGTGGCACATTTCTCACGATGGGAAATGTGCCACTTTACGCTCGCATGTGCAAAGACTTCAAAAAATTAAATTTAGTTCAATAAATCAATTTAAAATTCGAAAATGCTATAGCGTGTATTTTTTTATTAAAGTTGTTCACCTACTACTCCTTCAATTTTTTTAAAAAGTATCTACTGAATAACAAATAAAAATGGTCAAAGCAAATTTGGAAAATTGATAAAAGTTTAACGCCAAACCCAATAAAAAGTTGACCATTAAATTGTTTGTGCCTTTGTTTCTAATTTTTTAAATGTATTAGTTTTCCGAACCTATTGTTCAATTTTGAATTACCGCAAAAACTCAAATTAACTGTGTCGAATCCCCGCTTTCTGTTTTTATATAAAAAGGAGCCTTTTGTATTATTTTTCATAAACAAAAACAATGGCTTCATCTAAGGTTTTGTCCCTAAGTGTACTCTTCTTGGTTTCGACCATTTTGGGTGAGTGTATAATGGCTAAACGATTTCATTTTTCAAATTTTTCTTTGTAGTTTCTTTTGTGTATTCCAGGGATTGCAAGTTGGCCACTAATATTTCGTGTTATCCGATAAGGGACAGTTGCGGAGGTGGCGTAATACCGGAACTGAGATGCCCCGAGGGTTTCAAATGTTGCTGGGTGCCCAAATTCCTCGACAGTTTATTAGCGAAATTGCTCAAGGAAGACAATGACAGGAAACTTTAATTTTCTAAAAACGATGTAGTAAAATTAAAGTTGTATGAGTACTTTTTTCTAATTCTTTAAAATCCTATTAGAAAACCTTATACCCGGTGTTCCGGAATCAACGGACACATTTTAAATGCAATTCACTTAAAAAAAAAACAACGAGTGAGCCTCGGCCACATAAGCTCATGGAAGAAGTGAAACTTCTTGGTAATTCGTGCTGGTCTAAGTGATTTTATGTATATATCCATATTTTCACATGTGAATATATTTTGCTATAGCCGATATAATAGCGTCGACAAATTTGGACGCATGCGCCAAACACTACACAAGTAGGCGATAATAGTGGTGTTGAATAGTATCTACATTATATATTGCCCGGCTCTTCAACTCTCCCCACTCCTTCGAAGTATTGGACTTGCTTTTAAAACATTTTCTCTTTTCGTTTTATTTTGATCTTTCACTTTATATTACCCTAACTTAAGAAGTTTCACTTCCAAAATAAGCACGGTACCGATTTTTACATTAGATGATTAGACAATTCAATTTTAAGCAATAAATTTAAATTTAATATTTGAAAAAAGTTGTAAGATTTCTTTTTAAGAGTGAGCATAAGTTAAAAATTTTAGCCGAGCCGGATACGTCTGAAACTTTCTTCAGTTTTCCGAACGGCTGTATTGGATTACCCTTTTCGGGTAGTTCAACTTTTAGTGTACACAATAAATTATTTAAGAGGTGTAATTCTTTAGTAAAGTTTATTGTAAAAATTTTTAATCTTGAAATAAGCACACCAACAAAGTTTGCCGCGAAACCGATCTTGTGCTACAGAATTTCCGTTCTTTTTTTATTATCTTATTTTAGAAAGGGTTAGATAAATATTTGTATATCTTTTACAGAAACAAATTTTGAACTACTGAATTTTAAATCCCTACTAACTATTAATTTAAAAAACTTATTTAATAATCGTTATTCGTTTTTGAGATACTCATTTATTTTTTTATCCAAAGCCCAAAAGTCTGACCAATCTAAAACTGTATAATTTTTAAAGATCCGTACACAAATAACGGCGCTATAATTTTTGGAAACGTAAACTTTTGGGCCACAAAATGAATACAAAATTTCAACCCTTAATTACTCAAAAAATTAACATTGTGCCCTATATCCATTTGGCACATAGCTTGTGGA
Organism: Sinopyrophorus schimmeli; assembly: GCA_036325965.1. Classification (NCBI taxonomy): domain Eukaryota; kingdom Metazoa; phylum Arthropoda; class Insecta; order Coleoptera; family Elateridae; genus Sinopyrophorus; species Sinopyrophorus schimmeli. The sequence goes on from JARFIZ010000186.1 coordinate 280,638, forward strand.
AAAAAGTCTCAGGGTTCCAAATCTGGGTCGCTTTTAATGATCGGATTGAAAATGAGGGCGCTACAATCGTTTTTGTGAGTCGAAGTGTATTTTTTTCGACTTATTTAGTTTCTCAGTTCATTTTGAGGGTTGAAGGGGGAGCAGACAAGAATGGCTCCGGCTATGTCGGTTTGAAGTCTATAAAAACGTCCCACAAAAATTTAAAACAAATCCATTACCAATTTTTTTTTTCCACAATTCGAACAAAGGGGTTGTTAATCCATGTTTTTTCCCGATTTTTGGGGATTTTGGGGGTTTCGAGTTAAAACCGGATTTCGACGCGTAGGGGTTGGAAACGTTCGGAAATGAAAGGATTTGACCAAATTCGCAAAGACGGCGGAGTTACAGAATTTTGAAAATTAAAAATTTCTGCAAAATTTACATTTTTAAAGATTCGAACGCGTTTTTCTCCTAGACTTAACATTGGGCCTTGTTGATTTTTTTGACTGGTCTTACGCTTCGATAAACGGGCTTCAATAATCTGAAAAGTTTCTAAAGATCCGTTCACAAATAACTGAGCTACAATTTTTCAAAGTAGAAATTTAGAAAAAATTACAAGTGGAATTCTTCACACCGATTTTTCTCGATAATTTCAAATAGCACCTCTGTGGTTTTTTAAACATATCCGAAGCCAAAAAGTCTGGCAAATCCAAATCTGTATAGTTTTTGAAAATCCGTCCAAAAATCACGACGCTACAATTTTTTTCGAAAACTTTTGTGCTACAAAAAGATTCAAAAATTTCAACCCTGAATTATTCAAAAATTAATATTGCACTCAATACCGATTTTTTACGTTTCTTATAGAAAAAAGTCTCAGAATTCTGAATCCGGGTCGCTTTTAACGATCGGATTGAAAATGAGGGCGCTACGATTGTTTTTGTGAGTCGTAGTGTATTTTTTTCGATTTATTTAGTTTTCTATGCCACTTCTCGTTTCATTAAAGTACAAATTAATTTTCTCTCTTTAAATTTAAATAATAATAATAATAATATAGGCCAGTAAAATTTCATTTTGAGGAGCACTACGACTACATTTTTATTAGAAAACTTTCAACGAAAAATTGTAAGTTTATAAGCGATTCGTTACAACGAAACAAGCTTATAAAATTTGTTATTAACCTATTGTTAATTTTTCCGACACAAACCTACCGTTCGAAATCTAATTGGTGCCAGAAGTAAAAAATCACCGTAATGGATTCCCGAACGCAATAAAAACTTAGCTGTAGAAAAGTTCGGCACACTTTCGAACCCGAAAAAGAAACATGCTTTTCTACAAGTTTTTAGTTAGTTTGTTGGTAATTTTCGCCGCAATGACCCGTAAGTAAAGAAATCATTTCCGTATATGTTGATTGATTTTTTTTGCAAGTCGGTTCGAGTCAACCAAGATGCAATCCACCGGCGGGGACCTGCGTGAGCAGAAGTTATTGTTATGACGGAATAAAAGTTAATCGATGGTGCCCCCCCGGATATGTTTGTTGTAATAAAGGACGTTGAGCCAAAATCTTAAATGTTATTGCTCAATGAAAGAATAAATTTGATTTTAATGGATGTTCTTTATTTGTGTTGTGCTTTCTAATATAATTTGTTGCTGGAGAGTGGAAAAAACATTTTTATGTTTTTAAATAGATCATGGTAATAAAAAGTGCCGATGTGGTTATATGTTTCTTTTTTACAAACACTTTCGATAATTTCTTTAAACTTTTTCCACAGTTCCCTAACGCATTTTTTGTGTTTGTTAAATAATTCGATATAATGGCCTTTTTAATTATTAGTCTCTTTAATGAGATAATTAAATTTTAAATCAACATAATGATAAGATAAAATTGCTTGTATAAAAAAGAACCGTTGGAAGTATCTTTTAATACAACGGACGTTACATCGCAAATCGTCAATTCGAGATGGATATTTTTGATTATAAAAAAATTTAAATATTGTATTCCTTGGTTATTTTAACCCTGTCCCTATGTAAGTATCGTTACTATTATTTTTTTAAGAAAACCTGACAAGAATAAATACGCTTTTAAATCATATTTTCTCAAAGTATTTGGATTAAATAGTTTTTTTTTAATTTCTATTGTAGGTACCACTTTTACTGAAGCATTTTTTCTGAAAAATTGTGAAGGACCTACTGTGGGATGTATTCCCGTCCACATTCCGTGTTGGGGTGGAGAAGCTTCCCACTTGAAATGTGAGGGTCCGTATAAATGCTGCTGGATACTGTACACAGCATTTTAAGATTTTTAAAAGGATTATCTTAATAAAAAGTATTGTTGTAGTTATTTGTTTTTTTAATATAATTCTTTCGCTTATGTTTTAACACTTTAATTTTCATGGGTATCAAACAAATGATACACTTAAGTGGAGTCGAGTTCGCCGCGTGTCTCATTTTGTATACACGAACAATAACTCCGCACTGGGCGTGTGTGCCTTTAGCATAGGTTTCTTATGGCACGATGCTTGTTGTGGTGTGGAGCAACATAAAATTTCTTATATAAAACGAAGAATAATGAGTACCTTTTATTACAATGAAAGTGTACACCACAAATCAACAAATTGAGAAGGGTTTAGATTCAAAAAAACAATTTCAATATTTCACTCTATAGTTATTGCAGCCCTTTCGGTACTTAAAAATCTTTTTTATTATTTACTAAAAGAAAAAGAAAAAGCAAATTAAAATTAAATACAATTTTGAATTCTTTGAATTGTTTTGATATAATAATTTTCTGTTGTCAGCACACCTTTCGTCGAGTTTAATTTGGTTTTGTATTTTATCTTTGCTCATATTAATTATAGTATTTGCTTCAAATATTTGGAAATTTTACTGAAGATTATGCAGGGAAAAGTTTTTGCCATGCATTCCTCTTAAGCTTAAGTGTGTCGGTGTAGAAGCTCCCCATTTACCATACCAAAGTGACTTTAGGTGCTGCTGATCAATATAAGTCTCGAAAAAGAAATTATTTTGCCGTATTGCAAAAAATTATTTGAATAAAAATTGTCCAGGTTTTTGTTTTTTTATCATTGTTCCACCAAAATTTAGTGATTGTTAAATAATTCGATACAGTGAGCGCTTTAATTGTTTCTTGCATGGAACCATTAATAATCTTTAAATCAATTTGATAACAACATAAAATTGTTCGTATAAAATCGAAGAGTTTGTTCTAATTCTTTATAATTTCATCAAAAGTAAGCAACGAAAATAAACAAATTGAGATGGATTTTGGTTCAGGAAAAGTTAAAATATTGTGTTGTTTAGTTATTTTAACTCTTGCACTATGTAAGTGGCTCTTTTATTATTTAAAGAAAAAACTTATCAAGATTGTCGATGAGCGTTTTTTTAATACTCCGTTTTCGACAGGCGTTCATCCATTTAAGTTTGTTTTTGAAAATATTGAATAATTATGTTTATCTTCCTTTAATTAAACAAATGTATTAATCTGATTTATTGTGTATTTTAGGTTCTTATACTGAGGCAGAATCTCTACTACGCTGCAAGGGACCGCAATTAGAATGCATTCCCTTCAATTTGGTATGCCATGGTAAGATAATGGTTAATTTACAATGCGGGGACAAATTGCATCAATGCTGCAAAACGGCTAAGTTGTTATAAAAAAAATGTTTCATGTTTTTAGACAAATTATCTAAATAAAAACATAGAGTTGTATATTTCTTCATCGTTTCTCGGCTTTCGGCTTAAAACATATTTGGTTATTGTGTGTCTTGGTTATTTTGTCTGTGTCCCTAAGTAACTCTTTTTTAATGAAAAAAGAACCATTCTAACCCTCCAGAGACCCATTCAACAGAAAACTGACGTGTGCAGCTTCTCCTTAAAATATAACATCGGTTTTCTACAGCATTTCTCAATCTAAAAAACCTCCCCCATATGTTCCCAAACAAGGGAAGCTCTACGACAAAGATCTAAATTAAAATGTGATCACTATTGATCTTTAAACACACATAAAATACTACATTTTTCTGCCATCTGTTGCCGGCAAAAATTAGCATATAAAACCAACACGAACCGCATATTAAATTTTCTAACAAAAATCAGATTGTAAAAAACCGTGTAAAACCTGTCGATCTAAATCTGTGACGTGCTCCGGCGCGCAATTAAACATTAACGTTTTGCTCAAACGGCTCGGGTAATTGATCATAAAACGCGAACTTCCTATGTTTACAGCCCCAATCGAAAAAGACTATAAAAGATTATGTATTAACGAAGAGCACTGAATTTTTTATTTTCACACAGAATCTTCGCCGAAAGTAACCCAATTTTATGACTCATAACCGACATAGTGCGCTACTTATAATATACCCCCAAAAGAAATCAAAGTTTAAAACTTAAAAAAAAATACATTAAAACTGCAAAGTTTATGAGAATTTTCAAAAGCAACGAGGTTTATATAAAATCCAAAAATTGTATTTTGACGGCTTTTAAGAAGTTTCTTCTCAAGAAGCAAAGAGCATTGATAAATAATACACCCCCATTTATTCTCAATTAATTTCGAAAGGCACTTAACCTTGATTTCAGTGTTACAAAGAAACGATTAATGTGGCTTTCCAGACAGGTAACCATTTCCAGTACAAAGCTCTCGAATAAAGCTCGTCATAAATTTACGGCAGCCTTTAAATTGGAGAGCATTTAATTAATGAGCTTCTAATAAAAAATAACTACTTTTTGGTTCTAAGAATCATCTTTAGATTTGTTTGGAGAGTGTTTAAGTGATTTAATAAAAGTGCTTATGTATATAAGGTTTATGTGTATTGGTGAGCTGCATAATGTGTAAGGACCTACTTGTTGCTCAAAATCGAAGTTTTGAAATATTTCATTGGCCATTTAATATTGTTACGTTCTGCAATGTATTCCCTGTCCTAATTTCGAAATTGGTGCTGAATTTCAAATATTTCATATCGAAATATTTGATCTACAAAATCAGCACTTTTGAGGTATAAAATTGTCCAAAACTATTCAACTAATAATAGTTATAATTAATAGTTTTCAAGTTGCAGTATACCCTTACTAAGGTAACTGCGGGTAATAAGGCCTAGCTACGGAAAATTGGAAATTAAATGAAAAAACATCGAATTTAATCAACAGGTTTTAATAGTAATCATTTTTAAGATTCAGTTACTATAAAATATAAAGGAAAAATGGCAACTTTCACCATAAACAAAACCAAAAATTAACATTTTTAAAAACCTTGCCAGTAGGCCTTATTATACTACTAAAGGGTAATAAAGCCTACACCTTTAAAAAATTTAAGTAATCAAACTGGACATAATATATTCGATAACTAAGTTTAATAAATACATGAATACAGCAATTGGAATAATTTTTTTTAAATTACAAATTGCCTCTCCTAACAGTCATTAGCGCACTCAAAGTCATTAGTATAATCCACTGACATAATTTTTATTACCTAATAATGACTTATCGTAAGCAGGAAGATTATTTATTAACGTTTGCATAGTAGTAGTCTGATTTTAACACAACATAATCTTTAATTTTGTTCTTGTGATGATTAAACATCAAGGGCCGGTGTGATGTACCTCGGTCATTGTCGATCAGTTGTATCTTGACTCTAGGATCAACGTGTAATAAATAAAAATGTAGGAGTATATTTGTTATATATTCTTCTTTATTTTATTTTATTTTGCTTCAGATAATATGCCTAGCAAGTCAAATCAAAAGTTAAATTTTTTTTAAGTTTTTGAATAGTTAAATTTCAGTATACGAGAAATGTTTTGTTAATTTTTGAAACAATTTTAGTGTTATATCAAAGAAGAACATTAATAGTTCGTATAATCTAAAAAAAAATAATAAATATATACTTTTCATGAGACGGGTCTAGGTACATCACCCCTGTTATACCTAAGCCATAGTTCCATGAATTTTTAAATCTTAAAGCAATGTAAATATGCAGTTGCTAATGCTTTAAAATTTTTTTTATTAGTGCACCTTATTAGTGCCCCAATACGGTGCAAATTATTTTATTAACAAATTGTTACATATACATTTTGAAAAAAATTACAAATAAAAAAAGAGTCAAGGTACAACAAGTTTCTTTAAATATTTATATTCGTAAGACCTTAAAAGTAATCTAAAATGCATTAGAAAACAATTAAACTTTGATACAAAAAGTAGGAGTATAATAAGGCCTATGATTAAATTTAGTAAGCTTTAATAACCGCCGACCACGTATGTAAGAAAATCAAAATAAAAAATATTTGGTCCATGATACGTCATTCAAATATTTAAAATCATCGAAGCTTGAATGAATAAAGAAAATAAAAGTGATTTTACATAGCTAAGTGTAATATTTCAAAAAATACTAACGATTAATTCGGACCGATTTTTATTATTCGTGTTGCCTGGCCGCGTTTTACGATATATGATGCTACATTTGGGGCAGGAAGCGAAATATGCCGCCTCCACAAACTTGTAGAGACATCTTCGTTCAATAGGTGTTTGTGTGTGTGGCCTTAAGCCAAAGCGTTATTTTAAATACGATTTTTGTTAATTAGGCCTTATTAGCCGACAGGCCTTATTACCCGCAAGTACCTTAATTTACAAAATTAAAGTAAACCGATTTTCTTTTAGAAGAAAACATTTCAAATCGCTTTACTTATTTCTGGTCCGAGAAAGTGTTATTTTAATGAAGTAACATAAGACACCATAATTTCTCACAATTCCCAAAATCAAATGTAAGAGTAAAAGGACACTGCGGCCGAGTTTAATTAATCCTAGTTTGGCTTCACTGATCGCAGATTAAAGATCAGAGATCACGAATAATCTCGAGGGGCTTCCTGATTTACACGCCCAAAATCGACGTTGAATTACCTTCAACTACCCCCAAGTTCGATTTCCGCATTACTCTTCGTTTGACTGTTTTCCCCAAAAATTTTTGATTTATCGATCGATGGCGTAACAAAAAAATCTAACATAAGATCTAGCATTATAAATTTCTGTTTTAGAACTTTTGATGTCTACCGATTTAAAAGAAGATTTATAAAACAATTTCTTATAAAATCTAATTTTTTAGGGAAGTCATAAATGATTCAAAGTGAAATGTGTGCGCCCGCCTTAGACCTAAGTGACAGGCAGCAAAGAAATCCAATTTTACTCGAAGGATATGAATTAAGGGATGCATTATTTAAGTCTCATTTCACGTATGATCCTTCCTGGAAATCGAAATTTAATTTTTTTAATAAATTAAAATCTAGGTCTAGAAGGTCTTCCGTATAAATCAAGAGCGCTTAAATTACTTCGGGCACGTGTTTAATGGGAGGCGGATGTCCATAAGTTCGGCTCGTTTAGGTAAAGGTACAAATTTATCGGATCTTTAGAGCCTGATAAATTGTTCAAATATCCTTTCAATTAATATCGATTGTTAAGCCTGTTGCCTATAAATAATAATAATAGCAGTTGAAGGAGCGAAAGCACTTATTGTTATTGCAAATCGATAGCGCAGCTTGGCCAATTAGTTTGTTTTCTCTTTTGAAGTTATACTTCTTTTGGCGTGTGAGAGTAAAATTTTAGCAGGCAACGAAAATTTGACATTTGAAGGTTAGCCTTCTGAGAAAGTAAATTAGTTATTGTAAATATCGATATAATGTGCAAAAAATGTATTTACCATAGCAATGAGTGGAAGGGAGCGAAAAGATACGACGATCTCGTGGATGCGTGTGAGAGGGAACGATTAAAATGATTCAATTGATTTTTCGTTTAATTTATTGATCAAAATTATTGTGAATCATGCTTAAAACCGAGTGTGCACATTCGAGCTCGAAGTGGCACATTCCGATCTCGGGAAAATGAAGCGCGCCGCTCCGCGTCGCGCTTCATTTGCCTCCCTCGCTCGGAAATGTGCCACTTTTCGCTCGAATGCGCACATCAATGTATTTATTACATTTATTCATATTAATTTTTACACGTGGTCATATTTACTTTATTGACGCCAAAGAAGTATAACGTCTAACGCGTGTACGTAAGCACACGCATCGGTTTTTTTTTGAGAGCTATGTTTATTTGATGAGCTTTTTTTAGCAACTAATAACGCTACAAAACTGGAAACGGTCTGTACGTTAAATTAATTCTAAAATTAGCCGTCTATTTTAATAATATCCACAGTCTGCGTCAGTGGTTCTCAACCACGGTGCCGCGCCACTTTAGAGTGCCACTAAATTTTAAAAAGGCATAGCATAAATTTTTTTTATATTTACTCTTATGATTTGGACCTTAAAATATTCGTAAAAATTTTAAATAAAATTCTCAGTACAAAATTAAGATTCCATAAGGTTACCTGGTTTTAACAAATATAACGCATAACCATACAGGGTGTTTCCGAAGATATATAAAAACCGAAAAGGGGTGGCTGGGGACAACTACCGGAAGACGGTTTCAAAAGAGAGACATCGAAACGATCCTCTATGGAGAAGTTGAAATGGATCAATTTTTGCCCTAAAAACCGTTTTGGAACCGCTAGCCTTTTCATATTTATAGAACAACAATAACTGAATCTTTTAAACGTACAAAGATCGCCCACGTTTATTTAATCCGGCAGGTTTTATTTACTGTTCCATAAGCTTTTATTATAAAAATAATAAACTCTCACGAGACCATACTTTTTGAACTTCATCATGACCTACTATTTTAATTACGAACTGACCTACCATTTTTTTACCACTCTAGCTACGTTTAAATAAATTATAATTCATCTACAAACAAGATATAACTCGTATGCCAAAATATTAAGTGAGGAATGAATGTTACTCATCAAAAGCCGTAAAATTTATTGACTATATAATTGTGTATAACACGTTTCCCATTATTAATAAAATACAAAATGTTCTTGTGAAAACGGTTCGTAAATGTAAAAAAAAAAGCGAAATCGCAACCAAAGTTTGTATTTCCTGTTTCATAAAATGCTAAACTTATGACACAGGAAATGATGGGTTATCTATTTAATAACTGGTAAAACAGTATTAATGAGATGAAAGTATGATGTCATTCTTGTAAACACCCTGGAAGTTATTGTTTTGGGGAAGGTTGTCTAAAGTTAGCGGAGGCTAGTAGTCACAAGTGCAAAGCAACCATGAATATGTGCGGCCTTTTTTATTGGTTTCTAGGGGTTTTACTACATAAACGATTGGTTGTAATTATACATTTGTCATTTTTGTAACCATAACCTAAGTTCATTAGATAGAATAGGTTAGAATAGAATAGGTATTTGTTTTCTCGTTTTGTATTTTACCTTTTATTTAACGTCTGACAACCGTCCCTGACACGGGGTTAAAAGTCACACTTTTCTTTTTTCATAAAAATTATAATATGTTCTCTTTAGATAATGGTAAAGAAAATGTTTTCATTTTTTCTTAAACTAGAATAAATACACTATTTATTGATATATAAATATCATTGATAAATAAGACCATGGGCTCTATAAATGCTAAAGAAAAAAATAGTGACTTCCAACCCCGGTCTCCCCTACTCAAAATTATATTTTTTGACCGTGATGAAAAAAGTTGAGAACCACCGATCTACCTAATGCAATTCAGGAGTGTCGATAAGTTCTTTTAAGCATTAGGGAAAATTTGCAAGCCGAGCTAATGGTTTTATTTGATTTAGTACTAACACCACCACGTGGATCCATGTTGCTAAAAATAACATCGTTTTTATTTTATTATTGTTTATAATAGTTGATAACTTATGGACCTTACGAAATTCGCAAGTGTTTCGAAGTCTATTTTTATTTTTGCAGACAGGAGAATTAAAGCAACTATTTTTAATTTTGTTGGAATGCTCTTCGGAATGCTTATTTATTAATGAGAATATGTCAGATACAATCTTTCTTTAAAAAAGAACTTTTTTTCGGATTAATTCGAATAATAGAGGGGAAAAGTCTACAGCTTCACGTTTTTACAGACGTACTGAAATACAACAGAATAAATGTAACAAAATAATTTTTTTAAGTAACCGAAAAGACGTATAATAATTATATATTTGTGCCGTAAAAGTCCACTCTTTAGTATAACTTTTTTCAACTGTCTACCCAAATTTAAACTGGCCGATTGTGTATCGCTAATTGATCCTATATGAAAAAATCTCAAAATTTTTATCGATAGAGTCAAAATTCAAAAAACTGCGATTTTATTTCTACAAGTGGCAACGTTTCGCAATTTATTGTTTATTCGAATATTTTTAATGCAAAAAGAATGGGAAAAAAAAAGAAAGTTCTGGCCAAAGTTTGATTTGGAATACCTTCTTGTGATTTTTTCGAGTTAAATAACTAAGGCCTAATATATTGACTTAGTACTTGGAGCTTCCCAAAGAGGATTGATTTCCGATGATACTAAATATGTCATGCCTTCAATAATAAAACGCTTTAAAATAGACCAACCACATATTTCTATTTATACTCTAAACTTCCTATGCACTTACTTTTTAATTAATTAAAATTCCCATTAATAATAATTTCGCAACGAAACACACACTGTTACGGCATTTCGAAAACAAATCGCCCAACGCTAACGAAACCTAAACAATTCCATTTAAAAAAAAAAGATTACCGGCAATTTTCTGCGAGCAAACTTATTTATTTATTTCTTTTTTGCTTTTGTATAATTAAGTTTATTGAAGAAAACCGAGCATTTCTCTGCGAAGTCAATTAGTCTACCAAAGCGCACAATAAAGACAAGTCTTTGTTTGCTGAAAAGTAAAAGCTTTTTTTTCGGTCGGCTCAAACGAGACAGGTCCTCCAGGCTCATTGTTTTCAAATTAAAAAAAAAATGATGATTTACACGGACATGCGGTTTAATTTAACCGGAACGCTTTTGATTTTGTTGATTTTCCACGCCCATGGAGGCGCACCAGGTGAGTGAAAAAAATCTAAGTTAAACGGTTTAACGGTTTACCAAACAAAAAAATTATGATTTTGATTTCTTTGCCCAAAATTTGATTTTTTTAACCTTTCGTGTACTAGGTGGGGTATAACTAACGTGAACAATTTTTTTTTGTTAAAATGGGACGTTTGATAATTGAGCTTAAAAACGAGTGTGCACATTCGAGCTCAAAGTGGCACATTCCGATCTCGGGAAAATGAAGCGCGCCGCTCCGCGTCGCGCTTCATTTGCCTCCCTCGCTCGGAAATGTGCCACTTTTCGCTCGAATGTGCACATCTTCGTATTTATCATATTTGCCTATATTATTATTTTATTTTTCAATTCAAAAAATTTTATTTAGTTCAGTAAATATCGATTTTATGTTTAAAAAACGTATTTTTACCATAGCAATGAGTGGAAGCGAGCGAAAAGATACGACGATCTCGTGAATGCAAGTGAGAGGGAACGATTAAAATGATTCAACTGATTTTTTAAATAATTTATTACTCTAAATTATTGTGAATCATGCTTAAAACCGAGTGTGCACATTCGAGCTCAAAGTGGCACATTCCGATCTCGGGAAAATGAAGCGCGCCGCTCCGCGTCGCGCTTCATTTGCCTCCCTCGCTCGGAAATGTGCCACTTTTCGCTCGAATGCGCACATCTTCGTATTTCCTACATTCGTCTAATATATTCTTCGCTCTTTCAAACCAAAAAATTTAATTTAATTCGGTAAATATCGATTTTATGTTCAAAAAACGTATTTTTACCATAGCAATGAGTGGAAGGGAGCGAAAAGATACGACGATCTCGTCGATGCAAGTGAGAGGAAACGATTAAAATGATTCAACTAATTTTTTAAATAATTTATTACTCTAAATTATTGTGAATCATGCTTAAAACCGAGTGTGCACATTCGAGCTCAAAGTGGCACATTCCGATCTCGGGAAAATGAAGCGCGCCGCTCCGCGTCGCGCTTCATTTGCCTCCCTCGCTCGGTAATGTGCCACTTTTCGCTCGAATGCGCACATCCTCGTGTTTATTATATTAGTATAATTTACCGTGCGCTCCTTCAAATCAAAAATTTTAATTTAAATTAATACATATCAATTTATATTCGAAAAACGTATTTACCATATCAATGAGTGGAAGGGAGCGAGAAGATACGATAATCTTGTCAGTGCAAGTGAGAGGGAACGATTAAAATTATTAAATTCTTTTTTCGTGTAATTTATTGGTCTAAATTATTGCGAATCATTAGAAATTGCCTTGAAATTACATTATATTTCAATAGGGAGGCAAGAATGAAATTCTTGTTAGGTTTTCTTAATATTCGGTATCGTAATTAACACGTGTCATTGGAATTTAGTACTCAATAAAAGACTCAATACTTTATAAATTGAAAAAGTTAAGTTTTTGTATTTTTATTAATGAAAGTCTATTCTAATCTATACATATAAATAAAATTAAACTGTCTGTTTGTGATTTCAAAATAAAGACTTTTTCTTAAGCTCATATGGTTATATGAATGTTACTAAACCCCAAACAGGCGTTTTTAAAATAGTTGTCTGTCTGTCTGTTTGTCGGTCCATCTGTCTGTCAGTTTGTCCGTCCGTATATCTCGGAAACGGCTGAACCGATTTTGACGGGACTTAAATTGACAGATAGAGGACGTTTCAAAGCGTAACATGCTTTTTATTCCGGAAATAATTACTATTAAAATTAAAATTAAATGTTAAGTTTTGGATTTTAAATTCATTGTATTGTAATTATTGTTTATTGCGGCTAATGCTTTCTCTCTTAAGGTGGTTCCCATGACCAGATGTTGGTTGTAAATCCCATGACACTTTTATAATCGGTAACGAATCCTACGTTGTAAAAATTGGCTTCACCCAAAACCCCTAATTTGACATTACAAGATGTTATAATTTATGTTAGTGCTTTTAGTACAATTTATTTTTTCGATGAATTATTTTGTGCACGTTGCAGAAATTTGTTGTAGCTTGCTACAGTGTTATGTGCGTGTTTAATGACTTATTTTTAATTACTGTAAATGTACGTAATTCTAACATAAGGCTTGAGAACAATGAATCGTATCGTACAAAAGTGGGCTTTTAAAATTATTACAGAATCGTAAAAAACCGCTTTTTTTGTGTGCAAATCTAACCGTTTAACTCTTTTAGTTTTGAAGGCCATAATTATGGAAAAGACAATGTTTTTTTATAAGGATTTTTTGAAAAATTCTCGGTGCTTTGCCCTTTTAAAAATTTCATTTTTCCTACGCAAAAGAATCCGTTTCATTCGAATATAAAAATTCTTTTTTTTTGTTGCGTATTTGTTAGAATAAAACAAGAAATGATAACATTCTTTAAAAGTAACCTCTGTTCAAAAAAAACCCTTTGTAACCCACTATTGAAGAGTATTTTACATACATAGTAATTCAAAATAAATAATTATTTGTAATAATGTTAGAAAATGTAAATTGATGTTTTAAAGTTACACATAAGCGATTGGAGGCGCTAATTTAAATTCATATGTAAGGAACTGCGAAAATTGCAAATTAATTAATTTTGTACACGTTGTAATCAATTTTTTAAAACTAATTAAAAAAAATCAGATTTATAGTAACATTTTTGTTGTCATTTTTACATACACAGAATAAATCTTTCTTAATGTAAAAATGTTTTTCGTTTATAAAAATATTTAAAATAAGTGAGATTTCCGTAATTTTAGTAACGTTCCCGGAAATGATCAGTTGTTCAATGAATAACGATATTAATATGGGTGCAATAAGGGTACTTTAAAATCATAAAAGATTCGTTTCACAAATTATAGTTAAATAGTTATTTATTTGCCATAGGGTTTGTACATGACATAAAATTTACTTTTCTTAGTCTCAAAAATAATAGTTTTTTAACACAATACCCGAGCGAAGCCGGGCGGGCCAGCTAGTGCATAAATAAATATGTGTTTTACTTAAACCTATTCATTATTGGTTATTAAAATATATTTCTTATCATTTAACTGTCATAAAGTACAATTTTTTGGATTTTATTTCATTCTATATTCGGGGTATGGCAAACCCCACCTAGTATGTCATGTGACATTTAGTCACCTAGTATGCGGAGGGTTAAGAGAAGCGCAGTAACATATAGTTTGGAAACCACTGGTCTACCTATACGCAAATGTACCCTATGCCACATAACATGTGGTTATATTAAATACAGTCACGCCAAAGAAGTATTACTTCCAACGCGCATACATACTTATGTGTTTTTTGAATGTCTTTTGCGAAATTAATCAGCTTTAAATTTCAGTTATGCCTTGTGGAAAAAACATATATTTCATGGGGCGATGCACCTCAAAGTGCGACGCCAAAATTCAACTGCAAGCCGGAACTTGCCCCAAAATGCAGTTCTGTTGCCTCGGCAGAAACATCGTTTCGGAAACTTACAAACAGATCGGACCCAACACGTACGAAAAAATTCTCTTCGTCGATGGCCATCGAAAATTTTCTTAGGTCGATAAAATTTTGTACATTTTTTGGGGCGAAAAAAAAATAAACGAAGACGAATGAAGGAGCACGATGACAGATATTTTGTATGATTTATGGAATTTTTTGTCCTTATCTATGCGTGTGTGAAAAAGAGCCATTGTTGAGTGTCGCACACTTTGAAATAAAATATTTATTTTTGAGTCTATCGATTTTCAAAAAAGAATTACGTTTCGAGGCAAACGGGACGTGGCTCTAAATTCCTACAGGAATCGTGCTTGAGGGACGAAAATCAATGGTTGGATTTTTTCTCGAAGTTTTTTTGAAGGGGGCGCATTAATTCTGAAGGAAAGAATTTCGTGTCGTTGCACAAAGGAATTTAAATTATTTGATTAAATTGGAAATCCTATGAATTGTAAGCGGGGAACGAAAAAGATTAATAATTACCCTTGCTTGTTGGTGTTTTTGCTGTTGGTATCGAGTTTTCACAATTAATCATTCGTTGGAAATCTGTTAACAAGCCAAAAGCTAATTCCAAGTTTACACAAAAGCAAATCCATTAATTTGAAGGAGACTTGTTTAAATTTTATTTGTGTTCACAATAACGATCACAGACACCTGCGACTCCTTGATTAAGGACTCGCACATTTTTTAAATGATTTAAAGCAGATATTATTTTCTTTAGTTCTTACATTCTTCGCCCGAAGCTTTGCGCCGAATTTTATTTAGACTTTAATCGAAAAATTTGGTAAGAAAGAATGCGAAATAATAAGGGTGGGATTTTCTATTAATTTTTTTGTTAAATTCTCAATTTCAAGAATTATTTTAGTTTTTGAACGAAAATTAGTTACAGTGGAAACTCGATTATCCGGACTAATTAATGTTGCAGCTCATCCGGATAATCGAAAATCCGGATAATTGAAAAAAAGCAATTTTACCTTGTTAGGTATTTATTTACAAAAAAAATCGAAACAAATAAGTATTAATTATAAAATCAACAGTAAAAAATACCAAATAGAATCATAAAATGTTTATCATTGTTAATCGTGCCGAAAAGCGGAGTGTGCACATTCGAGCTCAAAGTGGCACATTCCGATCTCGGGAAAATGAAGCGCGCCGCTCCGCGTCGCGCTTCATTTGCCTCCCTCGCTCGGAAATGTGCCACTTTTCGCTCGAATGCGCACATCCTCGTATTTATGAAATTTATTTATATTTAAATCAATTACGCCAAAAAAGTATTTCTTTCAAGTATTTTTTTGAATTAATTTGCCCCCCATTTTCGCTTTGATTTTTATTTTTGAGGATTGGAGGAGTAGTTCTATTATGTATTTTAGAACAGCAGTTTCCAAACTATGTTTCGTGGGTTATGTATAAATACAGTCGAAATCCGACATCAAGTTATCCAAAAAAGCACAAAAATTGACTTTTAAAAATCCCGCTGTAAATGTGCCACTGTGATTTGCTCATTCTTGATTCACTACAATGGCCGCCAATTAATTAGCCAATCAGATAGAATTCATTATTTCGTAACTATAGTTACATTAGAAATATTTGAAATTTAAATCATATTGTATATTTATAAACATATTTAAAAAAAATAATTAAAAAAAACCTTTGTTTAGATAAACAAGAGTAATGCACATATCAAATGAAAATAATTAAACATAGGGTAAGTTCGCCGGTTGTCGGCCAGTTAAAAAAACAGTTCTCGTTCTCAATCGTGGGGGTCTAGATATCTAACCTTTTTCAAACGAAAAATAGATTTAATTTGTTCGACTTTAAATTTTTTAAATTGAAGAATAAAATAATAATATAGGCAAATCTGATAAATACGAGGATGTGCGCATTCGAGCGAAAAGTGGCACATTTCCGAGCGAGGGAGGCAAATGAAGCGCGACGCGGAAGCGGCGCGCTTCATTTTCCCGAGATCGGAATGTGCCACTTTGAGCTCGAATGCGCACACTCGGTTTTAAGCACGATTACGAGGTGTCCCGTTTTAACAGGAAAAAAACGAACTCGGTTGACAATCCGGATAATCGCGAATCCGTATAACTGAGGTCCGGATAATCGAGGTTTTACTGTATTATTTTTGTGAGCAGCCCATTATTGGATTTGTTTGTAAAGAAAACAAGTCGAACTTGCCGAATCCAATTATTATCATTTTTTTTATGAGACCTCGTTAAATTTTTTATGGCTCGAAATGAAAAAGGGCAATTTCCATCGGTTAATGTTTAATTTCGCAATAAAAGGGCGATCTCAAATTAATCTACTTTGAGAATAATTGCTAAAACGAATTTTTAAACACCGCCGTTTTTTAAAAATTTTATATCTCGGTTAATTCGTGGTTTACGATCGTCAGAACAATATATTTGAATTTTTTTTAACATATTCTGCATAAGATACGTTTAAAAAAAATTGAGTAAATTACCGTTGAAAAAAATCGTCCAATTTCCACAGAGCTCAACTTAAAAAAAAAAAAAAAACGTAACTTTCGTACTTGTTGAGATATCTTTAAAAACGACTCCAAATCGGAAAGTTCAAACTTTTCTGCGGGAAGTTAAGCCCAAAAGACTAATAAACTCCTACCCGAAAGCTCGGAGAAAAATCACCGCTGTCGTCTCCGAGGCGAAGACCGGCTCAATTTGTTTATCAAAGATTTATGTATCGCCGTAATCTACCTTTAAACATTAGGTTTAAATTCAATTATGCAAATTATCACAAATTTACTTGATTATTGATTAAGTTATTAACGGAACTAGAACACCGGAACTATAGTTAGAATCGAAATACCAAAACCGAAGGTTTTATTAAACATTTTAAAATGTGGGTCACAAAATGAGACACAGAGCTGTCTGTTAAAAGTCGCCCCCAGTCTTCGAAAAATCAAATATTTGCTCTTTTTAGTAAGATAAACAAAAATGTAAATTTTGCGCGGAGAGAAGATTTTTTTTATCCCACCGGCTTTTAAGAGAAAAAAGCCGATTACTAAATTAAACAATTTCGAAGCCACGGATTTTCCCTAAAAATGATGATTTTTGATGTAAGAACTGAGCACTAAGCTTTGAATTTTTTTAAAAAAGAATACATTTGGTATAATTTATAGCCTGTCACACGAATAAGTATTGTAGCTTAATCCACTTATAATTGGCCCTAAACTGAGCAAAAAAATACCATAAGTCCAAGGCTTTATGTTCAATATTTTTGAGTTATGGTATTGTAAATTTTAGCTTAAAAATGTGTAAAAAATACCTCTTATTATTTATAATATTTGCCATTAAGGCCATATGCAGGAAAAAAGTTTGGATGTGAACCATATATAATCAGGTCTGATCCCGCAGATTTGGTCACCCGGGAAAAATACTCAAATTTGATGATACATGGTTATATATGGCAACATAGGTATATGGTCATTGACGGAAATACCGGGTGTTTTGTTTAAAGTGTCACAAACTTATAACTTCTAAACTAATAAAAAATTTAAAAAAATACAAGTACCTATAAAAGTTTCTTTAATTTATTTGATCTATTTATTGGCATAAATATATATATTGTATTACTTTTGGTTTAACCGGAAATAGTGTCACCTTGCTTATCTTAAATATAAGGATATTAATTTTCTTTTATAATTGGATAGAGCTTGTCGAGGGCTGTCCAAAAATGTATAACAAGTTGCCAATTAATTAATAAATTATTAAATTTTTTTTTTCGGATTATAAAGTGTTTTATTAACCCCTTGACATACAAAAAAAACCGAATTTGATGAGTCCGAAAAAAACTATTAATTTGGCTCAACTTAACTGGTATGAGCATACACAAATAACACAAAATAAATAATTAATAGTTTTAAAATATTTTGAAATATGTAGAGCAGTGTTTCCCAATCTCTTTTTAACATTCCCCACCTAAGTCATTCTAAAATTTTGATGCATATAATATATAACATATAAATATTTTTTTATATTTAAAAATTGAATTATTCCATAAATGAAGCACAATTACAACTTGTTCAAGACACAAGATTTAGGTTTTAGCAAGAAATCACTAGGAAATTATTAAGAAAAAGAAACAATAAGTAAATTTTAAAAACATAAACTAAAAAATATTTTTATATCGATAGCTCGAATTTTTGATAACGCGAATTATTTTTAGTTTCTCTTCAACTTCGACCTATCGAGGTTTGACTGTATTTAATTTTATAAATTTAATAATTCTGAACAATTAAGATAATTTATTTATTGAGTTTTCTCCAATATTAATTTTATTTGCGTAAATTAATGATCTTTAAAGTTTTTTGAAAAACCACAAATTCTGTATTTACTCTATTTGAGTTTTCTGAAAATACATAATAATTTTTTCATCAAAATTTCCTTTTAAATTTACCGAATAAAGTTTTAATTTACTCTCTGGACAATTCGCAATTAAATATTACAGAATTATATTAATAACAAAATTCCCAAATCGCCAATTTTGTGTCTTTTAACAAAATTATTGTTGAAAACAAACCTTTTTCAGAACATAAAATTGAATACAGTTCTTAACGTCTTAGAGACGTCAAAATCTACAATGACACCCTAAACGATTGACGTCTCCTAGACGTCATTGTATGTCAAGGGGTTAAAGTGCAATGAGCTTATAACTCCTAAACTAATAAAAATTTCAACAAAAAATTAGCAATTATAAGACCGTGGCACTTATATTGAAATACTCTGGTAATCGAAAATAAAACTATTTTTTTTAAATTATTTATTAATCAAATCGTAATTTATTTTAGATTTATGAAGTCCACAAGAAGCTCTATCCAATTATAAAAAAAAATGCTCTTCTATTACCACGATTTGGCACGATTTTCGGTTAAAACGGAAGTTTAAAATTTTTTATTTATGCCAGTGCATAGAACAAATAAATTAAAAAGACTTTTATACTTATACTTTTTGAAATCTTTATTAATTTAAGAATTATAAGCTCGTGGCATACACCCGGTATATTTTCTCGTCCAAGATTTTTCTGAATTGTACTTTACGGTTACGTTCGTAAAAATGGACTTGGTTTTAGAGAGGCTTTCGTTTGTAAACTACAGTTAAATAACACAAATCGTAAAAAGGCAAAATAAAATGATATCTCAAAAGCCAGGTACAAAATTCGATAACGTCGGCTCGCAAATAGTCCCAAGCTTCTGTGTCATTCTGTGACGTATCAAAATTCAACACAAAGGAAATTAGTTTGGGGTTAATTTTAATTTTTTGTAAAAATCACTAAAGCTCAAAAATTGCCAATTTTTTTGTAAGCACAGCGGTACAAAATTTTCTGGGATACCATTAATTTTGCACAATGAAAATCAAAAAACATTAAGAAAGATCTTTAAAAAAAGACTTACAGATTTGAATTTTGCAGAAGGGGTGCTCCTTAGGGGTAGAAGGCCCTTGATAAACACTGTCACTTTGCACATTTAAATAAACACTAGTAAAATCAAATTTTGAGGAGCATTTAATTGAGCTCTTCGACGTGCCATACACAACTGAAATGACTGGGGAACGGGTGTGGGAATTGCAGTTTGCGATAAGCATTTTGTTTACGATTTATTTGAATTAAATTTTTGGGCATTTACATACAGTTTTTGAACGATTTCTGTGATTGCGTAAAATTCGATTTTTGCATAAAACTAGTGTTTTTCAAATTATTAATAATCAAATGGTAACGTATTTTACATTTTTGGAAAACGACCAAGAGCTCTACACAATTAAAAAAAATTAATATCCTTCTAGTTGAGATAAGAAAGCTTTCCCAATTTCTGGTTAAACCGGAAGTATAACAAAATCTATATTAATGCTAGTGCATAGATCCAATAAATTAAAAAAAACTTTTATATTTACACCTTTTTTTGAAATCTTTATGATTTTAGGAATTATAAGCTCGTGGCATTTTAAATGACACACCCGGTACATATTCATACATGACATGCATTTTTTAAATTTATCATCTAAGAAACTTTCGAAACTAAATTCACGTTACGTTTGATCTTTTTGGGTATTACAATCTTTTGGTTGCTCAAACATTCACAATAATTTCCAGTCGAGTAAACACAATTTTCTTCCACGGAAAAAAAAATAGAGCCTTTCCTAACATTCACCAAAGCGGAAAGGTTTACGGGGCTTATCTTAATAGTTTCCTTTATTTTCACCTTCAAAACCCAAAGGTCCAAACGTAAAACTATTAATATCTTTCTCGCCGAAAGACGAAAGAAAACTGATTTTCTTTTTAACGCACACAAACAAATTTATTTATATAAAAACCTAATTTTCCGTTGCGAAACTTCGAAAGAATTTTCATTTGCCTTCGCCGAAAAACTTCCTTTTTTTTTTCATCGACTTGTTGCTGAGTTTACTTTTAACATTTTTGAAAGTTTCCTCTTTTGTGAGTTATTTACTTTTGTTGGGTTTCTCTATATGGATGTTTTTATTAATTTTTTTCCTGGCGGCCGCTTTTGTGCGGCGCTAACTTCATTAGAAATTTGCGCCCGAAAAAAACTTTGGGCCCAACAAAATAAAACGCATGATTAGAACGAAAAAGTTTGCACAAAAATAAATTCAAATTGAGATGAAGGATCTTTACACCTTGATAAAGAAGCGCGGAGCTGGTATCGACGGTATTTTAGTAATAATAACGTTTATTTTGTCCGAGTTCCTAAATATAAAACGGTGTTATTGTGTGCCAAAACGAGCAGAAGGTAGAAAAAATAAAATATTTAGATGGGTACGAACAAAAAGTGGTCACAAAGGTAATCAATAGCAATACCCAGACTTAGAACGAATCCCCCAATAATTGACACATTGATGACATCAAGAAATTAAAAATTTAATTAAAGCCATAAACACCGTTCGAATCAAATTTTATCGCCCCGGGACTCGCTTTCTCTAACACCGACGCCTACTACGTTTTTCCACGTGGAAAACTGTCGCTTTTCACCCCAACAATAAATACCTATAAATAGGATTTTTCTCATAAATAATTCGCCTAATATTGAAACACATTTTTCTTAAAAAAAATTAGGGAAAAAGGCTGAAGAAAAAAACTGAACGAGACAAACCTTTCGCCGTCGTCGTTGAAGGCATAATCCCCTAGGATGAGATCCCTTAGCCGGTACCTCGGCGGAAGTGGAAGAGGAACGACTTCTTTTTCCTTCTCGCGGCCCAGTAAAGCCATGCCCCCGTCCTCCTCGGAAGGATCGTCCTCCAGGATGGTAGCCGGCCTTCGTGGCCTGACACTCTTGTTCGATAACAGCTCGCACACTTTCTTTCGCACACCGGGGTACAAGCACGGCACTCGCGGGTACAAGAACGTCGCGACGCGTCCGGAGGAAAAGTGGTGCTTCGCGTGGACTCTGGACGCTACCAACTGTGCGCCAACTTCTGTTGCTTAGTTACAAGCTTTTCACGCTTTTCCAAACATCGAAAGTTTTGGTCGAGGTATTCTCGACCTACCTCGTTAATCTTTTTCATTTTCCTTCGTTTGAACACGTAGAAAAATAATTTGAATGTCTCCATCGGAAGAGCGAGAAGAGACGAAGGTAAATTATCAAATTTTGTTTGTTTGTCTTATTTTAGAAAACCATTTCTAATATAGTTGGTGCCCCTTGTGTAGTCTCCATGTTTGAAAACAAAAATAGGAGTGAGCGCCATCTATTTGGCTGTCGCTGAAAAAAAATTGAAAAAATTAAATCACTCTTTAGTTTTCACTATTAATATATATTCTTTTTTTTAACTCCGGAACTTTGAATGAGAAATTAAATTCGAACTAGAAAAATCCGAAATTTTTTTAATGCAAAAATAGAGCTGTATTTATTTTTATTGCTCAAATAAGATAGACTTGCAATTTTGTATAAGTCCTTCTAACAAAATTTAGCAGAGCAATGTCTCGAAAATATTACTTTTCCAATATTCAAATTTCATTAGTGAATGCTGAAAGTAATTTAATTTAAGAATCATAAAGTTCTAAATAAAATTATCACAATTAAACTTGGAAACGAATTTTTCGAAATTAGGATGTGGAATTACTACCATTATATTATTATACGTAGCTATAATTACAGTAGATGTTTGTGTATTTTTGATTACAAACATTCTTCAAATGGGAAAATATAGGGTGAATATGTTTATTCAATTTAGAAGTAGTATTTAACACATTTTTTAAAAATGATTTATTACAGACTAAATATTCGATTTTTATTATATGAGAAAACAAGGAAAGTTAATGACTTGTTGCTCCAACCTGTATTTTAATTCTTTCAAGAAAATTTGAATAAACTAAAACCAATTTATTAATAACTTAAATTTTATAAAGAAAGCGTCTTAAATTTTTAGTATAAATGCTTAAAGTAATTTTAAAAAAAAAGTGGATCGTATTAGGCTTGAATGGGATAAAATTACACACTTTGGAAGAGACATCCCACTCTATAACCAAAATTGATCATTTTCCGTGGTGAAGTTTATACATTTTATATATATGAACATCGTTTTTTCTTTTACGATAAAAGCTAATAATTTATAGTGTTGTACAGAAATATCTTATAAAATAAGGAAGCGCGTTTCGGCAAATAAATAAGCAGAAGCGGCGAAGGAAGTGATAATGAGATGGGAATCCAGAAATGATTAAAATTACTTTAAAGTACGGTCGATAGCTTTTTCGTATTTCCCAAAAATATAAATAATTGTTTTCTTTGTCTCTACGTTTTAAAGCACTTTGTTGCTATAAATCTCGTTCAAAATAAATTAATACAATTGCTAGATAAACAAATAAACAAAGATGTTATTGTTTCGCTTCGTTTTGAAAGAAAATTGTGTTCTGTAGGAGGAATTGAAGATTTCTCAAGCTCTCAAGGAGTCCACTTGACTTAGTTTTGTCTGCCAAGTGTGCGAGAAGGAAAGAAGTATATTCTGGAATTTTCATTGAGTCTCATCCAACTTCGATGTCATTAAACTGGAAATATTTTGATGCAATTTATAATAGTGAATAATTAAAGACAAATCGACTATTGGTTTGGCCCAAATTTCAGCACGTCTATCGATTTTAAAGCTGATTAATTAATTATTTACTCGGTACAACATTTTTTTGGGTTAATTCATACTTTTAGCTTTGATTGGGGTTGATCTTTAATAATTTGGCAGCCGAAAAATGGAAGTTCATTGTTTTTCCCAATCATTTTGGTGTGCGCATTTTTTTCTCTGAAAATCTTTAGAAAACTTAAATTGTTTGCAAATGAGGCGCTTTGCTATAAAAATATAAGGAGACCTTTTTAATTTTAAAGCCCTAAATTAAAAAATACCATTTATACAACTTATAAATTAAGAAAATTAAAATAATAATTATTTAAGTGCGCATTCTCATAATATATCAGATAAATGTCATCCCCTCTCTGTGTAATACCTAAATAATAATGTATCCATTTCCCATCAACTCCATCCAAAGTCCGATCACAAAAAACAACCAAAAATGACAACAATCATCAAAGAAAACGAAGCCGAAATATCCACAGAATTGGCCGAATTACTCCAAAGAGCTTCAGACGAATCAATAAAAGAGCACGACCTCTTTCTACTGGGAGTATCAGGTAACATCCCAATTATTTCCTAAAATTAGAATTTTAAATAATAATCTACAGGAGGATCGATAATAACTTTCCTCTCCAACGCATTCCCGAATATCCAGACAGACTTCGCCAAATGGAAAATCTTTTTCAACGACGAAAGAGTAGTCCCAATAAACGACCCCGACTCGACTTTCGGGGCTTACAAAAGAAACCTTATCGGAAAGGTTCCCATCTTTGAAGATCAATTCATTCAAATCAAACAGGGAGTTTCGGGTAAAAACATGCTTTTCTAAGATTTAAAAAGAAATAATTAATCTCCTCCACATCAGCTGACGAGGCAGCAATTGATTACATCCAAAAGATGGCGCATTATTTCAAAGAGAGTTGGCCCAGATTCGATTTACTTCTGCTTGGCATGGGCCCTGATGGCCATACTTGTTCTTTATTCCCAGGTCATGAATTGCTGCAAGAAAAATCCGTATGGGTCTCCCCTATTGTTGATTCTCCAAAGCCCCCAGCAGCTAGAATTACAATCACTTTTCCTGTGATTAATAACTCAAAGAACTGCGTTTTTCTCTTGGCTGGAGACGGGAAAGCTGATATGATTAAAGTAAGCCCGTTGGGATGTGGGTCTTTTAAAGGCTAATTTTTCTGATTTCTTAAAGAGGGTTCTCATTGAGAAAGAGGATCTTCCAGTCAACAGGGTTCGCCCCACTTCGGGTACGTTATTATGGATCATAGACAAAGCCGCTGCAAAACATTTGAAGAATTAAATTTTATTAGTTTTAATATGTTTTATATAGAAATACATTTATATTATGCATAATAAATACAACATATTAAAATATTTAAGTACATCACAACGTTCTCACCTTTAATTTTCTGGCTACTCAAATGGAATACATCAAAATTTTTGGTAGCTGAATTATTCAATAAAAACATGTATTATTATTAATGTATAATATAATTTTAACTAGTTTTGATCTTTGTTTAGCGTTTTAGAAAGAGGCTGAAAGTAACAGATCGTTTAAATACAGTTCGAAATTTTTTTAAAATGTATAAAAAAAAGGAGCCGTTTAGCTTACGGTTATTCTTACTTAAACGTGATAAAAAATAAATAATAAATAAACAACTATAGTGTTGAGTTTTATAGCAGAATTGCTAGAGATGACTTCTTCCTGGGGCCCAGGTTTCGTTAATAAGGAATTAAACATAGTTTGGCAATAAATTAAATTTGATCCTAGACTGTATTTGCATCACGTCATATTTACGCCAAGTAATCGACTGGAATATTCGTAGACAACATAACTTATGCTTACGGCTGGCATTACTTTAATAAAATTCGGTGTGATGCCCCTGTATAAGCCTAAGAATCCTTCAGTTTTAACTATTGTTCGAAAGACTCCAGTCATTGTGTTGTTCGCTTTATCCACTGATGGATGTGTAACTAAAATTAATTCAATTACTTTTCTGGACATTCGCAATTAAATATTACAACTCACCTTGTGCTTGTAATCTGGTTCTTATTAAAGCTAACGGATACGAACACATTTGTCCCAAAGTGCTCGAACAGCTCCCACAAGCCAAAAGCATCCAAAAACCAGGTTGTTCGTCACATGAATGAGTTTTAAGATACTTCTTCTTTAGAGTTTCATACACAGCCAAGTCAATTCCGGCGTAGGGGATAATACCTAAGATATTTGGAATGTAACCGCGGTAAAAGCTCATCACACCTTCGTTGACGTAGATTTTAGTAGCAGCATCGAGAATACTTTTGTACTGTCCAGTTTTTCTTAAAGCTAATCTAGTTTTTAAAACTTCTAACGGATAAATAGCCGTTTGGCTAATCCCTCCAGCGAGAGCTCCAGCACAAAATCTTTCATAAATGGCTAAGGTGTTGGTAGTGTCTCCCTTAATCAACCTCTTCACTTGTTCGTAGGCTGCGAATTTTATTGCAGTCTCCGGAGCTATTTTCAAAACATTTATTCCATTCCCTCGCCACAGACTTGCGACGCCCCCTTCGTGGAGCATGGCTCGAAAACATTGGGCTATTGTCTGTTTAGATTGTTGTACCTGAAAGCCCTCAACTATTAGGAACTCGTCGATAATATTTTAAATATTATTTACTAACCTGAAGGAAAACTTTAAGCCTATCTAAAGGTGCGGTGCACGTTCTTGAAACGGCCCCTGCAACACCACCGGCTGCCAAATGCCGCCACCACATCCCAGTCTGCATTTCTGTTTGTGTAAAGTCATCAGGAACGTTCATATCCTCACCAATATCCAAATACTATAAACAAATAATCTCTTATTAGAACGTACAAAAACAACCCTCTCATCCTACAAAACGCAATTGATTTCAAGATGTGTTGGAGTTTGTGGATTTGACGGGGTACAGTGTAGATTTAAATAATGGCATAGTACTGACCCTAAAGGCAATTTTACTGTTAAATGCATTTCCGAGAAAACTTTGCACTATCTCCATTCTGCAAGTCAGAATGACTTTTTTTGTCACTTTAGTTAGGTTTAAAAATGTCCCAAATTTTGACTTTGTTACTAAAATTTTTAATAAGCAAATTATTGGGGACTGCTGTTATTAGTTTTGCGGTAATTAATTTGTTACTAAGCGCTTTATTTAAAAAAAAACAATCGTTTTAAAAATAGCCGCAAAAAGAATTTGATAACATTTCTAATCGTATTTGATTATTATTAATTTTTGAAATTATTAATAATGGAAAACTGTTGATAAGTCCTGAAAAAGCAGCATCTTTACTTTTAAATAACTTGTTTGATTTAATTACTTAATTAAAAATTCTATAATCAAAAGTAAGAGAAAAAAGTTGTATCCACTTGAAAAAAACCCATTAAGTATAGTCTTATCAGTCTGCTTTTCTCCTAAAAAGATATGAGATACAGGAAATGCTTATTTTTTATTATTATCAATGGATTTAAGATCGAATAAGCTAATACAAACGATATTTGGGCGTTAAACCTATTTAAAAGAAAGTTGCCCCGTTTTATAAATTCAGAAATTCGCTTAAACATATTGGAATTAATACATTCAGTAACTTCAACCACAATAAGAACAACCAAAATATATTATTAAAATCAATTAACATAAAGGTTCATCCCCAAAGTTTTTAAAACTACCCTCCACGAACATTTTTCGATTCAAAGTATAGGAAGTCAGAGCACCGCTCAAGAGTAAATGATAAAATCGTCAATTTTTTTCATACAACTTTAAAGGTTCAAGAATACCCCCAAAAATATTAGGGGTATCAACTAACACGAAGGTGTCTCGGTGAATTTTTACAATTACCCTCTAGGAATGATTTTCGAGCTGAAATAGAAGAATTTCTAACTTCAGTTAGCAATACCTAACATAAGTTTCGATTTTTTTCTAACAATTATAAAAGTTTAAATGTACCCCCAAAAAATATTATTTATATCAATTAACACAAAGATACATCTCCGAATTTTTTAAGACTATCTCTTAGATGCGATTTTTGAGCTGAAGTATCGCATTTTATAACCGAGCTTAGGAAGAAGTGATAAAGGTGTCGTTTTTTTACTGACAACTTGAAAATTTTACTAATACTCCAGAAAAATATTATAAATATCAATTAAGCTAAAGGTACATTCCCGAATTTTTTAAAACTACCCTTCACATTGCTCTTCGAGATAAAATATACCAAGTTGTAGTTCCAATCTGGAGTCAATAACAATGTCCCCAATTTTTTTTAGACATCACAGATTTAAAAGTACCCCCCAAAAGATATTATTGATATCAATTAACGCCAAAGAGCATCGCCGAATTGGTAATGATTATCCTTCTCGAATGTACTTATTCAAACATTAAATTTCCAAAGCCTTTGTGCGTTCACTTGGATATCTGATCAAGTTCGAATTATTTTTTTTACAATTTAAAAGTTCATAACAATACCAGAATTCCAGCCATTAATAAACCTGAAAGCTAATAAACAAACATTGTTTATTGTAGTCTATCAGAAGTAGATGACCTTCTATGAAGAAATTGCTGATTTACAAGTTTTCTGTGGTATTTAATTATTAATTACTTTAAAATGTCCAATATAAAAATTAACTTTTACAAGTAAATAAAAGTCGAAGACTCCGAATCGAAATCTAACATTTATTTATAACAATTAAGAGCTTTGATCGACGATATCAAAGTACAATTTTCGCAAGATAACAATGCCCTTTTCTTCGACCCCTTTGCTAGCAATAAACTCGATCGTAAACGTCAGTCAAAATAAGTAAACTTATTAAGTAATCAACTTAATCAGGCACGAATTTCATTTGCTAACTTTCCATAAAGGTCTAACTAAGTTTGGCCTTCTATATAATTTTCATTTTCAATTGGGCAAATTCCAGGTTCTCTTTTAGCACAAATCTCAGATTTAAGAGCACAAATAATATCGAAAGAAAAATCAACACAAGAATTACAAAGGACCGGGGCCAAATCAGAAATTATACATTTCAACACCATGAACTTGACCTTTTTGATTAACTACGATTTTTAGATTCCACACATTTGCTAAAACACGTGATCTAATGAATTAGTCCAAGTGCAAACAAACGTGCCTTTTTGTGCAAAATCCAATTAAATATTGCCCTTGATTTTGAAAGAGTTCTTCGAGTGGATCTAATTTTTTTCGATACTTCTTGCTTAAATGCGCGGTTCACCTTTAGCAAACAGGAATTGAATTCAACTTAAAAATTGCATAATTTTTCGTGCAAAAAAATTCTTAATTTAGAATCACAGTGCGAAAAGCTATTTTAAAACAATTAAAAATAGAAATCCACCTCAGATTTTTAATTACAAGCTTTCTACAGTCGAAAGTATAAAAGTGTGCATTGAATTTGCGAGCAAAAATTAAAAATAAACCCAAACATAAGTCACAGGACCCAAATTTTTGAGGCTCTTCCAAACTTATTAAAAAACCAAAATAAAACAAACTTGCGTCCATTTCACTCGAGTTAAAAAATAAATAAAAACATAGGTTCAATTGTAAACTTTTATAATTGTTGTAAATCCTTAAGACAACAAAACACAAAAAGCAAGTCAGAGACCTTTGATACGCTTTTATCTTTTCTCTTCAGCCTTGCGCCGCTTCTATTTACTTTTTATTTTTTCCAAGTGCAAAAAGTACCCCTTCGAAGAACTCATAAAACGAATAAATATTTAGTTTAGAAACAATGACATTGTTTAATTTGATTACTTCAAAAGACAAGATTTTTAGTACACAAAAGAGTGGACTCCTTTCACTAGATTGTTACAGCACACATTCTGAGTTAGCAACAAATAAAAGTTCCTTTTACCAATTAATTTAAAAATACATTCCTCTAATTCCTTTGATTGCCATAAATAGATAATACTTGTAATTGAATAATTACATCGAATTTTATTACAAAAAAAAAACCAATTTCGTAAGTGATGTCATAATTCAAAGGTCGATGGGAAAGGAAAGCGCAAATGGAATCCCCGCAATTTCAACTCTAATCTCCTAATTTCTTCCCTAAAAATTTTATAAAAAAATTACCCTAGTGATGAGTTGATGGAATAAAAAGAATAAATCCTCTATGGCGTCCGGAAGACCGGATGCTGTAAGCTCTTGTTCCAACATATTTATGGTTTGGATGCGGCTGGATTGTAACATAATGGTATGGGTGTTAATTATTAAATTAAATCGGGAACGACTACACAAGAACAGAAAATTACGTAAGACACTGGCACCGCACTTGGTGTGCACGCCACCACGAGCACCAGGTTAAAGTGTGAATCACACCAAGCTCGTCGAGCAAAAACTAACTGAACGACGGTCTCGACTACGACAATTCATATCAGAATAGGTGGGATTTATATTCATGACGTTAACATTTCGTAATTGCCTCCTATAAATCGTTTAATTCATTTAGCACTTCACTTAGCGGTTCGAACGAGTTTATTTATCTTAATCACCACGTGGAGAGTCCTCGGTGTACTTTACTCTTTTTTCTAGACGGCAATTTCAACATTCTTCTCGAATAAATAAACCTCTTTGTTTACTTTTTCATCTTCTTGTAAGCTTTTGGACAGTACTGACTTACTCAAAGTTTTTGCTCGGATGACTTGGGAACAACTTTTTGATTTTCAGCGAATGGTATTGCCAATTTTAAATTATAATTCGTTCAAGCCAAAGTTCAACAAAGATCTACACTAGATCAAAATTGCCAATTCTCTATTTACATTTATAATTAACAAAAACAAATCTGTTTGTTATGAAATAAAGGCGAACGAAGTACACATTAGCAACAATTTTCCATAATTCTGATTTTTAAGTTTCTGTGATAAACAAAGTCAGTTGATTCTATTGTTGTTTGTAAAATTATTCCTTATGTGCGTAAAACTTTTAGATATCTTCTCTTCGACGTATTTATCTTACAGAATTGCCAGGAACGGATGCGTTCGAATAATTTTTTCTTGCCACTTCGGAGATTTAAAATTATTGCTAAAAAACTATAGAGCGATCGTTTAATCGGGCAACGCCTTTTGATTTTTTTAAGACGTTCTTTTCGAAGGTACTTCAAGGTAAAATATTGCGAGGTTCAAACACAATTTAGAAGCCCTTAAGAAGCTTGCTAATTTTTTTCTTGTACACTCGAGTCTTTATAATTTCCCCTAAAAAATATGAATTACATAATTTGTCTCAAAAATGCACCCCTACATTTTTTAATTGATGGCCCGTAAAAAGACACTTCGATTTCAAAAGTCTACATTTTTGAGAAATTTTTCTATCAATTCGTTTGGTTTTGTCAAGTCTTATCTGATGTAAAAAAAACTTGAATATTCTGGATTACAGACATTTGTAAGGATATCACTAAAATTAAAAGTTATAAATAAAAGAGCATTACAAATAATAATACATTCAAAAAACTAAGAAAAGGTATAAAAATAGAACATGGGAGCTACTAATAATACAACTAAAAATGCACCTATTGCTTCGAACAATAAATTGCCGAACAGAGCAATAACACTACGTTATTTGTTTTTTAGTCCGTTTATTTAATGCAAAAATATTTACTTTTTTGCATAATTACTGTAAACATCTGTGCATATTGACATTCATACGTAATTCTAACAAATAATAAAATAGAAAAATATTTGGATACCAGCGTATAAACAATACAATTTCCAAAATAAAAACCCTTTTATTCTCTCATTGATCGCCCAAACAATTTCTGTAAAAAGTCTCAGCTGCGTATCTATTTATCTAATCATTAAATAATTATATTCCAATATCGTCTAATCATCGCCCTTATAAATAATAAATTAATAGATAATCTAGAAAATTATAAATAATAATTTAAATCTACACAGAAATTGATATGTTGATGTAAATGTTCTGATAACCCAAAACGGTTCAAAGTTTCAATTAAATCAAAGTAGAACAGGAAAATGAGATTAATTGAAACACTTTCAATTAGTATTAAAATTAAAAACCTTTGGGCCCAAACGTCGCAAATAAAATACGAAGTGACAAAGCCCTCAAGGCAATTGCTCGTAATTCAAAGCTTCCTCTACATGGAGGAGTGTCCGTGACGTAAACATTGATAAAATCATTGATAAAATTTACGTCTTCTTTTTTAATAATTCTTTTTCAAATTCTTTTCAATTCTTATCTGACAAGAATTAAAAAATTCCGTGCTCTTAATAAATGTTTCAAGATTAATGCGAAAAACATCTCATGCAAGGCTTACAAAGCCATACCTACGTTAAAAATTACAAAAAAGGCACAACTACGATAAACACTAAATAGTTTTCGAGACAGTCGCCCTTAAGTAGTGTAGTGACCTAAATTGATGCGCAAATCTGTGCAACTAATCTCTTTCGTTCAATTTATTAAATAAAAACTTCAGTTCTAAATTATTTTATTCGACTGCATATCATTGGCTTTAACCGGCCATCATTTCTGTTTGAGGTACGTATAAAAAGTCCTTGAACTTAGATTGATAAGAACTAAGGGGGCTCGTCCCTTGGCAACTTATGACTAATGTTATTTTGCATCAAGCTCATACTCACAGTAGAATGTCTCCAATAGTAAATGAGCTGATGAATGTCATGGCTTGGTGCTAGCAATAAAAAGTCTCTCCATTCATCATAACTGATATTAAGACTCCCATCTTGATCCATCCTACGATTAAAAGCAATCAAATTCACGTACACTCAAATCTCTTATTTTATAAACATAAATAATCGTAATGAAATTTAAAATAGTGACTTTAATTTACCTAACACAAATCACACAAGAAAAAAATTAAGAAAACCTACAAAGTGGAAGATACCTCTGTAAGAGATTCGTGGCCTCCTGCCGTACCAAAGGCACCCCCAAATCGTGGAAGGCCCTAATGAGTTCGTCCAGATCAATCTTTCCTAAAACAGAAACAATCAAATCCCACTTCAGTGCAAGAAAGACAATTAAACTAAAATTAATAGCAAGGTCGTGTGTGTATTAAAAATATGCCTCGCGTTGTTGGCATCGCTTTAATCCAAAGTTCGGAAGACAAAAAAAATTGTATTGTAGCCAAAAATAATGAATAATTAATTATGTGGTTTAAAATATTTACTATGCTTTTATCGACACCTTGCGAATTACTTTAATTGAAAGTAACACAAAAGATTGTAGATGGTAGAAGTTAACACCGATTATAGAAACAAAATAATTTTGAATTACGTAGTGTTTAGTTTGTGACGACTTAAATTAATGATAATCCACAACTAATTGGTGTTAACATCTATTTTAATTTTTATAAGTGCCTGGTACGACCTTTTATTAATTTGTTTATCAAAATGGTTTTCTTCTCAGTTTAGGTGATGCTCTTGGAGGTTTCTACAAGCCAAAGGTAGGTAAGTAGAACATAACTTAAGCTTACCATCTCTGTTTTTATCCAAATTCGAGAAATGCAGTTTTAGATTCTTCTCATGCTCCTTAACATAATGAACAAAGTCAACCAGAGATACATCTCCACTTTGGGTCTTATCCGATTGCTGAATAAATTTCTAAAAAAATTACAATACATGAGTAAGTATGGATGTCAAAATCTTTTCAACAAATGACTAATGGTTTAGGTCATGAATTATTAATTAGCTAATTAGCTACATGTTTCCTATACTTAAAATCCAGTTATAAATGGTTCTAAGCAGTTATGACCATTTTTCAAGGTTTTGTGCTGTTATCAAGGACACTAAGCTACAGCTCTTCTTTGATTTTTTAACAATGGGATCACAGCAAAGGTCAACAAATTTTTGCAATGTTAAATAACCCATGTACTCAATAGCTCAAATCAAGCAAATTTAGCATGTCTTCTGTCTAATGCAAGAAAGCAAAAGCCAAATCAACCAAAATAAAGGTAATTGCAATAGCTTTCCAAAAATTAGACCATAACCTACAATAGCAAGGGTGGATGAAAAGTTTCAATAAAACAAACCTCAGCATAATGATGATGTACACCCAGTTTTTTCAGCTCAACAGTTAAGTCGTGTATATCAATTTTTCCATTGCCGTCCTTATCGAGATTGGCAAAGAGCTTCTCTAACCGTTCCTCCTCTTCTTGTGCAAGACGATGGTTCAAGATATCTTCTTCAGATTTAATTAAGCCGCCCCTAAACACCATCGCGAATGAATTGGATTTTATTTGGAGGCTCACTGGTTTAATACTGAATTTAATTTTAGCCGCAATCTCACATTGCGCTTTTTCCGCAATGCGACTAATCCGAAATTGTAAATTTGACAGCTGTTCCAGACAATTAAAAATTTGAACATGTACTGCCATCTGTTGAACTTTTCAAACTCAATCAAATAATTTAAAATTCAATTTAAATTCAATTTATTAAGCATTTAATAATTCAAACTACTAAAAATAGTACATTAAAGATTTTTTAATAAAGTCTTTAAAGATTTTTAAATCAATAAATATCTATTCCTTTTTCAAGCTTATTTAAAGCTTCGTTTACAAATATATTAAATCTAGTTTTAAAAGTAAATGCATTTAATTGAAATTACTAGTTAAAATATACTTAAAAACTTATTTTAGATAAACTATTTTAAATCAATGGAATCTAAAATCAGAAAAATAAAAAATATTATTTGAATTAAAATATTAAAAGTGCATTTGTACTCCATCTATTGCAAAAATAAATAACACGTGTCTATGCTAAAAGATAACCTCTTTAAATATATATCTTTTACTTGTGTTTTATTTAAATAATTGTGATAAATATAAGTAAATAATATTAATTAATAATAACTCAACGAATGATATTATAATTAAGAATCATTGAACATTATTCAATTGCAAATAAAGTAAGTACAAATACAAATTAATTGGCTTTATGTTTATATCACTAATTTATTATTTTTAGAACGGATTTCTAGAGATTTGTCAATAATAGTTGGAAAGAGGATCAGCAATAATTAGTTATATATAAGTGGGTTTATAATATTTAAAAAAATAAGTCTCTTAAGAAACATGCTCGATGGTTGGTATTGCCGGTCAATGGCAAGTGCAGCAGCTGCAGCCGAAGAAGAAGAACATGCGAACGAAGAATCAAAATGTAAAAAACAATATAAATTTTTAAAACGTAAATTTAAGAATTTACTCTACGTAAGTATATAGTAGTTATTTAATCTCAATTTAAAACTGCTGCAATTTTAGGAAAATGAAGCTTTTCGGGTAGCGTTAAGAGCAGCTCAAAAGCGTTTACTAACCGTCACACGTGATCGCAACTTTCTACTAGAAAGACTCTTGCAATATGAAAAAATAGACACCAGCTCTGAAAGTGAGGACACCGATTCATCTGATGATGATTCAATAAGAACGGAACCAACAAGAAAGTAGGTAGACGAACAACTTTTAATTTCTCAACAGTATAATGGTTGTATTTGTAGAAGGAAACTTGACTCTAGCTCTCTACACCTTGGTAATGGATCAAATAGCTCAGGAAAACTAATGCCCGCTGCTAAAAAGAGAAGACCTGTACCTAATTCGAGGCAACCGAAGCCTCACATTCCTCCCGTTGTAAGCACAGAGAAATTAGTTAGAAACACCTATCATTTGTCTGATAGTTACAGATGCCTGTTAGCACAGTTTCTCCAAGTAGTAGCAATATATTATCAGATGGTCACATGACGCCAGAAGAAGTAGAAAGGCATTTGCAATCTCGGCAAAGTTACATGGAATTAGTACCGGAACGAGCCCCCTTGACTGTTCCAACTGAAATGTTTAGTAATGAACCATCACTGGATAGGTATCTAAAGGATTACTATTGAAAAATTACAACTAATTGTATTTCTTTTAGTGAATCTAATGATGTGGGTGAATTAGAGACGTCTCCAAGTAATATAGGGGAAGAATTAAGTATAGATATGATTCCGGAATAGAAGTTTATGATCAATTTATTGATCCTATGTTTGTACTAAATCTGCAGAGTGTTGTGTAGTTGTAATTCTTTAAGTTTTAAATTATAAAAATTAAAATTGCGTTTTTAACTTAAAACTAATCTTTATAATAAAATTTAATACTTTTATCGTAATTTCAGTTCAGTATTTAAATTTACTTATATTAAAGTAGAAGTTAATTTGATTTTGTGGGTGGTTGTTAAAAGTTAATATAAACCTTCAACAAACGTCAGTTGTATAATAATAAATGGTTTTTAAATATTTAAATTGTAAGCAGTTATTAATTTTTAATTATATGAAACTTTTGGGTACTAATTTTAAACTTTTTAGTTGACATGTGGGCTCTATGTTTCTTATTCATAACAATACTTTTGTATATCTTATATTTTATAATTTCGCAATGTGATAAAGCTGCTAAAAATTATAGGAATACAATTAATGAATTACACAAAGCTTGTTTTGTAAGTATCAAAGTATTTGTACGTTTTGACATCAAATTAATTTTGCACGAATTTTAGGAAAACCAAACTGTTCAAGCTCTTCGATTAATTCGAATGTTACCTGAAACAGTTAACCACAGACACCCAAAAGATGGATACACACCTATCATGGTACACATTTAAAAATACATCTTATTTATATAACGTAGTTTTTTTGTTTTAGAGAGCCTGTTTGAATGGGAATACAATACTAGTTACGGCACTGATTCACCTCGGTAAATCTCCTACAAGTATTATTTTTAACTGTTGGAGATTAAGTATTTTTTTATTTATTTAAGGGGTTGATATTTCCTTGACTTCTCCAAATGGAGAAACACCTTTTTATTTAGCAACGTTTTACCTCATACAAAATCCGCATAACGTTGATGCAAGTTGTATTCGAGCTTTATTTCATGCTGGATCTGATATAAATACCAAGACCAATAATGGATATACAGCACTTCATTTGGCTGCTGCTTTTGGGCACACCAATCTTGTGAAATGGTTACTTAAGAAAGGAGCATTGACTAATATCCAACCTCATCCGTATTACGTTGCTAAATATTATGGTATATTGTTAAGACACATTATTCTATATTGCTTTATTTATTTTTATTAACTGCAGGGCATCAGGAAACAGCAAACGTCTTTTCCGACTTTAATTAGCTACTCTACATTGCCTTGAAAAAATTAAGTTTTGATTTGTTGTTAAAAAGTCGAAGAATTTAGTTTAATTTTATATTTAAGGAGTTAGACATGTTTTAGTATTAATATTGTAATTGGTTTTTTTAAAAAATTTGCTAATGAAAATTAGAATAACAGTGTATAATTATAACATTCGTAAAAGCCATATATTGATATCACTTATCTTTATTTTAAGAATTCCTAAAGAGATGATAGTACTTATAATCTCAAATTATTAATTAACTACAATGATAATACTAATTTAAAGATAAATCTAACCACTAATATTTTTAATAATCAATGACTGGTAATTTAAAATCTAATATTTATAAGTATTTCTAATAAATTTATTAGCTAAAGCAATTAGACCCACGTTCTATATTTCAATACCTGCTACAGAGCTACTACTCATATAAACAAATAATTATTACAATTACGATAGAGAAACAACCTCTTTAATCATTTACACTAATCTTAATAAAAATAGTTCTTGGACATTATTCAAAACCTTTCAAATTAGGGCTCCCCATAAACTCCTATCGGCTCTTCACACAGGTGTTCTCTCAAGCACCACCAATCTAAAAAAAAATTATAGTATTAATTAAAATAGGACTTAATTATCCTCAAAAAATGTTATCTTCAAAGGGGACCATCAAATTCCACAAAAATTGATCAAAAAGCTTCTAAACATAACCTCTCAAAAATTAAATTTCAAACCCAAAAAACAGGCATTCAGGCTCAAAATAAACCCCATGTATATGATATCAAAAAATTCAGAAAATAATGTAGATTTTTTTGTATATAATGATTTTTGGATTGCTTTCTATCATTTTTCGAAAAAATTGACCAATCATAACGTTTTATTTCATCTACCTTCATTTGTTTTTCGAGTTTATAAGTAGAACCGTTGCAAATTTTGACATTAGTAGTGGTAAAATCGTAGTAGTATATGTGTGTGTTCGTTAACACTCTGAAATAATGATTTTGATTAGAAACATATATTTTATTTTGATCAAGGAGTGTTTTAAAAGACTATGTTAGTGTAATTTGTGGGCTCATGTTGTCGATTTCCAGCGGGAAAAGTCCCCGAGCAAAATGAACTTCAAAATGTTTACTGACGAATTTTGCTGGATGAAAAGGTTGGTTCTATTATAATTTATGTTTGAGAAAATCTGTAATTTGTTAGGATCATTTAGGATTTGGATTTCTTTGAATAGATTGGATGTATGCGATTTGGATTTTTTTTAAATGTCTAACCTAATATTGGTTTTTGAATTGTATTATGAGACTGATGTAGGAGATTCGACCAATAGGGGGAAGCTGGCTAATGTCATTCGTGTCTATTAAGTTTTTTTCTTTGACTTTTGATGATTTTCACGATCCGAGAAAACTTCTCACGCTTGTTGTAGCCATGTTGACTTCGGTAATATAGTTTTTTAATGAGTTTTACGTGTATTTTTTATAAGATTTGATACGGCTAACAAACATTATGCCAAAGTGTGATGTAAAAACGAGGTATATTCCTGCAACATTTGCCTGGGCAATATTGCTGGGCGCCACCTCGCTTTTTTTCTATTTTCCGTGAGTATATCCCGTAATATTTGGCGTTTTCTTATTAATGTATGATATTTTAGAGCACAGTATTATATCATTCGACATCCATGGGTGCCCGCATATCAAGGTTTAATAACGTTCTTTGTGCTTGCAAATTTTACTTTAGCAACTTTTATGGATCCTGGAGTGATCCCAAAGGGTAAATAATACGAGAGATTGGCCTAAACCTAAGCTTATCGATGCTTTACTTTTAGCTCCACCTGACGAAGATCGAGAAGATGACTTTAGAGCACCTTTATATAAAAATGTAGATATAAATGGAATTACTGTTCGTATGAAATGGTGTGTTACTTGTAAATTTTATCGTCCACCTAGATGTTCACATTGTAGCGTTTGTAACCATTGCATCGAGGTAAGGAGGCTTCTGTGCTTCTAACCAATGAGCACGCACATACACCTAAATTTTAAATAGTACTACTTCAAATGAACAACCTCGATTTTGTTAATTTAAAATTTACAAACTCAACAGGTGTCATGATGGTGTGTATTTGAATTTAATGCATCCAGTATTTCTACCTGTTTCACATTATTTATAGGTTGCACAACATTATTCTGATATAATTATGATTAATATTTTATAATGCTTAAAGTTCCACTGTCAGACTAAACGAAACAAACTTAAAACTAGTAAAATTAGATAAATTTTCAAAAAGCTATTGCACATCTTAGTTTTGGTTTTTGTACCAGATTTAATACAATTTAATTTTCTTTTAGACTTTTGATCATCATTGCCCATGGGTTAATAATTGTATAGGACGAAGGAATTACAGATTTTTCTTTTTCTTTTTAATAACACTAAGTTTGCATATGATTAGTATTTTTACGTTGAGCCTAATATTTGTTCTACATAATAAGGATAAATTATCAGAAGTACGACCAATCGTAGCGTATCCTTTGAGCCGATTAATCTTTCTAGGTTTTATTAAATGAGAATGATTTTCTTAATTATTAAAAAGCATGGTTCTAATGGGTATCGTAGCAATATTAGCCATACCGATATTTGGTCTTACTGGCTTCCATATGGTGCTTGTGTCACGAGGTCGAACAACTAATGAACAAGTGACTGGGAAATTTAAAGGGGGTTACAATCCTTTTTCGAGAGGCTGCTGGGATAATTGTTGTTATACGCAATGTGGTCCACAATTTCCAAGGTTTGTATATGCTATTTTCCTTTAATGCATAAATTTAATCTGTTTAATATTTTTAGTTTAATCAAACCAAGTAAATATAGTGCAAAAAGGAAACATTGCTCACATGGTCCGATTGCTACAATAACAAACGACAATCAGGTGAAAACGTACATGGATAATAGCAATGGGGTACGGAATATTAACTCAAATGCTTATAATAAGGTAATTTTTATTTTTGGTTTGCTGGCATATGGGTCATTCCATATGAAATCAACAAATTTGAATGAAAAGTGTGCCGCATGATTTTTAATAATAAAAAAAAATTTAGATGATCTTTGTGGTGCCAGAAATGTTAAACCACCACCATTTATTTTTTTTATTGTATAACTTCTGATCAGTACCCATCCCAAGTCAAAAATTGGGTCAATTTCATACTTGTACATAATGGGCCCTAGCTTTCTATTTAGAACAGGTATTGAAATGGTTGTTACTTTATTTGAAAGGGTCATAAATGTGAATTTTATATAATACAATAAAATTAAACAAACAATTAGGAACAAGATGGTGACCATCCGAAATTTTTACAATCTTTTGGGGTCAAAGTTTAGCTTTTTTCAAAATTATCAATTTTCACAATTTTTTTTTCGTAGATTTTATTCTAGAAC
Organism: Sinopyrophorus schimmeli; assembly: GCA_036325965.1. NCBI lineage: Eukaryota > Metazoa > Arthropoda > Insecta > Coleoptera > Elateridae > Sinopyrophorus > Sinopyrophorus schimmeli. The sequence goes on from JARFIZ010000186.1 coordinate 320,658, forward strand.
AATGATAATTATGTCACGACATCATAAGAGTTAGTACTTTATTGTAAAAAAAATCAACCCTTAATATGCAACAGGGTTGACACAGGGTCCAATCAAATATCGTAAAAGTGAGAAAAAATTGTGAAAATTTCGGATGATCACCATCTTGTTCCTAATTGTTTTAGTTTAATTTTATTATATTATATAAAATGAACATTTATAACCCTTTCAAATAAAGTAACAATCATTTCAATACCTGTCCTAAATAAAAAGCTAGAGCCCATTATGTACAAGTATGAAATTGACCCAATTTTTGACTTCAGATGACTACTAATCAGAAATTATACAATAAAAAAAATAAATGGTGGTGGTTTAACATTTCTGGCACCACAAAGATCACCTACAATTTTTTTTATTAAACTTAAAAATTATGCGGCACACCCCATTTGTTGATTTCATATGGAATGACCCATATATAATTTCTTAAAAACCCCCATTTTGATGAACCATTTACATGTCTATGTGCTCTTGAAATTCCTTTCACTTCGCGGTAAAAACTGGCACTCTTATTGGTTCCCTTGTTACTAAGCTTCCCCCAGACGCTCATATGAAGCATTTCCCCACTTAATTGCGCCATTTTGCAACGAACTTCTTTGTGTTTTGCACGTGTAACTGGCTCGTCCAGCTTTTATTGTAAAAAAAAGGTAATATTTCAGAATTATTAACATTTATTTAAAAAAATATTATGTCTAACACTATTGTTTTAATAATTTTAACAAAATTACTACGTTTTATTCGGTTTTTCTTTTGATTAATTTTGGGGTGGAGTCCCAAGGTCATTGAAATGTAAAAAATGCTTGTTAGCTGTAAATTTTAATTTCTTTATTTGTTTTAATTATAGAACAACACTCATAAATTTATAATAATCACTGAGCCTTAAATTTAAGAAAATTGAATTAGACTTACCTACTGCTCTTCTCCCTCCGAACTCCTACGATTCCATTGTAAGTCCTTCAACGATACTTCAGTTTACTGGTCTTTGGTGTCTTTGGGAAACATTTGGAATGGTGAGACACCAGTCCTGTATTCTGCAGTTAATCTGAACGAGGAGGATTAGATTATAACAATTAGCAATTACAGCTCTCACCTGGCCGAGATGGGTCCGATCCTGATATGGAACCATCTGCTTCGCAGTCGCAGGATTGTGAACCAACCCCACCTTTGCAACGGCATGGGTCTAAAAGCAATTTCTTTTTACCACCGATCGATGGAGAGTCACCTCGGCATCCGAGACATTATCCTCGGTCAAGTCCACACCCTCGACCAAGGGGTTTAGATCCAAATCGTAGTGGAACACCGGAAAGCCTTAATATACAACGACCTTCACCTACGATGCAGCAACGTATCAAAGCTCTCGGGGTACCAACTCCTTTGACATTATCTAGTCCTGTGAGAAGGTTAGTCAATCTTTGCTTTCATTAATTTACATATGCTTTTAATTAATTCAAAATTGGTTTTTGGATCAAAGATATGTGAAGTTCTTTCTTTCTTTTTTTCCAAATGGGTTTTATTGTATAATGTTTTTGTTACAATTGTTTGCTGTCATTATTACCTATAGTTTTGCAAGAGCAAATAATTTTTTTTCGGCTTGTATGATCAAATTTAAGATATTTATGTTTATGTTTTGAGAATTTGGTTGTTTTATTAATTCACTTTGCGTTTTTTGGCTTAGGGTTTTTAAGTACTTTTGGTGGAGTTGTTTTGGGTTTTAGGTGGCCGTGACTGTAATAGGCTTGGCTTAAAAGCTTATTTTGGGTTATTGCTAGGTTATTAGTAGTTGCTTGCTCTTCACAGATCTAACCCCAGCACTCCTACGCAGCCACGTCGGCCAGATTTCATTGGTGTAGCTGCAAATCATCAGCCGACAACTTACTATGACTTTCAAAGCCAAAGTAATCACGTGCAGCGTCCCATGGTGCCTCAGAATTACGGTAGCCCTCAACGCAGATTCATGTCAGAAGGAGAGCTAGTTCGACAAGAGGCTCAGTTGTCATATCCCAGATCGAACAATACAGTTGATAATATTAGAGAATTAGCTAATTCACCACAGAGGGGTGTGTATATGTGGAAGGACACATCTCCAGGTTATCCTCCACCAGCTCAAACTCAGGATTTCTATCGTTCGAATCCTACAAGCCCTACGCAACAAGCGACAAATTACAATGCACCCACGAGGTCGTATCATCCGGCCATGCGTGGGGGGGTTTCTGTGTATCCACCACAGAGTCCACAGGTTCATCGTAAAACACAATTAGGTGCAGCGACTCCAACTGTGCCTGATAACAGAAGACGTCCAATGTCTTTCGTAAGGGCATTAGAAATGTCGGACTCGGTAGAATTAACAGGACCTAATTCCCAGTGTTCGGGACACATGCCTGTTCGTCCTTCCACACCTGATAGAGCTAGTGTCTATGATATGAATTACGAGATATCTGTATAGGGTCGGTGCTGGCACTCTCGCATTGTCGAATGAGTGCGTTATGTTTCTCTGCATCAGAGACTGGAGATTTGTAGTAAACTATATATTTTTTTTTTGGTTTACTATTTATCTCTCGACAGTTTATGGACCACAAACATTTATTATTGAATTTAAAAAAAAAAGGAAGTGTGTGTATATGCTCTACATGTTATTTGTTGTATATTCTCTAATGTTTAAAACTATTTTCTATTTTATTGTGTGAATGTTTTATGCAGTTCAATAATGCAGCTTAAGTTATATTGATCATTTATTTTTCTTATTGTTGTTATAAGGATGGTTTTATATGTATGTACGACAAACAAGTCAATACCTACCTGATATAATAGTACTAATTTTTGTTTCTTTTTTATAAAAAGAACTATTCAGTGTACATGATATAATTTTAATGGTGTAAGATCTAAAATATATACTGATTTAGTATTTCTGTCTTTACAGTGCTAACTTTTTTTTGTATTTTAGGCTTGCGACAGTTAGTCAAATATAACCACTTTCCTTGCAATCTAGCCACTAAAAACATTTAAACCATTTCTCCTTTAATATTTCGAAGTGTTAGATGTTGGCCATCATTGATTCAAGTAAGTACATTTAATATGTTAATTAATTGTAATTAATTCCTATTTCTGTTTTTAGAATAATTACCAACTTTAAGAGTATTCTGGACTAAATTTGTGCACATTTCGATTACATTGCAATTGGTTGTGCGATATCCTCGAGGGGTTTCCATTTTATATGATTGAAATCAACGAGACTGATTTTTATGGATTCGATTGTACACCGGTAAGATACCAACATCTTTTTTAAGGAGCATTATGGATTTTCAGATAAATTAAGCGCAAAATTACTGAACGATTGGCCATCCCTCTTTTGCAGAAGAATTTATTCAGGTCCCATTTGTCCAACTCGACTGCATTCACATGAGCCCACCTACTGCAAATAATGCTTTATGCATTCAAGTAGATAGGATGTGGCCATTGCAAGTGAATGTACGTCGAATCATCGTTTATTGCCATTGAACTTATTGAGCTCCAATTGACACAACTTTAGTGCATTCACATGAGTCCTCCTACTGCAAATAATGCTTTATGCATTCAAGTAGATAGGATGTGGCCATTGCACGTGAATGTACGTCGAATCATCGTTTATTGTAATTGAACTTATTGAGCTCCAATTGACACAACTTTAGTGCATTCACATGAGTCCTCCTACTGCAAATAATGCTTTATGCATTCAAGTAGATAGGATGTGGCCATTGCACGTGAATGTACGTCGAATCATCGTTTATTGCCATTGAACTTATTGAGCTCCAATTGACACAACTTTAGTGCATTCACATGAGTCCTCCTACTGCAAATAATGCTTTATGCATTCAAGTAGATAGGATGTGGCCATTGCACGTGAATGTACGTCGAATCATCGTTTATTGCAATTGAACTTATTGAGCTCCAATTGACACAACTTTAGTGCATTCACATGAGTCCTCCTACTGCAAATAATGCTTTATGCATTCAAGTAGATAGGATGTGGCCATTGCACGTGAATGTACGTCGAATCATCGTTTATTGCAATTGAACTTATTGAGCTCCAATTGACACAACTTTAGTGCATTCACATGAGTCCTCCTACTGCAAATAATGCTTTATGCATTCAAGTAGATAGGATGTGGCCATTGCACGTGAATGTACGTCGAATCATCGTTTATTGCAATTGAACTTATTGAGCTCCAATTGACACAACTTTAGTGCATTCACATGAGTCCTCCTACTGCAAATAATGCTTTATGCATTCAAGTAGATAGGATGTGGCCATTGCACGTGAATGTACGTCGAATCATCGTTTATTGCAATTGAACTTATTGAGCTCCAATTGACACAACTTTAGTGCATTCACATGAGTCCTCCTACTGCAAATAATGCTTTATGCATTCAAGTAGATAGGATGTGGCCATTGCACGTGAATGTACGTCGAATCATCGTTTATTGCAATTGAACTTATTGAGCTCCAATTGACACAACTTTAGTGCATTCACATGAGTCCTCCTACTGCAAATAATGCTTTATGCATTCAAGTAGATAGGATGTGACCATTGCACGTGAATGTACGTCGAATCATCGTTTATTGCAATTGAACTTATTGAGCTCCAATTGACACAACTTTAGTGCATTCACATGAGTCCTCCTACTGCAAATAATGCTTTATGCATTCAAGTAGATAGGATGTGGCCATTGCACGTGATTGTACGTCGAATCATCGTTTATTGCAATTGAACTTAATGAGCTCCAATTGACACAACTTTAGTGCATTCACATGAGTCCTCCTACTGCAAATAATGCTTTATGCATTCAAGTAGATAGGATGTGGCCATTGCACGTGAATGTACGTCGAATCATCGTTTATTGCAATTGAACTTATTGAGCTCCAATTGACACAACTTTAGTGCATTCACATGAGTCCTCCTACTGCAAATAATGCTTTATGCATTCAAGTAGATAGGATGTGGCCATTGCACGTGAATGTACGTCGAATCATCGTTTATTGCAATTGAACTTATTGAGCTCCAATTGACACAACTTTAGTGCATTCACATGAGTCCTCCTACTGCAAATAATGCTTTATGCATTCAAGTAGATAGGATGTGGCCATTGCACGTGAATGTACGTCGAATCATCGTTTATTGCAATTGAACTTATTGAGCTCCAATTGACACAACTTTAGTGCATTCACATGAGTCCTCCTACTGCAAATAATGCTTTATGCATTCAAGTAGATAGGATGTGGCCATTGCACGTGAATGTACGTCGAATCATCGTTTATTGCAATTGAACTTATTGAGCTCCAATTGACACAACTTTAGTGCATTCACATGAGTCCTCCTACTGCAAATAATGCTTTATGCATTCAAGTAGATAGGATGTGGCCATTGCACGTGAATGTACGTCGAATCATCGTTTATTGCAATTGAACTTATTGAGCTCCAATTGACACAACTTTAGTGCATTCACATGAGTCCTCCTACTGCAAATAATGCTTTATGCATTCAAGTAGATAGGATGTGGCCATTGCACGTGAATGTACGTCGAATCATCGTTTATTGCAATTGAACTTATTGAGCTCCAATTGACACAACTTTAGTGCATTCACATGAGTCCTCCTACTGCAAATAATGCTTTATGCATTCAAGTAGATAGGATGTGGCCATTGCACGTGAATGTACGTCGAATCATCGTTTATTGCAATTGAACTTATTGAGCTCCAATTGACACAACTTTAGTGCATTCACATGAGTCCTCCTACTGCAAATAATGCTTTATGCATTCAAGTAGATAGGATGTGGCCATTGCACGTGAATGTACGTCGAATCATCGTTTATTGCAATTGAACTTATTGAGCTCCAATTGACACAACTTTAGTGCATTCACATGAGTCCTCCTACTGCAAATAATGCTTTATGCATTCAAGTAGATAGGATGTGGCCATTGCACGTGAATGTACGTCGAATCATCGTTTATTGCAATTGAACTTATTGAGCTCCAATTGACACAACTTTAGTGCATTCACATGAGTCCTCCTACTGCAAATAATGCTTTATGCATTCAAGTAGATAGGATGTGGCCATTGCACGTGAATGTACGTCGAATCATCGTTTATTGCAATTGAACTTATTGAGCTCCAATTGACACAACTTTAGTGCATTCACATGAGTCCTCCTACTGCAAATAATGCTTTATGCATTCAAGTAGATAGGATGTGGCCATTGCACGTGAATGTACGTCGAATCATCGTTTATTGCAATTGAACTTATTGAGCTCCAATTGACACAACTTTAGTGCATTCACATGAGTCCTCCTACTGCAAATAATGCTTTATGCATTCAAGTAGATAGGATGTGGCCATTGCACGTGAATGTACGTCGAATCATCGTTTATTGCAATTGAACTTATTGAGCTCCAATTGACACAACTTTAGTGCATTCACATGAGTCCTCCTACTGCAAATAATGCTTTATGCATTCAAGTAGATAGGATGTGGCCATTGCACGTGAATGTACGTCGAATCATCGTTTATTGCAATTGAACTTATTGAGCTCCAATTGACACAACTTTAGTGCATTCACATGAGTCCTCCTACTGCAAATAATGCTTTATGCATTCAAGTAGATAGGATGTGGCCATTGCACGTGAATGTACGTCGAATCATCGTTTATTGCAATCAAGCTTCTTGAGCTCCAATAGACACAACTTGACTGCATTCACATGAGTCCTCCTACTGCAAATAATGCTTTATGCATTCAAGTAGATAGGATGTGGCCATTGCACGTGAATGTACGTCGAATCATCGTTTATTGCAATCGAGCTTCTTGAGTTCCAATTCATACAACTTTACTGCATTCACATTAGTCCTTCTACTGCAAATAATGCTTTATGCATTCAAGCAAATAGGATCTGACCATTGCACGTGAATATACCTTTAATCGTTTGTCACCGTACCCCTTGAGATCTAATCACGCAACTTCAACATAGTTGTATTGTTTCGCTTGCTTCAATTAATGCTTTGTGCATGAACTCTGGTGTGCCATTGTATCGTAATTTCGTGGACGTGTTTCGATCATTATATTTTAAAGAACCTCGAAGGTGAAAGGCGTTTTTTGTTCGTATTCTTTAAATGTTTTTCATGGCAATCGGATTTATGTGTTTGAATATCCCGAAGAAACATTATTTTTGGGGGTATCTTATAAAATCTTCTACTATCTATACACATCTATTTGGAACATCTTGCATATTACAATTACTAAATTGTAGCTTTCAGATGGAAAGAGTACTGGAAAGATGCTACAGGTTCAAATTTAAAAAAATCGTTACTGTGGTGTACGGTGGAATGCGGATTATTGTCTTTTGAATATACATCTTTATTAATACTTCATGCTTATGCAAATTATTATGCAGGTGGTCGCCTCAGGACTCACCATTGACTTTTTGTGAAAATGTGTTTGGCGTCCTTAATCAAATAGTTTTAAATATTCCAAATTCCACTTGGGATGTATACAGATTTACGTACACCCCTATATATAAACAATTAAAAGCAAAACTATGACTGCTAAACCCATTATTTGAAAAGCAATGCCTTTTATGTCCTGTACGCTTTCAAATAAAAGCATATATTGTTTTGTTTGTCTATGTTTACCTATCTATACACGTTTGACACCAAGGGCTGTAAAAGTATTGTAGATGTATTTACATGGAATTCAAATCCCATATACCATAGATTTAAACAGAGTAACATCTTTACAATTTACGTTTCTTAGTCCCAATATCAACAATCCAGATAAATATGATCAATCTCCAGCTTTTCTTTTATTTTTAAAGGGATCTTTTTCTTCCTGTTCAATTGTCGAACTAGGGCAAAAATTTATGTTGTGTTTGTAATTTTCATTTCTTGGAGAGAACTTCATTGTTTAAGCTCTCGGTTGTCCATGGATTATTTTATAGTCTTCTCCAGCACCAAATCTCAAACCCAGCAACTCTGCCTTTCGGGTTCTTTGATTATCTAACTCTGCTCCATATAAGAATATTGTAAAAATCAGTTTTTGAATTGGTATTTTCATGTTGCAAAGGTTTTGGTGTTATAATTAAATTAATATTTGTTTCATAATCTCTGGTGCGCTGTTTCTTTGCTTGTTGACCACAGCTGCGGGGTATATAGGACTGTTAAAGCTATATAAATAAACTCTAGAAATAGGTGCAACCGATTTGTAGTCTATTAAAACTAATTTCGGTGCTCTAGCTTGTGCCCTCTATCCAATATCCAGTATCTTCGTTTTCTTTTAATTTACTTTCAAGCCATTGCCCTACTCTCTTCGTTTTTCTTTCAGTCGCTGGAATAGTAATTCCATTTCTTACCATTTTTTTTACAAAAACTGTCGCGTATCCGCATTTTTGCGATCGGGAGCATTGATTAAGAATTAAATTGCAAACAACGAAATCAGTTTGTTTTTTGTAGCAAGTGATTTTCGAACACTATTTTAATTATATTTGGGGCCACAGCAAATAGGGTGTTGGAAGAAATGCCTTTGTATAAAACGAATTGATTTTTTAATGGCTTTTATGTTCGATGATTGGAGCCGAAAAGAGTATTAAACTTGTATTTCTTAATAGAGGACTTCACTTCTTCGTTCAGAGGACTTAACTTCTTAGGTCGCTATGATATTCCTAATGGGGTTTAGTAATAAAAAGATACATTTGATTTAATGTTCTTTTTTTATGTAGAAAATTGTTATGTTTATGAGGGATTTTGATTAGTTGCTGTTTGTCAATAAAGTGGAGAAGACATTGAATTAATACTGTAGGAGAAGTTAAGGGATTTGTAGAAGAGAACTGTTAAACAAATGTGTTCTGTACTAATATTCTTCTATTATTGTAATTCTATTTAGCTTTGTGATAGATAAATCTATTAACTTTATTTTTTATTATACAACAACTCGCAACTATTTTACATCTCTATAACAACTTAAAAACTACTTACTAAATATATTTAATTTTGTTATTGTTTATTTTCAACAAGAACCTTTAATTTTTGATCAGTTGACGGGGTTCCTCCTGTTTTATTTTGCAAATATATTTCATTAATGTTAAAATATCCCAGGGTGTTTTTTATTGTGATTGTGGAAAGATTTATTATTTATTTATATTTTGGCTTTATATATCAGAACACACTAGCTTCTGCCCTGTATTTTGCATTGCTCGGAGTTGTATCTGACATTCTCGTAATCTTTGGGGATAAACGTATTAAAATACGTTACACATGTAATCAATTTACCTAAATTATTAACAGCCATCTTCCAGGAACTGTTTCAATAAAATTATGTTCGTACTGTCGGAGGGTTAAGTTAATCTTATTCGTAATATTTTGGTTTGATCATTGCTCCACGTACTCAGCGTTGTATTCTACATTTATTCTTCGACTTATGTATGTTACTTACAGCTGAGGTTCCAAACACATGTATTGTAATGTTAAAACACAATCAACTTATCTGAAAGTGTTATTCATATATCGGCGAGCTCATCTTTTGATTTTTACACGAGATGATTTATTGCATTCTACATATTTGGGAAAAAACTATTATTTCAGTACTATCGTTTTGCCAGATTGTCTGCCGACCTATAATAGAGTAAAAATTGCACACTCCAGCCTTACATCAATACCAGATATCGTATGGGTGTTATATTTTGATATGTACTTATATAAAATCGTTGAATATGTCGCAATTGAATTCTTCGGATTGCAAAATATTCCACTAGTCTTTCCTTGATCATTTCCACTTAATTATTTCTAATTTTTTTTTCTTTGCACGGTTGTTTGTTTAGTTTTGTAGTACCAATGTTGTTCTTTGTTTATGTTCGTTGCACCAATATAGTTTACGTATTCTTTTGTGCGGGGTCACCATTGTAGTTTACCCTTTGTGGCACCCATGTTGTAGTTTAGTTTGTTTGGGGTACCATTATAGTTCATTTTGTAAACTGTACATTTTTATTTTTGAGATTAACTACCGAACGAACTTGCTACACCACCATCTTGACGTAACTAGTAAACAACTTTTATTTATTTATATATTATTTTGCATCGCCACTTGATTTCCCATTTCGTTGCCAAGGCGGTAGGTACACCTCCGGACATAAGAGTATTTACATGGGAATTTGACATGAGAGCTACATTTGGAGTTGCTTACCGATGAAAACCCGCTTGTTTGACTTTAAGATGATGGATAGCGGTTCGAATCCCAATAAAGCCAACTTGTTTTAAATTTTTATTTGATTATAATTTTGTGATCAAATTAAAATACAACAGTATTTGATTAAATATAAAATGGGCTCTTGAAAAACAGTTAGTATAACGACAATAAAGAGATGACATTATAACTTTAAAATTATTTAATTTAATATAACAATTGAAAATTGTTGAGTATACTTTTCGATCCTTGCTATAGGATATTCTTTTCACCGAAGGATTATTTCGCCTTAGTAATTTAACCGATTTTACATCTGACGCAATCAAATTTTTTTCCTAATTTTTTAAATCTATATGTATTAACTATTACTTTATAGAGCTTGTCTTAAAACTTCTAAGTAAGTTACGATATTTTTTGTTTAAGAACTAATTGGTCTATAATATTGACGATCAATTTATCCCAATAAAATAGTGTATTATAATTTTATAGTTATAATGTCTTCTCTTATATTGTCGTTATACTAACTGTTTTTCAAGAGCCTATTGTATATTTAATCGAATACTGTTATATTTTAATTTTATCACAAAAGTATAATCAAAAAGAAATTTAAAACAAGTGGACTTTATTGGGATTCGAACCGCAGTCTATCATCTTAAAGTCAAACAAGCGGGTTTTCATCGGTAAGCAACTCTAAATTCAGCTTTAACTTCCCATGTTAAAATTCCCATGTAAATACTCTTATGTCCGGAGGTGTACGTTTTTGTTATCTGGTTTTTGCGCTTCTAGATTCTCTCGTGTAGGGTGTGAACTGTTGATTCATAACTACCACAGTTTAAAGAAATTTTCTCAAAATGTTCCTATTCTACATAGCGGAAACGAGTTCTGGAGAGGTCTTTGCAATTTTTCGGTGCTTGTCTAATTAATCGATCATCACTTTCTTTGGTAATTTGTTCCATCTGTTTCTGTTGGCGTTGTGATGTGTAGTTTCTTCTTTTTTAATTATTGGTACTTACCGCTTTTATTTTTAAAATAATTAAATTAGCAAGCGCCGTATACACACATTTTAATTTTTTTTCCTGCCACAAATGATCATGCTAAAGTTTGATCTTATTTTACTAGAGATGAACATTGATTGTTGATATTTTTGATAAAAATAACAAACGACGAATCCGAATTGGAAATTGAACTTATTAATATGTGCTAACCAATTCGATCATCTACTTCAAGTTTTATCTACGACTTTCTTCAATTTTTTTGACCTTTTTTTTGGTACTTTAATGTAGTTAAATCTAATATTTTTTAAGAGAATCTGAAATAAAAGTCGACCCAATTGTTAGACTTAAAAAGTTTACACACACACACTTTACATCCTCCGCTCTTCAAATTGAATTCAATCCGAAAGAGGTATCTAATGCTTAGCAATAAGATTGCTGTATATGCATTATTTACTGTGTTAGAGTGGGACGGGTGCCAACTTTATTTCCAATTTGCATGACATTTCGATTTTCTTGAATACATCATTTTGAAAAGTGTGAAATGCATTCCGATAATGTCTCGATGCAAGCTTGAATTGTTCCGGTGGTTTTAAGTTAACTTTTCTCCTTTCATTCAAGATATCTACATGGTTCAACGCTTCCATTAAGGTTGCCTATTTTATTATAGCAGGATTAGATTTGAAATGTACTGGGCACTGACTATCTATGATCTATGTCGTAAAATTAACATTCAGGGCGAAGGTTTTGTATCCAAATCTTTCTTCTAAGGATGATATTTGATTCACTGGTTGGAGGATGGTGGAGAGGGTGTATAGGGGGTCGAGGGCTAGGGTGGCTTTCGTTGGGAGGATGAGGGATCATTGATTGGGTTGGGATATCAAAGAGGGGTTGCGGGGCTTCTTGTGCTGAAGGAATAAAGAAAAGGGGTTAGGCAGTTTACATGTTCTTATATTAATTGGATACAAGTGTCGCACAGAGGTTGTTAAGTAAACAGGGTTACTGATTCGGAACCTACTGTATTAACGATCCGGACCTAAGTACAAGGAAGTCCCTCAGTGGCTGTTCAGCACACAGGGGTTGCTGAACTCGTATCCTCTCAAGGTCAAAGAAGCAATCACTACAGGCTGTTCAGCAAACAGGGGTGCTGAACTCTGGGGCTCTAAGACGACATACAGAGTTCGGTTACATACAGGTTGGTCAATGGGGGTTGCTGGTGGGCTTTGAGTATTGCAGCTCAGGAGCAAGTTATGTGTGCGAAATTTTCTGAAAGGCTGTAAGAAGGTTTTTCAACAGTAAAAGGGAACGCAACTCAAGAGGGAACTTAATGGTTTCAGTCATTGACAAACGGTTACCAACGTAAACATATCAATCGCAACAACAACAAAACATTGTTCTCGCGTTACCGAGAGCAACCAGCAATTCACGTTCTAGATTTTAAACAGATGATAACGAAGTTTTTTGTTTCGATTCTAAATTTTGACTGTTATATATGTTCAAACCTAAGCTTGCAGAGTGTCCTTTATTTCAGCTTCAATGTTCGTTACTCAATAAGCAAAGGATGTAAAATGTCCCTTGTTTTACTTATTTTAACATGCGAGCATTTCTTAAGGTAATAGTTGTTGAAAATGAAAGCGGAGTTCATTGGGTAGAAAGTAAATGTTTGACATTCCGTTTCATGAAAATCTGAAGCCACAGAAGGTACTCTGTTCTGCAAAAATGTGTCCTATTGACATTTTAACCAAACGCCTTTAATTCGATGGAATCTATGCAGGATGCATAATAATCCAATTCATTGTTGCGAGAATTTCCTAATTTCGATTTCTAGTAATCAATCTTAATATTATTTGGTGAAAACAGTATTACATAACGGTTTTAATAATTTTGGTCCTTCAATGAAATAGATTTTACTACAGAGTAAAAGTGATAGCTATCATCGGCACTTCTGATCTATTTGTGCGGGAATCATTTACGTGGTTTTGATCAGGACTTTCAACCCGAACCATATGAAAAGTTTTTTCAAATTTGCTGGTCAGACAAATGACCACAAGATACAAAAAATTTTCAAATGTGTCCCATAGTCAAAAAAAAAGGATAAAACCTTTTGCATATTATTATTTAAAGTTCACAGGAATTGCAATGTCAATAAATTTAACTCTTGTTCAAAATGCAACATTTCGTTTCGTTTCTTGCAACTTGTACAAGCAAGTTAACATGATGAACAAATATGGCATACTTCAAAAATCAAAATTTTATATCGTCCTTTTTGTAGGTCTTCATTTGCTATCTTAATTTTAAATGGGAGATGATTGGTTTTTGTTTTGTTGATTGTTGTTGATTTCATCTCACACTTGTTAATTTGATAATACGATTTTCCTGAAACAACAAAAAATAGTTTTTTTATTGTATTTCAAATGAAGGAGTTTACTAACAAACCTATGGTATTTGCAAAGCTACACGGAGAAAAAAATATCCTTATAATAACTATCCGTGTCGCTATTTTAGCTATACGTAGTATATCTTTTACAGGGATACGCCGTATAGCTAATTTAACTATCCAGAGTTTTCTTATTACGGATATTCAAAGTGACATTTCGTCAGAACAACGATTCGATTGGCTAATTTAGCAATAGGACGTATCCCTGTGAAAAACCCAAAATTATATGGGGCCCCAAAAACTTTTTTTAGAAACATTTCAAAAGCATTATCGTTTTATCATAACACAAGTGTTTTGGTAAATTTGTTTTAGATAATGTTAAGATAATAAATTAAATCTTGATAATGGGTTGACAAAATCGATAAATACCTTATCCATTTGTATAAAAGCGATTAATTAGGCTTTGAAATCGTTTAAGGTATTCTAATGCCTTAACCCCACGATGAAGACTTTATATACTTGTTATTTTTTTGTTCTTTGTTCCTTACATACAGGTAGTTTTTTTAATGATTCTTTTTTAGGATTTGTTATTAATATTTTCTGTCAAATTCACAGTTTCTGCTTTGAAGTGTTTTGGATGTATGGCATCTTCGGAAAGTGATTGTTATGATGGAGTTCTCAAGTCCTTCTTCCACATGACTTGCAATCCAACTGATGCCTTTAACACAAGTTCTGCAATAAGGCCTATTAATGTAGTCGGTAATGCTGTTAAAATTGAATCAGTTTGTGTCCATCTCGTCTACTCAGGTTCATAAGAAATATTTTGTTAAACTATTGAATAATCCTCCTATTTCAGATGTGCACCCCAAAAGAATCGAAAGGGGTTGTGGATACATATATGAGACTGTCGATATCTGCGATTACATGCATAAATTCTATGACATTGAAGCATGTTACTATTGTAATACTGATTTTTGTAATAAACTCCCTGTGACATAATTGCCTTTTTTTTTGTTGATTAATAAGCCTTTGAAATGAATCGTCACTTTTCAAGGCATTTGAACAAAGATAGCACATCAAATTATAGTGTGAATTTAATAATGACCTTGTCCTCTACCAAATGATTGGTTGATGTAAACTATTTGTTTTGGGACAAGAAAATTGTAAATTCATTGTTCAGTTTGTTTTTGTGCTGTGCGTGTTTTGAAAATGGATTTTTATTATACTCTTGGAAGCCCTCCTTGCCGAGCAGTAATGTTGATGGCAAAGTACTTGGGTGTTGAGCTTAATATGAAGGAATTAGATTTATTGAAAAAGGAACAATTAAAGCCAGAGTTTATCAAAGTATGTCATTTTGTCTGCTGTTACTGAATCGTCTTATTACCTTTGCTTATATAATTATATAGGCAATGCTATTACTTATGTCTGTAATTGCAGATTAATCCTCAACACACAGTTCCGACTATTGTTGACAAAGGTTTTAGTTTGTGGGAAAGCAATGTCATATTGACCTATCTGGCCCAGGAATATGGTAAAATTGAATCTTTATATCCCAAAGACTTGAAATTGAGATCGGTCATTGACCAGAGATTGTATTTTAATGCCTGCACTTTATTACAAAGATGTACCGACTACTATGTAAGTTACTGGATCTATGATTAATTAGTTCAAATAATTATTTTTGTAGTATCCTATTTTCATGAATAATGCAAGTCCTGATCCATCAAAGTTAGAGAAAATTGAAGAGGCTTTCGGTTTTCTCAACACCTTTCTCGAAGGACACAAATATGTGGCTGGAAATTGTTTAACTGTTGCTGATTTTGCCATTGTTTCTGCACTTTCAACTTATGAAGTTCTCAAGTTTGATTTTTCTAAGTACAAAAACGTTTTTGTTTGGTACAACCAGGTTCAAAAGGAAATGCCCAATTATCAGGAAATCAATGGCAAACCTACACTCGAAGCATTATATGCCAAATATTTTAAGAAACAATAATGGTAGCCAATAATAACGAATAAAATGTTTTTGGTTTTGGTTAAAAAGTCTTAATATAACAAATCAATGTTTATATGGTAATTTTTATTTTAAAATTTAAAATAGATTACGCAGTTTCCAGAAAAGCTTTTTTAGATCATTCTTAAATGGATATTCATCTAAAAACGCACAATATAGACATCTTTAGATGTCTTAATATAATATATAATAGTATAACATATATATAATAGTATAATATAATATAATTTTGTGTTTTCCCTGCCAAGTGTAACATTTATACTTCAGGTTGTTTAATAGGCAACATTTTGTTTCCAGAAATCTTCAGAAAAGTGTATCAATTCATCGATAAATCGGACAAAGATGTTTTTCTGTCGAAATACAATCCAACAATGTTGAGAATGTTTTTTGATTCTAATCTTTCAGACACACATATTACTCATCAAAGTAGCCAACAATTTTTTCCTGTTTTTCTTGTTTTTTGTGCTTATATGTATTAATAATTTGTTTCGGAGATATTTTATTGGATTAAGTGATAATTGGTCATTTAATTCTAACTGCAGATCATATACAAGTTATGATATAGTCACATCAGGGGCGACTTTCTCTTATTTTAATTAAGAAATTAAAATCAAAAATTTTGTGTTGAAATTCTTGGATTTTGAATTTCAACTCCACTACTAACTAGTCTTGCTAGAGGGCTCTGTTCAAGCTCATGTGGTTATGTGCAACGTAACCTCAATTATTGTGTTGTGTTTAATGTGGTTTAAATGTGAATAATGGAACAATTAAAGATAAAATATAAAGGTGGAGGTTCATTTGTTCAAGTTCCTCCTCAGTTTTCTATTGATGGGACGTAAGTTTTTTTCTTAGTATTTGTTACTGTTTGAAATTCATGTAGGATCTTTATTATTTTTAGAAGCATTTACATTGTCTGGAATAACATTGTAGTTAGTTACAATACAAGAACTGGGAAAAGGCTGAGAGAATATCGAGGACTAATTGACCCAATTGTTGGTTTTAGTGTATATTTCATCGACAACTGTGAACACATCACCGCTTGCTCAAAGTTAGGAGAAATCATAACGTGGAAAGTTGCAATAGCTTATAGGGTGCTAAAGACTGTATATCTTTTATATGAGGAATGAGGATATGTTTCTAAACTATTGCTTGCAGACAATCCCCACTACTGATATTTATATGAAATCATTTAATTTAATAACTCCTGTTGAGGCTACGCATAACCAAGAGGCTCGTTTTTTGTTGACATATTCCCTTGACAAATTGCATGAAGATTTCGTTTCTTTTGGGATATTTAAGGCTGTTACGAGGAAATTGAAGAACCTCAATTTGAAAGTTTTAAATGACCATCATCATGTTGCTGTGAGTTCTGCTTCCAAGGGTTACATTGCTGTTGTACAGGGTAACGAATTAACTTTCCTGCGACTGTGGGATCCTAAGAATGTTTTTAGGTAATTTTTTACTCGAATTTTTTCGATATGTTTTTGAATTGTGATTTTTAGGCATAGAATTGATAAAAGCAAACGATTCACTTGTGTTGCTTGTCATCCTTATGAAGAAGGTGTAATAACTGGAGATAGCCTGGGCCAAGTAATATTATGGTACAATTTAAGTTCAAGGAAACCTGCACGGGCTGTTTATCACTGGCATACTTTACCAGTTAATGCAGTCAGTTTCTCAAGCTCTGGCAGTTGTTTCTATAGTGGTGCAGATGAGTGTGTGTTAGTGCGATGGTATTTTGATGATTCGTACCAAAGAGATTTTCTACCACGTTTACCCTCTAATATTCAACACATAACAGTTGCAAGAGACAATCTTTTTATAGCAGTAGCGACATTAGATAATGCTGTACATGTATTGGATCCACAATTCCAATCTGTTAGTTTAATCCAGCATTTAGTACTAGGTTCCGAATTTCCCACTGGTATTGTGTACGATTTTCGTACTAAGTCTATGGTTTTGAATGGATTCACAGGGCATATCCAATTTTATTCTCCTCATGATATGACTCTTCTTTATAATGTAAGGTTGCAAATTAAAATTAAACATTTTTTTAATTAGGTACTTTATGTTTAGATTGATGTTGTGGGTCAAAATAAATTAACGCGAGAAAGGGATAATAATATAGAAAACACACAGGTCGTTGGCTTGGCCCTTGATAAATCAGGAAACTGGTTGGCTACAGTAGAAGAGAGGGTTGATGATAAATACGCATTCGAATTGCGTCTGAAGTTTTGGAATTTCAACCAAATTAATCAACTGTAAATAATTTCTATATTAAAATAGATCTGTAAAAGCCTTACTAGTCTTATTCTTGGTTTTCCAGTTTTCAACTTAATACATCGATCGAGTTGCCACACGAGAAGAGTATCAGCCATATACTGTTTCAACCGAATGATATTGAAAACGATTTGAAATGTGTAACAATCGGAAAGGATTTGAAGTTTAAAATTTGGGAATTGGTGAACGCAGACACAATCTACAGTAATGATTTTAATATGTGGTTTTTAAAGCTAGTTAAGGAAGGTCTTCTTGCAGGAAAGGGCAATGCGTGGACTTGTACGAAAATTGGTTTCTATCGAAATTTGTCGTGTGATTGCCTTTCTTTCTCCTTTGATGGATCGTTAATAGCTATAGGATTTGGCAGAACTTTGACAACTTGGATACCTGAAACTTGTGAACTGAAATGTTCATTAGTTCATCCTACTAATCGATTGGATTTAACTCATGTTGAATTTGGAATTGGTAACCAATGTCACCTAATAGTGGCCACAACTTCCGAGTCTTTAAGTGTATGGAATCTTCTTACATTGTCAATGGTTTGGACTGTGCCTTTAGAAGTTTCTTTATTGGTTGCTAATAAAATACATCCCAACATGGCTGTTTTCACAACGGACCAAAGAGGTGTGTGTTGTGTGTGTGAATTATTTTTTTTTTATTTGTTGTTTTTTGTTTGTTTGTGCAGTCTATATTTTTTATCCTGAAAAGTCAGAACCTTTGCATATGCAGAAGTTGGACAATTATGTTGAAACAGCATTAGTTGCAGCTTTTGTTCCAGCAAAGCATTCACTTGATACAAATCTAGATTGGTGTCAAAGCTCTACTTTGTTTTTCATTAACCCAAAACAGGTCAGTGTGTTTCTTCCTTTCATTAAAATTAAGTTTCTGATTTTTTTGGCTTGCAGGAACTTTATAGTTTAGATGCAGAAGAAGATTCGGTCGAGTCTTTAGCTCTTATTGAAAATATGCCTCAAAGCGTGTTCAGTAACTTAATATCAAAAAATAGTAGTAGGACTTCTGTGAAATATGTAATGCCTGTACAACATCTTACAAAGCATACGTCACAGAATGTCTTTGTGAAACAGGTACTTATGGTATGTGATATTACACAAATACGATTTTACTCTTGTGTTTTGTAGTTGCTGGATGCCCCTCTTCAAACAATGGTCCCCATGCGAGTGACTTGCGGTTCAATATTAAAATCAATGATTTTAGAATATAAATCAAAAACGGCAAATGTTATTACTTGAAAATTTTCGATTAAAAGTTGTTGTTTAAGTGAGTTATGTGTGTAACCTCTGCATTAATGTTGCATAAGAATATCCAGCCCTTATGATCTAAAATAGATAGTATTGGATTATTTTTGCTTAATAATCAGTTTTTTCTTACTGCCACAAAGGTGCTGGTTGACATCCGATAAAAAGGTCCCACTGATAAAGTTAAAGCCTTTTGTGATCGTAATAGAACAATTATCAGTGTTCGCTGTGTACTTGAACTGCACAAATACCATTCGCTCTGCCAAATTGATTTAGAAATTGCTTCACTCTTGAATCGTTAATAATGAAATGCAACGAAATTAAATTAAATCATATGTACCTCGTATAAGATTTCGTTTCCAAACCAATAAAATAAGAAGAGCAGAATAAACATAGTTATCAAATAGACTATGACCGGTAACATTTTCAAGGAAAATTCACTCTGAAAACATTCACAATTATGTTTAGTTTCATGTGGCTCTTTTTTCACGTACAACAACTACGATGAATCCCAAGACTGCCAATTGAAGAGCAAATGCGATAAAGTCTACGAAGAGTGAATATTTCATTCCCTCGCTTAGTTCATTAATAAACCTACAAATATGATTTGTTGAAATTCTTATATTTTTATAAATAATACACACACTTTATCACAAATTGGTGAATTTTGACGCATTCATTTAAGCCAAAGCTTTGGAAGTTTCGAAAATTTAACTGCAGAATTTTTAGTTGTCCAATAACAAAAGTTGTGAGTCCAAAGAAAAGGCAGATGGGACCAAGAGAAGCAGTTGAAATTGAAATCAAATAAAGGGTTTCCGAAAAATAAGCAAGTCCGTAAAATCTATTTTTATCAAAGGGAAACCAAGATTGAATGGGAAAAATTCTTTGTCGATACACCAACGTTTTATTATCACCTGCAAGTGGAGATGTCGACATTTAAATATTTCTACATGTATTGTAAAAAATTGGAACATTTAGCGTTCCAAATTAAAAACGTCAGAAAGTCATAAAAATCGGACGTTTTGGATCCCTACCTGCAATGTACGTTAAGGGTTCATCATTCAACAAGTCTATTACAAGAGGAACAATGGAATAATTCACACAACAGCTAAAGGCCAAATATATCACAATTTTGTTGGAAAAATGGTTCTTTTGTACAAACTCCATGTAAATTTTACGTACTTCCCCATATCCGCTTTTTAGAATATTCTCTTCTACAATTTCAATTTTTTTAATTAATGTTGGAATGATTTTTGTCTTCATAATGATAACTCTAAACAGACAGATTGAATGGAAAAGAAAAATCGACATTAGAGCAGAAGCTTCTTCGAGCGATTTGCCATTAATGCTCGCTTCGATCAACTGACTTGTAAGAAATGTCGCATAAAAAAGTATGTTCAAAACTGTATACAGATTGTAAATAATTTGGATAAGGAAATTTGTTTTCAATCCTAATGGCCAAAACCCTACAAGCTGAAAACAACGAATCGCAAATTTTAGGTGAAGATGTATATGCATTGTTGCACTCACAGAATACTTGTGGTGTGTTGTTTGATATTGGATACTGCATTATTTATTGTGATTATAGACTTGGGGCTCTTTGCAATAACTCTAGCCGATTTACAGGAAAACTGCTTATTATAAATTTTCGTTCTTTTCTTTTCGATATCTCGTGAATTATTTAGAGGAAAATTATTACATATTTTTTTTTTATATCAGATATAGAGCTGCATATATGATTGATACTGTTTAAAAAAAGGCAACAACCCTCCAAACACCTACGTTTTTATTAATGAATTTACCTTTTCAATTTCTGTATCGAGAACAACCCCGGCCAGTTTTTTAAATGCTTTTTTTTAAGTGGTCTTGGTAATCTTGACCTGCCTAATATTTAGCTACCGTCAAATCTTCCATTATGAACACTGCAATTTAAAAGTTCTGGTTTTACTACATCTATTGCTTTGTCCCAGACTGATTAAATTGTGACTTATTAACTAGAATTGGAAAAATCTTAAAAATTCTTTGGAAACAGTGCTCCATAGAGTTTGCGCGATTTTGGTATTTGGTTCGACTTTAACTTTTTTTTTTGTAAAACATTACACAGTTTGTATTTTAGGAATAACAATTTTTCCCATATAATAATTCTGACGCCGTATTTATATAAGGACTTATTACGTTCTATTGAATGCCTTTGAGAGCAAACACATTTCCAGTACTTGCATCTCTTGCTGTGCATAGATCTGATGATATTGGTGTAAGGATTTTTGGTCAGACTTAAAGCGGCTGTCTTAAAAGTTACGTATTTTTATATACTACCCTGCGAGATTCTAAGTTTTATTTCCAAGTAAGCCAATTCGGCTTTACAGAAACGAAAAATCGTCAGTTTCTCTTTTAAATTGAAGCAACAGTCATCGATTGCCTAGACTGCCAGTTTCGCGGTCCAATTCGAATAATTGTGGGAGTTTGGAAAACTGCTTTTCAGTTAATTTAAGCCTGAAGGGAAATTTGAGTGCATAAAGTTTCCATTGAATGTAGGCAGGAGTCCGGTTAACATGGAACGCAACCAGCATTGTTTCAAAGGGGGGGAGACCTTGCAAAGCACGTGCACGAAATGTTTCCAACCCTCCTCGATAACTAAAAGTTAAAATTAGGCCGCCGGAGCCGCGAAGTATTTCGTTTTGTTTTTGTTTTTTTTGATTGGTGTCTTCTCTTTCATAATATCGAGTGCGTTATTAAAATTCCTACGGAATGGCTTTGGGAGCAAACGTGACCGAAGGCGATGATAATTCCATAAAACAGAATCTCTCCGAAATGGAGACATGTAAAAAGAACAATAATGGTAAGAGGGGTTGATATTTCACTATGGTCAAAGGCATTCTTTGGGTTACTTCACGTTCCTTCCGTATTCTTTCTGTTACGTAATGGCTGTTTGTTCTCAGTTTATACATCAATTTCTCAATCGTTTTTTTTTCATTACACAACCCATTTGTCGCTGATTGAATTCTTTTAATACGTGTATGTTATATTTGTTGGAATGTCGACCCAAATCATACTAAGTAATTTACTTGCTCTTTGAACTTAGGACTTATATTCCATCAATATTTGTAAGAAGCAAGTTTGTAATTATTCCTGTGTGTTCTTTAGAAATCAAGTCCAACGAGCAAAATGGTTGTTGCTTATCTCCCGAAGAGACAGGTAATATGAAATTTTGTGTCATCAATGGCTATACTCCTCCATTTATAGATACCATTATCACAGAGGAAGCGGGTGCCCAAGACTCTAAAAAAGATGAAGTGGTTTTTATCCAAGACCTAGGGTTCTCAGTCAAAATACTAAGTCCTGGTGCTGAACCCTTTGATATACAGGTGTGTTACAAGTACATCTCGTGCATCACATTATTTAAATGTAGAACTATCAGGTCTCCAGCATGGAGTTGGTACAAGAAATTCATCAGCTATTAATGGATCGGGAGGACACGTGCCATCGTACTTGCTTCTCTTTGCAACTCGACGGGAACACTCTGGATAATTTCGCTGAACTAAAAAATATCGAAGGGCTCAAAGAAGGTTCTGTTATCAAGGTTGTAGAAGAGCCATACACCATGCGAGAGGCCAGGATCCACGTTAGACATGTTCGGGATCTCTTAAAGTCCGTAGATCCGGCAGATGCCTACAATGGAATCGAATGTAGCTCCCTTACGTTCTTAAATGCCGTTACACAAGGTGATATTTTAGGTAATCCATGTGTTATGTGGATATTTTTGTTACTTCCTTTTACTCATAAGTTGTAAAAATCGAACTGACTTTTCTGATATTTTATACAAATAATATATTGTTTGTGCTTAATAGAAAAGAAAAAGCTTCGACCAGAAAGTGTTGATTGTACCCCACCAGAATATATAATGCCAGAGAGTAAAGAACGTCCACTCTTAGCTCTTCAACCACAAGTCAAAGACCAAAAGGTTCCTCAATGCGTTAAGGTACGTCGCAAAATCTAGCAAGATCTTATTCTTCATAAAGTATCTTTATGGGGACGAATTTAAATCCAAATTGCTGCTACATGAGTTCACACACTAAATCTCTTAATTTAAGGTTGTTACAACATCAGCTTGGAACCCTCCTCCAGGACATAGGAAAATCCATGGGGACCTCATGTACTTGTACGTTGTTACTCTCGAGGACAAGCACTATCACATTTCCGCATGCTCCAGAGGCTTCTACATAAATCAGTAAACAATATAATTCTTTAATTGTTTCCACGTAAAGTAGAACACCTATATTTTGTAGATCAACAGATCAAGAATTTAATCCCAAAGCCGCAACACCTAGTCATTTGTGCCATTCTCTAATCGAACTCCTCAACCAAATATCGCCTTTATTCAAACGCAATTTTGCAATATTGCAGAAGAAACGCAACCAACGTCACCCCTTCGAAAGAGTGGCAACACCTTACCAAATATACGCATGGACCGCTCCCATGATGGAACATACTATTGATGCAATTCGAGCTGAAGATAGTAAGGACTTGAAATTTTATCAAACTCGTTTGATTTCAGCGAATTGTTTTAGCGTTTTCTTCGAAACTAGGGTATGAGGAGCACATACCCGGACAAACGAGAGATTGGAACGAAGAACTCCAAACAACGAGAGAATTGCCTCGAAAGACTCTACCGGAACGTTTGCTAAGAGAGAGGGCAATATTTAAAGTTCATAGCGATTTTGTAGCTGCTGCCACACGGGGTGCAATGGCTGTGATTGATGGTAATGTAATGGCCATTAACCCTGGCGAAGAAGCCAAGATGCAGATGTTTATTTGGAATAACATCTTTTTTTCGCTGGGTTTTGATGTTCGCGATCATTACAAAGAGTTGGGCGGCGACGCTGCCGCCTTTGTTGCTCCTGTAAGTGTTTTGGTAAAATTCACGTATTGAGTATTGATAATCGTGGCATTTTCTTAGAGGAACGATCTACAAGGAGTGCGTGTCTACAGTGCCGTCGATTTACCTGGCCTATACACCTTGGGAACCGTCGTCATCGACTATAGAGGCTATAGAGTAACTGCACAATCGATAATTCCTGGCATTTTGGAACGGGAACAGGAACAGTCTGTTGTCTATGGATCAATAGATTTTGGCAAAACTGTGCTCACACACATCAAATATTTGGAATTGGTTGGTTTCAAATTCTCTGTCATTTCTCTTGTTGCACGCCCAATTTTTTTCTCCCTTTTATACTCTTTTATGTTTCTTTTTTCGTTTTTGTGTATTAATCAAACGCCTCTCTTCAACGCTTCAGAATATTCTAATACATGTCTTGGTTTGTTATCTTTAATTTTGTTATTTTATTATATAGAAACATTTTTGAAAATTATTAAAGTTATTTTCGGCATTTCGGATTCAGCATTGTCAGACGGACTCTGATTTAATATGGGGGTTTGGTAATATGAATTGACTAAATATTTACAATTTATAGTTGAACAAAGCGGGCCAGCAGCTTAAAATTCTACCGCATCACGTCCTGAACGATAAAGAAGAACCGGTGGAGCTCTGCTCCAGCGTGGAGTGCAAAGGGATAATAGGAAATGATGGTCGACATTATATCTTGGACCTGTTACGGACCTTTCCTCCCGATGTTAATTTTCTGAAACGTATTTATTTCTTTACCAAAATGTTGCCGACTTATAAAATTGCTATTTTAGTTGACGAAGAGGAGCTCAGTAAAGAAGTGAAGATGCTTGGGTTTCCAATTGAACACAAGCATAAGTTATGTTGTCTAAGACAAGAGCTGATTGATAGCTTTGTTGATTCTCGTTACATGATGTTTATCAAATACGCTGCCTTCCACTTGCAACAGTTAAATCTTAAAAAAAATAAAGTTATTCTCAGCAATAAGAAGGAGTTGGAGGAGAAAAACAATCACATCGAGGCCGAAGAGGCTAAGAAAATAGTTGAGAGCATCACCGATGGCGGAAATAAATTAGAACGTATGTGTTATATAGCCCTTATCGAGCTTTCTCCAAACACATTTTTTTTGCAGTCGAGGAAAGCACAAAGAACATTGTTAAAACAGCTGCAATGGCCGTTGGTTCGTTGAAAGAGACTGAATTTGATATCCGTTTCAATCCGGACGTTTACTCTCCTGGGATCAAGCACTGCGACACTTTGGATCCGTCAATATTGAAACAGAGGCAGCTTGTAAAAGACGCCGCCGATTTTTTACTGACAGTTCAAATTCCTACTTTTGTAAGGACCGAATGTTTGTTTGAGCGCAGTTTTTTGAACGTTTAATTTTAGATAAGAGACTGCTTAGACCATTCGTCGGCTCCGATGGATGGTTTTACGTTATCTGAAGCCATGCACAATCGTGGCATCAACATGCGCTATTTGGGCAAAGTCTGTAATTTACTGAGCAAAGTCAAGCAGCTCGAGTACCTTCACAGCATAGCCGTAGGCGAAGTCATTCTACGTGGTTTCAAACACATCTTCACAACCTATCTTCAGAGCACCGAACTCATGAACATCTCGGTGGCTGTTGCTCATTTTTTGAACTGCTTTCTTTACTCGGGTGTCGTAAACAATCCAGTACAAGCATCTGAGAACTGCGTGAGTGCTACTCTAGCCTTATCCTTCCACCTCAATATATTCATTATTTTTTTCCTTAGTTAAAAAACAACCGCAAAAGGAATCGGCGGAGAGGCCGAAATAATTCTCTCGTTTGTGTCGATAGTAACGAATGGGCTAACCTAACACCGAAGTCTTTATGGGCTCAATTAAAATCCGAATTGAAGTCTTACTACGATTACGAATTACAAACTACTGACATCGAGGCTTGTGTCGAAACGCACGGCTTACAGCGGGTCTCTCTCCTGCGGTCCTTTTGTATCAAAACAGGCTTACAAATTATCTTGCGCGATTACAACTTCGAATCGAAGAACAAATTGATTTTCTTTGAAGAAGACATCCTTAACATCTTCCCAGTTGTGAAACACATCAACCCAAGAGCCACCGATGCTTACAATTTTTATACGACCGGTCAGAATAAAATACAGCAAGGTTTTTTGAAGGATGGCTACGAATTGATTAGCGAAGCTCTTAATTTATTAAATAATGTTTATGGAGCCATGCATCCCGAGATAGCTCAGTGTCTTCGGATGATTGCCCGTTTGAATTATATAATGGGGGAGCACGCCGAGGCTATGGCCTATCAACAGAAGGCAGTTTTAATGTCTGAAAGAGTAAACGGGATTGATCATCCCTACACTATCACTGAATACGTGAGTGGTGTGTTGGTTTAGTTTTTGTATAAGAAGTCTTTGACGATATTTCTGATTTTAGGCACATCTCGCTTTGTATAGTTTTGCTAACAGCCAAGTCAGTACCGCGCTAAAGCTTTTATACAGGGCTCGATATTTGGCTCTCCTGGTATGTGGTGAAAACCATCCGGAAGTGGCATTACTTGATGTAAAATACCTACAATTAATTTTTTTAAAGACTATTTAACAGAGGTAATTGCAGAGTAATATAAGTCTAATACTTCATGCGGTTGGCGAATACGAACTTTCGCTGAGGTTCCTGGAGAAAGCTCTTGCCTTGAATATCAAGTACTACGGTTCGAAATCCCTTAAAGTGGCTGTGAGTTATCATTTGGTTGCAAGGACCCAAAGCTGCATGGGAAATTTCCGAGCCGCTCTCAACAACGAAAAGGAGGCCTATGTCATCTATAAACAACAGGTTTCTGATTTTCTTCTAAATATATTGTGGATAAATGTATTTTTCTTTAGTTGGGCGATAATCATGAGAAAACGAAAGAGTCGTCGGAATGTTTGAAACATCTCACACAACAAGCTGTGGTGTTGCAGAAGAAGATGAATGAGATTTATACGGGAAAAAATGGAGCATCTTTGCCTCCCATTCAAATCCAACCTCCTTCGATGGGTTCCGTTTTGGATATGTTAAACGTTATAAATGGGATCTTGTTCGTGCAAATAAGGTGCGCACTTTTTTAACGGAATTTTTCTTGTTGGTTATGGTTTTCTCTAATTCGTCCTGTTTTTAGCCAAGAAGATATCGAGCATTTCAGGGCCGAAATCGAAAAACAGAATATGAAAGAAGACCCGCAGATTACCGAACAAAAAGTTGCAGTGGACAAACTTGAGCTCGAAAACCTTTAGGATAGCATTTAAGAATTTTGTTTTTTTTTTAGTCTCTAAGAAACATATTTCGTAAGAGGGTAGTGTGCGATTATAATTCGTCAGTCTCTAAAGCGAGCATTGATAGATCCATTTAAATCGAGCTACGGCGTTGGTGTGAAGAATTGTTTCGACAAAACTTGTTTGTTAATTTTGCTCGTTAGACTGAAGGCTGTTAGATTCATTTGTAATTGTTATATCGTTTTTCTTTTTATTAGTTGAGTTGTTTATTGTTTGTTAATGAAGTACATAAGTCAACAGTAGAAGTGCATAGAAAGAGTGTTTAACGTTTCGAATATGGTGCTAAGTTTTTCATCTTTTTTTCCCTTAAAATAAGCAGTTACTTTAATAAAAAATATGAACCAACAATTCCTTGGTTTTTGTCGTTATGGCAGTCTTCTTTTTATTGGCTTTTGAATTGTTGTTCCTAGGTTTCATTTTTTGGAAAAAACACCTTTGTGTGTTCCTTTTGTATTAAGTGAATTTTATTTACACACAAGCATTAAAGGCGAAGAAGAAGAAGACATGCTATTTTTGCTTGTCCTTTTGTCCTTCCCCGGACATATGCCTGCGATTTTTGTTGATTGCAATTCTGTTCGATGTTTTCATACAATTTTGATCCGTCCTGTTTTATCTGATTAATTACTATTTTATATTCATTCTTTTGATTATGTTGATCAGATTGATTAGATATGTGCCATTTGTCAGATAAAAAGAATCGGTTTCACATTGAAGTACTTTTATGTGCGCAATTCACCGTTTTTTATCTCTTCGTCTTGTATTTGCGTAAATTGCACCCAATTTCGGGTAATGTTGAGTTTTGAAAAGTTATGTAAGGAAACCCTCATCTAATTACATTTGATGATTTGTGAATCTGCTCGAGTATTTCCTCTCCGTTTCGATTTAAAAAGGCCTGCGAAGAAGACAATAAAGTCCCCACACCATGGTCATGTGCGTTCTCCGCCGATGTCCTAAGGGAGTGAACAGATTGAAAAAGGGGAATCGAATTCAAAACAACTTTTCTGAATGTAAATGTTCGATTGCTTTCCAGAATTAACATTTTCAATCTCTTCTTTAGTATCACGCATTTTATGAAAATGTTCATTTTTAATCTTCTATTAATGTACCTTTTGGAGAGTTTTTGGAGAGGTTCAAACTTTTCCAAACATATAATACTTAATATTTTTTCTGTCAACAATGGTTTATATCATTTACATCTGTTTGTTCTAGCTTTTATAGAAATGAAAGAAAAAGATGTCATTTATTTCTGTTTGGATGGCCTTTCTAGCAATTTGAAGATAATTTCAAGAGTGCTCTGTAAGGTTGCCCTTGGCGGAGTAGGTTGATTATAAACCATCTCATTTGTAGTTGAAATGTAAAAAAAAACGTATTAACCCGATTTCGTTTGCATAATACTGTTTTTAATGTTTTCTAAGCGCATGCACATACAAACACCACATACGACCACGCTTCTCCTTCTTTGAGCAACCCCCTTTGTTCTGCGCGCTTAAAACGCACCCTCAACAGTTGCCGATCTGCTATCACTTCAGAAAGAGTTTTCCAAGAGGGTGAGTCTTATTTTTTCCTATTTGCGAGACATATTGTTATACATAAATATATTTAACATTCTTCCGACATCTTTATCGTGGAGTTGTTGACGGCGAAGAGTTCGCTTACTGCGTATGATACTTGTAGTTGTTCAAATTTGATTGTTTTTCAATTTTTTAGTTGTAACAATTATTTTGCCAGGGCGTCAATGCGGTGTTTTTGATTTTACGAAAGGAGCAATCTCTTTGCGCCCTCAGGACCAGCCAAACTAACTTCTGCAATTAGCATTTAAATTATCTAGTTTTATGTTGTTATTACAATGTTAATACTGTGTCTGTGTCAACGTCGTCAATAACTAATTCGATTGCTTTACATTGAAAAGCGATTTTGTTCCAAACTGGTAGAATTAAATCTTTTATCAAACTTTTACTTGATTTCAATTTACTATGTTTTATAAACGATTTTCTTGCAAAATGTTGCCATCGATTAGGTATATACAAATCGCAGACCTTTTTGAATCTCTTCAATTTCGAGACGTGGAGTTGAACAATATTTTGTCCCGTTTTATTCTTATTGTATATGCCATTGTGTCTTTATTCTGAGGGCTTTCGATTTTTAGGAGATGCATTAAGTCAACCATATTTTCGTTACATAATTTCTTGAGTAATAATGTTATAAATTGAAGTTTGTCAAAAGAAATCGAAGAAAGCGGTTTATTTATTTTTTTTTTGCAAAAAATTATAAAGTTTCTTGCTCGGCGAATGCCATCAATATTTTTATATTAACGGCGAAAGAAGAGGAATTAATTCAGGGATTATCTGTTTCTGTTTTATGTTCAGTAAAAGTACGATCCTACATTTGCTTTTATAAAAATTGAAAATACAAGTTTCGCCTTTGTGCGGCTGAAAATTTTGGAAAAATGCCTCGAGGGCTTGAAACATTGGAACACCGCTTCACTTGTATTTGACGACGGCTTCGAACTTTTTTTCCCGTGAAGAATACACACACCCCTTCCCTCTTTGCACTAGCACACCTTTGCTCTTCATGTATTTTAGCAGGTTGCTCTACGAGATGCAAAAAGTCGCTGCAACTTTTGAGTCGAGTTTCTCGTCGTTGTAATAATTTTTTTTATATAAAATTTCTGTCGTTGCGACGCACTCGTAAGTCCTGGTCAGTTTCAGTCTCATTTGGCGTTTCTCCAATTTTGTGGAAATTAAAAGGGCGATTCGACAAAACGGGGGGTGCTTTATCATTCAGCACAGGTACGAAATGTATTTTCGTCCTTTGTCTGTAGTCAGCATCAAAATCGAAGATGAGTAAGAATAATTCAATATTTCTCGTCTGACTTTGCACTTTTTCCACTCACAAAGAAAATTCCGTTTTTGTATCTTATGCAAGTCAATTCCAATTTTAAATCGTTCGTTTTGATTGTCGATCGATTTGGTCTTCGATAATAACACAGAACTCCAAAGAGCAGGCGATGCAAATTCTAAAATGGCGTTATGTGCGAAAAGTTTAATTTTTTTACGTGCTTCTTTCTGTTTTTTTTTTCTTCCTAAGATCACAACGGGATTTATTTTCCTCAAGAGTTAGTAAAATAGTTGCTGTTCAATGCGAAGAGCTATATTTGTGTTTAAAATACTGTGTATGGAATTCCTTAAAAACACCACCAAAAAAGTTACATGCAAATGGTTTTGCTTTGGTGCCACACAATTAAGTATTACTATTTGATTCATAATCTTTCACCGTATTTTTTTTCTTTATTTTCGAATTTTCGCACAGTTTGAAAAAACAACGGTGTTATAAACAAACAATTTTTTGTTTAAAAACAAAGTTTATGTTATTGAAATTTAATGGAAGCGTGCTCTTCTGTGGTATTATTATGTTTTTTTTTAATGTCCATATAACTTGAAATTTAATTACGCATTTAATCTTCCAATTGGCCAAACCAGTGGCCTAGCTACTAAATTGATATGAAAATTTTACAAAATTGACTCGCAGTGTGCTTATGGGATTAAATTTTTTTACATTTTAAGTAAAATTTCAAGATGAAGGGTTTGAATTAAAATTTTTGCTTAATGTATTTGATTGGGTCTTCGAAATAGCACTTGCAACACATCAAGTTTTCATCAATGTTTAGATTTCTTTTCCTCTAGAGTTATTAAAATAGCTGCTGTTCAAGGCGAAGAGTTATATTTTTGTTTAAAATACTGTGTATGGAATTCCTTAAAAACACCACCAAAAAAGTTACATGCAAATGGTTTTGCTTTGGTGCCACACAATTAAGTATTACTATTTGATTCATAATCTTTCACCGTATTTTTTTTCTTTATTTTCGAATTTTCGCACAGTTTGAAAAAACAACGGTGTTATAAACAAACAATTTTTTGTTTAAAAACAAAGTTTATGTTATTGAAATTTAATGGAAATAGCACTTGCAACACATCAAGTTTTCATCAATGTTTAATTCTATGTTTCAAATGTATTATTGGACGACCCATCTTCGCTTGTTTCCATTTTTGAATACATTTAGGCACCGGTGACACTTAAGGGGCCGTTCAAGTATTACGTAAGCACTATAGGCGCGGGGGGGGGGGTTTAAATAATTGTAATAAATCTGCTTACGTAATACTTGAACGGCCCCTAAGACTGCGCGCGACAAACAAGAATGGTAACGAGATCCAGGTGGCGATTATATCGCGATATTACAATTTTTTATCAATGCCAAGAACCGCACTTAATAAGCTGTTGAAACTACTAGTCCTGAAACGATTTGTTTTGAATTCAATAGCTTTGTTAGAAGTATGTATTATGGACTTGATTTAGTTTTTACTATTTCTTTATTCTTAAAACATATAATAATAATAATATTATTAATTTAATTTGTTACATTAGACAATTTCTTAATATGATAAAGTTTAATAAAAAAAAATAATTCAAAATAAATTATTACAAAATTATATTAGTTAAATATGAATAATATGGTATAGGTGTAATCAAAAAATTAAGTTACTATTAAGTTTCACTTTGAAACTAAGTGTGGATGCACCGTATGATTTTACATGCGAAAGTGCAACATCCCTTAAGGGGCACTTCGAATGCTACTTAAGTGGAACTTACGAAATTTGATAGATTCGCTGATGTCAAATTCAATTTTTGTATAGGATGAACTTGTTAATGAACGTGGAGCCTTTTTAAGAGCTAGACGAACTCGAATTGTGGGTATTTCAATATTCCACTAAAATTTCAACGACGATTGAATCCATGCCACAGTTTTTCTGATCACGTTTTTTTAAAAAAAATTGACTTAAGAAAAGAAAGTGTTTTATTTTTGTTACCTTTGATAGGCTTGTACTTGGAGTGACTTATAAGAACATTTATGTGGTCTTAGACAAATGTTCAGGCATAGTTGAGTTTGTTAAATTCCCATTTTGAGGAATATAAAGGTCAGATTTGAGCGAGGCGAATTTGGAAGGGTTGTATTGTGAGGATATAGAGGTTACCTTTTAAAAAAATTATCTTTTGACACTTTTAAATGATCTGGCGAATGAAGCACAAAACCTTTATAATGAGACCCATATTCGTACAAGAAATAAGATCGAACGTAATTTGGCATATTGAAGAGGAGTTTTCCAGCTCTATCTATATTATCATCAGGTTCAAGATTATCTGTGGTTATTTTAAACTGAGAAAGGGCAGCATCGCCACCAAACTCATTTTCAAAGCCACTTCATGTTTTTGTGTTTGTAATTTCTAGTAAGAACTCTAAACAAGGGTCTAAGTTGGGGGTAAACTTACTTCCCCAATAGCTGTTAGTGGTTTATTGTAAACCGCAATTTTTCTCATCTCCAATTTTTTATTTTCGTGCAACCTTTTTAAAAATTCTTTGCTTCGAGGACCATTACATTGACTATTGAATTCTTGGGCGACCTTTTCCCATGCAGTGTTCACTTCTGCCCATGTCACCCCGTTGGTTTTTTTTTTCGATATTTTCATCACAATTTAATGGGCAAATTTTTTTCTTCCGTTTCTTAAGTGTCAAGCACCATTTAAATAAGTAAAACTTATAATAGAAAATGGTGCAGTTGGACCTTACTTATGATGCTGTTTACGTAGCGGAGCATACTGTTAATTATTCTAAGTTTCCACTTTTTATTTTTGTTATTTCAAATATTTTTTTTGTAAGTAAGTAGTTCAACGTGCAGGAATCAGACTCATCAAATTCCGATCAAAAGAGTTCGATTATTCCCTATAAATCTGGGGTATCAGTACTGGCTCTCGTATAATATTATAATGTAATATAATATATAATATGGAACGTTCGGCAATTTTTTTTTTAGCAAAATCTCGATAAATAGTTCAGAATAAGCGCCCAAAAGTAACAAGGTTGCAATTAGTCCAACCACAATGATTTTCGCATCATTCGAAAATTACAAAGCAGAAATTGGAGGAACTTTACTCTTATTCAACTATTACTGAATTTTATTTCTATAATAACACACGTTTTTTGCACAAATTGCGTGTTACAGAATATCTTTAAGTTGAATTAAACGACGAAACCATACATTTTTTAAAATTTCATCTCTAACAAGGTCCTTAAGTATTATCCTTGAATGTAATTTGAAGGTTTTGATGTGCCTTTAATTTTTGACTACAAAAATGGAATTGGTGTTGGCTGTCAAAGGCGAGCTCTTGTTGCAATAATTATACCCTGCACAAAATCCCGTGTTGTTCTAAACCCCTTAATTTGAGTAAGACACGAATTTGCTAAAATCAGTAATTGTCTTTCTTCCAAGCTGGTTCTTTCAGTTTACTAATGATGCTTGAGAAATGTAATAGTGCATACAAAGCATGTCGAATGGCTCAGCAAGATATTTTCTAATGAAGAATTTTTAAATAACTGTCAGATGAAGGTAAATCCATATTTGACATTGTTTCGTAGGAAACGTAGATGGGGTTTGAAAATCTTAATACCGGATAAATTTAAAGCCCCTGATGAATAATCTTTAATCCGTGTAGGTTGAGATCCGTCACAACCGCCGAAGAAGGGAAAAGAGGCGAGAAGACACTTTCTATTTGACTTTTGTTCAGCTCTCGTCTTTAATTAAACTTCTCACTTGTGTTGTTTATCTTTGATTTTGTTGCGTTTTTTTTTAATTCCGTTTTATTAAATTAGTTTAGAACTGGCACACTTTCTGCGCTGGTGGTGTGGCTGGGGCTGACTTCTGTTTTCTAATTTTTGCAGAAGTATGTCTACGATACGGCTCTTTGTCTCCAGTATCATTGTTTTGGTTTTGGTCATACTTTTTGGCACAGTTCAGACGAAGAGGCTAGGGAATAGAAATCAATTGCGTCCGACGAGAGGCTTCCAAGAGATGGAGCTTGCGGTGACTCGGGGCTTCGGCAAAAGGGCCATCGGGATGCATATCATCAATAAGTAGGTGTCGCCGCCTGCGGCCGTTGATTTTCTGGCTAAATGCAAAACAGTTTCAGTTAAAATGTTTTTGCAGGCAAAAATCGCCCCCGGATATCGAATGGGCTGGGCGACAACAGCGAGGCTTTCAGGAGATGGATATTCCCGTTGCTCGCGGTTTTGGAAAAAGAGCCACCGACTTGCATTTCATCAACAAGTAAGATTTTCAATTTCATTCGATTGAGCAACAGGTGCTCTTTATACATCTTTTTACCATCCATCTTTTGTGGAAAGCGACAGATTCAATTTGTTTTCTCATATTAAATCCGAATTTGATTGAAATTTTGGTGGTACGCCAATGGCATATTTCCGTTGCCTCCCTCACATTTTCTTGTACAATGTACTTTTTAATATTCGAAGAACAGTCTGCCCGTGAGATTGAGGAAATTTAGAAATTTTTAAATTAATCATTACTTTTTGTGTGCAACGGGTATGCTTCACTTACCATTATTCTCGTGCCTTGCTTTTCAATTTTCGTATCAATCAAAAAACGATCATCAGTGCTATTTCTTACATATAATATTTTGTAGTTTTCTTCAAGAATGGTTTGCTTTGGAAGCAAAAATGAGGAATCTTCGAAAGGCTCAGAAGACCTCTTCGGCAATTGTTGACAATGTGTAAACATTTTCGGCTTAACTAAGCTGAAATTCTAATTTAATCTCTTTAAATTTTGAATGTTGTACACCTTTGAATGTCTGTTTGAAGAATAAATTATTGTCGATCTTTGCCCATTTTATTTATTTTATTGTTATTCTGCCGCTCGTTGGGGATTGTCGTGCTTGCCGATGCTGATAATTGTAAAGAAAAAAATTCTTTTAAAATGTTTATCACGTTTCTCTTCGTTGTTTTTGTTAGAATATTCATTTTCATTAAACGCCCTTTGTGGAAGTGTATTCAAAGGCGGGGGCTTTTAAAAATAAAGCCAGTGTTTATTTTTGTTTAAAATCGTCAGTATTATATGTTTCGTATTCTAACATGTGGGTGAAATGTTTTTGTTAAACCTTTAGTTATTATTTAACGTGAGATTTTAATAGGTTCTATTTGGCGCGCTCGATTATTTCAAAAATACGATACAAATTGTAGCAGTACCAATCTTTCCCTAACGATGGCGTACGTTTCAATTGTCTTGGTTTTTGACGTTTTATACATCGCTTCTATAAGGTTATGTTGTGAATTAAAATAACTTTAATTCTTGCTGATGTGAATCTGTGAAACTAATCAGATGGCAACTAAGGTCGATGTGGAATTGAAAAATTTCTTCGTCTTCAATCCAACAAGCGATTGTAAAGAGGGAGAGGTAAAAATGGGGTTATGTTTTTAAAAACATTGCTGAAATTTTTTTTCATAGGAACACAAGAAGGTTCTCTATTATTATCCATCGTCAGACGATGTAAACACACAAGTTAATAACGTTGGTTTGGTCGAAGCTATCATTAAATTTACGTGGTATGTGCAATGGTATTTAATTAAATCTGCATTTACACAGTATTTTGCAGTAATTTTAAGCCTAATGCTCCTGTAAATTCACTTCACACCCAAAAGAAGAGACAATTATATTTTCAACCTGAAGAAAACTATTGGATGGTTATGGTAAATAAATACCAATTTTCATTCTAGTGTTTGCTCATTCACGATTAATTTTAGACTCTCAATTTACCTTACTTGAGCAAGGCACGAAATGGCACACCGTGCAAAGAATATGCAGATGAAGAAGTGCATGATTCTGTTTACGAAGCTGTTTTAAAGCAAGCTTATTACATGTATCGTTTATTTTCTGGCACGTATAAAAGCTCCGAAGAAAAAGATGATAATTCTGAATTATTAAAAATCAAGCTTGACCACTTCTATTCAGCAGTAAGGAATCAATATATTTTTTATATTTGTTTCCAAATGGTTAACTTTTAGTATTTGAAAACTTTGAAACTGTCCCACTGTGATATATTAAACGTGTTCTCTGGAATCCATTTCTTGCCATTGGATAAACAAAACTTCATGAATGTACAGTGTTTTATAAATGCAGTTGAATGTAGTTATCCGATGATCGAGCACACATCCTTTTTGTTTAACGATAGTCTAATTTGGTATTGGTAAAACGTGTTACTTTCAATCGCACTTTCAACTCGTATTTGCAGGAGCGGTATTGAGCCCAACGATATGCAAATAATTTATCAATATTTAGTAGGAACTTTGTTGCCAGCAAATTTAGAGATCGAACTTCAAGGAGGATCGATTCCAAGAAATACTTCTCCTTTTGCTTCTTTACATTATGGACGTTATCTAACAGGTCCAACAAACCTAAAGAATGCTAGTACAATAGGAAAAGTACAACAGATATATTTACATTCCAGTGGCAGCCCCTGCGCTTACCATTTTATTGTTTATAAAGCGTTGAGTGCTTCAATTTGCTTTTTCGTTAATGGTAATAAAACATTGTCAAAACAATGACGAACAAATTGTTGTTAAAGAATTATGTATTTCGTTTCCTTGTAGGCTCTAAGGAACTGAGTTTAAGCTTTTTTAAAGAGCTGGATGAATTTATGGGGCCTAAGTTGACGTCCATAGCTTCTTGTATTGGAGAATATTGTTCGAAGAACATAATTGCGTCTTCGGCAGAAGGAAATCCCAGATTTATTTATTTTAATAAGCTCAATTTGGCTTATAAAAGCACAGTACATTTCGATAACCGACAAAGCGGAAATTTGGCTTGTACTAAGGAATCTATTAAATTAATGGCCGATATGAACAGCGAAAAAAAATGGTTGGGACATGCTGGGGAAACAATTGTAAAAACAATGAACGATTACTGGGTGGTTGGAAAAATATCGAATCTTCGAGAATTTTATGTGGCTTTGCAACAAAAGAATGCTAGCCTAATCGATATTAGTGGTAATAATTCAATTATTATTTATTGGTATGTGTGTCTGTTGGCAGTGTCACTTGATTTTTTAGACCTCAAGCAGTGGGTGTTACAGTTTCTTGAAAATCGTTTAGTCTTAAACGAGATTTGTCAGATCGAATGGGTGTGCAACGTACTTAACGAGTTGCAACCGAATGATTGCATTAGTGTCACACTCGAAGGTTTGATCGATTGGTTTTCTTTTAGTTTTCGCTAGCTTTAGATGTATCTGTTTTACGTTTGATGTGTGTTATAGTTCAAAAATTGATTGTAAACTATTTCCTGATAATCAGTAGAATTTCTTTTTCAGATGAAGTGAAGAAGATCTGTGATACGGAACTGAAGGGTATTTTTTTTCATCCCATGTAATTGATCGATTTGTTTAGTCATTTTGAGAAAAAGGATGAGAATTAAGAAGACAACTCAAGTCCGATAGTATAATGATTTCGAACTTCTTTATTGAAAAAGCATTACTTCCACATCATTATCCAATTTTCTTTAAAATTAATGAGACAAATCAGTTAGTTAATAAACATTTATATAAATAACGATTTATTATTTACTTAAATTAAATCTTAAAGTGGATGGAAAGTTAGCTCGGTCTGTGTTCTGGCGAACAAAATATTTAATTGCGAATCCAAGCCTACGTTTTCCACTCGTACGACTTTGGCCACATTACTATTTGGTTCTTTTCGGACGATAGCCAGTCCATAAACTCGCATAAGGTGTTGTTCTTTGTGCTCGGAGCCACCCCCAGTTTGTCGAAGTCTCACGTGGCAAGTGACGTTGATGTGAATGTATTTAACGATGGCAACCCTTCCGGACGCTGTCATGACCTTAAAACATAACATTACTCTGACAACAGAACAAAAATACTTTATTGGTTCACCCACTCTCTCCATCCTTTCTTCGCGCTGAGGAAGATCAGCTCGAAAAACGTAGGCCTCCCCAAGTTCTTGATCGTCGGCCATTATTTTAAACCGCATCTCTGTATGTACGGCTCTGGGCTCCAAACCCAAACCATCAGGATGATTATCTGACCATAAATAATTATCTGGCTCGACCAACGAATCGGGAGCAAAAGTTAAACGTTTGGCGTACCCCATTCCAATACTGAGCAGCCTCAGGACCCTTCCATCGAAGAGATGCTCTGTACGGTCGTTTGGACGCACTTTATAGCTAAATCCTGGGATAATTCGTGGATCGA
Organism: Sinopyrophorus schimmeli; assembly: GCA_036325965.1. Classification (NCBI taxonomy): domain Eukaryota; kingdom Metazoa; phylum Arthropoda; class Insecta; order Coleoptera; family Elateridae; genus Sinopyrophorus; species Sinopyrophorus schimmeli. The sequence continues at coordinate 359,123 of JARFIZ010000186.1, forward strand.
CATAGGTACCTGGAACCAAAAAAAGTTCTTGGTTTCTGCATTTGAACCGCTTGATTGGTATCGCTCACCAACCACCGGGATTTCATATGATTCGAGTCCCGTCATCGTGTATTTTGTAGGGATGTCCCCAATGTCCGTTCCACGCACCGTCACTCGCCTTTGGGCCTTCTGAATACCCGGCGTTAAATAGTAACGATGTTTCTTGTAGGTAACATGGGTAATTTTAAGGACTTGCGTCGATTTGAGTTCGTTCTTTTTGAGACTGATAACAATGCCCGACATTGGCATGGGCTTAGCGACTCCCGTTTCGAAAAACTCCACTATTCCGGTGAACTGAACTCTGGTTTTCTTTTTAACGCCTACCGGAGTTACCTCGTGGCTAATATCAACTTGTGGATTCTGAAAGTGGACAGGGTTTATAGTAATAAATATAATTGATTCGATTTAAAATTATTTATACATGATGCAACTCACGACTGCGTGGTCAGAGGAGTTGCTCTGCACGAAAAGTACGACTGGGTTCCTTCGAGAAGCTTCTCAGCACTAGCAGCAGATTATAATTACGTTGCGATAGAAATAAAAAAACCTACCTCGATTTTTAATATTTCTAATGTACCCTGCGCCTCGTGATTGGCGTCGAAGACTGTGAACTTGTCGCCGTCGGCGACGACTTCCAATTCAAAGGCGTAGCCCTCGGGCCTGTTGTCGCTCCAGAAGTAATTGTCGTTGTTGATTTGGCTTTTATCGCCTTCGAAGGTGAAGCGTTTTGCGTACCCGCGTCCTATGCTTTTCAAAGTTAGCGCTTTGCCTTTGAATAAGGGAACTCCTGGTGAGTTATTGTTATCGATCGCAGGCAAAGGAAGAACTCTATATTTAAAGCCAGGGACGATTCTGTGATCGACGTAAACCCCGACGACAGGTTGTTGATGGTTTTGGAGTCCATAAACTGCATAGACTGCTGGTAAATCGCCGAGAGTTGACGCGTCCAATCTTTGGCATGGCGAAGACTTTTCCCCAACGCTTTCATGTATCTGTAATTGTTTGTTAAGCGAACCGCGCGCTACGGTTTGAAATTGCAGACTTACAATGGGCTCGTTATCAATGATGACATTATCGGGGACAATGCAGTCCGAGTATGTTGGAACAGGTTCGCAGCGACCCTTTGGACGAGGCGTCTGTAGAAGAAAATTATTATTATAATAAGCGCAATGCCATACAGCAGCATGTGACAGGCAATTATAAAAACCGCATTGGAATTACATAAGTAAAAAATACTGACTTGCGTCAAAGGACCGAAAGGGTCCTCGCTTTGTTGTGGTTCTTCGAAAAGGGCCGCCGTATTCGAAGGCATTCTTCTTTGCCATACCCGCTGCATCGCCTCCAATTTGAGTTCCTCTTCTATATTTGACATCATTTTTAATTACTAGAACAAAAGCGATTGTGATTAAATATGTTCTTGGTACTGCGGTTATCGCATATTTTCCATAGGAATGTCTTTAAATTTGTTTTTTTGATCTATTTGGAAGGTTATCGCCAATCCCTGCGAAGATGACGTCCGTAAAAAGCGTGCAAACGTAGTGCTATTTAAAAAACAATCTTTGTGCAACAATTATTATTTGACCCTTCAATTTCAAAATTAAGAGCTAGACTAGACAGTTTTTATCATTGAACAAACTTCGATAAGATATTCGTAATGTAGAAGGTGTTTGTTAATTCGAAATTGGAACACTTGTAACAATGCGTAGAAATTAAAGAAGCCATGTTCAGTGTATCTGTAAGGGCGAAAGGGATGCTCACATTCAGTGAATCGGGCATTTTTGAAATATAAAATGAAATATATAAGGATTTCGAAAAAGTTGCTCACCTCACAAAAAAACTTGCTCTTGGTCGTTCAAAACTGTATGTGCAACTGATCTAAATAAACACACTTCGTACTTGAAATAAAGAACGCGGTATGACGCACTTTTGGACTTTAGCGTCACCGTTCGCATTTTGTAATTTAATATTTCACGTTCAATCGACGTTGATATTATTTATTTTGATATTGTACAGTGGAAATTCGGTTATCCGGACTAATTATTGTTACAGTTCATTCGGATAATCGAATATTCGGTTAATTGAATGTATAGAAAAAAACGAATTTTAGCTATATATAATATGATTAATATTTGTTGCGTTTTTTGTAAACATATACCTAACAATTTGACCAAGTTTTTTTCCTGTTAAAACGGGACACTTTGTAATCGCGCTTAAAACCGAGTGTGGGCATTCGAGCTCAAAGTGGCACATTCCGATCTCGGGAAAATGAAGCGCGCCGCTCCGCGTCGCGCTTCATTTGCCTCCCTCGCTCGGAAATGTGCCACTTTTCGCTCGAATGCGCACATCTTCGTGTTAATTGGATTCGACTATATTAATAACAAATCCTTCAAATCCAGATTTTCTATTCGGAAAAAGTTTTCGCTTAAAAGTGCACATACTTCTTAATAATTGAATTTGCCTATCTTATTCTTCTCTCTTACAAATAATATTAATTAAATCAAACTGAACTGAATGTACCACTTCTCGCTTTCCTTTTAATTAAAAATTATAGTAGGATATTTTTACCAAAAACCACATTTCTAATTTCATATTTTTAAACTATACTATATGGCAGACTTCATCGTACATGAAAAAACAATATTTTAACTTTTTCCGAACTTTGACTCTTATATCTCAACTTTTTTGCTATCATAGCCACCCAAGTCATTCTAAAATTTTGATGTGCCTCCTATGTAACATATTGTAACGGATTTCCCAATCCAAATCCACTATCCAACGAGAGCAAAAGCGGTTCGTACTCGGGTTGTGAATAATAACACACAGTTGGCCACTAAATTTACAATTACAATTTATTAACACAAATAATAAACAAATTCTTCTTTACCAATAACTTAAACACTAGCACTTCATAATTATTTATTTACTAACTAACTAACTTACGGTTCTAATACACTAACTAATTTATTTACACTCGTATATTTATTTAAACGATTGACACTCGTATGTTGTTTACATTTATACCGATAGCGATAGCGCTCACCTTGTAAATTCACCGAGCGGAGTTAAGAACATTGACATTCACGTACAACTGTTGACTTAGACTGCCGTGTAGGAGTACCGCGGAGTTTATATATGTGTCGTGGTATCTATCGAACTGACTTCTAGAGTATTCGAGATAAATCTCCTCTACAGAGATATGGCGAATTCAAGGTAACTCAGATAGAAACCTCTAGTTAGTCGTGGCTTAAGAGATATTGAGATATATCCGCTTACTCAATATCTCATGGTCGCATGAGTATCTCGCGCTTGATTAATGTACATCTATCACGGCTCTACACTCGATCACCGTGCCGTTACATATTTACATATTTAATTACATATTTTTCTATATTTAAAATTGTTTAAAGCTATGAGTAAATATGATTAAAGAGTTACATTTGAAGGAGAAATTATCCATTGATAAATCTCCTGACTAATATAAAAAGTGATTATAAAAAGAAAATTAAATAATTGACTTTTTTATTGGTTTGAAACATCCGTTGGACACTGCTTCTTTAGCCTTCTTCTGATTAATGGTGGAATATGTAGTTGTTTTGCTTCTTCGTTGGGATGATCCGGGAGGTGTTCCAAGTAGTTTCTGGTTAGTCTCGTGATTTCTCCACTAACGAGCGGAATGCTAGCATCTTCGTGCAGGGTTTTATTGCTGACGTACCAGGGTGCGTTAAAAATCATTCTAAGTATTTTGGATTGAATTCTCTGCAATATTTGTGTGTTAGATGGCTTCGTGCATCCCCAGAGTTGAACTCCATAGGTCCAGATAGGCTTTATTATACACTTGTATAATAGTATTTTATTCTCTGTTGAAAGTTTTGATCTTCGTCCTATAAGCCATCCCATCTTCTGTATTTTTAGATTAATTTGCGTTTTCTTTGCTATGATGTGTGACTTCCAGGTGAGTTTTTGGTCTAATGTTAGTCCGAGATACTTTACTTCGTTGCTGACTGGTAGTGGTATACTGTTTAAATTAAAAAATTGAATTAATCCATAAATGAAGTCTAAGTACAAGTGTATACAAAATGTGCCTTAAAATTAATTTGTTTATAATTTTTACAAAAATGAAAATTATCCAAAAATATTTGGAGACATTAATTTTGACATGTAAACCTTCAACAATCTGCAAAAGATGATGTAATAATCAACTAGTTGATTTTTAGTGGCCCACTTCAGAAAATTTGACCCATATAAAATTTTAATTAATCAAAAATGCGAATTTGTAAACATTCGAAAGTACACTGTTAAACATTTTTGTAAATTTACTACTTTTTTACTAAGCAATTGCATAGTAAAATTACAAACTCTTGTATTATATTGGAATTTTAACACGCATTTGTTGTAATATTACATTTTGTAATAGCTAGAGTACTAAGCAGGTTGCAATTTTATAAATTTTTTGTATTGGTCAGATACTGTCTGATTCACTGTTGGGAGTTTGGTGCAAAGGGTGTCTGGATCCGAGGTCTAAGGTGGCCGTCGTTGTGGGGATGAGGAATCATGGATTGGGTTGGATTCCAAAGAGGGAAGGCGAGACTGCTTCTGCCGAAGAAGTAAAGAAAAAGGGATTATGCAGTTTACATGCTCTTATATTAATTGGATACAGGCGTTGTAAAGTAGCTGTTAAGTAAACAGGGTTACTAATTCACAAGAGCCTGTATAGCACACAGGGGTGCTGAACGCGGGTCCTTTAAGTAAACAGGGTTACTAACTCGCAATAGGTTGTTCAGCACACAGCGGTGCAGAGGGTGTCCTCTAATTAAACAGGATTATTGACTCACAAGAGGTTGTTCAGCACGCAGGGGTGCTGAACGCGTGTACTTTAAGTATACAGGAGTGTTGCTGGTGGGCTCTCAGATAAGGATCTATGCAGAGTTTGCTTACAGACAGGTTGGTAATTGGGGTGGCTGGGGGGCTCTGAGTAGTGCAGCTCACTAGCAAGTTCGGTGTGGTCTTCTGAAAGACTGTAAGAAGGGTTTTCACAAGTAAAAGGAACACAAATCTATAGTGAACTTAACGCTTTGCGTCATTCGCCAACGGTAACTAACATAAACATCAATCATAATAATAATAAAACATTGCTCGCGCGTTACCGAGAGCAACCAGTCATTTACGTTCTAGATTTCAAACAGATACTTATTGTAATTTTACAATTCTAAGTTGTAGGATTAAATCTAAAGTTTTGTAAAATTTCTATACATATTCGGAATTTAATTTTACCACTATTATCAGTAAAATTACTAACCAATATTTGCAATTACAAATACAAGAGATGATAGGAAATTTACAAATCATTATTTTTTGTTTGAAAATGTTTGCATTTTTACAATATTTTATTCTAGTCATGAACGCTATCTGTTTTTACTATTCTCAATTGTAATTTCGAGTCTACAAGTTTGTAAAATTTTTTTGATTATTTTATTATGATAATATTAATAATGGCTTAGTAAAATGACGAATAATATATAGTAATATTACTAAGCATAGTTCCAATAAATGATTAGTAATTTTGCGACTGATGATTTGTAATAATTTGAAACTGAGTTGTGATAAGTTGTGTTGTAAAATTACAAGACTGAGTTCCATAATTTCAAAAGGGTGGTGCGTAAAAACTTCCTACACAAATTTAGTAAAATTACTATGGAAATTTTTAACAGTGTACACCTGAAAATATTTTTATCAAGCTCGCTACAATTAGGCGTGCAGAAGAGCACCACGATAACTTATCAAAAGGAATAAAATAATAATATAGGCAAATTCAATAAATACGAGGATGTGCGCATTCGAGCGAAAAGTGGCACATTTCCGAGCGAGGGAGGCAAATGAAGCGCGACGCGAAGCGGCGCGCTTCATTTTCCCGAGATCGGAATGTGCCACTTTGAGCTCGAATGTGCACACTCGGTTTTAAGCGCGATTACCAAGTGTCCCGTTTTAACAGGAAAAAACTTGGTCAAATTGTTAGGTATATGTTTACAAAAAACGAAACAAAACTTAATGCTTAAATAAAACAGTCGCACATTATTTTAAAATCAACAAACCAAAAAAACACTTTTTAGTGCAAAATACAAAATTAAATATTTCGCAATCAGTCCGAACGCGGTTGACAATCCGGATAATCGCGTATCCGTCTAACTGAGGTCCGGATAAATGAGGTTTTACTGTAATTGTTTTTTCAACCCTACCAGAATTGATTCTCTTGTTTTATTTTGCGAGAAATATATTTAGTGTCGGCAACATAGTTTGTGCATTCTTAACTTCTTTTATCGCCGGCTTTTGGCCCAAATATAAACAATACCGATTGAAGTCGTCACGTTGGGGTCGCATTCGTCTTTAAGGTTTTTAATTGCGGTATCCACCTCATGGGGATGCTTTTTATTGAGATGCCATCGTGTCCAAAAATTCCATATTTTGATTTGTAATTTTGGGTTTTATATAACTCTTGTTAAACATATCTGTAAGTTTTTATTTTTCTTGACGATTACAACATCGGCAAAAAAGCTGATTTGCTTCGGTTAACACTCTCGCTCTAAATTTTTCTGAATTTCATATGAATTTGGATTTATTTTAAGAACGTAAACGCATATTTTTACTGAGAGAAGTCATAGACGGCTATCACAAGCCAACAACCTGAATTTTCATCGAATTCATTCCAACTGCAGTATCAGAGGTTTTCTCTTTCACTAGAACAAAAAGAAAAGAAGAACATCTTGGAAAAACGGAACAGAAAACGCAGTGATGCGACGGAATTGTACGCTGCGTAGTAATGGCGATTCAAATGTGGAAGAGGTCATACCCCGTAGATATTTCGTTAATATAAAGTTTTTGCGAGGTAACGTAAACATTTCCATTTTTATCGCAAATTTTCTTCAACAAGAAGTATATCACCTTTGCATGTACATGCACTTTTAACATATGTACTTAACTTGCAAGTAAAGAATAATAAACAAATTAAAATACTGATTTAATAGTTTGATTTCTTGTTCATATTCATCCCCCGACAATTGTCGTCTCATTTTCGGTACTTTATGTACATGTGGTGTACCTCGTCATAGAGAGCAGTGGCGTTTCTACGAGCAGGCAGTTAAATTATGCCTTGCAACATTATTCCGCATATACTTTCGATATGATTTTTTAAGCGTCATTTGTGAGCAGATTATTTTGAATACTTTAATTTTAAATTTATTTTAAAAAAAATAATAATAATAATAATAATCGCAAAGATCGTGTTAGTTTTTCTTTGTGGAAATTCCTCGTTCTTTCGAACTTCACAAGTATTGAAAATATTGGATTTTCTTCTCGAGTATTTGTTTTACTTTTCAATATTTTTTTTTCAAATATATTTTATCCTTTTTTTGATTTAATTTGCCGTTTTGATATATGTTCTATTTCAAATATTACTAAAGAGCAGCTTGGGCGTTCTTAATGGTATGTTTCAATATCGTTTTTTTTTTTTTTTTGATTATTTTTTCTTCCGTGTTAGTATTATTGTTGTCGTTGCTGTTCGTTTTGTGGCGTCCAAAACCATAAATGCTTGAAGAAGCCCTTAGAGATTTTTGTAAAACCTTCACGTCCGCCTCTCGCCAAATTATTGTGTGATTTAAGCGAAGAAAATGCGCGGATTCCTTTTGTTTTCTTAAAATTGGCTTGACTGCTGGTCTCTTTTAATTTCGAGTTAGTTATGTATTATCAATCGAAATACAAAATTTTCGCCAGTTGTTTTTTTTATAATAAATTTTATTATAAATCTTGAACATCTATTTACCTATTTCCTTAACAAATGATTTGATTTTTTGTATTAATTCTTGTAGATGAACTTGCTTCAATTATTTACATGTATCCCATGATTTGCATTAGGGTAACATAATCGAGTATTTTTTGCAAGTCAAGATATAGTACAAAATGCTTCACTGAACGGCACAATTTTCTGAAATTACATTTCATTTTTTATATAAGAACCACCGTGAGTGCTTCGAGGTAAATTTTCAACATTTGGTGAAAGTACCATTTATTAAAGGTTTTTCCATTCACGATGTCCGGACTTAAATGAAAATGAAACATTTGTATGTTTCATTTTCATGAACTGTTTCAAAATATAAATTTAAATTTTTTTCACTATTCGAATGAAAGGTGACATGACCCATTACATATGGAAAATAATGTCATTCATATGACCCCCATAGCTGCAGTAAGACTAATTTACCATCACTTTATCGCATAAAACGACCTCTATTTCACCAAATTGCACATTCAATATTTTCTATTTAGTGTTCAATTGTTGCTGGCTTGTCGCTCTACACTTGTGACTTAACAAAACCCCACATAAAAGTCATAAGGCGCTAAATCGCACGATCTGGATGACTAATTGATAGAGCCATTTTTGGAGATTATTTCTTCAGCTATTATCAACTATCTGGATCTACTTTCGACGTTGAACATGTCCATACCATTTTAATTGCGATTCATCCATAAAGTTGATTGAACACCCAATTAACCTCGTCTCCACGTATTTTTCAAAGTTGTATGGGCATTTCATCAGGTCCAGTTTGACAAATAGTAATACTTAAGGTTTGTTCCAACAAGCCCTTTATGACGAGTTCGCGAACACGTGCGGACACAGACTTGTGCGCATGACTGGTAAATGAATTAGTACGAGAACTTATCAGAAATAGACCTTTGTTGGAACGCACAAATTTACAGAGTGTGATTTGTGAAATATACATCAACAAAAAGACAGGTAATCCATTATTATTTTGATATATTACAATACTTGTAAGCATTTTAAGAACTAGTAGATTTTACAAAAAATTTTTCAAATATAATAATCCAAAATAAAAAAACATATTAGAACCTCTACGTCATCAGATAAATAGGAAAATGATGAATCCACATCCGTTTCTCAGTCACTCATGTTAATTCTTAGACACAATTGTGCTAAAATATTAATGTTAAATATTATATGGTTACATTTAAATATTAAATTTATATCACATTTAAATATTGCACAAAAAACGATACATAAAACAACAAAAAATAACCTGATTATATTGCATAAGTAATTTAATATTATTGTATTATATTATATAACTTAAATTAAATTAAATCTTAGCTTTATTGTATATCCAAAATCACACTCCTGAATTAAAAAAGAAAACCAACTCGCAGGTGCTGACCAATAGTTTTCGATACGAGTCAGGGATAGTTTTGACAATCCTCCGACTTGTTCGTGTATCCGTCAGTGAAATCGTTGGAACGCTTTTGTAACAGTACTTGGGATTGTCAGTGACTCTGTAGGAACGAAATATTTAAAATGCGCAGGCGTGTAACGTCCTTCTGATTATCACAGAAGCTGTTGGAACAAACCTATAATGTTGTCCTTTATAACTCATTGAAATCCAGACATCCTTGGTGGAAAACACTTTACTAACAAAGTAATCCCTTAATAACCACGAATATTAAGATCATCTTATGTGTTATGAAGAAGGTGAAAAGTAAGAGGTAAATCCAATTTGTATTGACAAAATAATGAACCAGTTCTTCCGTGATCAGTAAAAGCTGATTCGCCGCCAACTAATTTGATGTTGTTTGGGTTGTATTGGATTTAATACTAAACCGGCCTTTGCTCATTTGAAAGTCCAGTAGTTTTCGTTGATACTGTCGTAATTTTTTTTTTTTTTGAATTTTGGCTCTGACCAGAGTTGAACTAATCGACACTCTATCTTGAGACATTGGGAACCTCTATTGCCAAAGAGTATTCAATCTCTTCGAGCACCTTGTGCCGGAATGGAGATAAAATTTTTTGACAGTTTTCTACAATTGGATGATTTTTTTTGTCTTAATTGAGCGCCCTTTTGACAAGTTGATTTAAAAACTATGCGAGACATAATTTTGAAAGTTTTCGTCATATGCCATGCGTTTTGCGTTGTGGGAGATGGGCTACTATTTTCCCGAGAGAAAAAGTGATTTAAAAAATGCGAGTCTAATTGTTTTTAGATATCTATTAGAGTATGCTTTTTCTACTCTTGTTCCAGGCTAATTTTTTTTGTAGAAAGTTCAAAAGTGTAAGTGTCTTCTTTTTTTATTTATGCGCTTCACCGAATACCAAATCCGCCCCTCGCGAATATTAAAACTTTCAATTTTTTTCGTTCGCAAATAATGCAAATCGTCAAACCTAAGAATGTTTAAAGATTATGGCATCTCTATTTATGTTTCTTCAATTTTTTTTTTATGGAATATAGTTCAATCATTTTTTTGCATCAAAATTTGCAGTTCGTATAAAATTTTCAATCTCCATTGTTTCTTTCAACACCCTAGTACTTCTGTTGTAGATTTGGGTCCGTATCGATCGATGGTCAAAGGAACTCTAAGAAGAAGAAGAGAAGCGATTGTCCTTTTTTAGTTCCATCAACAAATAAATTGTGTATGCCAATCTCACCCTAGAATCCTTAGGGGTTGATTTTAACAACCTTATTGCATTTGTTCATTCATTCTTTTCCGACCTCAATATTTTCTTCGCTTTTCCCGAAGATGAATTTTCTGACGTTCATTATAGACGCAAATCGTTATCACTTGGGTATTGAGTAATGTTCTTTTTTTAGTTTTCTAAATTTAGTAAAATAGCAATTAATGCAAACAAGTTCATATTTTATCATGATTTTTCTGTTAACAGCAATTATTTTTTTTTTTTGCTTTTTGTGATGGTTCAAATTGTGCAAGAATAGTTAGAACCCACGAATGTTTAGGTCTTCCAACTTTTCCATGATTGTAACGGATATGAAAAAAATGAAAATCCTTTTCATTTTATTACTTTGTTTTATAACAATAGCGGTTTTCAAAGCCGTAATCTCGAATAGTGGTATTTTGAACATCTAGATGGTGTTTTTTTTACATAGCATACACAGGTACAAACTTCGTAACAATCCCCGAAAATTGTGAAAATAGTCATGTGGAAAAGTTATCCTCTTAGCGAAGAATTATAAACTCTTGCGTTAATCCGGATGTAACAGTTGTCCCCAGGGGGTATCGCGTAGATAAGAAATTATTTGTTTTTATGCAAACATCGTTTAAAGCTGTGGTTCCTAACCTTTTATGTGTGCGAGCTTCTTGTAAATCAATTCTCCCAATTGCAAGTCTGTATAAATCCAAACCAATCATTTACATTCATGGTCCCCCTTTCCTATTCTTTTTTTCTTCTTCGATATTTAATTTTGGGAATTGCCAATACATTATTATTAATTGATTATAAAACTAAGCGTAGAACGTAACATATAGGCACTTACCAGGTGTGCAACCTTAAAACGGCTGTTTTTTATTTAGCAAAACACAATAATTAACGCAGAAAAGTGAAAAATATTTTATTCGAAGTAATTGCCCTTGCTGGCTATACATTTTTCCCATCTTTGAGGAAGATTGTGGATTCCACCCCAAAAGAATTCATCCCCTTTGGATAAGAACCACTCATCGAGCCATTTTTTAACATCTTCATAAGAATTGAAGTGCTGCTCAGCAAGTGCGTGTCCCATCGACGCAAACAAATGGTAATCTGAAGGGGCCAGATCAGGAGAGTAGGGCGGGTGGGGTAGCAACTCTCAGCCAAGTGCATCCAATGTATCCCGGACCAATCTTGCTGTGTGTGATGGTGCGTTGTTGTGCTGGAAAATGATACCCTCATGCCGATCCGCGTGTTCGGGTCTTTTTTTGCACGATTCACGATCCAATTCGATGATTTGTTGTTGGTAGCGTTGAGTATTGATCGTTTCACCAGGTTTCAACAGTTCGTAGTAAAAAGGGGGTGCCCTTCTGGTCCCACCAAACACACAGCATTGTCTTTTTTCCGAATCGATTTGGTCTAGCAGACGATGATGAGGGTTCTCCGGGGTCCACCCACGATTTTTTGCGCTTAGGGTTTTCAAAAAAGATCCATTTTTTATCGCCAGTGACGATTTGATGCAAAAATAATTTTCTCTTGTGCCGATCAAGCAAGATTTCGCACGCGGTCTGGCGTCGTTCCATCTGTCGATCGTTCAATTGATGTGGCACCCACTTTCCAATCTTTTGGATCTTTCCCATAGCAAAAAGGCATTTCGAAATTGCTTGGTGGCTAACATTCAACTTCGCGGCAAGTTGTTTCTGCGATTGGGTATCGTCTTCGTCCAATAAACCTTGCAATTCGGTGTCTTCAAAAACTTTTGGTCGATTTTCGCGCTTCTTGTCGGTGACGTTAAAAATTCCGTCTCTGAATTGCCGAAACCACGCTCTGCACCGAGTTTCACTAAGAGCACTGTCGCCATAGACCTCCACAAGAATTCTAAGCGCTTCGGCGGCAGATTTCTTCCAATTGAAGAGGAATAGCAGTGCTCCCCGCAAATGCTCTTTATCTGGCACAAAATTCGACATGTTTATCCTGATGAAAGGACCCGTTATTGTTCGAAATTGCTGATTTTGTCTTTTGTTTACTAATGGCAAAGATCAAAGCAATGAGAAAAAATGGCAGGCAAGGTTGGCTGATGCCTAATGCGCGCGTACTGCCATCTATTAGAAAACGGCCGTTTTAAGGTTGCACACCAGGTAATTGATTTGAATGAATTGTTTATTTTCTCTTTTTTTTTAGTTTCAAAAGCTCAGAATAGGATAACTATGCAATTTTTATGAGTAGCAAAAAGCCAACAAAGAGAACTCATGTTAATTAAAAATGCTTAAGATTGGCGGAAACACCATTCCCAATAAGCATAGGGACATTATATTGGAAGTTAATATGCTTTGTAACGTTACAAAATTTAGTAAATCATATAATAATGGGTCAGTCACACACTAATCCTATTTATATATTTTAGATTTTTTGAAGTCGAGTTACTGGACTAGCACAAACGTTTTATTGACTTCTACTATTTGGTTTTCTGCATAATTATTTTAATTTCGTTCCTTTTTGGGTTTCTTTTAACCACAATGCAGTATATTGACCAAGTCTCGCCGTGTACAGAGAAAAAGGGAAGATTTCCTTGAACGGAATTACGGATTACGATATGATTCCCGCCAATGAGAAACTAGTACCTAAGACTGGCACACCTGAAGATACACAAAGTAAAATGCTCTGTGATTATCAAAAACCGAAACAAAATTTCAAGGACAAGTCTTCTGAACAAAACTAAATTAATAAAAAGCGTCATGCTGTAATTTTTGAACAAAAGAAGGTTGTGGATATTGTAAAAAAAAATTGCGCAGTTGATGTGGTAATGGGATGCTCATCTGGCACGCAAATATAATTATTGTTGTACCACAACAACCAAGGCATTACAAAAGAAGAAAGGGAAGATTAAGTATCAATTGACGAGATAACAAAACAAAATTATTATTGTTAGCTGTAGAGGGCCGAAGAAGGAATGTTCTGGGGCAATAATTTGCGGAATAAGTAGGAAATGGGAACCATTTTCATCAGTAACTTTATTGCAACTGTAACTTGCAATTTGTCCAACTACCACAGAATACTTTTGTAATTCTGGAGGAATACAGATCGAGAAACAATGGTTTAAATCTTGGATTGTGTTGCGTATAACATACATTCAGTTAAACAACTTGCTTTAAATGTGTCGTAACAGCGCTTGCCAAATTCGTTATTCAACTTAACTGATATAAAAAAAGAAACATAAATAATGACTAAAAAATTTACATTGGCGTGAGAGATAACTGGTGGTTCTTCAAAATAAAATAATTCCGTTGGTATTCTCGGATGTAAAAAGAAATTCATAATTTCACCATCCGAAGAAGCTGATAATAAAAAATTGATTTTTCGAGTAATTCAACATTCCAGGTTCTTCTGCTATTGGAGTATTATTTGGGAAATGAAGAAGCTATCAGTCGGATGCAAGTTATACAGAAATCTACAAACGTGCAAAAATTGAGTGCAGTCCACCATTGTGCATTTCTGTACCATGACATTTCAACAAAATGTGGCTTATAAAAAATAACTAATTTTAAATACCAATAAAGGAAAATTTCTAGTGAAAAACTTTTTTGAAATTCAATTAATTTTAATGTAAGCTTGTACCAAAATTTGAATTTATTTTGATTAATGCTCGGTGATGTTTGGTAGGATTTGGGCATGCCCAATTATTTGCTGTAGCGATGGTGTCTGAAGTATCACCTTTTGGCTTAAACCCAAAACTATTCGATTACGAGTTCTTTCTTTAATTTCTTCGAAAGAAAACGAACACCCTAAGACTATAGTTGATGCAATTGATGCATTTGATCCGGTTCGATAAAGGACCACATTTATTCGGTTTCAAGTACCAAATTGTGTTTGAAGGCGAAGCATCAAATTAGACATATTTTGAGTTGCAATAAAAAATTATGTCGTGCGATTTCTTTTCAAACCTTTTTTAATTTTCTCCTCAACTTCTTCGATTTGTTTATATTTGTATAATGGTATGAGAGAACTAGAAAAGCGATGAGTGATCGGAACCTGAATGATGGACAATGAGAAAATCGCAGAGATTGGAATCTAGGCATTGGACAACGTCGAAGAACGTTTTAAACCGATATAGATATATTAAAACTTGTGAAAATGTGAAATGGACAACACAAAAAACCCTCAATTTTGACTAATTAATTTTTTTACACTTTTTTTTTAATTTATACGTCGGCCTTTTTGTTATTAAATTATTCCATTCGGGATTAATTACTTATAACTAAATTTTTAACGGAAGAAATACCAAATTAAAATTTCATATGGTCCAAATAGCCGAGGGCACGCTAAAGAAGTGGTGGGCAATCTTTGGATCGCGACTTCACAAGGCGCTCCGAAGAGATTTGATTGCTATATATTTATCATCATCATTCTCCAATGTTTCGAATTCGGACCGTCCTTTTTTGCCCCAAAAAATAAGTGTGGGAGATAATTTACTCATTCTCCAATCGAAACGCCCCCATTGAACTGAGTTATTACAAACTAATAGGCAGTGCGCCACTTCTTGCTTTTAAATTAATTTTATCAAAATAAATATTTTGTTTTGTCAAGTAACTCGTTCGATGGGCTCCTTCAGTTAAAGCAATATTGCAATTTTTGTTAAAACTGATGTTCGCTGTTAAATAGCTCAATGCCGACGAAAAGACTATCAGTAATAGTTGCATCTGCAAAAAAAGTGTGACCACGAGTTATCACTTGAATTTGTTAGAAAGGAAATGATGCGGGCGTCGGTTCCGGGTAAATATGATGTGCGTCTTACGAGAGACGCTGGCTCCGCTGTGGCCGACAATTTTTGTGCCCTTTAGGTATGTAATGTTTGGGCATTCGGGTAGAACTTTTTGGAGTGTTGTTGAATTATCCAAATAGTTAAATGACAAAATCAACCTAAACAAAATGAAAAATTTTCTAATATGTTTACAATTCTTCAAGACTTTCTAGCGTGTAAGTGGTCTGCACTATTATGCATAGTCTTCTTCTTTTTCCTACTTCTATATAGGCTTGCGCCTGTTCCTTCTTCGGTACAACCTCATTCCGCCTCTAATTTATCGGTCAGAAAGTTTAAATAACAATTTTTGAATTAACTGCATTACAATTATTCCATTACAATTATTACAATTATTCCACATGAAAGAAGAAAGAGAGGGCGCCCAAGGAAAACATGGCACAAAGAGGTACATGAAGACATGCTAGCTAGAGATCTTCAAGAGAATTGGCACGACAGAAAACAGTGGAGACAGGGATGCGAGAGACGGCGACAGCTGTAAATAAACTCGCCTTATATATATATATACAATTATCTCGAAATTATGATCAATTAATTTTCTTCTAAATATATGTGTACGGCAGTTCTTCGGATCTAACCAAAGCATGTTACATAGAACACGTATATCTTGGATCTGATTTAAAGGAAGTCGATAGTGGATTCTGCCATCCAAAAATCTCGTTTTTGTATTATAGAATGGAAGAAAAATTTTACTAAAACAAAATGGTTTTTGTTTTTTGGGTTTGACTTCGGAACACCAGTTTTCTATTGGCCTTAATCGTTGGTGGTTCGTTGCCTGTTGAATTGGAACACGCAACAAATGCCGTAATGAATACGCCCGTCACATTTTCTTCGACAATGAAATATTTCATTTGAAGAAGTGTGCAGTAAAAGTATGTAGCTGCATCCGGAAGTCTTTGATTTGGTTACAGATTTCCCACAAAGGTATACGAATTATCTATCGGTTGCGTGGATGCTGAAGTAATGTGATTTCGTAATACCATATGTAATTTAAAGAATTATCTAAAAAAAAAACGAGCGTGATGATTTTATGAATTTCCTACGACGCTGTTGTTTGTATCAAAATTTGTAACCTTCTTCTCAATTACATATTTGTGTGTGCAGGCAAAGAAGTATGCGTAATTACATTAGATTTTGATTCGTGTCATGGTTGTATATCGTAAAAGGAATTTATTTTGAAAATTGGTGATGAATAATTTCAGATAAGTTGTGTAGAAAAAGTTATCCCTCTACAGCTGTTATATGGGCTTGGAACCCCAATTGCAAAATAAACGTTTTCTGTGAGAATATTTCGGCTTGTTGTTTGACTCATATTTTGTGTATATAGTTGTAAAAATAACCTTTTGATTTACGACTATACATCGCAACAACGTTAAATTATCATTATCATTTTCTCCTCCATTGATTTTTTCAAACATTAAACACCAAACATAATTCTAGAATCAAATTTTTTGTTGGCTTTGGACAAAAAATAATTTGGTTAGAAAACTGCGGAAATTTCCTAAACGAATCTGTATAAGGATTGTTAGGCATCAGCTTTCAGTTGAGAATGAAGTAGATAAAACATCATCCTTTATTCCAAAATGAATAAAAAATTTAAACACTGAACATTTTTCCATAAGTATTTCCTGCTATAGGAAGCGTGGCGCAAGTGGTTTAGTGTTTGGGCTGCTGCGCTAGCGAGGTGGATTCGAAGTGGTTCGAATCCCCGCGCCGACCATCGAAAATTTCACGCTCCTCTTCTCTTCGCAAGGCTGAGCACCTGGCAAGAGTAAAACTGCTCAAAAATTTCCTTAGAAATTGCCGTGGTTCGCAACCCACGTAAAACTGTAGGTGCCTTGAATCTTTGAAACACTACAACATTCACAACAAAGTTTCAAGCGGGGAAAACGCCTAAACCTGATACAGGTATAAAAAGGCGCCAACAACATTTCCTGCTATAGCCAATGGATAAAAAAATCCACACTGATTAACATTGTCTTTTTCTTTGACATGATAATTAATTTTTTACATTAATATTTAATGCCATGGCTTTTATTTTATAGGTGTTGAAATTTTCTCTATATGGTACACCCATTTTCTGCCAATTTTGTTGTGGTAGAGTCTGTTGCTGTCAGTTTACATCCAAGTAAATGAATTTTTCTACGAACCTTCTGATCTTGACTCTGTTTTGTGGACACGCAATGGCAGAACACGAAAGAGTTAATTTTTGAAAAATTCTTACTTTTTTTTGTGAGTCGAGTTTTAGGGCATTGTATGAAGGACTATGGTAGGAAGACCTGCATTCACTAAAAAAATTGTGCCTGCAATAGTATTATATAAAAGTATTCTGACAGCTGCACGAATGCGCATACTGAATTAAGATTTGTAGTTTGGTCCCTTCAAACATTGCGTTCTTACAGTAAACATTTTGGGCGACACATTATGTTGTTGGATTTGGAAAAACACAGTTTCTCTTGCGAGATTTTTATAAAGGGGCCAAGATCTACATCACCAACCATCTAATTTATTCAAAGAAGCGTTTTGGTTCATTTCTTTGAAGAAGTTCGGAAAATACCTCCAACTCGTTCGGTTCTTCGTAAACATAAAACGTTTTATAGATGAGCTGTTCGTAACGGCTAATTGTCAATTCGTATTTCTTCTCACAAAAAGTCGGCACACACTGTTACAGATTTGGAAGTGTTGTTTTTTGTGATTTAACTGGTGTTTTTTTTGTTGCAAAAACAATGAGGAACTTCTACTTG
The DNA here is from genome assembly GCA_036325965.1 of Sinopyrophorus schimmeli. Lineage (NCBI taxonomy): Eukaryota > Metazoa > Arthropoda > Insecta > Coleoptera > Elateridae > Sinopyrophorus > Sinopyrophorus schimmeli. The sequence goes on from JARFIZ010000186.1 coordinate 377,199, forward strand.
CTCTCGAACACTTAAAGAGAGAAGACATAGACATAATATTCGGCAACATGAGGCTACCATTCCAGCCCGCATACGTTGTTTTTCTATATCCGTATGTATATTAAAATTTTGTTTTCCCAATATTTTATATGTTTTTGAATTTATTTCATTCGTATTTTTTAAAGGATGAGGTCATGCCAAAGATGAATTGTTGATTACAATTCTTCAACTTATTTATACGTTAAGCTATTTCGCTGTGCAACGTGGAGTTCCTTGGAAGCAGATCAAAATACACATCACCTTTCTAATACCGCCAAACTAAAAGCATCATATTTTTATTGCTAATCAGTTTTTTATGCGCTTTCTAATCGTACTTCACGTTTGGACCATAATCGTTTTCTATTAATGTTATTGTAGAAAACCCATTTTACATCAGTAGTGATAATTCCTTTAAAAAAGGATCAATTTGTTTTCTTAGAGATGAAACATTCAATTGTTGTATTAAATGAATCTCTTTCAATCCAAATGTCAAGATTTTTTACAAGGCCATTTTTATTATTGTGTTTGTCACAAGTATTTTCATTAGTTTAGTTTATATTGCACATCATGCAACTTAACTTTACAATCTTTATTAGATCGCACGGTAATTATGAGGTAATCGCAATACTTTCTTGGTTTTAATATATAATACTTGGTTCTTTGTTCGCAAAATCTGTACTACATTCAACAAATAATTTTATAGCGATTTATTGACTATAAAATTTATTTGAAAAATCGAAATTGATAATTCAATAGAAGAAAAACAATACTCTTAAAAATGTTTTTCAATAACACTGTTCTTTCTGAATGATTAATCGACTCTTCCCTTTGTACTGTCTGCAAGGCGTTGTACAAGGTTTCCCATCCATCTTCCTCGATCAGAATACTTTATTTGATTTAAAAGCTGACGGGTTTTTTTTCTGGTTTTCGGAACATTGGCGTTAAGCCGGGATTTCAAAATAGGCCAATAGTCTTCTGGAAGATTTGCGAAATTGTCTGTTTTGGCAATCAAATTTTAGGTCGATCCACCTCCTGGTAAATTATCATTATAGCATCGACCAATATCAAAAACAATTGTTTTTAATGGTTCTTCGACCCTAAAATGTCGAACATTGTACAATTTTCCAAGTTCGATATTGTCGGAATAAAACTTGTATGTACACGCGGAAACGAATAATCTCTCTTTAAATTCAAAATAAAGCTCTACAAAAGAGCATATAGGCTTTTAAGTTTAACAGAAATTTTATATTGTGGGAAAATGAATACGGATTTTGCCGTGTATTAATAGTATTAGATTATCTTAACGTTTTACCTTACAGAGTTGATGTTTCAGGCCAATATGTAAAACATTTTGTCTTCAAATCAATTTTGTGTCCTATTTGGTTCTTCTTCATCGATAATTACGAAATCCTTTAGCAAGAAAATAAAAGCATTTTTTTTTAGATGTGCTTTACATAACGCTCTAGAGCTATTCATTGAAACAATATGGAAAAAAAGCTTTTCATTCTCCCATTTAAAATCTGGATTATTTTATTTAATAATGCTTTCTAGTTTATTTTTTAATAAATATTTTATTTTGAAATTTTCTATTGTATTTGTTTAAAACCCAAGTAATGGTACATCATTGCTTCAGTTCATTCCACTTTTTCAGGATACCGTCTAAAAGTTTTCTATTTGGATTTGTACTTTTTCCCTATTGAAACAAATTCTTATTTTCATTTTAAAATCTTTCGTAACAGAACTGGAAACTGTGGACTTCCAAGCGAAATTAATTTTGCGATACCTTTATGAATGGGTATCTGTGGGGGTTATCGCTAGCCTTCAAAGCGTTGTGCATTTTAGCATCCAATAGTTACGTTGTCCATTTTCGGGCTTTTATTGCCAATCTGATTATTATTTGCCCATCGTATAGTAAGAAATTTTTCTTTTCTGGGGTTCAAATCCGGGCTATTCGGGGGCTAGAACTCTTTGGTCCATAGAATGTCCACGTTATTCGATGGCCAGTTTTCGACTAAAAGTTTCATGTAAGCCGGTGCACCGTCCTGCTGAAAACACATATGGTCTCCCCGCGGCCCCAGTTTTTATCTACCGTACCCGAAGAATCGAATTATTTCTGTCGGCGAACGCCCAGCGCGAAGACCAGGTGATTGTTCAGGTTCTAGATTTGTACGTAACATTTCGGCCATTTTTGGTTATGACCATTTACTCTGTGCCCACAACTTGCCAGAACGCCAATAGCGATTTCTGGCGGAACACTATGTGTTGGGAAATTCAAATTGAAATTTGTCCGCCACCTTTTCTGAGGTCTTCCCGGTGGTCCATTGCTGTCTAGCTTTCCATTCAGTGCTTGTTTAGCTTAGTATTTAATTGTTATATCATTGAACGTGGTTCCCCCAATATCTTCTTGTGTCCCTACCGAATTTCACCACGTCTTCCACAACCATTTTGTTAAATCTCTAATTTGTTTGCTTGCTAACCACAATTGCAGATACACATCGTGGGTTGAATGCTGGTAATGAAAAAGGATTTTTTGCATTTCATAAATCGATAATTTCAATGTTTTTAGCTTGGGCGTACTTTTTTCCTCACGAAAGATTTCGGATTCAGTGAAGTACCCACTTAGGGACGTTTTGGTCACGTGCCTTTAACGTAAATCGGTTTGTAGGAGTAGAAGAAGTGGAGGAAACTTTTTCAAATTGGCCGATGTCACAGCTGTGTTTTTCTACAAATCGAATAGCGTTTGTTTCCATTTAAGAAAATCCGATCGGGTTTCTATATATACGCTTGAACAGGTTTTTCAAATTAAATTCACCCTTTTGGAAGTAAAGTGCATTTACCTATTGGCAGGGAGCGGACCATATGGTGGGGACACATGAATCGATTGTAGCGCTCGATGCGGCCAGAATTACGTGAAATCATGCTTGCGTTTATAATTTAAGAGTGAAAAGAGTACATACTTATGTTAAAAATGGTTCATAACATGATTATGTAATTATTTATTTGTAACGAAAAAATATTTTTTTAGCATTTACGGCTCACCCTGGACTCCGAAACCGACAGACACAATTTGCAGTGCACATTTTATCGTTTATTATTAATCTGTTAATAACATTTTTTTTAAATCTTAAAATATACAAATTTCATTTTAAATTGGAGTGCTGTACATGGTCGTATGTTTAATTTCGTCTACTTACATACAAACTAGTGTCATAAGGAGGTAAAGTTACGGACGTTTGTCTAATAACTTTTGACTTTATCAGGTAGCTTTGACCAAATTCCCGAAATTCTTTTACATCTCGCACATGTCCAGCGTCTACTAATAACTTGCTTTTATTCATAGTCTGAGGTTGAAATAATATTTTGTGAGATATTGCCTCAAATCCTGTTATTATATGTTGATTTGCACTTAATTTATTTTTGTAACTTATAGAAATTATTTGTTTATTTATTATCTGTTACTGGGGTCTACCATATACTTTTCAAGTACAGGGTTAGCGAAATTAAACTTCCGCTACTCGAAGGGCTCTGGAAGCTGTACTACTAGTCCGTAAAGAAAATCCTTTGGACAACAGATACTTTGGAAAATGCGCTCGAGATTTCCGTAATAAAAATTTTTAGTTTAAAAAATCGCCACTAGATGGCGTAACGAGTTATCCTATGAAGAAAAGACAACCTGAAATCCCGAAACACTGAAGGACTAGTGGTTTTACATAAAAAGAACGCAATAAGGACAATACCTCCTCCTCCTGCGTTCTCTTCTTGTCAGAAAAATCGTGACCCTATGAATGTCCATCGCCTTCATTACGGATTCGTCGTACAACCTCGCGCCATCCTTCTCTGTGGTTAGTTGTTTTCGTAGCTTCTTGGAGAGATTTACCAGTTAGTGCCTTTATTTGGTCCAATTACCGTTTTGGAGATCTTCCTCTTGCTCTAGTTCGTTCCACTTTGCCTTGTATGATTAGTCTCTCAAGGTTACTGCTGTCTCTTCGATTTATATGACCAAAGTATTTTAGTATACTTGCATTTACTCGACTAGAGAGGCGATTTGGGTTGTTGATTTCTTCTAAGACTGACACATTCGTTCTATATGCCGTCCATGGTATTCTGAGTAGGCGTCTCCAGACCCACATTTCGAAGGCATCTATTCGTCTTCTGTCTGCCATTTTTACAGTCCATGTTTCACATCCATACGTCATTATTGGAAAAATCAGCGCTTCTGCTATTGCCTTTTTTGTGTTCATTGTGATTTGTCTGTCCCTCCACACCTTCTGTAATTTAGTCATACACAACATGCTCGACAACGCACTCCATTCTGATTATCGCGTTTTCCACCACTTTTCACCCGACAACAGTATTGAATCCGTATTCAACCCGTATTGAATGACTGTGGAAACGTAGTAACAGTTGTCAAACGCTCCCGATATAAATTGTATTTCATTTGCATATATTGCTGAAATGTGCGCCATCTAGTGGCGATTTATTAAATTAAAAAATTTTATTTCGGAAATCTTGAGCGCATCCTCCTAAGTATCTGTTGTCCAAATATTTTTCTGTTCAGATTAGTACAACTGCCTCCAGTGCCCTTTGAGTAGCGGAAGTTTAATTTCGCTAACCCTGTACTAGCGCATGATTTTACGCTGTCGTCAGATGTCGTTTTCGTCGCGCTCCCTGCCAATACAGTCAACTCTAATATTTTGTATGCCTTTTTCAAGTTACTTCAGAAATTGAAAAACTATAATCTGGACGAAGTTTGGTTGATTTTGGATTACGCCAATATCCACAAACCGGGCAAGTGCGTGGCTCTTGTTCGGTCAAGGCACACTCGACTCGGTTTACCAGTATATTTAGATAAGACTTACTCGTTTCTGTGAAAGATAATTAATATTTTTATTTATTTATTTTTTTTTTTATTTAGTTTTACATGCTTCGACTGCACTGGTCATTAGCATGAACGGTTTTAGTGAGTTTTACAATTAAATGCAATTGTACATTTGTATCTCTTTTAAATATAGGAATAAGTTTTGATTATTTAAACAGTCATTATTTTTATTTCTTTATCACTAAAACTTTGTTGATTTTGAAGTACATGTTTAGAATCGGAATTAAGGATATCTCAAAACGTCTTAGATTTATGCGATGGATATCCACCTGGAATTACAAAAATATATTTTTTAAATATTGGAAGTAATTTAAAAATGCATGCATTACCTCATTAGCCGGTATGCGTGCCACCTTGTTACACCAGTCTAGGTTTACCATAACTGAAAATTTTGTAGGTCCTAAAATATGACAAAATATTTTTTTTATAAAACTAATGTTTATTTATCAATCACTAAGCAACTACATAAAAATTTCAATGTAACCAACCCCTAAAAAATAAATATTACTGTAAATCGAGTGTAAGAATCAAATTGTTAAATAATCGTTTCGGTAAAAGAAAAAAAAATAATTTTAAAATTTCAATAAAAATTTTAAATTTGATATGGTTTAAAATCTGCTCTTCTTATCTTTGGAGAACTATTCAAGTGTGACACCAAGCGAACATATAGCTTCCTCCTCTCGTTCCTCCTCTCGTTCCTCTTCGGCTTCTTTCTCTACCTCTTCCACCTCATATTCTTTCTTTTAGGACAAAATCCTGGTTATTGTACATGGCACCTCATTTTAATACTCTTCCGTGGATGTTGAGACCCAACTGTCCCGCCACCTTTTCTGAGGTCTTCCGGGTGGTCCTTTGCTGTCAGTCTTTTCATTTATTGCTTTTTTAGCTTAGTATTTTATTGTTATTTTGTTGAACGTGGTTCCCCCAAGATCTTCTGTCCCTAGCGAATTTCACCACATCTCCCACAACCATTTTGTTAAATCTCCAATTTGTTTGGTTGCTAACCACAATTGCAGATACACATCGTGTGTTGAATGCTGGTAATGAAAAATGATTTTTTGCATTTCATAAATCGATAATTTGAATGTTTTTAACTTGGGCGTACTTTTTTCCTGATGAAAGATTTCGGATCCAGTGAAGTATTCACTGAGGGACGTTTTGATCACGTGCCTTTAATGTAAATCTATATGTTGGAGTAGAAGTGGAGGAAACTTTTTCAAATTGGCCGATGCCACAGCTGTGTTTTTCTACAAAACGAATAGCGTTTGTTTCCATTTAAGAAAATCCGCTCGTTTTTCTATCTATGGAGAGGTAAACTTTAGTCCTGATGTTGGCATATACGCTTGAACAGGTTTTTTAAATTAAATTCACCCTTTTGCAAGTAAAGTGCATTTACCTATACATATACCTATACATTTTGTACGACTTTTTCAAGAAGTTACTTCAGGAATCTGGACGAAGTTTAGTTGATTTTGAATAACGCCACTATCCACAAGCACGGGAAGTGCGTGGCTTGTTCGGGCAAGGCACACTACTCTGTTTGCCACTATATTCACCAGTGCTGAACTTCATAGAAGATTAATGCAAGCAATATGATCCTTTAAATCGTCAAAATTTGGCAAATGTAATTAATAACTATGTTGGAGGTGTTACGTCTACAAATTGTTTTGTCTCCAAGATCGTCCGTTCTGAGATTGGATTGCCACAGCTTTCCGTGTTTCCCTTTCTAGGGCCTTCCTTTTCATGTTTTCGTAGCTGTTGATTCCCGAGTCAAAATAATTTATAAAAAAATCATTTTTAATCAAATCTGTCACTATTTAATCTAAAGATGATGTTTATCTTAAAAGTTATATAATAAAATTTTTAATTTTAATTTTTTTTTAGTGTCCTTATATATTAAACTAATGCCTTGAGTATCTGAACGTAAATTTACAGATTCATTAATATCGATTAAAAAAACCATTTTCCTTAAATTTCTTTTATTTTTGTTCTGTTCGCGATGCAAAATAGAAGCTTGTTCAAATTGAAATTTATAACCACCATCAATAGGTATACAGTTTTAGTTGAATTGAAAAAATTTCTATTTTTACATGTTGTTTTACATGTTTTTTTATATGTTTTGTATTAATCCTTCATGGAGTTTTTTATTAACTTAATTAATATGAACCACTTGAAGTATTTTATATTCTTCTTTCATAGAAGTAGAGTGTGCAATAGGTATAGAACCATACTTATTGCAGTTCTAGAGTAGAACACCTTTCAAACATCTCTTGGGACTATCGATAAAAAGACGCCAATCATTTGGTTGGTATTGCTGTAAACCTATCTTCTGCAAAAGATCGTAGATAGTTGCATTCCCAAAATCAATATCACGGGAAAAATATGGTAACATTTTCTTTTCTCGGTTCCGATAAGAAGTAATTTTTGTTCCTAGTGTAAGTAATTTTTTTTATTTTAAACGACATGCCAATGGTTCTGAGAATTGTTTTATTATAAGTACAGAACTTTTTATGAATTTTGTTTGAACTATCTTGTGGTCATAATTCATGCTGAAACAATGTTTATCTGTAGGTTTCATTGTGATTTATTCAATTTTGGTGCAACTATTGCTTTTTGTTAGTTTTTTTGGTCCACATCGAAGTTTAGACGATTTAGGATGATACCATTGTACTTTCTGTTAAAATTAGTTGGCATTATTTAACAATGAGAAAGACTAAGGCACTCCCAGGGTCTGAAGGGTTCAAAATGGACGTATAGAAATATGTATGAAAATCTAACTGAGAAATTGATAAATCGATCTGTCGTTCGTATACGTGCGTGGATTGCTACATTCACAATAAAAGCCTAAAATCATAGGCTAAAGAAGCTGGGGCCACCGCCAAATCTTGGCCGACTAGCTAAGAGGAGAATTGTTCCTGAAACTTCACAATCCACCAAAGGTCGCTGCGCAGTCTTTTTAAATTAACGTTTAGAAAGTGGCAATATGGAACATAACATGAAAACTTTCGAAAAGTTTGAAAGATGCAAAAACATACGTTCCAAAATGAAAAAATGAAAACAACAGAAAATCACAAATAAAATGTTGGAACCGATACTTCAACTAAAATAAAATCGTACTTGCACAGACAAACATTTACAGGTGTTTCACTATTCAAAAGAATGTTTGTCGTACTTAATTTTTACGGTTCCCAATAACAAAAATTGTTAGGTCCTTATGTTTAATGCTTCTGTATATATTTCCTCTAACTGAGTGTAAAATTCTTCTATTTCATCGTTGTCTTTGTCCGCAGTTGGTGCATATGCTTGTATAACATTCATGGTACCTATCTTTATTTTCAGCTGCAACATCATAACTCTATCAGAGTAAGGTGTGAAAGTTAAAACTGACGCTGCAGTTGTTTTATTTAAAATAATTCCAACTCCGTATCGATGATGTGAGTCGTTGTTGCCCGAGTAGTACATGGTGCTGTTGTTTAAAGTGCACGAACCATTTCCTGGCCATCTTGTATCGCTGGCACCAAGGATGCTTACCTTAAGGATCCGAGAGAAATGGGTTGCCTAATATCGATAAAAATTTAGATATTTTGTATTTCGATTACCATTTCTAATTAACAATATAAAATGTTGTAAAAAAAATTAAATAGACCAATAAAGGATTGGACTAGAAGATATTATAGTTCATTTTGCACAAAAATGTAATGTAAATCTAAAAAAAAATAGCAAACCTACTTAAATTACAATGTTTTAAGGGGCAAAAAAGATAATAGTTTAGGCTGTAATTGTGCAAAAACTAGGCAATTTTATCAAATTTGAAATGTAATATGCTCTAGAGGCATCTTTTATGTATACATTATTAAAAAATTGTGTTTCAAAAGTGTCTAATAACAATTTGATAATAGAAACGCCGAGGCACTGTTCATGATCCCTCTTGATAGGGTTATGTTGAAATTTTTATTGCGGTTCGTTGTCTTCGCTAACCAAAACTTTGACTCTTATGCGTTAGATGGTAATAGCGCTGAACAGTTATATTTGAAAATTTTGTTTACCATTCAAGTGCTGGAAATTCCGACACCACATGTTTGACTAATGAGAATTACTTCTGTGATTTTCATTGACGAAAAAGCGATAGGTGTATTTATTATTTCTGAAAATTTAATTATGTTTCTTGCATATGTCCTGTTCTTAAGTAATGGCTTTAAATTGGCCAAATCAGGTAAAAGAAATTTCTTAGATCTTGAGCCTGATGAAGAAAAATATAGATTTCAAGGAGTTGCTTCATATCCTCAAGTTGTGGGGTAATGGCGCCTTGAGATGGCGTTATTACATCAGAAAAAAGACTATAATAATTAAAAATTACACTCAGAATTTATTTTAGGGTCTGTAATGATTACAAACATATTTGTATGGTTTTATATAAGAAATCGTTTAGGACTAGTAAGGATTGCGTAATAGCGCTATTCCTTGCGGTGTTGCCCGCGGAACAGATGTTTTCAGGTACGCTGAACGCAGATCGATAAAAATCGTAACAACGTAATGGTGTAATAATATCAATGCATTCATTACTCAAATATAAATCAATCCCTACAAAATATTAAACCATTTCATTCTAGTACCTGATGTTAGAAATGTTGTGTATTGCATATTTCTAATTACGCTTAGACAGAGTGTTATACACAGGATCGATCGATATTGAAGTATAAATGCAACTGGTTCTTATTCTGTTAATATTTAAAAAATAATTTTCACACCTTTCAACTCAATATTATAATAACAATTTTTAATATTAGTTATTTTTACATTTATAATAAGTTAAATGATTTTAATGAAACTTTTGTGCGTAACGTTTCCAATACTAAAATTACTGCAAATTTTAATTATTTATAAAGATAAACATTTTGAATAATAGCCAGCATAAAAAAATATATGTATTAGGGTGCTTCGTTTTAAACAATTATTTTTGCGATCCGCAGACAAAATATTGTTTTAGAACAGAAAAGAAATTTTCTCCAATTTTCAATCTTTAATTTTAATTCTAAGTGGTCGCCAATTCATTTTAAAATTTTTACATGCATTTAACACGTGAATTTATATATCTGTATCTGTCCTGCATTTTATAGAATTATCTTGTTCTTTACGGAAATTTGTAAAGAAAATATAAATTTTAAAAGTGCCCACCGTAGAGTCCAAGTTGTAAAGTGATTAGTTTATAAGATAAATACATTCCAACGTATAAACATTTAAAATATTTTTGTATTATCGTGTTAAAAATTCCATATTAAATTTTCAAATAACTGTTTATTTATTATTTTTTCACAACTCTTGACTGCAGACCTTTTTGTAGAAAATTTAATTTCCTCCAAAATTGCCATTTATCTTTTGCTATAAGTTTAGCCGTTTATGAAAAAAATGCCGTGAAACCATTCAAGTGACAGATCCAACTATGGAGCACTTTTAAAGATTGTTATTTTTCCTACAATTTTTCATAAAGAACACGACAATTACCTAAAATGCAGCAGATATATAGATAATTGAACAAAATGGTAAATTCACATATTAAATAAAAGTGAAAATTTGAAAATTAAATAATAACCAATTAAAATTAAAGATTGAAATTATGTGAAAATTTATTTTTTTGTTTAGAACAATATTTTCTCAATGGACCATAAATTAAAAAAAAATCGTTTAAAAACGAAGCACCCTATTATAGATGTTATACAAAACAAGGTTTTTAAACCTCAGGGGGGCCACCAAAAGGTATGGTAGGGATCACAATCTTCCAAAAAATAAAGCACGTATACAAATAGACTTTGATAAACGTTATAGTATGTTGTGAAGTGGTTGTAGGTTTTTGATTTTATTTTTTTGAAGATGTAAAGTTGAATTTTTTTAGAGCTAAAGATCATCCGTTTTTAAAAAAATATAATTTAGGATTTTGATAAATCAACGAGTTTTACACAAAAATTAATAAAACGTAAAACAGCCCAACTTCGAAGCTTTCGTCCGTTTTTCAAAATAATGATAATTGTATTAATCAAACGGCAAAGCTTGTGAAATTATCGTAGATTTTATTTTTTTGATATTAATTTTTATTAAATGGCTATCAAGCAATTGAAGTATGCCGATTTTGGTAAACATTTTCTGGCAGCACACATAGATAATAAAATAAAATAAATTTCGTTATCATCTGTTCCAAAATTGTCGATCCCTGCAAAAATATGCCCTTTTGAGAAAATATTTATTAAAGGTATGCAATTTAAATAGGTATTCACTTTGTATTCCCCATCATTTCAATTGTTCTAGAATTTGAAAATACTAAGCATGTTTAGTATTTCCAAAATTTAACTTTTTTCGTTCTTACCCCCTTATCACGGTGTATATTTTTACCACAAAATACTCTTCCGCGCTTAAAATTTTGTTCGTTATTTTTTAACCATAATTATAAATAATTTCGATATATAAAACGATTTAAAAATTTATATAGAAATTTTTTTTTTATTAAATATAATTGGACTAAAAAACATTAGTATCAAAGTATTTTCAACATTTATATACGATAAAATTATATAAAATGAAAACTATATTTAAAAATAATAAACATATCATCAGAACAAATAAAAAGAAATCCAGAAAATTAATCATTAACGCCCTTCTGCAATACTATAATTATTATTCTTTCATTTTAAAGAAAAAGTAAAAAGTATTTTACAATTTTATACACATATTTATGTTACTTTGTAATATTAATAAAACAATTCGCATTAATTAAGATTCATAACATAATAAATATGTGTTCTTAAATTTAAACTGGTTTTTGAATTGCGCGCCGACGCTTACTTTGCGCTTTCCGCCAAACCTAACAATCGAAATCGCATGAAAATTCTCTGAATATGTATAACATTTGAAATAATATTGCAAGTAATCAACTGTTTCCTATACCAAACTACATGTCGAAAATAGACGAAAGTATGCGAGTTTGATCGATAAAACGAGATATGCAGCAACTTATGTATTTTGAACGTTTTTCAAAACATCGTAAAAATCGATATTTTGCATCTCTATACAACTATCGTATTCAAGGCCTCGTGTTTGTCTAAAACTTCTGACAAGCGGGAGAGCCACCTAGAAACCAAAAGATATTTTTTGAGAGACTTAACTTAGCACTAAACCGCGCTGTAGTAATTCATTATTTCACCGCATCATGTTAAAATCGCTAATGTTTTGGATCGCCCCCTTAAGCCTTTTCATTTCTAATTCTGTTATTATTCAGTTTGCCCGGCGCGAACAAACTATTTGCATTCCATGTTCCGATTCTTACGTCATTTCTTGACAAGCTCACAACTTTGTACATAACTGTTCCCCACGGAGATCCGATTGGGGAACTTACTCCGGAATTAATTTTAGTTCTGAACACTGCCATGATTATGATGATGATTTAATACCAAGGATATCCATATGGATCTTTAATGCAGTGGTTTCCCCTTGCCTTCTGAATTCTTATGCCGTTGACTATTTAATATAGTTCTTCCGCCTTCGGGGCCAATTTCTTATCCCCAGGACAAAAGAGTGCCCTACCTCTACTAGCTCTTCCACCCGTAGCTGTTGGCCATTTGGAGGGGGATCGCTTATACCGGCGATTAGTCAGTGTGCTGCTTGGTCGGGGACTGATTATTCGTCTGAGAACTGGTTGTTCCAGCTTATATCGCAGCTAACCTTTATATCTAAAGGTCTTCCACTTATGCGCCACCTGTGACCCCGCTAGTAGCCTGCAGCTTAGCCCTAGCATATATACCGTTTACATATTCTTCGTATTATATTTTTTTTTGCATACTATAAAAAAGGTTTTTAAACATTTTTTTATTATTTATGTTAAAGGCGAAGAATAAGTACTTGTATTTTTATTAAATAAGTCAAAAATTTTTTCTTCAACTTTAAGGCCTCTCTACAAGTGAAAAACATATTTATAACAGAAAATATGGCAAACTCCAATTTATTTTTATCAATTTTATCCATTTATATCTCGAGTAACAAAGATAATATTGACGATAATTTTAACGTAATAAAATATGTCAAACTTTTTAAAACTAATTTTTATTTATCAATCACTAAGCAACTACATAAAAATTTCAATGTAACCAACCCCTAAAAAATAAATATTACTGTAAATCCAGTGTTAGAATCAAACTGTGAAATAATCGTTTCGGTAAGAGAAAAAATTAATAAAACTCCAATTAAAATTTTAAAGGGACGCCGATAGGTAAGGACCTATATCTCGATGCCAAGCAGTGTCATTAGCGATGGCCACGTAACCCGCCAAATTTGAAATTTGAATCGGCAAAAGATTTTGATTTTTGGAACAATGACGTATAAAGTGGCATGGAAATCCATCGATTTTAATCGATGCATAATGGTTCTTTCATGTCCCTATTCCCCTATACAAAAAACAGGGTTGCACCGAAAAACCCTTCTCACACTGTAATGTTGTTACTTCCTTTTAGCATTTGATTTCGGATTGCTTGAAGCAAAAGGCCGGTTCTCCAAATTTACGAAATCGTAGCTTTGTTTTTACTAAGGTATGTTTTCATGATGTACCAAACGATTAGTGTATTTGGTTTTTCTTTAAGAAAATCGTGGTATTCGCAGCTCCTGAGGTAAACTTTAGTCCCGTGTGCGTTTAACGAAAGTTGTGGCGAAGTAGGCACACGTTTGCATGATTTGGTTTGATTATGACTTGAACCAGAAGAGGGTTCTCCAAATTCACGAGAGCATTCATTGCTTTTGCTTCTATACAGAAGGATAGCATTTGTTCGCATGTAAAATTCATCGTTTTCGTCGCTCCTGAGGTAAGCTTTAGTCCCGTGCGCGTTTAACGAAAATTTTGGTGAAGTAGGCATATGTTTGCACGTTGTGGTTCGTCACTGTCATCAGTTTGGTTCTATACAGAACAAATAACATTTGTTCCCATGTAAAAAGCATCGTTTTCGGAGTTCCTGAGGTAAACTTTAGTCCCGTGTGCGTTTAACGAAAAGCTTACTCTAAATAACAAGCGAATGGTTTGATTTAAGAAATTTATCGTCTTTGAAACTACTGAGGTAAACTTTAGTCCCGTGTGCGTATTATGAAAATGGTCCGGAACTTATGTGCATATACCCGATATGTTTGAAAGCGAGATATACGTTCTGCAACTTTTGGGAGACCCTGCACTTTGTTCTATGTGATATTAAACGAATATGCGTATTGTGTTACTACATGTTGTGGTATTTGACGAACATGGGTTGTGAGGTATGTGAATCCATTGTAATACAACGTTGCTTATGAGTCGGATCACATCAAGTGGACTCCCCATTTACCACTTGATCATGAAAATTAAATTAATGCATTTTTTTATAAAGTAGTCACTACTAACATTTAATTCCCAAAACAGTTTTTCGAAATTTTCATTTTAACAAATTTTTTAACAATGAAAATTTCTAGTACTTTTAATTAAAAAATCGATTACATATCAACCGTGAAAGATAAATTGATGAAATTTTCAGGATTTATTGTTGAATGTCTATATTTTGTTAAAATGGTGAAAACTCAAAATTATTTATTTATTATCCTATTGTTTATTAATTTTTAAATAAACAAATGAAAATTTTAATGGCTTCTTGGTCGAAAATTAAAAGTTTTTTTACTGATTTTATGCGTTATACATTTAAGTTTAAGATGCACAAAAATAATTTCACTGCTCGCGATTAATTTAAACAATATAAATTTTTTTATGAACGCGCGCTGGGCGCTGTCAGTGTAGCGTGCTGCCGAGTACCTCTGAATTTATTCTAACTCCGGTCGGTCGGAACTAAAAATAACAATCAAAAAAATTTATTATTCAATCAATATTATTTTTTTAAGTATAGGTAATTTAGTAAACAATGAAATAACGTATTATTTTATTAATTAACTAAGACAGAGAAAACTAACAAACAAATTAAACATAAATTTTGGAGAAACCCGTTATTTTTTAAATACTCCCCGGATGTGCATCGAAATTTGATTGCAGATTATGATAGTACAAAGTTCACTGAGTTTTACCATTGTTGAAAAAATTTTGTAGTGTTACGGGAACATGGTCAAAATCACATTAGAGGTTTTGTCGATGTCGAACTTAAATCTGCATTTTTCGATAGGAATACTGTTTCATACTCATAATGAAACAATGTTGAGAAGATATTATGCAAAATGTTAGAAAAAAGATACATTTATTCAAGAAAAGTTTAAGTATAGTCAAACCTCCATAAGTCGAACCTCGATAAGCCGAATTTTTAATAACTCGAACCTGTTTCCCTAGAACTTGCATATTTCATTGTTAATATTTTTATATCGATAACACGATTAATTTTTAGCTTCCCTTCAACTTCGAATTATCGAAGTTCAACTGTATATAAGAAAAGTCGCTACAATTCTTCCGCTTCGCTGACTTCGTCACCACTCGGCCAGCAGCGCTTACATGCATATCACTGTTTTTCGGCAACTCTTATGCATTAAATTTGGACTTTGCAACTTTTCCACATTTCACTTCTAACAACATTTTGACCATGTTCCCGTTGTCGCAAAATTTTTTGCGACCTTTTGTTGCACCCGTCTTTCAACGTACTAAAATAATCTGCAATCAAATTTAGGTGCACATCCGGGGGTTTTTTGCCGTCTCCTTTGGAAAATTTATAAGAATATTCAAAAAACGTATATGTCAGCTTGGAAGTGCCGGGATTTATAATTATAAACACTACTCCTCCTGTTTTTCCACGCAAAACCAATTTTTTTGTGGCAAATGTAATTAAACAAATTAATGTTAAATTACTATTTTTATTTTTGAGTTTAACTCAATATTTAACAAAAAGGTGAATTTTTCTCGGGAGACGTTATGTCTGGACGTTTTCAATTTCACTCGTAAACTAAACTAAAACTGTTTTTTTTTTAATTTCCCTGGTGATCTTTTTATTTTGTTTTTTCACAACCCTCCAATCTAAAACAATATCCAAAAATCCGCTCATTTGTTTTTGTTTTTTTTTTGTGGCTTGGAGGAAAATTTTCAATAGTCACCCTTCTTTGATTTTGAAAAAAAGGCTGAGTATGCCCATGAGCGAAGTCTTAAAGCCCCTCAGAAATACGTATTTCATATCAATCTGAAATTACAAGCATAATTTTTAACAAAATATTACAAATAAATTCAATATGCATTACCTGATGGACTGCTGTACTTTACGGATTAAAAGGAGACCATTCGTGGTTAGACATAACCAATTTTTTTTGTTTTTTTTTTGTTTTTTTGTGCTCTAGTTTATTTTATTTATTATATCTTTAGTATTGATTTCAAATTATTTTATATACAATTTTTTTTTAATTATTTACATTATGAAAATCAACAACCTCTTACCTAGCAACCGTAACCTTTTTTTTATGAAAAAATAAAATTTTATGTAATCCTACAGTGGCTTGGAGGAAAATTTTCAATAGACACCCTTCTTTGATTTTGAAAATAAGGCTGAGTATGCCCATGAGCGAAGTCTTAAAGCCCCTCAGAAATACATATTTCATATCAACCTGAAATTACAAGCATAATTTTTAACAAAATATTACAAGTAAATTAAATTAAATTTCAATACATTTCAAATAAAGTATTATAATTTGTTTATAACTGTTAATTATAATTATTAGCAAGAAGTACTATAATTGTACAATAAATAACAATAGGTTTATTCAATAAATTTAAATTAAATAATTCAACTACTATTTTAGTTATAAAACTGCAAATTACTCAAATATCTTTATATAAATAACACAAGAACTTTTATTAAGCTATTTCAATCATTATAACAATTAATTTAGTAAAATATAAGCTAATAGTAGTTAATAACAATGTGTTACTAGCAATTCTGATCGAGATAATACTAATTTACCTGAATTTTGGGTCCAAAACATGGTGGGGACAAAAACTTCTTAAAAATTACCCAAATGTTATGGAATGTTATTGATAATATAATAATTACATCGGAATCGTTTTCAAATATTACAAAGCAATAATATACAAATAAATATCTAAAAAATTAATGTAAGTATATTCTTACAACATTTATACAAAGCAGAAATCGCATAAAACAAGATTTAGTACATAGTTTGTATAAAATAGCTAAAGATACATTTTTTTTTAATTTATAAACCAAATTCATTAAGACAACAAATCACCTTCGTTAATACTTTTGAACAGAAAATATAAAAACTTGATTTACCTTGTTATTTAACTAGGCACCTTCTAATTGTTTAATATTCTTTTACTATAATTTAGAAGTGCAATTTTCATTGAGAGATAAATCAGTGTTATTACAGTGAACTTTGAAATTAATAAATGAGTTGATATTTACATTTAAAAAAATTAATCACTATACAATAAATTTAAAAAAATAATATAATTAGCTAATCTATGTTGTTTGTTTAATTCTATTGTTTAACAGGAAACAAATAATTCAATTCTCTTCCGAAACGTCTCCCATAAATTATAAATAAAATGTCTCTCTTAATTCCTCGATCAAAAACAAATAGTTTAATAAGAGCTCCATCAAGATGCTTATTAGCATTTTAATTCTTATTCTCTTCAGTAATTCTGGATGCTCGGGCATGACAGTGGTAAGTGGCACAGGTGTCCTATTCTACAAATTCGTGATGC
Source organism: Sinopyrophorus schimmeli (assembly GCA_036325965.1). Taxonomy (NCBI): domain Eukaryota; kingdom Metazoa; phylum Arthropoda; class Insecta; order Coleoptera; family Elateridae; genus Sinopyrophorus; species Sinopyrophorus schimmeli. The sequence goes on from JARFIZ010000186.1 coordinate 394,796, forward strand.
CATCCTATTTCTTCAGCCCCAACTGATTCGAAGTCACAACTACCCTGTGGAGGAGCACAAAAATATTAAAACTGAAGATAATTACTTATTAGACTTGTATAGAATACCTGATCGAAGAGGCGCTCAAAATGGGAGTTCCAACAAACCACCCGTCCTACTAATGCATGGCCTTTTTGGCTCATCAAAAGATTTTGTACTGATGGGCCCTTCAAAAGGCTTGGCTTTTCTTCTCGCAGATCGGGACTTCGACGTCTGGTTGGGTAATGCAAGGGGCACCACCAGCAGCCGAAAGCACCTCAAATACAACCCCGATGTCCATCCGGAATATTGGCATTTCAGGTGTGCCTAGCTTCCGGATAAAATGGCGTCGAAAAATCTAAAAAAAAAATTGGTTTCAGTTGGCACGAAATTGGAATGTACGATTTACCGGCGATTTTTGGCCAAATCCAAAGGGTTACCGGAAGAAAAATATTTTACATTGGGATCTCGCAAGGGGCGACTGCTTATTATGTCTTAATGTCGAAGAGAACCGAGTTGAATAGTAATGTCACTCTTATGGTGTCTTTGGCCCCCATAGCTTATACGAGGAAGTTTTTCAGCCCCTTCGTTCGGCTTTTGGCACACTTGGAACCTTTATGGACGGTGAGTATTAAGGGCCCCACAGACCTCGTTTTTTTCTGCATGTGTATGTCACCACATTTAAGAAGGACGGTTTTAATTAGGGATGGGCAAGTAAAAAAGATGGACATATTTCGAAATATCAATATTTTTGCCAAAAGTTTAAAAGTATCTCAAAGTATTTCAAAAACCCCTTAGGATCTTGTACAACAAACATGGCATTTGCTTTTGTAAATTGTTGGACTTTCAAACAGTTACATGAAAGGCTGTAACTATGATTCTAAAAAGAAATTATTTGTAGTTGTATAATTTTGATTTAAATTTTATGATTAATTTTAGTTTTATGTTTTAATTTTATTTAAGATGTCATTATATATTAAACTAAGGCCTTGAGTATCCGAACGCAAATTTACAGTTTTATTAATTTTGATATAAACCATTTCACTTAAATTTATTTTATGTTTATTTTGTTCACGATGTAAAATAGAAACGTTTTCAAATTGGAATTGATGTCCAACATCAAAATGATGCGTAGCTAATGCTGTTTTGTTTGGTTTAACATAATTTATATTTTTACAATCATTTTTATGTTGTTTTAATCTTTCTTCAAGTCTCTGATTTGTTTGACCAATGTAACTACTTCCACAGCTACATGGGATTTTATAAATCAAACCAGATTGTTGAAGAAGAGGAATTGGATCTTTTAATTTGCTATAAACTGTATTATTTGTTTTTATATTATAAAATGCTAGTTTTCCACCTCTTGGTCTAATAAAACGATCAATACTACTGGACAATTCTTTGATGTAAGGAAATTTAAAGTATGTTGTTATTTGTTGGACATCTTTTTTGTTATTTACCAATTTATAATTATTTATAAATCGATTAATGAGTTTTATAGGGTACTTATTATTAATAAGAAGATTTTTTATGCGTAGTATATTATCTTCATAAAAATCTTCATGGCTTAAATGTAAAGCTCTATCCATAAGACCTTTAATTACACCTATCTTTTGACTCATTGGGTGATTGGAATAGTAGTTTAATAATCGCCCTGAACTGGTAGGCTTTTGATACCAATTCGTTTTTAATTTTCCATCTGAACATCTCTTTATTTTTACATCTAAAAAACAAAGAGAACAATTATCTTCAATTTCCATGGTAAATTGAATTCTTGGATGGAAGTTGTTGAAACTTGATAGTGTGAGATCAACTTTATCTTTAGGAATAGCCATAAAACTATCATCTACATAAAGTTTTAAAATTGGAATTTTGAAAGGTAAAGTTGCACGGAGAAAAAATATCTTTATAAGAACTATCCGTGTCGCTATTTTAGCTATACGTAGTATATCTTTCACTGGGATACGCCGTATAGCTAATTTAGCTATCCAGAGTTTCCTTATTGCGGATATTCAAAGTGACATTTCGTCAGAACAACGATTCGATTGGCTAATTTAGCAATAGGTCGGGTCTTTATTAATATTTTTGTGTATCACGTCATCCTGTAACATTTCTTGTAATGTTTTCCTATATTCATCCTTATACATAATTACTGTTCCATTCCCCTTATCAGATTTGATGACAATTACATCCCGATTAAAAGACAAGAATTTTTGTGTCTCAATAATATCTCTACTAAATTGATCTAGATGTTTAGGTTCTGGTTTTTTATAAAAATTATTAATTAAATTTAATACCTTTGAACGTAATAATGTACGTTCACTATCAATAAGTTTCCATCAGTTTCTTTTGAAGGTAGATTATTGATGCAATGTGCTATGTCTTTAATTAGGATGACAGCATGTATGTCACTTTTCTTCGGAGGTAAACCGAATTTCAGATCCACACATAAAATTCTTTTTACGTTTTCGGGAAGTTGTAATTTGGTATAATTTGAAATACTACTCTCTTCATGAGTATTTACTTTAATTACAGTTGAATCGGTGACCAATCTATTAATTTTGCTCAAATTTGTTTCCTTAATCATCACGAACTGTTTTTCATAAAATCTTTTTTTTTTGTGTGCCAGTGTTATGAATAAAATGTTGTTTACTTATACCGGAAACAGCAAATCTCTGATTGAATGCATTTAGACGGTTATTTTAAAATATTAAATTCTCCAATTTTTTCCAAATAGAAAACATCAATTGAAGTTTTTGATTTTAAAGAAACATGATTAATATACTTAGACAAATCTAATTGATGCGAGGTATGTGCACATTCAGAGCTTGAGCAATGAACGACGACGGGTGCTCATTTCATCTGGTTTCTCAAAGCGAGCAGATTCACAACAATTTAGACCATTAAATTAGACGAAAAATTTGTCGAATAATTTTAATCGTTCCCTCTCACTCGTATTGACGAGATTGTCGTATCTTCTCGCTCCCTTCCACTCATTGATATGGTAAATACGTTTTTCGAACATAAAATCGATATTTACTGAATTAAATTAAATTTTTTGTTTTGATAGAGCGAATAATATATTAGACGAATGTAAGAAATACGAAGATGTGCGCATTTGAGCGAAAAGTGGCACATTTCCGAGCGAGGGAGGCAAATGAAGCGCGACGCGGAGCGGCGCGCTTCATTTTCCCGAGATCGGAATGTGCCACTTTGAGCTCAAATGTGCGCACTCGGTTTTAAGCACGATTCACAACAATTTAGACCATTAAATTAGACGAAAAATTTGTCGAATAATTTTAATCGTTCCCTCTCACTCGTATTGACGAGATTGTCGTATCTTCTCGCTCCTTCCACTCATTGATATGGTAAATACGTTTTCGAACATAAAATCGATATTTACTGAATTAAATTAAATTTTTTGTTTTGATAGAGCGAATAATATATTAGACGAATGTAAGAAATACGAAGATGTGCGCATTTGAGCGAAAAGTGGCACATTTCCGAGCGAGGGAGGCAAATGAAGCGCGACGCGGAGCGGCGCGCTTCATTTTCCCGAGATCGGAATGTGCCACTTTGAGCTCAAATGTGCGCACTCGGTTTTAAGCACGATTCACAACAATTTAGACCATTAAATTAGACGAAAAATTTGTCGAATAATTTTAATCGTTCCCTCTCACTCGTATTGACGAGATTGTCGTATCTTCTCGCTCCCTTCCACTCATTGATATGGTAAATACGTTTTTCGAACATAAAATCGATATTTACTGAATTAAATTAAATTTTTTGGTTTGATAGAGCGAATAATATATTAGACGAATGTAAGAAATACGAAGATGTGCGCATTTGAGCGAAAAGTGGCACATTTCCGAGCGAGGGAGGCAAATGAAGCGCGACGCGGAGCGGAGCGCTTCATTTTCCGAGATCGGAATGTGCCACTTTGAGCTCAAATGTGCACACTCGGCTTTAACCATAATTCACAATAATTAATTTACTTTCTAAATAATTTTAATTTCCAATAAATAATCATAACTAATCAGAAATTAATGCCGTCTGTGGGGGCCCTTTTTATATCTACAACCGAAGAACGTCATTTTGGTTTCAGCCGCTATCTCTGGCGACAGGAGTCCTCGAAATCCCACCAAAACCTCTATTGGACATTTTCCCCATGATCAATGCGGTCTTCTGTAACGAAAAAAGTATTTTTATAGATATCTGTGCCAGCGTCTTGTTCCTAACAGGTGGCTACGATCCTCAACAATTAAATAAAGTATTTTCTTTTAAATTAACTTTATACTTATTTGATTTTAAATCTGTGCGTTTTAGAGCATCCTTCTTCCACTCTTCACCGAAGGACCCCCGAGTGTTTCCACGAGGCAGCTCTTGCATTATGCGCAAAACATCAATTCGGGTGAGTGCTAAAAAAAAATAAAATAATCAAAAAACGAGCGGAGAAATTCTTTCAGGCCATTTTCAACACTACGACTACGGGAAAAGAAGGAATAAAAAGGAGTACGGAATGGCGCAACCCCCACTTTATGAGGTTTCGAAGATTTCCTCTCCCATCGCAATTTTTTATGCCGAGAAGGACTGGTTTTCACATCCATCGGTAAACTTTTTAAATAGAATTTTTGCTTATATTAAACTCAAATGCTTTTATTTAAAAATTCAGTCAAACTATTGGAAATGGATTAATGTTTTTATTATTTGTCAGTTTGAACATTAATTCGAAAGACTTACCATATTTTGCTCTCTCGAAGGACGTGGATCGCTTGTACGAAGATCTTCCCAATTCGGTTTACAAACACAAAGTGTCCCACCCGAATTTCAACCACTACGATTTCATCTACGCCACTGACGTGGTCGAATTGGTCTACGAGCCTCTTTTCCAACTGTTAACCAAATGGAAAACATAATAGCCTTGGTGATGTATCCTTTTGACTATTATAGAAAAAACTAGGACTCCTCAAATCAGTAGTGTCAAGGTTGACTAGATTATGGACCAGTTTTTGCTGATTTTATTTTTTCTAATTAAATCAGTAATCACGAATTAATTACGTTTGAAGCCGAAAAACAATGAGCAGGAGGCCGCGTGAATTATTCGCCATGTGTGTTGTACCATGGCAAAAATACAAAACCCACAGTAAAAATATCGCAATCAAATTGGACGAAGGAAGTGTTGCATAAAATGAATAAAATTAATCGAGCATTATTCGTTTTTTGAAACTATTGAAAATGTTGAGAATCTGGAGGTCGCCCGCGAGATTTTCTCGAAAGCGGTTTGCCTCAAACGCAAAAATAATTAATTTTTTCTGAATTTTATCCAATTGCGTTATTAGTATTTACATAAAGGTGGTCGTTTCATCTTGGGCTAGCCACAGTTTTCGGAAATTTCAAAAAATAGAAAAATGAAGGGTGTCTTGTGTTCTGTAATTTTGTGCCTCCTTCAGTGGCTTGTGGGCGCCCAAAGACGAATAGTCGTAAGTACGAGGGTTGTTCTATAAAAATACATTAACCTCTTATTTAAACCACTATTAAATATATTTAACAATTACCAGTATTAGTCATTAGAAGAATACAAAAATAACAAATTGTAGAAATTAAATTGAAATTATTTTGTTTGACGTAATATTAGTTTTGATATGAAAACCAAACTAACAAGCGTTTTGTTTTACTCAAAAATTTTTTTTACACAAAATTCCTCAGTTTTTTGGGGGTAATAGCATTTCTTGAAATATTTTATAGTGTTTATTGTTTTAAAATACAAAATTGTTCACCATCCAAAGCATTACGAAGGAACATAATTAAAGGAAAACATTATTTAGGGCAAGTGGGGCTTGATATATAGGTCTAACTTTAAAAACATTTTTTTCTCGAGAATTTTAAATAGCACGGCTATAGTTTTTTGGGCCTATCTGAAGCCAAAAAGTCTAACAAATCTGAATTTGTATAGTTTTTAAAGATACGTCCACAAATATCGGCGCCACAAATTTTTTTAACGGAATATATCGTGCTGCAAAAATGAATCTAAAACTTCAACCCTTAATTACTTCAAAAATTAACATTGCGCCTTATGACGATTTTGCACATATCTTATGGAAGAAAATCTCAAGATGCCGAATCCGGATAGTTTTAATGAGTGTTTTAATATGTTAATGTTCACTGAATTGGACACAATAAACCACAAATTGTTAACTTGCAACGTTTCGTTTCTTTATTGAAACTTTTAAAACAAGAAAATTAAAAACTATAACAACATAACACAAGTATTTTATAAATAATATAATTTTAAATATAACAAACAAAAAGGAGTTACATTAAAAATCAAAATTCAATGTGTAAAGAAAATTTTTATTAAATTTTTTATTTAATTCAAAATAATTTTATTTTTACATCTAAAAACAAAGAGAAAATTATCTTCAATTTCCATGGTAAATTAATTTTGGATGGAATTTTGAAATTTATAGTGTGAGATCAACTTTATCTTTGGAATAGCTAAAACTATCATCTCATAAAGTTTTAAAATTAATTTTAAAGGGAAAGTTGTTAAAATTTTTTAAAATATAATTCAATAAAAGCTATTGGTGGCTGGATTCCATATATTCCAACTTGGTAAAAATTTTCCATCAAAAAACAGATAATGGAATTAAAAAAAATTTGTAAGTTAAAACTATTTTTGAATTTTTAATTTAGACAAAAATTCCAATCTTTGTCAATTATATCCAGTACAAGTGTCTGTGGAATATTAGTGAATAGGGATACCACGTCTAACGATACCAAAACGTAATTTGTTGGTAAAACTATATTTTAATTTCATCTACGAATTCAAATGAATTTTTAATCTAAATTCATACGTCGCTATTAAAGGTGTTAATAAACGATGTAATAATTTCGATATCTTGTAACTAGGAGAACCAATACAGCAAACAACAGGTCTAAGTTTGCAACCCTCTTTGTGCGTTTTCCGTAAACCGTACAAACGAGGTGCTACAGCATTATGCGTTTTAAGTTCTTCATAGTACAATTGTCAATAACCAAATTCTTATTTAGCTTTACCAACAAATCATTAGCCATTTTTTCAAACTTAATGGTCGGGTCTTTATTAATAATTTTGTATATCACTTCATCCTGTAACATTTCTTGTAATGTTTTTCTATATTCATCCTTATACATAATTACTGTTCCATTCCCTTATCAGATTTGGTAACAATTACATTCTGATTCAAAGACAAGAATTTTTTGTTTCAATAATGTCTCTGCTAAACTGATCCAGATGTTTCGGTTCTGGTTTGTTATAAAATTATTAATTAAATTTGATACCTTTGAACGTAATAATGTACGTTCATTATCAATAAGTTTCGGATCCGTTTCTTTTGAAGGTAAATTATTGATGCAATGTTCAATGTCTTTAATTAGGATGACAGGATGTATGTCACTTCTCTTAGGAGGTAAACCAAATTTTGGATCCACACATAAAATTCTTTTTACGTTTTCGGAAGTTGTAATTCCGTATAATTTGAAATACTACTCTCTTCATGAGTATTTACTTTTATTACATTAGAATCAGTGATCAAACTATTAATTTTCCTCAAATTTGTTTCTTTAATCATCACGAACTGTTTTTCATAAAATCTATCAACATTAAATTTCCATGAATTAAAATCGTCAATGTTAAGAATCTTGTTAATATTCAATTCATGATTATTACAAATTTCCATTAATTGATTCGTTTTTAATGATTGTTTTTGTGAGTCGAATTGTATTTTATGCGATTTATTTAGTTTTCTCGAAAATTCTTGGGGTTGAAGGAGGAGCAAAGAAGAATGGCTCCGGCTATGTCGGTTTGGGGTCCACAGGAACGTCCCGCAAAAATTATATTTTAAAGTTGGGGTCGCTTATATTTTTTTATTTGAAGAGGTGTTTTATAAGCAACTCATTTTAATGACAACTCAATTTCAAGATCGGCTTGTGTTTTTTTTTTTTTTTAGTTAAGGTGTTTCAGCATTTTTCCATAAATTTGGTTTTGATTTTAGTTCCGAAAATAAGTTTGTTTAATTTACTATAGAAAATTATGATCAATCCAAAAATCCCTTTTTACATAATTTTGATTTCATTTCCCAATGTTAAAGTCGTATAATATCTTCTATCGCACTTGGAATCGCCTAAAAGTATTTCCCTATCGAAACCACTCATTGCAGGCAAAGTTTATTAAAGGGGCTTAAATCGGTGAAAGTGTTGCAAAGTTCGAAGTTGTCAAGCGCTTCCTATTGGTTGAGCGTCGTGACGCACCGTTTTCGCCTGCATACTTAATTTTCCCCTCAGAACGTCGGTGCATTTCAAAGTGGTACGATCAAATTTGTGTGACGTGAGGATTCTAGAGTTTTCCTGTCGTTCCGGGCTTCGTGGGTGGTGGTCCCTCCTTTCCATTGCCGGTTTCTTCGGATTTGGAAAATCGAATCGGGCTTCTGTTGTAAGGTATTTACCATATATTTTCAAAGTAGTTTACAATGCTTCTTTTTATCGTTTAATGAGAATGACTGATCTTACGGCGCAATAGACGGGCTTTCAGAATTTGAAAAATTTTTAAAGATCCGCTCACAAATAACCGCGCTACTATTTTTCAAAGTGGAAATTTAGAAAAAAATAATATTCAAGTCGGACTCTTCGAACCCGTTTTTCCCGAAAATTTCAAATAGCACGCCTATGGTTTTTTGAGTCTATTCGAATCCACAAATAACAGTGCTACAATTTTTTTAACGTAAAATTTTGTGCTACAAAATTTAACCTAAAATTTCAACCCTTAATTACTCGAAAAATTAACATTGTGCCCAATACCGATTTTGCACGTATCTTATGGGAAAAAGTCTCAGGATTCCAATCCAGGTCGTTTCTAATGATCGGATCGAAAATGAGGGCCCTACGATGGCTTTTGTGAGTCGAAAAAAAATTGACGACCGCTGGTTTTGACGTATTTTGGCATACATGCTAAATTCAACAGTATTGGATAAATTTCCTATTTTCCTTTAAATTATATCTATTTTTTAGTATTGACACTATCTATTTACTCCGTTATAGGCTATAAAACGTAGATATTCACGAATTTCTAGTTTTCAGTATTTTTGCCTACGATTGTACCTCCGATACAACCTTAAAACGATCAATCAGTTTTCAATAATTTATAATAAGCTAAATCATTAAATTTTATACTGGATCGTTTGTTATTTATACTTTTCAAATATTGAATTTATTCATGGATATTTTTGAAATTACAAATAGTTAAGAATTTATAATATTTTAAAAAATCCGTAGTGATAACCACACTCACAGTAATACTTACACTAACAAGGGGAAGGCACGAGGTGGAAAATTCATTTCGGAATGAAACTCTGTATATAAGTAGTACACCTTTAGAGTAATCACCCCTTAAAATAAGAAAGCGCAATGGCCAGTCAATTTTGAGAAAAAGGCCTTTAAATATTCAATACCGCTTATATACTAATAAGTTTTACGTTCTACAAACACCGCAGTAGCCTGGGGAGGTGCTGCCTACGAACCAGTATTTCTGGGTTCTAAACTCGGTCTCGCTTATTTTTTTCAAATAATTATTTTTAAACAAATCTATTATTTACAATTATCATTAATTTAATATAAAAAAATTGTTATTTTAAAAAGGCTTTAAAGTATTACAGGATATTTAAAATAAAGATTAATAATTTAATTTTTCAAAATACAAAATAATAGGTAAGTATAATAATAATAGTTATAAACAGCGCTTATAATTAGTAAAAAGTTTACGTTGTATTGTTATTCAATTTTACAAATATTTTCGATTACATAAAAGAACCAGCATGATAATTATCATAAAAACATTGAAAACAATAAATGTTATCACATCTAGAACAATTAATAAAGACGACTACTTGCAAGAGCAATGTTCTATAAGCAAATCGATGGGAAACAACATTTAAAAAGATTTATCTATATTCCGATAGCTGAGCAGCGTACAAAGCATATCAAATAATTTTATCCAAAATTGGCGAACTTAATTGATGATGAACTATTGATTGTATTTTAATACAGTCTTCTCGAGAATTAATTTCACGACTATGTTCAATTAAATAAGCAGAATTTTGTAATCGCTTTATTAGATTTTTTTACCTGTCCCAAAAAATAGACGTCACAAGGTTGAACAAGTGGAGTACACTTTGGAGGGATAACTTTAATTGTACAAGTAGGCAATTCATCATTCTGGTTCTTGCATGTAATCGAAAATATTTGTAAAATGGAATAACAATACAACGTAAACTTTTTACTAATTATAAGCGCTATTTATAACTATTATTATTAAACATACTTACCTATTATTTTGTAATTTGAAAAATTAAATTATTACTCTTTATTTTAAATATCCTGTAATGCTTAAAGCCTTATTTTTTAAATAACAATTTTTTATATTAAATTAATGATATTTGTAAATAATAGATTTGTTTAAAAATAATTAATCTGAAAAAAAGAATAAGCGAGACCAGTTTAGAACCCAGAAATACTGGTTCGTACGAGCACGCTCTCGCAAAGCTACTGCGGCGTTTGTAGACCGTAAAACTTATTAGTATATAACAGTATGGAATATTTAAAGGCCTTTTTCAAAATTGACTGGCCATCTTTCTTATTTTTGATTACTCTAAAGGTGTACTACTTATATACCGAGTTTCATCCTGAAATGAATTTTCCACCTCGTGCCTTCCCCTTGTAAACCTAATTCTAATGCTAATGTTCCCGATTTTTATAAAACTCTTTCCACATATTACAAAAAATACACGAGAAAATCATTATTTAAAATGACTCAACCAAATTCAAGGTGGAAAATATACTAAAATATGGGTATCCAGTAGAAGAACACAAGAACATCCAAACAGAAGATGGCTACCTCTTGGACATGCAAAGAATCCCCCATGGCCTTAATTCGACGACCTCCACCAAACCCCCAGTGCTGATCATCCACGGCTTAGGGGTGTCGGCCGAAGTTTGGGTCATGTTGGGCCCTCAAAAGTCCTTGGCCTTCGCTTTAGCCGACCTGGGATACGACGTGTGGCTTGGGAATTGCAGAGGATCGAACCACTCCCGAAAACACATCCTTTTGAATCCAGACACGGACCAAAAATTCTGGGATTTCAGGTCAGACATATCGAAAGGTACTTAAAAAATTCAACAATTAACAATAATAAATTTAGTTGGCAGGAAATCGGCTTGTACGACTTACCGGCAAAAATTAATTACATCACGAAAACGACGGGCTTTGAAAAAATGTTTTACATCGGCCACTCGCAGGGGACCTCTGGGTTCTTCGTCATGGCGTCCGAAAGGCCCGAATTCAACGATAGAATTCGATTGATGGTCGCTTTGGCTCCTCCGATTTTTCTCAAAAATCCTGGAAATCCTTTCCTTAACTTCTTCGGAAATGTGGTCAACGGTTTTCACGTGAGCGTCGAGTACTTTTTGAAATAAGTAATAATTAGACTGTGTTTTCTAGTGGCTGCTGAGTCGTGTGGCCATTTTCGAATTTAAACAAATCGATTTGTTGACCGAATTATCGGGAAGGTCGCTTTGTTTATTCCAATCTTTACATCCAGAGCTTTGTAACAATTTAATTTTTTTGTTAAGCGGCTACGACACAGTTGAACTTGATAAGGTAAGTGAGTGTGTATGTGTGAATCTCGGGTGACAAAATATAAATGAAAACAGACAAAAAAAAGTAGGGGAACCTATTGTACCTTGGTCCCTTTGTACCTAGAGCAACTTTATGTTTTTTTAAATATTTGCGGGCTTTCGTGATCCATAATTTTCGATATTTCAAATGCCACATTGACAGACATTAACGTAAAGTTAGCATCAGCTGGCCAATGTACTTTGTAATTTACGAGATGAATTGAAATTTTTAATCGAAAAAAAGTAAGTCTTTTTATATTCTTTTTACTTAAATATCTTATTGATTTTATTACCTAATAACAAATGACTCATCGTAATAGAAAGCTTATTAATGTTTGTATAGTAGTAGTCTGATTTTGGCACAGCATATTCTTTGATTTTATTTTTGAGTTTAAACATCAAGGGTCGGTGTGTTGTACCTCGGTCACTGTCAATAAATTGTACCTTGGCCCTAAGATCAACGCACAATAAATAAAAATTTAGATATACCTTTGTTATAAATTCTTATTTTTTTTTATTTTACTTTAGATAATATGCCTCGCAAGTCTAACGAAAAATTAAAATTTTTGCAAAGTTAACCATTAATTATGTGAAATTTTAGTATACGAGAAAAGTTTTGTTAATTTTTGAAACAATTTTAGTGTCATCTCAAAGAAGAACATTAGTAGTTCTTATAACACAAAAGAAATATATAATTTTCATAGAACAATGGGTTTTATTTTACTTTATGTGAATAGAACCAAGGTACATCACGTCTGTTGTACCTAGGCCATAGATCCACTAATTTTTAAAACTTATAGCAATTTGAGTAAACGGTTGGTAATGCTTTCAAATATTTTATGATGAATACCTTATTAGTGCCCCACTACGATGCAATTCATTTTATCAACAAATTGTTACATATACATTTTAAAAAAAATTACAAGTGAAAAAAGGGCCAAGGTACAACAGGTTCCCCTACAATAAAATTTATTAATAATACTCTTTTCTTATCGAATTTTTGTATTTATCCATATAAAGGAAAAAATGTTTTAATTATTATTTTTAATTCTATTAAAGTTAAAGTACTTCGTATATGAAGTTTCGATACTTACGATAAGAATAATTATGTTAAAATAGTCAATAATTTAAAATAATTAAATATTGATAATAATACCTATAAGATATAGTTTTAATTATGAATAAAATTTTGTTTACTTATACCGGAAACAGCAAATCTCTGATTGAATGCATTTAGACGGTTATTTGAAAATATTAAATTCTGCAATTTTTCCAAATAGAAAATATCAATTGAAGTTTTTGATTTTAAAGAAACATGATTAATATGGTATACTTAGACAAATCCAATTGATGCGAGGTATGTGCACATTCGAGCGAAAAGTGGCACATTTCCGAGCGAGGGAGGCAAATAAAGCGCGACGCGGAGCGGCGCGCTTTATTTTCCCGAGATCGGAATGTGCCACTTTGAGCTCGAATGTGCACACTCGGCTTTAAGCATGATTCACAATAATTAATTTACTTTCTTAGACGTATGAAGTTTTATACTCTCGAATTTTCGGGAGTTGTGCGGTCGCAAATTTCACTCTCATGGCGACAAAAGAAGTATCACTTCAAAAATTTAAGTTGTGGTATTGTTGAAAAGTCCCAATGTTAAGACAATTTAGTTTTTTTTAATTTTCCGATGCAGCTAAACTAGGTAATATGAAATTCTCAGTCTATTTCGACCGAAAAAAAATATTCCAGTTCATTTCAGTCTCAAGTCCGTCTGAACTTTCTCGCGCGCATACGTTTTCAGTTCATTTTCAGTTAGTTTTCAGGTCCAATAATTATTTTCGAACAGAATCTGTACAAAATTCCGCTTTGAGTCTTTTTTCGGTTTCTTTTCCGACCAATTTTAGGGTGCGTTTGTTCATAAAGAAATTCTTTGAGATTAAAAAATTTCAGAGCGATGTGCCAGCGATTTTGGAGAGCACACCGGCCACTTCTTCGACGAAGCAGGTCATTCATTATACCCAAAGCGTACCTACAGGTAACAAAATTCAATCGTTCAAAATCTATAAGGATTAACCTATTTTGATTTCCAGGAACCTTTAAGTATTACGATTATGGTTTTGATGAAAATTTAAGACGCTACAAGTCGAAGGTGCCTCCAGATTTCAAACTTCATCAAGTCACAGCTCCTGTTGCCGTTTTCTATGCCAATCATGATGGCTTGGTCCCGATTCCCGTACGTAATTTAGACCTCTTTTTTTAAAAATTTTTAATATAATAATGTAAACAATAAACCAAGTTTTTTTTTAGGGAGTTCAAAAATTGGTCAAAGCGCTGCCTAATGTGATTTACCATCATTTAATTCAACACCCGAAATTTACACATTTGGACTATTTGATTGCAAAATCAATTCCTAAATTGGTGAATCCTTTTGTAATTAATCTAATGCAGATGTACTAGGGGTTAATTTTTGTTAAATCAAGTTATTATTTAATTTGTATGATTTTTAATAATAAGAAGGAATAACGTCACATCCATAAGTTAATTAATTTCTTGTACCTGCTGGGTCAGTATTTAATTTTTATTAAAAAACACTGTTTTAACTATTGCGCAAGAAATTATTTAAGTCTTAACGAACAGTAATATGTACCTACTGTTCTTTGGGTTTTTAAAAATATAAGACTAAATAATTTTCAAAAAATTATGATTTGTTTGTTAAACAATTTGCTCTGTACTCCTATTCTTAAATTATTGTAATTTATTTGACTTCGTTGTAGATCAATCTTTTAACTTTATTTTATTTATTAAACAACTGCTATTCGCTTTTTTACGTCTCTATGACCAGATATTTAATTGTCTTATTGTCTTTTCAACATAGTTAATTAGTTTTAAGTCAGTCAGTTTAGGCATTAAAATATTTGCGTGATTGTTAAACAAATGAAGAGTTTTGCAAGTTTTGTTAATTGTAACATTTTGTATTTTAATTTATAACTTTAATTTCTTTGGATTGTAAGACGTACCAAAAGACCTCATTTATAAGGGAAGGTCTTACAAAAATTTTGAGGAATTCGACGTCAAGAATGAACGATTTACTTTTGCATAAAGCAAGAGTTTAATACAGTTTAACAACTACTTATACAGCAGAACCTCGATAAGTCGAATCTCGAGGAAGACGTAAAAATTCGAGGTGTAGAGGTTTTCGACTTATCGAGGTTTTACTGTATAAATAATAGTTTTAAATAGCTAATGAAGAGGTACTCGTCAGATGGATTCGGGCTCTTTTGTTATGTCATGGGGCTTAAACTCCGAAGATTATGCTTCATCTTCAAATCCAGGACAGGTGTAATTAAAATTTTTATTCTAATTACTTAAAAAAATTACTTGGATGTGCAGATTAATGGATTCATCGACGATTCAGGATTTTTATTGTTTGACAAAGGTATGATTTAAAACTTTTAATCGCATTGTTAATGTCTAATATTATTATTTTTTATTTTACAGATTATGAGGTCACTCCAGTCCAGCGCCCGATTTTTGAAAGTATCGTAATTGTTAACCAGCCGAGGCGTTCTGAAGATAAGATATTAGGTGAGTTCAAGTTTGGGGCACCGATATGCCTTTATTAGTTTTTGTGTAACTTATGAATGCATTTGAGTTTTAAAATGTCAATCAGTTATGTGTAGAGCTCAAAAGCAAACACACGTATTTAAAATAATTTCATAAAATTCAAAATGCATCTCTCAATTTAATGGGAATTACGATTTACATTATTTCTTTATTAAATTTGGAGTTTTTGAGGAACGATTGTTATTAATTTTTTCTCTGTCTTTATTTTACAATTATGTAAGGAAGATTTAGAAGAAACACTATTTTGAACTTTTCTACAAATCAAACTTGGCAGATCAACTACAACTTTTTATAGGTATTTAAATTAATATATATTTTATTAAATAAATATAAGGGTAATTATAATTTGACGTAGTTGGGGTTGGTTTTAAATATTCTAACAAGTTTCGGACGTACTAAGGCCTAATACTTTCGAAAATGAACACATTACGCGCCCTTTTCAAAAATAAAAAAGTTATTGGATTTTAAAAGTTTCATTTTAAAGCCAAATTTAATTTTTCAAAAAGGCGAAAATTTCTGTTTTAGAGGGAAAGCGCCGGGAAATGACATCGGCTATAGTTGCTAGGGGTACGTAGGAACATCCCTTTGCAATATAAAGCAATTCTATTTTTTCATTTTTTGCCAAAAAAACATGGATTTGAATCCATGTTCCTACGTACCCTTAGCAACTATAGCCGATGTCATTTCCTGGCGCTCTCGCTCTAAAATAAAAATTTTCGATAAAACTAAATAAATAAAAAAATACACTTTGGCTCACAAAAACAATAGTATCGCTCTCATTTTCAATGAAATCATTACAAGCGAGACGGATTCGGAATTCTGAGACTTTTCTACATAAGATACAGTAATCCTCAACATTCGCAAATTCGACTTTCGCAAACTGTATACTCGCTTATTCGCGAAATCATAAAAAAAAGTTTCTTGGATTTTTGTATATAATGTATTTTTCAGTTCTGCAATTGTGTCAACATTTCGCATTAATTCCTAGTAATAATTACATATCTCGTGTTTGTTTTTGTTCTAAGAGTCGAATGATTCCTAGAACAACGAACGGCCCTCCCCCCTATGCTTCCCCAACCGATTTTTTTAGTTTTCAATTCGGTTTCGCTTGAGGAACACCCTAACACTTTTTTTAAATTGTCATCTTTACCGAAACGTAAGAAAATAGAGATGGCTCTGTCGGAAAAAATTAAAGTACTTGATAAGTTAAGTTGCGTGCTGGGGAGAGTGCGTCAGCCGTCGGACGACTATTTAAAATAAACGAGTCGACAGTGCGTTACACAAAGAAAAATGAAGAATCTATTAGAAAATGTGTCGCTGCTAGTTCTTCCGTGAGTGTGTAAATCGTTTCCCAAGTACGGAATACATCAATAGAAGAAACCTAAAACGCTGTAAACTTATGGTTATTTATGGTTATTAATTGGTCATTGATTGAATTGTTATTTAATTTCAGTAAATTGATGATAGTTTAATTAAAAAAATCTTGTAAATACGTATGTATAATTATTAAAACTTGTTTATATGTACCTTGTTTTGTATGTATATACATCGTATATCAACCATCGTGGAACGTAACCCCTCTATTTCCACATTAAGATAGATTCAACTTTCGCGAATTCGACATCCGCGAGGTTTTTCCGGAACGTAACCCCCGCGAATGTTGAGGAATTACTGTATATGTTTACAAAAAACGCAACAAAAATTAATCACTAAATAAAACAGTCGCACATTATCTTAAAATCAATAAAGCAAAAAAACACTGTTTAGTGCGAAATACAAAATAAAATATTTAGTAAGAAATACCGAGATTTAATTTTCGCAAAGAGTCCGAACGCGATTGACAATCCGGATAATCGCGAATCCGTATAACTGAGGTCCGGATAATTGAGGTTTTACTGTATTGAAAATCTTGAGAATCCTGGAGGTCGCCTGCGAGATTTTCTCGAAAGCGGTTTGCCTCAAACGCAAAAACAATTATTTTTTTCTGAATTTATCCAATTGCGTTATTATTAGTATTTACATAAAAGTGGTCGTTTCATCTTGGGCTAGCCACAGTTTTCAGAAATTTCAAAAAATAGAAAAATGAAGGGTGTCTTGTGTTCTGTAATTCTGTGCCTCCTTCAGTGGCTTGTGGGAGCCCAAAGACGAATAGTCGTGAGTACGAGGGTTGTTCTATGAAAATAGATTAACCTCTTATTTAAACCACTATTAAATATATTTAACAATCACCAGTATTAGTCATTAGAAGCATACAAAAATAACAAATATTAGAAATTAAATTGAAATTATTTTGTTTGATGTAATATTGGTTTTAATATGAAAACCAAACTAACAAGCGTTTTGTTTTAATCAATTTTTTTTACACGATTTTCTTCGGTTGTTAGGGGGTAATAGTAAAGGGAACGAGTAAACGTTATTAAAAAATAATTAATTTTCGTTAGTAAAACGATTCAATTGATAATGACACTGCTGTTTGTACTTAACTTATTATAAACAATTAATTTATCACAAATTCGATCAATTGGTTAAAATTATTGATAATTGAATTAAAAATAAAGTAGGTAATGTATTTTATGGTAAAGGGTTTCGTTTCGTGAGTTCTCTAGTGACTAATTTTACAAAACATTGAATTTCTTGAAATATTTTATAGTGTTTATTGTTTTAAAATACCAAATTGTTCACCATCCAAAGCATTACGAAGGAACATAATTAAAGGAAAAAACCATTTAGGGTAAGTGGGGCTTCGAGAATTTTAAATGGCACGGTTATGATTTTTTGGGCCTATCCGAAGCCAAATAGCCTGGCGAATCTTAATCTGTATAGTTTTTAAAGATCGGTCCACAAATAAGGCCACTACAATTTTTTTAACGGCACATATATTGTGCTACAAAAATGAACCTAAAACTTCAACCCTTAATTACTCGAAAAATTAACATTGCGCCCTATGCCAAATTTGTACGTACCTTATGGGAAAATGTCTCAAGAATCCGAATCCCGATCGTATTTAATCATCGAATCGAAAATGAGGGCGCTACGATCGTTTTTGTAAGTGGAAGTGTATTTTTTTAAATTTATTTAGATTTTTCGAAAATTTTAGGGGTTGAAGGCGGAGCACGGAAGAATGGCTCCGTCTATGTCGGTTTGGAGTTCATAGGAACGTCCCGCAAAAATTTAAAACAAATCCATTACCTAATTTTTTTTTTCTTCAATTTCAAATAATTTTGATTATTTAAAATGACTCAACCAAATTCAAGGTGGAAAACATACTAAAATATGGGTATCCAGTAGAAGAACACAAGAACATCCAAACAGAAGATGGCTACCTCTTGGACATGCAAAGAATCCCTCATGGTCTTAATTCGACAACCTCCACCAAACCCCCAGTGCTGATAGTCCACGGCTTAGGGGTGTCGGCCGAAGTTTGGGTCATGTTGGGCCCTCAAAAGTCCTTGGCCTTCGCTTTAGCCGACCTGGGATACGACGTATGGCTTGGGAATTGCAGAGGATCGAACCACTCCCGAAAACACATCCTTTTGAATCCAGACACCGATCAAAAATTCTGGGATTACAGGTGAGACATATCGAACGGTATTTAAAAAAATGCATCAATCAACAATAATAAATTTAGTTGGCAGGAAATCGGCTTGTACGACTTACCGGCAAAAATTAATTACATCACGAAAACGACGGGCTTTGAAAAAATGTTTTACATCGGCCACTCGCAAGGGACCTCTGGGTTCTTCGTCATGGCGTCCGAAAGGCCCGAATTCAACGATAGAATTCGATTGATGGTCGCTTTGGCTCCTCCGATTTTTCTCAAAAATCCTGGAAATCCTTTCCTTAACTTTTTCGGAAATGTGGTCAACGGTTTTCACGTGAGCATCGAGTACTTTTTGAAATAAGTAATAATTAAACTGTGTTTTCTAGTGGCTGCTGAGTCGTGTGGCCATTTTCGAAGCTAAACAATTCGATTTGGTGACCGAATTATCGGGAAGATCGCTTTGTTTATTCCAATCTTTATATCCAGAGCTTTGTAACAATTTAGTTTTTTTGTTGGGCGGCTACGACACAGTTGAACTTGATAAGGTAAGTGAGTGTGTATGTGTGAATCCCGGGTGAAAAAATATAAATGAAAACAGACAAAAAAATGTAGGCGAACCTGTTGTACCTTGGTTCCTTTGTACCTAAGGAAACTTTATTCTTTTTAATATTTGCGGGCTTTCCTGACTCATAATTTTTGATATTTCAAATGCCACATTGAGAAACATTAACGTAAAGTTAGCAGCAGCTCGCCAATGTACTTTGTTAATGTATGAGATCAATTTAAATTTTTAATCGAAAAAAGTAAGTCTTTATATTTTTTTTACTTAAATATGTTATTAATTTTTATTACCTAATAACAAATGACTTATTGTAATACGAAGATTATTTATTAATGTTTACATAGTAGTGGTCTGATTTTGGCACAGCATAATCTTTAATTTTATTTTTGAGTTTAAACATCAAGGGTCGGTGTGTTGTACCTCGGTCACTGTCAATAAATTGTACCTTGACCCTAAAATCAACGTGCAATAAATAAAAATTTAGATATACCTTTGTTATAAATTCTTAATTTTTTTTTATTTTGCTTCAGATAATTTGCCTCGCAAGTCTATCGAAAAATTTAAATTTTTGCAAAGTTAACCATTAAGTATGTGACATTTTCGTAATTTTGTTAATTTTTGAAACAATTTTAGTGTCATCTGAAAGAAGAACATTAGTTGTTCTTATAATCCAAAAATAAATATATAATTTTCATAGAACAATGGGTTTTATTTTGCTTAATGTGAATAGAGTCAAGGTACTTCACCGCTGTTGTACCTAGGCCATAGATCCAATAATTTTTATATCTTATAGCAATATGAGTAAACGGTTGGTAATGCTTTCAAATATTTTATGATGAATACTTTATTAGTGCCCCACTACGATGCAATTCATTTTATCAACAAATTGTTACATATACAATTTAAAAAAAATTACAAGTGAAAAAAGGGCTAAGGTACAACAGGTTCCCCTACTAATTTTTCTGTTAGAAGACAGACTGAAAAACTTCAAGTAGACTGAGGTAGTGAACAAGTGGCGAAAGTAAATTGGAGGAAAAAATACTAAAAAAGTACGAAAGCTTAACTGAAAAATAAAAACTGAATTCAAACGGAAAAAAATGTCCAATATCAAAACGACGAAACTTTAAACACCAACATTTTAAAAAAATACAAATCATTATACTTATGTATGCGCGTTAGAAGGTATACTTCTTTGGCGTAACTTAATTAAATATAACCACGTGTTTGTGTACAACTAGACCAGTGGTTTCCAAACTATATATCACTGCACCTCTCTTAAAAAACTAATTTGGGCGCCTCTCCACTGTATATCTATACTCTGGTTTTCTGGAGAATACCGTATTAATCGAAATCATAATTATTTGTATGGGAAACCGTGTAAATCTATAACAAAGTACAATATGCATAAATTGGTCAGTTACTTTTAGAAATAAGTAATTTTTTTTACGTAAAATAGTTATGAATTTATTAGTGCATTCTTTCGTCAAACAAATATTTATGATATAACAGTGTGTATATGTAATTTATGCCAATGTATTTATGCATTGAGTACTTTTATTTTACATTGAAATAAATGCACACCTTTCGGAAGAAAAAATCGTGGAAATAAATCATTGGGACTGATCAAAAATCTTAAATATCAATATATTGAATAGTGCCTTAATTGTTCTCCAAATAAAGTAGTTATTACTTTTTGTCATTCTATTTAAATAATGGTGATTTGTCTGATTGACTACAAAAAAAGATAAAAACCATTCTTTGTAATAATTTAATCACTAAACACCTATTGTTTTTTATTGTAGAGTAGTTCTATCTCGGAAAGTTACGCCCTTATAATCTTCCTAATTTTAACATTTTTATGGTCCTCGCTCGACAGCAAACTTTTTGATCACATTATCCGGTGGTTTTTGTATGTAAACTAATTGAAATGTTCGGTTTCCAGCCAAAATGATCACAATAACCGACTGATAACATTATCCGTGGTCACATTAAGCGGATTTCACTGTATTACTTAATAATGTTAATAATACATATTGAGACGATTCTGATCATTCCTTTTCACTTACACTTAAGCTATTTTTGTACCTTCTCACTCTTTCCCATTCGTTGCAATATTACAAATGCGAACCCAAAAGAATCTTGTATTTTCAAATCGTTCTCTCGCGCTTAAATACATATTATAGGCATATCTTTTCACTCCCTCCCACTCATTGATAAATTAAAAAACCGTCTTGCGTATTTTAAGCTAAATTCAATAAATACGTGGATGTGCGCATTCGAGCGAAAAGTGGCACATTTCCGAGCGAGGGAGGCAAATGAAGCGCGACGCGGAGCGGCGCGCTTCATTTTCCCGAGATCGGAATGTGCCACTTTGAGCTCGAATGTGCACGCTCGGCTTTAAGCACGATTGACAATAATCAATTTACTCTATATGTGACTTTAGTTAAAAATTACAAAAATGTAGTTATACCAGAAACACCAAATTTCCGATTTAGCGCTTTTATACAGTCATTTTCAAAAGAAATAAACGCTTCAACTTTTTCTCAATAGAAAATCTGAATTTAAGTTTTCAATTTGAAAAAGATATGATTAATATGTAGCCATATCCAATAAATACAAGAATGTGCGCATTCGAGCGAAAAGTGGCACATTACCGAGCGAGGGAGGCAAATGAAGCGCGACGCGGAGCGGCGCGCTTCATTTTCCCGAGATCGGAATGTGCCACTTTGAGCTCGAATGTGCACACTCGGCTTTAAGCACGATTGACAATAATCAATTTACTCTATATGTGACTTTAGTTAAAAATTACAAAAATGTAGTTATACCAGAAACACCAAATTTCCGATTTATCGCTTTTATACAGTCATTTTCAAAAAAAATAAACGCTTCCACTTTTTCTCAATTGAAAATCTGAATTTAAGTTTTCAATTTGAAAAAGATATGATTAATATGTAGCCATATCCAATAAATACAAGAATGTGCGCATTCGAGCGAAAAGTGGCACATTTCCGAGCGAGGGAGGCAAATGAAGCGCGACGCGGAGCGGCGCGCTTCATTTTCCCGAGATCGGAATGTGCCACTTTGAGCTCGAATGTGCACACTCGGCTTTAAGCACGATTGACAATAATCAATTTACTCTATATGTGACTTTAGTTAAAAATTACAAAAATGTAGTTATACCAGAAACACCAAATTTCCGATTTAGCGCTTTTATACAGTCATTTTAAAAAAAAATAAACGCTTCAACTTTTTCTCAATAGAAAATCTGAATTTAAGTTTTCAATTTGAAAAAGATATGATTAATATGTAGCCATATCCAATAAATACAAGAATGTGCGCATTCGAGCGAAAAGTGGCACATTTCCGAGCGAGGGAGGCAAATGAAGCGCGACGCGGGCGGCGCGCTTCATTTTCCCGAGATCGGAATGTGCCACTTTGAGCTCGAATGTGCACGCTCGGCTTTAAGCACGATTGACAATAATCAATTTACTCTATATGTGACTTTAGTTAAAAATTACAAAAATGTAGTTATACCAGAAACACCAAATTTCCGATTTAGCGCTTTTATACAGTCATTTTAAAAAAAAATAAACGCTTCAACTTTTTCTCAATAGAAAATCTGAATTTAAGTTTTCAATTTGAAAAAGATATGATTAATATGTAGCCATATCCAATAAATCAAGAATGAAGCGCACCTTCGAGCGAATAAGTCGAAGCACATTTCCGAGCAATAATCAATTTACTCTATATGTGACTTTAGTTAAAATTACAAGAATGTAGTTATACCAGAAACACCAAATTTCGATTTAGCGCTTTTATACAGTCATTTTAAAAAAAAATAAACGCTTCAACTTTTTCTCAATAGAAAATCTGAATTTAAGTTTTCAATTTGAAAAAGATATGATTAATATGTAGCCATATCCAATAAATACAAGAATGTGCGCATTCGAGCGAAAAGTGGCACATTACCGAGCGAGGGAGGCAAATGAAGCGCGACGCGGAGCGGCGCGGAGCGGCGCGCTTCATTTTCCCGAGATCGGAATGTGCCACTTTGAGCTCGAATGTGCGCACTCGGTTTTAAGCATGATTCACAATAATTAATTTACTTTTTTTCTTTACTCTCGAATTTTGGCTAGTTGTACGGGCGCAAAAGAAGTATAACTTCAAAAAGTTAAGTGTGTTATTGCCGAAATAATTTTAAGTCCTAAAGTTAAGATGATTCAGTTTGCCTCTAGTTTCTTTGAGTCTTTTTTCGGTTTCTTTTTTGACCAATTTGAGGGTGCGTTTGTTCATAAAGAAATTCTTTGAGATTAAAAAATTTCAGAGCGATGTGCCAGCGATTTTGGAGAGCACACCGGCCACTGCTTCGACGAAGCAGGTTATTCATTACACCCAAAGCGTACCTACAGGTACTAAAATTCAATATTTCGTAATCTATAAGGATTAATTTATTTTGATTTCTAGGAACCTTTAAGTATTACGATTATGGTTTTGACGAAAATTTAAGACGTTACAAGTCGAAGGTGCCTCCAGATTTCAAACTTCATCAAGTCACAGCTCCTGTTGCCGTTTTCTATGCAAATCATGATGGCTTGGTCCCGATTCCTGTGCGTAATTTAGACATCTTTTTTTTTAAATTTTTTAATATAATAGTAATGTAAACAATTAACAAAGTTTTTTTTAGGGAGTTCAAAAATTGGTCAAAGCGCTGCCTAATGTGATTTACCATCATTTAATTCAACATCCGAAATTTACTCACTTGGACTTTTTGATTGCGAAATCAATTCCTAAATTGGTCAGTCTTTTTGTGATTAATCTAATGCAGATGTACTAGAGGTTAATTTTTGTTAAATCAAGTTATTATTTAATTTGTATGATATTTAATAATCAGAAGGAATAACGTCACATCCATAAGTTAATTAATTTCTTGTACCTGCTGGGACAGTATTTAATTTTTATTAAAAAACACTGTTTTGACTATTGCGCAAGAAATTATTTAAGTCTTAACGAACAGTAATATGTACCTACTGTTCTTTGGGTTTTTAAATATATAAGACTAAATAATTTTCAAAAAATTATGATTTGTTTGTTAAACAATTTGCTCTGTACTCCTATTCTTAAATTATTGTAATTTATTTGACTTCGTTGTAGATCAATCTTTTAACTTTATTTTATTTATTAAACAACTGCTATTCGCTTTTTTACGTCTCTATGACCAGATATTTAATTGTCTTATTGTCTTTTCAACATAGTTAATTAGTTTTAAGTCAGTCAGTTTAGGCATTAAAATATTTGCGTGATTGTTAAACAAATTAAGAGTTTTGCAAGGTTTGTTAATTGTAACATTTTGTAATTTAATTTATAACTCTAATTTCTTTGGATTTTAAGACGTACCAAAAGACCTCATTTATAAGGGAAGGTCTTACAAAAATTTAGCAGAATTCGTCGTCAAGAATGAACGATTTACTTTTGCGTAAAGCAAGAGTTTAATACAGTTTAACTACTTTTACAGTTGAACCTGGATAAGTCGAATCTCAAGGAAGACGTTAAAAAAATTCGAGGTGTAGAGGTTTTCGACTTATCGAGGTTTTACTGTATAAATAATAGTTTTAAATAGCTAATAAAGAGGTACTCGTCAGAAGGATTCGGGCTCTTTTGTTATGTCATGGGGCTTAAACTCCGAAGATTATGCTTCATCTTCAAATCCAGGACAGGTGTAATTAAAATTTTTATTCTAATTATTGAAAAAAATTATTTGGATGATTCATCGACGATTCAGGATTTTTATTGTTTAACAAAGGTATGATTTAAAACTTGATCGCATTGTTAATGTCTAATATTATTATTTTTTATTTTACAGATTATGAGGTCACTCCAGTCCAGCGCCCGATTTTTGAAAGTATCGTAATTGTTAACCAGCCGAGGCGTTCTGAAGATAAGATATTAGGTGAGTTCAAGTTTGAGGGCACCGATATGACTTTATTAGTTTTTGTGTAACTTTTGAATGCATTTAAGTTTTAAAATGTCAATCAGTTATGTGTAGAGCTCAAAAGCAAACACACGTGTTTAAAATAATTTCATAAAATTCAAAATGCATCCCTTAATTTAATGGGAATTACGATTTACATTATTTCTTTATTAAATTTGGAGTTTTTGAGGAACGATTGTTATTAATTTTTTTCTCTGTCTTTATTTTACAATTATGCAAGGAATATGTAGACGAAACACCATTTCGAACTTTTCTACACATCAAACTTGGCAGATCAACTACAACTTTTTATAGGTATTTAAATTAATATATATTTTATTAAATAAATAAAAGGGTAATTAAAATTTGACATAGTTGGGGTTGGTTTTAAATATTCTAACAAGTTTCGGACGTACTAAGGCCTAATACTTTCGAAAATGAACACATTACGCGCCCTTTTCAAAAATAAAAAAGTTATTGCGTTTTAAAAGTTTCATTTTAAAGCCAAATTTAATTTTTCTAAAAGGCGAAAATTTCTGTTTTAGAAGGAAAGCGCCGGGAAATGACATCGGCTATAGTTGCTAGGGGTACGTAGGAACATCCCCTTGCAATATAAAGCAATTCTATTTTTTGCCAAAAAAACATGGATATAATTCATGTTCCTACGTACCGCTAGCAACTATAGCCGGTGTCATTTCCTGGCGCTCTCGCTCTAAAACAAAAATTTTCGATAAAACTAAATAAATCAAAAAATACCCCCTTGATTTACAAAAACAATAGCGCTTTCATTTTCGATGCAATCATTACAAACGAGACGGATTCGGAATTCTGGGACATTTCTACATAAGATACATGTAAAATAAGTATAGGGCGTAACGTAAATTTTCGAAGTAATAAAACTTGCAATTTTAGGTCCACTTTTTTGCACAAAATTTGAGTTTAAAAAAATTCTAGCGTCGTTATTTGTGGACGGATCTTTAAAAACTATAGAGATTCGGATTTGGCAGCCTTTTTGACTTCAGATAGGCCTAAGAAACCATAGGCGTGCTATTTCAAAGCTTTGAGAAAAACGTTTTTCTTTTTGAAAAACTTGACACTCTTTATCGGTGATTGCGGAAAATAAAATAATCAATTATTTTATTTAAAATTATCAAACCTCTTTTTACACGGGCTTCGGGTTAACTGATATGACGAATAACGACTTTCTAGAAACGTTTTCGATTTATGCTTCATTGTTAAATGTATAATCAAGCTGAATAGTTGTGTTTTACATACGTGCTTCTTAAAATTTAAGTTTCCCCTCTTAAAACAAGGTCAATATTAATTCTACGTGTTTCTATTAAAATTTACAGCTTTCTAAGAGGTTTTGTGTTAACATGTTTTTTTCCATTTTTTTTACAGACAGGAATCTACAAGCAATGATGTCCATCGCACCCTCCTTCGGACGTCAGTTTTGCAAATATCGAACTTATCGAAAGTCGTCTAAAGCAGTCAGAGGAAATCTTCGGTAAAAGGTAGGCCCTCAGTTTTTGGGTTATTTTACCTTGCTCTTTTGTCATCGTTTCGAAATTAAATTCTTGTTGACACACCATTTGAAATTATCGGGGAAAAAAAACATAGTTGAGATTGGTTTAAAAACATGTTACCAATTGCGGGGTTTTGAGTTAGCACCGGTTTCAGATAGAATAAGGTCCACTACGATCGGAAATAGAAGGATTTCGAGAAATAATTAAAAATAAAACGGTTAGAACAATTTCAAGTTTTAATTTTAAAAAATAATGGACGCTTTGGAATGTCGAAGTTTTTGACATAATTAGACGTTACTTAATTTTCAAAATCAAAAGTTTAAATTAGGCTTACTTTTTTATTTTTGAAAATAATCAAATTTACATTACGGGAACGTATTCTAGAGATAATTTTGCATTGGGAAACGTTCATTTTTTCTAGCATTATCTAAAACAAATTAGATTACACCACCACCTCCAATTTACATATTGTGCTAGTGGTGTCAACTTGTATTTTTATGCAAGAGCTGTTTAATCGCGACTTTTGGGAGCATTTTATTTATATAGCAATTTGTTGTAACTTTACTAATAAGCCCAGAAAAAATTAATAACTTTTGTACTTGTTTTAAATTATTCAAAAACAATTTTTTTTTAAATTTTAATTTAACAAAACTCTTGCATGGGCTGTTTAATCGGGACTTTTGGGAGTATTTTATTTATATAGCAATTTGTTATAACTCCAGTAAAAAGGCCAGAAAAAATTAATAACTTTCTACTTGTTTTAAATTACATATTTACTAAAATGTCAATTTTTTTTTCGAATTTACTGCGTTTGTTCCTTTGTGTGTCTTCGAAAATTTGTAAACTGCGTTTTGCTACAGATACGTTTTTTTTTCGCAGAAAAAGTTAAACACCCATTATTCGTTAATGTTTGCTAATTATTCATCAGGTTAAATCAAAATTATTTTGGTACTGATTTCTGATGTTTCTAGGACAAGTCGAATTACATTGTCGATTGCTCGAAGGATGTTCCTAGCCATCCAGGCCCAGCATTAATCCTATGGAGTCTTCAATCGCGAATTATATTACTGCTAATCCATGGAAATCTTTTAAGCAAAGATGTAAAGGACAACATTTGCAATCCTCTTCTAATAATGTGGGGTGAGTTTTTTTAAAGTTGTGTATTTATTGCGTATACCGTAGTTTATAATTCTTCATTAATTATAAACTATACTCTACAGTTTAGCGCCTGATCGTTATGTAACAAATGATACGCAGTTAATGTAGTGTATGGTTGTTTGCCTAACTTGGGTTTCTAAAATTAGAGGTAAACTGCAGTAAATTATCATACAGAATATGAATTAAAGTACTTTATATTTACAATACTTATTATCAATTCAATTTATTCATAAGCTTTGAACAATATTACTGAAAATTAGTTTCCAATTTTTAGAACTAAATTCGGTTATACATGGAGACCTTTTAGGAATTAGGCTACATTATTAATATAGAAATTGCACTTTTACTTTGCATATCTTCATATAAATTCTTGAGTTCCATATGTACCTATTTTAGATGTAATGTATGCAAGTGATCTTCCCCATTTGTTCCGTTGTACATACTCATACAAATAATCCAATCCATAAAGTTGTACAAGTTATAAAAAGTAGAAGACTGCTCCAAATCAATCCTATAAATTTATTATAAGTAAACTTGTATTAACGTTATTGAATACATTTACACCGATCATCGGTACAATGTTTCAAACACTACAAACTCCACTTCTAAAGATTAAATTGTGAAATAATCTCAGTCTGCATGTTTTGGACGTCTAAAAGCTACAACAACCATGTCCATAGTCATTTCCTCAAAAGCGATCAAATTTTAACCCCCGAGTAACCTTCATTTGATTCTTGCCTTAATTCGTAGAAAACCTTTTCCTTCATTGTAAGTTGCTGGAAACTAAAGGCTTGCAATTTAGTTAAACCACAGTTATTTATACCATTTTATATAATTTATTCTTCTTATAAATTCTTAATTGTAACACTTTAAAATAGGATGTGTGATTTCTAATTGGCCATTGTGACATGACGTCATCGGCGGCCATCGCTGTGGAGACGACCTTGGTGTTAAGAATGGAAAATAGTAAACTGACCTACGTAACATTCCTTTCGTAGTAAACCGCGTGGCTTCATATCGGATCCCGATATTAATTGTTTTTTGCTTTTCTTTTGGATAAATTGAAAAAATAAATATGCTTTATATTTTCAGGCGAGATACTTATGGGCCCGTAGTGTCCATAACAAAAGCCCTTTTAACGTTGAAAATTTTCGATATTTTCAGACGTCAATTATTTTTCAAAATCAAAATTTTAAATGACGCTAACTTTTTTAATTTAAATTATTTCCCAAAATCCTTTTATTTTGTGAACGTATTAGACCTTAATCTATCGGAAACCGGTGCTAACTCAAAAGCCCCAAAAACGCCAAAAATCGAGAAAAAGCACGGGTTAACCCCTTTGCTTTTTTTCAAAAAATTGAAAAACAGATTTGTTTTATATTTATGGGTCCGTAGTGTCCATAGCCGGAGACATATTCAAAATTTAATACACGCACACATGCCACAAAATTTAAATAAAACAAGCTTGGATTCTATTATGTGCGGGTGAATATTATTGAAACACTCTGTATAGGTGTGTTCGTTAAATTAAATAAATTGATAATATTATTTAAAATTATCGCAGTTCTTTTAGCCGGCCCTATCATTTTTGATATCGGACAAGTGTTCTTCTTGCGGCATTGTTATGACGTACATCAGTTTTATGTAACTTTCGATTCTGATTCATTCTTGAATGTAAAACGAAGTGGAATGGTTGTGTTTTAAATAAGTGCTGTTAGTTTTTTAATTACAATCTCTAACCCAAGGTGAATATTCAAATTAAGGGTTTCTTTTTAAGTCCTCACGCTTAGTAAAGAATTTTAGCTAATAATGTTTTTCTTTATTTTACAGAAACTAATTGACATGCAGAGAAGTAAGAAACTATAACACGCCACCTTCAGCCCTCGAACGTGGGCCTTCCTGGCCAGGATGAAGCGGGCTCCCCAGGATCGTGCTCCGTCAACCCTCATCCCTCGAGGGACCCATGGTTGGCAATGAAAAATTGTCGGTTTTACAAGATTATTAAATTGTTTTGCGCTTTTTTTATGGCTTTGTTGCTATATTAAATCGGTGGTTCTTAACCCTTGTATGTTTGCAAGACACGTTTGTTTATAAATGCTTTGCAAAATTATATAACTTCTAAATTTTAAAATCGTACAATACAAAGGCAATTTTTTTATTTATTTATAATAAATGATTGATTGAAAATTGAATCACTTAAATGAATACTTGTCAAAAGAAAATTTATGGACTGTTGTTTATCGAAAGGAATTTAATTCTGAGGTAACACGAATTTAAATAAATATTGTTTTATTGAATAGCTTTTAGTAATTTTTTGTGACAGTTAAAACATCGATTAAGAACCACTGTTTTACACATTGTTTATAGTTATTGTTGGAATTGTTAAAATGTTATATTTTTATGTTGGTTCGTTTATGTGTGCGGTCAATTTTAATTGCTGCGTTTGCTCCTGAAGACAATTCGTAAGACCATCAACTTTGGTCCTTGTTTAGTTATTAATATTTTGATCAAGTCGGGAGTTTTAAATTTTAGCTTCAAATATATATTTTTTTAATTTACATCTTTTGCAAAAATTAACTCAATTTAAAATTCCTGGATGACAATTTAAGCTTCCAAGATGAAACTCGAATGGTTTACATTTTAATAAAGTAAGCATTTGTATAATCAAAAAACATTATTTCATTATAATTAAATTAAATAATAAATTAAAAATTATTCGTGCGGCATAAAAAAACATGGTAGCAAACGCATTATTGATAACGCAAGCCCGTCTTCTGAAAACTCTTCGACGATTGGAAGTTTTCTTTTAAATCTTCGGCAACTTGTTAAAATATTTCTTCTATTTTTTTGGACGTTGTTTCTTCGTAATTATAAGTTTAGCTGATGACAGTAGTGGTTCTTGTGCTGTACCACGAGTTCCTTGCTGTTTGACTTATTGTTTTAGGGTAGATTTTAAGTATCCCCACACACACACACACAAAATTCAAATTTTGGCATTTTAATTATTTTTTTTCTACCCTTAAAAGATTCTTTGACTAGGGTTACCAACTCAAAATTTGAGAGTCTTGGAGATTGTTCCAATAAGTTCGGATATAATTATTAAAAAATGCAGTACTACGAAAAATGCTCATTTGATTTGGATATTTGCAAAATTAAGACATAATAATCGGCTAATTATTTTATTTAGTTTTAAATGTTACGAAATATAAAATAACGTGAATACCCTAACGGATTGCTCAAACCGTTTAAAGTGGGTTTTGCTCGGGTTTATTTCAAGTTCTGGAATAAATCAAATTTAAATTGGGTTTATTTTCAGCTTTGTTAATTATGGTTAATTTTCGGGATTTAATTGAAAATTAATTTAAAATGAGTTCATTTAAAGTTTATGTTTTTTTCATATTGGTTTCTTTTCAGTTCAGTACGGAATTATTTAAAATTCGATTTTTTTCTGCACATTTAAATTGTTTAATTAGGATTTATTAAGCGATTATTTGAATCCGTCAGGGTAGTTTTGTGGTTGTACATTTTTTTTAAATTTAATTATTATTCATAGGGGTTGAATATTTTTGTTTATAAGAATCGAAAAACCCTGAGACTTTTTCGTAAACTGGTGACCGGTAAAAATGTAATTTTTCTACACTCTCTGGACTAAAACTGGAGGGTTGGTAACCCCATCTTTAATAATAGGATTACCAAAATTATTGTTTTTAAATAATTTCGACAATTTAGTTTTTTAAATCAAAATTTTTTTCAAACGTTTTTCTAAATAATAAAACGAAATTTGTTGTTAAATTTATTTTACAGATTTTCATTAACTATTAGAAAATTACAAAATTGGAATACATTAATTATTACCACACATCTCATTTAGAAGTAATTATTATAATTAGAGAGAAATAAAAAAATGAGTTTTATTCTATTTTGATATGTGATAAGAAACAATGTCCAAAAATATTTATAGTCTCATTGGCACACATAAACGAACTTTGTATTCCCCCAACGTGGGATGGAAAAACGCCAAAGAAGACGTACAAAAGGTACTGTTTCTATTTACCGTTCCCCCGATTTATAAACACACTGATACACATAAAAACTTACACACACACACACACACACACACAAACACTATAACCGCTGTCATTTCCCCGCGCTTTTTCTCTAAAAGCTTTGGATAGGCCTAAGAAACCAAAGGCGTGCTATTCCAAAGCTTTGGGAAGACGTTTTGAAAATACAAAATCGATGGGTTTTAACCCATGTATTTTGGGCATAATATGAAAAAAATAGAATTGCTTTATATTGCAAGGGGGGATTCCTACGTACCCCTAGTGACTATAACCGGTGTCAT
This sequence comes from Sinopyrophorus schimmeli, assembly GCA_036325965.1. Lineage (NCBI taxonomy): Eukaryota > Metazoa > Arthropoda > Insecta > Coleoptera > Elateridae > Sinopyrophorus > Sinopyrophorus schimmeli. The sequence continues at coordinate 427,238 of JARFIZ010000186.1, forward strand.
TTCCCCGCGCTTCCCCTCTAAAATAAAAATTTGCGATAAAACTAAATTAATAAAAAAACGGACGCCTTGATTCACAAAAAAAATCGTAGCGCCTTTATTTTGCATCCAATCATTACAAACGACACGGATTCGGTATCCTGAGGGTTTTTTACATAAGATACATGTAAAATATGTATAGGGTGCGACGTTAATTTTTCGAACATTAAAAATTGTCATTTTTTACGCTCATTTTAGGTCAATTTTGAACTTTAAAAAAATTGTAGCGCCGTTATTTGTGGACGGATCTTTAAAAACTATTCAGATTCGGATTTGGCAGCCTTTTTGGCTTCGGATAGGCCTAAGAAACCAAAGGCGTGCTATTCCAAAGCTTTGGGAAGACGTTTTGAAAATACAAAATCGATGGGTTTTAACCCATGTATTTTGGGCAAAATATGAAAAAAATAGAATTGCTTTATATTGCAAGGGGGGGTTCCTACGTACCCCTAGTGACTATAACCGGTGTCATTTCCCCGCGCTTCCCCTTTAAAATAAAAATTTTCGATAAAACTAAATTAATAAAAACGGACGCCTTGATTCACAAAAAAAATCGTAGCGCCTTTATTTTGCATCCAATCATTACAAACGACACGGATTCGGTATCCTGAGGGTTTTTTACATAAGATACATGTAAAATATGTATAGGGTGCGACGTTAATTTTTCGAACATTAAAAATTGTCATTTTTTACGCTCATTTTAGGTCAATTTTGAACTTTAAAAAAATTGTAGCGCCGTTATTTGTGGACGGATCTTTAAAAACTATTCAGATTCGGATTTGGCAGCCTTTTTGGCTTCGGATAGGCCTAAGAAACCAAAGGCGTGCTATTCCAAAGCTTTGGGAAGACGTTTTGAAAATACAAAATCGATGGGTTTTAACCCATGTATTTTGGGCAAAATATGAAAAAAATAGAATTGCTTTATATTGCAAGGGGGGGTTCCTACGTACCCCTAGTGACTATAACCGGTGTCATTTCCCCGCGCTTCCCCTCTAAAATAAAAATTTGCGATAAAACTAAATTAATAAAAAAACGGACGCCTTGATTCACAAAAAAAATCGTAGCGCCTTTATTTTGCATCCAATCATTACAAACGACACGGATTCGGTATCCTGAGGGTTTTTTACATAAGATACATGTAAAATATGTATAGGGTGCGACGTTAATTTTTCGAACATTAAAAATTGTCATTTTTTACGCTCATTTTAGGTCAATTTTGAACTTTAAAAAAATTGTAGCGCCGTTATTTGTGGACGGATCTTTAAAAACTATTCAGATTCGGATTTGGCAGCCTTTTTGGCTTCGGATAGGCCTAAGAAACCAAAGGCGTGCTATTCCAAAGCTTTGGGAAAACGTTTTGAAAATACAAAATCGATGGGTTTTAACCCATGTATTTTGGGCAAAATATGAAAAAAATAGAATTGCTTTATATTGCAAGGGGGGGTTCCTACGTACCCCTAGTGACTATAACCGGTGTCATTTCCCCGCGCTTCCCCTTTAAAATAAAAATTTGCGATAAAACTAAATTAATAAAAAAACGGACGCCTTGATTCACAAAAAAAATCGTAGCGCCTTTATTTTGCATCCAATCATTACAAACGACACGGATTCGGTATCCTGAGGGTTTTTTACATAAGATACATGTAAAATATGTATAGGGTGCGACGTTAATTTTTCGAACATTAAAAATTGTCATTTTTTACGCTCATTTTAGGTCAATTTTGAACTTTAAAAAAATTGTAGCGCCGTTATTTGTGGACGGATCTTTAAAAACTATTCAGATTCGGATTTGGCAGCCTTTTTGGCTTCGGATAGGCCTAAGAAACCAAAGGCGTGCTATTCCAAAGCTTTGGGAAGACGTTTTGAAAATACAAAATCGATGGGTTTTAACCCATGTATTTTGGGCAAAATATGAAAAAAATAGAATTGCTTTATATTGCAAGGGGGGGTTCCTACGTACCTCTAGTGATTATAACCGGTGTCATTTCCCCGCGCTTCCCCTTTAAAATAAAAATTTGCGATAAAACTAAATTAATAAAAAAACGGACGCCTTGATTCACAAAAAAAATCGTAGCGCCTTTATTTTGCATCCAATCATTACAAACGACACGGATTCGGTATCCTGAGGGTTTTTTACATAAGATACATGTAAAATATGTATAGGGTGCGACGTTAATTTTCGAACATTAAAATTGTCATTTTTTACGCTCATTTTAGGTCAATTTTGAACTTTAAAAAAATTGTAGCGCCGTTATTTGTGGACGGATCTTTAAAAACTATTCAGATTCGGATTTGGCAGCCTTTTTGGCTTCGGATAGGCCTAAGAAACCAAAGGCGTGCTATTCCAAAGCTTTGGGAAGACGTTTTGAAAATACAAAATCGATGGGTTTTAACCCATGTATTTTGGGCAAAATATGAAAAAAATAGAATTGCTTTATATTGCAAGGGGGGGTTCCTACGTACCCCTAGTGACTATAACCGGTGTCATTTCCCCGCGCTTCCCCTTTAAAATAAAAATTTGCGATAAAACTAAATTAATAAAAAAACGGACGCCTTGATTCACAAAAAAAATCGTAGCGCCTTTATTTTGCATCCAATTATTACAAACGACACGGATTCGGTATCCTGAGGGTTTTTTACATAAGATACATGTAAAATATGTATAGGGTGCGACGTTAATTTTTCGAACATTAAAAATTGTCATTTTTTACGCTCATTTTAGGTCAATTTTGAACTTTAAAAAAATTGTAGCGCCGTTATTTGTGGACGGATCTTTAAAAACTATTCAGATTCGGATTTGGCAGCCTTTTTGGCTTCGGATAGGCCTAAGAAACCAAAGGCGTGCTATTCCAAAGCTTTGGGAAGACGTTTTGAAAATACAAAATCGATGGGTTTTAACCCATGTATTTTGGGCAAAATATGAAAAAAATAGAATTGCTTTATATTGCAAGGGGGGGTTCCTACGTACCCCTAGTGACTATAACCGGTGTCATTTCCCCGCGCTTCCCCTTTAAAATAAAAATTTGCGATAAAACTAAATTAATAAAAAACGGACGCCTTGATTCACAAAAAAAATCGTAGCGCCTTTATTTTGCATCCAATCATTACAAACGACACGGATTCGGTATCCTGAGGGTTTTTTACATAAGATACATGTAAAATATGTATAGGGTGCGACGTTAATTTTTCGAACATTAAAAATTGTCATTTTTTACGCTCATTTTAGGTCCCAAATTTTTAACTTTCAAAAATTGTAGCGCCGTTATTTGTGGACGGATCTTTAAAAACTATTCAGAATCGGATTTGGCAGCCTTTTGGCTTCGGATAGGCCTAAGAAACCAAGGCGTGCTATTCCAAAGCTTTGGGAAAACGTTTTGAAAATTCAAAATCGATGGGTTTTAACCCATGTATTTTGGGCAAAATATGAAAAAATAGAATTGCTTTATATTGCAAGGGGGTTCCTACGTACCCTAGTGACTATAACCGGTGTCATTTCCCGCGCTTCCCTCTAAAATAAAAATTTTCGATAAAACTAAATTAATAAAAACGGACGCCTTGATTCACAAAAAATCGTAGCGCCTTTATTTTGCATCCAATCATTACAAACGACACGGATTCGGAATCCTGAGGCTTTTTACATAAGATACATGTAAATATGTATAGGGTGCGACGTTAATTTTCGAACATTAAAAAATTTTCATTTTTTCGCTCATTTTAGGTCAATTTTGAACTTTCAAAAATTGTAGCGCCGTTATTTGTGGACGGATCTTTAAAAACTATTCAGAATCGGATTTGGCAGCCTTTTGGCTTCGGATAGGCCTAAGAAACCAAAGGCGTGCTATTCCAGAGCTTTGGGAAAACGTTTTGAAAATTCAAAATCGATGGGTTTTAACCCATGTATTTTGGGCAAAATATGAAAAAATAGAATTGCTTTATATTGCAAGGGGGTTCCTACGTACCCTAGTGACTATAACCGGTGTCATTTCCCGCGCTTCCCTCTAAAATAAAAATTTTCGATAAAACTAAATTAATAAAAAACGGACGCCTTGATTCACAAAAAATCGTAGCGCCCTTATTTTCGATCCAATCATTACAAACGACACGGATTCGGAATCCTGAGGCTTTTTTACATAAGATACATGTAAAATATGTATAGGGTGCGACGTTAATTTTTCGAACATTAAAAATTGTCATTTTTTACGCTCATTTTAGGTCAATTTTGAACTTTCAAAAAATTGTAGCGCCGTTATTTGTGGACGGATCTTTAAAAACTATTCAGAATCGGATTTGGCAGCCTTTTTGGCTTCGGATAGGCCTACGAAACCGTAGGCGTGCTATTGCAGAGCTTTGGGAAAACGTTTTGAAAATTCAAAATCGATGGGTTTTAACCCATGTATTTTGGGCAAAATATGAAAAAAATAGAATTGCTTTATATTGCAAGGGGGGGTTCCTACGTACCCCTAGTGACTATAACCGGTGTCATTTCCCCGCGCTTCCCCTCTAAAATAAAAATTTGCGATAAAACTAAATTAATAAAAAAACGGACGCCTTGATTCACAAAAAATCGTAGCGCCTTTATTTTGCATCCAATCATTACAAACGACACGGATTCGGAATCCTGAGGCTTTTTACATAAGATACATGTATAATATGTATAGGGTGCGACGTTAATTTTCGAACATTAAAATTGTCATTTTTACGCTCATTTTAGGTCAATTTTGAACTTTAAAAAATTGTAGCGCCGTTATTTGTGGACGGATCTTTAAAAACTATTCAGATTCGGATTTGGCAGCCTTTTTGGCTTCGGATAGGCCTAAGAAACCAAAGGCGTGCTATTCCAAAGCTTTGGGAAGACGTTTTGAAAATACAAAATCGATGGGTTTTAACCCATGTATTTTGGGCATAATATGAAAAAAATAGAATTGCTTTATATTGCAAGGGGGTGTTCCTACGTACCCCTACTAACTATAGGTGGTGTCATTTCCCGACGCTTTCCCTCTAAAACAGAAATTTTTGGCCTTTTTGAAAAATTAAATTTGGCTTTAAAACGAAACGTTTAAAACGCTTTAACTTTTTGTTTTTAAGAAGCGCCCGGAACTATTTTATTTTCGAATGTATTAGGTCTTAATTCTTCAGAATCCGGTCCTGACTCAAAACTCTTAAAATCGCCAAAAAAACAAAGTTTTACTTTAAAAAAAATTACGTTCTTCCTTCCCTTGTAAAAGACTTTTCTTTTTTAAATAAACTGTGTTTCTATTTTTTGTAGGTGCTTCTACACCAATGGACAGGCATGAGGACCAAGGATGGATCAAGGAACTCTTCAACGCAGATCTTCTCAGGACACCACAGTCAAGATTATCCTAATTAGAATAGTTTAGACTTAGGGGTTGTTACACCATTTTTGTAATACGCGATCTTAAAACTTGTCTGGGGAAGGGAGGAAGGTAAAAATAAAGAGGCAATGCTCTTTATTTTTAACCTCTATTCTCTTACACTCTCTTCCTCTCAAGTTTTGAGATTGCGTAAAAAATCAAATAGCAATAGATATAAAATTATAAAATACAGTAACCTTAATTGTGAAGGGATGTAAATGGGGAATTGGGTAAATAAATAAAATTATTTACATGTTTTTGTTCTTTATACTTAGAAGTTTGAAAAATTGGAGAAATTTCAGAAAAAAAATAAAAATAATATTTTATTTGTATGAAATAATGTTTAAATTAATATTATAGGAACGTGTACTTTATAAGGTTTAAAACACACACTTCATATAACAACGCCATAGCTCATATGGGTAGAGATCGGTTGTTTGTTCAAATGGTCTCGAGTTCGATTCCCATGCCGGTCGAAGTTAAATTTTTAAAAATCTCTAAGAAAAATCCAACGAGCAACGAGCCGAACGAGACGAATGACGAATGACGAATGACTGTAGGATCCTCGTGATTTGAAAAATATTTTTAAAAATCTCTAAGATAAACCCTCGGCCGACTCGGCCGACTCGGCCGACCGTAACTCGCGATTTCATAAAATTTAACAGAGAAAACTTGCAAAAATGTCATTGCGAGTTACGGTCGGTTCTCCCAATCTCTGCCTTACAGGTTCCTTTCGGATATTGTTTTGGTGATATAGAACTGATAGTATAACTCGCAATGATATTTTTGCAAATTTTCCCTGTTAAATTTTATGAAATCGCGAGTTACAGTCGGCCGAGTCGGCCGAGTCGGCCGAGGGTTTATCTTAGAGATTTTTAAAAATATTTTTCAAATCACGAGGATCCTACAGTCATTCGTCATTCGTCATTCGTCATTCGTCTCGTTCGGCTCGTTGCTCGTTGGATATTTCTTAGAGATTTTTAAAAACTTATTTTCCTTGCCTTGTTTGGGAATCGAACCCCAGACCGTGGCAAACCGTTGCTATCAAACAACGGTATTTTACCACTGAGCTACCAAGCTATATGCTTTATCTGTGTTTTAAATTGTATAAATAGTAATGTTTATACACTATTAATTTAATTTTTTATTAAATGTTCAAGTTTAACATGTAAAAGCCCACCTGACTCTTGCTCTTGCTTAAATTTATTAAATTAAAATTAAATTTATTAAAACTCAAGTAACGATAAAGACTCTTTATTTTATATAATAATGTGTACAACTTGTTTTACAGAGCTTACATTTAACAGTTAAGAAGTTTGAATTACACATTTTTCAAGTGCGCGGCTTTAATAATAAATAATTAAGCCATTTAAACTTCCTGATCTGTGCGAAAATCTTTAAATGGTTGAATTATTTATTTTCGAAGCCGCGGACTTCAAAAATAGGTAATTAAAACTTCTCATCTGTTTTAAATTATAAGTACATTATTAATATAATTATTTATTTTATATTCATTTAATAGTTAATTAATATAAATTGTAATAATTATTATAATTAATTAAAATAACCAAGTTTTAATATAATGCAACATTACATTTTTGCAAATATATATATTTATATAAACTTACTATTTATAAAGTTTAAAACAGACACTTGCTCTAAGACCGCCATAGCTCAGATGGGAGTGTTCCTCTTTGGCTGGTCCAGCAGTATCTTTCTTGGCTTGAAATGTATTATCAAAAGATCCTTATAGTGAGTTTTGAAATGTCTTTAAAGATACACACTTACATTATTAATAAACTACAAAGGCTTAATTAACTTAAAACACCAAACAAATATTCATTTACAATACGCCTTAAACGTAGCAAGAGCAGGAAATAAGAATAGGTAAGTGTGTAATCTTTTCTACAAGAAGTGCAGAAGAGAGCTGTTTGTGTTTGTGTCTGGTAAAAAGATATTTTAAAGTCACCTTCAAAGAGAAGACGGTAAGTAATTTTTTGGGGTGGCAAATAACGTCAGATCGAATTTATGAAAGGGTACAAAGTGATTGTAGCTAAAATTAATTCAGAAATAACTAATGTAATTAAAGTTTAAACAATACAAAAAAAAAACGAGAAATAAGTACAGTTTCAAATGTAGTAAAATATTTAACTAAAAGTATGAAGAACAAAATAATTGAAGAAAGTATTAATGTAAATTATGTAAGTAATTTAAATGGCAGCTAAAAAGTAAAAAAATAAAATATTTAAATAAAACACAAATGTAATTGAAGCTAAAACTAATTTGGATGTATAAGTTCAAATAAATAAAAACAACAAAATAATAAAGTTAAATTAAAAAGGGTAGAGAAGAAAGTAAATAATAAGAAAAAACTGCGAGAAATCATTAAAGAGTACGAACAGTAAATTTATTAATAAATGATTACATTAATAAAGAATTAGAATAAAAAGATATTTGTTTTGTAGAAACATGAGTCTTCACCAAGAAAAAGGAATCACAAAAACAAGCAACAGAAATGAAAGTTTTATGAAGTATTAAAGACTGTTTGTGTTTGTGTGGGGAAAACGTTCCTTTATATGTGACCAAGAAGACCCTCAATATTAATTAAACATTGTTTCTTTTAACTTAAAATAAAATCAACCCCCCTGTTTTATTATTATTTATTTCTGCCTAATTTTATACAAACCTAAAATATTTTCCCCATGCCTCGAGTGTAATCGACTGTGTTTTTGTTAATTTTGACTTAGATTTTTAACTTGTTTAATCATTATTAAAATGATTTAAAAATCAATTTGGAAAACTAAAATATAGTATTGAAATGTAAATTTTTTTTGTAAAAATCTATTTTACAAGGGTTATTTCAATAATAAAAATTGACAAATTATTCAGTCAATTAAAATATTAATAGAGTTAGAACTAAATTTAAAGCAAAAAAATATTACAAAGGGTGTGTGTGTATCCTTATGATTTACCCTAATATAATGGGGCACAGCGAGAACCCATGCACAGCATGAGTTACCATCGCAATCTTCAGTAACTTAGCCTACGAAGAAACAATGTCTAAACAAATAAGTTGGTTTTTTTTTCAGAAACCGATTTTCCCTATTATTTTTTTTTAATTTCAATTAAGACACCCTTATTTTGATCTCTTAAAAGAAACTGTTTCACCCGTTTTCTTGACAATGAACAAATAAGTTAAATTTAAATTAAAATAACAAATCCCAATTACAATAATCAAAACTACTTTTTTGATTTGCCGAATTTCTTGTGTGAGGCAAACTCAGGAAAAACTGTGTGGGCACATATAAAGGAACGGAAACACAAATATAAAATATTTACAAACCAACACATTCTTAAAACTATAAATAATTAAAAAACAGAAAAGTCCGAGTAAAACTTATGAAAGCACTTATAATTAACGCAAAATGTTCCACTAACCAAAAAGAGGTAATATGAATCCTAATTTTCTCAAAAAATAAGCACTGCACAATACCTTAATATTTCTTCTTAAAATGGAGCATTAATAATTCAAGACTGTATGTAAACACAAAAGCAGATATACCTAACATTTGAAATATTGCATGTAATAGACATAAAAACGACATATTTCTATTTACATCGTTTCAATCGTAGCATCTCCGGTGATTTGAATTCTCCAAAATTAAGCTTCTGAAGAGGGTTGAAAGTGCGGCGGTGATAACTCTTATCATGTAAATGCTGTCCTGTAAAATGAAGGAAAAAAAAACTATTAGCTCAAGTCCCTTAAGAAAGCTGTTTTAAAAAGAAACACAAAATTAAAATTGAACTCATGGAAGAGCTCATGTCTAAATTATAACCGTTCCACTTGACCTGATATACAAATCCATAAAGCTAATAACAGACCTGTGTACTTAATAATAAAATTATCAATTTATTCTATTAAAAGAAACCATTCACACACAGAAACACTATTAAACTGTTTGAAAAACACAAAAATTGAAAGCACAAATAAACGTCAAAAGACGCATCTGAAGTTAGCCCTTAGTGTCTTTCAATACTACCACAACAATTTTGAAATATTGAATATCCCAACAAAGGGCAAAATTTATACTGCAAATTAAAATCAATTATTAGACGTTTCAATAAACCTATTTTAATATCAATTATTTAATTAAACATTATTTATTGTTAAATAATGGTTTGCTGTTATTTAACACGTACATAATTAAATTCAAACACCAAAATAGTATAGGACATAAAACATACAAGAGCGAGAAGTGAAAGTATCCATCGATTAATTAGGATAACCTTGTGACACCTTTTTGCACTTGTTTAAATGAAAATTCCCTTGGCCGTTGGATTACTTTATATAAATCAATTGATATTAAGAGAAAGTGTTCAGAAATGCATCGTGTACTATTTATTAATACTTGGCCATTATCTGCATAGTTCCTTCTCTTACAATCAGCAGTGGGGTACAAAGAAAAGGAACCGTAACATACCAATTAGTTTATATCTAAAAGAAATGGCTAATCCAGAAATTGAGGAAATTAGTGGCAATAATTGCATGCTGAATAAGCTTTGGTAAATTTGTTATTGGTATATGAAAAGAATTCATTTATAAAGGAATGTGTGAAGCACTCTGTGAAGATGATGTGTTGAAGGAAAAGACAGAATTAATTAATTCTTTGCTATCAATGCTTAATAAAGTAATCCAATAACTAGAGGTGTACGAGTGTCTAAGTTAAGAACTTTCAAATCAAATTTGGGTGTTATGACTAAGTTTTATTGGGTACTTTTATTCTTTAAAATAATTACTGCTATCTATTCTTAATTTATATTTTTAGGATGCAGAAACATTGAAGCTATTGGAACAGAAAATAATAATATTGCAGTAGGAAATGCTAAACCTTAAACTCGATTCATGTAATTTAAAAGCTATAAAAGCATTTGCTGAAAGTTTCGTCTTTTATTATTTGAAATTGGATATTTTAATTAATTTTAGTAAAAACAATGAACGTCAAATAATTGTAAAGATCTAATATCTTAATATTTTTATCTATTATACTAATATAGAATTAATAGTGTAATATAAAGAACCAGTAAGTAGCTTTAATACATATAATGTAAGATTAATTTATAAATTTGAAATTGCTTTTTAGGCACTGCATTTAAAACTTTTAAAGCCTGATCTATGATGTAGATGAAAATATTTATAAAGTTTTAATGCGTAAGAACAATAATTCACAAGTGGAAAATACAAATAAAGGCACCCTCAAATATTAAGAACAATAAACATAGTTAACGAATATAAATTACAAAATAATTATGTGACAGTTAAGTGGTTATGTTAAAATATTTCCCGATGTTTTAGCAACCAAAAATATGTAGCACAGTGGCAACTTGATGCAGAATGTCTTAAGTAGTTCGATGGTCCTCTTATGTATGCAGATGAAGTAAGCACCAAATGGATTATGCTCCCTTGGAGTACCCATCGAAATATAGATATATGACTATGTAAATACAATGGAAAAGAAAACAAATGCCACTTTCCTTCATTACATATAAAATGTTTATGGAATTGAATAAGTTCTATGAATATGTTATATAAAATAAGACCCCAATTTCTTTATTAATAATGAAAGGGCTCAATGCATTGCTTTGAAAAACTGTTCTATGCAATTGGTAAGATGTTTTTTGTTAGCACTAAAAGCTTGAATTTTAATTGCATTTTAGATTTAACTAAGAATAAGTTTAAATCGAATCAGACTCTTATATAAACCATTTCAACTATGTTTAGTTTTCTGCTAATTTCAAATGGTGTGTCCAAAAGGATTTAATTTTAAAACGAACACAAAAGAGGAATGGAAGAAAAACCCAAAAACTGGGGGCCTACCTTTCACCGAAGATTTCCACGGATTGCTTTAGAAGACCTTTGATAAGTTCGATATTTCCAAAACTGATGTCGGAAGGAGGGTGCGATGTAATGTAGGACATCTTTACTTGTGTATTCCTTCCTCTGAAAAAATGAAAAGAACATGTTAAAAAAAAACATTTAAGAAAGCTGTATGTTTTATTAGAAATACGTAGAATTAATATTCACCTTGTTTTAAGGGTTGAAACTTAAATGTTAAAGAGCACGTATTTAAAACACAATTATTCAGCTTGGTTTTACATTTACAAATGATTCATAAATGGAAATCCTTATGAAAAAGACATTATTCGTCATATCAGTTAACACGAAGGCTATCTAAAAAGAGCTTCGATAATTTTAAATAAAATAATCGATTTATTTTATTTTCCGTAAACACTGATAAAGAGTATTATAATAAATATTAGCTGCCACTGAAATTCAATCAAAGCTTTTTACCTTATTTTTCGGAATTGAAGCTTTTCAAATATCAAAAAATTTGCCGTTAAAGGGCCAACAAAGAAAAATGGCTTCGGATATGGACTCTACGGGTCCATTTTTCGGGAAAAAAAACCGACTATTTTGACTGAAACTGAACCCATATAAAATAAGATTAAGAGATCTGCATACCTATAATTGAATTCTTGTTTTCTGGAAAGTGTGATGCGTGCAAAAATCGACAGCTATGGGGTGCTTCAAATGGATCCCTCATGATCATCTGTAAAGAGAAAAATAATTAACAATAAATCCTCCTCGAAACCTATAAACTTAATAAAGAAATAATATAAATCGCAATTCACCTTAAATCAAATGTCGAATTCTAATTTAAGGGCACTGCTATGATAAATACGTATGCTTGCTTTAGAGCTTTACACAAATATGAATTATAAATGTATTGTAATGCCACACAGGAACTGATATAGAAATTATCAGTGCCCCAAAGGTCAGCTCACCTGATATCTACGAAAGACCTCCAGCAATCCCGAAATCAACGACCAAACACTTTTTATTTTAAATTAGAAAATAGCAACCTTCATCATGCAATAAGAGTAATTTAAATTTTAATCGGATTTGTAATTACTTAGTAAATTTATTAGAAGATTGAATTATATATTTTATTTTGCACTTACATAGAACGGGTGTTTGGTGCAGTCAACATTTTTAGTGGAAAATAATTAAGCGTTATCTCAGTACATTTAGGGTCCTTTTTCATTATTAAATCCAGCAGCGTATAAACAGAGAATGAAAACTTGATTAACTGCAATAAGTTTCGTTAAAAATAATACTTTACGTATTCTCCATTTAACATTACCTTTGTAAAGCTAGTCATATCTAGAAATCCGTAACCACCAAAAGATATACGTACGGGTGTTAGGGATCTAATCATAATAATAATGCACTTCTTAAGTTTTTATCTGCTGCAACTAAATGCCATCCACATTCAAATAACGCTGAAGAAAGCTGCGAGCTCTAAAAACAATTTGAATTATAATTGCACCAAAATTGTATAATAGTCTACGTATGGAATTAAATAAGTTCAAGAATTTACCCATTAAATTAACTCCATTGCCCATGTAGCAGTAAATGAAGATTTCGCCAAGATAAATAAGTCATAGAAGACTCGAATTGTTCATTTGCAGCAGTGGTCTGAAAATAAAACGTATAAAAAATTTTATAAAACTTTTCTTAGTAATTTTACCGCAACAAAAGCTGATACACAAACCGTACCCATGCTCGTCAAAAATAGGACCAAAATAATTTTCAATCTAAATAAAGTAGGTAAAGGGCTTACCATTGAAGGCAAATAAATCAAAGCGAAGAGTTCGAGTCCAGAAGTGATGGCTTTGGTCGCGTTTGTTCAACGCAAGACTTCTTCAACCCGACGTCGATGAACCTCATTTTACCGTTAAAGCAACTGAAAAACAATACAAAATTAATAAAATCTATTTGCAGGGTAAAAATTATTCGTTTTAATTTTAAAATCAACGACAATAATTATTTTTAACTAACTAAAATTAAAAAGTGGATCAATTAATGAAATTAAAGTTTCCGTTTTTAATTTTAAAATACTATCATTGTTTGTCAGGGTGGCGGACGATTAGGTACTGAAACTTAACCGAGTGATACCTGACACCAATCCAAACAAAAAAGATTGTATGCAATATGTCCTAAATTCAGGGAATTTTGAGAAAAATTCATTTTCATTTTCCAGTAAATAATAATACAGCATCGTCTCCATATGGTCTTAAAACTGGAAGGTATTACATGAAGAGTAATATCAGTATTACAAATTACTGAACTGTTTGTTCTTTTCAAACCAGCGAGAAGAGACTACAAAATCTCTTTTGTATATCTACAATGATGGTATTATTCCTTTTGAGTTTCGCAAATACAAATAAATTGTAACCCGTGTACGGTTTTATTAAAAAAAAACAAACAATACTTCCGCCTTTAATTTTTTCGAAATATATATTTAAATTAGATCCTACCACTTAGTTCTTTTAATCCTTTCTTTTTTAAACCCCACGAATATTTAAATCTCTGTCACTTATAAAGATATTCTCAAATAACAATTATATTTAAAACAGATAAAGCATCTATTAGATTATCTCCAAAATTTTCAAATAAGGACCTTTTTTATTATAATTGGGAAAACAATTTTAAATCATACTAAAAGGATTATGTATTTAAATTTGCACTTACATTGAAATGCTATTGGGTGCAACAAGAATTTTAGTGCAAAGTGCATCAGGATTATATTGATACGTTTAGTGTCCTTTCTTCATCAAAGAATCCAACAGTGTATAAACGGAAAACGAAAACTTAATCAACTGTAACAATTCATATTAAAAAAGATACTTAAATAATATATAATTTAGACTTACATTTACAAAGCTGGCCATACTTAAAAAACCAAACCCTCCAGCAGGTATTCGTACAGGCTTTTGAGTCCTAATCATAATGATAACCAGCGACTTCTTCAACTTAATATCAACAGGAACCAAATGCCAGCCACATTCAAACAAAGCAGTCGATAATTCTGAGCTCTGAAAAAATCTCAATTTTTAACACTTTAAAAATTTGCCAATGCGTTATTTTTAGATTAATTGGTTTAAAATTTAACGCGTTTAAATTTAGTTTAAATCGCCCATAAATAATATCGTTGATTTTTGAAAAATTCATTTCTGTTGTAATTGAAATGAAAAATGACAAATTCTCTTTAAAAAAGATGCATGTGTCGGTCATGCATTCATTATTATTCAAAAACGAGTACTCCGATCGCAAAGGACTTTTTGTCAGTCGATAAAGGACTAAATTTTAGACAATAGGTTTGTCAACGATTTTTCATAAGTACAAAAGACTAATATTGATTCAATTTATGGTTAAAATTTGTTTAAAACACACTCACTTACCCAATAAATTAATTCGTTACCCATGTAGCAATATATTAATATTTCGCAAAGGTGACCCATTAAATAAGTCACAGACGTCCCAAATTGTTGTCTCATAGCAGAAGTCTACAAAAAAATATCTCATAAATCTCAATTTTAATTCGTTTTTATAATATTTACCGCGACGAAAGCCGACACACAAACTGTTCCCATGCTCGTTAAAAATTGAACCAAAATATAATAAGAAAACATTTCGTTTATTTCTTTACAAGTCCTAAAAAAAATTAATTAACTAAGAACTTAAAATTCACATGGTTCCTTACGTGAGTAACAATTTATGATGATCCATGAAACGTCTTAAGACATCTTCGGCACCTTTCGCGTCGTCATTTTTGGTATAGCTTTCAAAGCTTTGCACCAAGAATTCTTTTAGCAATTTAAATTGTGCCACACAGTTGTTTATTAAGCACACAAATAAAATGTCCATTCCACAAACGCAAAACGCCAAATCTAGGCTTAAAAAGCTTTGCCAAGTGTAGACCATATCATAAAAAGGATTTTCTTTGAAATAGGGCAATTCTGAGCACAATGGAAATTCTCTCGAGGCATAAGGTAACAAAATAAATTGACTGGCACAGACAAATGCCGTAAAAGTGTATGCCCCACAATAAATCATCAAGGCCCAAGTACTTTTATTTAGTTCCTTATGTAGTCCCATTCCAGTGATCTTCGACGACCAAAATTGATAATAAACTGTATGAATTATTTTTGTGAACTTTTTATAATAAAAATAGACAATCACTCGTCGAACTACCGACTAAAATAAAATAAAAGTTAAATTAAATCCTAAATATTTTAAATAACTACCTCCACAGTAACCATAAAAAGGGAAAGGGTAAAAGCGATGGCTCCCAGTTCCAATTTATTAAATTTGAGATTGTAGAATTGACCCATGATTATGAAGAAGTAACTGATGAACATCAGCTGATGTAAAATTCGTGTTACAAAATTTTGGCGTTCGGGCCATAAGCTTAAGGAATCCAAAACAATTTTTGAAGGCATCAACATCCATTTGGCACCATCTTTTATGACTTCTTTTGGAATCTTTGATGTGTCCTCCGGCACTTTATTGCTGATCATTTTTTCTTCAAAGTGATAGAAGAACCAGCTCTTTATTAAGATTTTTGAAAGCAATTATTTAGTAATTATAGGTTTTAAAAGTATTTGAATTTAATCCCTGTAATTTGTGTATTAAGACAAAGTTTTAAAAGAAGGTACTTATTATTGGTTTAGAAGAACCATCATTAAAATCATTAAACAATTATAAACTTCTTATTTTTGGTGTTTTGAAAGTTTTCTTTTTTTTTTAAGTTTCAATATTGATCTTTGTTTTAATTATAGACGAACACTGATTTTATTTTAGACTTTTTACGATTTGTAAAATTAATAGAAATGTTACGATTAGATTTAACGCTTGAGATTATTCATATTAATAAGCTTTGCAAGTCTTTTTGTGGGGAGATCCAGCGAAGAAAATGTCTTGCAATTTAAAAGCAATTACCTGAAGCTTAATAACTTGTAGCTTTTAATGAGTAAATTATTTATGATTTACAACAGGCAAGGTACAATCATTTCAAAAATCTGATTCCTGAAAGCAAAATGATTACAAACATTACAAAGGTAAAAAGGAAAAGGGCAAACAAAGGACAAGTGCTCCACTTAGTCGCCTCTTACGACAGGCTGGGAGATTCCCTAGGCCAATTCTATACCCGGAACCTAGACGGGCCTTCCACGTAGAAATTACATACAAATATTATATTGAACCGAAAAATCTATACAAAATTGTAGTAAGACTGTTTACATGTAAATTAATCTCGAGATGTTTTTATCATTAGTTAATTAATTTGCAAAATAACAACAAAAAACTTAAATTCATAAGAGCTACAATGATATAAATATTAAATCCTATTTTATAGGTTTTAAATTAACTAAAATCCCAATTAATATAAAACTTCCAAAGGAGGTGACGACGTTAAAGTATTCATCTAATATAATTTTTTTGAATACAGCACACTGTAACTAAATGGACGGAAAATAATTGCTAAAAATATTTAAATAAACAAATAGTAAATCTATACATTTTACAACGAAAATTAAGCACACAGTCACATTGTATTGGAATAATTAATCTTTAAAGATTGATGTGTTATAAACTCGTAGCAATTCAATTGATTTATAAATATCCCTTTAAAAAATTATTGCCACAACATAGTTAATTAACATCTACTATTATTATACTATATAAATAAAATATATAAAATGTATAAATAATCACATATTAAATAATTGAAGTTTTCATCTAAAATTTAAATAAGTAAAATAATACACACAAAGAGTATTATGTAAAATTAACAATGCTCGAAAAGTAGTAAGCATTTGTTGGAATGTATCTCAACACAGATTGTAAAAAAGGAAAACAAGCAAAATATTTTTTTCTGTAGTTTGAAGTTATTCTTATAAACCAATTTTTTCTCACATTATAAATGTTAAAAATGTTTACTTCTTCTCTAATTCCTAAATATAATAATTTCACCACCTAATGTAAAACATTAAAAAACGTATCATTAAATTCTTAGAATTAACTTGATATTAATTTCCCTCTTAGTTGTTTACAAACATGCTCAACCACAAACTAATAACTCTTTGCAGATCAAATCAAACGTTTGATATACTACATAAAAAATAAATTAATTAAATTAATATAAAAATAGGTGTAGATATTTAAAAACCGTTAAGCTCTTAGAGCATATTTGTTTTTTTACTTATGGAAGAAAACCCTGATAAAGAAATCACATGGATCAATTTTTAAAGGAATAATTTTTACAAAACGCAAAACATCAACAAATCTACACGCGAAATTAAAATTGCACAAAATACAGCACATCAAGAATTCTATTATTACCTAAAATCGATTTATAAATTTACTACTTGCACTAAAAACCCTCTAATAAGTCAGTCGTTTTGTCAGACCTGCTGAATATACTGACGTGCATCAACAGAATGTGCATTCATATTGGGGTCTAGTTCTACTTTACTATCACGTTTTTGTTCTTTATTACTAGAATTATTACACACATCGTTAAATGTAAAATCTGGATTATCGGATGAGGGACTAGGAGATTCGGCTATTTGTAATCGTAATGATGGGTCATCCAATCTTATTCGGGCGTCGTCGTCGTTGCTGTCGATGGATGGGGATCGTTGCGAATGCAGAAGAGTACTTCCACTGCCTATACATCTTGCTTTAAAGGATTCCAATCTCATGACCTAAAAAACGCATAAAAACTTATTACTAAAAAGACACACCAACATTTCACACTATAAAAAGTTAATATATCTAAAGAAGAGAAGGTACAAACTCGATGCTGCTTCAATTCCAAATTAAAACATGCAAGCTATTACAAAACACCCAAAGATCGTGCAACAAATCACTTATTTAAAAAAAAAAGACTATAAAACTTTAAAACCAAAGGATTCTAATTTTTTTACGTTTGAAGTCCCTGAGGATATACATACAAATGAATTGTGTTTAATTCCAATGTTTACAAATTCCACTCTTCTCAAAGTCTATTTAGAATCTAATAATAAAATTAGCTTTACATGCTGAATTCAAATTTACCATCAAGCTACCACATTTAGTAAAATAATGAGTACAATAAAATGCATCAGCAAGCAGTTTGTTAATAACTTACTCGAGCCACCTCCAGGGCTCAGTGTCCGGGCTTGTAATAGGCGTGGGAAACTGCACAGTAAATTATTAGCATAATATTCACAGTCGACTTACATCTAAAGTTTTTCTTTACCAAAAACATTTCGAGTAAATCCGCATTTTTAGTATTTACATAGTAAAGCGAAGCTGGTGCGGAAACCAAGTGTTATTCTCGTGTGTTAGTCTAGCGCAACACCAATATGTGAATAATTAAATAAAATATGCTCAACTTACTTCTGCTTGTAAGTCAGCGACTTTGTCCTGCAATTCTCGAACACGATCGTTATCGTCGACCGAATGACTCCTAAGTTCTCCTTCGGTCGCAATTTCTTCGTTCTGTACGAGAACGGTGTTAAAATAATAATAAGAAAACGTGAAAGAACAAACAAACCTTTAACTCGAGCTGACTAATTTTTTGGGTGAGCTCTACGACAGCCTGAGTTTTTTCGGCGTCCCGAATTCGAGCACTCATCAATTCATCTTGCATTTTACTGTCGAGATCTGCGTATCGACGGTGCTCTTCCAACAAACGAGCGGCTGCATCCCGATCCCGCAATTCTGCCTTTTCCAACGATTCCTTCTGCCTTTTAATCTCATCGTCCTGACGACGAAGCTGATTCGTACTTACTTGTACTTGCGTTTCCAATTCCATAACTTTAAGCCTTAATTCTTTCACTTCGGTGAGAGTTTCCATTTCTCTCAGTCGTGTTGTCATTAGTTCTTCTTCCAACCGTTGCGCTTCGTTATTTCGATTTTCCCAAAACAGAAGCTTCTTCGGAGTACTATGAGCTTCGCCCGATGGAGCGGATTCTTGCTTGTGTTCCTGATTTCATAATTGTTTTAAAATAAGAAATAATTATAAATAACTACTACCTGCAGATGACGTTGCCATTGATTACTAAGTTCGGAAACTCGCTGTCGGAGATCTTTAAGTGATAAATTGGCTTCGGCTTCTCTCAGTTTTACAGCAATTAATTCTTCTTGAAGATGAGCAACGCTATTATCGGGTGTGATTTCTCGTAAAGTTTTCTTGTCTTCTTCCAGCTCGTGGATGCGAGTTCTCAATTCGCGAGTGAGCGCATCGTTTTCTGCTTCGCGAAGACGCACTTTAACTAATTCCTCTTGTAAACATTGAATCATGTCTTCTCTTTGCTGTAGTTGCTCCTGTTTTATAGAGATTTCTTCTATCGATGACTGCCTTGAAGTGTGCTATAAGATTGCAGAAATCGTTTAACTTAGAATCTTAATTACTTTTATTAAGGACTTACGCTCTCTTCCATCATTAATGAGAGTGATCGAATTTTTTCGTTGGCTAAAGCTAAATGATGAGTCGTCTCCAAATGCGTGTGTCTTAAAGCGTCTAATTCTCTTTGAACAACGAAAGTGGTTTCTTCTTCTTCTGCTCGACTAACTTGTCCTTTTACTAATCTATCGGCCAGTGCCTTACTTTCCTCTTCTAACATTTCGCATCTATGTCGTAGCTGTTTGTTTTCCGTTCTTAAACGCTGGAAGAAGATGTAATAAAGTAGTATTAAAATTGATATTAAATAAAGTGGAATTGATACCTTCAATTCGGACATTTCCTCTTGTTCTTTCGTCTTAATCGCGTTGTATTCTTTTTCTAATTTCTTCATTTTTTTGGCGTTGTATTTTATGCTGTAAGCTGCTTGTAAGAGACCTTCGGGATCAGCTTCTGCTCGAGCTGGTAATTCCTTTTGAAAGAACTAAAATAAAAGGAATAAGACAATTAATAAAATCTTGAATTTTTTTAATGTAAGTAACAAATGTATTAAATTTTAACACAGTTAATTTCAAAAAATCTTCGCATGTCGAAATTGAAGAGTTCTATATAACAAATTTTTCTTTTTTACATATATAAAAATGAAATTGTAATTAATATAATAATGAAACAAATATCCGGAAAAACAATTTCTTTAGAAAAGGTCAGGCATCAGAGAGAATAATTAATAAAAACTGAAAAACTAAATATTTACCGAATCTTTAACATTTTTCATATAGTCAATAATATTCATTGTTTAAACCAATTAATTTTACAAGAATTACGTTGACGTTAACTTCTAAACTATGTGCTCTGGTTAGAAATAATCGTTATGGTTTCGATAAGATTCGCAAGTTTGTTTAATGAGATAATGAGAGATAAGTTTTTCTATCTCGCGAATCACATATTTATCATTAAAATATCATTTTCTAACGAACAGTAGAAAAACAATTAATGAATGCAAGATTTTATTTAAAAAATTCAATTCAATTATTGAATATCGATGCTCTCAGTAGAAAAGTGTCTAACTCCACTTTTTTTCAAAAATCGTTTTTTTGTATTTTCTGTTGAAAAATATCATTTTCCATATGCCCTGAATTTGGTAAGAGCATAATTCAAATTTTTCAGTTCGAAAATTAAAGAATAAAATAATCAATGTTCCAGCAGACTACGTTGATGTATGTAAAATTGCAACAAAGAAAGCATACACAGTCGAGTATTTGAATTTCAAAGATTTTAAGTCATTTAATAAAATAAAATATTATTCTTCAATACGCCCAGGAAACAAAACAGGTGATCCAGTTGTTACTAATATAAGAAGACTAAAATATACACCTCATGGTGATATTTACTACAACTTAAATTTTTCGAATGAGTGGACTTTACTACCTCAGAGAAAAAATAAAATAAAATCCTGTTTGACTTTTCAACAACTACCCGGACTCTATCGCGCCAGACTCAAAATAAAGAAAAGAAAATATGAAGATTTGCAAGAATTGAAGAAAACATTGCCCATTGACTAACATCAGTTTTATGATAATCTTCCTTACGAAAAATAAAACGGTCAATTGTTTTTTTACGCATTATTAAAATTATAATTAGATCATTATTTAATATAAAATTGCAATCATAATACGATGTTGAGGCTAATTGAACCAAATATTACAAATTTACTTGGCCAAATATTATACTAAAGATTTAAAATCTCGTTTAGACTCCATTTTGTTGAGTATTAAAGAATTAATGTACAATATAGTTTTACTATAGTTAACGTTACTGATATTTATAAACCTACCTATTTATAAAAAGTTAACCTGTTAAAAAATTTTAATTTAATAAATATAAATATTCCAATTGATTTAATTGATTACTTTAACTCATATCTACTTTTTAATTTCAGAATGCAAATTGTCTAACTCTTCATATAATTTTAGAATTTCAGGATGAAAATTATCTAACTCCAAAAAAGCTTCTTAGCTGATACAATTTTAGTAGGAAGACATATTTTTATATATGTACTCAATAATAAACATATTTTTAACAATAGTCAAATTTTTTATTAATTATTTTATCATTTTTTTATTAATGAAACATTTTTTGGCTCTCCTGAAAAATTTACAAAAATGGAGTTAGACAATTTGCTAATTAGAGCGTCGATATTCAAAAGTAACTTTGTAATCGTTCGTAGGTACTAAATTGAAGTGGTTTATACTTAGAATATGCAATTAAGTCAAGTAAAATAAACTTCACTAACACATTTCGAAATCCAAATATAATATCAGTTTTTTTTTCAAAAATAGACATGAATGTTTAATAACCATTAAGAAAACCAATCTCCCTCCAAGAAAGTCCATAAAACCATCAATTTAGTAAAAGTAATTAGAATAATTGATTTGATATATTCAAACTCGTTTTTCCATTAAATCAATTTTAAATAATTCAATTTCGTCGTTTGCAACTTTAATCAATAACATCTCGTAAAATAAACGTAAACAACTTACTTTTAGCATGCCCTCCATATCCAAAGACATGAGATCGTCTTTTCCCAACTGCAGCATGGCGAGGGCAAGCTTAAAAATAATCTCCATTCCTTCGGAAAGAAACACGTCCATAATCCGACATGCCAATGGCAAAGATAAAGCAGTCGTAAACAACGTTAAAAACCAACTGGACGCGTACATCGACGTATGAAAATTTTGCGACTGAAAATGTTGATTTAGATCTGGAAAATGTTCGGCGACCAAATTCTCCAATTGAAACATACAAACGCCAAGTTCGGCCATCGTGGGCTTGAACATGTCGCGCATTCGATAATCCTGCATTATTTTACATAACACCGCAAATGCTTCTTCTTCGGGCATCTACGAAATATCATTCTTAAAATATATATACGATCTTATAACATTCTTTAATCTACCTGCATTAGTAATAAACCAACGATAAAACCGGACCCTTGACAATATCCTACTTCTCGATCGTGAAGAGAATAAGCTTTCATAACATTAAATAACGATTCCTGTCCCAATCCATCCTTTTCTTTAAAAAAGTCGTGTTCGGGATATGTACGAGCGATGTCTCTCCTTATTACTTTTTCGCATGGTGATTTGGTCTACAAAATAGCATCGTTAGTTATCTGACGACGACGCAAAATGTATTTTTTACTTTAATGTACTCTGCATAAAGCTTCTTCTCGGGCGCTTCCGTGGCAGAACACAATAATTGCCATACAATCCCTCTAAAATGTAATGGAATGCCTTTTTGTACCAAATCTCGTACTTGCTGATTATACTTCTTCCAACTAACTTCCCAGTTGTTGACGATCCCTCCCCATACGCTCCACAAATCTTCTTCACCTCCATCTTCCGTTCTGTCTTGTGTAGAACTTGTACCTAAAATAGAGCACTTATTATAATTGAAAATGCGATTAATCAATCTATTTACCAGAAGTAAGAGAAATTTGGGAAGTATCTGAACTCTTCCTGGAATGTCCAGAGGCCGAAGCCCCGCTCAAAGAATTGAGCGATTTGGCATCGGACTCGTAGAGACGATTGGCTTCCTCCAGCTTGGCAAGGAGCTCCAGCTCGGCCCCGGATGCGTGATTGTTGTTGTTGTTGCAAGGGGGACTTTCTAGCCTCATGGCCGTTGGGGGCATCGCTGAATAACAGCCCCCATCGGACTCTACTACCAGACAACTCAATGATGGGCTATTTCTGCAAAAAAAAATTCAATTAATTTTCTTCATATTCGAATAATTAGAATTAAATTATGCACCGTCGTATCAACGCCCTTGGTCCCGAATAAATGGTAAATTTCACGTGTCTTGTATTGGTACACTTTAACATGTTTAAGGGTTAATAACTCGACCACCTTTGCAAGGTTGTGGTGGAATAAATACTAAAGTGAGGTGTTTCGGAAAAGGTAACTAGTTTAAGGAATTAAGTGTTTAGGGAACCTGTCCTAACAATAAGGGTCAGGTAAAAATGTTAGAAAGCCGAAGTATGAGTAATGCTGAAAAAATTTAAATGCGTACCCCTTATTCACATGCACTTTTTCTTCGTTTGTAAATGTCTATTAAAGCTAATTGGAGTTATTATAATTGATTTTTAATGAGCTTCGAAAAACTACCTATTGTGTTATTAAATCGTTTCTTTATCTGAAATTAAATTTGTGCATTTCTATTTAAGTTCAAAAATATATTTCAAAAGTGTTTTTTTTTGCCTATTTATAAATAGGCCAAAAAAAAACACTTTTGAATATGTCTTTGCAATATTTCATTGTAATATTACAATAATATTGCAGCAATATTGCCAATATTAAACAACATTGAAATATCCCAGCAATATTCCTGTAATATTATGTGCTGTTAGGGTAGTTAAAAAATTAATAAACTCTTTAAAAATTGGGGCAAACTAAAAGTTCGTGCGTTATGTTGTTATTTCAATTTGCAGAATTTTTTAAGGTGAGTATACAGGCGGCATACCTCGAATAACACGGTAATTGATTCAGTGTTATTAGAAATCGTGTAATTCTGGACTCAAGTCCACATTAATTTCTAAATTTGATTTTAAAAAATAATTTAAAATAAGATCGATGTCTACTGTGCAGTAATCGAATTGAGTTTTAATAGTTTTATTCGTATTTTCGTGTAATTTGAGTTCCGTGTTATTCGAGGGCTGCTTGAATGAATCGCCCGTAGAAGAATTTTGTAAGCTCTAAAGCAGTGTTTCTCAACGGTGGGTCCCACGCCCCACATGGGGACAATTTAAAGGTTTAGGGGGGCAATATCATTATTCAATTTGAAAACGTACTTGATTTTTAGTTATCTACCTATTATATGTGTTGAAAATTTATTTATTGATTTTTTCTTAATAATTTCATAGGGATTTCTTTCTAAAACCTAAATCTTGTGTCTTGAAAAAGTTGTAATTAGGCTTCATATATATAAATAATTAATTTTTTAAATACAAAATAAAAAACCGGTGCGTGTACTTATGTACGCGCATTAGAAGTTATACTTCTTTTGTGTAACTAAATTAACTATACCTACTGGAAAAAATGGAAATTTTGTTTCACTGCCGAGTTAATCGAAAAAAGTGTCAACTTTCTTAATTTAAATAGTAAGGTATTAATTTTTTTCTGAAAAATGTATGACAAGTTATCATTGAGTTGATAAATTATTTATAATTTTATCATATTGCCACAAATTTCAAAAATGGTATATGGTTAAATATTTTTTTAATTTATTTATTCTGTCGCTGGATAAAATATCATATTTTGTTCTAGTTTTGTTTAACTGGATTTTTTGGAAATTTTTTATCGTAAACAAACAAAAACAATTTTATAACAATTAAATAGTTTTTAAAATCTTGCCACAACTGTATAACAAGTTATTATATGGTCCACAAATAAGAAAACAATATCTGATATAATTTTACGTTTACGCTATACGTTTTCGTTTTTTTTTAAGATTTATTTTGAGAAAATGGTCACTTGTTATACATGTTTGGAAAGCTCTCGGCGAGCTCTATCCAATTATAAAAAATAAATACTCTTCTATTTAAGATAAGGAAGTTGACACCGTTTCCGATTAAACCGGAACTAAAACAAAATTTATACTTATGCCATTGCATAGACCAAATAAATTAAAGACACTTTTATACTTGTACTTTTTTTGAAATTTTGATTAGTTTAAGAGTTATAAGCTTGTGGCACTTTAAATTAAACACCCGGTATGTGTTGAAAATTTATTTATTGATTTTTTCTTAATAATTTCATAGGGATTTCTTTCTAAAACCTAAATCTTGTGTCTTGCACAAGTTGTAATTAGGCGTCATATATAGAATAATTCAATTTTTGAATAGAAAAATAAAAAACCGGTGCGTGTACTTATGTACGCGCATTAGAAGTTATACTTCTTTTGTGTAACTAAATTAACTATAACCACGTGCAAAGATAAGTTCAATAAATACGAGGATGTGCGCGTTCGAGCGAAAAGTGGCACATTTCCGAGCGAGGGAGGCAAATGAAGCGCGACGCGGAGCGGCGCGCTTCATTTTCCCGAGATCGGAATGTGCCACTTTGAGCTCGAATGTGCACACTCGGTTTTAAGCCTGATTCACAATCATTTAGGCCAATAAATTAAACGAAAAATTAGTTGAACAATTTTAATCGTTCCCTTTCGCTCGCACTAACAAGATTGTCGTATCTTTTCGCTCTCTTCCACTCATTGGTATGGTAACAAACATAAAATCGATATTACTGAACTAAATTTAAATTTATGATTTAAAAGACCGAAAAGAAAGTGGACAAATCCAATAAATACGAGGATGTGCGCGTTCGAGCGAAAAGTGGCACATTTCCGAGCGAGGGAGGCAAATGAAGCGCGACGCGGAGCGGCGCGCTTCATTTTCCCGAGATCGGAATGTGCCACTTTGAGCTCGAATGTGCACACTCGGTTTTAAGCCTGATTCACAATCATTTAGGCCAATAAATTAAACGAAAAATTAGTTGAATAATTTTAATCGTTCCCTTACGCTCGCACTAACAAGATTGTCGTATCTTTTCGCTCTCTTCCACTCATTGGTATGGTAACAAACATAAAATCGATATTTACTGAACTAAATTTAAATTTATGATTTGAAAGAGCGAAAAAGAAAGTGGACAAATCCAATAAATACGAGGATGTGCGCGTTCGAGCGAAAAGTGGCACATTTCCGAGCGAGGGAGGCAAATGAAGCGCGACGCGGAGCGGCGCGCTTCATTTTCCCGAGATCGGAATGTGCCACTTTGAGCTCGAATGTGCACACTCGGTTTTAAGCCTCATTCACAAGTATTAATTTACTTTCTTACTTCAACTGTCGAATTTTCGTTAGCAGATCTAATATTTTACTCTCAAAGCGCCAAAACAAGTATAACTTTTAAAATATTTATTCTGCATGGGGCTGCATTTAACTTTTAGAATGGTTTAGATGAGCTATGTTAAAAAAAAGTTGGGAAACACTCCTCTAAAGTAATATTAAATTCTTGCGTATGAGGTAAATTATACAGGGTGTCTCAATAGTAGGAAACCAAATTTTAAAGGTAGATAGGGATGAAATTCTGCGACAAAAACTCCTTTAGCGTTTTCGCATCTGACGCACAAGTACAGACTTATTAATTAATACCCCGTACCGCTTGGTGCAAAAATTCCACAAGACTTACCCTTTCAAAATTTCATTCCCTATCTACCCGTGAAATTTAATCCGCTACTTTTGGGACACCCTGTGTTCGTTCACATTAAAAAAATTGTGCACACCAAAATAATACAAAAGTGCACGAGCTTTTGTTTCGTTCTATTAATAAAAAAGTAAAAATAAGTAAACGAAAAGAATGTTTACTTTTTTTTATATTAATGGAAGTTATTTGTCTTTAAATCAGAAATCCGATCTTATTTTGCTAGAAATACGCATTCATAAAAACTAAATATAAAAGCAAAACACAAACAAAACAAAAAAAAGGATGCAACTTTCTTAGATTAATGGCTAGTCAACACATAATTATGCAGTTTGGAAGAGCAAAAAGCAATTGACGCGAATTAGCATCACTTCCACTTTCTACTCCAAATCGGTGACACATTTGGAAAGTCTACACTTTATATTAGTCGTTAAAATTAAACGTATAAATTATCCCGTAAAGTCTTTGAACCGGGTGTACATGTAATATTTCGGAAACCCGAGTCGTCCACCAAATCCGCCTCCTCGAAAAGAGCAACGCTCTTTGCCCATCATAAATCCTACACAAATTTCCAATTTAAACGAATGCAAATTTTCAATTTAACTTAAAATACAAATAAAAATTTTTTTTGTAAAAGTAAATTAGTGATGCCTTACGTTTGCGTATAAATCAGAGGTCTTTGCAGACTTTCCATTTGGGGGATGCTGTTAAAGCTTCATAGTCGTTTTGCGCCACACTTACAAAGACCAACACATGAAATAACAACAATGTATTCGCACATGTAACCCAATTACTGGCTGATTAAACAACCAGAATGCTGAACATAATTTAACCGAAACGTTGTAACGCGTTTTCGTTGTACGCCTGTTGGGCTCATCGGCATCACAGAACGAATATCACAATCGCGCTTTTAGACACGTTACTAACGTTTTTTTCCCGTATCGAATGAAAACGTTCGTTGATCGAATGGCACAAAAATATGAGTGATTTCACTTCGACTACAACTTGTACCAAGGTAAAAACCGCAAACGATGAATCAGTAAAGTAAAATGCTTTCTTGGGCCCGACTGCTTCCAACCAAATACTCTTTTTATTCGTGTAGGCAAAGCCTGATGGCCTTCACTTCTTAATTCTATATAAAAGGCAATGCGTGGATTTTTATTTATTAGTTTCTTTTGGTGCTTCAAGAGCGATTAATTTAAACAATTTCGTAATTAGAGGTTTTTTTTCGCTTGCGATCCGAAAGTTTAATTGAATCATTGTGGCATGGCTAAGTGAGAAAATTGATTTCTAAAAAGAGAAAAAAGTGGTATATTTTAACCTACCGTGTACTAGGTGGGGGTATAACTAACTTGAACAATTTTTTTTTGTTAAAACGGGACGTTTGGTAATCGAGCTTAAAACCGAGTGTGCACATTCGAGCTCAAAGTGGCACATTTCCGATCTCGGGAAAATAAAGCGCGCCGCTCCGCGTCGCGCTTCATTTGCCTCCCTTGCTCGAAAATGTGCTACTTTTCGCTCGAATGCGCACCATTTTGTATTCAATAAATTTGTTTAGATTAATTTTTTCTCTTTACAATTAATTTAATGTGTTACAGATAATAAAATATTTTTATTAAAGTAATACTTCTTTGGTGCGTTGAGCAACGTAATTTGCGCGCACAGCTTACGCAAATGCTTAAAAAAAATTAATTTTTGAGAATCGTGCTTAACACCGAGTGTGCACATTCGAGCTCAAAGTGGCACATTCCGATCTCGGGAAAATGAAGCGCGCCGCTCCGCGTCGCGCTTCATTTGCCTCCCTCGCTCGGAAATGTGCCACTTTTCGCTCGAATGCGCACATCCTCGTATTTATTAGATTTAGCTACATATTAACCTTTCTTTTTTTCCAATCGAAAACTTAAATTCACATTTTTTATTGAGAAAAGGTTGTAGCGTTTATTTTTTTGAAAATGACTGTTTAAAAGCGCTAAATCGGAAATTTGGTGTTTCTGGTATAACTACATTTTGTAATTTTAACTAAAGTCACATATAAAGTAAATTGATTATTGTCAATCGTGTTTAAAATCGAGCGTGCACATTCGAGCTCAAAGTGGCACATTCCGATCTCGGGAAAATGAAGCGCGCCGCTTCGCGTCGCGCTTCATTTGCCTCCCTCGCTCGGAAATGTGCCACTTTTCGCTCGAATGCGCACATCCTCGTATTTCTTTTTTTCAAATCGAAAACTTAAATTCACATTTTTTATTGAGAAAAGGTTGTAGCGTTTGTTTTTTTTGAAAATGACTGTTTAAAAGCGCCTAATCAGAAATTTGGTGTTTCTGGTATAACTACATTTTAGTAATTTTTAACTAAAGTCACATATAAAATAAATTGATTATTGTCAATTTTTATTCGAAGTTATAAGACTGTGTTTATACTACAAACACCAAACGCCCGATTAAGTGCTTTTAAACAGTTATTTTAGAAGAAGAAAAAACGCAACAACATTTTCCGTATAGAAAATTGAATTTAAGTTTTTGATTTGAAAGAAAAGTGATATATGGGTGATTCAATTCTAACTGTGATTTTTTGTGTCCTATACTGTTTGCTCTTACTAGTCATACATTATAAATCTATTAATGAAGTTTTTGTATCAATACGATCATCATGAACATATTTCATCACTTTTCTTGTAGAATATAAGTTGCAGTCCAAAGAAAACTTGCAATATGTCACTCAAATGTCAGTACCGTGTCATGTCCTTTTCTAGAATTTACCTATAAATCGGTTATTTTTTTTTGTTACAATAAGTAATTCAAACCAATTAACTGATAAATCTTAATGTATATAAGCAAACTTAAAAGAAATTAACGATTTTTTTTTGCATATAGATATATATAAAGTATGTTTAATCGGGACCAGAGTTTAAAGAAAACAATAATTTAGAAGAAAAATGTTTAATAAAGTGTGAGATAATAAAACAATTTACATTGTTATGAATAAAGTAACCTAAACCGAAGTTATTTTGATGTCGAAGGCTTCATATGTATATTCTAACAATGTTACCTGACGAGTTAAGTTTTTCTTCTTCTCACGCAAAATTTCCTCGTAGCATACCAGAAATTTTTTTATTCCCCGTTTTGTAGTAGAAACGGGTTCTTCATTAGAATCTATTTTTTCAAAAGTTTGTAACCCCTTTTCAATTGAATTCAGTCCTTCTGTTAAGTTTGCAATTGTCATTTAAAGAAGCTTTGGTAAAAATTTTGTTTTTTTTTCATATTGAGTCAAGATGCAGATAATCCATCATCGAATTGTTTGTAAACACTAACATATATTAATAGACGAGTTATATAAAAGTAAGTAAATAAATAAATTAGCAAGTTTTTTCTACCATAAGTGCAAAGGTTAAAGAAAGTACTACTTAAATTGGAATGGTTCTGTGATAAACGTGGGCGGATTTATTTAAATAAAAAGCGAAAAAATTTTTAAATTAATTGCCAACTATTTGGTGTTCATTTTTACGTTACATTAAAAAACTACGTTATCAAACTAAGAATAAAAAACCACGTATCTCCGAATTCGCGTAAAACGGGGTAGCGTAGGTCGGGGTATTACTGTACATCAATTTAAGATTGAATTCCGGCTTAATAACTTTTGTCCTCAGATTTAAGCAAATTTTTAAATTTGAATGTGTAAGACTCGTGCGGCATTTACCTCGAAATTAAAGAAACAGTTAATAAGCCATATTGAAAGTACGTTAACTTAGTTATGTTTACAAATATCACACAAGTGAAATTCTCAAGCGAGTTTGTGTCATTTTAAAACTCAATTTTTAAAAGATGATGTCATAAATTTACTTGTTAGTACTGTGGTATGGGTAAACTTAATTAACGATTAATTTTTTTCATCATAAATAATGAATTTCTGTACTTATTACTAACCTAAATTATAGGGTAATAAGATATTATCAAATTCATAATCAAAAAATTACAGTTGCTATTTTAATATAAAATGTCAATACCGTGGCGGTCAGTACCGTGTCAAAAAATAATAAAAATATATTTAATTGTTAATAAATAATATTGACTTCACTGAAAATTATTCATGTAAATATGAAACAGAAGTTCAGTCAGTAGGTACACTTTGGGGCTAGTAGAGTACAATTTTTCCAAATTAGCAGACAATTTTAAGCCTTTTGTACGCACAATGAAAGTATATACGTGAAATAAATTACAACGTAATTGTATTTTATCCAATCCGTTAAGTTGCTTTTATTGCTCTAATAAGAATGTATGCAGACACTTTTCTATGAGAAAAATTGATTATTCTTCAAATGATAAGGTTGAAAAAATAAATAACAGAATGACGCAAAAAACAAAAAAATCTGAGAATTCATCGCAAGAAGTTCAAAAATTACCAAAGATAACTGAAACTGTATCACTGTGTAAAAGTTTAAGAATTAAAAATGCTTGATGAAAACCAAAAAAAAAATTTAGTTAAGTTAATTTTTGTGAAATGTGTGAGATTTGAGTTGATTAATGTTTGATATAGATTATAATGTATTATTTGTTATAGATAAGTTACTATGGATTATTGAAATGTTAAATAATCAATAAAAAAGAGTTTTAAAATGTTACAATACAATTCATAAATGAATTTAATAATTTTTCTGAAGAATGTCTACCAAATTTATTTTATGTCAGTACCGTGGCATGGAAATTATAAAATATGATTCTCATTCTCGATATTCTAAAGTTGTAGCAAAATCCTCTCGCACTTTCATTTTTACTATAAAATAGAGTAAGAATATGCATGAAAAAACAAAAAACGTTTAGTTATTGAATTCAAAAATTTTTAATCAACAAAGTAACAGTTAGAACGGAATCACCCATATCTATATTAGAGTGGTCCTTATTTCGGGTATATTCGAATTGTTTTTCACGATAGTCCTAAATCGGTTCCAAATTTGTAAAAAAAATTCATGCCAAAATTTTTGCTCTCAATTCAATAATGAAGCCGCAATGTCCATTCGCTGTATAGTTGACCCTAAATAAGGTATTTATTACACATTTTTAAATTGAAGTTTACGTTACCATAACTCAAAAATATGACACATAAGATCAGTTGATGTGGGATACGTTTTTTTCAATTTAGGGTCATTTATAAGTGGGTTTAAGTTCCAGTAGTTATTTGTGAGACACCCGGTCTATCAATGGAATTCAAAATATTGTACCAGATTTATAATTTTTTTTCTTTAATTTATGAAAAAGTACCCTTTTGAAACTCAGCTCCTCATTTACGCCAAAGAAGTATAACTTCTAACGCACCGCTTGTTTTTTTTTGTAAATATTCCATTATTACAGTTTTCATTCGCGCAACTTCTGCGAGACACAAAAATTATATAAAAACTCTGCATTATTTGGAAGCTTTTCAAAGCTTCATCTTGAAATGTTATTCGTTTTTTTACGCGAGCTTAAATTTGATATGCTGTCAAGCTCTAAATAGAATTAAATTGTATTTTTGTATTTTGGAACTTCGAAAAATGTGGAAACGCTTTAAAATTGATGTAGAAAAATCTAATTTCAAAATAGCAATGCGGCAGGGCGGTCCTTTTTATTTGTTATCTAATTAAATTAGCATTTTATTTTTTCGAGCACTTTTTGCGTATTTTTACAACATTTTTTATCGAGGGCAAATAAACGATTTTCCACATTTTACGGTCTGTAAATGTATATAGGACGCAGTTACGGCCCACGAGGTGTCCATTAAAATTTTCCGACGACGTATAATTTTACCTGGCCCATCAATTTTTCCTTCTTGCCTTTAAAACCAAATAAACAAAACAGCACGTTTTTAATTTGTGACGCATTCAAAAATTGGCAATTTACTTTTGCGTTGTAAAACTGTTTTAGTTTGTAGCCGACATAAGAAAAAATATAGAACCGAATAAAAATCAGGAGACGGGTTCAGGAAAACATTTTCCATAAAGGAAAGTCGACTTGCAAAAAAGACTTACATAAACATCATACTACCCTTTTGAATTTTCCCGTAGGAGTAAGGAAAACCGTAAATTTTTCTAATATTACAATGTTCTGCGGTGTAAAATTCTCCAAGGATATAAAAGTGTTCGGTGGAAAATGTTAGGTGGAAAACTAGTCCGGCCATAAAGCATTTTATATGTCGAAACTTGATGAGACCTAAACGAGAATTGGGTTAAAAGCCGTCTCAAAATAGGTGTACTATACGATCTAAATAAATCTTTCAAGTAAGGAAAAAAGACTGGAAACTAATTTATTAGATTTTTTTTTTTTTCGCGAATTAAATAAACTGCAAAGTTTTCGGCGGAAAATTTACGATTCTAGGGCGCAGATAAGTCTCAGGTGTTATAAATTTCTAATGTAAAATTAATCTTCCCATTTGCCATAACAGCTTTTTTTAAAGATATAAAGTGCAAGACTATTGGGAGACCGTCTAAAATATTTATAGAACAATTTCGGGTGCGTGTTAATTTTTCAACTTGCCTCGACTAGTTTCAAAATAATTAAAATTGTAGGGATGGGTGCCCGTATATATTTAAAAAAAATTAATTGCGATGTCTAAAAGTGTTTAATTTAGAGCCTTTTGATTAAAATAAAATAAAGGGAGTTCACAGAAATAAATTAACTTGTTAGGGTGTATAACAACACGCGATTGAATGTAGAAAATTTCGAAAATTCGAAAATTTTAAAAAATCTCAGTTTGTGTGCATTATTATTTTTCCATATTTCCATTTAAATTCATCGATGCAAAATTTTATTCCCTGGGTTTTCTCGGCGTAGAGAAAAACGACTTGGCTTTTCCGAACAGTTTTTTCTTGTCTCTTTGATTTTTACGAAGAATGAACACATTGAATTCCGAACGGAGTCTGAGAGGGACACCGGAGACAATTTTCTGATCTATAAAGCGTACTTTGTGTATGTTTTGCTTTTCCTATTTCTTTTATGTATCATTTCTACTTTTATACTTGTTACAACTTAAATTATTTTCTTATTTGGACGCCACTGCTTTTCTAAAACTTGCATCTTTTGTTAGCTGAAACGCAGTTTTATTCACTTGGGCCCTTTGTTTATTTTCGATGTTTTTAATTGCCTTAACGATATTTTTTACGTAATCTAAAGCACGTTGCATGTTTCAAATAATGGACATCCAGGCAAACGTTTATACAATAAATTTTTTTGACAACAAAATTACAGGCCACGTAATTTTTTGTGCTTGCACGAAGTAGAAGGTTGAGGGGCTATTTGGGGGTCTCAAGAATAACGATCCTCTTAGATCATAAAATTAGCCAACAATCACGACTTACACAAATAATTGTATAAGTTATTTGAGTGCATTTCAAAGGACTAGGGTAAGTCGGCTAGTAAATGACCGTTATGGCAAAAAAAATGAATTTATATTCGTGATATATTAATTTATTCAATCTTGTATGTCTTCTTTTTCATTTAAGTGAAAGAAAAAAAAGTAGTATAAAAGTGTATAGGTAAAATAATTAAATTGATATTGCCGTTTGCATAATTGTTGAAACTTTGAAAAAGCAACTAAAAAAGACGGGCGTAACCTTAAAATAGTATTAAAAAAAACTACACGAAGGTACATCTAGGCATATTGTTTAAAATAAATTTTACATAAATAAAATAATAAAATTTACATTTTACACAATATAAAAAAGATTGGGAACCTCTGGTATAGTAAAATAAAAAAACAGAACCAATATTTTTCTTAACTTTTAGTTTTTGATACTTACGACAAAAGTAATTATTTAACTAAATACAAAATATTAAAAGATGCAATAATTGAAAATAATTATACCGGGTGTTTCATTTAAAGTGCCACGAGCTTATAACTTCTAAACTAATCAAAATTTCAAAAAAAAGTACAAGTATAAAAGTGTCTTTAATTTATTCGTTCTATAAAATGGCATAAGTAAAAATTTTGTTTTACCTCCGCTTTAACCGGAAACGGTGTCAACTTCCTTATCTTAAATAGAAGGGTAGGGGAAGATGAAGTAGCCCCGGACACTTGAAAGAATTAGAAATAAAAAATATAAATAAATAAATTTATTTATTTTTTATGATTTAAAATGAAAGTAGGGACTTTTAAGTTTATACTAATTAAAAATTTGTAATGATATATTTGTTTTTTTAGGAAATATGGCCAATCCAATTTGACCTTATTTTTTGGCAATACAAAAAGTGGCGGGTAGTCCCGGACTAGTACTTATTGGTGGCCCAATCGTTTTTTGGCCTTGTAAACATCACAAAAATAATTCATATTTAAACAATTTTTATGTCCCAGTCTTTGCACTCATAACATTGAATCCAGTCTTCATCAAAAGTTTCTTTGCATATGATGCATTCGGTTTCTTTCTTCCGGTCTTTTTGGAAAAAACTTTGAATATTTTTGTCTGATTTCAATATTTTTAGCAATTTTTTTTTTTTGCTTTAATTTATTGTTTTTAGTTGTCTGCTTTTCCTCTAAATTTTGTTTAAATGGAGATGTTAAAATGTCGCTACTATGGGTTTTTTGAGTTCCGTTGCTAAATGTTTTTTTGATGCATCAGGAAATCGTAACAGTTGTTTTAATAAATGTGCTGTGCTGATTGAAGGCACCGGGTCAGTATAGATGTTGACCATCGTTGCGATTCGTACTGGATGTGAAAAATACACAAAGTTGACTAAAGTACAGTAATTTAACCACTATTTATTATCACAGTAAATAATAAAGCACCGGCAAGTTATTTATTTCAACTGTAATATAGCGTAACTTTTGAAAAAGATTATTAATTAAGCTAAAATAATGTCCGGCGATACCCGACATTTTAGTGTCCGGGGGTACACGATTCTCAATATTCAACATTTTTATTCAGAGCTCCTAAGATGTAGTAGAAATATTTCAAATACTATTACAAAGTTTAAATATAATGCATTTTCTTCAACTTAAAAAAATAGGTATTCACACT
Organism: Sinopyrophorus schimmeli; assembly: GCA_036325965.1. Lineage (NCBI taxonomy): Eukaryota > Metazoa > Arthropoda > Insecta > Coleoptera > Elateridae > Sinopyrophorus > Sinopyrophorus schimmeli. The sequence continues at coordinate 463,162 of JARFIZ010000186.1, forward strand.
TACGTTTTCTAGTTGATAACTTGAAATGAAATCTGACGAGCGCGATGAAAATTTTTTATATTTTACAAACTACTCCTTTTATTGTAACAGACTCGGTGTTTACGTGACAACTAAATTGTATATGTTTTTACTCTAGACCAGGGGTCGGCAACCTGCGGCCCTTTGAAACTTTTTGAGCGGCCCGCCAAAGCACCAATATAATTTTATGAAAAATGCGAACAAACATTTTCAAGAATAAATTTCATAAAATCAAAATATAGAACGAGATTGACGGATGAAAATTTTCAAACCTTGTTGAGGATCTCAATATGCCAAACGCAACCGGACTTAAATGAATTATCAAACACTATTCAAGAACAAAAAGCGCATAGAATTTTAATGAATGAATAAAATGGAAGATAAACTATTTTCTTTAATATTTTATATTTACATATTTATATATTTTATATTTTTATATTTATACATATGTAATTAAAATTGTATTTTTTTCCCTTTTAAGAATTGTAAAATTTTATTGGTATTATAGCATGTCAATAAAAAATACATTTTTTTTATATTTATTTTTAATAATATTTATACTCGTATATTATATAAAAACCCTATTTAAGTTACATTTAAATATGCGGCCCGCATAAAAAAAATTATTCTGAAAATGGCCCGCCGTCCGAAAAAGGTTGCCGACCCCTGCTCTAGACGACGCCTGTTTTAAAGAAAATTTTACCAATGCAACGTGATTAGGTTCTTGGAAATTCTTATGTCCGCGGTTACCCGCTGTCCGGGGCTACCCCACTTTCCCCTATATATATTTTTTTATAATTGGATAGAGCTCGCCGAGACCTTTCCAAATATGTAAAAAATTCCAAATTAATAACAGAACTTTTTAATGTTATTTCCATTTAAAATTTTGGCTATCGGGGGAGGCCGGGTCAATATTGAAATTAAGTGCTAAAATTTGGCAGAAATTTTTTTTATAGATTTGGAACCGATTTAGGACTATCGTGAAAAAAAATTCGAATATGCCCGAAATAAGGGCCACCCTAGTATAGATAATAATCATCAATAAAAACAATCGCGTATGTTTATAAAATTAATTAGTAATTCAAAATGTGTAATAATAGTTATTGAGGCAATTTTGATCGTTCTCTCTCACTTACTTATACGATTCTTGTATCTTTTCATTAGCTCGTTTAAAAAAAATCATTTATCGTGGATATTTTAACTTAAATTCGATGAATACGAAGATGTGCGCATTCGAGCGAAAAGTGGCACATTTCCGAGCGAGGGAGGCAAATGAAGCGCGACGCGGAGCGGCGCGCTTCATTTTCCCGAGATCGGAATGTGCCACTTTGAGCTCGAATGTGCACACTCGATTTTAAGCACGATTGAAAATAATCAATTTACTTTATATGTGACTTTAGTTAAAAATTACAAAAATGTAGTTATACCAGAAACACCGCATTTCCGATTTAGCGCTTTTAAATAGTCATTTTCAAAAAAAATAAACGCTACAACCTTTTCTCAATAGAAAATTTGATTTTAAGTTTTCGGTTTGAAAAAGAGAAGATTAATATGTAGCAAAATCTAATAAATACGAGGATGTGCGCATTCGAGCGAAAAGTGGCACATTTCCGAGCGAGGGAGGCAAATGAAGCGCGACGCGGAGCGGCGCGCTTCATTTTCCCGAGATCGGAATGTGCCACTTTGAGCTCGAATGTGCACACTCGGTTTTAAGCACAATTCACAATAATTACATTACTAACTTCATTCTGTCGAATATTCGTTAGCTGTACGCGACCAATTTCAATTCGCCAAACACAGTATAACTTCAAAAAAAATAGTCTGCCAACGTTTGCAAAAAAAATCGAGTATCAAACTTGAATAAATCTAGTTCTCCTATTCATGCACTCGTTCGAGGAAGATTTGATATCAATACATCTATAAATAAGCTTAGAAAACGATCCGGGATCGTATTTTCTTCCACTCGAACGCAATAACAAAGCGAAGCACGAAAATAAATAAGAATGAGAAAACGGCGAAATTCGAACCTTTGCGACGAATTCGCAAAATACAAAAAAGCAACAACTGTTTTGTGCGCTAAAATTCGCCAAATTACGACAAGCCACTCTTAAATTATTGCGTTTTCCTTTTCCGCGGGTTTCCCAAATAAATCCATCATGCGTTTCGCCCTAAGCTTCGGGTTTAGCCGAGAAATTTATGTCAAACTTCAATCTTCCCTAAAAAAAAATAAATAATAATTCAACTTTCGCTTATAATTTATTAGTCAAACGCTGAAGTCCTATGCGGAATAACTTAAAAAAAAAAAGTAGCAAAAATATTAAGGCAACGTAAAATATAAACGATGGACGAAAGCCGAGGACGAATAAATCGTTTCGAGACGCCTCGGACTTCTGGCAAACATTTTATTTTCGAATCTTTCACATAATTCAAGCGAAAAGTGCAAAATTTGAGAAGTTTATGGCTAGTAACTTTTTTTGTAGTCATAATAACTCGCGCCCGTTTTTATTTGCGCTTTGTTTTTATGCAAGAAAAAGGCGCCACCTTGTAGGACTTCGATGGCAACGAAGAAAATTAATTAATTCCGAAGAGTTATCTGATAAAGCTATAAATTGGAACAATTAAAATTTCTAATTAAATATGGGTTTTGGTTGCACAATACGTAACGTTAGGTGTATCTTAAAGTAAAACATAAATAAGAAAGCCATAGTTCCCCCGGATCATTTTAGTATGCAAAATTAGAAGCATTAATTAACATAATAAATTTTACGACGCCATTTATAAGCATAAAGAGTATTTAATTGGAGCTTCGCACATAAATTTATGCAAGAAAACATTAGAGTAATCGCTAAAACTGCTAAAAGGACGGGAATAGAGAGGATGCGTTTCATATTCTAAAATATAATACATCCAAGAAGAGGAAGAAGGCACTTCAAGCTCTTTAATGTAGGAAATGGGCTGATGTTTCTTCGATATCTCTTATATGTTAAATTAATAAACCTTTTAGGTTAATTGAAATTATAGATAAGACCAATGCAATTAGGATTCTTGTTTTATTTAACCCTATTCGTTCTTTTGAGGCGATTTCGAGATTTTGGGCTAGGGTAAACCGTCCAGTCTGTGACCCACTACCAGTGAATGACCGTTACGAGCAATAATGTTTATGTTAATCAAAAAAATTGATTTATATTTATTGATGCAAACTTGTATGTATTTTTTAAGGTGGATGTGTATCCAAGGATTTTTAAACTACAAGTTCAAAGTTAACCAAATTTGGATTATAGGTTACTACTATTGATGAATAGTTTATTTTAGGAAAATTACAAAAAATCGTAGCTTAAGTAGGGTAACCCGACCAATAGATGGACGCCCCCCAATAGATGGACAAAAATTATTTTAATAACTAATTACATTAAGTTTCAATTGTAAAATAAATTTTCTGTTTTACAAATATACATATTTATGATTATTTAATTTTTATTTTGCTTATATACTCATTATTATCATAAAAAATATTTTCATTCGACATCACAATGTTTTGCTTTATGAGCGCTACCACTATTAAGCATCTGACAGACTTCATGTCTACTTTATTTGTCATAATTAATACAATTAAATGCAACCATAATTTTTATTATGTAAGAGGAATGCATTTTTCAAAAAAATAAAATTTCTTTTTCATATAGGGGAGACCGGGGTTGGAAGTCACAATTTTTTTTTTTGTATTTATAGAGCCCATGGTCTTAATTTATTAATGACATTTATATATCAATTGATATTGTATTTATTCTAGTTTAAAAAGAAATAGACTTTTTCTCTACCATTATCTAATGAGAACATATTATAATTTTTATGAAAAAAGAGAAGTGCGACTTTTAACCCCGTGTCAGGGATGGTTGTCACAGTGTCAGGGGTAGGTAGTCACATACTAAATAAAAGGTAAAATACAAAACGATAAAACAAATGCCTATTTTTATTAAAGATAGAATGCTGTACGTAACAAATTTTACCTAAGAAAGGAACGAGAAACATCTTATTCAAGATTAAAAAAAATAAAAAATATATGCTGTGAGCGAACAGTAACTTCTATATAACGAACTTAGGTTATGGTAACAAAAATATAATTACAGTCAATCGTTTATGTAGTAATATCCATAGAAACCAACAAAAAAGGCTTCACATATTCATGGTGTTGCTTTGCATATGTGACTACTAGCCCCCGCTAACTTGAGACAACCTTCCCCAAAACAGTTTTAGACAATTAACTCCCAAAATAAATTTAAATCAATAATCATTTAAAAAACTATATAATGATATCATGAAACATATCTTAAACATCATAAATAGGTACACGAAAAGGTATAGCACTATGCAAAATTTAATTACACTTACAAGACTCAACACAGATGCACAAAAAATTACTTTCACTGTACAGAAAAAACAAAATGCATATATTTCTTATACGGTATTTCAGAGCGAACTGAAGTGAAATACGCAAGGAGGTATTGTGCTCGGCTTCTTTGATACATGCAAACGAATTTATTAATTCATTAGGTTTTCTGTTATTGTTGTTGTGACAACCTACCCGTGAGACAACCATACCCGGTTCCCCTATTTTGCAAATTATTATCTCATCTATTATTTTTTTATAGGTTTTTTTTTATTAAGTTTAAGCCATTAGTTATTTTAATGTGTTTGTATTTCGGATGTTATTTTGCGTAAACATTTTTAGTTATATCTTAATCGAAATTAATAAATTGAGTCGACGTTCTAGGAAGCATTTCTAAAGACTTATTCACAGCACTGTACATTCGTATAAGTTAGATAACCACACTTTTACATCATAAATACGTACTATTTTTTTGATAAACGCATGCACTAAAAAATTACAACTATTTTACGCAAAAAAAATTATTAATTTTCAAAAACAACTGATCAATTTATTTGGCTTTGTTGGCGATTTACACGAAAAATAGGTGTTCAGTGAGGATGCATCAAGATTCGATTTTTTAAGCAATGCACAGTAACATTTGTTACGCCAAAGAAGTATAACTTCTAACGCACCGGTATTTTTTAAGGGATGGCTTTTCGAACGGGGTTTAAAGTAGGAAAAAACAACGAATGTTTAAATATGTGGAAGAGATTAATTTAACAGAAATTCGGGCTTTGCTCGTTCGCTTTTAGCTTTTTCGTTTTTTCTTTTTTTTTGAACCCTTTACTCGCCGATATTGGATTTCCCTCGTGTTGGCGTTGAAGGTATTCGAAAACGCGTTTTTACTTTCGCACATTTCTTTTTTCCCACATCCCCTAAACATTAGTCACAGAAGTTTAAGTGCTGTATCGAATATCTTTCCATTTCGAATCTCTCCCATTTAGGATTTTCGAGATTACGAGGGGACTTTTAGATCTTAACACGTTTTTTCTATTTTGTATTGCGTTTAGCTTTTACGGCTCGCGTCTATTTCGAGCGCTTGTCTAAAATCTTTCGAAAAGTCGATAAGCAGAACAGCTGTAATATTTTTACTAATTAAAGTAAGCCATCAAATCTGTTACATGAATTCGCAATAATCCATCACGGGACCTACAAAATTGAATATAAACGCCCATCAATCATATCCACAGATTTCGTTGATGGTTTCCTTCGTTCCGAGCTTTGTAACAAAAAGCTCTCTTTTACATTTATTATGTGATTTTTCTTCTCTATTTTTCTGTGAGAAAAGAGCACGGTGGAACCTTTCGCGAAGCTACAAACTAAAAAAGCAACCGACAGGAAAAACAAATAGCCTTTGTAGGGGCGGAATTCTAAATACAAAATTTCGAAGAATTAAAAAAAAAATTCCGCGCTGCGAAGAAGTTGCTTTAATTGTCTTAGTTTTTAAAATAAATTAATTAATACGTTTCATTTGTGTAAATAATTTGTCTTCACTAATTGTTGGAAAAGAACAAAATTTATCGAGGGACAGATAGATAATTTTTTTATTGTAGATTATATTAGGGTAGAGCGAAAAAAAAATTTTTTTTACTCAACATCTTGAGGTGGCCCACTGATTTTTTAAATTAAATTCAAGTTAAAATTCTTTTAAAACAAAAAAAAAATTTTTGGCTTGTAATTTTCAAATTTATCTAAAAATTAACAAATTTGATCGTTTCTAACTTAAAATTCACTTTAATGCCTAAGAAAAGTATGTTATTGTTTCGGAATTTTTTTGAAACCTGCAATAATGGCGATAGAAAAAAATTTTAAGTTAATAATTGTTAATGGGAAGAAAGAGGACACTTCGCAGCTTCTATAACACTTTTTTTTCAAAAAAATTTTAACTTGAATTTAATTTAAAAAATCAGTGGGGCACCTCCAGATGTTGAGTAAAAAAAATTTTTTTTTCAAAAGCTTTTCTTTTTTATAAGCCACAAATTCTAGCCCCAGGCTAAAAATTTTTTGCTCCACCGTAATGTATATAGGTATGTAATAATATCACAAAAAACCGAAAAAAAAAATTAATAACTTTGTTTATAAGTACCTACAGTAAGACCCCGCTTAACGCGAGGGATCCGTTCCAATAAGTTCCCGTGCTAAACGAAACAACGTTAAAAGAGATCATTTTGAAGTTTCACAATAAGTTGCATCAAGTTAAATTTTTAAATAATATTAATTAAAATTTATAAGACTGTATTTATACGAGAAACACCAAATTCCTGTTCTAGTGTTTTTAATAAGTTATTTTGAGAAAAATAAATGCTACAATTTTTTTTTTAAATTGAAAATCTAAATATAAGTGGCACATCTCCGAGCGAAGGAAAATGTGCCACTTCTCTCTCGTATGCGCATATCTTCATGTTTGTTAGATTTATGTTCCATTTCAAATTTAAAAATGGGGTTTCGTTCAGTTTTATTGCATTATTTTTGAATTTAAAGAGCGAAATGTAATAGAGAAAAATTCTAATAAATACGAGGGCGCCAACATTCAAGCCAAAAGTTATTAAAAAAATTACTTCTACAATCTTTTCTGAATATAAAATGTAAAATTACGGGCCGTAAAAATGTTTTGTATTTAAAGAGAAAAGAGTGATATAAACACCCATTTCTTTAAATAATTATTGATTTGATGTCCATTTAAAATTTAAAAATATACAGATTGCTCGTTGTGTCGCTTTGTATTGTTTTATCCAGTTTAAAAAAATTTTAAATGATTTTTTAATAGTGTTTTGGAGAGGGCCCATATTTACACCCCATATTTTTTTTTCTAAATTTTTGTTTTTAAATTTATATAATTGATATTAAACATTTTTTTGCCGCCTATCATTTAGTAAACTTCTTATAATTGTTAATCAAAGTTAAAAATCTAGAACTTTTCCAAGCGAAAGTAACTTCAAGTCAAAAACAATAAATTTCCACCTTTTCCTCTATTCTCCACGACCACTTCCAGGCTTAAATTTGACGTTTTAAATGTAAAGAGAAAAAATTAATCTAAACAAATTTAATGGATACAAAGACGTGCGCATTCGAGCGAAAAGTGGCACATTTCCGAGCGAGGGAGGCAAATGAAGCGCGACGCGGAGCGGCGCGCTTCATTTTCCCGAGATCGGAAATGTGCCACTTTGAGCTCGAATGTGCACGCTCGGCTTTAAGCACGATTGACAATAATCAATTTACTTTATATGTGATCTTAGTTAAAAATTATAAAATTGTAGTTATACCAGCAACACCAAATTTCCGATTTAGCGTTTTTAAATGGTCATTTTCAAAAAAAATAAACGCCCAATTTCCGATTAAGTGCATTTTATGGAATTTTCGTTAGCAGTGCGCGCGCAACTTCCGCCGCCTGCTAAAATGTTACTCTCAGCGCGCGAAAAGAAGTATAACTTCAAAAAAAGCCCCCCCCCCCAATTTAGGGTGGAAATTGAAATTGGAAAGTCGCTAGATCCCATCTCGGCAACAACTCTGACAAGATTCATTTCTGAGGAGATTACGAGGAATTAAAATTTAAACCTAAACGGAAATGAAAATCGGACGGGCGGCTTTAAGTTGCTAATTTGAATTCTAACAACTAATTTTTAAATGCCGAAACTGCAGGAGGGGAATTATTCAAATTGTACGTTCGCCGTCGATGGTTGCAAATTTAAGAATTGGTTAACATAAATTTTCTTAAATAAAAGCTTACAGGCTAACTTTTTGATTGTTTTTGATGGAAAGCGCGCCCACACTCGAATTTTCTTTTTTAGAAGTTTACAAAAGGTTTTCGGCAAGTTTTTGTAGTGCCAAGAAAGTTTCTTCCCTGTAGATTTGTTGTTAAGAGATATTTCGGTTTCTTTTGGCCAGTTTTTCGCGTAAATCATTTCTTTTTTGAACGATGAATGAGAACAATAAATTGTTTTGCTGAATTTTCCAGTCGTAGTAATTATGAAGATTAAATATATGATATTAAATCCGTTTTAAAAAAAAATGTACAAAGATTCATTTAAATTATTAATTAATTTCTTTTGAGCACAACATTTTCATTATTTTCGATGAACCAAAAAAATTAAATGGTTTCTTTATTGAAATTACCTTTTTGTAGAAATTTAAATAATTTTTAATTATTGCAAAAACTGAATCAAATATAGAAGGAAGAATCTATGGAAAGATGGTACCAAAAGTGTTTGTACAAAAAGTTAAGAGGTCCTTGGTAAAAAATTTCGTGCTATATACTTTAAATATAAAGAGTGACAGCGGATAAGCATATGCTATTGGCCAAAAGTTCAGAATGGTACAAAAGTGGTCCGCCATGGTCCATGTGATCGTAAAATGCAAGTTTCATTGCAACCTGTCTCCTGAAAAATACAAAATTGGCCACTGGTCAGCGAAAACGGCCCAAATGGACATTGCGCCCATTTTTTTGATTTGGGTAGTAAAAATGATGACAACTGAATGTCGTTGGCTTGTTCAAGCAAGTTGTCTTCCATTGAATGCATAAGGCATGAAACTCTACAATAAAATTTCCATTTCAGATGAATGAACCACGATGGGTCAGTTTTGGACCATTCTGCACTTTAGGTCAGAACCTTGTGATTTTTGGCGAAAGTGAATTGAAAACTTTTGCACAGGTAAAAACCCTCTAGCTTCATTGGAATATGACTTTGATTTTTTTGAATTTCGCAGAAAAAAGATAATAAACAGAAAAACAGCCTTAATTTGATTTTCTACCTACGCCTTCAAAAATGAAAATATCAATTTCAGCTTTTCACCAAATAAAGGACAATGCTTGTGAAATATGCACGACGATTTCGAATTTTTTTATAACTTTTTGTTAATATGTGAATTTTGGAAAATAATTTGATAGAAAGAGCGGTTTCGTATGATTGACAGGTTCTTAGCAGCTTACCCTTTGCAATAGTGAATGCTTTGAAGGTTGTCGAGAAGGGTTAGAAATGGCAATATTTCTACTGACCAACTTTTTCAAGTTATTTTAAATGAATTAGTAAGAGATAAATGAAAGCTGCCTAAAATAAAAGTGGTATCCTATTATTCTATTTTGATCAAATTGCAAAAAACTGCTACAAATTGCAGATTTGAAATTGAAGAAAATTTTATTAGACTAGATGAAGTATCTTCCTTATATGTATATTTTGATACTATTTCACTTTTTATTGAATTTCTTCCAAAATTTACATGCTTTAATTGTTTATAATTTATTAGTAAAAACAGTGTTTTTCTCTTTGATTATTTTTTTTGTGAAATTAGAAAATTAAAAAAGAAACAAAATCGTATTCAGATTAAGCTAGATGTGGTCTCTACCTATACAAAAAATTTTCAATTCTCTATCATCAAAAATACGGCTGCGAGAGCCATATTAAGTTTATGGGAACGTGTTGTACCTTGCCCCTTTTTTAATTTGTAATTTTTTTTAAATTGTATATGATACAATTTGTTGATAAAATGAATTGCATCGTAGTGGGGCACTAATAAGGCATTCATCATAAAATATTTGAAAGCATTACCAACCGTTTACTCAAATTGCTATAAGATTTCAAAATTAGTGGATCTATGGCCTAGGTACAACAGAAGTGATGTACCTTGGCTCCATTCACATTAAACAAAATAAAACCCATTGTTCTATAAAAACTATATATTTATTTTTGGCTTATAATAACTACTAATGTTCTTCTTTGAGATGACAGTAAAATTGTTTCAAAAATTAACAAAACTTTTCTCGTATACTAAAATTTCACATACTTAATGGTTGACTTTGCAAAAATTTAAATTTTTCGTTAGACTTACGAGGCAAATTATCTAAAGCAAAATAAAAAAAACAATAAGAATTTATAACAAAGGTATATCTAAATTTTTATTTACTGCACGTTGATCTTAGGGCCAAGGTACAATTTATTGACAGTGACCGAGGTACAACACACCGACCCTTATGTTTAAACTCAAAAATAAAATTAAAGATTATCCTGTGCCAAAATCAGACCACTACTATGCAAACATTAATAAATAACCTTTCTATTACGATGAGTCATTTGTTGTTAGGTAATAAAAATTAATAAGATATTTAAGTAAAAAAAATATAAAAAGACTTGCTTTTTTTCGATTAAAAATTTCAATTGATCTCATACATTAACAAAGTACATTGGCCATCTGCTGCTAACTTTACGTTAATGTCTGTCAATGTAGCAATATCGAAAATTATGGATTACGAAAACCCGCAATTATTAAAAAAAATAAAGTTGCCCTAGGTACAAAGGGACCAAGGTACAACAGGTTTCCCTACACCGCAAAATTTGGTAGCCGGACCCTTAACACTTTTACTTATTTCGAGGTTGTATTTTAGCAAAAAAACAACTCGATCTAAATGCATGACATAAACCACATGCAAAATCCTTCAAAAAAAAAAGGGAAAGTTTAGAGATTTTAGATAATAGTTGTAACTTAATATTTATTCATCAATTTTGTTGCGAAAGAGGTTATTGGCCGACTAAAAATCATATTCATCATTCTTTGGTAATTAATTTCCTATTGTTATATATAACAATTTAATCTTTAATAATATCACTCTAGATTTATTACGCGCACAAAGCTAATTAAAAATTAATTTCAACCAACGCCCTCTGTACGTTTCCCTTTCTCGCATAAAATAATCTCGATATCATTTTTGGATGCCGTGCCACTATCAATTTTACATTTTTTTTTCTTCAATATTCACGTTTTCAATAAAATATCTAAGGATCCCTTCCTTTTATCCCAATATTAAGATTCCGATCTTCCAAAAAACCGTATGCGCCCTTTTAAAAACGTGAGAAATTGATTTAAAAGGAAAGATTCTTATAAAACTAGAAAGTTTTCTAAGAGAGAGAGAAAAACGCAGGGAAAACGGTGTGAATAATAGACACTCTTTGAGAAAATTGCGTAAATCTCGTTTTTGTTAAAAGCGATTGTTATGCAAAAGTGATTTATGACGATGACCGAGACCAAAATTTGCTCCGTCGAATTGTAACGCAATGTTGACCGAAAAACCTTTTAATTCGTCCTTAATCATGGGTAGTTTGTTAATTATAATTACTGAAGTACAGGACCAGACAAAAGCTATTTCGGGCCGGACGTAAATGGAAGTCGGACTTAATCCAATTTGGATTAGTTTAACAATGAGCGAAGTCAGACGAAAGTTAATCGATGTCGTTCAATTTTAATTGAAAATATGATTTTTCGCTAATATTCCTATCGAGGTTTTTTCTCCAACCGCAATTCTAGCTTTATCTCAATATTTCAATGTCTGTGAGGCTGTGGGATATTATTTATGACCTCCATTTCTTTTATAAATAGTGTTCGAATTTTTGTTTATGGCTAAAACGAGGGTAAAGACATGAAAACTGAACTCACTTGTGTTTTTCTTTCGTCGATGCTCAATACGGGAAGAAGGAATGCGAGCACTCACCTGAAACAAAACAGAATGTGTTAGTAAAAAAAAGTTACTTTTAAATAAATTAAGGATTAATGTTTGATTTCCTTATTTCTAATTATTTTCAGAATATTGGGAGCATTCATCTTAGATCAATTACAATTAATTTAATATGTTACATAGATAATAAAATATTTATTGAAGTAATACTTCTTTTAGTGCGAAGAGCAACGTAAGTTGCGCGCGCACAGCCTGCGCAAATTCTTAAAAAAAATTAATTTTTGTGAATCGTGCTTAAAGCCGAGTGTGCACATTCGAGCTCAAAGTGGCACATTCCGATCTCGGGAAAATGAACGCGCCGCTCCGCGTCGCGCTTCATTTGCCTCCCTCGCTCGGAAATGTGCCACTTTTCGCTCGAATGCGCACATCCTCGTATTTATTGGATTTAGCTACGTATTAACCTTCTCTTTTCCAAATCGAAAACTTAAAATCAGATTTTCTATTGAGAAAAGGTTGTAGCGTTTATTTTTTTTGAAAAATGACTGTTTAAAAGCGCTAAATCGGAAATTTGGTGTTTCTGGCATAACTACATTTTTGTAATTTTTAACTAAAGTCAAATATAAAGTAAATTGATTATTGTCAATCGTGCTTAAAGCCGAGCGTGCACATTCGAGCTCAAAGTGGCACATTCCGATCTCGGGAAAATGAAGCGCGCCGCTCCGCGTCGCGCTTCATTTGCCTCCCTCGCTCGGAAATGTGCCACTTTTCGCTCGAATGCGCACATCCTCGTATTTATTGGATTTAGCTACGTATTAACCTTCTCTTTTTCAAATTGAAAACTTAAAATCAGATTTTCTATTGAGAAAAGGTTGTAGCGTTTATTGTTTTTGAAAAATGACTGTTTAAAAGCGCTAAATCGGAAATTTGGTGTTTCTGGTATAACTACATGTTTGTAATTTTTAACTAAAGTCACATATAAAGTAAATTGATTATTGTGAATAGTGCTTAAAGCCGAGCGTGCACATTCGAGCTCAAAGTGGCACATTTCCGATCTCGGGAAAATGAAGCGCGCCGCTCCGCGTCGCGCTTCATTTGCTTCCCTCGCTCGAAAATGTGCCACTTTTCGCTCGAATGCGCACGATTTTGTATTCATTAAATTTGTTTAGATTAATTTTTTCTCTTTACATTTAAAACGTCAAATTTAAGCCTGGAAGTAGTCGTAGAGAATAGAGGAAAAGATGGAAATTTTTTGTTTTTGACTTGAAGTTACTTTCGTTTGGAAAAGTTCTAGATTTTTAACTTTGATTAACAATTGTAACAAGTTTACTAACTGATAGGCGACAAAAAAATGTTTAATATCAATTATATAAATTCAAAAACAAAAATTTAGAAAAAACTTTGAAAATAACACAAAAAGAAATATGGGGTGTAAATATGGGCCCTATCCAAAACACTATTAAAAAATCATTTAAAATGTTTTAAAACTCGATAAAACAATACAAAGTGTCACAACGAGAAACCTGTATATTTTCGAAATTTAAATAAACATAAAATCAAAAATTATTTAAAGAAATGGGTGTTTATATCACTCTTTTCTCTTTAAATACAAAACATTCTTACGGCCTGTAATTTTATATTTTATGTTCAGAAAAGGTTGTAGAGGTAATTTTTTTAATAACTTTTCGCTTGAATGTTGGCACCATCGTATTTATGAGATTTTTCTCTTATTACATTTCGCTCTCTAAATTCAAAAAATAATTCAATAAAACTGAACGAAACTCGATTTTTTAATTTGAAATGGAAAATAAATCTAACAAACATAAAGATATGCACATACGAGCGAAAAGTGGCACAGTTCTCCTCGCTCTGAAATGTGCCACTCATATTCAGATTTTCAATTTAGAAAAAAAAATTGTAGCATTTATTTTTCTCAAAATCGCTTATTAAAAACACTAGAACCAGGGATTTGGTGTTTCACGTATAAATACAGTCTTATAAATTTGAATTAACATTATTTAAAAATTTTCCTTAATGCAACTTATTGTGAAACTTAATAATGACCTCCTTTAACGCTGTTTAGTTTAGCACGGGAACTTATCGGAACGGATCCCCCGCGTTGAGCGGGGTTTTACTGTACTTATAAACAAAGTTATTAAATGCTTCGACCTTATTGATTAAATTTTTCTTTTCGGATTTTTGTGATATTATTACATCTACAATAAAAAAAATTATCTACCTTTCCCTCGATTAATTTTGTTCATTTCAAACAATTAGTAAACACAAATTATTTACACAAACGAAACGTATTAATTAATTTATTTTAAAAACTAAGACAATTAAAGCAACCTCTTCGCGGCGCGGAAAGCAACACAATACTAACTGATTATGCAAATAGATTTAGAAAACACCAGTTCTGTTATCAAATACTTCGTATTTTAACGAAAAACGATTTCTTTATCTTTACCGCAAATGTGCATAAGGTTTATGCATTAATCAGTAGGTAATATTTTTCATACAATTTAAAAGATTATATTAAAAAGAACACTAATTTAGAAAAGGAGTATCGTTTAAAAATAATTAAACTAAAAATTGGAATAAATAAAATAAGAAACGTAAAAATATCTTAAATATTCAATCAAAAATTTCCTTACAATTAAGTTACTGGGTGTTTATTCTTAACCTTTTTAAATTACAAAAAAATATAAATTAAAAACAAAAATAATTTTATCATTGGATTAATATGGCTCCGTAATATTTACTTAAAAAAATTTACTACATTAATCCACTATCATTCAAATTAAAAAAAATTGCTATAGTTTAGTTTTATTAAATCATTTTTAAATTGCGAGAGAGAGACGTTTAATATAGACAAATCTACTAAATACCATAATAGAGCCGCTGAACAGACAAAGTGATCACGCTCTAAAAGCACGCTGTGGGCAGGGCTCTCTGTCCTATTGCATTGCCAGGTTTTACCCTATGGTCAAGTAGTTAACTATTAATTTTACCAACAAGAATGAGTTCTATGTTTAACAGTATCTTGTAGAACCAGCTACAGATGACGAAATTTATTTCATTTCTTTTCAGTGGCCAATCAAAAGTTGGTTAAACGGTTGGTTCACTTTTTTAACACGCGGTGATCACGCATTGTTGTTACTCCGTCTTTCCAGCGGCCCGAGTATAGTACATTCAAGCGAAATTGACACTTTTTGGAGTCAAAAAGCCAATGTCTAGGAAATGCAAACTTTCGTTGTATTATTAATTATTCTCAAACCCAAAAGATGAATAAAAGGGTATCCTTTCGCATTTCTCGAAGATCTTCTTTCCATTACTCTTAGCCCACCCAATTTTATAGATTTATTATTTTCGTACACTTAACAAAGGTGAATAACCATTTCAAAAACAAACATCAAAACATTTTTAAACAAAAATCATTAAGCAAATTGAAAATAATTAAAAGCGAAATTCTATGAAAACTAATCAGCACTTTAAAATTAATAATTGTCTTAAAATACCACCCAAATAATTTATATCAATTTCTACGTAATAGCTCGTGTAAATTTCCCTACTTTGCATTATTAAAAAATTTAATTGATATAAGGTCTTCGAAGAAGAAATGATAGCTTTTATACTACCCAAAGTTTAAAGAAAGGGTTTTACATTTTAACTTAAAGAGTTATTCCAAAACACAAAGTTTTTACATTTAGCCTTTTACCCACTTCGTAAAAAACTAAAAAACAAAATAGATTAAAACATGGCGTGAAGATACCGATCTAAAATTTATAATTACACGCAAATTATGAACAAATTTTAAGCATCACAAAGAATCCCAAAAAACGCACATACACACAGCAAAATCGATAGGCCAAAGCCTTCCACCCTGACCACAGAAATTTATTAAACATCAATGTGTAAGGCAGGCGAATATCGACTCTTTGCTGACCAGACGGCAGGACTATATTTCGACCCCAGGACCTTCCGAACCATTGACCTACACCACACCGAGTTCAACCCGCAACAAATGCCCTTCCACATAAATTAAAGAATATCCCAGCTTAATCCCTAATATGGTCCCTAAAGTCGCTTTCAGTTTGTTTAGTTTCACGCAAGATTCTCTGGGAATATAATGAACTCGTAACGCACTAACGATCGCTCTTAAATCGCCGTTTATACATCCTCCATAGCGGACGAAGAAAAGAAGCAACGATATATCAGAAAAGATTTTCGAAAAGACTCTTTTATTTTTACATTAAATATTTATAACACAAATAAAAGCGAAATGTAATTAATTCAGAACTTTATATATTTACGTTGTGAATTTTCAATTTCTTAAGTTCTGCTTTCGGAGAAGAAGAAAAAAACACGAGAATTTCGCTTAAAAGAGAATTCGAAAGACGTTTTAATCTTTGATTAGAGTACATACGAAGTAATTCGTTCTTTTTTCGAGGTAATTTTATTTATAATCAAAAATGTTTTAATCAGAAGACGTTTATTTATGTAAAATCGTGAGTAGAATTCATTTCTAAAAGGTTTTCCTCGATTACTATACTGCCGCGCTTAGGAAAAACGCAGTAAACGTCATTTACTTCCATTTATTAATTTTGAGGCCGATAGATGTGTTTCCGATAATTTTCTATATATCAGTTATAAAATTAATCGTTAAGAATGTTATTTCAATAAACGATTATGTTTATCAAATTTTTTCCCATAAGATACGTGCAAAATAAGCGTTGAACGCAATGTTAATTTTTCGAGTAATTAAGGGTTGAACTTATAGGTTCATTTTTGTAGCACAAAATTTTAGGTTAACAAAATTGTAGCGCCGTTATTTGTGGACGGATCTTTAAATACTATACAGATTCGGATTCGCCAGACTTTTTGGCTTCGGATAGGCCCAAAAAATCATAAACATGCTATTTAAAATTATCGAAAAAAAAGGGTTCAAAGAGTCAGACTTGTACTTATTTTTTTTTAAATTGCCATTTTGAAAAATCGTAGCTCGGTTATTTGTGAACGGACCTTTAAAAACTTTTCATATTCTGAAAGCCCGTTTATCGGAGCGTAGAACCAGTCAAAAAAATCAACAGGGCCCAATGTTAAGTCTAGGAGAAAAACGCGATCGAAACTTTTAAAATGTAAATTTTGCTAAAATTTTTAATTTTCAAAATGCTTTAACTCAACCGTCTTTGCAGATTTCGCCAAATTCTTTCATTTTTGAATGTTCCAAGCCCCTAAGCGGCCGAAACAGGTGCTAACTCAAAACCCCCAAATTCGGCCAAAATCGGAAAAAAACATGGATTAACCCCTTGCGTATTTTTGAGGTAAAAAAATTTTAGGTAATAGATTTGCTTTAAATTTTTACGGGACGTTCCTATGGACCCCAAACCGACATAGTTGGAGCCATTCTACCCTGCGTCGCCTTCAACCCCCCAAAATTTGCGTGAAAACTAAATAAAAAAAAATACACTTCCACTCATAAAAACGATCGTAGCGCCCTCATTTTCGATCCGATCATTAAACACAACCCGGTTTCGGAATCCTGAGACATTTTTCTATAAGATACGTACAAAATCGGCATAAGGGGCAATGTTAATTTTTCGAGTAAATAAGGGTTGAAATTTTATGTTCATTTTTGTAGCACAAAATTTTACGTTTAAAAAATTGTGGCGCCGTTATTTGTGGACGGATCTTTAAAAACTACACAAATTCGGATTCGCCAGTCTTTTTGGTTTCGGATAGGCCCAAAAAACCATAAAAAATTGGTCACGATAAGTATAACTAATGAGAGAAATACGTAATTATCTGTAAAAACGTTGTAAATCCACGGAACATTATTTTATGAATTATCACAGCTCGTAAAATGGCGATTAATCAGAAAAAAAAATGGATAGCAATCAGTTTTGGCTTTAAGTTGGCCCAATAATTAATCGGATATCAGCAAATGTAAACTTAAGTGTAAACAACTTTGATCGTACACACAAAAGTAGAAGAAAACAATGCGAAGGACGGTGATAAACGAGACCGGAGTAAATCCATTAAAGTTACAATAGAAGTTCCGGATTCCACTTTGATGCTGAACTTTGCACCTTCGCTTCATCCTCGTTATTATTCCATTGTTCGCTTATTCTTTTGCGGGACCGTTCAAATTTAATTATTATTAAAGTTTCCCTCGGTTAGCCGAATAGTTTACACAAAATTGTAATTATGCGTAGGCACTGTTTTAAAGAGAAATGTTGAGTTGGGAAAGTCGAGGAAGCGATTCGAGCGTAAAGTGGGCACATTTTCCTCGAAAATGCACATCTGATGGATGGGCTGTCTTCGTTATTTTTGATCTTTAAATATACATTAATATTTTGTTGAGGTTTTGCTGTTCTTTAATTTTTTTTTCCTAATTCATGAATGGATACCTCTATGAAAATCGTGTATATCATATTTAAATACAGTGAAAGCTCTCTTTGCGGACAGCTCTAATAAGTGAACATCTTCTTTGACCGGACAAAATTTATAGAACCAAATTTTTGACTATAGTTCTACATGTAAATTACGATCTAATAACCAGACGCTCCCGTAACCGATTCCGGACACAAAATTTCTTCATTTTGTATTCTGTAAATTTCCCACAGCCGGACATATTAACATTCAATAACTTTAATAAATTATTATTATGAAATTAACATTTCTAACTTTGATCCCGAAGACGATTTGCCACTATCAACACTTGCGAGTTTGTTAAGAAATTTCAAAGTATTAAAACAAGCAGATAGTAATATTGTAGAAGATTTTGTAGTTATAGACCAAAATATTGCCACAGAAAATCATTATTTTGATATTCAAGTATATGCCTCAACTCCCAATGATACGGAAGTGGAAAATCAAGTAGAATCTAATGAAGAAGTGTCGGATACTGAACATTGCAATGAAATAAATTCATACAATGAAGCATGGAAATTAGTTTATAAATTAAAAATATTTGTAAAAGATGATTTTACTGTATTTGAGCTTATAAAAAATTTAGAAAGTCACTTTCAAAATCAACTTTTACGACAAAGAAATGTACTATTGCATCAATCCAATATAATGGATTTTGTTCAATTAGAAAAACACTAAAACATTGTTCTTGTTTTTTTTACTTCATATTTTACATATTAGAAAATTTTTCAATATGTACTTACATCTATTCCAATACTTTAAATAAAAATATTTTAAATTCTATTTTCTGTGCATGTAAATATACTCATTAACTAATAACCGGACAAAAATATCCCAAACGTGAGTGTCCGCTTAACAGAGCTTTCACTGTATATTGTGGCTGGAGATATTGCATTGCAAATAGACATTTGTGCCTTTTTACAAATCAAACTCATCATTTTCTAAATGAACTATTTGCTTCATGAAAATCTTCGTTTTCATTGGATTTGTTTACATTATTATTCTCTTTTACATTCAAACCATTAAAATTGGAGTCAGTAATTTTACATTTTATGTTCAAAAAAGATTATAGCTTTCTTCTTTTTTAAATAATATTGTTTAAAAGTACTAGGTAAATAAGAAATTCCGTTCTTTTTTAAATAAGACCCTGTAATTTTTAATTAAAAAAATTGATAAAGCTAATTAATTAATGTGAACCGTGCCTAAAGTGGAGTGTGTACATTCGACCGAAAAGAGGCACGTTTCCGAGCGAGGGAAAATGTGCCACTTTTCGCTCATATGTGTATATATTCATATTTCTTAGATTTGTTTTCCCTTCCAAATTAAAAAATTAAGTTTCATTTTTGAATTTAGAGAGCGAAATGTAATAGAGAAAAATCTAATTTAGTTGTTTAATAACTTTGTTTATAAGTACAGTAAGACCCCGCTTAATGCGGGGAATCCGTTCCAATAAATTCCCGTGCTAAACGAAACAGCGTTAAAGAGGTCGTTTTGAAATTTCACAATAAGATGCATCAAGGTAAATTTTTAAATAATGTTAATTAAAATTTATAAGACTGAAACACCAAATCCCTGTTCTAGTGCTTTTAATAAGTTATTTTGAGAAAAATTAAAGCTACAATTTTTTTTCTAAATTAAAAATTGAATATAAGTGGCACATTTCCGAGCGAGGGAAAATGTGCCACTTTTCGCTCGTATGTGCATATCTTCATATTTGTTAGATTTGTTTTGCCTTTCAAATTAAAAAATTGAGTTACGTTCAGTTTTATTGAATTATTTTTGAATTTAGAGAGCGAAATGTAATAAGAGAAAAATCTCATAAATACGATGGTGCCAACGTTCAAGCGAAAAGTTATTAAAAAAATTACCTCTACAACCTTTTCGGAACATAAAACGTAAAATTACGGGCCGTAAAAATGTTTTGTATTTAAAGAGAAAAAAGTGATATAAACACCCATTTCTTTAAATAATTTTTGATTTGATGTTTAATTAAATTTCGAAAATATACAGGTTGCTCGTTGTGACACTTTGTATTGTTTTATCCAGTTTTAAAACATTTTAAATGATTTTTTAATAGTGTTTTGAAGAGGGCCCATATTTACACCCCATATTTCTTTTTGTGTTATTTTCAAAGCTTTTTCTAAATTTTCGTTTTTGAATTTATATAATTGATATTAAACATTTTTTTGCCGCCTATCATTTAGTAAACTTGTTAAAATTGTTAATCAAAGTTGAAAATCTAGAACATTTCCAAACGTAAGTAACTTCAAGTCAAAAACAAAAATTTCCACCTTTTCCTCTATTCTCTACGACTACCCCCAGGCTTAAATTTGATGTTTTGAATGTAAAGAGAAAAAATTAATCTAAACAAATTTAATGAATACAAAGACGTGCGCATTCGAGCGAAAAGTGGCACATTTCCGAGCGAGGGAGGCAAATGAAGCGCGACGCGGAGCGGCGCGCTTCATTTTCCCGAGATCGGAATGTGCCACTTTGAGCTCGAATGTGCACGCTCGGCTTTAAGCACTATTCACAATAATCAATTTACTTTGTGTGACTTTAGTTAAGAATTACAAAAATCAGAAACACCAAAATTGCGATTTAGCGCTCTTAAACAGTCTTTTTAAAAAAAAATAAACGCTACAACTTTTTTTCAATAGAAAATCTGATTTTAAATTTTTCGATGTGAAAAACAAAAGGTTAATATGTATCTAAATCCAATAAATACGAGGATGTGCGCATTCGAGCGAAAAGTGGCACATTTCCGAGCGAGGAAGCAAATGAAGCGCGACGCGAAGCGGCGCCCTTCATTTTCCCGAGATCCGAAATGTGCCACTTTGAGCTCAAATGCGCACGCTCGACTTTAAGCACGATTCACATAATTAATTTATTTTCTAGAAAAGTTTTAATTAAAACTTCCACCGTCCAAAACTGCGACGCCCAGTAATTCCATAAAAATCAATTCGGCAACAGAAAAAAACCACTAACACTACAAATCGATAAAAACGTCAATTAAACGCAAATAACGGAAAAGTTTGCATAAAAAGAAACGTCATCCTCGCAATTTTCCGCAAGCTTTGTGCATTCGAAAAGCAGAACAAGGGAATAATTCGGTTCGAATTTCCTAAAACTAGAAATTTTTATGAGTTCTTCTCGTTTACGGAACGCTCGCATACAATTTCCCTCGAGTTCTATAATTCCGCGCTTCAAACGAACGTAATAACAATTTATTGAATCGTAAAAACATAAAAATTTGCCTGTAAAATTTATAAACCGGCGACTCTTAACGCGCGAAACGATCGATCCGGATTAATTAAAACTTACGTTTTTTTTTTGTAATTGCGAGCCAATTTTTTCTGCGAAATACGAACCGACCTAAATAATAAAAAGTTTTATTTTTATTGGCTTCTATATTTTTACGGGTCACCCGTAAACCTCCTACTTCTTTCGCTTAATAATAATAAAAAGAAAGAGCACAAAGACAAGTAGAAGCCAGGCGCCCTTCTCTAGATAGAAAAATGGGAAAAATTTAAATATTAATTTTTCGATGCAGAAAATTACGAGGAAACTTTTTAATTAGTTTACTTAAATTTTGAAGCTCATTAATAACGTTCCGAAGTTTTTCCCGAGATTTATATGTTCGTCAAAATTGCCGGGCGCAAGGAAGAAAGATTTTCATTAAGTTTCGTTAATGTCTTCGATGTTATTTATAAGTGTCTTCGGATAATATCTCAAATAAAAGATTTGTTGCTTCGATATTAAAAACTTTGGAACTGGAGATTTTTTATTTATTAGCTTTTTTTAAACTCCGAATAAAAATAAAGTTTGTGCACCAACAGAATAAACAGAATGCTCAATAAAGCAATAAAAATGGAGCCAAAACTTCAGTTTGTTCTTTTGCGAAACAGTCATTTTTGAGTTACGATAGCGTTGGTTGTATTTGTCAAAATATGGAAGATATAGGGCACTATACCGTTTGTGGACACTTTGTACTTTTTTTAATATATACAAATATATACAAATGTTATTACTATTGTAAGTGACGAACAGCGCCCTCAAATATTTTGGAAATATATGTGATGTGAATGCGAACAATTTCATAACATTCGATATAAAAAAAAATTCAATTAAAAATCCAAATAATCAGTTTTGAGTAATTCTTATCATAAGTGTTAAAATTAACCTGAGTAAATAATTAATTATTTTGATTAATTAAACTCAATATTATTTCATTACTCATTACATATAAACTTCAAAATATTTTAATTATCAGCTCAAAATATGTTTATGCCAATATAACGTAAAATATTAAGAAAAAAATGCTCTGTCCACAAATAGTAAAAACAAAAAATAGATTTACTATTTTTGGACACGATGTAGTTGGTCGTAATTTTTTCATGACAAATATTCTAAAATTGTTTTTATTAATAATTGTTCTTAATTGTAACCTAAATCCTTTGAGTGACTTTCCTTTCAAGATTATATCCTAAAAGTTAATACTTCCAATGTTACTGAGATTCTACAAATAGTGAATGATAATCTATTGCCTGTCGCTACAGAACATTCATCCAATGAAGAAAATGAAGAACACTCATCCAATATTTTTATGCAATAACAATCAGTTGACGAAATATTTAATAAGTTAACTTTATGGTCAAAAAGAACATTCCAAAAGAAGTGTAAAGCTATTAAACATTTACGAAAGACAAAGAAAAAAAAATAAAGAAATTGAAAAAGAAAATAAAAAATAGAAAGATAACTGAAGACAGAAAATAATAAAAGATTGAAAGAAAAATAAAACGTATTAAAAATGTAAAAAATTATATGTCAAAAAAGTTCAAAAAACAATAGAATTAATAAAATAATTATTTTCGTATGTTACCGAATTATTATTCATATTTTTAACATTATATTTTATATTTTCTTGAAGTACTATTAAAGATAATAAAGTAAAATTGTTTTCTAAATAATGATTGAATAATTTATATTTTGAATAAGGTAACGGACCCCAATAAGGCACACCATAAGTTGATAAAAGCATAATTAATAGGTTTTTGAAAAAAATGCATCAATACTTCGTAATCAAAATGTTTATTTATATTAAACTTCAAAAAAAAGTAACAATCTTTCTCTTGTAACATATACAAGCTTTTACAATGATTCGAAATCAGGAAGCAGGAAATTTGAAAACTGGGCCTTATTTGGATCAGTTACCTTACTTGTGTCCAAAACTAGTATTTATCCTGTCCAAAGATAGTTCAAAGTGTCCAAAAACTGTGCAAAGAGGTAATAATATGTAAATATGTTATTTTTTAAATAATGCAATTGAAAAACACTATTTTAATGCCATTATAAGTTTGTTTATATATTTGTGCTTATATAAAAAAATAATTGATTGGATTTTATGTTATTTTATTACATTTAAGAAATACTTTAAGTTGCGAAAAACCTTAAAGTGTCCAAAATCGATGTTTCTACCCTATTGTAAAAATATGAAACTCTTTTTCATTATACAGAGTGTCCAAAAAGAAATCTAATCCAAATTCCAATTAAATGAGTACCTATCATTGAATAATTTAGAGTTGTAAGAATTTCGCGAGCTAAAAAATTATAAATGTTTAAATGTTTTAAAAAATTATTGGAAGAGCCTTCTTTCAGAAGGATAAAAATTAAAAAAAATTAATTATTCATTAAATGAGTAATAAGCGTTGTTTACGTCAAGCTTTTGGGGAATATTCTTCCCGGATTAGAGAATGTAAAGTATTTTTGTATGTACATCCATCGCACATTCCATGCTTTCTGGGTAACTCTGATACATTATATAACATTAATCTCAGTTTGTAAGAACACCCTCGCCAACGGCCCAACACATGGGACAATTTACATACAAAACCTAATCTAAATTACATGCTAAATTTTGTGTGCTTAATTCCTTCACGAGTACGCAACCACCTCGCATTTTAAATAATATTTAAACGATTTAAGGGCTATAAATTATCAAGTCGGCAAGAAAGTAATTTCGGTATGTTGAGTTTGAAATAAAACTCATTTTGTTATACAAAGAATGGATTTTAATCCACTATAGATGACCTTTTGCCATCTTTCATAAAATTTCTGGTCCTTATCAGCAAAAAAACTGAACCAAGTGCGATTGCAGGTCATCATTGTTAGTAACAAGTTTTCCCATTTTTTAGCTCTCCGAAAGACGTTCGTGCTCGAATCGAAAAAATAAATAAACCGAAAAGCTGTATTATAAAAAATAAAGAATTGAAAAAGTATGCTAAAAATAGCATAATTCCATTAAAGGAAAAAAAGACATCGAAAAAACAGTGGAACGGAAAAAAAGATTCATAAACTTTTATTTATACCCCCATTTTAGGGTGTAGAAGATTGAAAGCTAAAAGCGATCGCCTACATTTTCAAACATCTTTCTTACAATCTTAAGTGTTATTGTTTCTGGGTGATCTACAACTAACATTTTTCCGTTATTGATACGAATTTAATGTAAAGTGAAAATGAAATGGAAACTTGCTTAAAACTGTGACCGTCTCCAACTTGCACAAATCAAATACATATTATTTATTTTTCTAGATCTCGTAAATAAAGTTTTTTACTGAACAGTACAGTAACTTCACTTTGAGATTATAAGACGTAGTAGGTGCGCATTCGAGCGAGAAGTGGCACATTTCCGAGCGAGGGAGGCAAATGAAGCGCGACGCGGAGCGGCGCGCTTCATTTTCCCGAGATCGGAATGTGCCACTTTGAGCTCGAATGTGCACACTCGATTTTAAGCACGATTGACAATAATCAATTTACTTTATATGTGACTTTAGTTAAAAATTACAAAAATGTAGTTATACCAGAAACACCAAATTTCCGATTTAGCGCTTTTAAACAGTCATTTTCAAAAAAAATAAACCCTACAACCTTTTCTCAATAGAAAATTTGATTTTAAGTTTTCGATTTGAAAAAAGAGAAGGTTAATATGTAGTTAAATCCCATAAATACAAGGATGTGCGCATTCGAGCGAAAAGTGGCACATTTCCGAGCGAGGGAGGCAAATGAAGCGCGACGCGGAGCGGCGCGCTTCATTTTCCCGAGATCGGAATGTGCCACTTTGAGCTCGAATGTGCACACTCGATTTTAAGCACGATTGACAATAATCAATTTACTTTATGTGAATAGTTAAAAATTACAAAAATGTAGTTATACCAGAAATACCAAATTTCCGATTTAGCGCTTTTAAACAGTCATTTTCAAAAAAAATAAACGCTACAAACTTTTTTCAATAGAAAATTTAATTTTAAGTTTTCGATTTGAAAAAAGAGAAGGTTAATATGTAGCTAAATCCCATAAATACGAGGATGTGCGCATTCGAGCGAAAAGTGGCACATTTCCGAGCGAGGGAGGCAAATGAAGCGCGACGCGGAGCGGCGCGCTTCATTTTCCCGAGATCGGAATGTGCCACTTTGAGCTCGAATGTGCACACTCGGTTTTAAGCGCGATGCACGATTCACAATAATTTAGGACAGTGAATTAAACAAAAAATCAGTTGAATAATTTTAATCGTTCCCTCTCTCTCGCTCTCTTCCACTCATTGCCATGGTAAATACGTTTTTCGAACATAAAATTGATATTTATTCAACTACATTTCAATTTATGAATTGAACACGCGAAGGATAAAGTATATGAATGTAAATGGACGTAGGAAATGTGCATTTTCAAGCGAAAAGCTAAAATTTTTTTTTAAATTATTAAAATCTATGGCAAGGGCTGTTCAATTGGATTCTTCTGTAACATTTTATTTATATAACGATTTGTTGCATCACCGCGAATAAGCCCGGAAAAAAATAATTAACAATTCTATCAGTTTTGCGTTTTGTAAAAAGAGCTAAAATTTTTTTTCAAAATTATTAAATTCTAAAACAAGGGCCGTTCAATTGGGTCCTTCAGTACCATTTTATTTATAGAACAATTTGTTGTATAATTGCGAATAAGCCCGGAAAAAATTAATAAAAAGTTCTATAAGTTTTGGGCATTGGAAAAAAAGCTAAAAATGTTTTTCAAAATTATTAAAATGTAACGAAAGGCCGTTCAATTGGGTCCTTCAGTAACATTTTATTTATGTAACGGTTTGTTGTATTACCGCCAATAAGCGCGGAAAAAAATAATTAACAATTCTATCAGTTTTGCGTTTTGTAAAAAAAGCTAAATTTTTTTTCAAAATTATAAAAATCTAAAACAAGGGCCGTTCAATTAAGTCATTCAGTACCATTTTATTTATAGAACAATTCGTTGTATAATTGCGAATAAGCCCTGCAAAAAATTAATAAAGAGTTCTATCATTTTTGTATTTTGAAAAAAAAAGCTAAAATGTGTTTTTCAAAATTATTAAAATCTAACGCAAGGGCCGTTCAATTGGGTCCTTCAGTAACATTTTATTTATATAACAGTTTGTTGTATTACTGCTGATAAGCCCGTAAAAAATTAATAAACAGTTCTATCACTTTTGCGTTTTGGAAAAAAAGCTAAAAATTATTTACGGAATGTGCCACTTTGAGCTCGAATGTGCGCACTCGGCTTTAACAATAATTAATTAATTTATTTAAATTGTTAAATTTAAATTTACAGAATCGTATTTCGACCAGCAACCAAATCTCTAGCAAAAATGTAATTTCAAATAGTTTTAGAATTTTTATTTCTGAAAACCGTGTAAAACTAAAATCGTGTAAATAGAGAAACAGGTGTATAACATAAAATATGAAAATTAAATGGGAAAAAATGTATTAATACAAAAAATCACGTTTTCGTTAAATCTTTTGCGTCCCCCTTTGCACTAGTCCGCCAGACCTCAAGGAAGCGCGTCCCCCCGTTTATAAATCTATGGTTTAAGCTTATAATTAGTTCCCTCTATTCGCATTTAATTAGCTTCACAAAATTATTTATTGCAAAAGCACAGAGTAAATCTCGAAAGAATAATGGTAAATTAAATAAAGACACAAATATTTTATTTCCCATTCAATAGTCAAAAAAAAAATATGTAAACTTTTTCGAAATTAAATGATAAATACCTTAGAAAAGAAGCCGGATTCCATTTTCCAAAAGTCCGAAGAAAACGGCAATAGAAACCAGGGACCACCCACGAAGGCCCGAACGACACGAAAACGCACGCATTGTGACGTCACACAAATTTGATCGTTCCACTTTGAAATGCACCGACGTTCTGAGTGGGGATTTAAGTAAGCAAGCGAAAACGAATGCATCACGACGATCAACCAATAGGAAGCGCTTAGCAACTTCGAACTACATGCCAATTTGCAACACTTTCTCCGATTTAAGCACCTTTAATAATTTTCGCCTGCAATGAGTGGGAGCGAGAGGAAATACTTTTAGGCGATTCAGAGTGCGATAGAGCATATTATACGATTTTAACAGTGGGAAATTAAATCAAAACCACAGGTAGCCCCCGTACAAAACGATTTCCTATAACACGGATTCACTATAACACGAATCATAAATTGCGGAACCCTCCTACAACACGGCATCCTATAACACGGTTTCGCTCTAACACGATAAGAAAATTGCAAAAACCCAATTAATTTGATGCAAATAGAAATAAACCAATAACAAAGCAAAAAAAGTACGATAATTTTTGATAAAAAATTACCCCCAAGCACCCTTTGCTCAAAGAGGTCTACCATAAAATAAATCTAATAAAAACCCTTAAACGGCAACCATCGTCGCTTAAATAAAAAAAAAGCTTTCCCTTAACAAATTACCTCGAACTAAAACGTTTTTTCTGTAAATTATTCAACGGCCAACTTTCTTTACTCAAAAGCTTGCGTATTAAATGCATCAAAAACGTAATTTATCTTAAACTCGCGAGAAAAAGAGAGAGAAAAAAAGAGAGGAAAGTTCGAAGGAAAATTTTGTCGGTAAAAAACCTAATCAAAGAACTAACGAGCACAAACCATACAAAAGTTCCTCCTTATTTGTTTTGGAGCGAATCCTGCAACGAGTTTTATAGATTTGGACTTGAGCCCAAATACGAAGGATAAACCGATTTATTTGCGCCCCAAAATAGAATAAAATCATCCCTATACTATTTTACGAGTTCTTCAAACTTTCCTCATTATTTTATCGGGCCGTCATTATTGCCATTTTTAAACGCCGCTCTACGAATTGTACTGTTTTTTTTAATATTAAAATTTTTTAATCTTCTTTTAGAAACATTTAGTTTAATTTAGTGAAATTAAACCTCGAATGTGGGACCAAAATTAAAAATGCAGATTAATTATAATTAATGTTGCATGTGAGGGTCTGTTTATTAAATTAATATTCGCCCGATATAAGAAACAATAAATTTTCATAAAAAAAAATTCATTTAAAGTTGACGCTAACATGAACATTTTTCTTTGTTAAAAATAAATGTTGTGTTATTAAATCTAATTAATTTTTTTGATAATGAATTAGGGCTGTCTGAATTTGATTTTAGTAACAGCCCATGCATTTGTAAAAAATTTTAACGCATCGCTTATATGGGTGATTCCATTCTAACTGTGATTTTTTGTGTCCTATACTATTTGCTCTCACTAGTCATACATTATAAATCTATTAATGAAATTTTTGTATTAATACGATCATCATGAACATATTTCATCACTTTCTTCTAGAATATGTCCAAAGAAAACTTGCAATATGTCACTTAAATGTCGCTACCGTGTCATTTCTAGAATTTACCTATAAAACGGTTATTTTTTTTGTCCCAATAAGTAATTCAAACCAATTAACTGATAAATCTTAATGTATATAATCAAACTTAAAAAAAAATTAATGATTTTTTTTGTAATACAGCAATTTAAGATTGAATTCCGGCTTAATAATTTTTGTCCTCAGATTTAAGCAAATTTTTAAATTTGAATGTGTATGACTCGTGCACCATTTACCTCGAAATTAATGAAACAACTAATAAGCCATATTGAAAGTACGTTAACTTAGTTATGTTTACAAACATAATACAAGTGAAATTCTCACGCGGGTTTGTGTCATTTTAAAACTCAATTTTTAAAAGACGATGTCATAAATTTACTTGTCAGTACCGTGGTATTGGTAAACTTAATTAACGATTAATTTTTTTCCTCATAAATAATGAATTTCTGTACTTATTACTAACCTAAGTTATAGGGTAATAAGATATTATCAAATTCATAATCAAAAAATTACAGTTGCTATTTTAATTTAGAATGTCAGTACCGTGTCAAAAAATAATAAAAATATATTTAATTGTTAATAAATAATATTTACTTCACTGAAAATTATGCATGTAAATATGAAACAGAAGTTCAGTCAGTAGATACACTTTGGGGCTAGTAGAGTACAGTTTTTCCAAATTACCAGACAATTTTAAGCCTTTTATAAGCACAATGAAAGTATATACGTGGAATAAATTACAACGTAATTGTATTTCATCCAATCCGTTAAGTTGCTTTTATTGCTCTAATAAGAATGTATGCAGACACTTTTCTATGAGAAAAATTGATTATTCTTCAAATGATAAGGTGGGAAAAATAAACAACAGAATGACGCAAAAAACAAAAAAATCTGAGAATTCATCGCAAAAAGTTCCAAAATTGCCAAAGATGACTGAAACTGTTTCATTGTGTAGAAGTTTAAGAATTAAAAATGCTGTGATGAAAACCAAAAAAAATTTTTAGTTCAGTTAATTTTTGTGAAATGTGTTAGATTTGAGTTGATTAATGTTTGATATAAATTATAAAGTATTATTTGTTATAGATAAGTTACTATGGATTATTGAAATGTTAAATAATCAATAAAAAAGAGTTTTAAAACGGTACAATACAATTCATAAATGAATTTAATAATTTTTCTGAAGAATGTCTACCAAATTTATTTTATGTCAGTACCGTGGCATGGAAATTATAAAATATGATTCTCATTCTCGATATTCTAAAGTTGTAGCAAAATCCTCTCGCACTTTCATTTTTACTATAAAATAGAGTAATAATATGCATGAAAAAACAAAAAATGTTTAATTATAGAATTCAAAAATTTTTAATCAAAAAAGTAGCATTTAGAACGGAATCACCCATATACCTACCAATGTTTCAAAAATTTTTAAAAAGTTGTTCAACATTATTATTTTTAATAAAAATGGTTAAACGATTACGGTAAATTTAAAAAAGAATTGAATTAGCAAATTTAAAATACCTATTCTATCAGTTTTGCGTTTTGGAAAAAAAACTAAAAATTTTTTTTCAAAATTATTAAAATCTAACGCAAGGGCCATTCAAGTGGGTCCTTCAATAACATTTTATTTGTATAACAGTTTGTTGTATCAACGCGAATAAGCCCGGAAAAAATTAATAAACAGTTCTATCAGTTTTGCGTTTTGAAAAACGCCTGTGGCGTAAATAAATTAAATACCACGTGTAAAAATTAATATAATTAAATTCAATAAATACTAGGATGTGCGCATTCGAGCGAAAAGTGGCACATTTCCGAGCGAGGGAGGCAAATGAAGCGCGACGCGGAGCGGCGCGCTTCATTTTCCCGAGATCGGAATGTGCCACTTTGAGCTCGAATGTGCACACTCGGTTTTAAGCACCATTCACAATAATTAATTAACTTTCTAAATAATTTTAATTAAAAATTACAAGACCGTGTGGAATTTGATTTTGGAAAAATGCGAAAATAGATTGTTTTATTTGAATACAATACTAGTGTCCTTTTAAATTCAAAAAGTAATCTAAACAAACTTCATAAATACGAAGATGTGCGCATTCGAGCGAAAAGTGGCACATTTCCGAGCGAGGGAGGCAAATGAAGCGCGACGCGGAGCGGCGCGCTTCATTTTCCCGAGATCGGAATGTGCCACTTTGAGCTCGAATGTGCACACTCGGTTTTAAGCGTGTTTCACAATAATTAATTTACTTTCTCAGAAGGCTAAGTTAAAAATATCGAATTTTCGTTAGCAGCTTTGACCTCAACGCGGCGCCAAAAGAAGTATAACTTCAACACACAGAATAAAAATAAAATCATTACCAATACAAGCAATAATTAAAAAAGGGTAGTCGTAAATCGTCGTAGGGGTGCTTTATGTACAGCACACTTTAAAAACTACAATTAATCGATTTTCAATTAAGCCATTCCGCAGGGCTTCCAGACATAAAACGATTAAGTAAAGGGAAAAAGGGGAACGCAAGAACGGAGTTCTCCGGATTCGTCAGAAACTCCGGAAAACAAAGAAAATTCCTACAACTGTGTTTTTTAATGCCCAGGAAAAATATTCGATCAAAATAATTGCGTGGCGCGCTAACCAACGAAGAAAAACGAATCGATGAAATTCCTTGTAAACAAAATTCCGTGGAAATACACTTTTCCGTATCGGAAAAAGAGGTAGATCGATAGCAATAATACATAATAATATGAAGAAGGATGTTTTTTGTGACGGTTCCTTTTAAAGCGTGTGTAAAAGATCAAAGAAACACTTTAACATTGTTAGTCATGTTACTATTGCATATTTAATGGAATTTGATGGTATTTCAATAAGTTATGTCATAATGAAGTAAACAACTTTTATTATCAACAGTTTCGCTCTTAGTATCGCCGTCGTAAACTATTCAATTTTTCAATGGTTTTGATTAATATTTAAATTAAGCGTGTATGCAAAACTGCACCTAATTCTTTGTTGGAAATAAACAAACGTTTTTTTATTATATCTTACTTGTAAATATACGCAGTCCTGGTCGAGATGGACCCGTAAAATACGGTCCTTTATTTGCTTGTAAAATGTTATTTTCTAATTTGAGCAACAATGTTTTTTTAAATAATAGTTTCGCTTTTGCAATAAACTTTAAAAGAATCATAAATTATTTTATGCAAACCGTATTTCACCCGGTTTAGTAGCAGTACCTATTCGCCTGGCACCCTGTAGAGGAACCTCTTGTATCTTGGGCCTTTTTTCACTTGTAATTTATTTTAAATTGTATATGTAACAATTTGTTGATAAAATAAAGATTTCGTCCCCTTTTACCGAATCAAAAAATTTAAAAGTTCAGTCAAATGTGGATTTTATGTTCAAAAACGTATTTACCATAGCAATGAGTGGAAGCGAGCCAAAAGATACGACAATTTCGTAGGTGCGAGTGAGAGAAAGCGATTAAATTATTTTTTTTCTAATATGTTAGTCTAAATTTTGTGAATCGTGCTTAAAACCGAGTGTGCACATTCGAGCTCAAAGTGGCACATTCCGATCTCGGGAAAATGAAGCGCGCCGCTCCGCGTCGCGCTTCATTTGCCTCCCTCGCTCGGAAATGTGCCACTTTTCGCTCGAATGCGCACATCCTCGTATTTATCACATTCGTATAATATATTCTTCGCTCCTTCAAACCAAAAATTTTAATTTAGATCAGTAAATATCGATTTTATGTTCGAAAAACGTATTTTTACCATAGCAATGAGTGGGAGCGAGCCAAAAGATACGACAATTTCGTAGGTGCGAGTGAGAGAAAGGGATTAAATTATTTTTTTCTAATATGTTAATCTAAATTTTGTGAATCGTGCTTAAAACCGAGTGTGCACATTCGAGCTCAAAGTGGCACATTCCGATCTCGGGAAAATAAAGCGCGCCGCTCCGCGTCGCGCTTCATTTGCCTCCCTCGCTCGGAAATGTGCCACTTTTCGCTCGAATGTGCACATCCTCGTATTTATTGAATTTGCCTATATTAATCTTCTATTCTAAAGCTCTCACAAATTTCTTCTTGGTGCTTCGCTTATTTTTCTAAATTTCTTACTTTTTTCATTACAAAATTGTCATGAAATTAATTTGTATTTAAATAAGAAGACAAGAATGAAATTCTTGTTAGGATTTCTTAATATTCGGTATCGTAATTGACACGTGCCATTATAAGAACTACTAATGTTCTTCTTTGAGATGACACTAAAATTGTTTCAAAAATTAACAAAACTTTTCTCGTATACTAAAATTTCACATATTTGATAGTTAACTTTGCAAAAATTTAAATTTTTCGTTAAACTTGCGAGGCATATTATCTGAAGTAAAATAAAAAAAAATAAAAATTTATAACAAAGGTATATCTAAATTTTTATTTATTGCACTTGATTGCACACGAAGTAAGGAATGCGCACGAAGCACAAAATTAGATTTATATCCATTAAACAGTGTATAACAAATAAAAATAATAATCGATTTAAAAAAAGGGCATTTTTGGACATTGGCGTATTTAGGGTTATTTTCTGGCCCGAAAAGAGATGGCTGATGGAGCCGAAGCCCAATGTACTTAATAAAAGTAATTTCAACTTAAAATGCCGAGCCATATATTTCGGCCATCGATTTTCGAAACGCTTCTGTACTTAAATGAAATGAAACAATAGATAATTTTGATACATATAGGGGAACCTGTTGTACTTTGTCTCTTTTTTCACTTGTAATTTTTTTTTAAAGTGTATATGTAACAATTTATTGATAAAATGAATTGCATCGTAGTGGGGCACTAATAAGGTATTCATCATAAAATATTTGAAAGCATTACCAACCGTTTACTCAAATCGCTATAAGATTTCAAAATTAGTGGATATATGGCCTAGGTACAACAGAGGTGATGTACCTTGACTCTATTCACATTAAGCAAAATAAAACCCATTGTTCTATGAAAACTATATATTTATTTTTAGATCATAAGAACTACTAATGTTCTTCCTTGAGATGACACTAAAATTGTTTCAAAAATTAACAAAACTTTTCTCGTATACTAAAATTTCACATATTTGATAGTTAACTTTGCAAAAATTTAAATTTTTCGTTAAACTTGCGAGGCATATTATCTGAAGTAAAATAAAAAAAAAAAAAAAATTATAACAAAGGTATATCTAAATTTTTATTTATTGCATTTGATTGCACACGAAGTAAGGAATGCGCACGAAGCACAAAATTAGATTTATATCCATTAAACTGTGTATAACAAATAAAAATAATAATCGATTTAAAAAAAGGGCATTTTTGGACATTGGCGTATTTAGGGTTATTTTCTGGCCCGAAAAGGGATGGCTGATGGAGCCGAAGCCCAATGTACTTAATAAAAGTAATTTCAACTTAAAATGCCGAGCCATATATTTCGGCCATCGATTTTCGAAACGCTTCTGTACTTAAATGAAATGAAACAATAGATAATTTTGATACATATAGGGGAACCTGTTGTACTTTGTCTCTTTTTTCACTTGTAATTTTTTTTTAAAGTGTATATGTAACAATTTATTGATAAAATGAATTGCATCGTAGTGGGGCACTAATAAGGTATTCATCATAAAATATTTGAAAGCATTACCAACCGTTTACTCAAATCGCTATAAGATTTCAAAATTAGTGGATATATGGCCTAGGTACAACAGAGGTGATGTACCTTGACTCTATTCACATTAAGCAAAATAAAACCCATTGTTCTATGAAAACTATATATTTATTTTTAGATCATAAGAACTACTAATGTTCTTCCTTGAGATGACACTAAAATTGTTTCAAAAATTAACAAAACTTTTCTCGTATACTAAAATTTCACATACTTGATAGTTAACTTTGCAAAAATTTAAATTTTTCGTTAAACTTGCGAGGCATATTATCTGAAGTAAAATAAAAAAAAATAAGAATTTATAACAAAGGTATATCTAAATTTTTATTTATTGTGCGTTGATCTTAGGGCCAAGGTACAATTTATTGACAGTGACCGAGGTACAACACACCGACCCTCGATGTTTAAACTCAAAAATAAAATTAAAGATTATGCTGTGCCAAAATCAGGCCACTACTATGCAAACATTAATAAATAATATTTCTATTACGATGAGTCATTTGTTATTAGGCAATAAAAATCAAAAAGATATTTAAGTAAAAAGAATATAAAAACACTTACTTTTTTTCGATTAAAAATTTCAATTGATCTCATACATTAACAAAGTACATTGACCAGCTGCTGCTAACTTTACGTTATTGTCTGTCAATGTGGCATTTAAAATATCGAAAATTATGGGTCACGAAAGCCCGCAAATATTAAAATAATAAAGTTGCCCTAGGTACAAAAGGACCATGGTACAACAGGTTCCCCTATATCTATATGTTTATGTATATTTTTTTATTGTAAATAAAAATTCGATTTTTAAAAGTAAAAATAACCGAAACAACAGAATGAATCAAAGAACGAAATACTTTTTTTTTAAGTTTCTCAGTAGATTAGTAATGCTACGAAATTAGACTATATCAACAGACTAAATATTTCCGTAAATAATTTTTCGAAACATATAACAGACGACTAAAATGTAATTACATTTTCGAATTGGTCCCCCCGAACAATCGAATTGCCCCCATGCGAGGCACGGGACCCACCTCGAGAAACACCGATTTAATCGGTTCCATTGGTGCCCATTTTTACATTTTATGCTTGCAGTTTTGAGACGTTTTAATTTTTATTTTAATCAAAAGAGAACGTAAGAACTAAATTTTTTATAATAAACAGATATGAAAAACTTTCTACCTTTTCGTCGATTCACGGATGCACATTTCATTTCCACCACCCACAATTGTTCGTTATTAATATATCACCGAAAAAAATTAAAGCCGCATTAAACGCAAGTTCACCAAGCCAAACTCTGCGATGTACTATTTTTGCTACTTGCCTATGTAAGAACACCGGTTATGTTATCGAAAATTTTATTTCAACAAATTAAATTCTAGAAAGTTCGACGTTATCTTTATCGCAGCTGTGACGTAGACGCACAAGAAGTTTTACCATCGCACGTACGCAAAGACCGTTCTTATCGCAAATGCCAAACACCAACCCAGCTACATTTTTGCAGTAGAAAATACAGTAAAACCTCGCTTATACGATTTGGTTGTAGAAAGAAATCACTAGCAAAATAGTGAAGAAGAAAAAAACAGTAAATAAATTTTCGAAACGTATAATAGACAAAATAAATTTAATGACTCCCTGAACAATCAAATTGCCTCCGTATGGGGGCTCGCGACCCACAAATGGAAACACTGCATTATTGCCTTTTGGAACAAGGCGGATGAACTGACCGCGGCGCGCAATTGACCAACGCCCTTTTCGTTCAAACTCTTCATTAAACAATTAACTTTTCAGTTAGTTGACATTTAATTATAAAAAATTCTAGGGGTGCCCTCAACCCGCTAACTCCCTCCCTTCTGTTCCACCACTGATCGTTACATCTTCAACATAAAGAAAAATGCAAAATCAACCCCCATCGACTTTTCCTTAATAACATGTAAAACCAACAAATGAAAACACATCGGCGAGCTTCAACGAAAGAAATAACAACGTAACAAGTACGAATGCACCGAAAACGCAAATCCCGAGCATTATTTATCATGCATATGCATTTACGTTAATAATTGAAAGTAATTTGCATTCGGATAACATTCCTCCCGACAGCAATCCCAGATGTTTCGTTTTGCCTCAGTTTTCGCCGAGATTGGAGCCGGGAAAGCTTTGCACATCTTGTAAACTCAGCGAAGTGTAAATTTTGCAAAAACAGCACGAAATGATATAGGGTCGCGCTCTTCGTCGCAGTTCTTTTTTAAAAGTCTACTTCGACCGGACAATAAATTCATATTTTCTTTGTAAGTAAATTATGAAGACCTAATTCGCATCTATTGTTCAATAGATCTGAGCAAAGTCGTCTGAAAACTTTTGAAAATAACGCGGAGCAGGAGTAAATCTGTCCATTAGAAAAACAATGATAATTGCGCCCGTTTTTGCAGGTCACACTATAGAGAATTATGAACAGTTCTATCAGTTTTGCGTTTTGGAAAAAAAGCTAAAACTTGTTTTTTAAAATTATTAAAATCTAACGCTAGGGTCGTTTAATTGGATCCTTCAGTAACATTTTATTTATATAACAGTTTGTTGTATCACTGCGAATAGGTCGGGAAAAAAATAATAAACAGTTCTATCCAGTTTTAAATAAAAAAATTCATTTAAGGGGTTATACGCAGTTAGAAGGCCTAAAAAAGACGTTTTTTTAATAAATTTTTTGTGAAGAGGTATTTTATTTTACAAAAACCAAAAGTATTGATAAATTTAGTGGGAACATCTAAGTTTATAATGCCACTAATAATTTGTAAAAATATTGATCTGGTGTGCTCCTGCAAAGGATCTCCTGAAGGTTTTCCAAAAAAAAAGGTGTTTGGCGGTGACCGCGATTTCTCCGGTATAATTCATCTGAAATCAAAAAACCAAAAAGATTCTTTTAGTGGATAGATAAAACTAGGTATTAATCGAAGGAATAATCGAAATTTCGATTTTTGACAAAATGGCGGCTTCGTAAAAAAGAAAATCGAATTATCGACCAAAATTGCCACGTAAATTTTTTAAAAAAAATAGAAATAATTATCCGAAATCTTATTCCTTCGATTAATACCTAGTTTTATCTATCCACTAAAAGCATCTTTTTGGTTTTTTGATTTCAGATGAACTATACCGGAGAAATCGTGCTCACCGCCGAATTCCTTTTTTTCTTGGAAGACGTTCAGGAGATCGTGTGCAGGAGCACACCAGATCAATATTTTTACAAATCATTAGTGTCATTATGAACTTAGATGTTACCACTAAAATCAATACTTTTGGTTTTTGTAAAATAAAATACCTCTTCACAAAAAATTTATAAAAACAACGGTTTTTTTCGGCCTTCTAACTGAGCATATCCCCTTAAAGTTGAGACTAAAATGATCATTTTTCCTTGTTAAAAATAAATGTTTTGCTTTTAAATGTAATTAATTTTTTAAATAATAATTAAGGGCCGTCTGCAATTTATTTTAGTAAAACTCCATGCATTTGTAAAAAAATTTAACGAATCGCTTATATATCAATGCTTCAAAATTTTTTTAGAAAATTGTTCAACATTATTATTTTTAATAAAAATTTTGTTATTCAACTACATCGATTACGGCAAGGGTTCAATTAGCAAATTTAAAATACCGTTATATTTTTTTTTAATTGAGACGCCATAAATAATAAAGAGTTCTATCAGTTTTGCGTTTTGGAAAAAAAATAAAAATGGTTTTTTCAAAATTATTAAAATCTAACGCAAGGGCCATTAAAGTGGGTCTTTCAGTAACATTTTATTTATGTAACAGTTTTGCTGTATCTCCGCGAATAAGCCCGGAAAAAATTTAATAAACAGTTCTATCAGTTTTGCGTTTCAAAAAAAAAGTTAAAATTTTTTTTTTCAAAATTATTAAAATCCTTTGCAAGGGCCATTCAAGTGGGTCCTTCAGTAACATTTTATGTAAGTTTGCTGTATCTCCGCGAATAAGCCCGGAAAAAATTTAATAAACAGTTCTATCGGTTTTGCGTTTTCAAAAAAAAATTAAAATTTTTTTTTTCAAAATTATTAAAATCTAATGCCAGGGCCATTCAAGTGGGTCCTTCAGTAACATTTTATTTATATAGCAGTTTATTGTATCAATGGGTATAAGCTCGGAAAAAATTAATAAACAGTTCTATCAGTTTTGCGTTTGGTAAAAAAAGCAAAAATTTTTTTTCAAAATTATGAAAATCTAACTCAAAAACCATTCAATTGGGTCCTTCAATAACATTTTATTTATAGAAAAGTTTGTTGTATAATTGCGAATCAGCCGGGAAAAAATTAATAAACGGTTCTATCAGTTTTGCGTATCGGAAAACGCCTATGACGTAACTAAATTAAATTCCACGTGTAAAAATTAATATAATTATTTTCAATAAATACGAGGATGTGCGCATTCGAGCGAAAAGTGGCACATTTCCGAGCGAGGGAGGCAAATGAAGCGCGACGCGGAGCGGCGCGCTTCATTTTCCCGAGATCGGAAATGTGCCACTTTTCGCTCGAATGTGCACACTCGATTTTAAGTGTGATTCACAATAATTAATTTACATCCTTCAAATGTCGCGCCAAAAAAAGTATAACTTTAAAAAATATTTATGTTACATAAAGGAGCATCAAAATTTTAGAATGATTTAGGTGGGGCATGTTAAAAAAAACGTTGGGGCCCTTCAAGTTGGTCCTTCAGTAACATTTTATTTCTATAAATGTTGTATCACCGCAAATAAGCCAGGAAAAAATTAATAAACAGTTCTGCCAGTTTTGCGTTTTGGAAAAAAGGAGAAAAATTTTTATTCCTTCTCCGCCTTAAATGCGCCCCTTGTGATTTTAGAGTAAAACGTTAGTTTTCGGCGAGAAAGCGAACAATTAAGTAATTAAAGTCTGTGCGGACGTCAAAGAAAACCAATTATGGTTTCCGAGATCGGAAATGTGCCACTTTTCGCTCGAATGTGCACACTGATTTTAAGTGTGATTCACAATAATTAATTTACATCCTTCAAATGTCGCGCCAAAAAGTATAACTTTAAAAAATATTTATGTTACATAAAGGAGCATCAAAATTTTAGAATGATTTAGGTGGGGCATGTTAAAAAAAACGTTGGGGCCCTTCAAGTTGGTCCTTCAGTAACATTTTATTTCTATAAATGTTGTATCACCGCAAATAAGCCAGGAAAAAATTAATAAACAGTTCTGCCAGTTTTGCGTTTTGGAAAAAAGGAGAAAAATTTTTATTCCTTCTCCGCCTTAAATGCGCCCCTTGTGATTTTAGAGTAAAACGTTAGTTTTCGGCGAGAAAGCGAACAATTAAGTAATTAAAGTCTGTGCGGACGTCAAAGAAAAACCAATTATGGCGAGAATTGAGAAGTGCTCCCGATTAGAAATGAGTTGTAAAGGAAAACTTACCGCTTTCTCGGTCTGCGTGAATACCAGTAACGTGAAGGCACTAACTTTTGAAGAACCATCACCACTTTAAACACTTTTATTTTCGAGCATCGTCCTATCAAATTGAATATTATACGAATTGTTTTTCTTAATAAGAGCTATGCGAAGAAAAACACAGTTTATAGAAACTTTTGCATAAATTAAAAACGAGATTGTTTCGAAGGAACGCTTTTCTCTTTCAGCCTTTTCGAAAATTTTAATTTAAATCGGAAAAAAAATTAATTTGAATCGTTTTGTTTGAGGTTCGGTCGTTCGTGGGAATTTTCTTGCTTTTCAGACTGAAATGAAAGGCTGGATTGTATGTTTCAATAATTTTCGCTTCAAATAACCCTTTTCAAATTACGTTTTATTGATGACTTTCCTAAAGGCTGTAATAAATGTATATTATTTGGTTTTCTACAAAAATAGATGTCTAATACAAAAGATAAATTAATCAAAGGCTTTAAATTATGTCTTTTCAAAATTAATTATTTTTTTAGTAACAATTTATGTGGGGCGCGCTTTGCAACAATTTCTATTCATTCAGAAAAAAAGCGAAAGTTGTTTTTTAAAACGTATTTTAAAAAATTCGAGTTGTTAAAAAAAATATCGTACTTGTCGAAACTTAATTGCTGAGTCGAAAAATCGCAAGACTAATTTCCCGGGAATTGTGGTAAAGTATTTAGTCTCGATACCCGGGAATTACCGTTCGAGACCCGAGAAATTTCTAATTGTAAAATAAACTGCAAAATATTCGTTCTTAAAAAAAAACAAGATCAAAAAAAATTACTAAAATAAATTATTAAAGAACAGGACAGAGAACCAATAATTTAAATCATTGATTTCCAAAATGGGAGGGGCACCTTTCTTATCCCTACGATCAACGTGCAATAAAAAAAAATTTAGAAATAAATTGTTTATAGATTATTATTTTTTTATTTAGCTTTAGATAATATGGCCTCGCAAGTCTAACGAAAAATTAAATTATTTTAAGTTTTAGCAAAGTTAACTAATTAAGTATGTAAAATTTCAGTATGTTATCTCCAAGAAGAACATTAGTAGTTCTTATAATGCAATAATAAATATATAATTTTCATGGAATATGCATTTTATTTTGCTTAATGTGTATAGGGCCAAAGTACATCACCCCTGCTGTAACTAGGCCATAGACCCACGATTTTTTAAATTCTATAACAATTTGAAAAAAACGGTTCCTAATGCTTTCAAAAATTTTATGATGGTTATCTTATTAGTGCCCCAATATGGTACAACTCATTTTATCAACAAATTGTTACATATACAATTTAAAAAAAATTACAAGTGAAAAAAGGATCAAGTACAACAGGTTCCTCAACCATATAAAAGTAGATATATATGATTCGTAAAAATGTATTTACATTATATAGTTCTATTTTAATTGAAATTAATGACTAAATTATGCACATTTTAATAAATGCGAGGTTGTGCGCATTCGAGCGAAAAGTGGCACATTTCCGAGCGAGGGAGGCAAATGAAGCGCGACGCGGAGCGGCGCGCTTCATTTTCCCGAGATCGAAATGTGCCACTTTGAGCTCGAATGCGCACACTCGGTTTTAAGCACGATCCACAGTGATTTAGGCCAATAAATCAGTTGAATAATTTTAATCCTTCCCTCTCACTCGTACTGACACGATTGCCGTATCTTTTCGCTCGCTCGCACTCATTGCTATGGTAAAAATACGTTTTTCGAACATAAAATCGATATATACTGAAATAAATTAAAATTTTTGGTTTGAAGTAGCCAAAAATATATTACACGAATGTTATAAATACAAGGATGTGCGCATTCGAGCGAAAAGTGGCACATTTCCGAGCGAGGGAGGCAAATGAAGCGCGACGCGGAGCGGCGCGCTTCATTTTCCCGAGATCGGAATGTGCCACTTTGAGCTCGAATGTGCGCACGCTGTTTTAAGCATGATTCACATTAATTATAATACTAACTTCATACTGCCGACGTTTTATTGCCTGTGCGCGCTCAATTTCCATTGCCTGCCACAATTTTACGAAAGAAGTATA
Organism: Sinopyrophorus schimmeli; assembly: GCA_036325965.1. NCBI lineage: Eukaryota > Metazoa > Arthropoda > Insecta > Coleoptera > Elateridae > Sinopyrophorus > Sinopyrophorus schimmeli. Next base: position 505,368 of record JARFIZ010000186.1, read on the forward strand.
ACTTCAAAACGAACTTCTGCATTAAATATCAATTAATTACCATTTTTCGTCCATTGCATTCATCAAATATTTTAACGTCCCTCAATTAAAGATCGACCATCGGAAATCAGTAATTTAATTATGAAATACGAAAATTATACGATTTTGGAACATCGGCAAATGCCATAAATGTAAGACAAAGAACATTACATATAAATTTTATTGGAATGTCCTTTTTAGTAAACATATTGATTATACATCAGCCTTGGATAATCGACGTAAATTATATCTATCTCGTTTCATAAAACATTAACAAACGCCCTACTTTTTGAGACTCGCGTAAGGACGAGCGTTTTTCTTCTCGTTTCCGAGAGGGAAAAATGTAGATTTTCTCTGGGCGCTAAGAAGCCGGTAATATATTTCAAAGAGAGAAACGTTCATTTCCCAAACAGCCCAAATCCTAAATTTGTACAACAAAGCCGGCCAATATTCTGCAATAATAGTGTGACCCTCCCTCTTTAAGTAGTCAATAAACAAGATTTGCTTCGAAAGCCCTCGAACTCGATCCTCGTCGCAAATGGAAAAGCTTTCCTACATACATTATTAGTACGAAAATTAATTTCATCTCTCGGAAAGCGATCGGTTGTGCTAACATCAAATTGAAAAAAAAAACTCCGTTTTTTTGTGGGTAATCGTTATTTTAGAAAGAAAAAAAACCGTCGAAATTTACGACCCACTTTTCCTGATAAATCTTATTGGCGAAAGCCCAAAGAAAAATTGTTTGATAGGTTGCTTATTGGAACGCATTAAAATGTAAGTTTCTTGCCAAAATACAGACGAGACTAAATAGATTTATTGCGAAATTTATTAATTGTGCCTTTGTGTAAGGTGTTCGTAGAGAAACCTATTGGAAAGGCGAATTAAAAGCAATTTGAGCTATTGTTAACACATCTATCGATGAATGCTGCAACGCAACGCTATAGATCAGTGGTTCTCAACCATTTTTTTAAAGTTCACAACACCCGAATCAAAACAAACGCCTTTAGAATAGTGTAAAACAGAGGTTCTTAAATTGTTGTACGCCGACCTCTAGTGGTTCGCGTAGCTATTACCAGGCATTCGCGAAATTATAAAAAATAGTTATAACAGTTAAAGAAGGCGATGAAAAGGCAAGAAGCGCGGAGCAAAAAAAAAATAGGGCCCATAAGATTATTTAGCAAAAAATTAAGACTATAGAACTACGTAAAACGCCCAGGGTTGGGATGGGGGTCAGTAAAAATAATGTTGTTCAAGAAGGGGTAGCTCGGATTAAATAAGTTTAAGAACCCCTGGTGTAAAAAAAATTACAAGGTTTTACTTCAAACAAAAACTGAACATTTTCCATCGAGAAAAATCGGTCATAAATTAATTTAAATTTTCTAGAAAAGTGTTAACTCTTGGCACTCTGACAGAAGTAAATTATTGTTAAAAACCAATTGGTTAAATATATTGGTAAAAATATATTAACACAGGGCGAAAAGAATAGTAATATTTTTTTTGCCCAAAACATTCGGGTCTTGGAAATCAATAGAATTGCTATTAACTGTCTTATTTTTAAATACAAAGATACCATATTTGTTCATAATTGTATAAAGCTCAACCAGGGTTTTCCAAAAATGTATAACAAGTTACTATTTAGTTGATAAATAATTGAAGAAAATAAATATAATTTTTTCTTCTTCTAAAAGACACAAAATTTAGAAAAGTGGCACAAGTTTATAATTCGAAAACTAATAGAAATTTCAAAAAAAGTTTAAATATAAAAGGTTTTTCCTTTTATTCGCTCTTTCGATTGGTAACAACTATCAATTTAATAGTATTTGCAGTTTAACTTTCTTGTTTTCAATGCAAAGGTATAAATTGTTTTTAATTCGATAAGTGATTTTCAAAAATTATAAGAAATTACCATATGGTTAATAAATAATTAAACAAAAAATATTTTTCTAAAAACCAGTGTATTTCACCAAAGCGCCAGGACGCTATCATTCAAAAATCTTGTTATACTATATTTTTAGAAAGCCCTTAAAGGGTTTAACTAACTCTGCAAAAAAATAAAATACCTTTATATTTAATTTTTGCAGTAATAATTAAGTAATGTGTTTAAATTATTAGTGTAGTAGGTTTAATATTGTTCACTTATTAATAATATAATAACAATATTTTTTTTATATCTTTAAATTATTCTATTATTAGCGTTTTTCTAACTAGGTTTGGAATTTCTATTTACTTATTAACAGTACTGTAACTCCATTGTCTGTTTTTTGAATTAAGGGGCTATTCTAGTCTAGAAATTTAAAAAAATCATTTTTTTTTATATTTCCATAGTTTAGACGTTTAAGAATATGTTTTTAAAAGGATTTTTCAAAATTTCAATTATTTAACAAGTTACAGCTATTATAAATATGTTAGTATAGCGTACCATTCTATGAGTAAAATTTCAAAATGCGTTTTTCTCGAAACTACTTTTTTCTAGTTGGCGTACACGATATTTCAAGTTATACTGCACCGATTTATTTGAAATTTAGTATGAACATTCTACATATATACATTCCTCTATGATCTGACGCTCGGTAAATTCGAAATCTTGAATTAGACTATTTTTAAAAAATTCGGAATTGTTAGAAAAACATGCAGAAAAATGTTTCTTTTTCAAACGGCCGCCATTTTGTAGAATTTTTTTTTTTTAGACTTGTCTATGGGTGAGTCAATAGACATAACTACTAATTAAGAATCCATTTGATTTTTTTGTTTTAGATGCCCAGGAGGGTTTAAACTTTGTACGCAGACACTCTTTTTTTTGGACCCCCCACTTTGCTAGCTCATAATTTCTTAAATTTAAAATTTTTTATTCTATTTCATTTTTTATAAATTCTTAAAGTATCAATAAACGAATGGTACAAAAATAGATATTCAAAATATTATTTGTTTTATTTATACAGAGCTTGAAAAAAAAGGCCAAAATTCATGCTTCTAGACTAGAATACCCCCTTAAGCGATGGGCTCAATTTTGATTTGATTCTAACATCCGCAAACGACCAAATTAAAAATATTACACAATAGACGCTCTTCTAAAAAATTACCTCCACTTAATCGAAAACACCCTGTATTTGATCTTATTTTAAAAATCACAATTAGAAGTTTTTGAAAATATACAAAAACACTAGAAATAAAAATGTGTCTACTACAACCTTTTCGCATCTTAAATTTCGTCCAAAACGCATGTTTTTTTTGGAATCGAAGCCGACGACAATTTTTCTCGACGCCCTTGCGCGTCCTAAAATTAATCCGAGATCTAAAACGATCGCTTACACGTAAAGCTTTTCTTGTAAAGCAGTGCGAAATACTTAGGAAGGGAAGCTTATAATATTGTGTCGGATTTTGTAGATAAGCAGATTAATTTCCGCAGCGAAAATCGGAAGATCTTATTAATGGATCTTTTATAAACTTATTAGACAAAAGCGTCGAATTTAAGACGCTAATTACTTCAACCTATCGGTTCGCCCTCCAAGTCCATAAACGATCCCGAAAAGTTAATCGTAGTTATCCTGCGCCCCGTTTGAGCGAAACCCCAAATTTTAAAGTCGCCTTTGATCTTAATAATAATCATAATTATTTTCGAATGTACATCTCAATTTTGGTATATATAATGTAATTCGCGTAATTAATCTTTCGTTTGAATTACCTTTGTTGAAGGATGTGTAACCAACATCATCCCTGTTTGTGGTATTTGACACTTCGGGGATTCTGGGAATCAATTTCGCATTAATATTTGTACAGATAATTAAATCATAAACCGAGTTTAGTCTCCATTCCGGCGATGAATGTTTTATTGCGCTAATTCTAAAGGATGCTCGTTGTAAGGATAATAAATTTTTAATTGCGAATAAAAAAAACTCGAAATGGCGTAAAACGCGCTTTGTTTTTGCCCAAACGAAAATAAGACTAATCGAAAATATAACAAACGCGAAAAATGCAATAGAAGCTGTCATTTTTAGTTACTGGTATCGATGTTTTGGAAATTGAACTAACATTTTTGAATTATAGTAGTATGAGTTTTAGTAGGTAGAACATGGATTTGGTTTTTAGAGTGAAATAATAATAGCCAGCTTTTTGATGTCACGAGCGATTTGAAAATGGGAACAAATTAAATTTCGTTTGTAATATTCATGTAAATGTAACGAATATTCATGGAACTGTGCAGATTTGTATGCATTAATTTCTTGTAGCTCGGAAGCTTTATTACAAAGGAGAATGTTAACAATGAGCCGGAGCTTTCTCGCTTCGACAAAAGTGAATTATTGTTAAAAACTGATCTTTTGGGATAGCGTTTCCCGACCTTTTTTTTTACATGCCCCACCTAAGTCATTCTAACATTTTGAGGATCCCCTATGTAACATATAAATATTTTTTAAAGTTATTCTTTTTTTGGCGCGACAGTTGAAATTGGCCATCTAAGGATGTAATTAATTCATGTGAATCACGCTTAAAACCGAGTGTGCACATTCGAGCGAAAAGTGGCACATTTCCGATCTCGGGAAAATGAAGCGCGCCGCTCCGCGTCGCGCTTCATTTGCTTCCCTCGCTCCGAAATGTGCCACTTTTCGCTCGAATGCGCACATCTTCGTATTTATGAAGTTTGTTTAAATTACTTTTTGAATTTAAAAGGACACTAGTATTGTATTCAGATAAAACAATTTATTTTCACATTTTTCCAAAATCAAATTGCGCACGGTCTTGTAATTTTTAATTAAAATTATTTAGAAAGTTAATTAATTATTGTGAATGGTGCTTAAAACCGAGTGTGCGCATTCGAGCGAAAAGTGGCACATTCCGATCTCGGGAAAATAAAGCGCGCCGCTCCGCGTCGCGCTTCATTTGCCTCCCTCGCTCCGAAATGTGCCACTTTTCGCTCGCATGCGCACATCTTCGTATTTATGAAGTTTGTATAAATTACTTTTTGAATAGAAAAGGACACTAGCATTGTATTCAAATAAAACAATCTATTTTCACATTTTTCCAAAATTGCACACGGTCTTGTAATATTTAATTAAAATTATTTAGAAAGTTAATTAATTATTGTGAATGGTGCTGAAAACCGAGTGTGCACATTCGAGCAAAAAGTGGCACATTTTCGATCTCGGGAAAATGAAGCGCGCCGCTCCGCGTCGCGCTTCATTTGCCTCCCTCGCTCGGAAATGTGCCACTTTTCGCTCAAATGCGCACATCCTCGTATTCATTGAATTTAATTATATTAATTTTTACACGTGGTATTTAATTTAGTTACGCCATAGGCGTGTTCCAAAACGCAAAACTGATAGAACTGTTTATTAATTTTTTCCGGGCTTATTCGCGATGATACAACAAACTGATATATAGGTGATTCTACGTAATGTGTACGGCATTCATTATAAAATAGCTTTTTTATTCTACGTGCGGTCATTTTATGCAATAAATCACAGCATCTTAATGTGTTTTATAAATAGCATTATGTTTTAAAGCCCAATAAAAGTACATTTTCCTGAAATTCCATGTTTAAGTCTGAAAAAGTCTCTACCCTGGCCTGTCCCCATGACGTTCTTAGTTAAACATACAGACAGTACATAGTTTCTTTGACGCAGTTGCCACATTAAAGTATATTTAGCACAAATTTAAACAAGTATACGTATTATAAAGAGAAAATATAACAATATTTGATTCTTTTCAATAATTTTCGAAATTCATTTTTGTGCCGTTTCTTTTGCGTATCTACGCTGGCAAATTTTAATCCGTTAATACAAACAGAAATATCAGACAGTTTTATTCAAAAAAGCGACCAAGGGCGCGTATCTACATAAAGTTAATAACACTAGACACACGAGCCCTTACATCGCTGACATTTGTCTTTGGCGCGACGCGACAGTGTGGTGCAGTGGTTTTGCAACGTGATTGTGTCTCTCCCCTGGCAAGTCGTAAAATTTAGAAAATTCACTTAATTTATTTGCATTTACTGCCTAAATTCAACACAATACTGTAATAGTTAAAGTGTGATATATTATTAGTTCAATATTAACTTATGTCAATTAATAATTTTATATTTGTCACCAAAACGTCTCTCCCCTGCCGTATTTCCCCTGGTGAGATAACTACCAGGAGAGATACTCGCTGACCAAAAGAGATAATTTGCATCATAAGATATTTGTGCAAACTAATCCAGATATATATCAACATTCACAAGAAACGTTTTAAATTATTCTAGTAAAAGAAAAAAAGTATTTTAAAAAAATAAATGATAATTTCTTTTTTTATAACCCGATTTTACTGATTTTTTTATTTAATACGTGTTATTTGAATAACACGTAAACGTATTTGGGAAATCATAAGCATATTTTTATTTTTTTTTGTTTGTTCATATAGACAAGGAAATGCCCTTCAATTTATGTTATTTTTTTTAGTTTATATCCTAAGTAAAACTTGTTAATTTAATGAAAGGTATGGTATTAGTATAGGTAATATACAAGTTATTCTAATTATCACATAAGAGTCTCTACCCTGGCCGATGTATTTACCCTGGCCTTCTAAAAAATAACTGAATATGTATAAAGTGACTTGCCCTTACATGAATGTGTAGATAAAAGAGACAAAAATAGTAATACATATATGTGTGTAATCAAAAAATTCGAATTTTTCTCCTTGGCGCATGCTCTATCGTTTCAAAAACTCTTATCGTAGAATCACCCATATAAATAAAATGTTACCGAAGGACCCCATTAAACGGCCCTTGCGTTAGATTTTAATAATTTTGAAAACTCATACTTTAAATTACAACATGTTCAAGACACAAGATTTAGTTGTTATTTAGCAAGAAATCAATATGAAATTATTAAGAAAAAAACAATAAGTAAAACATATAATAATGAGACAATTAAAAATCAAGTACGTTTTCTAATTGTCCCCTTAAATAATAATATTGACCCCCTAAACATTTAAAATGCCCCCATGTGAGGCGTTTTAGTACCTTTAAGAACACAAAAATATATTAATATTGATCGAATTAGATGGAAACATCTATATCAGGGGTTCCCAAAGTGTGGCCCGCGGGCCAAATGCGGCCCGCGATATCGATACGATATATTATATTTTTATTAAAAAATAAATAAATAAATAGTAAAATAAATAATAAATATTAAAAATATATATTATTATATAATAAGATGGATTTCAGTTATTTTGTGTTCTAATAAATATATCATTAAAAATTTAGTTTTATATTAAATTTATTAAACTAATAAAAAAAATAAGAAATAGTTAAATATATTTAAAACAAAAAACAATTGTTGTTATTGTTTTGATTTTATTACGTTTTTTTTTGGCTCGCCAAAAATTTCGGTAATATTAAATTGGCCCGCCTACGAAAAACTTTAAGAACCCCTGATCTACATGAATAAAAACGCCTGCAATTAAATCCCTCTTTCTTTGAAGCAATTAACATGAAAATAGTGTTGGATGTGCCTTTTGCATATGTTGCGAGCCTTATTATTTGCCAGTTTTTTTTTCTCTTTCGGTCCGACCGACAGTTTGATTGTGCAACAGGAAATGATATACTACGTGCTCGGTTTTCTTTTCGAAAAGTGTGATCGGAATTTCGTCCGGTTCGCTATTATTGAGTTAGCTTCGAAACGGTCCTTAAACCGAGATGTTCACTTCATTTAAATTATTACACGATTATTTTTAATTAGCGCTGTTAATTAACTTTATGCTATTTTTACTTTAGCTTCTCGATATAAATTTTTTTAATTAACTTTACCACGCCCGTTTAATTGTTTTACAGTTAGAAGCGTGAAATGTTTTATTTAAATTTTTTCCTTGTTGATACTTTGAAAAATTGTCTAATGTAGGTCATCATGAGTATTGTTTTGGGAATTTTGAAGATAGAATTAGAAATGAAATTTAAGATTAAAGAATTTAAGTCTAAAATGTTGTTTTTTAATTTTCAATTAAACAATATCCAACTAGGGCAGCGATCGGGAAACCCGGGTAAATTACCCCAAATGGGGTAAAAATGAATTTTTTTTCAAAATTATCATGGGGGCTATAATATGAAAGATGCTAAAAAGAGGCGATTTCGTTTCTTTTTGCTCTTCGCCATGGGGTAATATCAACTTACACAAAAATATTTTGGGGTAATGATTAAAAAAGGGTAACCCGACCAATAGAGGGACGCCCCCCAATACATGGACTATGTGTATACTTTATTTGTCATAATTAATACAATTAAATGAAGTAATAAGGTATGTATTATATGATTTTGTTTATATTTGAATAACAATGCAATAAATTAAACTATTTCACAATAAAATCAAAAAAATTTAAAAAAATTTAGCTGTCCATTTATTGGTGAGAAATTTTTAACCTCAATCCAATAGACAGACATCAAATTTATCTTTTACATTTTTGGTATATTTTTTTTCTATTTTTGTGTAAAGTGTTTATTAGTATTTACAAATTTATAATTATATTTTTTTGAAAGATGGCTGGCAACAAGAAATGTTACAAAGTTTATTCTTATTCACCTGATGATTTATAGAAAGAGCAATGCATTTTTCAAGAAAATAAAATTACCTTTACATATATTTTGAAAATTATTATTCCATCTATTATTTGTTTATTAGTTACATTTATTAAGTTTAAAAATTTAATCATTCTTTATATAAATAACAAGACAAAAATATTATTTTTAAGAAATGTCCATCTATTGGGAGTTTTGTCCATCTACTGGTGATATGAGCTTTTTTCTTAAAATTATCATTTTTTGATAAACTACTACTTTATACAAGATTTTCATTATTTTCTTCGAATCTATTGGACATTTTTACGTAGGTATAACTCATTTTATTATAACTTATAAATATTTTACTATATTAATTCTTAAAGAAATATAAAAATGTGCTTCTGCGTCCATCAATTGGTCGGGTTACCCTACAAACACTTATTGTTTTTTTTTCTATATAAACTCGTTTTGTTTAATTTTTTTCAAATAAGATTCAATTCAATTTATTTATAGCCAATCATTAAAAACAGCTATGGCAATAAATTTGAATAAAAAACGTTTCCAATCGAAAAGAATGGGTTATTCACAAGCAAAAACAAGACCAAAACAAGACCAAACGTTGAATTAAATTAATTCTTCTTTAAACTTCAAGGAAACTACATTATTGTAAATTGTGACGAAAAGCCACGTGCGCAATTCGAGAACTAAGTTGCGCATCCACGATTTCGAGAATATAATTTACAAATTCCGAATATTTTGTAAGACACTAAATTAAAGCAAGCTTTACATTCTTCCACCAATAAAAAACCCACGGAAACTAATAAAATTTTCTAAGAGTCGTAAAGATTTACAACGCCCCAAAAAAACTGTTGGAGAGCCACTAACAATTTATTTTCTATTTTGATAATAAAATTATATAAGTATTATCGATTCTAAAACAATAAATGTAGTAGGGGTGTGTCTGTTGGAAATTGGTTTGAACCCAATTAAAGCCTTAAAAACAAAACTTCGAAACACAATACCTGCATTTAAAACGTTCAAAAAATCAATTTCAGTAAAAGATCTTAAACACTGTTGTTATTGTTTCTTTTTTCAACGATGACAATAAAAATTACGTAAACCATTAATTTTAAAGGTATTTCCGCGTACGAAAAATTCGTAATAAACTCATAAAACGTAACATAATTGCAGTTATTTAACCGTAAAGTATCAAATTATGTTGAGAAAAAGTTCCACTCGAAGGAATTCTAAAGTAAGTTAATCTCGTATTACGTTCGCATTTTAAAAATGGAAAAGTATATGGCATTTATAAAAAATTCAACGAAATACTGCCGAGGTAAATACGGACGACGAGATATTTTACGAAATGATTTCATTTAATTTTGCGAAAACGCGAACCTCTAAAGGCAAATCTAATGTTGTCAATATTTCTTTTCTATTACCTTTTACACGCCTGCCGATTTAAATTTATGTGTGTATTTAATTTTAAATCTACCGCGCCCTCCGTTACACTCCTTAAATGTTATTAGAGAGCGAAAAAAAAAAGGGCAAAGAAAGATAAATTTAAACTGTTGAAGAAATTCTGATACGAGGGAAGAGCATTATTGAACTAATTCCAAAAAGGACTTTGCAAGTTCGATAGTAAATTTTCCTTCGTTATCGAATATCTTCAGAAACTACCCTCATTTTCGCAACACTTTAACGGTTCCTTGTTGAAAATTGATGATACGCTACAAAAATTTGTTTTTCATAGGATTTGTAGTTCTTCGAGGTTTATCTGAATGCCTATTTTACGAAATTTCTATTCGATAAACAAATTTTACCAAAATTTGGTTTTACAACTATTTTTCCGACGTAATTTTAAATGGATACCTAGGGTGTCGCAAAAACAAAGACAATTTTTTTCTTCGAACTCACGAAAATACGTTGCTTTAACATATTTGGAAAAACTTCGTCAAAGATGAGAACGATTAAAATATTTTTAAAAGTTCTTCATGAATTTGAAAAATAGTAAACACTCGAAATTTTATTTTTGTTTTTTTTTTCTCATTAAGGTAATATTTACGGTAAAGAGAAAAAAAACTTATTCGAAAAAATAAATATTAAACTTCCTGAAATTTCAAATCAAAATATGGATTTATAAAAATCGCTCAAGAATTTGAAAAATTTTTGAGTTCATTACTTTTGAAGTTGTTGAACGACTTTTAAATATTAATATAAAGACCTCGTTCTGATTGTGCTTTTAATTCGCATTATAACAATTAAAAATATACAGGGTGTCCCAAATTGAGTAGGCTAACATGGGTATCTTTCTTATTGGTGGAGATAGAAGGTTGGTTAAATGGGCAATGTTTTGCAGTTTTAGGTGCCGATTTAGATTCTGTTAAGAAAATTTTAAAATTCCGAATAGTTCCGAAGTAATCGTCAAAAAACTGAAAATCGTTATTTTCTTTAATGGCAAATAACTTTGTAATTATAAAATTTACAAAAAAAAGTTTAATATAAAAGTTACTAGGTTTCATAAAATACAGATAGAAATTAAGTCAAAATTAAATTCAAAATGGCGGTTTCCAAGATATTGATACCAACTTTCTTATTTTAAATAGACGCCATATTGGATTTTTACATAGTTAAATAGCATTTTTTTTCTCTTTTCAACCATGTATAACAACGCATATTTAAATAAAAAAATATTAACAATATTAAATATTTCTGTTTAAAATCAAGTAGCCATGAATTATCAAAGAACAATAAAACAGCATAATACAAGCCAAAATCATTATATTTATTTTTTGACTGATATTGTAAGTTTTTTAAATAATAATAATTATTACCTTATAAATAATTCAAAATGGCAAAGTTTTTAACTGAGCAGTATATGTTTTGTACCTACATTGAATGTTACAAAAGCTCCTGCGTTGCTGCACAAACATACTCTAACAGTTTTCAAAAAAAAAAAAAAGATGATCATCTTCCACATTCTTTCAATTTAATTACTGTAATCATCCATACTTATGCGTATTCAGATCCAATCTTTTAAAAATTTTAACGTTCGGTTGCCCATTTAACCAAACTTCTATCTCCACTAATAAGAAAGATACCCATGTTAGCCTACTCAATTTGAGACACCCTGTATAATAAGATAAAATAAAATTAAGAAAGTATTTTTGCGCCATCCTACTATACATATAAATTAAATTAAATTATCTGTCTGTGATTTCCAAATAAAGGCTTTTTTTTAAAGCTCGTTTTTGAAATTTTTGACTATCTGTTTGTTTGTCCGGGGTAATCTTCAAAACGGCTGACACCATTTTAACGAGACTTTTATTGGCAGTTAGAAAACTCTTCGGTGAGTGATCTAGGTTACTCATTATCTCGGAAACATTTTAGGTCTTGTGTAAAAATTTAAAAACTTTAGAAATTAAGAGTCATTGAACAAAAGTATGCTCTGCGAACAAAATCGGGAATAAGCGCTAGTCTAAAATAAAATTATTTAACATCAAAACTAAGCAAAAATGGTTTTAACTTACAGTTTTACGAAATAAAACGATAATAATTCCAATTTAATCAAAAAAAGAAAGACGATTATTAATACATCTCCGAACGACGAATCTCGGACCAATTTCTCGCTTATCATCTCCTACATTTTTTTTTTTTAATAAAAAGTAAACATTAAATGCGAGATAATTTATGATGCTCTCGAATTACATTTTTTTTACGTTTATTAAAAAAAATCAGGACGAAAAAAACGCGAAGGCTCGTAGAAAAACGCATTAGCGATAGGATTACCATCGCCGGAAAAAGAAACTTTGTCGACAAAGGTTGAAAATTGTCGCCACGGGAAAAAGCTTAGAGAGTACATTTATTTGGAACAAATCAAATAAACCCTCAAAATCACCTTTTACAATAAACTGCCAAATTGTACGAATACGACGAAATAAACTGCAAGAACCTTAACACTACGTAAACCTCAAATTTTATTCTTTCGCCTCCTTAAAGCGCACGTACAAATCGTTAAGCAAAAAAACGCAAGCAAAAAGCAATTTATTTTTTTTTATTCGATGAAAAAAAACGCAAAAATTCCCACTTCGAAGAAGTAAAATTGAGGAAAACATAATCCGATTAATTCAATCTAAAAGATTTCAAAAGAGCTAATGAAAAAAATCGTATTAAAAACGGATCGTTAAGATTTGTGTTAATCCTCGTAGAATTACAGTCGAACCTCGATAAGTCGAAGTTGAAGGGAAACTAAAAATAATTCGAGTTATAAAACATTCGAGTTATCGATATAAAAATATTAACGTTGAAATAGGCAAGTCCTACGGAAACAGGTTCGAGTTATCAAAAATTCGGCTTATCGAGGTTCGACTGTAATTCGGTTCTAATTTTTACAATAGATCAAAATGAGTATTTCTTCTTGTGGATCAAAAGGAATCGATTTTTTTCTTTTGAAATATTGCGGCTGTGTTGAATTACATTCGAGATGGGTTCGTGGCATATTTTTCGCACCTCTTTCGTCCGGAAAAATAATGGATTTGATAGAAAGAACGGCTGGTTCAATTTGTCAAGCAGATTACAGTTGGGAATATAATCAAATGCGACACCGAATGACCCCAACAACTGACACAAACGAGCTCGTTAACTCATCTGTTCGAACGTTGGAGCTTTTCTTTTTGAGGAAAGCTTCCAATTTGTATTTTTATTATAAATACAAAGAATGTTCTACGAAATCGTACGCTTTGCATAATACAAATCAAAGGAAAATTCGATATTTGAATCGAGAGCTTAAAGCAGTGATTCTAAAAATAAGAGATTACCCAAAGGAGCTTCGCAATACAGTAAAACCTGTGTAACACGATCAGCCTCGGTTCTTGTTCAAATTGGTCTTTTGTAGAGGTGGTCGTCTTAGAGTGAAAGACAAAGATAGATAAAGTAAATGTAATAACGAATGCAATATTAGATTAAATGCAGTTATTATTTATCAGAACCATATTGTTATTAAATCAAAGTTATTATAAATAGAGTAGTATTATTTAGGAAGTAAGTCAATTATTGTGAATCATGCTTAAAACCCTCTGTACCCCAACTGTCCCTACGTATTTAATAAATATTAAGGTACAGTGGAAACTCTGTTATTCGGACTAATTAATGTTGTAGATCATCCGGATAATTGAAAAAAAAACAATTTTACCTTGTTCGGTATTTATTTACAAAAAAAACGAAACAAAAAATTATTAATTATAAAATCAACAGTAAAAAATACCAAATAGAATCATAAAATGTTTAGGAAAAATTAAAAGTAAATTGATCATTGTTAATCGTGGCGAAAAGCGGAGTGCGCACATTCGAGCTCAAAGTGGCACATTCCGATCTCGGGAAAATGAAGCGCGCCGCTCCGCGTCGCGCTTCATTTGCCTCCCTCGCTCGAAAATGTGCCACTTTTCGCTCGAATGCGCACATCTTCGTATTAATTGGATTCGACTATATTAATAACAAATCCTTCAAATCCAGATTTTCTATTCGGAGAAAGTTTTGGCTTGAGAGTGCACATACTCCTTAATAATTGAATGTGCCTATCTTATTCTTCTCTCTTACAAATTATATTAATTAAATCAAACTGAACTAAATGTACCACTTCTCGCTTTTCTTTTAATTAACCCCTTGACATACAATGACGTCTAGGAGACGTCGATCGTTTAGGGTGTCATTGTAGATTTTGACGTCTCTAAAACGTCAAGAACTGTATACAATTTTATGTTCCGAAAAAGGTTTGTTTTCAACAATAATTTTGTTAAAAGGCACAAAATTGGCGATTTGGGAATTTTGTTATTAATATAATTCTGTAATATTTAATTGCGAATTGTCCAGAGAGTAAATTAATTCTTGTAAAGTGTGCTTAAAGCCGAGTGTGCGCATTCGAGCTCAAAGTGGCACATTTCCGATCTCGGGAAAATGAAGCGCGCCGCTCCGCGTCGCGCTTCATTTGCCTCCCTCGCTCGAAAATGTGCCACTTTTCGCTCGAACGCGCACATCTTCGTATTTATTCAATTTGTTTAAATTACTTTTTGGATTTAAAAGGAAATAGCAATGTATTCAAATAAAACGACATATGCGCAGTAACATATAGTTTGATAACCACTGGTCTAGCTATACACAAGCGCAACATAGCGCCTTGTTATATTTAATTTGGTCGCACCAAAGAAGTATTACTTCTAACGTGCGTACATAAGTACATGCACCGGTTTTTTTTTACATAGAATGAAATTCAGTTTTAAACATTTAGCAAAATTATTAAAGTAAACTCTAAGAATAAATTATTTTAAGTTTTTATACAACTCAAATTAAATAAATTAATAACTTGAAAAAATTTTTAAATATATTTAAGAACTTTAGAAATTTTTAATTATCAATTTTTTTTGTATAACACAAATTGAATAAAACAAAACTTTATTCGGTAAATTTAAAAGGAAATTTTGATGAAAAAATTATTATGTATTTTCAGAAAACCCAAATAGAGTAAATACAGAATTTGTGGTTTTTCAAAAAACTTTGAAGATCATTAATTTACGCAAATAAAATTAGTATTAGAGAAAACTCCATAAATAAATTATCTTAATTGTTCAGAAATATTAAATTTATAAAATTAAATACAGTCAAACCTCGATAGGTCGAAGTTGAAGAGAAACTAAAAATAATTCGCGTTATCAAAAATTCGAGCTATCGATATAAAAATATTTTTTAGTTTATGTTTTTAAAATTTACTTATTGTTTCTTTTTCTTAATAATTTACTAGTGATTTCTGGCTAAAACCTAAATCTTGTGTCTTGAACAAGTTGTAATTAGGCTTAATTTATGGAATAATTCAATTTTTAAATATAAAAAAATATTTATATGTTATATATTAGATGCATCAAAATTTTAGAATTACTTAGGTGGAGAATGTTAAAAAAAGATTGGGAAACACTGCTCTACATATTTCAAAATATTTTAAAAATATTAATTATTTATTTTATGTTATTTGTGTATGCTCATAACAGTTAAGTTGAGCCAAATTAATAGTTTTTTTTTCGGACTCATCAAATTCGGTTTTTTTTGTATGTCAAAAGGTAAAAAATTACTGTAGGGTATTTTTACCAAAAACCACATTTCTAATTTAGTACTTTTAAGCTAGACTAGATGAGAGACTTCATTGTACATGAAAAAAAATACTTTAACTCTTTCCGAATTTTGACTCTTATTTCCCCACCTTTTTTTTAACATATCCCACCCACATCATTCTAAAATTGTGATGTAACATATAAATATTTTTTTATATTTAAAAATTGAATTAATCCATAAATGAAGTCTAATTACAACAGTGTATACAAAATGCGCCTTAAAACTAATTTGTTTACAATTTTCAGAAAAATGAAAATTACCCAAAAATATTTGAAGACATTCATTTTGACATATAAACCTTCAACAATCTACAAAAGATAATATAAAAATCAACTAATTGATTTTCAGTGGCCCACTTCAGAAAATTTGACTCATATACAATTTTAATTAATCAAAAACGCGAATTAGTAAACATTCGAAAGTACACCCGAAAATATTTTTATCAAGCTTGCTACAATTAGGCGTGCGGAAGAGCACCACCATAACTAATCAAAAGAAATAAAATATCTAACCTTTTTCAAACAAAAAATAGATCTAATTTATTGGACTTTAAATTTTTTGAATTGAAAAATAAAATAATAATATAGGCAAATCCGATAAATACGAGGATGTGCGCATTCGAGCGAAAAGTGGCACATTTCCGAGCGAGGGAGGCAAATGAAGCGCGACGCGAAGCGGAGCGCTTCATTTTCCCGAGATCGGAATGTGCCACTTTGAGCTCGAATGCGCACACTCGGTTTTAAGCACGATTACGAAGTGCTCCGTTTTAACAGAAAAAAACGAACGCGGTCGACAATCCGGATAATCGCGAATCCGTATAACTGAGATCCGGATAATCGAGGTTTTACTGTATTTAAATTTCAACATTAAAATAATTTTCATAAAACAATTGTTACAGAATGTAAAATTATTTTAATAAATGTTTAAAATCATAAAATAAATGTACAAACACAGTACCCAATAGCTAGTTTTATTTTAATTAACTGAAAATTAATTTTATGGGGGTCGATGCAGATTTCGAATAATTATATAGGGTTCGACCATCAAAACAGTTTCGCGACCCCTGTCTTAGAGAGAAAGAGGTGGCCTCCTTATAGAGATGGTCGGCACAAGAAATTTTACTGTATTTTACTTTTTAAGAAGTTGTAATTAAAAATTACAAAAATGTATTATTGCCAGAAACGAAACCTTTGTTTGAGTGGTTTCAAACTTTGATTTATTTCCCACGGGTTTGACTTATCGAGGTTCTACTGTATATCTTTAATTTTTACTGTTTTTTTTTTGTAAATTAAAAAATTATGAACCCCGCGCTCGATGTTCTTAATTAGTCTCTCGAGAACAAATTAACGATTTTTTAATTTCAACTCCTAACATTTGCTAGCAAAAAAATTATTAAAGACATTAATGTGAAAAAAAGGGCTCGTAAATATTTAAAGCTGCGAAATCTCTCGTGTTTACGTTTCGTTTTGCCCCCAGATTTTTTCAAGTTAAAATCAGAAACATAAGTAATTTATTTTCTTTTTTTCTACTAACTCGAAAGCCATTCAATTTATTATAATACTAATAATAATATGAAAAAGCTTTTACTCGGTTTTCTTTTGTAAAATTTTTTCGGGAGATGGGCTTATAAAAGCTTTTCGCTCTACTTATTTTCGCATGACCGAAATAAAGGGGGGCGGTGTAAAAACAAATATGTATACGCAATTAAAAAGAAATAAAATAATCAATTAATTTTTTTTTAGAAATAGAAAAAATTAAAGAATTTAATTATCCTTTGCATTAATTTAAGTGGAAATTAAATCATTAACTTTCTATTTTAAAAATAAAAAACACCCAATTAAGAAACGTTAACAAAGCGAATTTGAATTAAAAATATCAAACTTTGACCAAAAGTCAATTTTCAATAAAGAAATCGGCGCAGAAAAGCACAACCCTTTGAAAAATCTCGTCTTCCAATAATAGCAAAAAAAATTAAATTAATTATAAATTAACGAATTTAATTGATTAACTAAATATAATTGATTGAAAAATACGTACGCTAAAAGAAAGCCGTCAGCTTTTCGCAGACACAAATTTCCGCCGGAAAAAGCTTTAAATGTTGTTTTTATTTACGTTTTCAATAATTTATAAGTAGGTTTCGTAATACGAGATCGCGGAAAAGCTGGAAAGGTAAACTTCTCCCGGAAAAGGCAGCGCGACTCTGAGGTATCCTCCTGCAGTCGGAAAACGTCGGAAACTCCGGGCAGCATCCGATAGGATTCGTTCGATAAAGGGTGCAGGATTTATGCAAAATATCGACTGATGCCTTTTTAATCGCAATAATTATCATCACCTCCGATCCCATTGTATTTCACCCGTAATCAGGCTCGAAAATGAAAAGCGCTCAATTTTTACGGTCCGATCGCGTCCGGAACCGTCTTTTTCCCGCAGTTTTTTTTTTTTTTAATAGAAAATTGTTGTTAAAGCACACCCACCGATAGACGATAATTATTTAAAGCCTAATGAAGGTAGTTGAATTTTAGGAAAAGCAGTAAAAGCAACGATTTGGTTGGGAGACCCCCGCCATAAAATAGGTTGTAAAAATACCCACTTCTATTTTATGGTTTTAACTTTGTTACGGTTTTAAATTATTTCTAGTTTAACTTCAATTTAAGGGTAAATGTAAATGGGTCACTAAAGTTTAGTAGTTAAAGGGCGGCTCTTAACCTTAACGCACAAACTGCACAATTCATGGATTATTTTAATTCGCTAAATAAATAAATAAATTAAGTTTAGATCAGTGGTTTCGAAACTTTATGGTGCTGCGCCTCGCTTTAAAAAAATTATTTTTGGCGCCTCCGGACTGTACCGAATATTTACGGCTCCTAGGTGATGGACGAGCCCCGCGAAGTGTATTATGAGCTGTTAAAATCGACGAAAACAATCACAGGCGATCGTTATCGAACGTAATTAATGTGTTTGCGCAAAGCATTGAAAGCAATACAACGAGAGACACGACAAAGTGATTTTGCAGCATGACGATGCTCGGCCTAATGTTGCAAAAGTGGTCAAGTCCTACTCAGAAACGTTGAAATGAAAAGTAATACCTCACCAACCGTATTTTCCCGACGTTGTTCTCTCTATCACTTATTTCGATTAATGCCACACGGCCTAGCTGATCACCATTTTGTGTTTTATGGAGAAATAAGAAATTGGATCGATTCGTGGATCGCAAAAAAAAATGTCACCAGTTTTTCAAATGCAGGATTAGTACGCTAACCTAGGGGGTGTGCACTCGATGCTTTTAGATGGGAGCTAAATTAGTTTGCTGGGTCCTGACTTTTCATACCAACTTAAGAATATACCCACCCCATAACTTTTATTCTTGAAAATATTTTGAATTTAAATTTTGTAAACCGTGTAAAACAAGTAGCGTGTAAATGGATAATTGTATTTCATAAAATGTTGAATTCAAATAACGCGAAGCTGTATATTTTCCAATTTCGAGGGAGAAAGCTTTGAAAATTAGAAAGACAAATAAAAAAGTTAAATAACTTTAGCGTGTTAAATTAAATTTAATGTTGGGTAAACAATATATTCAAATGAAGTGTTTGTAAGGGATGTAGTTTCTTTGTGTGCGGGCTTCTCTTAATTAATAAATTAATGTAAATAGTAAAGAGGTTTACGTGCATAATACGTTGCACAAGTTGCCTTTTTACATGTGTATTTTGTACTCTCGTTTTGTTTCATTTCGAGTTTGCTCTCTACGACTAAAATTTTGCAAACTTATACAAGAGAAATTATTTACGAAACCACTTTAATTAATTATTCTTTTTTGCAAGTTCCACAAATTTATCGAATTTCTAAGCTAACTAATTAGAGCAGTTCTGAACACTCCTGTAGTGTCGAATATTAATGATTAAAAAAAAAAGAAGGTTGTAACCACATTTTAGAAAGAAAAAAAAACATTAGAAAATTTTAAACGAAGTGAATACAATAATTTCTTTATGTGTGTATTTTATCCTTGTGCTACTCAATATATCAGAGTGAGATATTTAAAATAATACAGCAGATTGTTAAAATTAAACATTGAAAAAATGTGTTATATAATACAAAAAAATTTAAGTTTTTGTGCTCCCTCTTTGCACTATATAAATAAATACCATTTTCTACAAAAAAAATGTAGTTTCTCAGTCAAAAAATCCGCATACTAGGTGACTAAATGCCACATGCCATACTAGGTGGGGTTTGCCATAACCCGAAAATAAAATGAAATAAAATCCACAAAATTGTACTTTATGACAGTTCAATGAGAAGAAATATATTTTAATAACCAATAATGAATAGTTTTAAGTAAAAAACATATTTATTTATGCATTAGAATAGACTTTTATTCCAAATAATTCAAAAACTTAACTTTTTCTTCAACTTATAAACTTTTCTTGAGTACTAAATTCCAATGACATGTGTCAATTACGATACCGAATATTAAGAAAACCTAACAAGAATTTAATTCTTGCCTCCTTATTGAAATACAGTCGGACCTCGATAAGCCAAATTTTTGATAACTCGAACCTGTTTCCCTAGGACTTGCCTATTTCAACGTTAATATTTTTATATCGATAACTCAAATTTTGATAACTCGAATTATTTTTAGTTTCCCTTCGACTTCGACTTATCGAGGTTCGACTGTACAAATTAAGTTCAAAAAATAAGAATATTTGTAATAGTGTATGAGAAACCCGTACACACGCCTATGGTGACTTTTCGATCATATATTCTTGCGCAGAGGCGCATTTTTCTGTGCGCAGAGGTGCCTTACAAACGAGAACAATAGAATTCTCTCGATAAATATTCTGGTAACACTGTTCCGGAGAATAACGACTGAATCGAAATCAAAGCAAAATATGCATAAATTGGTGTTACACTGTAAAAATTGCTGAGTAAACGCGGAGTCAATTTATTTAATCCCACTGAAGTAAAAAGTGCGGAATTTTTTTTCTATTGTTTATAAAAAAAATTCCATGGATGAAACTATAGGGTGTGGAAATTCGCTGATTAAATGACACAATCATATTAAGGTTAGGTTTGAATGAACAATATTGAGCGCCATCTACATATTTGGTAAGCCCTGGAAATAATTTAATTATTTAACTAGGAATGTAATATAGCAAATTATAATTTATTAATCTGATAAATGATTACATAAATACTAATATGTAAATAAATGATTTGTTTGTGATATTTTATAAAAACATTGTTTCCGCTAAATAAGAATTTATTTTAGTATAAAAACGCCATATTTGGATGTTTTTTGGATTAAAATTATGAATTTAGTTAACAAAATGAACAAATACAAAGATGTGCACATTCGAACGAAAAGTGGCACATTTCCGAGCGAGGGAAGCAAATAAAGCGCGACGCGGAGCGGCGCGCTTCATTTTCCCGAAATCGGAATGTGCCACTTTGAGCTCAAATGTGCGCACTCGGTTTTAAGCACGATTCACAACAATTTAGACCAATAAATTAGACGAAAATTTGTTGAACAATTTTAATCGTTCCCTCTCACTCGCATTGACGAGATTGTCCTATCTTTTCGCTCCCTTCCACTCATTGCTATAGTAAATACGTTTTTAGAACATAAAATTGATATTAACTAAATTTTTTTCTATTTTATGATCTGAAAGAGCGAAGATTAAGGTAGATAAATTAAATAAATACGAGGGTGTGCGCATTCGAGCGAAAAGTGGCACATTCCCGAGCGAGGGAAGCAAATGAAGCGCGACGCGGAGCGGCGCGCTTCATTTTCCCGAGATCGGAATGTGCCACTTTGAGCTCGAATGTGCACACTCGGTTTTAAGCACGATTCACAACAATTTAGACCAATAAATTAGACGAAAAATTTGTTGAACAATTTTAATCGTTCCCTCTCACTCGCATTGACGAGATTGTCCTATCTTTTCGCTCCCTTCCACTCATTGCTATAGTAAATACGTTTTTCCAACATAAAATCGATATTTACTAATTTTTTTTTAATTTTATGATCTAAAAGAGCGAAGATTAAAGTAGACAAATTCAATAAATACGAGGATGTGCGCATTCGAGCGAAAAGTGGCACATTTCCGAGCGAGGGAGGCAAATGAAGCGCGACGCGAGCGGCGCGCTTCATTTTCCCGAGATCGGAAATGTGCCACTTTGAGCTCGAATGTGCACACTCGGTTTTAAGCTCAATTACCAAACGTGCCGTGTTAACAAAAAAAAAATTGTCCACGTTAGTTATACCCCACCTAGTACGCGGAAGATTAAAGCTCTTTCTCTTCAATTAATTTTCTTTTTGATAAAAAAAATTAAAATATCGAAAAAAGACCATTCAAAAACGAAATTTAAATATTGCAAAACAAAAACGTGTTTCGTATACGAATTTCCCGCGCAGCTCGTTTTTTAACATTTTTCTTAAATAAGTGAAGAGGAACGTGGGGGACGAGAATGAAATATAATAAGGGCGCACGCTAAGCATTCCTCTTCCTTTTAAAATGTAAGGCAACGTGTCAGAAAGGCATATTTTTTCGAGGACATTGATGGGCCCATTGCGAGCAATCTTGGGCGCTTGTTTATAAATTTGCCGAACCTGCTGTCTGGAAGACCGCGAAAATTATGAGATGGTCAACGTCCTGAGGGAATTCTTTTTTCTTCTATTCATGAAATTGAACCTGAACTGCAAAATAGAAAAAGAAAAGGGAACGCGGAATGGAAAGACGACTACGTCGGAGCCTCTCGTTTATTTTTTAACTCCGTGTTTTTCTTTTATATTTTATCAGCTTTGTAGTGGAAATGTGTTCGCTTTAAAAGGAGCAAATGGCGTCTCTTTTTGCTCTTTTCGGCGGAACTTCGATTGTTCTTAAATTTTTATTTCGCAACTCGAAATAAATCTTACCGAAGTCCAAAAAATCGTTTTTCGTGAAAACGCCTAATCAATTTTAATTTAAGGGCATTTAAAAGTCAAATTTAAGACTTGGTAAATAATCTCTTGAAAATTCATTAATCTCAGAACCCCGAATAATAACCATTCCAAAAATATAATAAAGGTTGAAGGGTGCAAAACGATACCAGGCATCGGATAATGAAGATATCAATCACATAGGGTGCAATAAAGAAGGAACCCTCTTGAGACCTCCCGAAACATACGTCGCTCCTATCGGAAAATTACGGAAAAAGGGAAACATTCACTATTTTTTATTAAATCAAAAAAAAGGGCGCGAGAAAAATCACCTGCACAGCACAATGTTTCCTTTTCCCGAAGCGCGTTTTCCGATTTCGCAAAATTAATAAACGACGCACGTTCGCTTTCGTAGTTAGAAAAACAAAAAATAGCGACGATTCTAAGTTTGCGGATCGTTCGCTTTGCCAATTTCTTAATAAATTGGAAATTACGCAATTTAACTGTAAAATTAGTTCATTAATTATGCACTAAATTAATTTCCCAAGATAAATTACTCGCTTTAATTAAAACGGCGCTTTCGATTCGTAGAAATATGAGAAAATGTTAGGCACCTACCTTTAAACATAGACGATCTGCGTTTGACACTGGGAAAATCTGAAACAATAGGATTTTATTAATAATTTTAATTAACACACCTTAATATTTTCTTATTAATTATTTGCGTGGTGTAAACACACAAAAATATACTCTATTCATGTTAAGAATGATATTGTAACGAGTTCACTAGGGTTCGAACTAGGGTGGCGAATATTTATAAGTCAGTCACTTATTTTAATAACAATTGCACCAGGAATCAGCTGTGTATAGATCACTGACACTAACGAAAACAAACTCAGTCTTCAACAGCCTATTACGGGAGTCGACTACGCTTATATGTATGTGAAATCAATTATCAGAGCTTCTGGAAAAGTGTAGATTATTCTCATCTTTAGCGATGTCAACATTCAAGGTAATGTAAATAGAAATTCCTCGAGTGCGTGTGTTAGAGATTAATGTAGCTCATTCGCCTACATTAACATCTCGCGTTCGATTGAGTTAATGTATCGCGGCCGCTACATTAATTCATCACGTTTCTTATATCATGACGTCATCAGTAATTAAGTGCAGCCACTATAACAACTTGAAATCGCTTAAAGTTGACACGCGAAACAAGCGATCCACGTCTCTAGTAGAATCTTATTCGACAACTTTAAGAAATAAAGAACCCTGTTCTGTTTTTATTTTTGCCTGTTTTAGCATACGAACACGATCGCAATATTTCCGCCGTGTTACACGAACCCGTCTTAATTGAACTCGTGTTATAGGGGAGTCTACTGTAATTAA
Source organism: Sinopyrophorus schimmeli (assembly GCA_036325965.1). NCBI lineage: Eukaryota > Metazoa > Arthropoda > Insecta > Coleoptera > Elateridae > Sinopyrophorus > Sinopyrophorus schimmeli. Next base: position 529,373 of record JARFIZ010000186.1, read on the forward strand.
TTTGCTGACAACGCTGACTGCGTTACCATAGTGATCTCACTTATCGATTGACATTGACAATAATTTGACATTACATAACCAAACAGTTTTAAAAAGAATGTAAATAAAAATCTGACGAGGGACAATTTTATTATTTTTTTTTTAATAAGAACACTTAGATTTTACATAAACAACCATAATTGATGTTTTTGAGAAGGAATAACGTAAATTGTTTTTTACTATAGAACTTCTTTATGAGCAATTGACACCGTAGCGTTCTACTTTATTTAAATAAAAGTTGATTGTTTATAATTTTTATTTAAATGTTATTGAAAGTGTTGATTAGATTTGTATCGATCTTGTTGATTAGCTGGCAAGGTTTTTGTATGATTTTTAAATTAAGAATGCGATGAGTAACTTAAATGTTTAGTCAATCAATTTATATTTAAAGTGTATTTGTTGTCGGATTGTTAACCTTTGACACAATGCACTAGTTTAACAATTTGCGGTCCGACGCTAAATAGTTTGTTTCGTTTGCGCAAATTTTATTTTGTTAACTATGCATTTTAGTAAATTGTCAGTTTATTAGTTAGTTTTTCTAACAAAATTGACGTTTCGTAATTGTAATTTCTAAGTTTAAACTAATAAATAGTTATTAATGTATTATTCAAACGGAAAAGAAATCGAGAGAGTATTATTATTTATGTTTTTTTTATAGATTAATTTAAGTAAATTAGGAAAATATTAATTAAATATAAACTTGACCTAAGCTACGACGCCTTGACTTTCATTAAATTTTACATTGCAAATTATTTTGTATTAGCAATGAACTATTTTATTGCAATTTTTTGAGTCAGCTTATTGAGCAAAACTAGTTATAAAAGTTGCCGGATTCCGGAAATTAAAGTAACTTTACGTTTCGCAATTTACATAAATATTCCAAAGATTTACAATTTCTCCCTAAATATTTATTTGAATTTCAATTTCCTTTCGAATAATAAAACGCCCGCATATTTTTCGTCCGAACTCAAAATTTTCGTTTTGATTTCTAAGCTTGCTTCGTTTAATAAAAAATCGGCATTTTATGCAAGAGCACAAATAATTTTGAATCCGTTTTTCTCGAAAATTTCAAATGGCACGCCTATGGTTTTTTAGGCCTATCTGAAGCTAAAAAGTCTGGCGAATGCGAATCTGTATAGTTTTTAAAGATCCGTCCACAAATAACGGCGCTATAATTATTTTAACGTAAAATTTTGTGCTAAAAAATGAACCTAAACTTTCAACCCTTAATTTCTCGAAAAATTAACATTGCGCCCCATGTCGAATTTGTACCCATCTTATGAAAAAAAGTCTCAGGATTCCGAATCCGGGTCGTTTTTAATGATCGGATGGAAAATGAGGGCGCTACGATCGTTTTTGTGAGTCGAAGTGTATTTTTATCGATTTAATTAGTTTTCTCAAAAATTTTGGGGGTTAAATAAAGAGCAGGGGAGAATGGCTCCGGCTATGTCAGTTTGGAGTCCATAGAAACGTCCCACGAAAATTTAAAGCAAATCCATTGCCTAAATTTTTTTCCACAATTCGAGCAAAGGGGTCAGTTAATCTATGTTTTTTGCCGATTTTTGGCGGTTTTGAGTGAGCACCGGTTTTGGACGCTTAGCGGCTTGGAACATTCAGAAATGAAAGGATTTGGCGAAATCCGCAAAGACACAGCATTTTGAAAATTAATACTTTTAGCAAAATTTACATTTTGAAGGCTTCTAACGCGTTTTTCTCCCAGACTTAACAGGGTACCTCGTTGATTTTTTTTGCCTAGTCTTACGCTGGGATAAACAGGCTTTCAGAATCTGAAAAGCTGTTAAACATCCGTTCACAAATAACCGAGATACGATTTTTCAAAGTGAAAATTTAGAAAAAATTAATTACAACTCGGACTCTTTGAACTCGTTTTTCTTGAAAATTTCAAATAGCACGCCTATTGTTTTTTGACCCTATTCGAAGCCAAAAAGCCTGGCGAATCCGAATCTATATAGTTTTTAAAGATCCGTCCACAAATAACAGCGCTACTATTTTTTTAGTGTAAAATTTTGTGCTACAAAAATGAACCTAAAACTTTAACCCTAAGTACTCGAGAAATTCTCGAAAATTTAAAAAGTTGAAGGGGGAGCAGGAAAGTATGGCTCCGGCTATGTCGGTTTATGGTCCATAGGAACGTCCCGTAGAAATATAAAGCAAATCCACTACCTACATTTTTTGTCCTCAAATTTTGCAAAGAGGTCATATGATGTAATGACTGTAAACAAATTCAATAAATAAACTATATGTTACTACACCTCCCTTAAAAAAAATCTAATCTACTGTACCCTTATTCTTCAATTTACACGGTAGACAGGTTCCGGAGAAGTTTTTGATTTGAAAAGAGATGATTAATATGGACAAATTGAATAAATACGAGGATGTGCGCATTCGAGCGAAAAGTGGCACATTTCCGAGCGAGGGAGGCAAATGAAGCGCGACGCGGGCGGCGCGCTTCATTCCGAGATCGGAATGTGCCACTGAGCTCGAATGCACACTCGGTTTTAAGCACGATCCACAGTGATTTAGGCCAATAAATCAGTTGAATAATTTTAATCCTTTCCTCTCACTCGTACTGACAAGATTGGCGTATCTTTTCGCTCGCTCTCACTCATTGCTATGGTAAAAATTCGTTTTTCGAACATAAAATCGATATTTACTGAACTAAATTAAAATTTTTGGTTTGAAGGAGCGAAAAATATATTAGACGAATGTGATAAATACGAGGATGTGCGCATTCGAGCGAAAAGTGGCACATTTCCGAGCGAGGGAGGCAAATGAAGCGCGACGCGGAGCGGCGCGCTTCATTTTCCCGAGATCGGAATGTGCCACTTTGAGCTCGAATGTGCACACTCGGTTTTAAGCACGATCCACAGTGATTTAGGCCAATAAATCAGTTGAATAATTTTAATCCTTTCCTCTCACTCGTACTGACAAGATTGGCGTATCTTTTCGCTCGCTCTCACTCATTGCTATGGTAAAAATTCGTTTTTCGAACATAAAATCGATATTTACTGAACTAAATTAAAATTTTGGTTTGAAGGAGCGAAAAATATATTAGACGAATGTGATAAATACGAGGATGTGCGCATTCGAGCGAAAAGTGGCACATTTCCGAGCGAGGGAGGCAAATGAAGCGCGACGCGGAGCGGCGCGCTTCATTTTCCCGAGATCGGAATGTGCCACTTTGAGCTCGAATGTGCGCACTCGGTTTTAAGCGTGATTCACAATGACTAATCTACTTTCTTAGACGGCTAACTTCAACTGTCGAATTTTCGTTAGGCGTGCGCGCGCAAACTTCCGTTGCAGCTAAAATTTTACTCTCGAAGCGCCAAAAGAAGTATGACTTCCAAAAAAAAAGAAATATTCTTTCTTAATTGAAAATGATGCGAAAAAACAACATTTTGCGATACTCGAACCAAAGATCTTCTCTTTCGTAGTTAGTTGTGTTAACCTTTCGGCTACTGAGCTGAGTAAAACTTTTAAAGTCGTTTTTTTCGAGAATTTCTGAATAAGGCATCGTACTACTTTGGCAAATTAATGTTGAAATAGTAATCTTCAAATACTGTAATATAAACAAAATCTCCTTGTTAGTACTTTTGGTAATTTTTTTAGACATGTTTTGTTTATTAAATTTTTAAATTAATAATTATACAAATTAGAATATTAATTCATTTGAGAAGTAGAAGGTTTAGTCCTTCTTTAGACCCCGGCAGCTACGCTTATGATTTTATATAAATTTGTACCACAAAAAAAAATTAATTAAATTCTCTTTTTTTTTTAAGTTTTGTATTCTATAGTATTTCCTAATTTGTTTTGGAAGCTTTTGGGTTGTTAATCGAAATTGTAGGAGTTAAAACGTATGCTCTTTTTTTTTACAACGAAATAAAACGTCCTCGTTATTTTCATAATAAAAAAAGCGAACGACCTTAGTTTGTTACACTCTTGAATTCCATTAAAATTAACCAACTTTCGTAAGAACACAATTTGTAGAAATTACTGCATTTTACGAAACGAAAGTCTATGCAATTTTTTTTTGCACTTATTGCTTTTTAATTACGACGATGTCACCAAGTTTACGAAAGTTCTTTAATCTGAACTGGAAGCGTTTCTACATTCATTGCTTCTTCTTTTCTTCTCTTTTTCTTTCTTTTTTTTAAGTTGCAAACCGTGTCGATTTATTGATATTTTTAATTCAATCTGAAAAAGTTAAATAACAAACCATAAACATGTTCAATAACACTTCCTGCACCAAATTTCATTCGACTGAGAAACCTACAAAAATTAATTACAGTAAAACCTCTCTAACACGACCAGCGTCGGTTCTTTATAACTTATAGAGACGGTCCCAACACGAGATTTCACTGTAATTTTGTTATTTTAAACTGGCATTTAACATTTACATAATTTATGGTGTTTTGCGTTGCCGAATCAATTTTTTATTAGAACGAACAAAAGGGGGCGCAAAGCGTAAAAAGTAAATTTCGAATTAAATCCGATTCGAGTACTTAAAAGTAATTAGACAAACCCTTATGTATATAAATGGTTTCATTAAAAAATAATTCGAGACCAAACCCGAAAGTAACGAGATTAGTTTTAGGCGTATTTAGAAAAATTAATTAACCGCCCGTTTTTGGGGGAGCAAACCTTTTAATAATATTTATGGAAAACCGCCGGCCTATCGTTAGCCGAAGAAAGGACTTACGCGTTCCACTTCGACAAATTAACAGAGCAAGGAGTTAATTGCGAGCGATTGCTAATTAGCAGACCAGCCTTTTGGGGATGGTGGTTCGAAAGGATAATTGACTATTACCTCGTTAACAAGTGACTCGTACACCGAACAAGATTCTAACTTTCAAAGACAATCAGTTTTGTTTGGAGTTGCGACCCCTCGAGATTACTTCGTCGTCTTATCTTCCTCAAGTCTTCAGGATTTTGAGACGATGATATAGAATAAATAACAAGAGTCGATCAATTTATGTAGAAATGCGGGACTTTGAAACTGAATAACCGGGTATTCAGCCAAGTATTTTAAATTTTGGCCAAATTCTTGTTTTGTGGTCAATTTTACATCAACCCCCTCCATTTAGTTTTGGAATAAAATAAAAATAAGTGCAAAAATTAATTTGTTAATGTCAATTATACGCATGTTCATTCTTAATTTAGAGATTATGTTTTAACATTTTAATGAAAAAAGTCACTTCCATGGATGCCACCTCCTTGGATCTGTGGACAAAAATGTACGCATGGATGTGACCATTGACCCAAGGAAGTGACAATAGTGTAGTATATGGGCGCAGCTTTGCGGGATGCTTGCTTCTTTTATTTATTTATATTTTAGATCCAAAACCCAAAAAGTCCCCAAAAACTTTGGAAGAGATATATCAACAAAAACGTGACTGAAAAAAAAACAGAGAGCACGTATTAAAGCTAACCGTTTTGTATGATGCTTCTAAAGAAAAAGATAGAGCTCGGTACGCAGAAAAAAAATAAAAGGTGCAAGTGAAGGTTTTTCGTGATATGACGCCAAATGATCACCGGAACCAACGCCAAGAATAGAAAGAATCGAGGAGTCGATTGAAAGTAAAAAATAATAAAAACCTCAATTAAGACTTAATCTGTAAGTTGATTTGTGTTATTTTTTTTTATTATTATGAATGTTACGTTAATTGAGGTAAATAAAGATGATGGTACAATTTATTTCCAAATTTTTATCGTCCATGGAAGTGACTTTTTTTATTATTATGAATGTTAAGTTAATAGAGATAAATAAAGTTGATGGTAATTTTTTTTCCAAAAAGTGTCACCTCCTTGTAGCATGTCATCCCCATGGATTACATTAATGTAAGAAATATCACATCAACGAATATGAGGTCACTACCATGGAGGACATTTTTTCAAACCCTATAAATGTCTAAATTGGGGGCTGCAAGCTCGGTGAATATTTTTCCCTTGAAGAAAAAGACCAAAACTATTAAGAACCATCGTCACTTTTATTAGAAAGACGTTTTCATTTTATTACATATTTTTCTAATCAAAAATGAGAATTACCCATTTGTTTTACAGTTGAAAGCTTTTAATAGTTTTTTTTTCGATTTTTTTTCTATTTTTATTTAACAGTGGGATTTTTAAACCTTACCACAGATCAACAGAATTATTTAGTAGGGGAGACCGAGGTTGGAAGTCACAATTTTTTTCTTTTGCATTGATAGGGCCCATGGTCTTAATTTATCACTGACATTTATATATCAATAGATAGTGTATTTATTCTAGTTTAAGAAAAAATAAAGACTTTTTCTCTACCATTATCTAAAAAGAACATATTATAATTTTTATGAAAAAAGTGAAGTGTGACTTTTAACCCCGTGTCAGGGATGGTTGTCAGACGTTAAATAAAAAGTAAAATACAAAACAAGAAAACAAATACCTATTCTATTCTAACCTATTCTATCTAACGAACTTTGGTTATGGTAACAAAAATGGCAAATGTATAATTACAGCCAAGCGTTTATATAATAAAACCCCTAGAAACCAATAAAAAAAACCGCACATATTCATGGTTGCTTTGCACTTGTGACTACTAGCCCCCGCCAACTTTAGACAACCTTCCCCAAAACAATTTTAGACATTTAACTCCCAAAATAAATTTAAATCAATGGTCATTGCAAAAACCATATAATGATATCATGAAACATATCTTAAACATCATAAATACACTAATAGGTATATCACTATGCAAAATTTAATTATACTTATGAGACTCAACAGAGATGCACAAAAAATTACTTTCACTGTACAAAAAAAACAAACGCATATATTTCTTATACGGTATTTCAGAGCTTCTTTGACACAGGTAAACAAATTTATTAATTCATTAGGTTTTCTGTTATTGTTGTTGTGACAACCTACCCGTGAGACAACCATACCCGGTCTCCCCTATTTGTAACTTATCTTTGGATATAAAACATTAAATAAGTTTATACATTAAACAAGGTTGATTATTGATGCAAGGTTTAAAGAGTGCCTTAAAATGGTATTTATTTATTTACGAGAAAATCTTCAACAGTTAAAGGCAAAAACGTACGTAGACTATAATAACTCTTCGTTAAGTCAAATAAAGCTTTTAAAGAGCCTCGAAAGTACTTCTATAGTCATTAAAATAATTACTAAAGAGAGAAATGGGCTCTCAATCAATATCTTCTAAGATAGAAAAGACATCCCTAATGCATGAGCACTAAAAATGAAATTCTTCAAGTTCGTAAAACAGAAAATACATTAAAACTCTCGATAAATAAGAAAACATCTCGGACTTTATTGTTTTCGAATTATTATCTCGGCATTTATTTATTTTACAAGGAAGATACGCAGTAATAACTTTTATTAACAAACGAAATTAATTTTTTTAAGAGGAATTTACGAAGTTTTGTGATCAGAAAGGCTTTTCGAGTTTGTTTTCATTTTTCCGAGTTCGTATCGTGGGTTTAAAGTTTTATCAATAAAGTTCCTCTATGTATGGCGCTACATATATTTTCGCTTCCTTCCTTTTAGATGTTATTGCTAGTTTTAGAAAAGAGATTAGTAAAGTTTTAATGGTTCTAAAGCAATTCGCTTGAGGTTTGATAATCTTCTTTAAAACTAGGTCTGGCACTATTTAATTATCCATTATAATTCATTATTTTAAGGAACACAAATAATCCAGTTAATTTTTGAAGTTATACTTCAATAATAATTTTTAAAAACACTAAATCAGAGATTTGGCGTTGCCTTCGTAAATACGGGCCTGTAATTTTTAATTAAAATTTTTTTTGAAAGTCAATTCCCTATTGTGAATCGTGCTTAAAACCGAGTGTGCACATTCGAGCTCAAAGTGGCACATTCCGATCTCGGGCAAATGAAGCGCGCCGCTCCGCGTCGCGCTTCAATTGCGTCCCTCGCTCGGAAATGTGCCACTTTTCGCTCGAATGCGCACATCTTTGTATTTATCACATTCGTCTAATATATTTTTCGCACCTTCAAACCAAAAATTTTAATTTGGTTCAGTAAATATCGATTTTATGTTCGAAAAACGAATTTTTACCATAGCGATGAGTGAGAGCGAGCGAAAAGATACGGCAATCGTGTCAGTACGAGTGAGAGGGAATGATTAAAATTATTCAACTGATTTATTGGCTTAACTCACTGTGGATCGTGCTTAAAACCGAGTGTGCACATTCGAACTCAAAGTGGCACATTCCGATCTCGGGAAAATGAAGCGCGCCGCTCCGCGTCGCGCTTCATTTGCCTCCCTCGCTCGGAAATGTGCCACTTTTCGCTCGAATGCGCACATCTTCGTATTTATCACATTCGTCTAATATATTTTTCGTTCCTTCAAACCAAAAATTTTAATTTAGTTCAGTAAATATCGATTTTATGTTCAAAAAACAAATTTTTACCATAGCAATGAGTGAGAGCGAGCGAAAAGATACGCCAATCTTGTCAGTACAAGTGAGAGGAAAGGATTAAAATTATTCAACTGATTTATTGGCCTAAATCACTGTGGATCGCGCTTAAAACCGAGTGTGCACATTCGAGCTCAAAGTGGCACATTCCGATCTCGGGAAAATGAAGCGCGCCGCTCCGCGTCGCGCTTCATTTGCCTCCCTCGCTCGGAAATGTGCCACTTTTCGCTCGAATGCGCACATCTTCGTATTTATCACATTCGTCTAATATATTTTTCGTTCCTTCAAACCAAAAATTTTTATTTAGTTCAGTAAATATCGATTTTATGTTCAAAAAACAAATTTTTACCATAGCAATGAGTGAGAGCGAGCGAAAAGATACGCCAATCTTGTCAGTACAAGTGAGAGGAAAGGATTAAAATTATTCAACTGATTTATTGGCGTAAATCACTGTGGATCGTGCTTAAAGTCGAGTGTGCACATTCGAGCTCAAAGTGGCACATTCCGATCTCGGGAAAATGAAGCGCGCCGCTCCGCGTCGCGCTTCATTTGCCTCCCTCGCTCGGAAATGTGCCACTTTTCGCTCGAATGCGCACATCCTCGTATTTATCACATTCGTCTAATATATTTTTCGCTCCTTCAAACCAAAAATTTTAATTTGGTTCAGTAAATATCGATTTTATGTTCGAAAAACGTATTTTTACCATAGCAATGAGTGCGAGCGAGCGAAAAGATACGGCAATCGTGTCAGTACGAGTGAGAGGAAAGGATTAAAATTATTCAACTGATTTATTGGCCTAAATCACTGTGGATCGCGCTTAAAACCGAGTGTGCACATTCGAGCTCAAAGTGGCACATTCCGATCTCGGGAAAATGAAGCGCGCCGCTCCGCGTCGCGCTTCATTTGCCTCCCTCGCTCGGAAATGTGCCACTTTTCGCTCGAATGCGCACATCCTCGTATTTATTGAATTTGTTGAGAGCCTCATTATGCGCTTTTTCAACAATTTGCACATTTGAGATGTTATTGATATGCTATTAGGAGTTAAAATTCAAATAGGTATTCGGTTTTTAAAAATTAAATTTGCCAATGAGCACTTTGAGAGGCTAATGAGAGCCTAAATGAGATGAATCCCTAAAGAAACAATAGAAACGTAAAACTTTCGACTCGGGATGATTAAAATTATTCAACTGATTTATTGGCGTAAATCACTGTGGATCGTGCTTAAAGTCGAGTGTGCACATTCGAGCTCAAAGTGGCACATTCCGATCTCGGAAAATGAAGCGCGCCGCTCCGCGTCGCGCTTCATTTGCCTCCCTCGCTCGGAAATGTGCCACTTTTCGCTCGAATGCGCACATCCTCGTATTTATCACATTTGTCTAATATATTTTTCACTCCTTCAAACCAAAAATTTTAATTTAGTTCAGTAAATATCGATTTTATGTTCGAAAAACGTATTTTTACCATAGCAATGAGTGCGAGCGAGCGAAAAGATACGGCAATCGTGTCAGTACGAGTGAGAGGAAAGGATTAAAATTATTCAACTGATTTATTGGCCTAAATCACTGTGGATCGCGCTTAAAACCGAGTGTGCACATTCGAGCTCAAAGTGGCACATTCCGATCTCGGGAAAATGAAGCGCGCCGCTCCGCGTCGCGCTTCATTTGCCTCCCTCGCTCGGAAATGTGCCACTTTTCGCTCGAATGCGCACATCCTCGTATTTATTGAATTTGTTGAGAGCCTCATTATGCGCTTTTTCAACAATTTGCACATTTGAGATGTTATTGATATGCTATTAGGAGTTAAAATTCAAATAGGTATTCGGTTTTTAAAAATTAAATTTGCCAATGAGCACTTTGAGAGGCTAATGAGAGCCTAAATGAGATGAATCCCTAAAGAAACAATAGAAACGTAAAAACTTTCGACTCGGGATGAACATGAAAACAATTCCGGATATTTTATAAATACATATAATCAACAACATATAAAAATAAGGGCGATTCTACAAAAGTTGGGCAACTTGATGTCATCATTCATTAGAGAAAGAATTTTAACATTTTTTGCAAATATGGCATTACATTCCAAAAAACCAATGGTCCTTTTGCCTGCTCACCCAATTTGGATGTATTTTTTTAAAGGCGAGTCTGCAAAATAATACTTTAAATGTTCAAAACGTCAGTACCTTGGTGTGTCACAACTCTCGAATTCCATAATTGAGTGATTGTATGTTAAAATATATTCAATTAATTGTAAATTTTACTATTCTACTATAAATTATGAAGTATTAACTAATTAATTTACCATATTTAATCATAAAATCGAATTCTCCGGAACCTGTCTACCGTGTAAATTGAAGAATGAGTGTACAGTAGATTAGATATTTTTTAAGGGAGGTCTAGTACCATATAGTTTAGAAACCACTAGAACAGCGCTTTCCAACCTGTGAGGCGCGCCCCCCTAGGGGGGCGCGAGAATGTTGCAAGGGGGGCATGCAGCTGTTTCCAAAATATCATTTTTGTAAGATTTGTTTTTATTACATTTAAAATTATTATTTCTTATAATAAATAATAATTTTTTTATGTATATTTTTACATAATATTGTATATTATTTTGTAACCCATTAAATAAATTGTAATATCAGTTGAGTAATTATAAAATTAGATTGTTAGAAAAATTAAGGGGGCGCAACAATTTTTTTTTTAAAGGCAATGGTACGAAAAGGTTGGAAACCACTGCACTAGAATAGCTATACACACGCGTGCAAAATACACAACATTACACGTGGTTATATTAAATTTACTCACGCCAAAGAAGTATAACTGCTAAGGTACCGGTTTTTTTTAATTATTACTTATAAATCGTTGTTTGTATTCCGAATATTTTTTAAAAGTAATACTTCAGCACAACTTCGTGAAATTTATCTTTATACCCAAGTAAACTAATTATAAGATCTTTTAGAAATTCTCCTTACTTTGTTGTACAAACAGTGAAATTAATTTTCGAAAAGATAGTATTAACTTCAATCTATTGTTGATTATTAACTGTCCTCGCTATTTCTTAAGAAAATGATAAAATACGTTTGATTTCCGTAAAAGCTTTTTATTAATGATAGAGAAATATTTATGAACGACAATGAAATATGTACCTATTTACTTAAAATTTTAAAAGTACCTTATATTTAAAAAACAAAATGCAATAGTGTATGTAAAATGTCGCAAAATTTATCATTATTTCCGGTTAAAACGGAAGTACAACAAAATTTTAATTTGTGCCAGTGCATAAAACGAATAAATTAAAAAAACTTTTACACTTGTACTTTTTTCGAAATCTTTATTAGTTTAGGACTTATAAGCTCGTGGGACTTTAAATCATACACCCGGTATATTTTCCATTCGAAGATTTTTCTGAAAAAGACTTTACGGTTACGTTTGTAGAAACGAACGTGGTTTTCGAGCTGCTTTCGTTTATAAAGTACAGTTTAAAAACACAAATCGTAAAAAGGCAAAATAAAATGATATCTCAAAAGCCAGGTAAGAAATGCGATAAGGTCGGCTGGCAAATAACCCGAAGCTTCTACGTCGTTCTGTGACGTATCAAAATTCAACACAAAAGAAATTAATTTGGGGGTTAGTTTTAATTTTTTGCCAAAACCACTAAATCTCAAAAATTACCATTTTTTTGTAGGCACACCGGTACAAAAATTTCCGAGATACCATCAATTTTCCACAACTAAAATCGAATAACATTAATAAAGATCTTTAAAAAAAGACTTACAGGTTTGAATCTTGCACAAGGGGTGCTTCTTAGGGGTAGAAGTCCCTTGATGGACACTGTCACTCTACACATTTAAATAATAACTGGTAAATTAAAAATTTGGGGAGCGTTTAACTGCGCTCTTCGACGTGCCTTACACAACTGAAATGTGCGGGGAACGGGTGTGGGAATGCCAGTTTGCGATAAGCATTTTATTTGAATTAAATTTTTGGGCATTTACATACAGTTTTTGAACGACTTCTGTGATTTTCGATTTTTGCATAAAACTAGTGATTTTGAAATCATAAGCTCGTGGCACTTTGCTGAAACACGCTGGGCATCGAAAATTAATTTTTTTTTTTTTAATTATTTATTAATAAAATGCTAACTTATTTTACATTTTTGGAAACCGCCCAAAGAGCTCTATCCAATTATAAAAAAAATACTCTTCTATTCAAGATACGAACGTTTGCAATTTAATATTAACAAAAAACGATTAAAGAAAAATTCTTCATAACCAAAAGTGGACGTCCAACGCATATTGCAAAAAATACAGACAGAAAAAAAATGAATTACTTAATGATGATAGCAGTCAACGGTCAAATCGGATGGAAGAGCATCGTTCCTAACGATTTTAACAGAGAAGGATTATATAAGTTTTAATAATAGAACAATATCATGAACCGTTCTTCTGCGAACAACAGTTTCGTTTTAATGATTTCATTTACATCCTGCACAAAGTTGCGTTTCGCAAATTAATTGTGCGGAAAAAATTCAAGCCGTGTGCGCAGGCAAAAAGTAATCGTTTAACGAAAATTCGTCACATTTCCAAATGCAATTAAAAATGAAACTTTGTACGTTTTAATTTTGATTCGAAATTAAAATTAAATTTTGAAAAAAAAATTCCGACAGCGTAACTCTTTTTGTTTTATGTCAGAAAATGTATTTGTATGGTCGACATTCAGAAAAGCACAATTAATATTTAAAGTTTTATTTTTAACTTCGAAAACGTTTAAAAGTAAGCATTATTTATTTATTTTTTTAGTGTTTATAAAAGCAAAGTACAATTTATATTGTTTATTGTATCCAAAACCAGTTTTACACACTTTTTTTAAACAATAATTATTTTGTTACTTGTTAATTATTTTTTTCGTTCTACTTTTTCAAGAAAAAATTAATTACACCTATACCTCGCTATACGGCCACTCTATATGGCATTTCCCCATAAGGCATATTTTAATTAGAGCACTTTTACGATTTACGGTTCATAATGTTTCGTTATACGGTAAAAAAAAATGATGTACTGTTTAGATTCTCCCTTTACGGGTTTGTATGCAAATAATTGCTTCGTTATACGGCTTTTCGCTTTACGGCTAACTTTTCCCAAACATATCTGGGCCGTAAAGCGAGGTATGAATGTTTGATGATTTGATTTATAATAAAAACTAAAATAAGGCTATTTTCAAATAAATTCAAAATTTTTGTATTAAATATTCCTTGTGCCTTTTTGAATGCACTTGACTGTACATAATTTTGTTCCAATAATGTTAATAAGATTACAAGAAGGCAATTCAAAAAATATTCTATTGAAAAAAAAAAGAAAAAAATGGAATTAATTTATTCTTTTTAGTCACTGCACAATTTTTATTAATAAAATAATTATTTAATTAAATTAATTTCGAAAGTTTTGTTCAAAGCTGCAGAAAACGTAAGCATAAAGATTAAATATCGCACAAAAAACCTTTTTTTTTTGTTTCCTAAATTTACGAGACAACTCAATAATTTAAAGAAGCGCAAAAAGTAATAAATTAATTAAAAAAAGGTACGCTTATTGTAAAGTTGCTAATTAAATTATAACAGTAAGAAAACTGCATGAACAGAATTAGTTCCGTAACAATTAACAGAAGTACAACAAACGTTCGAAGAACTTTTAGAAAATGTGCAACGGCGAAGAAGTGAAAAGTTTTTCGGGTCGATCGAAAACGTTTCTAGAAAATTACCTTTCTTCCTAGACAAAGTCGAAGGCGACAATTGTTATGATTGCGTCAAAAGCAAACACTAAGTGATAATAAACTTCATTCTTTACAGCTTATATATAAAGAAAAAAAGAAGTAAAAACTTCTCACAATTTTCCTCTAAACAACTTCCTTATTTTTATTTGTTTATCTCGCAGAAAAGTTCGGCATATTTTCTGTGCGTAATTATTCGCATCTTATTCGGGGCCATCAAAAACTTTTTATTAATAAAAGTCGTTGACGAAGCAAAAACGGCACTTAGGGAAGAAAAATTATTTCCTCGTGGGGCTATAATTAAAAAAAAATACTGCTTAAGTTAATATTGACGAAGTAAAAGACTATATTTTTATTTTGTAGAAATCTCGAAAAATCAAGTAGGAACAAAAGTGCACAATTACGTAATAAAATCTTTAATATCTTCACCTCCATAAGACTCTTATACACACACACACACACACACACACACTCACAAAACAAATAAAATGTATTGCGATGATTCTTAAGATTTTCGAGTGCTTTTATATTCAAGAAGGGCACATAAAAGGATAAGAACAAAAGCACAAGACAATGAAAACGGCGACATTAACCCTTATGGTTGTTTCAGTTTTATTGTTCACAACTTTTATGGAGAAATTGTCGTTAACTTTTTAAACAAGCAACTTATTATTTGAAATTGTTTTTTTTTTGCTAAACGTGTTTTTTCTAAGATGCGATTGAAAAGTTTGGAAAGCGCTGCATTAACCCCTTCGTCAAATTCGAGGGAAAAAAAATTTAAGGCCCAATGTTAATTTTTCGAGTAATTAAGAGTTTTTGATTAATTTTGGTAGCACAAAAATTTACGTTTAATAAATTATAACGCCGTTATTTGTGGACCGATCTTTAATAATTATACAGATTCGGATTCGCCAGACTTTTTGACTTCGGATAGGCCCAAAAAACTATAGCCGTGCTATTTGAAATTACCGAGAAAAACCGGCTCAAAGAGTCCAACTTGTAATTATTTTTTTCTAAATTTCCAATTTGAAAAATTGTAGCTCGGTTATTTGTGAACGGATCTGTAAAAACTTTTCAGAATCTGAAAGCTTGTTTATCGTAGCGTAGGATCAGCTAAAAAAATCAACAGGGCCCAATGTTAAGTCTAGGAGAAAAACGCGTTCAAAGCTTTCAAAATGTAAATTTTGCTAAAATTTTTTATTTTCAAAATTCTGTAACTCTGCCGTCTTTACGAATTTCGTGAAATCCTTTCATTTCTGCACGTTTCGAACCTTAACATGTCAGAATCCGGTCCTAACTCAAAACCCCCAAAATCGCCAAAAATCGGCAAAAACATGGATTAACCCCTTACGTATTTTTGACGAAAAAAAATTTTAGGTAATGGATTTGCTTTAAATTTTTGAAGTACGTTTCTATGGACCCCAAACCGACCTAACCAAAGCCATTCTTCCCTGCTGTTCCTTTAAACCCCAAAATTTTCGAGAAAACTAAATAAATCGAAAAAAATACACTTCGACTCGGAAAAACGATCGTAGCGCCGTTATTTTCGATACGATCATTAAAAACGACCCGGATTCGAAATCCCGAGATCTTTTCCCATAAGATACGTGCAAAATGGGCATAGGGCGCAATGTTAATTTTTCGAGTAATTGAGGGTTGAAGTTTTAGATTCATTTTGGTAGCACAAAAGTTTACGTTTAAAAAATTGTAGCGCCGTTATTTGTGGACGGATCTTTATAAATTATACAGATTCCGATTCACCAGACTTTTTGGCTTCGGATAGGCCCAAAAAACCATAGGCGCACTATTTAAACTTTTGGAGAAAAACGGGTTTGTAGAGTTCGACTTGTAATTAATTTTTTCTAAATTTCCACTTTGAAAAATCGTAACTCGGTTATTTGTGAACGGATCTTTAGAAACTTTTCAGAATCTGAAAGCTTGTTTATCGTAGCGTAAGATCAGCCAAAAAAATCAAAAGGGCTCAATGTTAAGTCTGGGCGAAAAACGCATACGAAGCTTTCAAAACCTTCTTTGCTGGTGTCTTGCGCTTATTGTTATTATTCGGTTAATGCAATCACTTTATCTAGGTCCCAAAGTGACCACATTAAGCGGCGTCTACTGTACTTTCACATTTTTGCAGCCTACTTATTCGTTTAATTAGCATTTACCGCAGGGCACACTTGCATTACTCTTCAAATGTGACCTACAAAATTACCTTTAACAATAATTTAAGACCAATTACACAACGAGTTGTTAATTTTATTAAACGTTTTACAATTTTGATACAGTATCGGCCGAGCGTTCAGTTACGCAATATCTTACGTACTTTCACAAGAATTTTTAAAAAACGTAGTGGAAAGAAGCAAAAAGTGGAAGTTTCAAACTCGAACTGTTTTTTATGGAATTCTATTTCAATGCACCGGTTGCAGGAGATTTTTATTATTTTCACCTCCATTGTGAAAGAAATTTTCTCATATTTATACTGGAGTAACGCGTTTATTGCCGTTTTCAGACTCGTAAATTTAAATTATAAATGTATTTCTCTAGTTGAAATAATTGAAGTGTGGGATACTCGCTTAAAAGACTTTAAATCTCTTTGTAAGTAAAGAGTTACATGAGCTTCGTTGTAGGTATTTAGTTGCTCTTTAATAAAGTCATTTATTATGTTAATTAAAGACTGGTTCAAAAAGCACTCTTGTCCAAAAGTTGCTTTTGCTTAAAAGCGAAATCATTAATAAAAGTTGAGACTCAATACCGGATCACTTTCGGCATTTTTTATATTAATAAAATAATTTTGTGAAGACTACTATGTATATAAATTTTTTTTGATATTTAACACTTTTTTAAGATTTTTAATAAGTTATTTTAACAATTAAATAAGAAATATATTTTTTTCTATGTTATTAATTCCGTACAAAACCGTGATCTAGTACTGGTACCATTTTTTTAGATAAAATGAATACTCAATCAACTAGGATACAAATAAAACGTCAAAAACATAAAATGGCACACGATATTAATGACGTTTCTCACACGTCATTTTATGTCCAGAGGTTAAACTCATTATTCTGTTTTTCTGAATAATAAGACAATATATAAATTATATAAAATGTTGCTAGAATAGAAGAAAATCCCTAATATTTTTTAAATAATTCATTTTTTGTTATTTAAGAATCACCAAAATCGCGAGTTATTTTTCAATTTGCCTTTTTTTAATAAAGGTTGTTTTTTTACGTTGGCTGTTCGTGTATTTCGAAACAACTTCATTATTTGGCTTTGTTTATTTAAATTGTTTATCTTCATTTTACTTCCTCGTCGAAGATTAATGCTCTGGAATTCTTTATCTTGTCTGTACAAATGCAAGGCCAAAAACGTGATACGACTACGGTTTCTTTTATAAATTCCGCTCATTTTTCTAATTTTCAATTTTTCAAGAAGATTTTTGAACCCGCCACGTTATTGAAACGAAGAGGAATTGGTAATTAGCTCGGGTCAAAAACATATCCGGATTATCAGTCTGGCGTAAATCCGTTCGTTTGTAAATAAATTATTTATATACATATGCACACGTTTTTGAGAAATCTATGAACGTATTTTCGCTTTTCAAATAATTGGAATTTAAATATAATACACATAAATAAAAGGAAGCCGCTTATCGAACAATTAATTCGACATAATTAATATGTTTATTAAGATTTCATAAAAGGAAATGAGAGTGATAAAAAGTCAAAGTTCGGACAAAGAATTTTTTAATAACTTTTCTGCTATATTATAAACGCTGATAAAGAACATCCAAACATTAATTTCTCCAAATGCGATTTCGAAAAATTGTGTTTTTGTAATTAGTTCGTTTGGAGGTCTTACATTTTTAATTGATTTAATGCCCGTCTTGCTTTTATGGAAGTAGTAGATTTTTTAAAGTTATACTTCTTTTGGCGCTTTGAGAGCAAAATTTTAGCAGGCAATGGAAGCTATGGGCGCACAATTAATGAAAAATTGGCAGTATAAAGTCGGCCATATAATAAAGTAAATTAATTATTGTGAATCATGCTTAAAACCGAGTGCGCACATTCGAGCTCAAAGTGGCACATTCCGATCTCGGGAAAATGAAGCGCGCCGCTCCGCGTCGCGCTTCATTTGCCTCCTCGCTCGGAAATGTGCCACTTTTCGCTCGAATGCGCACATCCCCGTATTTATTGAATTTGTTGAAAGCCTCATTATGCGCTTTTTCAACAATTTGCACATTTGAGATGTTATTGATATGCTATTAGGAGTTAAAATTCAAATAGGTCGTCGGTTTTTAAAAATTAAATTTGCCAATGAGCACTTTGAGAGGCTAATGAGAGCCTAAATGGGATGAATCCCTAAAGAAACAATAGAAACGTAAAAACTTTCGACTCGGGATGAACATGAAAACAATTCCGGATATTTTATAAATACATATAATCAACAACATATAAAAATAAGGGCGATTCTACAAAAGTTGGGCAACTTGATGTCATCATTCATTAGAGAAAGAATTTTAACATTTTTTGCAAATATTTCATTACATTCCAAAAAACCAATGATCCTTTTGCCTGCTCACCCAATTTGGATGTATTTTTTTAAAGGCGAGTTTGTAAAATAATACTTTAAATGTTCAAAACGTCAGTACCTTGGTGTGTCACAACGCTCGAATTCCATAATTGAGTGATTGTATGTTAAAATATATTCAATTAATTGTAAATTTTACTATTCTACTATAAATTATGAAGTATTGACTAATTAATTTACCATATTTTATCATAAAATCGAATACAGTAATTTAAAAAAAAATGATGAACTCTGTGTTCACTTTTATCCGTCAGTCCTGTGTCCAATTTTAAAATTTGCTATTGCCCCCAATTATAGAAATTCAAACGTTAAATCCTTATTCAGATTTTAATATTGGTAGTAAAGTTAGCTAAAAAAGCACTCCCTTTATACGGCAGGCTTTTTGAAAACAATAAAAACGGCGTTATTATCGTGTAAGCACGTGCAGTTCCAGACAAAATGTCAGTTCTATGGCGAGTAATTATTTCTTTACGTAGATATATTTCGTTGTGATTTATTTATGACAAAATGTGATTTGTTAAAATATATCATCCAATTAATGGAAAATCCGGTAGAAATTTTACTTTGAATTATAATCTTAAAATTGTGTCTCATTCATCAGTTCCGTGTCGTCAGTTCCATGTCCAAAATTTTGACAGAAGACTGACGTATTACCATGGTACTGATATATAGTACATACATTCATCCATTAATTTTAACACTTTCTAATATAATTAATAATTCTTTCTAATATGATTTTATTCATAAAAATGTGTGCAATGTAAAATTTTAAGATAGTTGTATCAAAGTCGCAATAAATCTAGTATTTTTTAATAAATGATATATTTCATTTGTACCCTGGTAATCTCGTCAGTTCCCTGGCATTCAAATTTAGAAAAATCCAAATATCTCAAAAATTGTTTGAAAAAGTGACTGGCCCTGTTCGGAACAGTGTATTTATTAGATTACCTATATCTTTATAATAAAATACTAGAAAATTTTCACCTAAAACTATACAAACAAAATTAGGTCAAAAGTTGCCCAACTTTTATAGAATCACCCATATAATCAACAACATATAAAATAAATAAATAATTATAAACAAAACATTGTAGGCGTTTTTGAAAAATCTTGTACGCTTTTGGATGCAGCTCGATGTTTTTTTTTTAATTTAATCAAGAAAATCGAGTTTTTTGACAGAGAACAAGTGTTCTATGCAATTTCTTTCACGCAGCCATTTCGTCTACCACTTTTGAAAACCTAAAGTAGAATTATCGATGCCGTTAGCAACGCAAAAATGTATAGTATCCAGTGCTCTTCAAACAGAAAATTCTAGTCTTTTTCTATTGCCACTACAAAATACATTTAGGCCCTGCCTATCTATAGAAGCAAAAATTTTAAAATACCCGAATTAACAAGAGTGATCCGAACTACCGAAGTGGTGCTGTATTTCGAATAACCAACTTAACTCAAAAACCACTAATTTTTTGACCAGGGTTCCGTTTTAAACTTTTAATTCGGTGGGTAAAACGAATTTTCGCCGAAACCCAAAAATGAGGCGATGTTCTTTAACTCGAATTAACGATAATAAATTAATGAACCACTTAGTTAGAAATTTCGAAGTTAAGTTTAACTCTCGCGTCTATTGTATATAATTACTTATGTTCTAATTAATTAAAACTTACAGTTACACTTATTACTTTCAAATTCTCATTTTCTTGTTCAACATAACGTGTACTTATTGTACGATTAATTAAAGATATAGTGTTCGTTCATTGTAAATACAGTGAAAACTCGGTTATCCAGACTAATTAATGTTGTAGCTCATCCGGATAATCGAAAGTCCGGATGAATAAAAAAAAAACAATTTTACCTTGTTAGGTATTTATTTACAAAAAAAAACGAAACAAATAATTATTAATTATAAAATCAACAGTAAAAAATACCAAATAGAATCATAAAATGTTTAGGTAAAATTAAAAATAAATTGATCATTGTTAATCGTGGCAAAAATCGGAGTGTGCACATTCGAGCTCAAAGTGGCACATTCCGATCTCGGGAAAATGAAGCGCGCCGCTCCGCGTCGCGCTTCATTTGCCTCCCTCGCTCGGAAATGTGCCACTTTTCGCTCGAATGCGCACATCTTCGTGTTAATTGAATTCGACTATATTAATAACAAATCCTTCGAATCCAGATTTTCTATTCGGAAAATGTTTTCGTTTGAAAAGTGCACATGCTCCTTAATAATTGAATTTGCCTATCTTATTCTTCTCCCTTACAAATAATATTAATTAAATCAAAGTGAACTAAATGTACCACTTCTCGCTTTTCTTTTAATTAAAAATTACAGTAGGGTATTTTTACCAAAAACCACATTTCTAATTTAGTACTTTTAAGCTAGACTAGATGGGAGACTTCATCGTACATGAAAAAAAATATTTTAACTCTTTCCGAATTTTGACTCCTATTTCCCCATTTTTTTTAGCATATCCCACCCAAGTCATTCTAAAATTGTGATGCACCCCCTATGTAACATATAAATATTTTTTATATTTAAAAAATGAATTAATCCATAAATGAAGTGTAATTACAACAGTGTATACGGAATGCGCCTTAAACCTAATTTGTTTACAATTTTCAGAAAAATGAAAATTACCCAAAAATATTTGGAGACATTAATTTTGACATATAAACCTTCAAGAATGTGCAAAAGATGATATAAAAATCAACTAGTAAATTTTTAGTGGCCCACTTCAGAAAATTTGACTCATATACAATTTTAATTAATCAAAAACGCGAATTAGTAAACATTCGAAAGTACACCCGAAAATATTTTTATCAAGCTCGCTACAATTAGGCGTGCGGGAAGAGCGCCATGATAACTCATCAAAAGGAATAAAATATCTAACCTGTTTCAAACAAAAAATAGATCTAATTTATTCGATTTTTAATTTTTTGAATTGAAGAATAAAATAATAATATAGGCGAATCCAATAAGTACGAGGATGTGCGCATTCGAGCGAAAAGTGGCACATTTCCGAGCGAGGGAGGCAAATGAAGCGCGACGCGGAGCGGCGCGCTTCATTTTCCCGAGATCGGAATGTGCCACTTTGAGCTCGAATGTGCACGCTCGGTTTTAAGCACGATTACGAAGTGTCCCGTTTTAACAGGAAAAAACGAACGCGGTTGACAATCCGGATAATCGCGAATCCGTATAACTGAGGTCCGGATAATCGAGGTTTTACTGTAGTTCGTCGTTTTACATCCTTCTCATTTTCCAAGGTGAGAGGCTTAGCAGTACATAAAACGTAATTGTAACATGGACAATAATGATTTTAATAAATCCCGTACGATTTGATAATAAACTATCTTGTAATTTTACATGGATGTTAGTCGTTAGTCGACGTAAGCAAAACAAATCAACTGTATTGTGTGACTCACACAGAAACAGGTAGCGATAATCTAAAAGGCAGGTTACCTTAAACAGGTAGGTAAGCCCAACAGGTGTGTTCGAAGATATTGTTCCAATTAAACCCCAAACTCTTCAAAAACATCACAATTAGGCACTTCTCGACAAACGCTAAACAATTACTTTTGGGGAACCGCTATCGGTATTTCTTTCTTGACCTACATTGGTCGCAATTAAATCCATAACTTAATTAAATAACAACTCACCTTATGTTGTTATTTCAGAAAATAGCCTCCCGGTGCTGGTCCAACGGCCAATATGCACATCCACCCCCGCAATCAGTTTTAACAATCGCGTATAATATCACCGATTTAAATACACACAGTCCAACCGTACTTCATTAAACTAAATGGGTATTTATGCGTAATATCGTAAAATTCAACAGCCCCACATTCTCTTTTTGAAGACAACAAACAATATGACATCTACCTACAATTACGTCAATCTAACTACTGTATCGCCCACAGCTGACTACCCACACGTTTGCAGATAATTTCAGTGTAATAAAGAGCCACACTACCACCAACCGAATCGCAACGTAAAATAACGAAAATGTATTATTTAACCTAGCTCAATACACATGAAGTTAGCTAACATAGTCCTTCGAAGAGCTTTGACATTTTTATAATGGCAGATGAGGAACAACTTCCCCCCGGGTGGAAAAAACGGCTGAGCCGGTCCACAGGTTAGTTTTTTAGTTATTAATTAAAAATACCCTTCTGATATAACATTTACAACATATCCATAGGGGTATTTAAAAATGAGGGAATTTATAACCTCCATTTAGTTGTAGAGCTTGTTACGATTTAAAGCATGCTTTAAACACGGTTCATGTGCAAGGAAAATTGAAATAAATCTTATGAAATTATTAGGACAACATTATTACCTGAATATATACACGAAGGAGTCCCAGTGGGATGTGCCTGATAAGCCTGCTGAGCCTGTACCGTCCACTGGGCCTGATCAAGTCCAATGTTCGCATCTTCTCGTAAAACATAAGGATTCTCGAAGACCGTCGTCGTGGAGAGAAGAACATATCACTCGGTCCAAAGATGAGGCTCTAGAATTAGTAAAATGTAAGTGTTAATAGTTTAATAACTTGGTCACATTATTAATAACTAATTTAATTATTGTAGCCTATCGAGAACAAATAGTACAAGGAAAAAAGTCGTTTGCTGAATTAGCTCGAGATTATTCTGATTGTTCCTCTGCTAAGAGAGGAGGTGATCTTGGACCGTTCGGCAAAGGAGCCATGCAGAAACCATTTGAAGATGCCGCTTTTGCTTTGAAAGTGGGAGAATTAAGTGAGCCTGTGTTTACAGATTCTGGGGTTCACATTATATTACGTACAGTTTAATTGTTAATAAGTCTTTCAAATCTTCTAAGCATTTTTAGATTTTATAAAAAGCCTGATTACTTGATAGGTACTTACATTATAGCTGGTTCGTAATTGTATTTTAACTCTTAAATTATATTTCTATTTAATGCAAGTATTGTATACAAAATAATAGTTATTGTGCCAATTTTTGGAAACACTTAATTCTATGTTAATAATATGTTGTAATATTTATCACATTATGCTGTTTTTTCTTTGTATTAATATAAAAATAAATTAATTGAAGCACCATTTCTGGGTATGTAGTGACACTTGAAAAAGAAAACTTGAATAATAAGTTTGTTTAACTTTGAAATAAATATGTTGGCAACCATTCAGAGTTAACCTCTAATTTTTAATAAATAAAAACATTCGTTTTTAATACAGGTAATAATTATATATTCTTGTAATAAACGATTTTATTGTACTGCTGGCTTTTTAGTTTTAAAAACTATGTTAAAATTATGGACATCAGAATTTTTGGTCCGAAGGATAACCACACCACTAACATGTATAATATCAACGTTTTCAACACAAACCGAACCACAGGAACGTTTGCAGACCTTTAAAACACTGGAAAATAGTACTTTGAAACATACAGAAGATCACATTGCTCAATTCTATAAGCTATCTCCAAATGTTAAGAACCAACTATTTTTATATGGTGGATTACCTAAATCTTACGAAATTCAATTGAAAACATTCAATGAATCGTGTCTCATGATTCGTCAACCATCAGTTGATGTAATTAATTGCCTAAAAGCGATAGATTATTCAAAGCCAGTCATTCGGTTTGTAATGTATGGTAAAAAAGGAACTGGGAAGACATTATCATTAGCACATTTAATTCATTATGCATTTGAATCTGGATTCTTAATTGTACACGTCCCTTGGGTAGGAAATTGGATGAGGCGATGCAAAGAATCGAGCAATTCGGAAGTAAAGGAAGGCTACATAGATATAAATTTGGATGCAGCCGCTTGGTTGGTTCATTTTAAACATCAAAATTCACATTTACTCACGAAACCTGAATTTAAAACAACACAGGAATACGTTTGGAGTAAACGTGAAAGTACTCCAAAAGATTCGCCCTTATTAGAATTAATAGATCATGGTATTAATAGAATTAAATACGCGTCGCAAACCATTATTAAATTAGCTGAAGAAATTAAAAAATTGTCTGTAGATGACAAATGCAAAACTTTTGTTGCTGTGGACGGTTTTAACGCTTTTTTCTATCCGCAAACGAGAATTTTAACAGAAAAAAAGCAAATAGTACATCCTCATCATGTAACCTTAACAGAAGCATTTTTAAATTTAACAAAATTTGATTGGAATAACGGTGTAGCTGTAGTTACTATTGATGAAATAGCAATTGCTGAAAAGGACCAGATATCGCATTTGCCTAGGTGAGTAATAATTGCAAAAACAATATTTATGGTATTATAAGATTTACATTTTAGGCATTTATTAGGAAAGGATGGTTTTGAACACTTGGATCCTTTTGTACCAATTTTAGTTCAAACATATACACCAAAGGAATTTCTAAGTTGTATGGATTACTTCAGAGAAAGGAAATGGGTACAACCCTTACCGGGAATGGATGATGAATTAACTTTTCTAAGTGCATCAAATCCTTACCGATTAATGCAATTATGTAATTCTTTATAAAAACACATTACTATAAATATAAAAAGTGTTTTATTTAAGTAAAATAAATAATACTAAAATTCACAGTCTTTAAACTTAATAATAGATATTAATAACAAAAATTAAAATTAATCTACTTCTTCTACGGTAGGACCATTGGTATTAAACCGTCCAGCTTGTTGCCCACAGCTTCCTGGGTTATTGAATTCTCCCCCTGGGGATGCTCCATGCAACTTTGTCATGATTGGAGTACAAATTGAAGTTAATTGTTTTTGATGTTCTTCATACTCTTCCTTTTCGGCTTGTAAGTTATTATCAAGCCATTTTAAGCAATCACTACAAGCATTCTCTAATGTATTTTTATCTTCAACACTTAATTTGTCTCCAACATCGGTAATGCTTTGTTTTATGTTAAAAACGTAGCCTTCCAATTGGTTCCGTGCCGAAATTCGTCCTTTTTGTCTCTCATCTTCTTCTTTGTACTTCTCAGCATCTGCAACCATTCTGTCGATATCCTTTTGTGACAATCGACCCCTATCGTTTTTAATGGTAATGTTTTTAGAATTCCCAGAGCTCGTGTCTTTGGCGGAGACATTTAAAATGCCATTTGCATCCAAATCGAATGTTACTTCAATCTTTGGTACTCCCCTGGGCGCTGGAGGAATTCCAGTTAAATCGAAATTGCCCAACAAGTTATTATCTTTAGTCATGACACGTTCGCCTTCGAAGACTTGAATTGTAACAGCTGGTTGATTGTCTGAATAAGTGGTAAATGTTTGGGTTTGTTTGCAAGGAATGCGAGCGTTTCTTTCGACGATTTTAGTCATAACACCTCCAGCAGTTTCGATGCCCAAAGATAAAGGAGTGACGTCTACGAGAAGAACGTCCTGGATCTTTTCGCTCGTATCTCCGCTTAAAACAGCCGCTTGGACGGCTGCACCATAGGCCACAGCTTCATCTGGGTTGATCGATAAGTTCAGAGGTTTCCCACAGAAGTAGTTCTGAAGTAAAGATTGTATCTTGGGAATGCGAGTGGATCCTCCGACTAGCACAACGTCGTGAATCGATCCTTTGTCCATTTTCGCATCAGCCAAAGCCTTCTCGACTGGTGCCAAAGTGCTTCTGAACAAGTCTGAACATAATTCTTCAAATCTTGCTCTTGTGATCTTTGTGTAGAAATCGATACCATCGAAGAGAGCATCGACTTCGATAGAAGCCTCTGTACCAGATGATAAAGTGCGCTTGGCTCTTTCGGCTGCTGTTCGTAAACGTCTCAAAGCTCGAGGATTTGTGCAGATGTCTTTTTTGTATTTACGTTTGAATTCTTCGACCAAGTGATTGACTAATCTGTTGTCGAAGTCTCTCCTCCCAAGTGAGTATCTCCAGCTGTTGATCTCACTTCGAACAACGAACCTTCGTCGATTGTAAGAATGGAAACGTCGAAAGTGCCACCGCCCAAATCGAAGATGAGCACGTTTCGTTCGCCTTTGAGATTTTTATCCAAACCATAAGCAAGGGCTGCGGCTGTTGGCTCGTTAATTATCCTCAAAACGTTGAGACCAGCAATAATTCCAGCATCTTTGGTGGCTTGTCTTTGGGAATCGTTAAAATAAGCAGGAACGGTGACGACCGCGTCCTTAACAACTGTGCCAAGATATGCTTCTGCAGTTTCTTTCATTTTGGTGAGCACCATCGAGCTTATTTCTTCCGGGGAAAATCGCTTAACTTCCCCTTTGTAGGTAACTTGAACTTTTGGTTTTTGTCCATCGTTGATTACTTTGAACGGCCAATGTTTCATGTCTTCTTGTATCTTGGGATCGTCGAACTTGCGGCCGATTAGTCGTTTGGCATCGAAGATGGTGT
The DNA here is from genome assembly GCA_036325965.1 of Sinopyrophorus schimmeli. Taxonomy (NCBI): domain Eukaryota; kingdom Metazoa; phylum Arthropoda; class Insecta; order Coleoptera; family Elateridae; genus Sinopyrophorus; species Sinopyrophorus schimmeli. The sequence goes on from JARFIZ010000186.1 coordinate 556,554, forward strand.
TGTGAGGATTCATGGCGACTTGGTTTTTTGCGGCATCCCCTATGAGTCGCTCGGAGTCGGAAAAAGCGACGTAGCTAGGGGTGGTGCGATTGCCTTGGTCGTTGGCGATGATCTCCACTTTGCCATTTTGCCACACGCCTACGCAAGAATAGGTCGTGCCCAAGTCGATACCAATTGCTGGTGCTTTAACCATTTTGCTTCTTTTGTCACTTGAGAATACACTTATAACACTTTCACAAATGTTCAACACTTTTGTAACTTTGTATATGCTCGGAGTTGGGTTGTTTTGTTCACAACTGCTAACTTTGAAATGAGTTGCGTTCCCGCTCGTGCGATGGGTTTATATACTCCACGAGCGTGTTCGAGAATTTTCTCGAAGCTCTAGATCAATGAATGGATCGCGTCAGAATTTAAACGAAAATTCTAGAACGCCAACGAAGGTCAATGGTAGAACTTTGAACGCACCTACATTTTAGTATTGTTTGTAAAGTGAAATGTAATAATTTATAAGAGAGATATATAAATTGGTATTAATAAATGGATTTTTTTCTGTTATAGAATAATATTAAACCTCGAATGGTTTTTTAAAAAGTCGTTTGCCAAAAAAAAAAAATTAAAACAAATTACTTTATTCCCAAAATCCTAATTCAAAATTTTAGTTTCTTACGTATAAAAAATTTGGCAATTCAAAAGATTAGCGTTTAGATATAAAAAAAAATTAACATAATTTCTGAGATTTTTTTCAAATTCATAATTGCTGTTATCATTAATGATACGACTATGAAATGGTACAAAAATAAAAATAGGTTTTTAATAAAAAAATTTGAAAGAACAATTTGTCAATAAATCAAAGAAATCGAAAACAATAGACTTGTTAGAATTTAGGTACATTAGGGTGGCGCAAAAAAACCGATTATTTTTTTTTTTGAGTTTCGAGTGAAAAAATGTTAGTTTTTGATGTTTTAAGAGTCACCTCCAAAGGACAGCTCAAAAAAAATTTTTAAGAGGTCACTCAAAATTTTTTAAAATTTCAAAATCCATCAAAAATCAAATTTTTTTTTCTTGTTACAGTATAATTTTATAAACAAACAAAAAATAAGTTTCTGAAAGTTTCAATTTAAAATTTTAGTTTTAAAAGGTCGCTTAGGTTTTTTATTTATTTATTAAAATTTCATACATTTTTTTTTCTATTATTTAGTAAAATAAACAACAAAAATTCACCACAATATGAACTAAAAATGAAACATATGATAAAAAACAATTATTTTAACAATATTTAAATAAACTTTGTTGTTAATTGTAATAACAATTCTTAAATTTTGAAGGTTTTAACTTTATTTAGACTAATATTATTTATTGTTTTGTTAAATTTGCTTTATTAGCATTGGGACATAATCCAAAGTGATGTACTAATAAATAAAAAAAATTCTGAGCGACATTTTAAAACTCAAATTTTAAATTGAAACTTTCATAAGCTTATTTTGTGTTTATCTATAAAATTATACTGTAACGAGAAAAAAATTTAAAAAAAATTCAATTTTTGAGTTTTTTTAATTTTAAAAAATTTTGAGCGACCTCTTAAATTTTTTTTTTTTAAGCTGTCCTTTGGATGTAGCTCTTAAACATCAAAAACTAACATTTTTTCACTCAAGATTCAAAAAAAAAATTAAATGTTTGCTATTGAAATTAAAATAAGTAATCCAAATTCTTGAATTAAACATTTTAATTAAAGCTAAAATTCAACTTCAAGTTCAAGTTCAAACAATAGAAATAAAATCGTTCAAATGATTCAATAATTTGAAATTAATTAAAAACAATAAACTTAAATTAGCCCAAACCCAAAAAATTAGTCCAAACATTAACAAAACTTTTATTATTATTAGTTTTTTTCTTTTAAATTAATAAAACTAATAACCCTTCCTAAATCGTAAAATTAAATTTTTGTTAAAATGTATCATGTATTCCGTTAAATTAGATAAATTCCAAAAAAAGTTATTTTCCTTCTTTAAATCAATTTTCTAAAAGTGTAATAAACCTTTAAAAACAATTATCCATTTACAGAAACGCAGCTGTTTATTAATAATACTCGTTCAAGGTAAATAAACTAGACTTTGTAGAAAATTCTAGAAAATTCATTCATACTTTCCACTTATATTTAGAGTATCGACCGAGAGTGTTCTCGAACATTCTCGGCGTCTACTTCGCCGAGTATAAAAGGGGACCCAACTGGCGGGCTTGTCAGTTCATTTGAATCAACAAGCGAGATAGAATCGAAGCGAAAGCGCAAGCTACAAATTCTACTATCTTTACAAAAACTACTAAAACAAATACATATAAGAGAGAGTGTTAATAAATACATCGAGACAAAAATGAATAAAATTCCAGCAATTGGTATCGACTTGGGCACAACCTACTCTTGTGTAGGTGTGTGGCAAAATGGCAAAGTGGAGATCATCGCCAACGACCAAGGAAACCGCACCACCCCCAGTTACGTCGCGTTTTCCGACACAGAACGACTTATTGGAGATGCCGCCAAGAACCAAGTGGCCATGAACCCGAATAACACCGTCTTCGACGCCAAACGGCTCATCGGTCGAAAATTCGACGATTCAAAGATCCAACAAGACATGAAGCATTGGCCTTTTCGAGTAATCAGCGATGGTGGCAAACCCAAGGTGCAAGTCGAGTACAAAGGTGAAACAAAGACCTTCGCACCCGAAGAAATAAGTTCCATGGTGCTCACCAAAATGAGAGAAACTGCCGAAGCTTATTTGGGCGGTAAAGTCAAAAATGCGGTCATCACGGTTCCTGCTTATTTCAACGACTCGCAACGCCAAGCCACTAAAGACGCTGGGGCAATAGCTGGGTTAAATGTTCTTAGAATAATTAATGAACCAACAGCGGCAGCTTTGGCTTATGGTCTCGATAAGAACCTGAAAGGGGAGCGAAACGTGCTCATCTTCGATTTGGGTGGAGGTACCTTCGATGTTTCCATCCTGACCATCGATGAAGGTTCTTTGTTCGAAGTCAAAGCCACTGCAGGTGACACCCATTTGGGAGGAGAAGATTTCGATAACAGATTAGTCAATCATTTCGTAGAAGAATTCAAACGTAAATACAAAAAGAATATTTCCGCCAATGCAAGAGCTCTCCGAAGGTTAAGAACGGCTGCTGAAAGAGCTAAACGAACCTTGTCCTCTGGGACAGAAGCCACAATCGAAATCGACGCACTCTTCGACGGCATCGACTTCTACACCAAAATCAGTAGAGCCCGTTTTGAAGAGTTGTGTTCCGATTTGTTCAGAGGCACACTTCAACCCGTCGAAAAAGCACTTGCCGATGCGAAAATGGACAAAGGGTCGATCCATGACGTCGTGTTGGTTGGTGGATCAACCCGCATACCAAAAATACAAGTCCCTCTTGCAAAATTTCTTCTGTGGCAAGCCCTTGAACTTGTCCATCAACCCAGATGAAGCTGTCGCCTATGGTGCGGCCGTTCAAGCCGCTATTTTAACCGGGGACACCAGTGAGAAAATCCAGGATCTTCTCCTCGTCGATGTCGCTCCTCTGTCTTTGGGCATCGAAACTGCTGGTGGAGTGATGGCGAAAATTATCGAAAGAAACTCTCGTATACCGTGCAAACAAGCCCAAACCTTCACCACCTACGCGGACAATCAACCCGCTGTTACAATTCAAGTCTTCGAGGGCGAACGGGCCATGACCAAAGATAACAACTTACTGGGCAACTTTGATTTAACTGGAATTCCTCCAGCGCCCAGAGGGGTACCGAAGATTGAAGTAACCTTCGATATGGATGCTAATGGTATTCTAACCGTATCAGCTAAAGACACCAGTTCTGGTAACTCGAGAAACATTACCATCAAGAACGACAAAGGCAGATTATCTCAAAGAGACATCGATCAGATGGTGGCCGATGGTGAAAAGTACAAGGAAGAAGATGAAAAGCAAAGGCAAAGGGTGTCGGCCAGAAATCACCTAGAAGCGTACGTTTTCAATCTGAAGCAGACCGTACAAGACGTTGGCGATAAGTTGGATGCTCAAGATAAAGGAACTGTTGAAAATGCCTGTTCTGATTGTCTCAGATGGTTAGATGCCAATTTATTAGCAGACAAAGAAGAATATGAACACCAAGAAAAACAACTTTCGGCAACCTGCAGCCCGATTATGTCGAAATTATATGGCAATGGTAATGGGGCCGCTGGACAAGCCAACTTTGGAGGAATGCCTGGAAGTTGTGGACAGCAAGCGGGAAGATCGAATTCAATCAAGGTCCCACGATAGAAGAAGTAGATTAAATTTATTAGATTTTATAATTAAACCGACTGATTTAGCTAAATAATGTGATCATTTCTGTTGACATTTAATTTTTAGTTTGTAAGTTTATTTATTTTGTTTATAAAATAAATTATTTTTTTATTAAATATGCGTTTTATTCAAGCATCTTCAAATGTAAGAAAAACATGAAGTATTTTCAAGAAATTAAGAGTAATTTTGTTTTAAAAGAAGTCGAACGTTAATTAATATTGAAAACATTTTCAGAACAATTCTGACATCTAATGGTTAATTTATGAAATAAACATTTAAAAGGAATATTAAAAAATGGATGACTTCCTAGAATTGGAATTCCTGCTAAGAGATGGCTCGACTTGTTTTAAAATTACTTCAAGAAGTTTTATATTTGCAAAACGTTTAAAAATTCTAATTAAATAAATAAATAGTATTTACAATTATCAATGTTTGGTAAACAAATAAATAAGTTTAATAATAATTAAATCAATATTGTGTTTGTGGTAAAATTTTCCGCGTCTTACATTTTAATTTAAATTCACTTTTCAAAATAATAATAATTTTTTTTTCTAAATCTATTAATTTTTAACTTTAGATTTTGTATTTACATTTTAATCTGTTGTATATTTATAATTACTTTAAAGTTTCTTTATTGTAAATAAAAAATAGTGGCATTAGTAGAAAGGGCACAGAAATTGTCACTATTCGTGACTAAAACAATTAGTAAATGGTTGTCAGTAGTAGAAATTCACAAATAGACAATGATAATACATAATAAAATAATTGTAACCTTTAGAATGTATTTGTTGACGAAAATACCGTTCGCTGGAAAAATACATATCACATATGCGGTACAGGTAAGTCAAATTAGTCAATAAATTATAGAATATTTCATTTGCCGCTTGTTTACAGTTCACGATAGTTTAAATAAGTTACGATTTAAAAATCAGTTTGTCCTTCTGGGACGTATTTGTTTATTCTTAGGACGATTGTAATCGAGAATCGTTAGAAAACGAGCAAAAGAAAGAAATTACATTTCAAAAATGCAGAGTTTTGAATTTGATTAGTTTTTCGCAAATGGGACATGTAGATTAAAGAAAGATGTATGACTGATTTAAAAAAAAATATTAATTTTTCTCATATGACCAAAAAAAATCTGTGTTTTTTTGAAAAAGCGATAATGGTTTTGTTTACTGTTCTTTTTTGTGTCTTTTATTTATTAATGAAGAGATGTTTCTTGGCTGAACTCCAATTTTTAGATTTTTGAAGTTATACTTCTTTTGGGGGTTGAGAGTGAAATTTTAGTATGCAACGGAAGTTGCGCGCGCAAAATTACAGACAATTATGTTTCAAGCTATTTATAAGATTGTACATTAAGTTTGGTTAATTAGTTGCAATGGACAAAAATACTAAAATACGTTTGGAGAAAATAATTAAATACCTACATTACTAGGAAATATGTGATTTTTCTTTTTGCATAAAGCTCTATAAACCATAACAAAAAAAAATAAATAAAACGTTGTCCGTGAGTTTGAAAAAAAATTAGCTGATTAAGAAACTATTTTTAATTATAATAGAGTAATTTTCCATTTGATTTTCAATTTCAATTTGTAATTGTCATTAAAGGAAAATAATGAGTATGCATGTATGTATGTACGTACAAATAGTTGATCTACCTTACAGATAAGAATTAAAAATTAATTCTAATTTTACTAAATGATGGATAACATTTATGTTTAGTTTAATGATGTATTTGTTCTGAAAAACTTGTAAAAAAACTACCTAACTAAAACGAATGGCGGTGTCCTTTTAACCCGCATTAGCACTTATCTCGAGGGCTTCCACATCATATATTTGATTTTAGGGAGAAAACAAATATCTGTCCGCCTAAATTGGAAATTTATTTTGGACTTTAATTATAGCGGGTCGCACAATACTTTATATGAAAACTTTTTTTTAAAAATTATTACACTTTTATTTAACCTTTTGTGTACTAGGTGGGGTATATCCAACGTCAAACAATTTTTTTTGTTAAAACGGGACGTTTAGTAATCGAGCTTAAAACCGAGTGTGCACATTCGAGCTCAAAGTGGCACATTCCGATCTCGGGAAAATGAAGCGCGCCGCTCCGCGTCGCGCTTCATTTGCCTCCCTCGCTCGGAAATGTGCCACTTTTCGCTCGAATGCGCACAGCCTCGTGTTTATTATATTAGTCTAATTTGTCGTGCGCTCCTTCAAATCAAATATTTTAATTTATTTTAGTAAATATCGATTTTATGTTCGAAAAACGTATTTACCATAGCAATGAGTGGAAGGGAGCGAGAAGATACGATAATCTTGTCGGTGCAAGCGAGAGGAAACGATTAAAATTATTCAATTAATTTTTGTGTAATTTATTGGTTTAAATTATTGTGAATTACGCTTAAAACCGAGTGTGCACATTCGAGCTCAAAGTGGCACATTCCGATCTCGGGAAAATGAAGCGCGCCGCTCCGCGTCGCGCTTCATTTGCCTCCCTCGCTCGGAAATGTGCCACTTTTCGCTCGAATGCGCACATCCTCGTGTTTATTATTTTAAATTAATTTATAGTGCGCTCCTTCAAATCAAAAATTTTAATTTAGTTCAGTAAATATCGATTTTATGTTCGAAAAACATATTTTTACCATAGCAATGAGTGGAAGGGAGCGCGAAGATACCATAATCTTGTCGGTGCAAGCGAGAGGAAACGATTAAAATTATTTAATTAATTTTTTGTGTAATTTATTGGTTTAAATTATTGTGAATTACGCTTAAAACCGAGTGTGCACATTCGAGCTCAAAGTGGCACATTCCGATCTCGGGAAAATGAAGCGCGCCGCTCCGCGTCGCGCTTCATTTGCCTCCCTCGCTCGGAAATGTGCCACTTTTCGCTCGAATGCGCACATCCTCGTGTTTATTATTTTAGATTAATTTATCGTGCGCTCCTTCAAATCAAAAATTTTAATTTAGTTCAGTAAATATCGATTTTATGTTCGAAAAACATATTTTTACCATAGCAATGAGTGGAAGAGAGCGAGAAGATACGATAATCTTGTCGGTGCAAGCGAGAAGGAACGATTAAAATTATTCAATTAATTCTTCGTGTAATTTATCGCTCTAAATTATTGCGAATCATTAAGAAATTGGCGTGAAATTAATTTGTATTTTAATAAAGAGGCAAGAATTAAATACATGTTAGCTTTTCTTAATATTCGGTATCGTAATTGACACGCGTCATTGGAATTTAGTATTCAAGAAAAGGCTCAATAGTTTATAAGTTGAAGAAAAAATTAAGTTTTTGTATTTTTAATAATAAAAGACATAAATAAATATGTGTTTTACTTAAACCTACACAGTCAAAAATTTGCGGAGTGAATGCGGAGTGGATGACTTTTAATTAGTTTAATCCCGCTCGGAGTGAAATTCACTCCAAACATTATTTTATATGAACAATTCAAAAAATTCACTCTGAATAAATTTTAGATATAAGGACCGTGCATAATACATTTGATTATTACAAAAATTGTTGTTATTATTATTAATATTATTATTATTATTAATAATAATATCATTATTATTTAGATTTATAATAATATAAATAAAAAAACAGAAAATGGCGTTCGGAAGTACTAATGGTGCTTTCATTTTTTTAAATTATTTTTGTAAAAATATCTTTGGACGCCATCTATCAGGTAATTTTTTGATTAAATTGTTATATTATTATATTGTTCTGAATATATAATTTATTGACTTATTTACATATTATTTATTTATTACTTTCGTTAACCTTAACTACAGTCATGCAAATAATTTTATAATTATATTGTAAAGATTTAGAAGAAGATTTAGGTTATATGTTAAATTTAATCTATTGTGTTTAATGAATTATAATAATTTCTGTAAGTTAAATCGATATTCACTCCGAACATCTATATTCACTCCGAAATTGATGAGAAATCACTCCGCAATTAATCCGCTAAAAAAAACTCCAAGTTAACTCCGAGCGAGGAGTGATTTTTGTTTTCACTCCGAAACTCCGAGTGCTGGGAGTGAAAATTCACTCGGGATTCACTCCCGATTTTTTACAGTGTATTAATTATTGGTTATTAAAATATATTTCTTCTCATGTAACTGTCATAAAGTACAATTTTGTGGATTTTATTTCATTTTATTTTCGGGGTATGGCAAATCCCACCTAGTATGGCATGTGACATTTAGTCACCTGGTATGCGAAAGGTTAAAAGCATAAAACAAAATTTGTTAAAAATAAGGCAAAATAAGGCGATCGAAAAATATAAAACCCCGAATCGCATATTTCTCTACACATCTATTGTAACAGCATGTATCAACATAAAAAAATGCTATTCGCCTAAAATAGTGGTTTCTAAACTTTATGTTACTGCGCCTCTCTAAAAAAATCTATTCTTGATACCTCCCCATTGTACGCCTCTTCCTTGATTTATACTGTGAATAGGAGATCCGGCGTAAACCGTGTAAAACGAAACCAAAGCAAAAATCCCAAGTCGAAATTTAGCGTCTAAATTAGAGCCCGAAAGTATTCATTTCTATGTCTCATTGGTAAATTTTATGTTCAAAAATCAAGGCTTTATTTGAATTTTAACTCCAAAATAGCACCTCAAAAGCAGTGGTGGATTTAACTGCAATAGCGCCCTAGGCTTACTATGACACGTGGGTCAACTGCGCGCCGCGTCAAAAAAAATTTCAGATAAACATAATGTATGGGTCAATTGTGCACAAGCACCTTTTTGGGTATAGGACAATTGTGGGCAAATTGAAATAATCTGACGCAAGAAGAGATTTCGAATAAACTGGACTTGTTTTCATAGTGCCAAATACGTAATCTTTGATGTACAAAAAATGAAATAAAAATATTTATGCTTTGGGTATTTGTAAGGAGCAAATTAAAAATAGTTATGGTACAATTTTTGTAAAACTTAATTAAATTAACCACCGCGCGCGATAGTCCTATTGCCTCTTAGGACTAGGCACCATAAATGGAGGGTAAAATCGTCCGCGGCGCGCAATGGACCAACGCCCCCATTATGATATTGTTAAAAATCGAGGCGTTAAATTTCGACTAGGGAAAATACCCATAAAAAACCAACTCCCCAAATTAAAAATTTTATTGACTTTTTTTGCTGATTTTTGTTTATTCTACTGACGCAATTTATAAAAAAAAATTACACTCTTTTGACCAAATAGAAACATAATGCATTTCAAAAAATTTCTCAGATTGTTATTATCGCTGCATTTTCGAGCCATTATAATTTTATAAAATAAGTGCCCCCAATCAACAAAATTGCTTTCAATCAAACATTATAAAAAATTACCGCGTCCCCCTTCTGTTCTGTAATTTGATAATTTGAGCCAAACTAAAGCAGAAGCCCTTCACGACACGACACAATAAAACGTTTGATTATAAACAGAATCATTAAAGTCGACAAAGACCAAAATAATAAAATTGTGGAAAACGATCATTATGTAACCGACAAACTAGTAAACAAATTACTTCAAACAATAACGAGAAAAAAAAACTAGTAAAAAGACAATTTTGCAGAAACTTTTACATAAGGGCGTAAAGTTCACGCCCGAAGGATACGAACATTAATTTCCCTAATTGCAGTAGTACGATAGGAAAATGTTAATTATTGCATTTTATTATGTTTAATAGATGTTTGTAATGTGTATCATAAAAGCAGCGCATGTGCTCGCGAGGGTGGGGAAACGAGACATAAAACAGACCGAGATCAAAATTTGCCGACAGTTTCTTTTGACCATCTTTTACTACTTGTTCTTTTTTTGTACCAAATTTTCGTACTGATTGTTGTCGATCGTTTTCGATACAGGTGAGTTTTTTTTACTTTACAAAATTAGTCTAATTATTTGTTTAATTTAAAAAAAAACAACATGCATTATTTATAAACCTGTGACAACTTTCGTTTCTAGGAAATGGAAAGTTAAATTCTTTCTCCGATTTTATTTTAACAATTTTAGGGTGCAGTTAACACACACATTAAATTGGCCTTGCACTTTTTGATATTGGTTTTTCCCCCCCGGTCAAAAACGAAGGACGTGGAACAAAGAAATTCTTCCTGCTAAAAGTGCCCAGTCACAAGAGCCTTATTTTTCCGAGTTGTAATAAAAGAATAAATTATTTTTTGTATTTTGTTAACGATAAACAATAAAAACGAAGTGACAAAGCTTCCTTATATTTTGATAATAGAAAATCCTGGTCAGGACAAACCCAAATAAATGTCATATCAAACTCTGCAAATATTTGTTCGAGATTAACGCTCCACGTTCGTAAATTATAATCAATTCTATTTAATTATTGGGCGTAAAATATATCAAAAAAACATTGTAGGGAGATTTGTTGTGATGTTGTGCGGCTCGTCCTACATCCACTTAGACTTTGATCCAAACAAAACATTCCAAAAATATTGCGATCAGCTGATCGTTAAATGTTCGAGCATCCTGCCTGTGTGGTTTCACTATTATTTTCCGCGTTTAATTTTTTGCAGGAAAAAAAGTTTGTTAATAAAGTTAATAATCATCGTGATTAAAATCCACGTGTCGATTTGTTTGTTTTCTTTCGCTTTTTAATTCCTTGAGTGATTTTTTCGTTGAGGACGTGTTTACGTGGACATTTCGTTCCTGGAATAAATTGTTGGCTTTGTTTATCCTCGTCCTCTTAATTGCTTGTAAACAAACGCATTTTCCACAAAGCCATCAAATTAATTTAGTTTTTATCCGGATTGACACTTTTAGAGGGCACCTTTAATTTATTACGGGGGCCGTGTACCCCCAAACTATACATCGGTTTTTAATTGTTTTGAAATTGGTGAGAATTTTGGATTTTAAATTATTTTTGGAGATTTGTAATATGCAATTTAATCGAGTGTAAAACTGGAGTTACTTAACTTTAGTCGAAGGTAAAAAGTTAGAAAAATAGGAGAAGCAGTATTGTCATTTGGTCAATGATTTCGATCATAAATTTTTAGAGCCCCATTTTCGAATGAGGCTCTAAAATTTTTTTTTCCGTACAATATAGAAACATGAAAAAAAGGTGACTTCTGACAAAAAAATATAAATATATAATTATATATGTGTATACAGGGTGTCCTACGAATAAGTACCGAAACTTATCCAACTTATAAATTTGGCCATTCTATATTTTTTTTTAAGGGAGATATAATGCATTACAGCCCGTGTTCTTTTTTCTAAGTTTAACAAATTTGGAATTTTTTTTAATGCCGTTCTGGTTAATTATATTAAACATTTTTTTTACACTTTATTGTTTATAGTCTCGAGACTCTGCAAAATAAATTTGGCGATTCTATATTTTTTTTTAAGGGAGATATAATGCATTACAGCCCCGTGTTCTTTTTTCTAAGTTTAACAAATTTGGAATTTTTTTTAATACCGTTCTGGTTAATTATATTAAACAATTTTTTACACGTTATTGTTTATAGTCTCGAGACTCTGCAAAATAAATTTGGCCATTCTATATTTTTTTTTAAGGGAGATATAATGCATTACAGCCCCGTGTTCTATTTTCTACGTTTAACAAATTTGGAATTTTTTTTAATACCGTTCTGGTTAATTATATTAAACAATTTTTTACACGTTATTGTTTATAGTCTCGAGACTCTGCAAAATAAATTTGGCCATTCTATATTTTTTTAAGGAGATATAATGCATTACAGCCCCGTGTTCTTTTTCTACGTTTAACAAATTTGGAATTTTTTTTAATACCGTTCTGGTTAATTATATTAAACAATTTTTCTACACGTTATTGTTTATAGTCTCGAGACTCTGCAAAATAAATTTGGCCATTCTATATTTTTTTTTAAGGGAGATATAATGCATTACAGCCCCGTGTTCTTTTTTCTAAGTTTAACAAATTTGGAATTTTTTTTAATACCGTTCTGGTTAATTATATTAAACAATTTTTTTACACGTTATTGTTTATAGTCTCGAGACTCTGCAAAATAAATTTGGCCATTCTATATTTTTTTTAAGGGAGATATAATGCATTACAGCCCCGTGTGCTTTTTTCTAAGTTTAACAAATTTGGAATTTTTTTTAATACCGTTCTGGTTAATTATATTAAACAATTTTTTTACACGTTATTGTTTATAGTCTCGAGACTCTGCAAAATAAATTTGGCCATTCTATTTTTTTTAAGGGAGATATAATGCATTACAGCCCCGTGTTCTTTTTCTAAGTTTAACAAATTTGGAATTTTTTTTAATACCGTTCTGGTTAATTATATTAAACAATTTTTTACACGTTATTGTTTATAGTCTCGAGACTCTGCAAAATAAATTTGGCCATTCTATATTTTTTTTTAAGGGAGATATAATGCATTACAGCCCCGTGTTCTTTTTTCTACGTTTAACAAATTTGGAATTTTTTTTAATACCGTTTTGGTTAATTATATTAAACAATTTTTCTACACGTTATTGTTTATAGTCGCGAGACTCTGCAAAATAAATTTGGCGATTCTATATTTTTTTTTAAGGGAGATATAAATAAAATGCATTACATCCCTGTGTTTTTTGCTTCTATATTAAGTTTAACAAATTTGGAATATTGTTTAATACGTTTCTGGTTAATTATATAATATATAAATTATTTTTTTGAATTGAACCAAAATGATAAAATAACGGTTCGATGCACTGAAAAATTACTTTTTGAAAAACTAGAAGTTCCTAAGTGTACTTTTTTTTCATCACTATTTGTAGGTTTCGCCAAGAAGTTTTCCTGTTTATTGAATTTTTTTTTCCAATTCATTTGTTAAATGCATTGTAATTGTTAGCAATTAATAATAATCGTAATATCAAAGAAGTTCACTAAGCTTGTAATTATGTAATAATTATGTTGTTTAAAAGTATTGTCTTTGTGATTATTACATAATTAAAATAAAAACGAAAGGCTTTGTCGGCGAAATTTAACATTAAATATGTATTTTTGGAGGAAGCTCAAATAATTATGTTTTCTTTGTTTTTATAATTGTATTTTAATCACTAATATAAATGTCTATAAAAATTACATTGTAAAGAAAGAATGAGAAAATAAAGACGAGTATTTTTCAGTAATTTTACAAGAATTTTAAGTAATTTCTTATTGTCTTAGCTTGAGATTGACTTTTAATTACTTTTGACAAATGTCAGTAATTCAATTATCAATTAAACGTCTGCCCTTTAATTACATAAATTAAACAATAAATCATTGGTTGCTTTTGCTGACGCACATACTTATTTATGTCTTCGTTTTTGTTTTCTTCTTGGGGAGAAAGTAAACATAAACATAAACATAAATATAAAAAATTACCTTTATCGCTACGCACCGAATTGGAGCCCCGTTATATTTATAGAAATGCAAAAAATATTTCCTCTTTTATGTAACGAGCGTGCCAAAAGTTAAAGAAAAACAACTTTCACGTACGTGTGCGTTAAAAGGAAACGGATTATGCAATATTTTGGATCGCGTAAATATCAAAAATTCTTATTTCCTGACTACATTGTGGCAAAATGTTAAAGATCGATTTTTAAAATAGACCTTGCCCGTTTGCAATATAATTTTATGATTTTTTAATTGCATCAATTCCTGTTTTTTACTTGCATCGCGTTTTTCATGGATTTATGTAAATTATTAGTTTGTAATTTTTATGTGATTATTAAAAATTTACATAACGCAGCAGTTCTAAACTTGTTTTTATCAAAGTTAATTTTTATTACTACCGATTTAATTATTTATTCGAATGATGATCTATAGTACAAATCAGAGTCAATTTTAGTTTTGAAGTTGTACTTCTTTTGGCGCATTGAGAGTACAATTTTAGTAGGCAACGGAAGTTGCGCGCGAACATCTAACGAAAATTCGAAAGTACGAAGTTAGCCGCCTAAGAAAATTAATTAATTATTGCGAATTAATTTAGTTCGGCAAATATCGATTTTATGTTCGAAAAACGTATTTTTACCATAGCAATGAGTGGGAGCGAGCGAAAAGATACGCCAATCTTGTCAGTACGAGTGAGAGGAAGGATTAAAATTATTCAACTGATTTATTGGCCTAAATCACTGTGGATCGTGCTTAAAACCGAGTGCGCACATTCGAGCTCAAAGTGGCACATTCCGATCTCGGGAAAATGAAGCGCGCCGCTCCGCGTCGCGCTTCATTTGCTTCCCTCGCTCGGAAATGTGCCACTTTTCGCTCGAATGCGCACATTCTCGTATTTATTGAATTTGGTTACATTAATTCTTGGATTAAAAAAGAAAATAGCAAGGTTCTTGATTTCGCTTTTACACGGTTTACAAAAATGAAAATTCTAAAAATTAAAAGAACGAAAACTATTTTTTCGAGTTGCACGTTTTTCTCCAGAACCCATCTACCGTGTAAATTGGGGATAGGTGTACAATGGGAAGGCGGGAAAAGATTAAATTTTTTTTAAGAAAGGCGCAACAACATTTAGTTTGGAAACCATTCGTCTAACTACAGTACTGTGAATAAGTTTTTAGAAATGCTTCCCAGAACAATTAAATCAGCAAAATAGTACGTAAAGTGTGTTTACAGCATTAAATTTTATTTGTGCTATAGGGTTTAAGCACCGGTTTTGGACACTGTACCAGTTGTGGACATTTTCCACTTTATTTTGACAAATACTGTATATACAAACGCATGCAAAGCAACATAACACGTGGTTATATTTAATTTACTTGGGCCAAAGAAGTATAACTTCTAACGCGCATCGGTTTTTTATTAAATTACATCAAACCAAAGCACAAAAGTAAGAAATCTCGCCAAGAAAAACAACAGTATTTCGGGGGGGCTTTTATTAAATTCGGCAAGAACAACACACTGACCGAAGATCGAAAAGAGTAAACCTGTCTAAGTTGTTCTTCTTTAAGATATCCCGAGGGATAAAAGACGTACCCTAAATACATTGTGACGCAGTCAAACAACTCTTGGTCTCTTTGTGTATATAAACCCTTGAAAGATTAATACATTTTTGAATTGCCTAAGGGTTCTTTCAGCTTCGCTTAAATCTCCCCATTTATTATTGTTCACCCTTTTTTTAAATGTATCGAAGGCGTTTTTCTCGCTTGTCGTTAACAACACCTACTTTACTTTTTTTTCCTTTGAAAATATAAATCTGAAATAATTCGGGAAAACGCGGATTTTATGCAGTTTCACATTGTGCTGCCTGGTTGAGCAAAAAATTGAGTTTTATGTCGACGAAAAAGCTCGACTTGGAATTGGACGACGTAGAACTTGTGGAAAATTAGTCAAATGACCAAATTCGGATGTTTGAAAACTAAAATACTTTACAACTTCGAAGTTCATATGAGAATGTACGGTAGGGTGGTCGTTAAAAATTAAATTTCTTCCGACGCCCCAAAAAAACCTTCTTTTTAATGAAAAAATACGGGGGAATTTTTTTAACAAAAATAACACGTGCCTCAAGACAATATAAGTTCATTTTTTGATAAAATTCTAGTTTTTTGTAAGTATCTCTTAAAGTATACGGATTTGAGAAAAAGTTATAGGAGTGTTTTGTAGGAAATTCAATTCTCTACAAAAAAGGTGTTTTCTATTTTCTTTATTAAATTGATATTTATAGAGATATTGGCAATAATAAATTTGTTAAGAAAACATTAGATGTTACTAATCTAGTACGTAAGAAATGTAATATAAAAGAGAGGATCTGTAACTATAGTGAAAAAAATAACAGTAAAAAAAAAACACATATTTAGTCAAAAATATAAGAATCTTTGAGTGGTTTTCAAGTACTGAATTTAACAAGTTATATCATACAAATATAACACAATAAGTTCAAGAAACAAGGAAAGTACGAGAAGAATTCAGAACACATTTTGGCACTTCAAATTTAAACTAAAATAAAATGGTCCTTCGAAGCTTACAAAAACATACCCAAAATTCTTTAACTTCATATAGTCAACATTTTAAGACCCTCAAACGTCATTCTTTCTTAAATATACATATATAATTTCGTAAAACTATAATAAATTCTAGTTGTTACACATTTTTTTATACTTCAGAAAAAATGACGTTTGTAGGTCTTAAAATGTTGACTATATGGATTTAATGAATTTATTATTGAGAATATATCCATAAATATGAACTTCATGAAGAAAATGAAAAAGATCTTTTTTATAGAGAATTGAATTTCTTACAAAATTGTTCCTATAACTTTTTCTCAAATCTGTATACTTTAAGAGATACTTACAAAAAATTACGATTTTATTAAAAAATGAACTTATATTGTCTTGAGACACGTGTTATTTTTGATAAAAAAATTTAAAAAAAATTCCCCCGTATTTTTTCATTAAAAGGAAGGTTTTTTTGGGGCGTCGGAAGAAATTTAATTTTTAACGACCACCCTAATGTACGGTTGTTTATCGTTTACACAAATCAGACAAAGTTTTATATAAAAAAATATTGATTATTGTAAAGAGTGCAGTAAAGCTGAAGAATATATTAGACGAATATAATAAATACGAGGATGTGCGCATTCGAGCGAAAAGTGGCACATTGCCGAGCGAGGGAGGCAAATGAAGCGCGACGCGGAGCGGCGCGCTTCATTTTCCCGAGATCGGAATGTGCCACTTTGAGCTCGAATGTGCGCACTCGGTTTTAAGTACGATTCACAGTGATTTAGGCCAATAAATGAGTCGAAGAATTTTTATTCTTCCCTCTCACTCGTACTGACAAGATTGGCGTATCTTTTCACTCGCTCCCACTCATTGCTACGGTAAAAATACGTTTTTCGAATATAAAATGGATATTTAATGAACTAAATTAAAATTTTTGATTTAAAGAAGCAAATAATATATTAGACGAATGCGATAAATACGAGGATGTGCGCATTCGAGCGAAAAGTGGCACATTTCCGAGCGAGGGAGGCAAATGAAGCGCGACGCGGAGCGGCGCGCTTCATTTTCCCGAGATCGGAATGTGCCACTTTGAGCTCGAATGTGCGCACTCGGTTTTAAGCACGATCCACAGTGATTTAGGCCAATAAATCAGTTGAATAATTTTAATCCTTCCCTCTCACTCGTACAGACAAGATTAACGTATCTTTTCACTCGCTCCC
Organism: Sinopyrophorus schimmeli; assembly: GCA_036325965.1. Taxonomy (NCBI): domain Eukaryota; kingdom Metazoa; phylum Arthropoda; class Insecta; order Coleoptera; family Elateridae; genus Sinopyrophorus; species Sinopyrophorus schimmeli. The sequence continues at coordinate 574,021 of JARFIZ010000186.1, forward strand.
ACTCATTGCTATGGTAAAAACACATTTTTCGAACTAAATTAAAATTTTTGGTGTGAAGGAGCGAAGAATATATTAGACGAATGCGATAAATACGAGGATGTGCGCATCCGAGCGAAAAGTGGCACATTTCCGAGCGAGGGAGGCAAATGAAGCGCGACGCGGAGCGGCGCGCTTCATTTTCCCGAGATCGGAATGTGCCACTTTGAGCTCGAATGCGCACACTCGGTTTTAAGCACTATTCACAATATTTAATTTACATACTTAGACGGCTGTGCGCGCGCAACTTGCGTTGCTTGCCAAAATTTCACTCACCGCGCGCCAAAAGAAGTATAACGTCAAAAAGGTTAAACTATTTATTTTCGTCGATCGAAAGAGATAATTTTTACTCAACAATTTCGTCGCTTATCGCTTGCCGAAAATTGACGTGTACGTGTGTGTATATTTGCCAGTATTTTTCACGTGATTATCTGCTTGTTTTATCGGGAAAAAAAAAGTTGTCGAGAGGTTATCAAATGATTGCTTTTGCACGGATTCCATTTGCGTAGACAATTCCGCAATTTCGACTAAATTTATCTGTCGGAAAAATAATTGTTGTTTTTTTCCTTTTCTAATAATAAATTGCGAGGGGGAGCGTTGAACTAGGAAATACGTGGGGCCCCCGACCGATAAATCACAATAACAGAATTTAATTGAACTTTTAAGGGTTTCCACAAAAAAAAATAATTCAATTAATGTCGGCGGGCATTTCGTCGTCGAGCGTTTTACTTCCGACAGGAAACTTGCGAAAACGAATGGAATGCGGCGATTTGGATATTTGTTTGTTTTCGTTTTAATTTATTGAAAAAAAATGTAAGCCAACTAATTTTTTAACATGTAATCGTGATCGTTATTAGTCGTAAAACTAATAAAAAAGATATAAAAATGTCTCGGGTTCGACTTAAACTAGTTAAACAAATATTTTATTACTTTATTAAATTATTGTCGTTATTTAAACATTTGATAATTTATTTAAATTGAGCGACAAGTTCAATGGCTTCCATTATATAAATATTTTATTTAAAAATCGTTGAGGTGTACTTGTTCCTTTGATAATTTACGATGACAGCTTTAATTTGGTGTTAAATCGGCGTTACTTCATTATTTTTGGATTGCATCCCATTTTTCGTGAATTTAGTTGTTTTTTTTAATACTGTGATTTAGAGTTATCAACAACCTCTTCTTGTGGGTATTTATTTTTGATAAGGACTGAGAATTTGAATCGATTTCAGCGTCCTCTAGTGCTTGTTTTTAAACATAGGAAAACCTGTTGTACTTTGGTCCCTTCGTACCTAGGGCAACTTTATTTTTTTTAATATTTGCGGGCTTTCGTGAGCTATAATTTTCGATATTTCAAATGCCACATTGACAGGCCTTTGAATGAATTTTAGTAAAACCTTTTTGATTGCATTGCTAAAAGTTAAAGAATAAAAATTGGCGTTCTCGATTACAACAATTTATAACAACAATTTAATGAAGAATTACAGGGATATGAAAAAAAATTGTTTACAGTAAAGATCTCAATTTTATACACAATAAATGCTATTCGTATAGTAACTTTAATGTTAATTTATAATTACAGTCGAACCTCGATAAGTCGAAATCGAAGGGAAAATAAAAATAATTCAAGTTATCAATAAAAGTCGAGTTTAATACTTTTCTGTGTATAGTATATCGTCAAGTAAATTTAACTTTTAAAATCGCGAAAAAAACGTTTGAACAACGACTGCAATAAATTTCACAGTGGTGCACCAAAATGCGAAATACCTTGTATATAATTTTTTTTATGATCTCTAAACAAAACCCCAATAATTTGCTTTAATTTTATAAAGTAAGGGTCAATTCCAAATTAATTACGTGCAAACGCAAATTGCATTATAAAGGGTGTTTCGAATTAAAGCAGAAAATATTAAGATTTTCAAAAATTGCCAAAAACGATCGTTACGAGGCTTTGTAATTATTTATAAAAGATTATTATTACAAACCGATAAACACGTGTGCCTATTTAAAAACTCAAATGCACGATTCCGGAAAGCGCGATAACGTTAACTTGCAAATGGCCGAAAGCGCTACGTTGAACAAAGGAAAATGAATTTTGGGCCTCGCAACTAACATTTTGGAAAGCCATTACGACCAAAAAAGCCGAGATTTTTGAGAAAGGTGGCGTAAAGATTTTTAAAGTATTATTTCTGACTTAACAAAAACGACAAAACATAGAATATTTAAAAATAAGCTTACAATTTAGATTTATATACAGGGTGTACTTCGGAAAGTTCCAAAACCCTTTGGTAAACACTATTCTGTTCCACACAAACACTAATTAGTCAAAATTAAAATTTTCTAGAACGTTCTTAACACTTCAACGCGCGATTCACAACTGAGGTGTAGGAGGGGAACGATGTATGCAGTTTGCAACATTATCCGTTTATTTCAATTTTGGTATATGTTAAACACGATAAGAAACTTTCTAAAAACGGCCGTACCGATGTTTTATAATTATTTATAAGTTTGTACACACCAAAAACAAATAATGTAACTAATTTAAATCAACTCGTGTGAGCCATCTACGGTACACGCACTAGTTTAAATTGATTTATAAGAGTTTAAGTAAATAATAGCACAATGTGTTTTATTTTGCTTAATGTGAATAGAGCCAAGGTACATCACCTCTGTTGTACCTAGGCCATAGATCCACTAATTTTTAAATCTTATAGCAATTTGAGTAAACGGTTGGTAATGCTTTCAAATATTTTATGATGAATACCTTATTAGTGCCCCACTACGATGCAATTCATTTTATCAACAAATTGTTACATATACAATTTAAAAAAAAATTCCAAGTGAAAAAAGGGCCGAGGTACAACAGGTTCCCTTACAGTAGTGTGAATAAATAAATGGAAATTACAAATCCAGTTAGAAAATTTCTTTTTTTAAGACCTCAGCGTCTTGAATTTCTTCCTCTTTAGAATTAAAATTTTCCATTAACGAAAAGTGCGCAACATTTTATTTCATTTTTTTTTATTTAATAGAAAATCAGTTTCAAAAAATTGTTTCGATTATAAATAAAAATGCTTTTGCTCTAAGAACCTTAATGCGTTAACCAAAACTAAAAGTTTCCCATCAATTTCCCAATTCGCTTATTTTTCGAAATTTCTAAATTTCGCACTTCGCTCCAAGGAAGTTGCGGAAAAAAACCGCCCGTTTTCGACGTACGAGAAAGAATGATGAGTAAGAGCGTGGGCGCGTTCTAATTTTGGCGGCACGTTCAATTCGCTCCATGCAGGTTTCTGAAATCCCGCGACGCTTTCGACGTCGCGACGCCTGTCCACGTGCGTCCCCTGGCACGAGGTCAGGGTGTGTGCGTATCAACGATCGCGCAGACCGTCAAAACCACCTCCGGTGTGTGTGTTTATTAATCTAAAAGAGCGTTGACTTTTCTCGTGTGCACTTCGCGTTTCGTAATTATGTAGTTTTGCTTTCCTGCGGATTAATTTTTTTTTCTTCCCCGAATAATCGACGTTAAAAAACGAACACGGATTTAAAATTAGGTGAGTTACGTTTGTTTCGCTTCATCCCCATAAGCTTTAAGCGCGATTTAGCGTTTGTGGTGAATTGGGGTTAGCGGTTTAAATTTTTAATTAGCTTACGCGGTTTGTTGAATAACCCACAAAAAACTGGGGGAGCTTTTTAAATAAAATCCAATCGTTTTAGATACGCAGAAATTTGATAAAGCATCTAACTTTCGTAATCTAATATTTCAAGTAGGAACAAAGGTTTCTGCTCGCACTTATTAAAACGCAATTTAAAAATTTTAAAAACAAGTTTGAAGCAAAAACGAAAAACACGAATCTGAGCCGGCGCCAAATTCAACGAAACCTCCCCTAAATAGAATTTCCAAACTTACACTAAACGCCTTTTAGTTGTTTTTTTTTTTTTGGCGAAGTGTTTTTCCTCAAAGGCGCTTTCTCGAAGAGTGCAAAGTTTCGGAGCCAACCCCAAAGTGTTAATTTGCGAATTTTCCAGCGTTCACGTCTGGTTTAATCTCTCAGTTAGACGTTTGCCATTGAGATTTCGAAAGCGCGAACCTAAAGGTCATAAAACAAGTTGCAAATTCATTTCCAGTTGGATATTTTCCAACTTTGTTTCGTTGATAAATTAACCTTCCGTGTACGCGGTGGGGTATAACTAATGTGACCGATTTTTTGTTGTTAAAACGGGACGATTGGTATTTACGTATTTGCCATATAGCAATGAGTGGAAGCGAGCGAAAAGATACGGCAATTTCGTAGGTGCAAGTGAGAGAAAACGATTAAATTTATTTTTTGTCCAATTTATTAGTCTAAATTTCGTGAATCGTGCTTAAAACAGAGTGCGCACATTCGAGCTCAAAGTGGCACATTCCGATCTCGGGAAAATGAAGCGCGCCGCTCCGCGTCGCGCTTCATTTGCTTCCCTCGCTCGGAAATGTGCCACTTTTCGCTCGAATGCGCACATCTTCGTCTTTATCACATTCGTCTGATATATTCTTCGCTCCTTCAAACCAACAATTTTAATTTAGTTCAGTAAATATCGATTTTATGTTCCATAAACGTATTTCTACCATAGCAATGAGTGCGAGCGAGCGAAAAGATACGCCAATCTTGTCAGTACGAGTGAGAGGGAAGGATTAAAATTATTCAACTGATTTATTGGTCTAAATCACTGTGGATCGTGTTTAAAACCGAGTGTGCGCATTCGAGCGAAAAGTGGCACATTCCGATCTCGGGAAAATGAAGCGCGCCGCTCCGCGTCGCGCTTCATTTGCCTCCCTCGCTCGGAAATGTGCCACTTTTCGCTCGAACGCGCACATCCTCGTATTTAATGGATTTATTTACACCAATCTCCTTTTTTTAGAAATATTCGAAAGAGATTAAACGTCCAGTGAATGACCGATTTTGTCTATAGAATGACCTAGTGAATGATTGATTAACTCATTCATTTATTAAAAACGAATAATACATAAAATTTATTTTAAACTCCGGTTTGAACACTTTAAGGTTTTTAGTGACTTCAATTAATTTTTAAATATAGTAAATTAGCATAAAATCAATAACATAATTGTTATATAGCTCCACAAAGTTATAAGGAGTCAGATAACAACAACAATAAGATTTTTTGTAATTCAACTATTAAAAAAATAATGTAATTACTTAAAATACACCGTTATTAAACACTTCAACCAATTTATGAACAGAGTTTTGAACTCAAATAATTAAAATATAAGCCATAAAAAAATAATTAATCATAAAATAATTTGACTTTATTATCTTCAACCATACTACGAAAATACATACAATATACCTTTAAATACATTAAAAGTTATTTAGTAACTAATAATATTCGTTATTTTTGAACTTTTTCAGTTTTCTAATGTTTTTCATTAAAAACGTTATTAAATTGGTTCGTATTCACATCACAGAGGCGTCTAAGATACTAAACGATACTTTGCGCACACTTACTACACCAATAATATTTTTTTATTCTAACTATATCGAAGGAAAGTACAAATTGTTCACAAATGGTATAGTGTCCAAAACCGGTGGTTCTACCCTATACCAGAAACATCAAATCTAGTGCTTTTAAAACGCTTATTTTAGAGAAAGAAACGGTACAATTTTTTCCAAATAGATAATCTGAATTTAAGTTTTTGATTTGAAAGAGGGATGATTAATATAGACAAATCTGCGAAAAGTGGCATATTTCCGAGCGAGGGAACCAAATCTGTCACTTTTTGCTCATATAAACACGTTTCACAATAATAAATTTCGTATCTAAATATTATTAATTCAAAATTACATGATCGTATTTCTGTTAGTAATGAAATCTCTACCTGCGTACTTATAAACAAAATTATTAAAAAAAAAATAGATGCTACAACGTTTTTTGAACATACAATCTAAATTTAATGTTTTGAATGTAAACGAAGAAGTTGTAATGTAGCCAAATTTAATGAATACGAAGATGTGGGCATTACCCCCCACCTAGTACACGGAAGGTTAATAATATTTGGCAGTTATTTTGCTAAAAATGCAATAGGACTAATTAAAAATTAAAAAAGCCAATAAAAAGAAATTTTAAAAGAGCAAATCCTCATTAAAAAATTGTTTATTGAGTGGCGTGAGTGCTCTTCTTTAATTCAATCACCAAATCACTTCGGCAGAAACGCGGTTTCCTTCCTTCCAACAAACAACCAAACAATTAATTTCCAAATTAAGTTTTTCATTTTCCGTGGAAATGACAGTCGATTAATAAAGAAATTAAAAATAGAAATGGAGACTTACAAATTGTTGACAGCCAATCGCGCAATTTCGATTGTGCAAAAGAATCGCTTTTAATTTTCGCCGTTCAAAATTCGGTATTAATGTCGAATTAATGGTTTAACTTGAAATTAAGGTAATTCGCTATATAATTAATATTAATTATTGCGGAGCCCTCCCGAGTGGAAAACGTCAGCTGTTTCCCCCTTTCGTACGCGTTTCAATAATAAATTAATTTCAATCAAACGCCGAAATTCGGTAGCGCCAAAACACGCAGAAATTGCCGGCGAAACGAAGAAAACGCAAAGAGACAAATTTAACTCGCCGAAATTTACGTGCATAAATTAATTTAAAAATGGGTTTCGCGCGTACCGAACTTGTACAGCACAAAACTTTCCCTATAGTAGGTCACAAAATTTCATATGCCATAATAGGTGGGGTTTGCCATACCCCGAAAATAAAATGAAACAAAATCCACAAAATTGTACTTTAATGACAGCTAAATGATAAGAAATATATTTTAATTAAAACTTTTTCTTTAACTTACAAAATATTAGGGGTTAGGGTTGTTATAAACGTATTTTTATCATAGCAATGAGTGGGAGCGAGCGAAAAGATACGCCAATCTTGTCAGTACGAGTGAGAGGGAAGGATTAAAATTATACAACTGATTTATTGGCCTAAATCACTGTGAATCGTGCTTAAAACCGAGTGTGCACATTCGAGCTCAAAGTGGCACATTCCGATCTCGGGAAAATGAAGCGCGCCGCTCCGCGTCGCGCTTCATTTGCCTCCCTCGCTCGGAAATGTGCCACTTTTCGCTCGAATGCGCACATCCTCGTGTTTATCACATTCGCCTAATATATTCTTCGCTCTTTCAAACCAAAATTTTTTATTTAGTTCAGTAAATATCGATTTTATGTTCGAAAAACGTATTTTTTCCATAGCAATGAGTGGGAGCGAGCAAAAAGATACGCCAATCTAGTCAGTACGAGTGAGAGGGAAGGATTAAAATTATTCAACTGATTTATTGGCCTAAATCACTGTGAATCGTGCTTAAAACCGAGTGTGCACATTCGAGCTCAAAGTGGCACATTCCGATCTCGGGAAAATGAAGCGCGCCGCTCCGCGTCGCGCTTCATTTGCCTCCCTCGCTCGGAAATGTGCCACTTTTCGCTCGAATGCGCACATCCTCGTGTTTATTACATTCGCCTAATATATTCTTCGCTCTTTCAAACCAAAATTTTTATTTAGTTCAGTAAATATCGATTTTATGTTCGAAAACGTATTTTTCCATAGCAATGAGTGGAGCGAGCAAAGATACGCCAATCTAGTCAGTACGAGTGAGAGGGAAGGATTAAAATTATCCAACTGATTTATTGGCCTAAATCTCTGTGGATCGTGCTTAAAACCGAGTGTGCACATTCGAGCTCAAAGTGGCACATTCCGATCTCGGAAATGAAGCGCGCCGCTCCGCGTCGCGCTTCATTTCCTCCCTCGCTCGGAAATGTGCCACTTTTCGCTCGAATGCGCACATCCTCGTGTTTATTATATCAGTATAATTTATCATGCGCTCCTTCAAATCAAAAATTTTAATTTCAAGTAGTACCTACTATCGATTTTCTATTCGAAAAACGTATTTACCATAGCAATGAGTGGAAGGGAGCGAGAAGATACGATAATCTTGTCAATGCAAGTGAGAGGGAACGATTAAAATTATTCAATTAATTTTTCGTGTATTTTATTGGTCTAAATTGTTGCGAATCATTAAGAAATTGCCGTGAAATTAATTTGTGTTTCAATAAGGAGGCAAGGTGAATTTTTTTAGGTTTTCTTAATATTCGGTATCGTAATTGACACGTGTTATTGGAATTTAGTACTCAAGAAAAGACTCAATAGTTTATAAGTTGAAGAAAAAGTTAAGTTTTTGTATTTTTATTAATAAAAGTCTATTCTAATGCATAAATATATACAGTGACCAAAAAAAGTATTTGAACACCCATATTTTATTGTTTATTACAAAATATTTTTACATAATAGCTGCAAAAGTGATATGCGTCAATTCCTTACATACTATACAATATATAAGTACTGTGTGGTAAATATAAATTAAAAGATCTTTTAAAAGTTGAAACAAATATTAGAAAACAAAGCCAAAAAAGTATTTGAACACTTGCTTAGTCTTACTAAATTTACTACAAAAAAAGAAAAAATAATACTTTGTGTAAACCATAAGCGTTTATAACGACTTACAGTCGCCTGGGTGTCGAGTGCATTATATTTCTAATACGTTCTGAGCTAATGTTTGTCTATTCTTCTTTCAAAATTTGTTTTAAATTGTTTTTTTCAGAAATTCTTTGTTTTCTTACTTTTTAGTCCAGAATACTCCATAGATTTTTTTATAGGGTTGATGTCTGGACTTTGTGGGGGTGTAATGAGTCTTCTTCGCACACTATACAGCATATATTCTTGCGTAAGCAGTTCTGTATTTTTCAGGTCATTATCTTGTTGGAAGAAATAAGTGTCTTTCAGATCGAATATATTAGCACTCGCTTGCAAGTTATTACGTAAAATACGGATATACAATTTTGCATCCATATTACCTTCAATAAAACACAAATTTCTTATGCCCTCTCATGCCATGCACCCCCAAACCATAACGTGTCCACCGCCGTGTTTGATGGTAGTTTTCAAATGTCGTTTTTGAAGTGCTGTATTTGTTTTTCTTCACAGTTTTATGACCATCGTAACCAAAAAGATTCAAATTACTTTCATCGCTGAATATAACTTCTTCCGGTTTATTAACATATTCTTTTACAAAATTAAATCTTCTTAGTCTATTTCTTTCGTTTATGTATGCCTTTTTTCTTAGTGTTCTGCTTTCGAAAACTCCTTAATATATATAATTTCTAATCGTTTGAGATGTAATACTTTTGCCCGAAGTTGTTGCAATCTCTAGTTAATGTTTGTGCACTATTAAAAGGACCTTTCTTAACTTCCGCAAGTATAAATCGCACATTTTTTGCGTTTTGTAATTTGGGGCGGCCAGATCGCTATTTATTTGCCGTCGAACCAGTCTCATTTTCTTTCTTTGCAATGTAGAACACAGTAAAAATATTTAAATTGAGGGTTCCTAAGGTTTTTGTTTTGTTTTCTTAACAAAACAATATTTGCGCGCATACCTTCAGATAATTCTGATTTTTTAGGAGAAATTTTGAATTACTAAATAAAACAATCATATTAATTCACACATTTGTTGAAACAAGCGCGGCTGCATGTATGTGTTATTATGGACATCTTATAACTTATAGCGTTCAAATACTGTTTTTAAGTTTTTAATGAATAAAATACCTAAAAACTTTTAAGATTTTAAATATTTGTGGTAATTTGTACTGTACTAACGTCAGTTAGTCTATTGCTATAAAATGCAAATTTATCCAAACAAGAAACTATTAAAATTTAAAAAAAAGCAGGATGTTCAAATACTGTTTTTGTTCACTGTATGTTTTACTTATACCTATTAATTATTGGTTATTAAAATATATTTCTTATCTTTTAACTGTCATAAAGTAGAATTTTGTGAATTTTATTTCATTTTATTTTCGGGGTATAGCAAATTCCACCTAGTATGGCATGTGACATTTAGTCACCTAGTATGCCGAAGGTTAAATATGTTGACATAGTGAAATTATATTTCATTATTGCTTATTTTCTGGAAATTTTGAGAAATCGATCAAACAGAAGTTTTAATCGATATTTAAATAAAGGCTTCTTTTTTCTTTATATTTCCACAGAGATTGAGTGTTATTTATTTTGGATTTTGAATGCTCAGAATTTACAGCAGTAAAGAATAGTTTTTAGTAAAAATTTAAATTTTGAAAATTCCTTTTTCGGGCTTTCTGTTCAGCAAAGGTGTTAATGACATCTACCAAAGTGAAAATTTGGGGCCATAGAATGTTCGACGGGTATATTAGCTAAATCTTGCCCCATAGAATTTCGAAAATTTTGAAAATCATCGCTCGGCACTAGCCCTAGTCAGACGAATGGTTACAAATGCTTTCAAATCTCGATACAGTTTTTTGTTTAATTCATTTTCTCGAGGACGGAAATGTGCCACTTTGAGTTTGGTTTTAAACACAATTCACAAAAATCTTTATTTTTTAAACATTTTTAATTAAAAGTTACAGAATCCTATTTCGCGCTACGGCCCAAATCTCCGATTTTTACGACAAACGATATCCATTAGAATTTTTTGAAATAGAACACTAAACTTTAAAGTGTTCAGACATTTTTTTAGGCCATGTTAGCAACGATTTTTGGCAAAAATTAAATTTTAGAAAAAATGGGCAAAGTGTTTGATTGGATCAACTTTCGTGGAGTACAACAGAATTTTAAGTACTCGAGTTTCAGCAACCTGTAAGCGTGCAACCAGGTCATGTTGGACGGTCGTGTAATCGATTTATCCTTTCATTGTAAACGTAGAACAAAACGTCAACATATTATTTTAATTCTCCCGAGATTGTGGCTGCAATTTTATATTAAACCAAGGAGAAAACCGTTCGGAAACGATCCAAGAATTAAATTAACCCTCACGTACAAACAAACTTTTAACACACACACACATAATCGAAGTCGTAAATACTTTAATAACTTTTTCGGTTTTGGGGCTATAAATATTCTCGACCAACAACCGAAATTGTTTAAATACAAATATTTCCTTTTTATCAATACATCGTAGGACCCTTATTAGAATCCCCACGGAATAGTTGAGGGTCTATTGATTTTTTTCGAGATATTTTATTTTAGTCAAATACATAAAGCATTTTTTACGGCGAACTAGCCCCCAGTATTAAATTGCGTTTTGCAATTTTCTGTTCCAAAAGTAAAACTGATATTTGCTCGTAAATTTTGATTATTTAGCAATTAGGTAAACGTGGGAAAAAGTTTTTCGTCCCTTCAAAGTTTGTGGCCGCATCAAATTTCCATTAAGTCGAAAAAGTAATACGATTGTGTCTGTTTTGAACAATAATTTATTTATAATTCGAAACTTCGGTAATTTGTTCTGAACGAATGGAAAAAATTTTAACGAGGCATTAAGCAACGCATTAAGATATTAAAATTTTATTAATGGACATCAAATATAGAACTGAAGAGTTTTGCACGTATTTAAGTAGGCAAAATAATCGATTGATTAGAATCGACAGTAATTTATCGGTTAAAAATTAAACAATTTGATAACGCTCGAAAGGTCTGAATGCCATTCAAAACATAATTACAATTATAAAATCAACAACTCCCGAGAGTTCAAAATCCACAATAAATAACACCAAATTAGTGCGGTAACAAGTCGTATTTACCGAACTTCTACTGTAATTATTCGATGTCGATTAAAGCAGCACAAATTTGATTTCTCTATCTCAGAATATTATCGAAAAACAATCGTTAAAGGATATTATATGGGAGCTACTTTATATTCTGAGTGACACACACGGTACAAATGACAGCAATTGTGGGTGAAAGAAATTTATAATACAGTAGACGCCGCTTAATATGATCACTTTGGGACCTAGCTAAAGTGATTATATTAACCGACTGATAAGAATAAACGTAAGACACCAGCGAAGAAGGTAAAACTTACGCTTTGAAAGCTTTGAGCGTGTTTTTGTCCCAGACTTAACATTGAACCCTGTTGATTTTTTTGGCTAATCTTACGCTTCGATAAACGGGCTTTTAGAATGTGAAAAGTTTTTAAAGATCCGTGTACAAATAACGGAGCTACGATTTCTCAAATTGGAAATTTAGAAAAAATTAATTACAAGTCGGACTTTTCGAATCCGTTTTTCTCGAAAATTTTAAATAGCACGCCTATGGTTTTTTGGGCCTATCCGAAGCCAAAATGTCCGGCAAATCCGAATCTGTATAGTTTTTAACGATTTGTCCACAAATAACGGCGCTACAATTTTTTTAATGTAAATTTGTGTGCTACTATATTGAATCTAAATTTTCAACCCTTAATTACTCCAAAAATTAACATTGCGCGCTATGTCGCTTTGCACGAGCGAAAAGCGGCACATTTCCGAGCGAGAAAAGCAAATTTATCCGAGTGCTTTTAATCCCTACCAAAAAAAAAACTACCCTAAAATAAATATTCAAACTGCAAATCGCAAACTTGCATGCTTTCTAAATAATTTTATGTTAATCAACGGCCGCGTGGAGAAGTTTTAATTATTATTAAATTTCTCCAACAGATTTTTTTCAATTCTGGTTTATATGCTAATTACAATTTAAACGTGCGGCTTTATTAATACCGTACTCTTCCGCATCCCAAAATTGGCGTGTATTTTTTGCGCTTAAATGCCGGTCTTGGTACTTTGCAAAATTGACGATCGCAATTTTAATTACATTGTCCTTTTATTATTATTTTTTCAAATTTATGTGAGGCTCGTTTGTAAAATTCATGTATTTATAACGACGCCACGAATATTTCCCCACAGTTATAATTTAATATTATTTCCAGAAAAAACTTAATTTGCCGTTTCGTAAACACGAAAAACGTGTCGTGGTTTGGAAATACCGGGCAAAAACTGCCATTTTATTTCGTTTTTTCCTGTTACATACATATTCTATAAGTGCATTTATAATTAATTTATAGCTCGCCGATTAAAAGGAAACATGATTTATTAATTTTCTTTGAGTCTATTTTATTTCCATTATATTGAAGAGCTTCTTGTTTATTCTTATTGTCATTTCTTTATTATTAATTAAATATCGATTGCTTTTTTTTTGAGAGACAGAATTCGAAAAATGAATTATTAAATCCCGACTAAGTGTTGCTGGGAATCGAAGGATAAATCGTTCGAATTAAAAATTAAAGGCGATTTAAAAGCAAACACCGGGCACAAAATTAGAATCAGATTGTTGCCCTTGCACGAAAAGAGAACGCATGCAAAAAAATATATGGTATTTGTGTGCCTTAAACACTAAAAGCCGAAGTTTCGAATTTAAATATAAACCTAAAGTTCGTTCTCCTTATTATAAACTTTGAACTACATTCTTTCATATGTTGGGCGCGTATTTTTAATTTTAATTTTAAAATATGGGCCTTCCTTTAGACGTCTATTTTTATCTTACTTTAATGCAGTGATTTCCAAACTAGGGGGGCGTTTATTTCTCTAAAAACCGTTTGAAAACGCTAAATCGGAGATTTTGCGTTTCTGGTATAGATCCAATTTTGTAATTTCTATTTAAAATTATTTAGTAGGTAAATTAATTATTGTGAATCATGCTTAGAACCGAGTGTGCCCATTCGAACGAAAAGTGGCACATTTCCGATCACTGGAAAATAAATTTGTAAGTACTAAATTCGAAATTTGGTACCTAATAGAAATATGGTCGTTTTATTTTAATTTTCAAACGTTGAGAAAGTAAGATGGTTATTGTGAATCGTGCTTTAAGCCGAGTGTGCACATTCGAGCTCAAAGTGGCACATTCCGATCTCGGGAAAATGAAGCGCGCCGCTCCGCGTCGCGCTTCATTTGCCTCCCTCGCTCGGAAATGTGCCACTTTTCGCTCGAATGCGCACATCTTCGTATTTCTTACATTCGTCTAATATATTCTTCGTTCTATCAAACCAAAAAATTTAATTTAGTTCAGTAAATATCGGTTTTATGTTCGAAAAACGTATTTTTACCATAGCAATGAGTGGGAGCGAGCGAAAAGATACGCCAATCTTGTCAGTACGAGTGAGAGGGAACGATTAAAATTATTCAACAAATTTTTCGTCTAATTTATTGGTTTAAATTGTTGTGAATCGTGCTTTAAGCCGAGTGTGCACATTCGAGCTCAAAGTGGCACATTCCGATCTCGGGAAAATGAAGCGCGCCGCTCCGCGTCGCGCTTCATTTGCTTCCCTCGCTCGGAAATGTGCCACTTTTCGCTCGAATGTGCACATCCTCGTATGTATTGATTTTGTTTACAAAATTCATAATTTTAATTCAAAAAGCATCCAAATATGGCATTTTATACTAAAATAAATCCTTATTTAGCGGAAACAATGTTTTTATAAAATATCACAAACAAATCATTTATTTACATATTATGGTGTGTTCGGACCCCACGTCCAGCGCTCCGGGGCGCCCCGCCATTTTGATTTTTTACCCGGGAAAATTCAAATTTTAAATTTATTATTATGATTTAGTAAAATTATAATCATGACGCGACAATTAGACGCTGATGTTTTGTTTTTGTTTACATCAATTTAAACAACAAATGGGGGCAGCCGGCTTTAAAGAAGGCGAATCCACATTTCTTGTAATGTGAATTTGCCTTTACGTTATTATCGCAAATTTGAATTTTCCCGGGTAAAAAATCAAAATGGCAGGGCGCTCCGGGGCGCCGGGGCGTTGGGTCCGAACACACCATTAGTATTCATATAATAATTTATCAGATTAACAAATTATAATTTGCTGTATTACATAGTTAAATAATTAAATTATTTCCAGCGCTTACCAAATAGATGGCGCTCAATATTGTTCATTCAAACCTAACCTTAATATGATTGTGTCATTTAATTCGCAAATTTTCACACCCTATAGTTTACTCCACGGATTTTTTTTTATAAACAATAGAAAAAATCTCTCCCGAACTGAATTTTACTCCAGTGGTATTAAATAAATTGATAATAATCCACTCCGCGTTTACTCAGCAAATGTTTTACAGTGTAACACCAATTTATGCATAATTTGCTTTGACTTCGATTGACTCGTTATATTAAGAACATGAGCGGATTTTTGGATATTGTTTTAGATTGGGGGGTTGTGAAAAAACAAGAAAAAACGATCACCAGGGAAATAGAAAAAAACAGTTTTAGTTTAGTTTACGAGTGAAACTGAAAACGTCCAGACATAACGTCTCCCGAGAAAAATTCACCTTTTTGTTAAATATTGAGTTAAACTCAAAAAAAAAAGTAATTTAACATTAATTTGTTTAATTACGTTTGGCACTAAAATGAAATTGGTTTTGCGTGGCAAAACACGTTATTCTCCAGAACAGGGTTACCAGAATATTTTTCGAGAGACCCTAGTGTCGACTCTAAAACCACAAAACCACTAGCGCTCACTCGAAGCTGAACTAACTCATTCAAATAATGAAAAACAAAAAAATGAGAGGAAAGCAAAAAAAGTCAAAATATTTCAGATAAAAAAGTATTGTTTTTTTCTTGTTACCATGTTACCATTATTTGATTTACTGTCTTTACCTTTGGAGGATATTTACCACAAAAAAACCATCAGCCACTAAAAAAAATTTTTGCCCGCTGGAGGAAGCGTAAAACCACTAGTTTTAGTGGTAAAACCACTGAGTTGGCAACACTGCTCCGGAATCTATATACCGTGTAAATTGGGAAATAGTATTACAACGTCGAGGTGCCACGATTAGATTTTCTTAAGGGAGCCGCAGCAGTAAAGTTTGGAAAGCACTGCTTCAATGTCAAGTTTCTGTGTCCCTTTTTCGAGCTTTGTTTTAGACCTCTAACAAAGACGATGATTGATTTAGAAAGAATTGCAGGTTTTTGTTGTTTTGATAGATTGCTTTCATTTCTGCGTTTGCGCCACCATAGATTTAGAATCGCTGTTTTAGACAAAAAAATTAATGTCGATTTCGCACTAAAACGTATCTCAAATTAAACTAATCAACGCTTTTGGTTGTTTCTTTCTTTTGTATTTTGCCTGCTTTATTGTTGAAAATTCCATGTCTTTTTCAAGTTTGGACGTGTCGCTGCTTTGCACGATTCAGTGTTTGATTTTGTTTACGGTCGCTTTATGTTCAACAAACGAAATTTTCGTGCAATTAAAGTTGTGTATGAACTGCACGTTTGCTTAGTTCTTTCATGTCCTGCATGGCCAATACGAATCGTTAATTAGAAAACTTCTCAGGTGTAGTCATTTTGCCAAATCCTTCAGAACGCAAGGCGCAAGATAATTTATTCTTTGTTGTTGCGAATTATAAACGTTTAACAGCACGTACGCTTCAACTAATGACCTTCTATCTCGATCATTTTCTTTAATTGCGATTATTAAAAAGAACGTAAATAAAAGTGGAACAGAATACGAAAGAAGTTGCTAATCATTATACAGTGTGTCCATAAAATAAATCGATAGTTATATGTATTTATTAGTAAGGGCGCAATTTAAAATACCAATACTATGTTTTTTCGTTAAACGAAATTCTTTATGAACCAGCAAAAATCTAATTTTTTCATTGAGCAATTGCTTTGCGAAAAAATATTTTTATAACACAGTCATATTTTCAATTTAAAAAAAGATAAAAAGCCACGAAATAATTATAAAAAAATTAGTAAATTAACAAACTTGATAAAGCATCTTTAAAAAAAGTGTTGTTCTTAATTTTTATTGCGCTGACTTTTATATAAAAAATAATAATTTTTATCTACCTTTAATACTGATGCGGAAGATTCTCAAAAGTTCAGAACTGCATAAATGGAATTCCAAAACATTATTTTTTTAAATGTTACGTCCAAGTCTGATTTATCCAATATTATTTGGAAAATATTTCAATGATTTGAGAGGCACCTGAAACAAAAACATTATTAATAATGACTAGTTAGTAAAGCTTGTGTTTTTGAAATTTTAAAATCGTCTAAATCAATATTCAATTTTTTTGCCGTATGTTTAGCTTTCGTTTTATGCATCGATGATTCATATGGTCAACCGAACAAGTATTTCGATAAAATCAAAGCGTGCAAATAAGTACGTTTTAAAACATTCATTAAAACTATAATTTTACAACTAAAATTAGATTTTTTCCAACATTGATTTTATAAATCCTACAGTGGTAATAGATTGAAATTATTTTTAAACTTCCGTGTACGAGGTGGGGTATAACTAACGGGCCATTCTTGTTGTCAAAAAGGGACGTTTGGTAATCCAGCTTAAAACCGAGTGTGCACATTCGAGCTCAAAGTGGCACATTCCGATCTCGGGAAAATGAAGCGCGCCGCTCCGCGTCGCGCTTCATTTGCCTCCCTCGCTCGGAAATGTGCCACTTTTCGCTCGAATGCGCACATCCTCGTATTTATCACATTCGTCTAATATATTCTTCGCTCCTTCTAACCAAAAATTTTAATTTACTTCAGTAAATATTGATTTTATGTTCGAAAAAGGTGTTTTCACCTTTGCAATGGGTGGGAGCGAGCGAAAAGATACGTCAATCTTGTCAGTACGAGTGAGAGGGAAGGATTCAAATTATTCAACCGATTTATTGGCCTAAATCACTGTGGATCGTGCTTAAAACCGAGTGTGCACATTTGAGCTCAAAGTGGCACATTCCGATCTCGGGAAAATGAAGCGCGCCGCTCCGCGTCGCGCTTCATTTGCCTCCCTCGCTCGGTAATGTGCCACTTTTCGCTCGAATGCGCACATCCTCGTATTTATCACATTCGTCTAATATATTCTTCGCTCCTTCTAACCAAAATTTTTAATTTACTTCAGTAAATATTGATTTTATGTGCGAAAAACGTGTTTTTACCATAGCAATGAGTGGGAGCGAGCGAAAAGATACGCCAATCTTGTCAGTACGAGTGAGAGGGAAGGATTAAAATTATTCAAACGATTTATTGGCCTAAATCACTGTGGATCGTGCTTAAAACCGAGTGTGCACATTCGAGCTCAAAGTGGCACATTCCGATCTCGGGAAAATGAAGCGCGCCGCTCCGCTTTGCGCTTCATTTGCCTCCCTCGCTCGGAAATGTGTCATTTTTCGCTCCAATGCGCACATCCTCGTATTTGTTGATTTTGTGTACTAAATTCATAATTTTAATCCAAAAAACATCCAAATATGGCGTTTTTATACTAAAATTTATCACAAACAAATTATTTATTTACATATTATGGTGTGTTCGGGCTCCACGGTCAGCGCCCCATTGCGCCCCGCCATTTTGACTTTTTGCCCGGGAAAATTCAAATTTCAAATTTATTATGATTTAGTAAAATTATAATAATGACGACAATTAGACGCTGGTGTTTTGTTTGTGGTTACATCAATTTAAACAACAAATGGGGGTAGCCGGCTTCAAAGAAGACGCATCCACATTTCCTTTAATGTGAATTTGCCTTTACGTTATTATCGCAAATTTGAAATTTAAATTTTTCCGGGTAAAAAATCAAAATGGGGGCGCTCGGGGCGCCGGGGTGTTGGGTCCGAACACACCATTAGTAGTCATGTCATAATTTATCAGATTAACAAATTATAATTTGCTATATTACATAGTTAAATAATTAAATTATTTCCAGCGCTTACCAAATAGATGGCGCTCAATATTGTTCATTTGTAGCGATTCACAAAACAGGAACTTTGACTTCCGCGAGAAAATAAAGTAGGCGCAATTTTCGTCAAGGAAACGAAAAAAAGAAAACAACGTTAGTAAATAAATAGTTTTATTAGAGCAACAGGCACTTTCATTCAAGCTCCTGTAATATTCATAGTTTGTGTTAAACAGTTAAATAAATAAAGTTATATCAAATAAATTGTGGATGAAGAACACTCAAATACCCACACATTCAAACCTAACCTTAATATGATTGTGTCGTTTAATTCGCGAATTTTCACACCCTATAGTTTACTCCTCGGAAATTTTTTTATAAACAATAGAAAAAATCTCTCCCGAACTGAATTTTACTCCAGTGAGATTGAATTAATTGACAATGATCCACTTCGCGTTTACTCAGCAAATTTTTTACAGTGTAACATCAATTTATGCATATTTTCTTTGATTTCGATTCACTCGTTATTCCTCTACCACTAAAAAAACCACCACCCACTAAAAAATTTTTGCCCACTAGAGGAAGAGTAAGACCACTAGTTTTAGTGGTAAAACCACTGAGTTGGCAACACTGCTGCGGAACCTATATACCACAGCAAATGAAGCGCGACGCAGAGCGGCGCGCTACATTTTCCTGAGATCGGAATGTGCCACTTTGAGCTCGAATGTGCACACTCGGTTTTAAGCATGATTCACAATTATTAACTTGCTTTGTAAATATTTTTCATTAAAAATTACAGGAGAATAGGAAAGACCGCAAATATTAAAAAAATAAAGTTGCCCTATGTACAAAGGGACCATGGTACAACAGGTTCCCCTACAACTTCTAATGCGCGTACATAAGTACGCAATAAGTACCACAATTATTTACCGAAAATCTTAGAACAAATAATTAATTTTACAACCCGAAGATAAAACGGCACATATTAACATTAAAAAAAGAAACAAATATTTTTATTTTCATTGAATATTTAAACAAAAAATATGAACTAATTTCAGCGGTGGCGTAGCAGCCGGGGGAGTAGGCTAAATTCGCCGCCCCCTTATTTAGGTGGTTACATCCAAAAAGCTTTAAAATTTATAGAAATTATGGTGAAATTTTGCCGGCCCCGAATTATGCGGCCGGGGGCGGACCACCATCTCCGCCACGCCGCCGTCTTTCAAAATATGGAGCTTTTTAAGTTTTTGATTTGAAAGTGAAAAGATTAATTAAGGCAAAAATCAAAAAACACGAAGATGTGCGCATTCGAGCGAAAAGTGGCACATTTCCGAGCGAGGGAGGCAAATGAAGCGCGACGCGGAGCGGCGCGCTTCATTTTCCCGAGATCGGAATGTGCCACTTTGAGCTCGAATGTGCACACTCGGTTTTAAGCTCCATTACCAAATGGCCCGTTTTAACAAAAAAAATTTGTCACTTTAGTTATACCCCACCTCGTACACGGAAGGTTAATACGTAATCTCTCATTTTTGGTGTTCTTTAACTTTGAAACATTAAGTATACCTAATATTTCACAAAATATACTCATGTTTTGAGAAAATACATTTCCACAGACAAACGACCCTGTATACGACCATTAATCTTACATTTGAAATTTCTCACATTAATATTTTCAAGCAACTTTGCGATAAAACTCGACGATGATGAGATTTCTCTCGTCGATTGCGCTCTTGAAATAGAATCCTTCCAATCACACTTAATCCGGCACTGAAGATAACTTTGATCGATCAAAAATGCGCGCGTGTCATTAAAATAAATTAACGAACGGTATGATAATGACTTTTCGCGGGCAGGTTTTTGTCGGAATATTTTAAAAATTTTCGGTAATCGATCAAAGGTTAACATCAATTCGGTTATTGTTGACTTTAACAAGAAGGCTCCCGATGATTTATTAATAAACTTCGTATCCCTGGCAAGCACTCTTTGTATTTTTTTTTCTTCTGTATTTATTATTTATAAAATATTGCTGCTATTCTCGGGGGGGTTATCCCTAGAGCTGTCCAAACGGATAGCTCCAATAAAACGAAACGAGTGTATAAAAAAGGCTCTATCTCTTCGATCGCACTTTTAATAAAATATATTATTAGTGTTAAGGATCTATCGGTCCGCGCACCACTTATGTTAATCATTATTTGCATGCGAGAAGATTCAAGGATTTTTATGAAATATCAAAGAATTAATATTTCGCAATTCAAAACGATTAACTAATTGATTGAATTAGGGAAATTGCGTTATCATGTTTATCGAAGTCTTAATAAATATTCAAATAAAGCCAATGATTTATGCATTCCGCTTAGCCTTTGGATCGACACATTTAAATTGAGAATAATCGGTGTTTTAACAAGTCAAAATTCTACATAGAAATTAAGCTGAGAATAAACATAACAAATTATATTGTAAGCGAAGAGAGAAAAACATTAGCTACTCCATTTGATGCAATTAGGTTGTGTACGTAATTAATTTTCTGGTTACATAATGGCCTTTTCATTACAACAAAACGCTAATTACTACGTTGCAAAAGAAACTCTACAGGATTAGGATTTTAATTAAAATTTAACATATCCAGTAAAACTTGACCAAAACTAGAATTTATTAACTATGCTTGTTAATTTATATTTTAGTAATCGCACGAACTTGCCGAAATTAATAATTTGGAAGAAGAGTTTTAACTGGAATCCTTTGGGAAGTTTCCGGAAAGTTTGGAGCCCTTGGGAATATACGACGAAATAATAGTCGTGTTCTTTAGAATTTATACAACCCCTAATTTGTCACACTTATCGCACTCGCTGATGAGAATAGAACGCCTTAAGAGAATTTGTAATATAAAAAGGAAATAGATAGATTTAGCGTGATGCGCGCACATCGACGAATCCAGCTATCATTTATATAGATTTTTGTAGAAAATTTAAAAAAAACTAATTATAATTTTCCAGACGTTTAATTCGCGTTTCCATAAGTAAGCAATAGCACAAAGCTAACGTCATTAAAGAAAGAACTCGATAAAAGAGTCACGTTCGAATCTTTGGAAACTTACCAATTTCAGATAAGGACGTGACCCCCTGCAAATAATAATCTATTCTGATTGTTAAAATTATCTTTTTTTTTCTCCTACTTCTTCAAAACAACTTGAAATGTGACAAAATTCGATGTAATCATTATTAATCGATTCTTGTTGGTGACATTGCGATAAAAAAAATTTAGACATCGCATGAATGGAATATTTTAAGAAACAAGTTCTTACAATTTTTTTAAAGGAACCGATTGACGTGAGGAATAAACAATTTCGATACCTATTCACTCAGAGATTTAATAAGTTCGTGCGCGAGAAAACGGATTTTTTTTAATTAACTTTACTTAAATTAAATTCTTTTTATGTGCGCCTAAAAATAAACAGGCTTGAGCAACCTGGCATCAAAAAACTTAATTATTTTAATCAACGATGAGCGTTACGCAATCGAAACGTTTAAGGCCAATTTTTTTTGTAAACGAACTCGCGGAGAACGTTTAATTTCAATTAGTGCCATGTAAAAAAAAACGTGACAAAGAGGATAAATGCAAGAAAATTTATGTTTCATATTTTTCCTCGCCCGAGATGTGGCTGTGTTTGTACATTTTGAGCTCTTGATAACAAGGACTTTGGAGTGACAAATTTACAATGAACAAGGATTTCATGGATAAGTTTGGAAGTCTGAACAATGCCATGTTTAAAGTAAATTATTGGCGAACAACAGGTGGTTTTTTTAAAAAAAATATATATCCAAATATCCGATCCATCTTTCGCGTTAATGTAATTAAATTGCGTGGTTTTGTGGCGCTCTCTGTGGCGTCGATCATTTTGTATTATTACAAATTGAAAAATCGATGTGAATACGAATAAACGGAAATTCACCTTATTTTTGGTGTCTGATTAAATCGGCAAGGCTTTTAATCCTCGATGGGGTTGGAAATCTTGCACAGTGCCGAGATTGTATTTTATAAGTATGAAAATGAGGTGTAGTAAATTCTCTCTTATCTTCCCCAAAGACAGCCAACGGTGTCGTCTTCGAAAGTGCAAACGACTCTTTTATGGCTCATAAATGAAATCAATGTTACTTAGAATCTACATTGAAATCCTGCGGATTTATGTTTTAATTTTAGCATTTGGCAACAATAAAAATAATACACGAAAGACGAATGTTTCTTTGAGATTATTACATTGATCTAATTAACATTTATAGAGCTTATAAAAAGACACTGACATTTATGATGTCATTAACAATACTAATCAAATGCTGCCAAAATTAAAGCCAAAAATAATATCCTAGTGTCGGTTTTATGAATAAAATTAGAAAAAACGAGATTTATAGTGTTTTTTTAATTTTTGTTTTTTTTTAAAGATTAGAAAGGCCATGGGGGGATAAGCAGGGTAAAAATGCCTTTTGTAAATATCTTAATGATATTCTATGGATATGTAGATACTATAAAAATTGCAGACCTTAATCTATATTGATCTCTTCAAAAAATCAAAATAAGTAAAAATTGGAAAATTTTTTTTTTTGGATTGAGTGAACCCATTTGTTTGAAAATTTAGTATGTTATGCAGGCGATAGAGAGCTTTTACGAGCCCCATGAACCAATTTTTAGTTTACTAAATTGATAATCAAAATAATTATTTTCTCTTACTTTTTCGATTTTTATTATTACACTTTTTGAGGAAAATTATGATTCTATTATTTTTACATTTCTTATAAGACCTATAATAACTCAGAATTTTTTCAAAATTTTCTTAATGGTACGACATAATTTAAAGAAATAAAAACTATTTTTATTACCAAGAAATCAAATTTTTTAACAAATTCTACCTAAATAATTATAAATTATACTATTATTATTACATCAATAATACGCTGAAATAAATCGTTGGCATTTCAGATGATAATTTTTTTTCTTTTTTACAACTTAACGTCCGTTAAAATTTAATAAAAATATTTATATTTTTTCTTATAATAGATTTTAATTGTTAAAAATTGTACTATAAGTAAAGGTTTAAAATCAAACATAAGGGATCAACTTAAACGCTCAGGACCAATTCAGTTTTTCTCAAAGAAGAACATTTTTCAACTTAGAAGAAAATTTTTATCAAATCATGCTATTAGCAAAGACCTAAAGGGCAACCATTCATCAATAATTTTATTAGTAAAGACCTCAGGGGCAACCATTTAGCACAAGCTAAAGTGCCCCCACTGATGAATAACTCCCATTATACAATTTTAATAAAGTTGAGTTACAAATTATTTCAAATTATATTTTTATTAAATTCTAATAGACCTTATATTTCATATTGTAAGAACAATTTTTTTTTATTATCTCTAATGTAAGACATTTATTTCAGGTTATTATTTATGTAATAATAGTATAATTTGTAAGTATTTAGATAGAATTTGTTGAAAAATTCGATTTTTTTATTAATAAAAATAGTTTTTATTTTTTTTAACTATGGCGTACCATTAAGAAAATTTTGAAAAAATTCTGAGTAATTATAGGTTTCATAAGAAATGTAAAAATAATAGAATTATAATTTAGCCCAAAAAGTATCATAATAAAAATTGAAAAAGTAAGAGAAAATAATTTTTTTATCATTAATTTATTAAACTAAAAATTAGTCCATTGTGTCCATAAAGGCTTTCTATCGCCTGCATAACATACTAAATTTTCAAACAAATCGATTCACTCAATCCAAAGAAAAAAATTATTTTCCAATTTTTCCTTATTTTGACTTTTTGAAGAGACCAATAGAAATTAAGGTCTAAAATTTTCAGAATCTTTATATTTGTATAGTATCTACATATCCATAGAT
Source organism: Sinopyrophorus schimmeli (assembly GCA_036325965.1). Classification (NCBI taxonomy): domain Eukaryota; kingdom Metazoa; phylum Arthropoda; class Insecta; order Coleoptera; family Elateridae; genus Sinopyrophorus; species Sinopyrophorus schimmeli. Next base: position 598,524 of record JARFIZ010000186.1, read on the forward strand.
TATCATTAAGATATTTACAAAAGTCATTTTTACCCTGCTTATCCTCCTATGGCCTTTCTCGCGAATTCAGGAATTCCCGCGAATTGAGAAATTCCGAGAAAAGATACACTAATTCGAACCTAAAAAGCTTAGGAAACGAAAAAATAACAATTCTTTTTTTAACGGGGGCCGAAGCAGCTCGTAAAAAATTAACACTTTAAGTTGTGAAAACAAAACTAAATTAAAGGCGAACGTAAATCTAACCCTACGTTTTTTTTTAATTTCACTTTCCATATAAATATAAATCCTTAAAGACTAACAAGGCATAAAGATTTTCTCGTCCTTAAATTTCAGATTTTGAAATAATCGATTTTCCAAAAAAAAATTTCAACGATTTTCGCAGTGGCCCAAAGTTCCATTTTATCTACTATCGTTGTACACATAAACACTTATCTGACGTAAAAGCCCACGTTAACTTCTTTTATTATTATTTGTCACGAACCCCATTATGAAGTTATTTCGATAAATAATTAATAAGTAGCCCCCAAAGGAGGAAGTGCCCGGTGAAATATTACGAGCAAATAAGTTCGAAACAAACTTCTTTTTATCTCGTTTGCGAAAAAAAGGGGGAAAAAGCAAATTAGACCAGAAATAACTTTAATAAATTTGAAGTTAACGATCCGTTTGATTGTACTTTTGGAAGAACGATAAGAGAAGGAAGCAAGTGTCGTGCAATTGTTACTTTTTTTTTGACATAACACATTTTAGAAGTTAATTCGAAAGATATTACTCTAATTTAGGTGTTTGGTTTTTGAAATCGATAACATCGCCGCACTTGTACGTGTTTTCTAATCTAAAAAAGAGATAAGTGTTACGTAAGGTATAATTTGCTTCATTGTAATTAGAGGAATGTTTTGTGATAAAATAATTATCAGTTCTCGAAGCCTCACGATGGTAACATGATATGGTCGTCGATTTAGAAAATTCGCACAAAACGATTTGTTGCTCAATACACCTCGTCCTAATTTTGTATTGCTCTAGATTTTAGTTTTCTCAACACATAAAAACAAGCGTTTAATAAAAGTACTTATAAATGTTGACAATTAATGTGTTGTATCTAATTTTATCTCGCACTATCATAATTTTTCTGATAAATATTGACCACGGTTCATGAATCTCTGCGATATGTTCGAGCGCAGTTCGTGGCTGCTCCTCCGTCCGCCAACATTTCCAAACTTTCGACTAAATTTAATTTTTGGTAAGGTTTTACATCTATTTTTGAAGTTATACTTCTTTTGGCGGGTTGGGTGTAAAATTTTAGCAAGCAACGAAAGATGCGCGTGCGCGTGGGTAGTTTGACAAATTAGTCAGCTGAGATAATAAATTAATTTTTGTGAATCGTGCTTAAAACCGAGTGTGCGCATTCGAGCTCAAAGTGGCACATTCCGATCTCGGGAAAATGAAGCGCGCCGCTCCGCGTCGCGCTTCATTTGCTCCTCGCTCGGAAATGTGCCACTTTTCGCTCGAATGCGCACATCCTCGTATTTATCACATTCGTGTAATATATTCTTTGCTCCTTCAAACCAAAAATTTTAATTTAGTTCAGTACATATCGATTTTATGTTCGAAAAACGTATTTTTACCATAGCAATGAGTGGGCGCGAGCGAAAAGATACGCCAATCTAGTCAGAACGAGTGAGAGGGAAGGATTAAAATTATTCAATTGATTTATTGGCCTAAATCACTGTGGATCGTGCTTAGAACCGAGTGTGCACATTCGAGCTCAAAGTGGCACATTCCGATCTCGGGAAAATGAAGCGCGCCGCTCCGCGTCGCGCTTCATTTGCCTCCCTCGCTCGGAAATGTGCCACTTTTCGCTCGAATGCGCACATCTTCGCATTTATCATATTCGTCTAATATATTCTTCGCTCCTTCAAACCAAAAATTTTAATTTACTTCAGTAAATATCAATTTTATGTTCGAAAAACGTGTTTTTACCATAGCAATGTGTGGGAGCGAGCGAAAAGATACGCCAATCTTGTCAGTACGAGTGAGAGGGAAGGGTTAAAATTATTCAAGTGATTTATTGGCCTAAATCACTGTGGCTCGTGCTTAAAATCGAGTGCGCACATTCGAGCTCAAAGTGTCACATTTCGATCTCGGGAAAATGAAGCGCGCTGCTCCGCGTCGCGCTTCATTTGCCTCCCTCGCTCGGAAATGTGCCACTTTTCGCTCTAACGCGCACATCCTTGTATTTTTTGGATTTACTGACATCAATCTTTTTTTCAAATATTCGAAAGCGATTAAACGTCCAGTGAATGACCGATTTTGTCTAAAGAATGACCTAGTGAATGATCGATTAATTCATTCATTTATTAAAAACGAACGAATAATACATAAAATTTATTTTAAACTCGAGGCTAGATATAAGATAAAAACACCGGTTTCAACACTTTAAGGTTTTTAGTACTTCAATTAATTTTTAAATATAGTAAAATAGCATAAAATCAACAACGTAATTGTTATAAGGAGTCAGATAACAACAACAATAAGATTTTTTGTAATTCAACTATTAAAAAAAATAATGTAATGACTTAAAATACACCGTTATTAAACACTTCAAGCAATTTATGAACAGAGTTTTGAACTCAAATAATTAAAATACAAGCCATCAAAAAAATAATTAATCATAAAATAATTTGACTTTATTATCTTCAACAATACTAAGAAACTACATACAATATAACTTTAAATACATTAAAAGTTATTTAATAACCAATAATATTCGTTATGTTTTTGACTTTTTCAGTTTTCTAATTTTTTTTCATCAAAAACGTTATTAAATTTGTTCGTACTCACATCACAGAGGCGTCTAAGATACTCAACGATACTTTTCGCACACTTACTACCGTAATAATATTTTTTTATTCTAACTATATCGAAGGAAAGTACAAATTCTCCATAAATGGTATAGTGTCCAAAACCCATGGTTCTACCCTATACCAGAAACATCAAATCTAGTGCTTTTAAAACCGATTATTTTAGAAAAAGAAACGCTACAATTTTTTCCAAATAGATAATCTGAATGTAAGTTTTGATTTGAAAGAGGATGATTAATATAGACAAATCTGCGATAAGTGGCACATTTCCGAGCGAGGGAAGCAAATGTGTCACTTTTCGCTCGTATAAGCACGTTTCATAATAATAAATTTGCTATCTAAATATTTTTAATTCAAAATTACAGGATCGTATTTCTGTTGGTAATGAAATCTCTAATTTAGTACAGTAAAACCTCGATATAACGGACCTCTATTTAACGGGCTTCGGATATTACGGACAAAAAATCGAGTCAAATATAAAAGAATTAATAAAAACGTATTATTAATATTATACATGCTTAAATTCAAATGTCACCGCATGCAAAAAAATTTTAGCGGCCATCACGTCACACGTCTAGCGCTAGAATTTGAGACATAATGATGTCTTGTTCGTAGACTGCACCTAGCCGGAGCTATAGTACCTATATTAGTATTTAGCGTAGGTTATATTTATATCTAAATACAGTGTTTTTTCAAAAAAAAAGGTTTTTGATTGATTTTAAATGTATTTTTATATAACGGACTTTCGGCTTTAACGGACAACTTCTCCCCTTCGATTGGTCCGTCATATCGAGGTTTTACTGTACTTATAAACAAAATTATTAAAAAATAGATGCTGTAACGTTTTTTGAACATACAATCTAAATATAATGTTTTGGATGTAAACGAAGAAGTTGTAATGTAGCCAAATCGAATAAATACGAAGATGTGCACATTCGAACGAAAAGTGGCACATTTCTGAGCGAGGGAGGCAAATGAAGCGGAATGTGCCACTTTGAGCTCGAATGCGCACACTCGGTTTTAAGCACGATCCACAGTAATTTAGGCCAATAAATCGGTTGAATAATTTTAATCCTTCCCTCTCACTCGTACTGACAAGATTGGCGTATCTTTTCGCTCGCTCCCACTCATTGCTATGGTAAAAATACGTTTCTCGAACATAGAATCGATATTTACTGAACTAAATTAAAATTTTTGGTTTGAAGCAGCGAAGAATATATTAGACGAATGGGATAAATACGAGGATGTGCGCATTCGAGCGAAAAGTGGCACATTTCCGAGCGAGGGAGCAAATGAAGCGCGACGCGGAGCGGCGCGCTTCATTTTCCCGAGATCGGAATGTGCCACTTTGAGCTCGAATGTGCACACTCGGCTTAAAGCACGATTCACAATAACCATCTTAATTTCTCAATGTTTGAAATTTTAAATAAAACGACCATATTTCCATTAGTTACCAAATCTCAAATTTAGTACTTATAAATTTATTTTCCCGGGATCGGAATGTGCTACTTTAAGCCCAAATTTGCACACTCGGCTTTGAGCACGTTTGGCATTTAATCAATTTACGGTCTAAATAATTTAAATTAAATCGTACAGGACCGTATTTCGCTCGGGAACCAAATCTCCAATTCAGTACTCATTAACAAAGTTATTTAAAAAAAAATTCATGCTCTAACCTTTTCCAACGATAAAAAAAAGATAAATATTGAGCGCAGTTCATGAATCTGCGATATTCGCGCCCAGTTCGTGGCCGCTCCTCCGTCCGTCAACATTTCCACACTCACGACCGAACTTAATTATTTTCGGTAAGGCTTTGAATCAATTTTTTTTTCGCGAAATTAAAATTAATCCGAGGAACGTATTAACAATTCAAGCACTCAACAGCTTTTTCGTACGCTTAACGAATTTTCCACATTTCGTATTCAAAGCGTGTTTGCACGCTTTTTAGTAGCATGCTAACAATTTTCGACGCTAACAATAATTGAACTGCTAAACACTTAACAAATATTTACTTATTAATTGCTATTTAAGTAACAAACATATGTATAAACATTAATATTTGTGTAATTTCTTCGTATTTACGTTGCAATTAATTTTATCGGTCTCGTAAAAATGTAATCTCGTCTGACATATAAAAAAATTGTGTGTGTGTGAGTGTGTGTGTGTGGTGTGCGCAAATTGTATTAAAAATGTGGTCAGCGAGCGATTAATTTATAACCCGAAGAGAAGCCCTAAAAGGACCCTTTTACCGATGCGAAGTGCGCCATTTTTTGCTCCCGAGCTCCTCCACGAAATTAAATGAAATTCGGTGTGATCATTCTCTAAAATAGTTTTTTTTCATATCGGCGACCCGATTTGAGCGACAAGTCGCTCAGATGAGCGTTTCTCGATTACAATATCGTGCGACTTGCAGTGTTGCCGGAATATTTTTCGAGAGACCACTAGTGGCGAGTCTAGAACTACTAGAAAACTACTAGCGCTCACTCGGAGCTGAACTAACTAAGGTAAAAGACCCAGTTATTGACACTTTAAGAGTGACAGCTGAGGTTATAACAGGATAACTTATAAAAAATTTAATTTAAATAATTAATTTTTTTTTCATATATAAGTTCACGATTTCTATAAAAGGTCATATGCGTAAAATAATTATTTGAAGCAGATTAATAATTTAAATTAATGTTTTAAAAAATAATGTTTGACTCCCAGTTTCTGACACTTAAAATTTTTATTGCTGTAGTTTCTGACACTGGCATCTGCCTAGTTTCTGACACTCCGTATGTCATAATTATTCGTCATTTATTAGGTTATACACTATCAAATTTAAATTTATTATAATCAAACATAATTTGTTATAATGTATCATTTATTATAAATAAAATGTTAATTTTTTCAACACAAAAATAATTAAAATAATAAAATTAAATATTATAAAAACAAATACGTAAACATAACACAGGTTAGAATTTGAGTGTCAATAACTGTAACATACCTATAAAATTGAGCCTATTTATTGACACTCTTATTTTAATAATAAAATATAATATACTATGATGTTTTAATATTGAAAAATAAAGAGTAGTTAATTATTAATCGAACCATATATTTTTTATAATATATTTATACTTACATGATGATTAAATCACTAATTCAATAGTCGAACGCTCTTCTGTCAATTGCTTAGACTATAACCAAAAAATGGCTTTCACAGTCACTCTGGGCTTAAATATTATTTTATATTAAGTGAGTTTTTTTTGTAACTGATATCGTCATGAAATAGGTACACGATGAATTTATTTTAATTTTGAAAAAATGAATTTATCAATTCGAGGTAATTTGCTTTTTATTAATTCAAAGTAAAGTTAAAAGTGTCAGAAACCGGGTCAGTGTCAATAACAGGGTCTTTTACCTTAATTCTAATATTGAAAAACAAAAAATATATAAACGGAAGCAAAAAAAGTCAAAATATTCAGATAAAAAAGTAATGTTTTTTTTTTTACCATGTTACTATGTTACCATTATTTGATTTACTGTCTTTACCTTTGGAGGACATTTACAACTAAAAAAACCACCAGCAACTAAAATAAATTGCCCACTAAAGGAGAAGTAAAACTACTATATAGTTTTAGTAGTACAACTACTAAGTTGGCAACACTGGCCACTTGTCGCTCGACTTGTTTGTGCGCTTCTTCGACCACAATTTACGTTTCCGAAGTGAAATGTTAGCAAAAGTGCTCGCAACCGTTCAACATTGAAAACAATACATTTTCGCGTAATCCGGCCCTGCAAATCTCGCCCTCATATGTACATATATAATACAGTGGAGCAGGGATTTATTTGAAATATAAATCCTTAGCGGAATATAGAATAACTCCGCATACCTTCTGCCAACGCTTGTTATTTTGTTTCACTCTTCGACCCCTTGGGTTTTAGGATTTATAAGGAAAAAGGGAATTTGCATAAAATTTGTATTCAAGCCGCAAATTCCACTGTTGCGAATCGAAAGTCAATGAGGGTGGATGAAGCATTTGCTGATCTTTTAAACATAATTTAATTTGTGTCGAAATCGACCCTTGTTAGGAGAATGTTTGTATAAAGGACCGCTAACTTCTTCGCCGATTTGTTGATTTAATTAGGCTCAGAACTGAACAGACCTCGGGATTTTGTTTTTTGAAGTTGTACTTCTTTTGGCGCCACGGGAGTGAAATTTTGGCGGGAGACGGAAGTTGCGCGCGCGCTGTTAACGAAATTCGACGGTGTGAAGTTAGCCATCTGAGAAAGTAAATTGATTATTGTGAATCGTGCTTAAAATCGCACATTCGAGCTCAAAGCGCACATCTTTGTTTATTTATTGGATTTATTTCAATAAATTTAAATTTTATATTGCGAGTAGGTTATACTATTAATTTTTTTGGTTATATTGTTGCCAATACGTTTCTGTAATTTTTAATTAAGATTTTATTGTGAATCGTGCTTAAATCCGAGTGTGCACATTCGAGCTCAAAGTGGCACATTCCGCTCTCGGGAAAATGAAGCGCGCCGCTCCGCGTCGCGCTTCATTTGCCTCCCTCGCTCGGTAATGTGCCACTTTTCGCTCGAATGTGCACATCTTTGAATTCACTGCATTTATCTTCTTTATCTCTCGCTCTTTCAAATCATAAATTTAAATTTAGTTTAGTCAATATCGATTTTATGTTTGAAAAATATATTTACCATAGCAATGAGTGGAAGAGAGCGAAAAGATACGACAATCTCGTGACTGTGAATGAGAGGGAACGATTGAAACTAATCAACTGATATTTCGTTGAATTTATCGGGCTAAAATATTGTGAATCTTGCTTAAAACCGAGTGTGCACATTCGAGCTCAAAGTGGCACATTCCGATCTCGGGAAAATGAAGCGCGCCGCTCCGCGTCGCGCTTCATTTGCCTCCCTCGCTCGGAAATGTGCCACTTTTCGCTCGAATGCGCACATCTTCGAATTCACTGCATTTATCTTCTTTATCTCTCGCTCTTTCAAATCATTTTAAATTTAATTTAGTAAATATTGATTTTATGTCTGAAAAATGTAATTACCATAGCAATGAGTGGAAGAGAGCGAAAAATACGAGAATCTCGTCAGTGTGAGTGAGAGGGAACGATTGAAACTATTCAACTGATATTTCGTTGAATTCATCGGGCTAAAATATTGTGAATCTTGCTTAAAACCGAGTGTGCACATTCGAGCTCAAAGTGGCACATTCCGATCTCGGGAAAATGAAGCGCGCCGCTCCGCGTCGCGCTTCATTTGCCTCCCTCGCTCGGAAATGTGCCACTTTTCGCTCGAACGCGCACATCTTGGCATTTATTGACCTTGTTTACATTAATTTTTTGATTCAAAAAGAAAGGAGCAATGCATCCGAGTAAAACTCGAACAAAATATTTTGCTTTGCGTTCAATTGACACGGTTTCCCACTCAAAAAATTATAATTTCGTTTTACACGTTTTTCTGTAGAACTTATCTACCGTGTAAATTGGAAAGCCGCCGAAATTAGATTTTTTAAGGAAGGTGAAGTAACATAACGTTTAGGAACCACTGGTTTAGCTATACACAAACGTAAAATAACTCGTGGTTATATTTAATTTAGTAACGCCAAAGAAGTATGCCTTCTAACGCGCATTTGTGGTTTTAAGTAAAATTTTAATCAAACCTTTTCGTTGATATTTTTTAAACAGAAATCAAAATTCCGAACAGAACAATTACCTACGAAGGTTACATCATTAAATCAGCTCTCGACATATAAATACAAATGGTTTTAATTTCGACTGAAACCCAGTTGTATATGTAAAATGTGAAAAAAATTAAATTCACGTGGGTAACACGCTTCATATGCATAATCATCACGTGAACTTTGTTCGTGTATCTATTTAAGAGATCCCACATCGTTTATTATACGAACAAATATCATTTGAGTGGCTTATTTTTAATGCCATGCATTCGAACTAATTAAAAACTCTTTACTAACGCACATACATAAATGCATCAGTCTATTTTTATTTTTCAATTACTTCAAATTTTTTTTCATGGAAAATAAAAAACTGGAATTATTGTTATTGGAAATCGTCGGTCGGTTCGACCTTCTTACTTACAAACGATTTAGAATTAAATTTTTAAATAGCCAAAGTTTGTTGAAAAACCGGACAAAGCTACTATCGCAGTAAAATTAAGATTTTGAAAAATACTCAAACTAAATTCGGATTATAGACAATTTATTTTTAGACACCCATGAAGGGTTTTTTACAGGGCGTTAATTAGTTATCTTAATTTATGTTCAGAAATTAGTTTTTTTACTCATATTTAACAATTAATTCTTAAACGATTGTATGTAACAATACAACAATAAAGAGTTCACAGATAAGTTGTTAAATTTTTAGAAAATTTACGGCCGGTTTGAAAATACGACCTTTTAAAGTGCGGCGACAATACTTTTTACTTCGACAGTATACTAACGTGCCCAATTTGTTTCCTATTAAAACCGGACGCTTAGTAATCGTGCTTAAATTCGAGCTCAAAGTGGCACATTCCGATCTCAGGCCGATAAATTAGACGAAAAATCAGTTGAACAGTTTTAATCGTTTCCTCTCACTCGTACTGACAAGATTGGCGTATCTTTTCGCTCGCTCTCACTCATTGCTATGGTAAAAATACGTTTTTCGAACATAAAATCGATATATGGGTGATTCTCAGATAACTGTGATTTTTTATGTCCGCTCCGCGTCGCGCTTCAAACATAGTTTTTTCTTATTGAGAAATCGTTAATATTATAAATCTGATAATTATCTTCAACCTACATTAGGTTTTGGAACATAAGTGATCTTGGATTACTCATAACTTACGAAAATATACTCGAAATGTCATTACCGTGGCATGTCCGATTCTCATTTTTCAAACTAAATGTATAAATTTCTATCGATATTCGATTTGTAATTTAAAAGTTACTTCTCATAACTTAAGTCTAATATATACTCCATTAAATTATATTGCAATTATACGAAAATAATGTTTGGTAAAAAAATAATTATCTTTGATTTATGTCCGGATGTTTTATTCAATTTTTAAATTTGAAATGTTTGCCGCCTAATCGCCATCTTAATTTAGTTTCGTCCACTTTTTCTGGCGGCATTTTCAGGAGGGACTATTTGTGCAATGTTTACAGCTGTGTATTTATTTTGAAGTTTCAAAAATATAATTAAAGTAATTTGTTTTATTTTGAAAAAGGTATGTCATAAAATTACATGTCAGAACCGTGGTATTAAAATTTACAGTTATTAATACGATGTTTGAATCAATTATAGTAAATTTTTATTTACTAATCATAATGTTCACGTCCAATATGTTATAATATGTTAATGCTCACTGGAAATGGACACAATAAAACCTTAAGGTATTTTATAATTTATATTATTATTTTATAAAATACTTGTAGTTATTGTTGTTATACTTTGTTAATTTTCAGTTGCTTGATAAAGTTTCAATAAAGAAACGAAACGTTGCAAGTTAACAATTTGTTGTTTTATTGTGTCCAATTCCAGTGAGCATTAACATATTTTTATTTACTTTTACGTAAATAATTGAAATTATTTAGGAAATTATTTTATTTATGTGCATTATAAAGTTAGGTTCATTTTAAATTCAAATGTCATTACCGTGGATGTCACTACCATGGCAAAAATAAGAAATAACTTTTTAATTTATTTTTTCCTCAATGTTTTAACTTATTTCTGTATTTATTTGTTATAGTTTTATTAAAATTTTTTGACAGAATAACAATTGAATGTAAATTTTGCAAAAAAAAAAAAATGGCGCTCAACAAGTAGCAACAAAGGACTTTCTAAATCGTGGTCTAGCAGAATTTTGGTCAAGTATTAATGTACCAGACCAATTCTATTCAAAAGAGGGATAAAAAACAGAAGTTTTGACGTTTAATTTTTTCTTACACCTTATATAGAAAATTTATCATTGCAATAAATATTTAGAGCGTAGTCTGGCAAACAGTTGTGTCAAGAATAGGGGCGCCAGACTTAAATTTTTATATTCTACTGATCGAAACTTCTTCGAATAGTAAAACATTGTACTTATGTCTTATACATCATTTTTACAAAAAATTAGGAAAAACAAAATTATAAAAAAAAACAGTTGGACAAGTTACAGATCGCCGGACAGTTGGTTTATTTTTTGTCGAATATCTAAAAAGTAATAAAGTCCATTTTGTACTTATTTTGGTTCACCACCCTTTTAACGGTCGCCGCTTGGACTATTATATGTCAGTACCGTGGCATTAAAATTTTCAAATTTTGACATAGTTTTCGCTTCGTTGTAGTTGTAGTAGAACTACAGCACAGGCGTAGTTCTGTGTATAATTGGCGACAGAAAACACCCAAATCACGCGCTTTAAAATATTTTTAATTTCGAAAAAATGTTAGTTATAAAAATCACAGTTATCTAAGAATCACCAATTTACTGAACTAAATTAAAATTTTTGATTTTTAGGAGCGAAGAATATATTAGACGAATGTCATAAACACGAGGATGTGCGCATTCGAGCGAGAAGTGGCACATTTCCGAGCGAGGGAGGCAAATGAAGCGCGACGCGGAGCGGCGCGCTTCATTTTCCCGAGATCGGAATGTGCCACTTTGAGCTCGAATGTGCGCACTCGGTTTTAAGCACGATCCACAGTGATTTAGGCCAATAAATCGGTTGAATAATTTTAATCCTTCCCTCTCACTCGTACTGACAAGATTGGCATATCTTTTCGCTCGCTCCCACTCATTGCTATGGTAAAAATACGTTTTTCGTACATTAAACCGATATTTACTGAACTAAATTAAAAATTTTGATTTGAAGGAGCGAAGAATATATTAGACGAATGCGATAAATACGAGGATGTGCGCATTCGAGCGAAAAGTGGCACATTTCCGAGCGAGGGAGGCAAATGAAGCGCGACGCGGAGCGGCGCGCTTCATTTTCCCGAGATCGGAATGTGCCACTTTGAGCTCGAATGTGCACACTCGGTTTTAAGCACGATCCACAGCGATTTAGGCCAATAAATCAGTTGAATAATTTTAATCCTTCCCTCTCACTCGTACTGACAAGATTGACGTATCTTTTCGCTCACTCCCACTCATTGCTATGGTAAAAATACTTTTTTCCAACATAAACTTGATATTTACTGAACTAATTTAAAATTTTTCATTTGAAGAAACGAAAAAAATATTAGACGAATATATTAAATACGTAATAGACAATTTTTTGAAAACGGGGACATTTTGCCGTTCCGAACGACCACTTGGGGACAGATGACCTAAAAACGGAACGGTCCCATTCAAAACGCGCTATAGTCACATTATAAGTACAACCACATAATTTTCTGACGAACTGCGGAACGGTAAGAAGATTGTAATAATTTATGTCTCCAGAATTGTGGTTTAGGAGGATATAATAATTAATGGAATTTGTAAACCACAACCACATCGTTAGATTTTGCTTTATCGCCACTTTAATCCCGAATAGGGGGAGAATGGAGAGATTTCACATAGTTCCGCACAAAATCTGTTTGTATCAAGCAGATTTTGCTCGAAACTACTAGTTCGCTATTTGCAATGACAATCCTGCAAACCACATCCCTAAAATACATTCAAAAAAACCATTTAAATCGTCGTAGATATAAGTTCGTAATAAAAACGTCCAATGGAGAAAATTTTGAGCAAAATCGCAGTGGAAAACTTCGATCTATTTTTCATCTTCAGTAATTTGTAATTTGAATATTTATCGACAGTCGTCCTTGCGTAATTTGCATTGAAAGGTACGAGAATAATATTATACATTAAAGGATTTCGCGAAAAGTCCGATTCTTTTTTGATATTCAGAATTGCACGGTCGAAGGAGCGCAAATCTCTTGCATGCAAAGCATTATGCATTGACAAATAACAATTATATGGGATCGCATACAGAATTTTGAATTGCAAAGAAACACAATGCATTTCTTAAGAAGCAAATTTTATGAGAATCCGAGTTATCCGCTTTAATGCTCAAATTTTAATTAACTCGGCGCGAAAATGGCGCCGAGTAATTAAAATGTGAAATTATCAAAATTGAATAGACTGCCTGTCGCTACACGTAATAATCAAACAGTAAAATTTTATTGTTTGCCTTGATGCCACGATCTACAAATTGTTATTGCTGATCTTTGATCGAAACGGACCTCTTTGCGGTTTAATCGTATGGCACACATACGGGACGTTATTGTTTAAAAAAAAAAGGGACGCTATGGGGGTTATCGTTCGACTTATTTTTTTGCCTTCTTTTGAAACTGTTTTGTAACGCCGATTGCATGAATCCTACATTTCTTATCAATCTCTTTTTATCGTCCCGACGTCTTCGATTAATTACAGAAATTTATCTCGAACACTTGTAATTAATTATTCATTAATGAATTTCGAGTTTCTAAATATATAAATTTACAGTTCGGTTTGTTTTTGTTGGAAAATTGAATTGCGAAACTTGCTTTTTAAAAAAAAACGTGTATTTTTAACTGTGCTCTTTAAATAAACCGAAGAAATGTGGATATCCTTAATTGGTCAATTTTTCTAGAAGCAATGACTTCGGTAATTTTGATCTTTGTTAATTGAAACCGGTCCGGTCTAAGAATAAGGCGAATTTTTTCAAAAAAATTTAAATTAAATGGATCCACATAAGGCTTTCAACTTTTGATGACGTCGATTTTGAACGAATGGCGTGTCGTTTCAAAAACGGTATAGAAATTTTACGACAAAGATAAACAAGACATAGAACATAAAAACAGTTATGTGTTTTGAATCCAAATTACTTTCGAGTTACTTTAAGTTTGGTAAAAGTTATAGGAATTATTATTTTTTTAACAATGTAACTTTGGTTCATTGTTTTTTATACACTTTTGATTTTTGCTTTAATTGTGTTCAAGTTTTATAGAAAAATACAAAAAATATTCTCTCTTAAACTGACTTAGTGAAAAATTACTAATTAGATGTTAATTCTAACAATTTTCTATTGTGAAAGCTATAGTGGAGTGCCGTAAGACGTAAAAACGGCAAAAGCTCGGAATCCAGGGCCTTTGAATGAATTTTAGTAAAACCTTTTTTAATTGCATTGCTAAAAGGCGAAATAAAAAAGGTAAAGAATAAAAATTGGGCGATCTCGATTACAACAATTTATAACAACAATTTAATGAAGAATGACAGGGATATGAAAAAAAAATTGTTTACAGTAAAGATCTCAATTTTATACACAATAAATGCTATTTGTATAGAAACTTTAATGTTAATTTATAATTACAGTCGAACCTCGATAAGTCGAAATTGAAGGGAAAATAAAAATAATTCGAGTTATCAAAAAAAGTCGAGTTTAATACTTTTCTGTGTATAGTATATCGTCAAGTAAATTTAACTTTTAAAATCGCGAAAAAAACGTTTGAACAACAACTGCAATAAATTTCACAGTGGCGCACCAAATTGCGAAACACCTTGTATATAATTTGTTTATGATCTCTAAACAAAACCCCAATAATTTGCGGTAATTTTACAAAGTGTCAATTCCAAATTAATTACGTGCAAACGCAAATTACATTATAAAGGGTGTTTCGAATTAAAGCAGAAAATATTAAGATTTTCAAAAATTGCCGAAAACGATCGTTACGAGGCTTTGTAATTATTTATAAAAGATTATTATTACAAACCGATAAACACGTGTGCCTATTTAAAAACTCAAATGCACGATTCCGGAATGTGCGATAACGTTAACTTGGTAATCGCCGAAAGCGCTACGTTAAACAAAGGAAAATGAATTTTGGGCTTCGCAACTAACATTTTGGAAAGCCATTACGACCAAAAAAGCCGAGATTTTTGAGAAAGGTGGCGTAAAGATTTTTAAAGTATTATTTCTGACTTAACAAAAACGACAAAACATAGAATATTTAAAAATAAGCTTACAATTTAGATTTATATACAGGGTGTACTTCGGAAAGTTCCAAAACCCTTTGGTAAACACTATTCTGTTCCACACAAACACTAATTAGTCAAAATTAAAATTTTCTAGAACGTTCTTAACACTTCAACGCGCGATTCACAACTGAGGTGTAGGAGGGGAACGATGTATGCAGTTTGCAACATTATCCGTTTATTTCAATTTTGGTATATGTTAAACACGATAAGAAACTTTCTAAAAACGGCCGTACCGATGTTTTATAATTATTTATAAGTTTGTACACACTAAAAACAAATAATGTAACTAATTTAAATCAACTCGTGTGAGCCATCTACGGTACACGCACTAGTTTAAATTGATTTATAAGAGTCTAAATAAATAATACAATTAAACAAATATTTGCATTTTCAATTTTTAAGTAATGTATTAAAGTCGTTTAAAAAAAATGTTTAAACGACTGATATAATTTAAATGTCCTAATTATTCTTTGAAGCACATATGTTACATTCAAAGCACGTTGTATTCAAGCTGCCTATGTATAAGTTATGGAAAATTTGGGTTAAGTAAAGAGGCAGAGTTTATGTATTGATTTTTCACGATGCCGTTCACGAAGCACTTCGTATTGAAGCTTCGTATAAGTTAAGGTGCATTTGCGCAGTAAAGGGGTGGAGTTTATGTATTGATTTTTCACGAAGCCGACAAAGTATTGATTTTTAGATATGCCAAACAGGTAGCGACATCGCCAAAAATTTCCAGTGTTTACGTTATGTTTAAGGCCACCGACCTGTGCGTTGCTCATAAATAAACTTGCATTCGTCGCTCGCTGTCACGCAAAACGGCACAAATTTGTGTTTTAACTGTGTTTAATTAGTGTTTTAATTGGTCACGAGTGCGAAAGAGTGTCGGAATCGGTTTAGACTGAAAGTTCGCACAAAGTCCCAAATTCGAGACGGTCGCCGGAGCGCCGGCATTCGCCCGACCACTGCGCAAGGGTGCCTTAGTGCCGATCGCTGCATCGGCTTACGGGCTTCTAGCCAAGCGAAAGATTCAGTTTGCGGTACGTCTACTTTGAAATGTAATGTAGTATCTGTTTAACGTGATTTCTAAAAAATACTTATCGAAATAAACTTTTCTGGTGTCTCCGCTAATAAGTTCGCAAAAAGTAATCAAGGTTGCAATTTTAGATTAGTTTTAAAAACAGATACAAAAATTATTTACGAAATTATTTAAATCTAATCAAGGGGCTGTTCAAAATGATTATTTAAGTAAATTTTTGTTGCATTTTCGCTAAAAAGCCTTGGAACAATTCTTTAAAAAATTTTTAATTAAAATTATAGGACCGTATTTTTGATCCTAACCAAATCTTTAATTTAATAATTAATAATTTTAACCAATTAACCAATTTAATAATTTATTAATTTTACAATCTTTAATTTAATAAACAAAATTATTTAAAAAAAATAGATGCCATTTCTTGTTCAACTGGTTCAGGGGGCGTAATTTTGAAAAAAGAAAAAACTTAAATATTTTTTTTAATTCTATAACTTGTTTGTTTGACATATTGGTAATTTTTAAGAATAAAAATAAATAAGCGGACGAAAAATTCTTAGGTGGGGTAATTACCCAATTACTCCTCCCTGAAACCGCCATTGTTCCAACATACAATCTAAATTTAATATTTTGAATGTAAAGGAAGAAGAGTAATGTAGACAAATCCAATGAATACGAGGATGTGCACATTCGAGCGAAAAGTGGCACATTTCCGAGCGAGGGAGGCAAATGAAGCGCGACGCGGAGCGGCGCGCTTCATTTTCCCGAGATCGGAATGTGCCACTTTGAGCTCGAATGTGCACACTCGGCTTTAAGCATGATTCACAATAATCATTTTTTTTTCAAAATGTTTTTAATTAAAAATTACAGGACCGTATTTCGATTAGGAACCAAAATACTTAAAAACAAAATTATTTGAAAAATAATCCGCAAATTAATTAATTTCAAGTTTGGGAACCTCTGAATTAAAACATATCTATTATTACCTGTTGTTGCCAACGAAAACCGCTACTAATCAATGGAAAATAAGTGAAAAGGCGTTTTTTCACAAAATCATTTGTTGACAATTACTTAAATTATTAACAAATACGAGGTCGAAGGTTGACCTGAATAAAGCCGTCTGGCACATGGGAATTTTCGTGATTTAACACATTTAAGTGTCGGCACTAAAGATTTGAACACACAAAACGTGTTTATTTTAAATCCCAATAACCGAGCCAATTTTGCCTTTTGACTTTTACTTAGTTTTCATTAGAGGATTACTACTAAAATGTTAATCAAGTTAAAACGAGCTTCAAGAATATTTAAACCGGAATACCCTCGTTTAAAGCGTTAGTCAGTTGAAGAAGTTGCGAGTTGCGAAAGTGCTCAGACTTTCCAACTTTTCTCCCCCATCTTCATCATGAGGGTATTACGCTTTTTCTTTGTTTTTTTTAATTATAACTCCCTTTATGCTTAATTTATGGGATGTGTTGAAAGGTAACGCATTTTTTTTTTGTTACAGTACATAATGCCAAATCCGACGTTAGAGCATTCGCCGAATGCAGCTTTAAATAAAACAGTTGGCAGTAAATACCTAGATCTACCACTTCCTGATGGAAAAGTACAAGCAATGTATGTATGGGTCGATGGAACAGGAGAATACCTAAGAGCCAAAACTAGAACTTTAGATTTTGTACCACAAAAGCCAGAAGGTGAGTTCCCAAAAGTTTTTAAAAATTTCATTTGGACGAAGCTAACGATTGAACGAATATCGGGTCGGCAAGAAAGTAATTTCGGTTTTTTGGTCCAATTTTTTGATTCAAAGAATGGATTTTAATCAACTGGAAATGTACTATTTTGCTCAATGACTTTTTGCCATCTTTCTGGTAACTTTTTCATTCCTCGTTCGTGCAACTATTGGGCCTTATCAGCAAAAAACTGAACCAAGTGCGATTTCGGATCATCATCATCCATAGTGAATAGTTTTCCATTTAAAGAGTTATGTATGGATCGGAATAAATGATAATTTGATGGTGCGGGGTCAGGGCTATGTGGTGGATGTGATATTCGTTCCCAATCAAACTTCAATAATTTTTGACGACTGGCTAAAGATGTGTGAGGTCGACCGTTGTCATGGTGGAAAATAGTGCTTTTACAATTAGCCCATTTTGGACGTTTCTCTTTCATTGCCTCCTCCAATTTCATCAATTGTTGACCGTAAACGTCTAAATTGATCGTTTAGTTCCTTTGAAGCAGATCAAAACACACAACACCTTTATAATCTCACCAAAGTGACAGCGTGATCTTTTTTTGATGCAATTCAGCGTTTAATGTGACTTGGACCATGACCCTTTTCAATCATTGTTATTGTAAACGCATTTTTCACCACCAGTGATGATTGGAATTCACATAGGATCGATTTTGTTGTGTTTGGGGTGCATTGTAAAACCAGGGGTTCCCAATTTTTTTTATACTGCGACTCCCTTTAGAGGTTGCAATTTTTTTGCGACGCCCTTCTAAAAGAATATATTTATTTATTGCTCTAGCAGATATTAGAATTAATTAATTTATTTGTCATTTAAAAAATTGTTTTAAGCACTGGTATAATTTAAATTTCCTAATTTTTCTTTGAAGCACATATGTTACATTCAAAGCACATTGTATTGAAGCTGCCTATAAGTTAAGGCACATTTGCTTTAAGTAAAGGGGCGGAGTTTATGTATTGATTTTTCACGAAACCTTCAAAGTATTGATTTTTAGATTTGCCAAACAGGTAGTTAGATGTTCAAAACATTTAGAGTGGTTGTTTTATAAACGGAAATTTTTGTTTTTAAAAATGTCTTTTTTGAGATAGTTTGATAAGCTTTAATTATGTTCTGAAAAAAGTAATAAATATAGTACCCACACTTTTATTTATGTCTACTTTATAATTGTTTTGATCAGATGCGGTATTTTTGAATTGGGGGACTCGTTTTATGACAATAACCTTACTTATAGTCTTTTTCAGGGAGAACAAAAAATTGAAAAGAGTTAAAGGTATTTAAATGCAGTTTTCAGAACTCGCCAAGCTGAAAACGCATTAACTCGAAATTTTTAGCATTTTCATTGAAATTCGAGTTTTCCAGGTTCCACTGTACTATGAGTTACAGATGGTGCGCCCACGTCACTTATAATGGAAGACTTTTTTCTTTATAGACCAGAGGTTCCCAATCTTTTTTATGCTGCGACTCCCCTTACAGGTTGTAATTTTTTTTGCGACGCCCTTCTATAAGCATACATTTATTTATTGCTCTAGCAGATATTAATATTAATAAATTTATTTGTTATTTTTATTTAATTATAAGACACTCATTCAACAAAATTAATTCCAGTGTATCTTTGTTTAAAAACTTGAGCCGATAAAAATTTCTGTGGGCACTCAAAGACAATTAAATAAGATTAAATGCGCGACATAATATTATCAGGTAAAGTCATTGAACGTTCCAACGATGTTTGCCTTAAAAATTAATGCTCTAAAAGGGTTGGTGAGAATTATTCATGATCTGCGTTGCAGAATTACCCATATGGAATTACGATGGCAGTTCAACGTATCAAGCTGAAGGCACAAATTCCGATACATATCTTTATCCGGTAGCTATATATAATGATCCATTCCGAAGAGGAAATAATAAATTAGTACTCTGTGATACATACAAATACAACAAAAAACCAACTGGTAAGTTTGTATTTTTTTCGTAGCCCTCAACGTTTTAAGTTTAACAAAAAAACTAATTTCAGACACAAATAAAAGACATAGCTGCTTGAAAGCGATGGAAGCAGCAAAAGATCACACGCCTTGGTTTGGAATAGAACAAGAATATACTTTATTAGACATGGATTTAAGACCGTTAGGTTGGCCCAAGAACGGTTTTCCTGGCCCACAAGGTCCCTACTATTGCGGCGTCGGGGCTAACAAAGTTTATGGACGTGACATCGTCGAAGCCCATTACAGAGCATGTCTCTATGCGGGCATCAACATTTCCGGCACAAATGCCGAAGTTATGCCGGCACAAGTAAGTCCTAAACGCATCCATTCTGATTAATTCTAATTGCCCATCTTGTTTAGTGGGAGTTCCAAGTCGGACCTTGCGAAGGCATCGACATCGGCGATCAGCTATGGATGTCCCGTTTCCTTCTGCACAGAGTTGCCGAAGAGTTCGGTGTCGTAGCCACTTTGGACCCCAAACCCATGGAAGGCGATTGGAACGGAGCTGGCGCTCACACTAATTTCTCCACGAAGGCTATGAGGGAGGATAATGGTATTATGTGAGTATTCTTAATTGTAATTTTGTTAAAAGCTTTCTCTTGTCGGACCTCTTGTTTGTAAACGAAATTGTTGGTGGATAACATGATGCTCACAAGAAGGCTTGTTTGATTAGCACACACACGTTTTTAAATTAGTTGTTGTGAACTGGGCCCGTCTGACAATAGCAATTATATGTGGATGACGTAGGAACATCCTCATAACATTTATAGATTTGTCGAGGGGGTTCTAAACAAGGAAGTTTTAATTAAAACTGCTTGTTATTTGTACTTGGCACTTATGCATTCAGGTGTGAGACTCGAGGGTAATGAGGATATCTGCTTAACTCAGTGCCGGATTAAGATCTAAATGCATTTTAAGGACCTAGAGTAAAGTTCTTAGTTATTGGCAACTTAGGCATAGTTCTTTGGTGAAATTTGACTTTACTCAAATAGAAAACATTACTCTTTGGTAAAGTTTTTGTTTTCGTTGGTGTAAGGTCTCAATTTCATTTAAATATTGAAATTAACAAAATTTGTTGAAATGATTTTTAATAAAATTCATTTTCTGAACTGATGGTTCCTGTATGTCAGCAACCCATTTTGCTAGAGAGAAATTTGTTTAAAATTTGTTGTAAACTAAATTAATAAAGGGGGGTTCGAACCGTTATTTTCTTCATTCTGCTTTTTGTTCGAGTTTAATTTAAAAAAAATTATATCGGTTTGGTTTCTCTTTCGTTCCGCCAAATATATCGGTTTTTTGGGTTTTCGGTTTAGTTCCAAGTGATTAATTTAGAATTCTTTCTTTTTGAATACTTTATGAATTGGCACAATAATAAAATATAAATAAATGTTTATTTAAAATAATAATAAATAATTAAGTATAGTGTAGTGATTAGATGTATACGATCATATGCAAATGTGGTGGCACATGATAATTATACAATTTTTATTAATTTTATTAATAAAAATCAATAACCCTTTTTTAAAAAATAGGATAGTAAATAAAAATAATAAGATTTTATATAAAGTGCCAAAACTAATTAAAACTTTAAAAAGGAAGATTCTTTTATTAAAATAAATAATCTCTCTACAAATAAACCAAAATATTTTTTCGGTTCGGTTCCGGTTTTCGCTCCGACAAAAATAACGGTTTTTTTTGGTTCGTAGTTCTGCTCAAATGACTAGTTTTTATGTGTAATATTTATTTACTTTAATATAGTCTTTTATATAGATCCCCTTTTCGTTTTCGGTTAGCATAAATGTTATAACTTCCCTTAAATATTATTAAAATTTCTTTTGTAAATGAATGTTTCGTATGTAAATGTGAGATTTGGTATCCATTACCACTTTTTTTGATTAATTGGCTTATTATATTACTTTTGAATTTTTGAAAAAACTATCAGAGATAGACCAGAATGTTCTCTTTTTTTGAGACATGATTACAAAAAAAGTGTTCCAATTAAAGATGAATTTTCCTATAGTTTTTCTCTTTTTGGAAACAAGTTTTGTTCACGCCACAATTTATAATAATTAACATAAGACTATATATTGTATTCATAACTATAGTTTTAATCTCCCAAAAGAGTTTTGTCATGAAGGGGTCACAATTTTTTTAATACTTAGCTGTTAAATTTAAAAGCATTTAATAATAACAATTTTTTTAATAGAAAGGCGGAATACGCATTTATGTGCTGCATTTTTAGGGGTATGCGAATACCTAAAACATTGAATTATTCGATTCGAATCGAAGATCCGAAAGTTTCCAATAGTTCGAAACTTTTCAATTTCGAAGTTTCAAAAAATTATTAATAAGTTTTTGACTTATTATTATAAATGCAATTAACTCTACTAATTTAGCTCTTGTATTTTATACGACGTAATCAAACAATTTACCTAAGATTTGAAAGTTTCGAATTATATTGCATTATATTTAACTATTCGATTGGTTCAAACAAGATTCGTACACAAGAAAAATTAATTTTCATCATTTAGTTTCGTCAGGTTTCTTAGATGTAACATTTTCTATTGTATTACCAGTTTAGTAAATAACTTCATTTCTACGAAATCAATCGAGGTTCTGAGATAATTCTAAAAGAACAATTTATAATGATAAAAACGAAAAGTGAACGGAGGTACCAATCACTCAATGTCCTAACGGTTGGGTCTCTTACCCTACGCACTATTGTATTAAATGTGCCAGTTTAGAGCTGAATATACATCATTGTGTTTTATTGTTCTTAAAACCGAAATCTTTTCCAGTGAAATCGAGAAAGCCATCGATAAACTGAGCAGACACCACCTTAGACATATTCAAGCCTACGATCCCAAAGGGGGGAAAGATAACGAACGTCGTTTAACTGGCAGACATGAAACCTCTTCAATCCACGATTTCAGTGCAGGTATGCTTTTTTCGTTAATTACCATTTTAACGGTTCGCTTGAAACTATTGTCAATTTCAGGCGTGGCGAATCGCGGAGCCAGCATACGTATACCAAGGGGTTGTGCAGAAGATAAGAAAGGCTATCTTGAAGACAGACGACCATCATCCAACTGTGATCCTTATTCTGTCACCGAAGCTTTAGTAAGAACTTGCATTTTAGACGAATAAGCTCAAGAATATTGTTCCTTGAAGTCTTTCAAACATTCATTATTATTCACATTTATTAATGACAAATATTTTTATTCATACGTTATTAAATGTAGTTAGATTGATTGTAGAGTTTAATTTGTTGATTATTTTAGTAGTTTACGTATTAAATTATTAAATATATCACAGGGTTTCCGTTTGGTGATCGCGCGTTGAAATTTTCAAATTTTATGCATGTTTAATATAAAAATTGTATGCCTCACGGAGTTCATGTATGCATAAAGCAGCCATAGAAATATCCACTAAGATTTCTATTGTAAATAAAAAAAGAATTATTAAAAAAATAAATTACCAAACGCAGATTCTGTTTTATGTGGGGATCAAACATTATATTCGATGGTACTCTATTAATTTGCATGTTATAATCATATTATATATTTAATAATATAATACCAGCTTTATTTGTTATGTACGGTTTATCAACTGGCCTAATTTTTATCAAATATCAAAAATACAATTAACTCATCAATCAGCACAATGTAAAACTGTGGTGTTCAATAGTTGTAAATATTTTTCAACTTACATACGACCATACAAACGCATTAGAACGTTAGGACTACAACTACTTTTATATTTTTGTACATATTAAATTAAAACAGACAAATCATATCAATTTGAAACCGATTGTTGACTATAAACGAGTTGAAATCGCAACAGCTCTTCGTACGTACCGCATGGCCTATATTTAAAATAAAGTATTTACTTGTAAGCGCATTAATGAAAAGCACAAAATGCTGTCTTGTTAATTGGTAGAAGGGAAGTTCGTAAATTTTAAAGCGCACTACTAAGATTGTAGCATAAAGAAAAACGTTAGCATTTTTAACACTAAATCATAAGTACTACAGAACTAATTCATTAATTTCATTATATTTTTAATTTAACAGTTGTAACAATAATAAAACACTTATTTGAACTGTTAATCGAGTTTAAGCAGCCTTTTCCAGTTTAATTATCTCCAAGATCCCATCGTGCATTTCCTTCACGGCTTGAAATTCAGTTAAGCCCATTCTTCGTTTATTAGAAATGTCGTAAACGCCACCTTCGGCTTCGCTATGCTCCCCACGCGTACCCCTTACTTGCAAATTGTATCTACCAGCTACTTCTTCCAACTTTGCATAATTCCGAGCCAATTTCGGGACCTTAACATGCACAGAAGCGCGTATCGTCGTGCCCAAATTCGTCGGACAGAAAGTTAGAAATCCCAAACGATCGCTTCGAGAAAATTTCATTTTATTTTCGATTTGTTTTACTCCTTCTATTAAGCGTTTGTATATTTGCGCCAAGTCGCCACCTTCTTGCATCGAAATGATTCTCAGATGATCCTCTTCGTTGCACCAAACGAGAAACGTTTTTTTGTCGTTATGATATATCCCTCTTCCTGTTGGCCAAAATCTGCACGCATTAGCCGTTTGTAAGAATCGATCGCCCTCCTTAAATAAGAAGTGGTCATCAATCAACTGTTGTTGGACGTCTTTGTTCATTCCGGTCAAAGGATAGAATTTTCCTTGGAGATCCCCCGTTAAACCTGTGAGGGCTGATGAAACTTTCTTTTCCATTTCTTTGTATTGATCTTCTGTTAGGCAGGGATTAAAGGGATAACCGTCTAAAGATCTACCGCATCTTACTCTTGTTGATACGACGTATTCACCTGACGGGTCTACGTTAGACAGTTTAGATACATCTCCCCAATCCGAGGCAGGATGCTTATCGCGTTTCGTAAAGCCTATATGGTAATCCTCAATAATAGGGTCGAATAATTCCGCAAAAACGGAGTACGCGTCCGCATCTGGCGCATAAATCCCAATCCCTGAATCATGATTTTCTAAACCTTAAATTAATTTAAATTTCAATAAAGACTTAGTTTAATGTGGCTTTAAAACAACGACCGAGATACCTGACTGAATACAATCTAACAGGGTGGAACCGAACGAAGTCTTTTTGTTCTTCAACTTATCGAACAAGTGCTTGGTTAAATACTTTTTTAGCAATGACTTGGAATTGGAGTTGGCTAATTTTGCGTAACCAACTTCGAGCTTTTGCAGGACGCCTGGATCTACTCCGCCACTTTTACCGCATTTTTTCTCGCACTGGTGACAAGCTTTCGCCATTACCCAAATATTCGACGATATCTGAATTAAATGGGACAGTAATTTAGTTTTTTGTACTTTTTTTTTATGAAATTGACATGTTTGTTAGACAGTTTGCATCTCGTTGCTGCGGATACGATCTATCTAAAACAATCGTTGCAAAAATCCTTTAAATCAGTCAACCTGAGGAAAATCTTGTATGGAGGCCAAAAACTGATATTTCTTGCAGATAATAAATTATGTAACATATTTAATTAAGCCTGACCTGATCCAGGTTTCTGCTGTTCTTCAATGTGTATAAAAATAAATTAAATCCTTTCAAACGCATTTCTAATTTGTCACAAATGTCAATTATTGAGCATCTCCTTAATTAAATGTATAAAATACAAATTATCTGATTGTGAGTATTCACACAATTTATATCGACAAACTATCAAAAAATTGATAATTAACATTGCAATATAAGTAGACCAACTTTGTTTAAACAATAAAACCACTCCTAAGATAAACTATTTATAATCTACCTTCTACAAATTATTAAGTTTCAACCCCAAGTATCGCCATATTTATTTTGTGCCCTGGCTCTTTCAGATTCTGTGCTAAGCGGAGTGAATCACTTTCAGAAGATGGTACATCAGGTCTAGATCTACAATTCTCATTTTAAGCCTTTCTATAAAGAATTGGAAAGGGCATAACCGGGTAAGTATGGGAAATCGCCCCCAAAAATATTTTCTTTATTTTTTTCTTCTAAGAGTGCATGTTATGTTACATACATATGTACTTACACGTGTATGTAGGAATACAATTAATAATTATGAATTAAGACCTGTGATCCCAAAAAAAAATTTCTTAAGATTCCCATGAGTTCTTAATTTTTTAAATGTCTTGTAAGGGATATTAAAAGCACTCCCAGAAAAATATGAAGCAAATATCTTTGGGGGCCAATTGCCCCTGCTTATCTAGCTATACCCTTTGTAGAAGTTACCTATAGGCCCCTATTCTTCTTTGTTGATATTCCTCCCTGTTTTGTTTCCTTAGCTCATCATAAGTAGTTTTAGACCTCTGAACTGGTGGCATTTCCTCTTCATAAATGGGATCTAAAATCTTATCAGGTATTGACCATAAATCTTAATAGACATTAATCATTTACTATCAACAGATGGTCTGTGTGAATCATCTAAGCCTTCTAATTCAGGTCTGGATGTATCTAAATCTAAGCTGTTTCTCGGAGAGCTATCATTATACGTATCTGAAGGATTCATCCCACTAAAAGGTGTTAAAGACATTCCTGGTCCAAACCCAGTTTCTATACTAAAATATAACCTACTCAAAGACCTATCAGTCCTAGTTTATAATAGTAACCTTTCCTGATAGCCTCCTCCTTTTCTTCTTTGCCTCAACATTTCTCCTATAGGACTATTTGGCAATAACATTAATTTTTCTGCACATTTTCCTTGATATGAGAATTTCCCAGCAAAATATCCTACAACTACGGCTAGTACTACTTTAGGAGTTGCACCAAATCTCGAATGGCCCCTTAAAAACCCTATCAACAGTCTAATTACAAATGAGAAGAGCTGGTCAGAGTTTAGTTACCAGCTTTTACTCCATAATATATTCCTCCGCCTAGAATTGCACTGAACGGTAAACATCTTTGGAAAAAGCTTTCCCTGTTGCAATCTTTTAATACCCGAAGTTCCTCAGCATTAAATTGATACTAAAATTGATGTATTTCAAAAAGGGATTAGAATAGATCTTTCACTTACAGATTTACCACGACTTGGTCCTGGGAAAGGCCGAGGATCATTTTCATTACGTTCTAATTGTCTATCCATTATATTTTTATTTTAATTTAATAATAAAACTGATAATCATGTCATAATAGTATAGGTTATAATAGAAAATGCATGATTTAGGAATGGTGCCCCATCTATTAACGAATGAAAGAAAGATGTACAACTAAAAGCGCTTAGTTTCAAACTTATTTTGGTACTGCCTTAATAGTATATTAATTTTAATAGATTAATTTTTAATTATAAAGGATCAAAATTACTGAAGGGACATAAACATTAATGTTTCTTAATTTCAAATTGCAGTTATTCACCAGTTCTTTGGTAGATACCCATTTAGTGTTTAATTTTAGAATTTTTATTTGTTTAAACTTTTATAGAACCTTGTTCCCCATATGCAATCAACTGCTAACTAAAAATTAGTAGCCATTAACGAGATAATTTAAAATGTATTAAAAAACAGGTCAACTTATAAATTTTATTTATAGTTTAGGATAATTTGGAAATTCTATTGGAAAATTACTTTCCGCCACTACTATTTCAAAATGAATAACATTGTTTAAAGTTTATTGAACCGAAAACAGTATTATTTATTTACTAATTTAGAATAAGTAAAAAGTAATAAGTATATGATAAAATTAATGGTTGAATATGTTTGCTTTACGTAAGCAATCCTTGCGGTTATTAAGATCTATTACTTCTTTCGTTACTTCTTTGATTACAACTTGCGCAAACAATTTCGTACTTTTAAAAACGCAGTTTAGAATCGAAAACACATCAATTTATTATGGGAACGCAAACGGTATTGTTTTATTAATATTTTCAAACAACAATTAGAATAACTTTATGCTTTGCTAAGCTTCTGGTATGATAATTAACAAGAATAACATTTAACTTAAGATAATGTTATGAATATATTAAGTTCCGATTGTTTTGCATTGGCAAATTCGTTAATTTCATCCTTGAAAAGTGTAATTTTAAATAATTATATTAAAAAATTAAATATAAATAAAAAAAGTATAAACAATTTCCTCAAATGAATTGGCCCATAGCTTATTAGACTTTTAAACACAACTTTATTATTTTAGATGTGGCTTTTCCCTTTTTTTTCAGAGATATTCAGAACTGACATTTCTTACAAATAACAGAGTAACTAATTTCTCAATTTGATTAGCAAAAGAATAAATTAATGCTTTCATTGGCTCTTTGTTTTTTTAATGTATTTTTCTTTGTAGCTCGCTATGTCACTAAATTAATTATTTGCGAATAAGAGCTTTATTTTAAATCAATCCATTTTAATTAAAAAATAACCACAACAGATTCGAAAAACTTACTTTGAATAGGAATATCTACCTGTTAATGAATTTAAAATGTCTATATTATGTTATCGTTTACCCCACATTAATCATTTTTAAATTTCTAAAATTAACGAACTAATTTATGCATATTTTGCTTTGTTTTCGATTTACACGGTTTTCCTTACAAAAACTTATTACTTCACTTTACACGGAACCTATCTACCGTGTAAATCGGGGAATAGATGGAGTAGTGCCAAAATTGGATTTTTTTAAGGGAGGCTCGGTACCATAAATTTGGGAAACCGCTGATTTTAATTAATAAATATAGCAAGATCGTAAATTTGGCAAACGGGATCTTCCTCATCAGTTTGGTTACCATTCGCGAAGAGAATGTTCTTTAAAAAGGTAAACAACACTGGAAATTACTGGATTTAATAATTTATTTATAGATTTTGAACTTATGGTTTTTTTTATATACGGCTTTAAAAAAACCTGGGCAGTTCTAATAAAGTAATAATTGCAAAATACTAACGAGTCAGGGACAACAACTATAGCACCAGCTGAAGATGTTGTATAACATTTCGTGATTAATCTCAATTAAATCGCAAATTTAATTGTAATAATACTTGCTGGTCTTAAAAACAATTCCTCTTAACAATGACAAACACAAAAGGACGAAACAGGTGTAAATATTTTATTAATTAATACAACCAACATTAATAAGTTAGTAAAACTGATGTAATCATTCTGGTTTACTTACCGAATTCAAGGCTGCAAATCATGCCGTAAATAAAATTCGAACAAATTATTAAAAAGCGAAAATAAATAAATAGAAAGGTGCCATTTTTCCTGAATGCCAAAGAAATTGGTTTCTACGTTTATTAGGCAACAAATTGCATTTCATGTAACGAAACCGGTTAGAACCGAAATAGTTATTGGAACAGGTCAAACTAATTGTTGATATTTACTAATTGCATATTAAACCAATTGTTGTTAAAAGCTGTTAATAATTTTTAATTCCCTTTTTCTTAAATTATTTTTGGAAAGTTACCGAGACGACGTCTTTTATTTTAATTACGTTTCACTTAAGTTTAATTGTCTAATAATTATTTCTGAGTAAAATTAATATTTTAAAATAAGAAGTTTGTTACTGTAGATCCTCGATAAGTCGAATCCCGAGGGAGACGCGAAAAAATTCGAGTTATAGAGGTTTTGACTTATAATTTAAGACTTGCTTCGGTAGAGCTCCAATAAAAGCCAGGACAATAATAATATACAGTAAAATCTCTCTAAAACGACTAGCAAAAAAAACAACCATTTTTTAAATTTTTTTAAAAAATTTTTGGATTACAAATCTCGAGTTTGAAGATGGAAGGATCTTAATTTTTTTCAATTTTGAGTGGAATATTCACCAACAAAATTACAACATTTTTAATAATAAAAATTGTAAAATAAAATAAAATAATGCTTTTAACAACTTAATTTCTTAGAGTTGTTTTGATCCTAACCTCCCAATTGAGTCAAAACGCAAAATTGATACAGCTATTCTCAAAAAGAAAGCTCTCTCAGTTGAAATCCAAAAATTGAAGGTCTTCATAGTTTTGCTTAACCTTCCGTGTACGAGGTGGGGTATAACTAACGCAACCAATTTTTTTCTTGTTAAAACGGGACGCTTGGTAATCGTGCTTAAAACCGAGTGTGCACATTCGAGCTCAAAGTGGCACATTCCGATCTCGGGAAAATGAAGCGCGCCGCTCCGCGTCGCGCTTCATTTGCTTCCCTCGCTCGGAAATGTGCCACTTTTCGCTCGAATGCGCACATCCTCGTATTTATTACATTAATATAATTTACCATAAGCTCCTTCAAATCAAAAATTTTAATTTAGTTCAGTAAATATCGATTTTATGTTCGGAAAACGTATTTTTACCATAGCAATGAGTGGGAGCGAGCGAAAAGATACGCCAATATTGTCAGTACGAGTGAGAGGGAAGGATTAAAATTATTCAGCTGATTTATTGACCTAAATCACTGTGAATTGTGCTTAAAACCGAGTGTGCACATTCGAGCTCAAAGTGGCACATTCCGATCTCGGGAAAATAAAGCGCGCCGCTCCGCGTCGCGCTTCATTTGCTTCCTTCGCTCGGAAATGTGCCACTTTTCGCTCGAATGCGCACATCCGCGTATTTATTACATTAATATAATTTACCATAAGCTCCTTCAAATCAAAAATTTTAATTTAGTTCAGTA
The DNA here is from genome assembly GCA_036325965.1 of Sinopyrophorus schimmeli. NCBI lineage: Eukaryota > Metazoa > Arthropoda > Insecta > Coleoptera > Elateridae > Sinopyrophorus > Sinopyrophorus schimmeli. Next base: position 628,762 of record JARFIZ010000186.1, read on the forward strand.
AATATCGATTTTATGTTCGAAAAACTTATTTTTACCATAGCAATGAGTGGGAGCGAGCGAAAAGATACGCCAATATTGTCAGTACGAGTGAGAGGGAAGGATTAAAATTATTCAACTGATATATTGACCTAAATCACTGTAAATCGTGCTTAAAACCGAGTGTGCACATTCGAGCTCAAAGTGGCACATTCCGATCTCGGGAAAATGAAGCGCGCCGCTCCGCGTCGCGCTTCATTTGCTTCCCTCGCTCGGAAATGTGCCACTTTTCGCTCGAATGCGCACATCTTCGTATTTATTACATTAATATAATTTACCATAAGCTCCTTCAAATCAAAAATTTTAATTTAATTTAAAGTTATCGATTTTATATTCAAAAAACGTATTTATCATAGCAATGAGTGGAAGGGAGCGAGAAGATACAATGTGTTTTACTTAAACCTATTCATTATTAATTATTAAAATATATTTCTTATCATTGAACTGTCATAAAGTACAATTTTGTGGATTTTATTTCATTTTATTTTCGGGGTATAACAAACCCCATCCAGTATGGCATGTGACATTTAGTCACCTAGTATGCGAAGGGTTAACTAAAATTGTTTTTTTTTCTGAGCTGAGATTAAAATTTAAATTTATATCTCGACTAAAATAAAAAGGATTAACCTTATCGCACACAAAGTTAGTAGCCTTTTTGTACTTAAGCACGAGATTAAATCTGTTTGTTATCTAAATTACATAAAAACACTTAAAATTGCAAACGTAAGTCCAAATTAAATGCTGAACTTGTTTAACATTGAAAAGTTCGCCCGAATTCTATTTTTCCCCAATTTTTTCGATTTGCTTTCGATGACGCTCAAACTTTGGGGCTTCTCGCGCCGCGAATTTAATTTACAAAAAAAGAAGAAGAGGAAAAACTAATCACCGACGACGATTTTTGGAGCACCCATAAAAATCAGCGCTGGCTTTTACGTAAGAAGATATTAAAATGCAAATCGATAAGTAACTGTAGATTTTTATTTCCTGCAAATGCAAAAAAGTTTCTTGTGCAGGAAGAATTTCGGACCGAATTTTTGGTTACCTACGTACCTTGAAATGAAACTTCGGATTACGTCAAAGAAGAAAAAAGAGGGAAGGGGCAAAGCACGTTAATTCAGCACATGTGAGACAATCTTTAAAGTCGATTAATGAAGGACTGACCTGTGCATAGTTCTGATTGGAATGCTCCAACGTACAGTACACATCTGTGCAACTAATTTTTCTTCAGGTATGTTTGTAAATAATGGCACGTGCTTAAGTGACCCGCTTTTCAATTGAAAAATTTGCTTTCGCAATTTCCTTGCTCGAGTTGGGTAGAAAATTAATTTTTTCTGATTTTTTATTTATTTATTTTTGCTTTAATTTTTTACTTTTGATTAAACCGCAACGATTTAAATTATTCTAAAAATAATTGTTACGATCCTTGAATAATTGTAGTAATTCACAAAAGCGAAAGGTCATCGCAAAAAAATCTAATTGTTCGAAAACTGGTTTGCCTTTTTTGGTTGGACAGATCCCTGATGCATGAATTTCGTTAAAAAGAATTGCAAATATTGTTGTAAAAAGATAAAAGTTAATTGAACTTGTATTTAAATTGAAATTTAACAATGCCTTTAAGTTTAACGATTTAACACTTTCCTATGGAAATAAGTAACATTTTTTTATTGATTTTGACTAAAGTGAAGCTCGTGGAAAATTTTCAACAAAATGCTTTTTGCAACTAAGTACAATGGACTATAAAAATGCCAACGTATTCTAAATTACTTTTTTTTTAATTTAAAATAAAAAAAAATTTTTTAGATAAAAATCTCACTTTGTGGTTTTGCTAAAATAAAAAGTCCCATTTTTCTTTCAACAATAGAAATTCTTTTAATATCGTTTTATGATTTTGAATTAAGAAAACTCTTAAATAAACAAAGTGGGACATTGAATATTTACACTTTATTTGGCAGAAAACTAAGTAAAATATAATAAGTCATAAAATGGAACAAAGGACTATAGAATTATCGTATTTCCTTTTGTGCAATGCCCTTCAGCAACTTACACTTAGGTGCGGTTTTAATTAACAAAAGTTTTATAATTCTATGCGCTTATTATTCAAATGAAAAGAGAGAAATAATACGAATTATCGAAGAGCAACTGCAATAGAGCTACTTTCTCAGAACCGAAACATTTACTTTAAATCGAACACGATTAATGGTATAAGAATTGTCACTAAACACAAAGTTTATTAAAACGCAATTCGTTGCCTTTTTATGTTTTATAACCGTATCAATTACTTCTAGAAATAAACACTACTTTATTTTCTTAGAACATGGACAATATAAAATTAAATTAATCCTTATATTTATAAATTTGTGATGGCATCGGTAATTTCAGATTTGTAACGCAGAAACATATAATATAGCCATAAAATGTACTCAATATTGGAAGTACATTTAATAAATTTGAATAAAGACAGGGGAAAAAGAAGAAGAAAAGTTGAGAGCCCAATTCATTAAAAAAAAACAACAAAATTGACGAATTACAAAATAATTTGTAACAAAATTAAGAAAATTTAACATTGACTGTATAATAAATTTGATAAAAGGACTAAAATTTTTAAAATTTGAACAACAGTTAATTGAATATCTTACAGATTACAAATGTCCCAAAAAGATATTTGAAGTTGCTGTTGACAATATCTGCTTAATAATTCAAAGCTTGATTTAAAATTAAAAATAACATTGGTAATAGACTTTGGCACACTAATGAAGAGATTATCAATTATATTATACACGTTTAGCAGTCAATTAACACATACTTTTGTCATATAATTATGTACCATTATCATTCAAGATATATATTTAAAAAATATATTGGGCACGTACTTTATCAATTGTATAATATTTAGGGTTGGATTGTGTAGTCGAATTATAACGTTTTTTCCCCTTAAATTTGAAATTCTATTTATTTTTAATTTATGGCATTATTATATCGGGTTGACAAGAAAATAATTACGGTTTTTTAATTTGAAGTAAAACTCAATTTTTGAATATAAAGGTCCAACTATAAATGTACCATTTTGTTCAATGACTTGTTCTGGTAACTTCATGATTCTACGTCCTGGATCTTATCAGCAAAAAATTGAACCAACTGCGATTTAAAGTCATCATCATCAGTGAAATTTTTATCATTTAAAGAGCTATGTAAAGATTGAGGTAAATGGTAATCTGATGGCGCAAGGTCAGGGCTATATGGTGAATGTGCGATTAGTTCACAACCATCATCACCATAGCCAGCGTTCATGTATTCCATTTCTGGATATACGCCTGCTCAAGCATTCGCCCCATTCGTCACGATTGTCTGCTTTCCTCATACATTCCCAATTAATTTTTGAATATCGTGTCTCCACCTGGTTTTGGGTCTACCACGGTCTCTCTTTCCTGTTCTTGGTTAATTTTCTGGGCCATCTATGATCAGTTGTTCCCATAATGCGACCCATTTCCACTTTAGTTTTAAAATGTGTTCTGCCCCATCTATTGCTCCATTTTTATTTCTTATCCAGTCTTTTGACTTTCTGTCTTCGAGTCCAATGCCCGGCATCGATCTCTCAATTTTTTTCCATTTTGTCATGGAGAGTTTCCAACCAAGCTTCAATATTTCTTACTAATGGCTAAGAATGTATGATTACTTTTTTCAATTTCATCAGTTGATGGTAGTAAACATCTGAATTGATCGTTTGGTTTCTTGGAAGCAGCTCAAAATTTTTATAATCCCACCAAACTGACAGATTTTTTTTTTGATGCAATTCAGTTTTGATGTGGTTTATCATGCTTAGACATGATCATTTTTGTTTAATGCCATTGTAAACAACTCATTTTTCATCACTAGTGATGATTCGTTTTAACAAAAGATCGATTTCGTTATCTTTGAGATGCATATCTCAAATTCTCATTCGTTGTGTTAAATGAATCTCTTTCATTTCATGTGGAAGACAATTATCAAGCTTTTTAACTAGTCCAAGACATTTTAAATAATTTCCGGTTGTTCTGTGCGATACATTTAACCTCTCTGCAATCTCTCGCTTGCTAAACTAACAAATGTAAATCAAATACCAAGTAATTTGTTTCAAAAGGCACTACTGGCAAATGAAAAAAATTATAACTGTGACCGAAGTGATTCAAAAAAATTGTGATAACCGAAATTACTGTCTTCCCAAGCCAACATAATATTTAACAATTGTAACTCAGAATGTGTTATTTATGATAAATAATGCAAAAAAGCACTTGTGCAATTCAAGCGCAATATGGCACATTTCAAAACGAGGGTACCAGGAACGAAATCTCGAATTCGGCGCTTTTTGAGCAAAACTGAATTATCGAAAACCCATTAAAAAAAATATAAGGCACTCACATTTTCAACAATCACGTCTAGTAGTAATTAAATAAACAAGCAGATAAATAAAAGGCAACCCATCATTTTTTTAATCGATTAGATATAAACGCAAATAGGTATCATGGAACAAGTAACGTGCAAATGAACCATAAAAATAATTTGCATGATTAAGAATTAAGAAATACGGCATTTGCTTGGAAAATTTTGAGATGTTTATCAATTTTGCGCGGAAACTTAATAATGCAAAAGATTATTTCGAAATATTCCATTCCAACCTGCGATAAATGGACTGTAAGGAAATCCATTATCACTTTTACAATATTCATGAGACCTTGTCGTTACCTTCTTATTCGATAGTAGTAGGTCTAAAGTGGTCGAGTGCCTTTCCATTCGAAAAAAAAATGGGTTTTAAAAAAGTGTAAGTGTTTCAAGCGGGTGCCATTTTTCACTCAAAAATATGGGAATTTTTGGATGTTAATTTCGAAATTTGATTGCTTCGTTCTGCACGTTCGTGAATAGTTTCTCGTAATTAAATTGTCGAAGATAGGCTTAAAGTGCAAGGTTTTTATTTAATTTACAATTAGTGGATTAGACACGATAAAAACGTTTGTTTTCGTTCGTCGCAGAGGAATTTTTTTTCGAAACATCAAAGTTCGTTGAAATCCCTCAAATCCTTATCGGAATTACTTTGCAAATTCTGTCTTTCACTGGAAAATTGTTATTTTTTTCTAAATCATTTCAAAATATTTTATCTTTGAATAATTTATAGATACAAATTATTTGATTTTAAATCATGCGTTTATAATTTGATTTTTATATGGAAACAACTTATTAAATTCGTTTTTAACGATGTTTTATTAATTTTCGGTGTAACTGTTTCGTAAATAAGGCACAACAACAACAATTTATAATTAAAAGCGTCGTATTCAAAAATTTTAAAATTGCCACTGAAGTAATTCGACGATAATCGATTGTGCCCCCCTATAAAAATACAACGAAAAGAGAAACGGCACTTTAATTCGTCTTCTCAATCGATGTGTTGCTTTTTATTATGCTTTGTAATGGTGCAAAAGTGCAGACCTAAATTTTCGCACCAAAAAAATTGCTTAAGTGCGACTTTCACTGCTATCAAATTAAAGTGTGCAATTAATTCGTCTTGCGAATTGATGCATCTTAAAATGGAGTGTTTTTATGTGTTTTGGAAGTATTTAGTCGATCCGTTTATAATGATTTATAACAAAATTTCCTTTCTAAATGATCATTTTTTTATTCGTGTTTCCCCCTTTTTCTTTAAAAGAAAGATGTCCTTGGAATAAATTCGATTGAGGAATCGAATCAAATCATTTTTTTAAGTAAACAAAATTTGATAATAAAATCAAAACAAAATACTAGTTTAATATTGTTTGTCGAACGTTCCACTACAAATTTTAAGATTTCCGATAAAGACGCCTAGCTCGATCAATAATCGATAGGGATCGATAAGTTTATTGTTTTCAATTGCATATCATGCAAAAATAGTCAAATATAAAGAGATAGTCAAATACCGATTTTTTGAGAAGAGCTTATAAAGGCTTATTTTTTTTTATTAATAAAATTTTAAAATAATGCAGTAAGACCTCGTTTAACGCTGATTCGATATAAGGCGGTCTGCACGAAGCCTCAAAACAGCTCAAAATTTACGTTTATTCGACTTATTGCACAATGACCACAAGGTAAATAGCGTTAAACAATTAACGCTATTTCGTTTAGCACCTAAACTCGTTGGAACGTAACCCCCGCGTTAAACGGGGTCTTACTGTACTGTGCAGCTTATTGCTATTAAAGAAATACAACTACGAATGGACATCACTGATTAAAATAAATTAAATTAATTTTAAGTATTTAAAAAAAGAACAAAAATGTTATAACTTATCTGTCCTATTGATGATTTTTTTTCAAAAACGGCAAGTTCTTAGAGAAAGTAATTCCATTATTTTGTTTATATAAATTAATTGTGTTTTTTGACTGGAAATTTATAAAAGTACTTTGTATGGATGGGATCAGTTAAAGACTTACAAGAATTACGTTGAACATTGACATAAATTTAAATTTACCGCTTCCATGGGATTACCCATTGGTTCATTAAATTAATAACCATGGTTACATCATAATTTATTACGATAAAACTGTATTTTAAAATTCAAAGTACGCAACTTGAATGTTGAGCAAGACTATCGACTTTATTGCATTTTCAGGACGTTTACATTGCATTTAATAGGATTTTCTCTTGAAAGTTTTCCTCTTTTTTCACGCGGCGTCGAGACTAAATCCAGAATAAATTATTTTTTTTAATTGAAAGGGTGAGATTTTTAAAGTAGGCATTGTTTATTTAACGTAATTTGGATTATTCCAAAGAAATCGCCATATTTGGCTCGTTTTATATTTCTTTCATAATACTCACAGTTTGATAATTGCCAACCTTTGCAAATTCATTAGTAATGCGTTTTTTAAGTTATTCGAAAATTAGCATTTAAGGAATTTAAAAGCAAAAAAATTGCATGCGAGTTAAAATCCGTTATAATTTTTTTTAACTTGGTCATCTTATACGTTGCGATTTTTAAAAATTACATTTTTGAAAAACTATCTGTAAGAAAAATTGTAACATTAGTTTTTAAAAAAATCGGTAAGATATACAAAAACTATGTTTTTGTTATATACATTTCTGATCTATTGTGTTTTTATTACGTATAGGTACTTTAATTAATAATATCTCCTTTCATAATCAGTCAAAAATTTGATTTTATGAAATAAATGACAATTAGTTCAATATCATATTTCAATTTCGTCAAATTGGTAAGAAAACCACCTTAACCTTCCGTGTACTAGGTGGGGTATAACTAACGTAAACAATTTTTTTTTGTTAAAACGGGATGTTTGATATTCGAGCTTAAAACCGAGTGTGCACATTCGAGCTCAAAGTGGCACATTCCGATCTCGGGAAAATGAAGCGCGCCGCTCCGCGTCGCGCTTCATTTGCCTCCCTCGCTCGGAAATGTGCCACTTTTCGCTCGAATGCGCACATCCTCGTATTTATCAATTTCGTTTTATATTTTCTTCGCTCCTTCAAACCAAAAATTTTAATTTAGTTCAGTAAATATCGATTTATGTTCGAAAAACGTATTTTTACCATAGCAATGAGTGGGAGCGAGCGAAAAAATACGCCAATCTTGTCAGTACAAGTGAGAGGGAAGGATTAAAATTATTCAACTGATTTATTGGCCTAAATCACTGTGAATCGTTGTTAAAACCGAGTGTGCACATTCGAGCTCAAAGTGGCACATTTCGATCTCGGGAAAATGAAGCGCGCCGCTCCGCGTCGCGCTTCATTTGCTTCCCTCGCTCGGAAATGTGCCACTTTTCGCTCGAATGCGCACATCCTCGTATTTATCACATTCGTCTAATATATTCTTCGCTCCTTCAAACCAAAAATTTTAATTTAGTTCAGTAAATATCGATTTTATGTTCGAAAAACGTATTTTTACCATAGCAATGAGTGGGAGCGAGCGAAAAGATACGCCAATCTTGTCAGTACGAGTGAGAGGGAAGGATTAAAATTATTCAACTGATTTATTGGCCTAAATCACTGTGAATCGTGCTTAAAACCGGGTGTGCACATTCGAGCTCAAAGTGGCACATTTCGATCTCGGGAAAATGAAGCGCGCCGCTCCGCGTCGCGCTTCATTTGCTTCCCTCGCTCGGAAATGTGCCACTTTTCGCTCGAATGCGCACATCCTCGTATTTATCACTTTCGTCTAATATATTCTTCGCTCCTTCAAACCAAAAATTTTAATTTAATGTAGTAAATATCGATTTTATATTCGAAAAATATATTTACCATAGCAATGAGTGGAAGGGAGCGAGAAGATACAATAATCTTGTGTATGAAAGTGAGAGGGAACGATTAAAATGATTCAATTAAGTTTTCGTGTAATGTATTGGTCTAAATTATTGCGAATCATTAAGAAATTGCCGTGAAATTAATTTGTATTTCAAGAAGAAGGCAAGAATAAAATTCTTGTTAGGTTATCTTAATATTCGGTATCGTAATTGACACGTGTCATTGAAATTTGGTACTCAATAGTTTATAAGGTGAAGAAAAAGTTAAGTTTTTGTATTTTTTTAATGAAAATCTATCCTAATGCATAAATATATTTCTTATCATTTAACTGTCATAAAGTACAATTTTTTAGATTTTATGTCATTTTATTTTCGGGGTATGGCAAACCCCACCTAGTATGGCATGTAACATTTAGTCACCTAGTATGCGGAAGGTTAATAAATAATTTCCAAAAAATTTCTATTCTATTTCGTAAAAAACAACAAATTGATGACTTTATCGCAAAAAAAATGCATTTTATTATATAAAAATGTTTATAAATTCGGATTTATTAAAAAATAAATTTGCGATTTGCAAAACACCACCTACCTACAAAACCATAAAACGCACCCCAATATCAAATCGATTTTTCCACGCAAAAAAGTGCGTTTTATGATCCGTCAAATACCTACGTTGTTTTTTTTTTTCTGAATAAAAAAATAACGTCTGTTTATATTTTTTTATTATTTCTAGAACAATGTTTAAGATTTAATTCGAGGGAAATGTAGGCATCCCATAAAAGAATGAAAGGAAGAAGTAAATTTGGGAAGATGTAAGTCATTGACTACCTACGAAATTTTTCTTTCTATTATTGTCGAGATTTTTTTTATTGCGTGTGCGGCTGCTATTTTTAACCTTTATCAATTTGCGAACGACGAACAATTGGGCATGGGTTTTGCTTCGATATTAAACCCAATCAAAGGGTCAAGTTTGAATATTTGACTCTGGAAAGTTTACGTACATTGTTGATTTAAAAGAGACTCACGCTATTGTGCGGCATTAGATATAAATACATCTTAAGAAATTAAAGAAGCTAAGTGGCTTTTTGCATGCAAGGACTATTTTATTTGTGTTTATACAATTATATTAGTGAAAAATGAAGTTCTATAGGTGAGCTTTTGCATGGAAGTTTTTTTGTAGTTTAAACTGCACGTAATTTGGAGTTGTTTTTTTTTTCTTATTCAAATACGAAATGTACTAAACAATTAACGTAAATTATTTATCTATTATCAGCAATTTGTTCCGCAAGTTCCTATTGCGCTACGTAGAAAAATGACGTTTTTTAGAAATTGCTAATGTTTATTAGTAAATTTAGACGAGGATGTGTAAATTTTTTAATGGTAGGATAAATTATTTCGGTAATCTCCAAAGATGGTCGTTATGTACGTTTTTTACTATTAAGTAAAAAGGTAATTTTTCAATTTAAATATCCGCAAAATTTACTTCTTTTATTTAAACATTAAGTAACACAAATATGTACATTTTTTTTTTAAATTATAATGCTATATATACAGTCAAACCTCGAGAAGTCAAAGGGAAACTAAAAATAATTCGAGTTATCAAAAATTCGACTTATTGAGGTTCGACTGTAGATATAAAATGTGCGCACTCGGTTTTAAGAACGATTCACAATAATTAATTTACTTTCTCAGAAGGCTAACTTCAACTGTCAAATTTTCGTTAGCAATGCGCGCGCAACTTTCGTTGCCTACTAAGATTTTGCTGTCCATGCACCAAAAGAAGTATTACTTCAAAAACATTTCGACCAAAAAAAGTATGTAATTAATGATTTAAATTATACGAAGTACAAAATTACTTCCTTAATCATTCTCTATCTTACGTGGGTGCACTTTTATGCAATTTCACCTTGAAAAATTAACAATAATATTTTCATTCATAAATCTTGTAGATAAGGAAATAGTGGATACGCACTGCATTTTTCCTGTTTCCACGATGAGCAAACTAGTTGCAGTTCATTCGTTAATTTAAGTGTCAAAGTTTTACGACACACGTGCGAATTAACTTAAAAAGATCCTTGACAATGATCGTTGTTATTAACATTGAAATTAAAGCACTAAAATAATCTGCTGTAGTTTCTAACGACATTTTTCTTCGTTCAAATTTAAATAAAACTACCTGATTGGCTCATTTTTGACGTAACTATGGTTACTAACTAAATTAGCCAATCACAAGGACTCTATTTATTTTGAAGTATTCAAACAAGGTTTAGTAATAAAAATAAAGGTTATGAGCCTTTTTCAAACATAAAATCGTATGTTAACACTAAATTTACTTTCAAAGAGAGAAGATTAAAGTAGGCAGAGTCGATAAATACGAAGATGTGCACATTCGAGCGAGAAGTGGCACATTTCCGAGCGAGGGAAGCAAATGAAGCGCGACGCGGAGCGGCGCGCTTCATTTTCCCGAGATCGGAATGTGCCACTTTGAGCTCGAATGTGCACACTCGGTTTTAAGCACGATTCACAGTGATTTAGGCCAATAAATCAGTTGAATAATTTTAATCCTTTCCTCTCACTCGTACTGACAATATTGGCGTATCTTTTCGCTCACTCCCACTTATTGCTATGGTAAAAATACGTTTTCGGACATAAAATCGATATTTACTGAACTAAATTAAAATTTTTGGTTTTAAGGAGCGAAGAATATATTACACGAATATGATAAATACGAAGATGTGCGCATTCGAGCGAAAAGTGGCACATTTCCGAGCGAGGGAGGCAAATGAAGCGCGACGCGGAGCGGCGCGCTTCATTTTCCCGAGATCGGAATGTGCCACTTTGAGCTCGAATGTGCACACTCGGTTTTAAGCACGATTCACAGTGATTTAGGCCAATAAATGAGTTGAATAATTTTAATCATTCCCTCTCACTCGTACTGACAATATTGGCGTATCTTTTCGCTCGTTCCCACTCATTGCTATGGTAAAAATACTTTTCTCGAACATAGAATTGATATTTACTGAACTAAATTAAAATTTTTAGTTTTATGCACTATTTACAAAAATTATTTTACTATCTGAGAATTTTTAATTAAAATTTACACAAAAACTCTATTTTAGTGCTTTTAAACAAGTTTTAACCGAAAGACGCACTTTAATATTTGATTTTATACAAACGAAAATTAAACCGTGGAGGAATTGCCTAATTACTAAATTATTAAAAATCCGAATACAGAAGTGTGGGCAAGAAGTAGTTGTACTTGTAATAATAACAGACATTGAGAATTATTTAATTTTATAATTAATGCATCGCTATGTACTTACAAATAAGGAAGTTTTCTGTCCACGAAATAAAAATCAAACAATAAGAAAAGTGTCAATGAAACAATAAAAATATTATCTCGTTTGCGCTTCTTATTTATATATTTGTGCTTTAGGCACGTTCCGAAAACGTATTTAATTGAAACATTTAATCTCTTTTTATTTAAATCCCAGTAGGTTTATTAATTGTTTAAATTGCTTCCAGTTTATCTATTTAAGTAAATGAGCTAAAAGGATGTTTCTGTTTCAGAATGGAAATGGAAACCAAGAGCAGCAAAAGCAATGCCAAAGAAAAGCAACCGAAAACCGTTTATACGATTGACACAAAGGACAAGAGGTAAAAATTATTTAATTAAATATGGGGATAAGATCGAATAATTTCAAAAACGAATTTTTAGGACCGAGGATACGTTTAGTTTAGGATTTCAATCGAAGGATCCAATTATTGACATTCCAGTACAAGATAAAGTTACGAAGAAAATCGAAGCACGAAGAGGCGGCGGTCATGGAAGTGTGGTCGAACATCCCACAACGTAAGTGTGTTTTTCTATTTCAGTCAAGTGGAAATGACTAAGTTTTTTTATCTTGAAATTTTGACAATTTTCAAAGTTGTCATACTTCTGGTCTTTGGTGTTCTTATTTATGGTGAAAGGACAGGGCTATATGGTGGATGTAACATCAGTTTGCAACCAAGCTCCCATAATTTTTTACGGGTCATTAAAGATGTGTGAGGTCGACCGTTGTCATGGTCCCTCTACGATTAGCCAATTCTAGCTGTTTCTCTTTATTGCTTTCTCCAATGTTATCAGTGGTTGATAGTAAACATTTGAATTGATCGTTTGGTTCCTCGAGAGTAGATCAAAATACACAAGGCCTTTGTAATCCCACCAAACTAAAAGCATGATCTTTTTTTGATGCAATTCAGCATTTGATGTGACTTGTGGTGTTACATCATGATTGAACGATTATCGTTCTCATTGTTGAAGACAATCCATTTTTCTGATGGTGCAAAGTCAGGGCTATATGGTGGATATGACATCAGTTCGCAACCAAGCTTCAATAATTCTTGCCAAGTGACTAATGATGTGTGATGTCGAGCGTTGTCATGGTGGAACATAATGTCTCTACGATTAGCCAAATTTGGTCTTTTATGATTGCTTGCTTCTTCCACTTTCATCAGTTGTTGACAGTAAACCAAAGTGATTTACAAAAATTGTCGATTTATGAAAACTGCAATGATTTTCTTGCCAATCCAATAATTTCTGTTATACAAATCTCAATATTTCAAAAGTGTTCTGCGTTAAGAACCTTTTGTCTTCGTTTTTTTTTTAAATGGAGATTAAATGCTTTGTCCACAATACGTCACTTAATACTTATTGTATTTTTTTACAGATATTTAGAAACTATGATGCACTTATTCAAAGGCAACGTTGGATCAGGAATGTTCGCAATGGGAGATGCGTACAAAAATGCTGGCATGGCCATGGCTCCGTGGCTAATCGTAATCTTAGGCGTAATCTGCGTCCACAGTCAACACTTACTGGTAATTGGCTTCGGACCGACTTTCTTCATCCACAAAACTATTTATTTTAATTTTAGATAAATGCATCAAACAAATTGAAGCAACGCCTAAATCTTGAAAGTAATCCGGACTTTGCCGGCACTGTCGAGCTTTGCTTCGCAACCGGACCACCCAGTCTTCAAAAATATGCTTCGTTGATGCGAAAGCTGGTTAATTTATTTTTATGTATCACACAGTTTGGTTTTTGCTGTGTGTACTTCGTTTTTATTTCTACTAACATAAAGCAAGTAGGTTTATTGAGTAATTTTGTAAAGGATAATTTTAATTAATGCTTGTTCTAATTTTGAAGATCATGGATTATTATGGATACGAGCTGGACGTTCATTATCATATGATTGTGATACTTGCGCCGATTCTTTTGAGTTGCCTCGTAAGAAACCTAAAGTTCTTGGCGCCCCTTTCCACGATAGCTAATTTTTTAATGTTGACGGGCATAGTTATAACTTTGTACTACACTTGTCAAGGACCTTTTGAGCCCAGCGATCACATTGCAAGTTGGGAACAATTTCCACTGTTCTTCGGAACAGCTCTATTTGCTTTTGAAGGAATTGGATTGGTGAGTTTCTTCACGCTAAGTAAAAACATTAAGCATTCACACCCATCTCTTTCAGGTTCTACCTTTGCAAACCGAAATGAAAAAGCCGCAGGAGTTTGAGAAGACCTTTGGGGTTTTGAATGTGGGCATGACGGTGGTGACGTTTTTATATGTTCTCGTTGGATTCGTTTCATATATGAAATATGGGAATGGTGTGCATGGTAGTGTCACATTGGATCTGCCCAAAGACGAAATGCAAGTGTTAAATTTACCCATTATGCACTATGAGCCTAATTTTATTGTTTGTTGCAGATTAGCACAAACTGTGAAAGTAATGATTTCTTTGGGAATTTTATTTACGTTCGCCCTTCAATTTTATATTCCAATAGACATAATGTTTCCTGCTGTATCAAATCGTTTTGGTCCTTTCAAACATCCCGTGTTTACGGAGCTCGCCTTTAGAGCGTTTTTCGTTTTGGTAACATGTAAGTGCTTGAACGAAACGATTAGTCGAAGAAATTGATGTTAATTTTGTAGTTGTTCTGGCCGAAATAATTCCTTTTTTGAATCTATTCATAACATTGGTGGGTGCTTTCAGTAGCACGACCATAGCTTTATTGTTTCCGCCGATTTTGGAGCTCGTTTGTAATTGGAGTGTATCGGAAGTGACACCATGGATGGTCTGTAAGAATATTGTCATTCTTGTCATCGGAGTTTTCGGATGTATAACAGGCTCGTACGAAAGCATACGTTTGATTGCCAAAGCTTTCACCGAAGAACAAAGTTAAAGACTGCATTTTATTAATTAATTTTATAGTTTAAGTAATTTATTTGTATATTTTGTACAGTTACTAAAACAAATCAGTATTTTATATTTTAATGGTAGGTAGGCTTAGGCAATTTACAAGAATGATAATAAATATGTTGATTTACTTTGGTTTCGATTAAAAGGAACCGTGCCACATTTTCCTCAAATTAGCGATTTCAAAAAATTGTGTTATTGTAAATAGAATCATTTGTAAGTCTTACAATTCTAATTGTTTTAAGGGTAGTTAGAACTTTTGTTATTATTTTTGTGGTATATTATAAAGTATCAGAGAAAACTTCCACGCATTAGTTTCCCCAAATTTCGAATATCAAAAAAATTGTATTTTTGATTATAAAATCATTTGTAAGTCTAACATTTTTAACTTATTTAATTCCAGTCCTGTTTGTTTGAGAGTAGTTAGAATTTTTTAAATATTTTTTGGATATATTATTAACTTTAATAAAAAAAATTCAAGTCAGTAGTTTCCCCCAATTTGAAATTTTGAAAAATGGTGTTTTTGAATATAAAATAATCTATCAGTCTTATACATTTCTAATTGATTTCATACCAGTTCGCTTTTTTAATTATTTTTCTAGTATATTATAAACCGTAATAAAGATCTTTTATTTATTAGTTCTCTAAAATTTGCGATTTCAAACAATTGTGTTTGTGAATATAAAATGTTTTAAAAATTCTACATTTTTACTTGGTTTAATGCATGTCCTATTTTTTTAAGGGTAGTTAGATTTTTTTAATTATTTTTCTCGTATAATATAAACTTTAAGAAAGAACTTTCATCCATTAGTGTGCCTAAATTAACAATTTCAAAAAATTGTGTTTATTAATATGAACTCATTGGAAAATATTACAATTCTAATTGATTTAATGGTAGTGCTACCCTTTTAAGGGTAGTTAGAATTTTTTAATTATTTTTCTCGTTTATTGTAAACCTTAACAAAAAACATCCATGCATTAGATTCCGTAAAATTAAAATTTCGAAAAATTGTGATTTTGTAAACAGAATAATTTGTAATTCTTTACATTTTTAATTGATTTAATGCTTGTTCTGTTTTTTTAGAGGTAGTTAGATTCTTTTAAGTAATTTTTCTCGTATATTAGAAACCTTAAGAAAAAACTTTCATGCTTGAGTTTCTCTAAATTAGCAATTTATATATAAATCATAATACTTAAAAAAAGTGATTTAATAAATTGGCCATCGACCTATGAAAAGTGGCAACCAATATGTAATTAAGTCATCCAGAAAACTAAGTGTGTGTTTACATCAAATTGACAACAAAAACAAAGTTAATATTTTACTTCGATATATTGCACTTTTCTAAAAATATTGAGAAGAAAACTTGCGTTATTTTATTGAGATTTATGTATTATATTATATTGTTCAATTTAAGCATGGCGCCTTAGCTCCCTCGATCATTTTCCTTCGCAGACATTAAACCAGCAAATTTTGCAAATTTTGATCAGAAATCAAGCCTAAATTGAAAGATGGGCGATAGCGCAAAAGTGGCCCATCCGACCAGGTACAGTAATTCAACATTAAAATCGCTTAACGACTTTTTCCAACATCTTTATTTCAGTTACATGGAGACCATGATGCACCTCCTCAAAGGTAGCCTTGGTACTGGTCTCTTTGCAATGGGCGATGGCTTTAAAAACACAGGTATCGTCTTGGGAGCAATACTCATGGCATGTCTAGGTGTTATTACCGTTCATGCCGAACATCTATTGGTAATTTAATTACAACTTTCTTCGCTTTGAAGTAATCTTCCAAAATCTGTTAGATCAACGCGTCCCAACAAGTCAAATCAGAATTATCTCTGCAAGAAACCCCCAGCTTTCCAGAAACTGTAAAATTGTGTTTTTCGACGGGCCCGGACAAAGTGAAGAAGTACGCAGACTTCATGAAAGGTCTCACCGATTGGTTCCTTTGTATCACTCAGTTGGGCTTTTGCTGTGTTTACATTGTATTTGCAGCCAAGTCTTTCCAACAGGTATTCTTCTGATAAACACAAAAAAACTTGTGCATTTTGGACTGTTTCAAGGTGTTCTGTTATTTTGGGGCCGATATGGATGTTCACATCGTAATGGCCATCGTAATAGTCCCAATCATCTTGACGTGTTTGATAAGAAATCTTAAATATTTAGCACCCGTTTCGGCCATAGCCAATGTTCTTCTGTTCATGAGTGCTGTGATATGCCTGTATTTCGCCGCCAAAGATTTGCCTCCGTTATCGGAACGAAGACTTATCGCAGATTGGCACCGTATTCCTCTGTTTTTTGGAACGGCGCTTTTTGCGTTAGAAGTTATTGGCTTGGTGAGGTTTTAACAAAAATAACTTTAACGCAAATAGAAATGTAACATTATTTTAGGTATTGCCCATTCAAAGCGAAATGAAGGAACCTAGCCAATTCAATTCAACTTTTGGGGTGTTAAATGTTGGTTCTTTTATGTTTGTGACGCTTTATGTTGTTGCTGGTGTTTTATGTTACTGGCGCTGGGGAGACGAAGTTTCCGGAAGCGTTACATTGGATTTGGAAATAAACGATAAGTAAGTATACCAAATACAGGTAGCCCTCGTACAACACGGGGTCCTATTGCGCGGTTTCGTTCCAACACGATAAGAAAATTGCAAAAACCTTTGTAAAACACTGTACTACTGCAGCACTGGATAATATGATTTTTGTTAAGCATAGGTATTTAAACAATAAATTATTTTAAAATAATGACAGGAAGGAAGAACGAACTATAGTTATAATTTACTCATTTATATTTGCTTTTAATAGATTTTATAAACGTTATTCTTTTTGTTTGTGCTGGCTCTGGGTCTCATATAACACGACTTCACACAACACGGCGTTTTCTAGAAACCTATCTACCGTGTTATGGAGGGTTACCTGTATTACGGATAACCCTCATATAAAATAGTTTCGTTTTAACTCGTTTTTAAAAAAATGGAAAACTCTCGCATAACACGGTTTTAATCTAATTGTACTTCTTTAACACTAAGTAAAACGTGTTCTAATTAGCACATTTATTCATAAAGTAAAAAAACAAAATTTGTAATGTTTTACAAACATGAGTGCCAACTGTTGATATCACATAACACCGTTTCACACATTACGACAGCTTTTGGGAACTTATCTATCGTATTATGGAAGTCTTACTGTAATGGATTTATCTCATTATAAACTAAAGGCATAAATAGCTTCAAACGTTACAACTGGCCCATTTGAAAACCCAGTATCGGCTAAATTTTCAAAAATAATTTTTTTGGAATTGTATTAATAATTATGAAATATGAAGAATTCTAAATACCAAAAGATTTTTAACATATTATAACAAGCAATGCAGTTATAAATTTTTAATACAGACAAACCTCGATATTATGAACACGTTGTCTGGAAGGTTTTGTTTATACTATACTCTGTCCGGCCAACAGAAATAGTTAAGCCACTCACACAAATATGGACTAAATTTAAATATAATTTTTTCTATTGGCTTAATTTTTAAAGCACATAACACAATCAACCATACAAGGATTTATGTCCTGCAAGAATGGGAACAAACTTGATTATTAACCCCTTGACATACAAAAAAAATCGAATTTGATGAGTCCGAAAAAAACTATTAATTCGGCTCAACTTAACTGTTATGGGCATACACAAATAACATAAAATAAATAATTAATAGTTTTAAAATATTTTGAAATATGTAGAGCAGTGTTTCCCAATCTTTTTTTAACATTCCCCACCTAGGTCATTCTAAAATTTTGATGCATATAATATATAACATATAAATATTTTTTTATATTTAAAAATTGAATTATTCCATCAATGAAGCCTAATTACAACTTGTTCAAGACACAAGATTTAGGTTTTAGCAAGAAATCACGAGGAAATTATTAAGAAAAAGAAACAATAAGTAAATTTTAAAAACATAAACTAAAAAATATTTTTATATCGATAGCTCGAATTTTTTGATAACGCGAATTATTTTTAGTTTCTCTTCAACTTCGACATATCGAGGTTTGACTGTATTTAATTTTATAAATTTAATATTTCTGAACAATTAAGATAATTTATTTATTGAGTTTTCTCCAATATTAATTTTATTTGCGTAAATTAATGATCTTCAAAGTTTTTTGAAAAACCAAAAATTCTGTATTTACGCTATTTGAGTTTTCTGAAAATACATAATAATTTTTTCATCAAAATTTTCTTTTAAATTTACCGAATAAAGGTTTGTTTTATTCAATTTGTGTTATACAAAAAAAATTGATAATTAAAAATTTCTAAAGTTCTTAAATATATTTTAAAAATTTTCCAAGTTATTAATTTATTTAATTTGTGTTGTCTAAAAACTTAAAATAATTTATTCTTCGAGTTTACTTTAATAATTATGCTAAATGTTTAAAACTGAATTTCATTCTATGTATAAAAAACCGGTGCATGTACTTATGTACGCACGTTAGAAGTAATACTTCTTTGGCGCGACTAAATTAAATATAACAACGCGCTATGTTGCGCTTGTGTATAGCTAGACCAGTGGTTATCAAACTATATGTTACTGCGCATATGTCGTTTTATTTGAATACATTGCTATTTCCTTTCTAAATCCAGAAAGTAATTTAAATAAATTGAATAAATACGAAGATGTGCGCGTTCGAGCGAAAAGTGGCACATTTTCGAGCGAGGGAAGCAAATGAAGCGCGACGCGGAGCGGCGCGCTTCATTTTCGCGAGATCGGAAATGTGCCACTTTGAGCTCGAATGCGCACACTCGGCTTTAAGCACACTTTACAAGAATTAATTTACTCTCTGGACAATTTGCAATTAAATATTACAGAATAATATTAATAACAAAATTCCCAAATCGCCAATTTTGTGCCTTTTAACAAAATTATTGTTGAAAACAAACCTTTTTCGGAACATAAAATTGAATACAGTTCTTGACGTCTTAGAGACGTCAAAATCTACAATGACACCCTAAACGATTGACGTCTCCTAGACGTCATTGTATGTCAAGGGGTTAATTTGCACCGTGTAAAACTGGGCACTGCATACATTGGTTCAATTTAGTAAGGCGTGGCTTAACTATTTCTGTTGGCCGAACAAAGTATAGCGAGGAGTTCATACTCATAGGGTATATACTAACGAGGTTTGACTGTAATTAAAACATCTATTCTGTCTATTTTCAGATTATCGCTTTTCGTTAAGATTGCAAGTGGTTTGGCAATAATGTGCACCTACGCAATTCAATACTACGTCGCCTTCGTAGTCATTTGGCCTGCTATCACCAGCAGCTGGGGACCTTTTTCAAGACCATTGTTCACCGAAATGGTTATCCGAATAGTCATCGTTCTGATAACTTGTAACTTAATCTGTGCTTTTCTTTATTCAAAGTTAATCTCTTTTCTTTTCCAGTTATCCTTGCCGAACTTATACCAATCCTCCAGTCGCTCATATCTTTGGTCGGAGCTTTCAGCAGCTCAACTTTGGCACTCCTTTTGCCTCCGATTCTAGAATTCGTTCTGCGTTGGAAAATGGCCACGATCACACCTTGCGTTATCATAAAGGACGTTATCATTTTTGCAATTGGCATGACGGGACTCGTCGCTGGCACTTACATTACCGTTTTAGAAATTATAAAGCATTACTCGACCGAAGTGACAGCGAGGGCTGTAACCTGTGGTGCCACTTAACGTGTTAAAATATCAGGGTTTAATTTTCTAATGCGCAAAAGTAATGTGAATCGCTTCGAATTAGTTCTAATTACTTTTTTCAGGTTAATTATGTTTAATCAAACCGATACGAGCACTAATTATAAATACGTTATCAATTTACGTCCCATTTTTAGTTTTAGAAATATTCCTCGCAGTATAACTTGTACGAAAAACAAATAAAATGTTATTTCACATAATCATGGGCCAAATGTTCATTATCCTAACAAATTGTAGCAGAATTTTAGTTGTGCTTTCGACGGCTTCGTATAGCCAAAATCAAATCTACAGCACCATTTACAAAGAGCTTTCTTTAAGAGGACATAAAATCGTGACTTTCACACCAAATCCATTGATGGACAAAAATCTAATCAACTTAACTGAAATTGATATGAGCCATCTGTACGATCATGTTGATGATCCATTTGAAAAAGGTATTTTTTTCAGTGAGACAAGACGCTCTTCTTGAAAACACAATAAAAATACTAACGCAAAACGAAATGCAAACAATGATCAAAAACAAAGAAGAACACTTCGATTTGCTCATCGTGGAATGGAGCATCAATCCCATTTTGGTCATTCTCAGCCACAGATTCAATTGTCCCATGATTGGTGTGAAAGCGCTTCCTCTACATTTGGAAGGACACGATTCTGTGGGAAATCCCACTTATCCTTCCTATATTCCCATGGGCTACACAAATTTGGATATTACATTTTGGGGAAGATTGAAAAATTTTTTAATTAGAATAATTTGGAGATCGTTATATCAAGTTTTTGTAATTCCAGAAGCTCGAAGCATCGTACGCGATTTTTTCCCGATTATTTAGGGGATGTTATAAAATTGCAGAAGGAAGTGAAATTTGTTTTGACTAATACGCATCCCATTATAACAGGAGTAATACCTTTGGTAGCTTGTATTGTGGAAATTGGAGGGATTCATGTTGGCGGCGAAACGAAACAGAAAATGATTGAAGTAGCTTCAGAAATAATTCTAAATATTTGATTATTAAACTTGTTCTTTTAGGAATTGGAAGAATTTTTGAATAAGTCGACGAATGGAGTTATTTATGTGAATTTAGGCGAATATGTAAATAATAGGATCTTAAATGACAAAATGTTGAGAATTTTCTTAAGTACGTTTGCTGAACTTCCTTATAATGTAATTTGGAGATGGGCGGATAAGATGGTTTTTAAAATACCAGCAAATGTTAAAATTTGGAATTGGGTGCCACAAGAAAATTTGTTAGGTAATATGTATGAACTATATTCTATTGCACTTATTTCATAAATGAAATGAAATACCTGCTTTCGAAGATTTTATAAAAGAATAGTAAGGCAGAGGCCCCACCTATGGCCAGCAAAGGGGTTAATCCATGTTTTTCCTCAATTTTGGCCGATTTTGGGGGTTTTGAGTTAGTGGCGGTTTTTTTCCTCAAAAAAAAGCAAAGGGGTTAAATCAGCAATCAACGGATCCTAATAGATCTCTTTAAGACAATTACGAGGATATAGTTTTATATCACCAACGCAAAATTTTACTACGACTCCTTCGAAAAAAAAATAGTTTTCACGACCCACTTCCAGCTTGTTTTTTTTGAAAACCAAAAATATCATTTAACATTCTAATTTTTAGATCATAGAAATATTAAAATTTTTATTACAAATGGTGGATTACAGTCAATTTACGAAGCTGTATACAATCAGGTGCCAATGATTGGCATTCCTTTTCTTGGAGATCAACACGTTAACATTCGAAGACTAAAATTGCTAAACGTTGGGATAAAATTAGATCTGTCTGAATTAAATAAAAACAAACTAATAAACGCTATTAAAAACATTCTAGAAAATTTAATGTAAGTATTTTATCTTATTTCGAATAATATCAAGAAGTATTTCTTTCAGGTACAAAGAGCACTTGACTAAAATCAGCAAATTGATATTTAACCATCCCTTAAAACCTTTGCAAAAAGCTGTCTATTGGATTGAATACGTTTTAAATCACAAAAATACCCAAGTTCACCTTTCACCTGCTGCTAAAACAAATTGGATAATTTATTTATCCATAGATATACTAATTTTTGTACTTTCAGTACTATTTATAACTTATTTGGTTTGTTATTTTGTCTATCATAACTTAAAATTAATCATCAATTTAAACCGTATTAAACATAAGTCCGATTAAACGCAATTGCCTTTTTTTAGATTCTAAAATTAACCCATCGAATATGTAGAGCGCACTAAATAAATTGTTTAAAAAGAATTTATCCACCCTGAAGGACTTTCGATAATTGAGGTTGTTGCTGTACCCCCAAATACATTCGCAGGATTAAGAAGAACAAATCGTCCTTCTTTTGCATTATAAAGGCTTATGGAGAAATGTAAAAAAGAACTATGTTTGGTTTATTTAAAAAGATTGCAACCACTCGGAATACTCCCAGACCATCGACCCCACAAGTAGGGCTGAACGATCATCGTTTGACAATGGATATACCTGATGAACAGGTCATCCATGTCGAAGCCTCACGCTCAGATCTGAGAGTTGTAACTCATCATCATGGCTGCAATAACTCTAGATTTGAGTCTAGAGAAAGTGAAGATATACTACAGAAATGATCCTGTGAAGTATGATCTTATCGTATTACTGATTCAAATGGTCTTTTAAATTCGTAGAACATTAAAACTCTATACAACTTATTGTGCTGGCACCATCTAACAGTGGTATGTTGCTATGGAGCAAAGTTCAAATTTATTTCGAAATGCTATTTGTACTTTCTTATAAATTGTACAAAACCAATACGGCAATTAAACAAGTGTAATTAGTACAAAGGCGAAATCGAAACCAAATATTAATTTCCACCACGTTGTTTCAATTAATAAAGGAAAATGTCTGATATATTTCATTAAAATAATTAACTCGTCTACGATTTTGCGCAGATTGATAAAACACTTCAAATTATTAAAAGCAACTAATAACAAATACAAACATAATTCATTAATACATTTATTATTATAAAAACAGATATACAAGCTCTAATTTAAAATTTGTTAAAAATACAATAATAATCGAGTACGTAACTAATGACCTTTCCAGCTTCAGATCATACAATTAAAGATTTTGTAACAATTCTATATTATTAAGAAAAGTATTTATATAAAAATATAAACAATTTGTATTAAAATTAATTATCTTGAGATATCATTGCAGTACTGTAATACTTTATTTGTAATAATCAAATTTAAAAGCTTAATATATTGTCACTCTCATACCAAAACAATAAATGCATTAAATTTGCAATTTTTTCTTGTATAATAAAGGTATCTTTTGCCACAATAAAATCCCGAAGCAATTCTAAACTACAAACAAATCTCATTAAATCTTAAAACAGCAACTGAATACAAAATACATTGAAAAAGCAAAGACTCGATAAAATTTTTAATTTACAAACAGCTTGAGAGTGCCAATATATAAAAAGATCTTGATATGTATTCTAATGTAAAACTTAAACAACTTATCCAAAATATGCTTCACAATTTGAACATCTTCTATTCTTCAGTGCTAAACAACAAAGAATTCCAAATGGAAAAAATAAAATTGCACATAACAGACCTAAGCAAGTGTAATCATCTTCTAAAATTCCTATACGACAAGCAGGGCAAGCTCCAACCATAATAATCTCTGGTGGAACAATGACTGTAGTCGTTGTTGCACCATACGAAGGGCCATACGTAAGAGGTAAAATTGGAGTTACTGCTGGATATTGGTACGGTGTGTCTAAAATTATTTACTTATATAAATTGCTGCATTAATATATAACTACTATACATGGCATCGAATCTGCTGAATAAGGTGGTGGAGGATCACCTACAACAATTACATTAGTTATAATCGTCTTAATATAAATTGTCATTTAATCTTACTTGGATATTGAGGAGTAGAATGTGCTTCAGTTTTATTCTCTTTAGGATCCATTTTTATGTTTTACATTTACAACAGAAGCTATAAAGAAATATCCATACAATTACTCAATTTACCAAAATATCTATACTTATCAACAATATTTGACAAGTAAATGACATTTAGGTCACAATAATGGCCCTTTCACAGAATATTTCTTTTAAAAAGTGCAATTATTACAAATACACTACAAGTTTATTAAGTCTAATAATATGTTATTTTAAATCAGAATAGTTAGGAATTTAAATTATGTATTAAAAGTAAAAATAAAATAAAAAGTAAATCATAATAAAACAAAGTGGTTGAGGCCATTGTGAACAAAACTTTAATAGCCTACAAATGGAGTGACAGTTAATTTGACAGCATTGCAGTCCGAAAATCGTACTTTTTGCGCTTTAATTTACGTAATAAACAATGTTAGAAGTTCAATTAATTAATAGGTTTTAATTTGAAGTGTTTTATGTAATAAAATATATTAAAACAGTGTGTAAATCTATGGTGAAAGTGCTAAGGTAAACACATTGCATTTTCGTATACATACACGTCACACTGTCGTTATAATGGTTTCTATGCAATTCTTTAATGGAATTAGCAAATAATCTGTAATTTACTTTTATATTTACCATGCAATCCAATTTTAAAACTAGAGAAATGTTTATTATACGTGCTTTAGAAAAAATTCTTAATGATAAAGAAATCAAACGCTCACACCATTCACAGCTGAAAAGAGCCTGCGAAGCAGCCTTGGGTAAGTAAAAGAACAATTATAAAACAGGAATTAAGTTAATCAACTTGCATTGTAGAAGAAATAAGAAAAGAGTTGAAAGATTCTGATACAGATGAGAAAGTGTCTGATGCATTACCAATACCAAGAAGTGGCAATGCAAATAGTGTAACTACAGAGAAATACTTTTTACCATTTGAATTAGCATGTCAAAGTCGATCTGCTCGAATAGTAGTTACAGCTTTAGATTGTTTACAAAAATTAATCGCATATGGCCATTTGACTGCAAATATTCCTGATTCTACAACTCCTGGAAAATTATTAATTGATAGAATTGTTGAAACAATATGTGCTTGTTTTACGGGACCACAAACTGACGAAGGTAATTGGTTAAAAGTAAATGTTATAGCTCCTAATATAAATCCTTTTTCAGGTGTTCAACTTCAAATAATTAAAGCGTTATTAACAGTAGTTACAAGTCAACATGTTGAAGTACACGAAGGAACTGTTTTACTGGCCGTTCGGACTTGTTACAACATATTTTTGGCAAGCAAGAATTTAATTAATCAAACAACTGCTAGAGCAACACTCACTCAAATGTTAAATGTAATTTTTATGAGAATGGAAAATCAAGCATATGAAAACGAAGGACATCTAGAAACCTATGCTAACACATCTAATGATGCTATAAAAGAAACAAAAGAGAATTCGTTACACAATTCTTCAAAGGACGATGTGACTGCAAACGAAGTACAAGAACCGTCCAGTTTATCTGTTGCTAACGAAATAGTAAATAATATAGTTGATAACGTAATCAATTCTTTTGAAAGTCGTTTAGTAAATCAGGATCTGAATGAATCTGATACAAGCAGCGTTAAATCACTCAAAAGGTAGTAGTTTTACTTTTTTATTATCATTGTTTTATTGTTATTCTTTTAGAATTAATTCCCAAGAAAGTGTTGACACACACAGCGAAAACGACACAGCAGTAACGGCAAAATTTACCCACATTCTTCAAAAAGATGCTTTTCTTGTATTTAGAGCTCTGTGTAAATTATCTATGAAGCCCTTACCAGAGGGTACGCCCGATCCAAAATCACACGAACTACGTTCGAAGATTTTATCCCTTCATCTGCTCCTCTCGATTTTGCAAAATG
Organism: Sinopyrophorus schimmeli; assembly: GCA_036325965.1. Taxonomy (NCBI): domain Eukaryota; kingdom Metazoa; phylum Arthropoda; class Insecta; order Coleoptera; family Elateridae; genus Sinopyrophorus; species Sinopyrophorus schimmeli. The sequence continues at coordinate 654,866 of JARFIZ010000186.1, forward strand.
CAGGACCGGCTTTTAAATCGAACGAAATGTTTATAACAGCCATAAAACAATACCTTTGCGTGGCTTTATCTAAGAACGGTGTCAGTTCAATTCCTGAAGTCTTTGAATTATCACTTGCTATTTTCCTAGCACTTCTATCAAATTTCAAAATGCATCTTAAAATGCAGATTGAGGTGTTCTTCAAAGAGATATTTCTGAATATATTGGAGACGTCAAGTTCTTCTTTTGAACATAAATGGATGGTGATTCAAGCATTAACACGAATCTGTGCGGATGCTCAGAGCGTTGTTGATATTTACGTTAATTACGACTGTGATCTATCGGCTGCAAACTTATTCGAACGTCTAGTCAGCGATTTGTTTAGGACGGCACAAGGCCGACATGCATTAGAATTAGGTGCCTCGCCAAATCAGGAAAGATCTATGAAATTACGCGGTTTGGAGTGCCTTGTTTCGATACTTAAATGCATGGTTGAGTGGAGTAAAGATCTCTACGTCAATCCTAATCTACAATCGACAGTTGGCGAACAAGTACCTAAAGAAACCGATACCGCTTCCCTTAAATCACATGGTGGTTCTTCCACCAGTCTACATTCCAGCGCCAGTTCTGGTGGAAATAAAGAAGTCCTCGATTCACCCGAACAATTGGAAGTTCTCAAACAACAAAAAGAGGTACTTTACTTTATTTAAATTATTTAAGAATTGATACACATATTCTTCTCAGGTTTGGGAAACTGGCATCGATATGTTTAATCGCAAACCAAGAAGAGGCATTGCTTTCTTACAAGAGCAAGGCTTGTTGGGAATGAACAACATCGATGTAGCTAAATGGTTGCATTCGGATGAACGTTTAGACAAAACTTTCATCGGCGACTTTCTCGGAGAAAATGACGAGTTTTGTAAAGAAGTTATGTATTTGTATGTAGATATTATGGATTTTGCGAATATGGATATAGTGGCTGCTTTGAGGCATTTCTTGGAAGGTTTCCGATTGCCTGGAGAAGCTCAAAAGATTGATAGATTAATGGAGAAATTTGCTAGTCGATATTGTGAATGTAATCCTAATAATGGTTTATTCGCAAGCGCTGATACCGCTTACGTACTTGGTTTTTCCATTATTATGTTAACTACTGATCTGCATTCACCGCAAGTTAAAAATAAAATGACTAAAGAACAATATATAAAATTAAATAGGGGAAACACGGATAGCAAAGATGTCCCCGAAGAGTACCTATCACAAATCTACGACGAAATAGCAGGTCACGAAATCAAAATGAAATCAGTCATCACAAAACCAGGGAAGCATCCAATCAACAACGAAAAACGCAGAAAGATTTTATGGAATATGGAAATGGAAGTGATATCAACAGCTGCCAAAAACCTAATGGAATCAGTATCGCACGTCCAGGCACCTTTTACTACTGCCAAACACTTAGAGCACGTTCGGCCAATGTTCAAAATGGCTTGGACCTCTTTCTTGGCAGCTTTCAGCGTAGGTCTCCAAGACTGCGATGATCCCGAAGTTGCTTCTCTTTGTTTAGATGGAATTCGATGTGCTATACGTATAGCTTGCATTTTTCACATGAGTTTAGAAAGAGATGCGTATGTACAAGCCTTAGCACGGTTCACGTTACTAACAGCCAATTCCCCTATAATGGATATGAAGGCGAAAAATATAGACACCATTAAAACCTTAATCACAGTTGCTCATACGGACGGAAATTATTTGGGAAATAGTTGGTTAGACATTTTAAAATGCATATCTCAATTAGAATTAGCACAACTAATAGGAACAGGCGTGAGGCCACAGTTTCTATCAGGAACAGGGCATAAACCCCCTGATCCTAGCTCGAAGGAACACATTGGCCAAACTAGTTCACAAAGCGTTGTTGTTGCTGTCGATCGCATATTTACAGGATCCACACGGTTGGACGGCGATGCAATTGTTGACTTTGTTAAAGCTTTATGTCAAGTAAGCTATACATAATTTATTTCTGGCCGTAATTCATTAAATCTATCTTTTAGGTTTCTTTAGATGAATTAAACCATCCCGGCCATCCACGTATGTTTTCCTTACAAAAAATCGTAGAGATTTCCTATTATAACATGGGAAGAATTCGTTTGCAATGGTCAAGAATTTGGCAAGTGTTAGGAGAGCACTTTAACGCAGTTGGTTGTAATCCAAACGAAGATATTTCATTTTTTGCTGTCGATAGTTTAAGACAATTATCGATGAAGTTTATTGAGAAAGGAGAATTTTCAAACTTTCGATTCCAGAAAGATTTCCTTCGTCCTTTTGAGCATATAATGAAGAAAAATGTGTCTCCTACTATAAGAGATATGGTTGTGCGATGCATCGCCCAAATGGTCAATTCTCAAGCCAATAACATCAAGTCTGGTTGGAAAAATATATTTTCCGTATTTCATTTAGCAGCCAGCGACCAAGAGGAAGCCATCGTAGAATTAGCTTTTCAAACGACGGGCAAAATCATATCGGAGTTATACGAGAAACATTTTCCTGCAATGATCGATTCTTTTCAAGATGCTGTTAAGTGCTTGTCCGAGTTTGCTTGTAATTCAAGATTTCCTGATTTAAGTATGGAAGCTATCAGACTTGTGAGGACGTGTGCTTTAAGTGTATACGCAGCACCACATCTTTTTGCTGAACATGCTGGTATAATACCTTTGTCTTCATTAAAAACTTTTTATTTTGATTATTTCAATATTTAATTTAAATTAGATTTCTGAAGTAATTTAGTATTGGTTCTTTTAGGAATGGAAAACGATGTAACTATTCCAGAAGAGGATCGTGTTTGGGTCCGAGGATGGTTCCCATTACTTTTTTCGTTATCTTGCGTCGTGAACAGATGTAAATTGGACGTTAGAACCCGTGCCCTAACTGTATTATTTGAAATAGTTAAGACTTATGGAGAATCTTTCAGTCCTCATTGGTGGAGAGATTTGTTTAAAATCTTATTTAGAATATTCGATAATATGAAACTGCCTGAACAGCATACAGAGAAAGCCGAATGGATGACAACGACTTGCAACCACGCGTTGTACGCAATCGTCGACGTTTTTACACAATATTTTGATGTGTTAGGACCTTTGTTATTAGAAGAATTATATTCGCAACTTCATTGGTGCGTACAACAAGATAACGAACAGTTGGCAAGATCAGGCACGAATTGTCTAGAAAATTTGGTAAATTCGAATGGGCAGAAATTTGACGACGTAACTTGGGACAAAACTTGTCAATGTATTTTAGATATTTTTAATTCGACGGTTCCTTCTGTTTTATTAACTTGGAAACCGGAATCTTTCCAAACGACTGCTGTAATCGAACAAAACGGGGATGCTGGCATACGACACGGCATATTAAAACGAACTTCTCTTCAAGATAACAATTCTGACACTTCTGCATTATTTAATGGGTTAATGATTAAAAGTGCAGTTCAACTAGAACTTATTCAGACCATCGACAACATTGTCTTTTACCCAGCTACTTCGCGCAAAGAAGACGCAGAAACTTTAGCGTTAGCTGCAGCTGATATGACTGGAAATGTATCCTTAACAGAATGCCAACGGGAAGAGCAAGGGATGTATCGGTTATTAAGTACGAGACATTTGGTTCAACTTACGGATTGTTTGCTGCAATCGCATCGCTTTGCGAAGGCTTTCAATATGGACCACGATCAACGAAATCTTTTATGGAAAGCTGGGTATAGAGGTTCCATAAAACCGAATCTCTTAAAACAAGAAACGCAGAGTTTGGCATGTTTGCTACGAATTTTATTTAAAATGTACAGCGACGATAGTAGAACGACGCATTGGCCTTTGATACAAACTCGTCTGATCTCAGTTTGTCAGGAAGCCCTAGAATATTTTCTACAGTTGCAAAGCGAAGCACACAGAGACGCTTGGACGTCGTTGCTTTTATTGGTACTTACACGCATTTTAAAAATGTCCGACGACAGAGTAAGTTGTACAAATTTAATTAAAGTTGCTTTCCAATTAATATATTTTATTTTAGTTTGCTGCACATATTTCCTGCTATTATCCCCTCTTGTGCGAAATTGTTTGTTTCGATTTAAAAGCAGAATTGCGTTCAATATTAAGAAGAGTATTTCTTCGTATAGGACCTGTATTTCGTATTACTAATACGTGAAGATTTAGCGTATAAAATAACCCAGAAAATGAACATAATGGAGGAAAACGTAGAGAGTGGGTAAGAAATTAACTTATTAATTGTATTATTCGAGACGAGCCAGACTAGATGAATGATGAATGTGTATTTCTCTATTTCGATTCACTTTCGCTTGTAATTAATAATAATCCAACTATTTTTCATAATAAGGCATAGAATGCATCTATTACTGTGATGCTATTGTATAAAGTAGGGAATAATCGTATCGTAATAAAAAAAGGTAGTTACGATAATTCAATTACTTGTTGATGTGGTCCTAGTCAAATAGTAAATTTAAATTGTATTCATTCACTATTTTTTTTATATATTACAGTTGAGGTAATTATATTCCATTATATTTATAGATTTATCTACTTTTAACGTGTTTGACTTGTTAAATTAATCTCGATTTAAAGTTAAAAGAATACCAATACTAATCTTATTACGTATACAATATTTAAAAGCATTTTCTGAAATATATTTATATAATTTATAAAAAATATATACATTACAGTAAAGTTAGTACTTCACCTGTTGTACTTTTTTAACCATACATCTTACGAATTATTTTTATAAATTATTTATTAAAATGATATGAATTCTTTTTATTGCATGCTAATCTTCGATAAGTTTCAATACAGATTTAAAATCGTCATTCGAGCTCTTCGTTAAACATATAGAATTTTTAAATTAACATTATGCAGCGAAAGAAGGAATTAAAGGCTTTTTCTGTCTCGTATTAATTGACTGTCGTGATTTCGTTGATGATCTACTTGAATCTAATTTTATGCTAGATACACTTTTGGGTCGCTTTAATTTCTCTTGAATTCTTTGTCGATCAAGAGCAATAATCGCCATACGTTCTGGTGTTGATAAACTAAAGAAAATATCGTAAAACTCGTAACAAGCTGCTGATATCTAAAAATTGTTATTATACATTTAGGACATTCAAATTAAATGAAAATTGTACTTGTTGAATAAGTCGACGATGTAACTCAATGTCAGGTGCTTCAATTACGTCGCTTTGTTCTTTATGTAAACTTAAGGCACACACCAGAGCTTCTCGTATGGTTTGTACCAAATTTTGTACACGTTCTGTGCGTTTTAATCTACGAATTAGAAAACCTTTAGCGGCAGCTGTTAATACAATTGCAGCCCATCTCTAAAAATGAACGTTTAATTAAACATTTTTTTATAATTCAATTAACGAACCTCTTTTTGTTTATGTTGTTCTTTGGAGGATTTGTGAGGAAAAAGTTCTTTACCACAACTAATAATTTTAGATGAATGATTATTAAAAGTTGAATTTAAATATGTTGGAGAATCATAAAAGACATCATTTTCAAAATCAATTAATAAGGGTGTGGAAGTATTTAAAGGGTTATTTGTTGTATTGGGACTGTTGGTGACCGAGTAAATCGTAATAGATTTACTTTCTTCTGCCCAACTAGAATTCTTGGAACTATTTAGAAAGTTATCAGTATTATCGCCAGCCTCGCTGTGTTGATATGCCAAACAATCAAAAGTGATTCTTTCATCAAACACATTTTCTTTCAATTTAATTTGAGATTGATTTTCTTGAGATTGTATTAGTCCTAAGATATCATTTGCGTATATTTCGGGAATACCTTTAAGCACCTCTTGCAATTCGGCTTCAGCTAGTGCTACCTTCGATGGTAACACATCACCTTGTTCTTGAGTACTCCCAAAATGTCTTTTTGCTAAATCCTTAACTAATCCTTCAAAATCACAACCATTCTCTTTATTGCTATTATTACCTGTTATTACTATACTTGGTATAGAATTAATATCAGTGCTAGTGCCACCTAAAGTGGATCTACTTTGGTTTTCTATGGAGCTAAACGTTTTGTAAGCCGAATCATCTAACGAACGGCGTTTTTCTTTCAACTGCTTTGAACTAAGACTATTAGATTCTAGTTGAGCTTGTTTCCTTAAATGCTCCAATAATATAGGACTTGGTGTGTCAAGAGTATAAGAGTTACTTCGTAAGAGTCTTGGTTTAGGTTGTATGTTTTCTATACTTTGCGTTTCTAATACATAATCGTCCTCAATACAAAGATCAGTTAAACTCAGCGGCGCAGTACTTGGAGACAGTTTTTCTATTCTATTTGAAGTATCATATATTATAACACCATTATCATTATATTCGGACACATCAAAAATATTGCATGTTAAATGTGAAGATTTTTTGTTTTGTACAGATAAAGGCACATCACTTTTAGAATTCGTACTTAAGGCATCCTCCTGTGTTTCGCAATTTTCAAATGATAATATATTTTCGATTGTTCTAGTTAATGCATGCTTTTGCAAGTTTAATTTTTGATTTTGGATTCGTTTTTCAATTTCAATTGCTTTCTCTTTGTATGCTTGTATTTGTACTCTTTTATTGGGAGTTATCTGCAAAATGATGTCAATTTGTAAGTTACAAATAGCTCGATGCACTTACCAAAGGTGGAATAATTGGAACACCACAAATTTTAATGCAAGATACAAAAGGCTTCTTATTTTCTAAACTGCACATATCTATTATATTCGTAGAATCAGTGTATAAATGGAAGTAATTAAAGTAAACCGTTGAAATATGTCATACCAATTTTGAAATTGTTTAATATATAAAACTTGAACGTTATTCAGCGATTTAAATAATCATTAGAAACTGTTTAAAACTATTTTTATTGCATATTTTATAAAAATTTAATGAATTGCACTTAAATAAATGTATGAGGTTATGATAAAACGACCGAAAATGGTAATATTTTGAAATTTGTATTGGTAATACTGTTTGGTTGTTTTATTTGAAAAATTACTTCTTACATGTTAGCTTTAGAACTTGCCCGATTTCTAAAATAAAAAGTATACTTTTACTATTACAAACCCGAGATATTTAATTATACTAACACCCTAATGCTATTAAAATTGCAGATGTATAAAGAAAGTACTATAATTAAGACTTATATAAATTAATTAAAACCACCCTTTTAAACATGTTTTACTTTAGTTTTTATTTTGGGACTGTTGTATATTAAGGGTTCTTTATGCATTTAATAACATTAACAAAAAAGTCGTACAAAGCGTATAGTATGAACCATATATTAATTTACTAAGAAAAAAAAGTAACAAACAATAAATATGTTTTCCTACAATAGTTAAAAATGCATATTTTTTCTAATTGTTCTTCATTGAAGTCACGATATTCAAATAATACAAGTAAAATATAAATTACAAGTTATTACATCTTCATCAATTAAAATAGATTTAATTCACTAAAACATGTCGTATTTATTTAAAAAGTTTTAAACTAAAAGTTATTTATAACTTAACTTTTATGTAAATCTTACAATAAAGATATTAGCGTAATAGAAGAGATATATTCTATTGCAGTAGATCTTAAAACAACTTTATAAAAGTATTTGTTCAGGATCACTAAAAGGTCCCATGCGTTTTTGTATGTCGACAGCGCGCACTGCAAAATGATACTTATTCCCGTCCGCAAATTGCGTTAAAGTACACGCCATCGGAAGTGCTAACGCTTTAACATCCCCAACCTTCCTCCACATATCAGAACTTGGCGGGGAACTAGTTTCTTGATAAGCGTAAAGCTGATAACTGGCAATATTTTCATAATTATCTAAACAATAGGGCATTTTCCATGATAAAACAATTCCGCCGCTGGATCGCCTTATCGAAAGGTGAGGCTTAGGTGGAATTGGTTTTCGAGCTGCTATGGTCAACTGAGACGAAGGGGGAGGTGGTAACGGCGCTGGATGTTTCGATATTGCTTTTGAAAAAACACTATTTCTTCCTCCATTTGATGAATTGGAAAGACGGACTGATTGTACTGGCGTAGATCGAACAGCCGTAGCACCTGTTGTTACCAACGGGCCATTAGTTACTGTAGTAATAACTCCAGTTGCTGGATCTAGAATTTTTCTGAATTAATTTAACTTCTTAGATTATATGTTAGAGCTTACTTATAATGTTTGAATTTAGTTTAAGCATAAGTTTCTGTCCTCCAGGTTTCAAAGGATCTCCTTGCAAAACGCCTTGATGCAACTGATTATTATAAACATACATGATACGAGGAGGATTGACTGATGTTACACTGCCGGTAGTTTTAGCCGGTGACGACGAAATTCGGACGCCCTGCTGCGAATTCACATTGGATGGAGTTGGTTGTTTATCGTCTTCATCGGTAAGGTCGATAAATGCTTTGTCGGTGGATTTCTGTGTGATACTTGTTGTCCTGATTATATTTGAATGATTAACACCATTTATTGCGGTTAGTGGAGGTGGTGCCGGTGAAGGTTGAAGACTAGTTTGAGGTTTAGCTGATATCTAAAATTATATACATTTTCTTAGCATTAAATATGAAATTAAGGTAAGAGACCCAATACCCGATCCCTAATTTGTTGTGTTGGACTACATAAAGCTAGAAAAATATTTTTCACCATTAAAATTCCGTTTTCTTCTTTTTTTTTATTGATTAATAAGTTTTCAGATATTAAATTAATAAAATTTCAAGTAATAAATCAATTGCAATTAGTAAAATTAATATTTGCAAAATAATTAACGGATCACAACAAAATCAAGAGATTTAGTAGTCGAACAGTATATACCCGGTACCCGGTCACTAGAAAGTATTCTTATAAACTAACAAAGAATATTAATTTTATTTCATTATTATTATGTAAGTGAAGAGGCCCAATAGACGATCACTATTATGTCGTATTTTTTTTGTTATTGATTAATGAGGGTTTACAGATAAAAAAATTCAAATAATAAATCAACACCAATTAGTAAAATTAATGTTTCTAAATAATTTCTAGTTTAACTCAATATTCGATCACAGAAAAATTAAGGGAATTAGTAGTCGATCATTATAAACCCCAGTACCCAATCACTTCAAAGTATTTTTATAAACCAACAAACAATTTCATTATTTATTTAAAATAATATTTATTAAACATAATTTAACAAATTGTTGTTTAATTGAGTGTCCAAATCCAGTGAACATTAAACAATATTTATTAAATTCAAAAATAATTTTTACTAATTACAATTAAAATATTCAGAAAAAAGAATGAGTTTAACCTTTTAGTATACAATGACGTGTGAAAAACGTCATTAATTTCATAGTTGATCGAGTACTAATTCAACAAAAAAAAAATGGTACCAGTACTAGATTTATCCAAAATTAAAATTTGATTATATAACAAATTTAACTTCAGGAATAGTTTTTTTTTAATTATAGTGATTTATTTATGTAGGAATCTTTGCATAATTGTTTTATAAATACGAAAAATACTGCAAGTGATCGCGTATTGGGTCTCTTAACTTCATACAAAAACTTACTTTAACTTTTGAAATGGCCAGCTTCACAGTCTGCTGCGTGTTAGGAGTTGCGCTAGTAAGTTTGGGCAAGTTGTTTGTGTTCGGTCTGTTTGGTGGGAACCTATTAATTTGTTTCGGGGAATTTGTAGGAGGAGTTGTACTAGGCGCAGGGGTTACTTGAGATCTGGTAACTCTTCGTTTTGGAGATATAATACTATTAACCATGTTACTATCAGAGCGAACTTGCAGCCCAACAGATCTAGTAATTTTCACAGGGATCAATGGTTTGTCCCGTTCATTTTTCAGTCTTACTTCATGTAACAGTCTTTTATTAACTATTTCCAGATCTCTGGCCTGTTTCGTTAGCTGCGTAGCTTCCTTTCGCCACATCTCAATCATTTGCTCTTGCACTCCAAGCTGATGCCTCAATTCTCCTAACTCGCTCTTATGACAAATAGCCTCGCATATTTTTAATATGCACAACTCTTCCAGATCATTGCGAGTCAATTTCGTGAGCGTCTTCTTTTGCATGTATTCGGACACGCAATTTAAAACTACTAATTTTTTGGATGTCTTTTCATCGGGTTCTTTTTCTTCTGCAGAAGTTTTCTTAGGCGGAGTTACCTTTTCTTTTTCCTCCGGTTTGTTAGGGGGTTCCTGTAATTTTATTTTTTTTGTTTCCGAAATGTCGTCCTTGTCGCTCAAAGAACGTTTTCCAGATTTAATAGGTGCAATCGTCGGCTCTGTATCCGTACTTTCTAAAAGAAAAAAAATGTAGATCACAAATTGATCATTAAGTTTAGGTTACCGTCATCGCTACTTATTTCTATGCGTAAAGGGCTTGGTATTAAATCTAAGAATTCGACAGAAAAGTCTGCTACGGATTGGAATTTAGGCATGAGTAATGAGCAATGTTTAACATTTTATAAAATAACCTACGTGCGGTTAGTTAATTAAAAATGTCACGATTATTGTCCGGTAGATAATTGTTTTACCAACAAACAAATCGAATCGTTACCATGGATATGGTATATTAAATTTCTAAGGTTATTAATCATAACGTCCAATCTCTTTTTATATTATTTAAAGTTAACAGGAATTGGACAACAATATTCTAAGATTATATTAAGATTGAAATTTAGATTTATTATCATGCCTAGTAATATTATTGAAAATGATAAATATTTACAAGAGAACTCTCGAGTTGCCGGCGATTGACAAAACCATATTTACAGTAAAAATAATAATTTAAAATAAAAAACTGAGAAATGGAATACAAAATTGATATAAACGCGCACTAAATAATTGAAATGTCTACTTGTTTAAATTGATTGTTGTATTAAATCAGCATTTAGAATTAAAAAATTTAAGACTGAAACGGACGCAATGAAAGCAATGTTAGTTGAGAGAACGAATTTCTGATTAAAAAATATAATGTAAAAGTATGGTATACTTACTTTCCTCAGGTTCCTTAATTACTTTATTTTCAGTTTCCTTCGTTTTGGCCTCATTTACAATTTCAGAGATATCAACATCTTCTTTGGTTTTTTCGCTATTGTCATTAGTTTTATTATCTTCAGTTTTTTCAGTATTGCTTGTTGTACAAGTATCTTCTGGTATTTTATCAACAGCTTCATCAATAGAAGATTTAGTTGTTTCAGTATCTTCAATTTGGGGTCTTTGAATTTCTGTATTCATATTTTCTTGTTGATTATTTGACTCAGTAGCTTTATCATTTTCTTCTACATTTGTGTTTTCTTCTTTATTTACTTCTTCTTCGTCTATCTCTTTGCTTTTAGCTAGTTTTTCATATTCTTTATCTAATAACTCATTATCGAAGTTTAAAGGAGCGCCTTCGTCAATATCTACAGCATCTTCATCTTTCACGGTTTCTTTTTCTTCCGTTTCTTCACTTTCCATTTCGGTACTTTCCACTTCGTTGTCTTCGCTCTCTGCCTTGTCCAAGGAATGCGGACTGTTCGCACAACTATCTTTATCGTTATTTTCTTCTGTGTCTTTATCAACAATTTGTAGCAAATCTTCAGTGTCCATTATTTGATCTTTTAATATTTCATCGATGGCTTGTTCTTCCTCTTCATGTTTTTCTTCTCGTTTATCTTCTTCCACTTTCTCTTCTCGTTTATCTTCTTCCATTTTCTCTTCTCGTTTATCTTCTTCCATTTTCTCTTCTCGTTTATCTTCTTCCATTTTCTCTCCTCCTTTATCTTCTTCAATTTTCTCTGCTTCTATTTTATTTTCTTCTGTTTTTTCTTCAATATGATCTACTACCATTTTCTCCACAGATTCGTTTTCAATTTTCTTTTCAACTTCTATCTTATTTTCTTCTACTTTATCCACTTCCATAGGTTCGTCTGCTTTGTGTTCAATATTTTCTTCAGTCTTGTTTTCATCAAAGTTATTTTCTTGATCGATATCTTTTATTTCATCTTTTTTTATTTCTTCTATTGCATCTTCAGTTTTGTTTAATTCTGCGTTGACTTCTTTTTCATTTACTTCAATTTCATTTTCTTTTCCGTTTACTTCCTTTTCCCCTTCGTCTTCTTTTCTATCTGTTTCATTTTTGTTTTCTTCCAACTTTGAGTCTTGAGTATTTTCAGGAACAGGAGTTGTGATAGGTTTTTCGGTATTTCCATCCGAATCATTCTGATTTTCTTTAGCAGCGTTTAAATTATTATTATCTTTAGATTCAACTTCTGTTGGGTCACTTTTTGAAGATTCTTCAGCTACTTTGTCTTTATCGACTTTTTCATCTAGCATTGCATTATCTTTAAGTAATTCGTCTTCCGTTTGCGCATCAATATTATCCGTCCCTTCTGCAGTCAACGAGGCAAATTTATTTAATATTTCTTCCTCCGATTCCTGACATTTTGTCGGGCCCGCATTCGATTCGACCTGTTCGCTTTTTTCTTCTGCAATAAAAATAATGACCATTTCCATCTGTTAAATCAATTTCATTATTTACGTACCACGTTTGTTCTCGTCGTCGTCCGATAAATGCAAATTAAAGCTTTCGTCCAAAATGTCGTCTTTAACTTCTTCATTTTCCAAAGGAAACAGTTCAGACGTCTTCACATCAATAGGTGACAGAGCTTTTAAAGCCATACTATTTTGATTCCTTATTTCTATTGACATTTGTGCAGCATCTTTCATTTATTTGCCTGAAAATACAAAAATACGTTTGATTTTCCCGCAAAACCGGTTTAAAATTCAATGACCGCCAGATGGCGCCAAATGTACGCATTAATATTTTTCCCTGTATAAACTACAATCAAAGATAAAACAACGCATTGTTTTATGAATACAAGACTAAACAAAAGATCTTTGTACAGTTTATATCAACAATAACCGAAAAAATAAATACAATAGCCACACAGTTTATTTTTAAACTTCTTCAAAACGCAGTCAATTTGATAAATGTTTGTTTAAAAATGAGAACTAAATTTGATGCGAAATCTGATAATGCAAAATTGAAAACGATACATACATTAATCAACATTCAAATTAAAATAAACCTCAGTAATTTAAATACGCATGCGTTTCAGACAATGATGAGGTCATCGAGCCAACGCCCTAAAATTAATAAAATAAATCTTCAATATACTTTTTTTAAATCGCACAAATCAATATTTGATTACAATTAAAACGATACCCAATAATCAATAACAATATAAGATCCCCCAATCGTGGACAGGTCAATGTATACGTCTTATAGGGTAACAGAGGTCATTCTTTGTTAAATAATTGAACAATTTTCTTAGTCGTAGAAATGCAAATTGTCGCTATTTTAGATTAAAGTATGGAATACGCCATTGTGTACGTTTTACCTATAAAAAGGAGGGAAATAGTAAACGGACACCTTCAATTTCGGAACACCCTGTATACTACGAAACTACGAAATTATTCTTAAATGATATTTTTACGCATAATACAAAAACACATGATCGTTGTTCGAAAAACCACTAACAATTATCGATTTATATAAACAAAATAAAGTACATATACTTACAAAATGAAGAATTAGGTTATGTTTGTTTAATTTTTAAAATTAGATATTTTTTAAAAAAAGCACTGAATTATAAATGTTTTGATTATTTCGTAAAAATTTTAAACATTTATAACTATTTAAAGCTAAAATCGCATTGCAAAAACAACAAAGTTATGCTGCTGTAAGCACACAAGCAAAAACATGGTTGTCAAATGTACTACCGCCATTTTGTTGTAGCTAACGGTATGGAGTGCTTAGAATAACCTAGGTTCAATTGCTAAAAATAAATCTTCTGTTAGCCCCTGTGTTTTAATTGTTGTAAAAAAATTAATTAAATCGAAAGTCCCATTTATTTTTAATTAGTAATATGTATTTAAATTAATTTATAATAAATATTGTAAAAAATGTATATTTTGAACAAGGGGAACCAACTTGAACGTGGGTGTACCTATTTTCATTCATACGATTTGCAAGTTTAAGTATCAAAAACTTATTAATTCTATTAATTTTTTAAGTTCGATTATTGATTTTTCGGGTTGCCCAAAAGTAGGAAGCGATAAAGACTATTTTAAAGGAAAAATAGGGCTTTTGCAAGTTGAGTTAACGTATTGATCGACAAGTTTAGCGCATGTTCGTGTTTGGGAAACCAGTTGGGTTCCTTTTAGCTCAAGATTTTGAAAATTTTGACGGGCCAAACATTAGTCCAAATGATGATTGAATATGTTTATCGTTTTGCTCCGTATTTATTAATATTTATTTGCGCAATATTTTTTAATTTTATTTTGCCAAAACGTTTGGAAAAAAATTGCAATTTATCCGTCAAAAGATTTTGCTCGAAATGATACGATGCAATAAGATTTAATAGCCATAACAAATATTAACGCTTCAGGCCCCCCTTCCATTCTAGAACGTCATCTAACTCGGCGTTGCCTACGCCGGACATTTTCTAGGTCATCGATATCTTTGGACACTTTATAATTGAAAAAATTAAAAAAAAATTATTGTTTAATGATTTTTTCTTAATATTTGTATCCATTTTGGGGAATAACCCTAAATTTAGATATAGCATACGTAAGCACGAAAAGGTGGAGGGGGAAGATCGTACAAGTTATTTTCATTAATTTATGTACTGCATGACTCGTTGTAAGCGTTGATAATATAAAAAAAATATCAACATAAAACACATAACATCTTCAAATCGAACTTCTTTAAAATTGTTAAAATTTAGATGTCCTTTACTGTACAAAAATTCTAACCTAATACCAATGTTTCCGCCATTTTGAATACGATAGTTATGTTAAAATTACCGTTAAATTTCTAAGACACCGTGTATATGAAAAGCTAGCTAATTCTCAATAAAACGTATAATTTCTATATTTAAATCTTACCTGACCCTGCTTGTTTCTACAGATACGGCTGAAATAAATATGATATCACTATACATGTACAAGTATTACACCAACATCTACAGCAAGATAAACATCGAATATCAAAACCTTCACAAGCGCAGTTGTCAATTTCGTGGCAGGAATGCGCACGCAACTCTTTAGTTCTGTATAAGAACAAAAGGGCAATTTGAAAACAAGCTAGTCGAATGAAAATAAGTCAAAATTACCAAAAAATTTTATAGACATTTACATAATCACAAAATCGTGATTTTTTTTGCAAAATTCTGTATGTTGCTAATTTTTTTTAAATAAATTATATTTTTAAAACTGACTATTTTGTAATATACTGGAATAGAAACGTATTTTGAGTATTTAAAATTTTTTTAAATTTTATATAACCGAAAATTTTGTACAGTGAAAACTGTAACTTAACGACGACCACCCTGTATAACGGGAAATTTCTCTGCATTCAATGATTGGCTTTCAATAGCCGAATTTTAGAGTTCTTTGTGTATTATAGCTTGTACTAAGTAATTTTTAATATATAATACTTAATTAAACCAATTTATAGGTATTTATTTAACGTTTGTGAGTAATCTGTTAAAAAAATCTTTTGGAACGCAATCAATGAATGCAATCGGTTAATGTCAAACGGTATGTCAAAAATCTTCAAATTTTTGGTTGTGAACATGTTAAGAAAACAATTATATTTTCTATTAAATAATAAATTAAGTAATATAGTAAGTTAATTTTTTTTATACATTATTTAATAGAGTTTGCTAAAATTGATTTGTGATATCAGTGTCGATTTTGTACATCAAATGCTTATAATGAAGGAGTTACATTAAATCCAAAATTTACGAATGCTGAACAGAAAAAAATCCTGGAAACATTAAATAAATCAGACAAGGAACAACTCTCTAGGTATGACATAAATTTTAAACTGTTGGATCAACTACAATTGATGTAATGGCAATTGTAATAACCACAACTTATTTTTACAGATTCGATATCTCCCAAAGTCGAATTAAGAGCTTACAGAGTTGGAGAAATAAAAAAGGTCCATTTAAGACACTTGAGGACGTTTTGGAGGTTGATGGCTTGGGTGTTAAAGTATTCGAAAGATTATGTGAAAGCATAGTTGTTGATGATGGTACTAAAACTGAAAATCAAAATAAATTGTCAAACACGACAAAAAATAGGCGCCAGTTGCTAATACCAGCTTTCAATAGTTATCAAGCTGATGTATGCATTTTTAGAATAGTATTACTTATTTTATAAGTTTGTTTTTATAGGATGTGTTCACTGCTGTTGGGTTTCATTTAGGACCATCGGGTATAAGTTGGGCAAAGATTTGCAAAGATGGAAATCGATTAGAAAAGTGGGATCATTATGATTTTAGCTCTTATCCTAAGAAAATGTTACCTATCGATACATTTCGGCTTGTAAGAAGTTTATCGTTTAATTTACTTATATTTAATTATTAATTATAGGCAACCACTATATTAAGCAAGATACCAATAGGTGATGTTTATATATTTGAAGCCACCCCAAATATTAGTATACAGTCAACTAAGCAAGCTTCTTTGATGACTGCTTATAACCAACAGCTCGAATTAACTTCAATGTTGTTAGCTTTAATAAACACAAGCCACAAACATAACAGTTTTTTAACTGACAACGTCGAAAATTGTCCCAATACAGTTTATTATCTAAAAACTAATCTTTCTGCTAGGTATTAATTCAATATAATTTTATAAATATATTAAATAAGTAATATTACAGATTGTTTAGAACGTTTTTGGGCTCCGAAAGAGTTTCGTCAACAATAACTGTAGCAAATTTATTGGATATATCGGCCAATAACAAAAAAGTTTCATTACCTTGTTCCGAGGTTAAGGTGGAAAATTTTTTGCTAGATAGTTATTTGGCACAAAGCCCTTTTTCGAAGGAGTTATTGGGGCAAGCGCTTCTACTGATAATTACATTTATGGATGTTTGTATTTACAAAAATTCTGTCAGTTTAGCAGCTCTAAATCCAACACGAAAATAGGATTCAAAATAAACGTGAGTAACTATTATTATTATTTATGTGTACTTCTTTTTTAGGACTGAACTAAATATTTTTAATATTATAGATACGACTAATAGTTAATTAATATAAGTGAAAGCAAGGTGAGGAGAACTATTCTCTATTAGGAAATTTTAGTGCATTCATAAATTAATTTTAGTGCAAAAATTTAAATACTCATTGCAAAATTAGTTATCGATTTAATGAATATTACTTCCTAAGGATACTATTGTTCATTTTTTGTTAATAGTATTAAGGCAATTAGACGGGTTCGAGTTTCAATTAGATTTTTGAAAACATTTTCAAACTAATTATTTTCCTGAATAGTTTAAGCGAAAGTAATTTAGCGAACAAAAAGAAAGACTTTTTGCTCATAAAATTTTTGAAAAGTTTGCCAATATAAGAATTGTTTACATGCTATAAATAATAAGCGAGGTGGCCTAGGGTCGGGCATCGTGACGCATTTGTATTGATTAGTGCAGTAAGTAAATGAAACGCATAGTTTCGCGCTGGCGTCGCGACGGCTGGCCCAACTTTTCAGCAAATATTTCTAAATAACATATTAAAAAAAAAATTAAGGCCACAAAATAGCTGTGTCGTTTTAAATTCTTGTCTTCTATGGTACATGACATTTATTAGTTTTGAATGTGGAGAACTGCATTTATTTTCGTAGTTGAGTTTAATATTAGTTGTCGACAATGGCTCTTTATGTAGGATTATATGTAAGTTGTTATTATCCATTAGTGTTGTTTATTAATCTCTCGGTTTTCTGATTTTACTCGAAATTAGGATTTAATAGTTTTTTGCGTAATAAGTCATTAATTATATTTTAAATGATTTTTTATAAGAGTATCAATTAAATTTAAAAGGTGAAAGTTATTAAAAAAAATAAATAAATAATTTAAATATAGCGCTAAACGACTGCACTAGGATTTAAATTGTTAGCAGCGACATCTCTTCGTGTAAACTAAAATAAAGGCACTTTTGTTGTGCAGTTATGGACGAACCATCATATTTATTTATATTATGTGTTCGAGTGTAATTTATAGTTTTATTTAACGTTATTGCGTTAAACAGAAATTAATAGTTTATTGAAAAACTTTATCGTGGATAGATGTTAAAGGTGTTTCAAGTTCCAGAGGTCAAAACGTGGCATTCTTAATTGCAAGTCAATAAGAATAAACAAACATAACAACTTTGTGCAAAAATTGGAACATTTACTCAAGATCATTGGGTTGTTATAAAGTTTATAGGTGATACATTTTTTTTCCATTAAATCAAGTAGTAAGTGGTTGTGACTGGTGTAAAATTTGATTGTCTTTTAGGTTTTGTATTACTGATTTTCATGGCACTAAGAATTTTAAGAACTTTATATATAATTGAATAGCACATTGTGAGCTTTATATACATATCATAAATATTAATATTATAGTTTGGAAGACTATTAGATTGTGGGACGTCACCTAATTTTATGGTATTTATTCAGAAGGAACAATGAGCTTTGGTTAATTATTTATTTAATAAGGCTGGGTTTATGCTTTGATAATTATACATTTTATGGAAATATTATGGTTATGTCGTACAGCACAGTAACGAATTCGTGCAGTAATACTTTTGGAAATATGTAATTTATGGGTTTACGATAACAAATTGGTATTTTTCTATTTGAAGCGATAAGATAGGTAAAATGTTTTTCTATTAAATTGTTTTAAAACATATCCATTAACATAACCACAATTTAAATTTTATTTTAAACATTGTCATCAATATTTTCCAGTCAATTATAATATTACGCAATTAAATAATACATAATTATACTCCATAAATAGGTTTATTAATTTTTAGTTTTTGTTGAAATTAATCGGAAAGAGAATTATGATAAATGTATTCATCATTAATTAGGTATGAATTTTCCATTAGTTACGATTATGCATTTTTAAAGAACATTAACTTTCTATTTTTTCAGATAATTTTCCTTCTGTATCTTTCTGGATCAGGAGTATATATAATTAAAATTAAGAGAAATTTTATACCACGTTAAGGATTTGAGTATTTTTAAGCCATGAAGAAGTTTAAATTTAGAATTTAAAAATCAAAAACTTGTTTATAATTACCTTGATAAATGGACTGTTATGTTTAACGTTATTTTTTAAATTGTTATTTATGTACCTGAAGGTTCTCATAAATAATATATCAATAAGTTTTCTTTGAGGAGGCTCAAGATATTTAAAAAAATTGACAATATTAAAAGCGCTATCAACGCACAAATTTTTTTCTAGGTGCAAAATCCAATAGATTAAAAATCATACATATACTTATAAGAAAATTGTTCAAATGTCAAGGTTTATAATTTAGTAAGGACCCTTTTAGTTTAACAATGCCAATTTTAAATAATTGCACTAAAACGTTCAAAATGAAGGACTCGCGGAATTGTGAAAGTCCTCAAAAATTCAAGCATAATAATTAAAAGATTTTTGATAACTTTAAAATTAGATGAACTTTCTATGCATTAATTTCTAAGCAATAAACTAATTTATTTGTTTATTTGTATATTTATAATTTAACCTGAATTTTGGACATTCAAAATTAAGTAGACGACCGTGAACGTTAAATTTTGTTTAGTTTTCTTAAATTAATGGTTTATATACTGTTCGTAATGTAGTTTTATGAAAGATTTTTTTTAATAATTGTTCATTACCTTCGATGTATTTGAGACATTCATACGCCTATGTTTTGCATGAAGTTTTACAACTTTGCTCATTGTTGTGTTTCAGAATAATTTATGTTAAAATATTCGTTGTTATGAATATTAATATGTTGGAACTGTAATTAATTTAAATAGGGATGATGTTTAGGAAACGAATGATACGAAATTTTCCATTAATAATCTATTTTAAATAAAATTCAGTTTTCCTATTAAATATCTCATTTAAATTGTAATGGAAATAATTGATTGGTTAATTGGCGATGTTGCTATGGTTACGTGAACTAATCAATCCTGTTCATCAAAGGCGCTATTTTTAAATTCTGTTACTATGATTGACTCAATCTTTGTTTGTGGAAAATAAGATTTAAACTCGTTTACATCTGAAAAATCAAAGAAAAAGGTGTCTCACCTTGAATTCGACGACTAAAATATTAATAACGCATGATAATTTGAATATTTTTAATATTAGAGTTAAATACGTAAATTGTTTAATTCTAGGTTTACTTTAAGGTTGTTGACTAGTTTCTTAAGTGTGGGTGTTTATTTATAACGGAATTGCTTCGAAAATTCCACAACCATTAAAAAAAAGGAAACGAAACTGTTTTAAATGTGTAGGAATTTTCCTCCATATTAATAAAACGAATAAGAATAAGCTTATTTATCTGTAAAAAGGTGGCCCAAAATTTTTTATCTATATAGTAAAATGGTACAAGGAAATCTGACGTTTTCGATTAGCGCTTATCGAAGAAGTTTGCACGTGTATTTTTAGTGCTAATTTTCCTGAGTATCGGCTATTGGAATAGATAATTAATTGTTTGATTCACTTTACTAGTCAAGCAAGTCAAATATATGAGTTTCAAACAAAAAGAATTTAAAGGTCATAGATTTTTCGTGAAGGTGAGAAACTTTAAAAAGAAGAATATATAATGTGATAATTCTTTTAATTGGCTATTAATTAGTTATTGTATTTTTAGTAATTGGTAAATTATTTTGTTGTTATTATAAAAAAAAAAAATTCGCGAAACTTTTTAATTGAAACTCGAATGATGAATACACTTCCTATGTTTGTTTTTGAAATTATCGTCGAAATTACTAATTAAATTTTATATTACTAATAAAAGCGAATAGATTGTTGAAAATAAATATCTAAATGTTAATAATTTTGTTTTATGTTTCAGATTCATTCCAATGAGTTTTCGATATCAAACAATGGTGAGTAAAATTAATCTATCAGATATCGATAAAATTACTTAGCTTCCAACAACTTCTATTATTGTTGATTATCTGTTATATCGCTTTAATTATTTTATGTACAAAATAGATAGAAGCATTAACTCCCACATTTTTGAAACTGATTGGTGTTTTAAAATTTAATCATTTTTGGTACACACCAATATTGTTTAAATACCACAGACCGAAATCATTTTAATAAGTTTGCTAAAGACAAACAAAATAAATAAACTAGTTTTTGTACGAATTCAATTAAGATTTGTAAATTTTTTGTTATACTATTGGAAAACAACTTTTTATAAGCATTTTTTTTTAAATTAAACTGTACAGATCTTGCTTGTTTAATGGAATATTTGCATATGTTTTTTATTCTATTTATCGAAGTGTTTTTTTGCAATAATTTGTATAATGGATTGTTATAAACTTTTATAACTTTGTTTATTATGCATCAGACCTTCATATACTTCCGCAAGTACGAAACGTGCGTTTTTAAAATTCTTTAAAACATTTTTTTTTTCACTTAAATGAATCCATAAAATTTTCATTTCATTTCAAATCGATAAGATTTTGAATTATTGATTGAAACGCTGCGATGCACAGAAATTAATTGAGTAATTATATGAACTTTGATTTTTGGGAATGGCTAATATCGATAGTTGCACGTGTAAGGTTGATACTTAAAGAAATTGATAGTTAAAAATTTCACCGGCATTGCTTTAAGCACACACATACATATTTTATATATATAGATAGAATAGTTTGTTCTTTGTAAAAATTGTGGCCTTTAATAATTGTTTAATTATACTCTGTTTTAGGTATGAAAATAAAATTTCTACTACAGATTGAATCGTTAATTATTGTGTGCTAACAAAAAAAAATTAAGAAGGTCATACTTCATGAATGAGCTGGTTATATATGTTTTTAAATGACGAATTTTGAAGTACTACAACAAATAGCAAGTTTTCTAAAATAATTTAAACTATATCCTGGAGAAGCGATAGTTATATAATTCTAACTACACATTGATAGGACTTTTAGTTATTAAAGAAGTCATATCTAATACAGAAGACCTTAAAAACAAATCGTATATTAATTGTAAGTTTCATATAATTTTGCATTAGGAATAGAAATTACATTGCATAGTGGCATGTCGCAAATTATTTAAAAGAAATGTAGATTATTTTCACATTAACCGAAAAATTACTTTGATTGGGACCACGATATATATTTTTTTTTCAAGAGTGCCTTTATCTTCACACTTTGGGAACATACTGGTGTATATTGTAAAGTTTGAATTGTAAACGTGTTGTTTTCATTTTTTTGTAATCCGTTGTATTCATTTTTAATTATGTAACGCGCGTTCAAGCAAATTAGTGAAGTCATCTATTCAGAGTTTGTTAATTTAATTGTTCATAAACTAAAAATTTGCATAAGGGTTATTGAATAAAATCATTTTTTCGATACAATTTTATAAGTTTAGTGGATTATACAAATATTCGTGAAGGGTTAGTCAAAATATATATAGTAAAAATCGTTTATAGTTGTAATAAAGGGACCGATCAAATTTGGTCGTTTTAAGCGATAGTTTTTGTATGAGGTATTATAACGAAAAGGAAAACTTTAACATCACTTGCATAATTATATATTTATTTATTGACTGGACTATGTACAAAACAGTCGAAAATTACTAATTATTTTGCAATGTTTTTAGCCTTTTGCAGTATAATTTGTTAATTCGTTGAAGCTTTTGTTCCACACGTAAATTACACCGTGATGCCATTATTGTTATTGCTAAGTAAACAAACGTTTTCACTTTCAGGTGTTGAATAAGACTTGTTCTTTAATCGTTCTCTTAATCAACGACTATAAAAACGCGTAGCAATAAGAAAAAGGCCACAGGTCGTAATATCCATTATTTCCAATCAATTTTGCTTCACAAATTTTTTCGTGCAATCCCGTTTTGTCGTTATAAGCGATTTGAGGACATCATTCTAAACGATTTCTACAGAAAAAGATAAGAAACCCAGCAAATGTATTAGATTTGATTCTTGTAAGCAGTTCGCCGTAATAACCGATGTCGTTATAAGTGATTTCCACTGTAATTCGATTTTAAAAAGTTATTTTTTATTCAGTTTTTAAATTTATATAAGAAGGTACGTTATAAAAGTTATGAAATGCAAAACGATTTAAACTGTACATTTACATTATAATTATGCTTGTGGGAGTAACTTCCAAAACATATTAGGAATTATTCCAAAATGATATTTCATTAAAAGTAGAATGTTGGTAAAATATTTTAAGGTTTATTCAAAGAGCTGATTCAAGAATTTATCCTTGAAAAGTATATTGATTCTGGTTCGAAATAAGGTTTTATTGATCTTTTTGGAGAATCCAATAATATTCAGATTTGTAGAAAACATTATTAACATCAACGACCACAAAAAAAATATATATAAAGCTAAAAATATAGTCTTGAATTTTTTGAAGTTGTTTACCAGAAACTTGGAGTTTCATAATTTTCGTTGTATTGATTGAACTATTTTAAGATGTTACACGATTGAAATAAATAGATTAATACAAACTAA
The DNA here is from genome assembly GCA_036325965.1 of Sinopyrophorus schimmeli. Lineage (NCBI taxonomy): Eukaryota > Metazoa > Arthropoda > Insecta > Coleoptera > Elateridae > Sinopyrophorus > Sinopyrophorus schimmeli. Next base: position 678,390 of record JARFIZ010000186.1, read on the forward strand.
TAATAAACAATTTGAGATTTAAAAAACTGAATGAGATAATTACTTTACGTAATAATAATAACAATAGTATTGTTTGTTCGAGCGTTAGAAAAAAACACATTATGTACGTACGCAATTATTATTATTTACTAGAAACTAATAGTTTTAAAATCTTCCTATAACACAGAAGACTAAAAAAATAAAAACAAAACGAAAAACATACAATATCCTTGACTTAATAAAATCTGCATGGGTATGACGTAGAAGCGAGGCCTTTTGCCTACAGAATTTTAATTCCATCAAAGACTTATTTGAATGCGAACTACACTTGTTAGTTACCATTTCCAAAAGGAAAACAGTTAAGTTTCTTTACTTTTGCGGTAGTAACAAATTGCAAATTCACGTAAGCTAACACTAACCGAAGGTTAATCAATTCCGAAAACAATTTAATAGAAAACGCCTCATCTTGGTAACTTTGCATTATTCAGGTGCAATGTATTAAAAATATTTGTTGTTTTCAATGTACGGAGCGAATCATATACTAATAATGCTTTTCTTATTTCAGGCACGTCCAATAAAAATATCGGATACTTCCACAAATTGTCTTAAAGAAAATAATAACCATGACGCTTCCAATCCAACCAATTTGCGAAACTAAAAGCTCGCTGCAATTAAGGAACAACAGTGCGAAGAGAAGACCTTGTTTGAGTGCGGTTTGGGGCGACCCACCAAGTCGTCGTGAACGAAGAAGAGCTATTTACTCTTGGTCTGTGGGTTACGGAACACTGAGTGAGCACGAGGAAGGTGCTGGGAACGTGGCAAACGTTACCAATGGATTAGATTCAAGGGGGCAACGAGTAGCTACAACACTCGCTGCACCCCATGCCTCTCAACAGACAAATAAACGGGCTCGAAGCCGCGTCGATTTGTTGGCCATGCCAGGAATTAGATCCCTTGTAAAAAGACGTGGCAATGGTTCTAGTGAATTAGAAACGGCTGCCCCGTTGGTTAGGCAGGAGGGAAGTTGTCATAATCTCGTGCGACCGTCTGTTAGTTTAGCAAGTTTACGTAAATGTGAAACTGTGCTTGCACTTAGCGGTGTTTTGCGTTCTGGTTCGTCTACCAGTAGTATAGAACCCTTGAGACCCATTAATAGACTACGTGTTTCCCCTCATGGGTCTTCGTCACGTCTTTGCTCAAGATGTTCCAGTTTGTTAACGTTAGCATCAAACTCTAGATATTCCCTTAACGCATCTACAGGTGGTTTCGTCCCTGTCGTTGATGATACTCCTTTGCTTTGTAAATTGTGTTTAAGTGAAGTTGTATCAAAGGATGCATGCCGCATTAAACAATGCTCTTGCTCTTTTTGTAAGCAGGTAAAGGCTTGGTGACAGTAAAATAATTCAGTTTTCAACTATTTAATATTTTTAGTGTATGGAAGCATATGTAGAATTTGAGATAGCAGAGGGTGCATATGATATTTCCTGTCCCGATGCACAATGTCCATCACAAGGCATTTTAAGTCCCGAGGAGATTGAACACCTTGTAGGAATAGATTTACTACAAAAACACAATAAATACCGCTTAAATAGAGGTAAGAATTGATCCTATTTTATATATGGAAGTGGGCAGATGCCACAAAGTTACAAATTACGAGTCATATATAAAAAAAAACAATTAAATAAATTATAACTATGTTTATTAACTTTAACAAAAAAATATTTAAAACATCTTATTCATGACTGAGTACTTTTGGTTTTGATATAATTTTTTTGGTGCTTTCTTTGCTTTCATTCCTAAACGAGACTTTCTGATATTATAAGGACTTTTCACAAATCTTAAAGGCATTTACTTTTCTATCACTCCTATTCTGGTTTTATTTACTACTTTATTTGCTGCAATGTGATTTTTTTGGGTGCCATGTCTAATGCGTTTAGAGATACAGTTAGTTGGATGGATTATGGCACGACAAATGATCAGAAAAAATAATGATTTAGAAATCACTTTTTTAAGTGATATAGATATATCTCAATTATTTTTAAGTGTTCTACATTATTATGATTTACTAAAGTTGCGGTTTTTATAAAAACTGAATTTTTTTCAAAAAGTTTGGAAGAAAATTGACGATTGTGCTCATTTTAATGCACCCCATGAAATACATTTTCTTGTAAAGAATATTTTTTTGTTCTTTGTTAATACATATTTTTTTTAGTGTTTTTTAAATCATAATTATATACAAGGCTTTAATTTATAAGTACATAAAAAAATGAGATATCTATTTTTAAGTGATTTCTAAAGTACTGTTTTTTGATCTTTTGTTGTGCTATAATCTATGTAACTAACTGTATTTCTTTTTGATTTGATCCTTTCAAAAGTTGTCTCTTTAATAGCGCCTCTTTTTTATTTCGCAAGTTATTGAGTCTTTAAGGCTTATATTAGCGAATAATTATTGATTTTATTTGTTTCTGTTTATAGAAATAGAATTAGATAAAAATCGTACTTGGTGCCCCAGAGCAGGATGCGAAACTGTGTGTACACTTTGTCCTTCACAAAGGTGTTTACCGCAAAGTGTGCATTGTCCGACGTGCACAGTTGATTTTTGTAGTAATTGTAAATTAGAATGGCATTCTGGCTTAACGTGCGAAGAAAACAATAAAGAATTAGCGAAACAAGGGAAGGTATGTTTCGCAAATTATTTTAATTATTTGATGGCTACATTTTCTTTTTTGAAGGTGGAAGAACCAGGAATTCCTTTTGATTCTGATCTTATCAAATGTTGTCCCATGTGCAATGTTCCTATAGAGAAAGACGAAGGCTGTGCTCAAATGATGTGTAAAAGATGTAAACACGTATTTTGTTGGTATTGTCTTGCTAGCCTGGATGTAAGTTTTTAAATTTACAGTTAGATCTTTTTGTGTTTATTTAAATTTGACGAATAGATTTGTGTTTTTTTAGGATTTGTTAGTAAATAATTCTAATTGTTTTAGGATGATTTTTTGTTAAGGCATTACGACAAGGGACCATGTAAAAACAAATTAGGACATTCACGTGCTTCTGTAATTTGGCATAGAACTCAAGTGATTGGTATTTTTGCTGGTTTTGGTATATTGCTGTTAGTGGCATCTCCTTTATTGTTACTCGCGGCGCCTTGTATTGTGTGTTGTAAGTGTCGATTTTGCAACGCTGGCACCACCAAACTTAACAACGAAGAGGAGCTTCCAGAGGATAATCCCTGATATCTGATTATGTAGAACGATGATTGATCTATACGAGGTATGCAGTTAATTATCTTTTATTGAATCACCTACATACCTAAAATATACAAACAATTGTATAAACTTAAAAACATGGACGGAATCTGTGATAAAACTGTGATCGACTCTACCGTCTGTGTCTTGAACTTTTCTTTTGTGATGAAGGATATAGTAATTAGAAAGCTTAATATAGAATTATTTTGTTACTTAACAAACACAGCATTGTAGATAAAGCAATCTGTGGCTAATGTAGTTGTTAAATATTTTAAATGATGTTTACTTTTATTATTTATCTAAACTAAGACGTAACTTGTTCACCATAGTTTAATGAAGTTTGCATTACTTTTTTGCAAATGTACGTTAAGTTTGACTTAATATTTTAATTTTTGGTTGAAAAAACATGTAACATAGGTGTACATATGTATTTCCAGTTATTTAACAATGCAATTTTATTTATGCTTTTTATGTAATTTAGATTTCAAATTATATTTGATAGTAGTTTTATGTATTAATAATGATAGATGTTTTTGGTAATGGACCACGTAAAGTCGCATCTTTAAAAAGCGTTGTTATGTATTTAGGCAATAAAACGTTAATTTACTATTTAAATTATTTATCATTTATTGTTACAAAAACATCCTTGGTAGTTTTTGATTTTAAATGAATGTTAATAATTTATTGCAATTTTAAAAGAGAAATTTCTAGAATTCTACTTTGTACTTATACACATTTTATATCGATTTAAATTTTAAACTTTTTATTGTCGTTTCGGTCACGTACGTGTGATAGCTTCAAAGTTAGAGATAAGAAAAACATGTTTTGCATTTCAGTTACATTTCAACTTCGGTTGTTAAAGCAAGTGTTGCAGTGAATTAAATGGTTATTACTTTCAAAATTAATTAAATTATAATTTTTGTAATTAAATTATTAATTTGTGCCACTTTGAGAGGGTCTTCTTCTTTGGATATATTTCATGTGAGTTTAATTTGTTTTAAAGGTGAAGGGTTTGTGTTTTTATTTCAAAATATTTAAATAGCAATCCTCTATTTTTTTGATATTATGAGGACTTATAGAGTTCAGTAATTCTAAATTTATAAAAGTTATAGTGAGGTTTATTAAATTTCTTTTACTACTGTTGTTATCTATTATTAATAATTATTCATTACAATTTTACATTGTAATATTAACTTTCGTATAACTTAATTAATGTTTAACAGTTATATGAAATATTTCAAACAAGTAGAAGAAATTATATAAATCAGATATGTATTAAACCAGGCTTCAGTAACGATCACTTTTATAATTACAATTGTGCATTTATATTATCACTTTTAAAAGTAATAATATAAATGCAATCGTAAACATTAATTGGACAAATTACATCTCTTGTTTTTTTTTTTTAATTAACAGTCAAGTGGATTTGACAACAAAAGTAAAATATTTGTTTTTATTGCTTTTATTAATCAACATAGAACGGGCATAAAATATATCTGAAACAGTATGTTATCTATCTAAATAAATATTAACTTTGATTAACCAATCTACATAATTCGAAATGGAATTGTGTAAATATAAATGAAGCTTTAAACAGTTTTTGCAACGTTGTTCAATCAATATTTTGAATATATAAGAAACCTAATTATTTTATTTGTAATGCTACATAATTAAAGCTCTTAATGATATTGAAAATTAGTTTCCAATTTATAGAACAAAATATAGAGACCTTTTGTATAGAAATTGCAACCTTATTTTGCATAACATCTTCAATTCCATAAGTATTTTATATGTAATGTGGGAATATAATCTTCCTATTTTTTCCATTGTACAAATAATCCAATCCATAAAGTTGCACAAGTTGTAATAAGCAGAAGACTTTTCCAAACCCATCTCTTAAATTTATAATAAGTAAACTATAATTAACGTTATTGAATACTTTTGGATATATTTACACCGATCATTGGTACAATGTTTCAAACAATAGAAACTCAACTTTTAAAGATTAAATTATGAAATAATTTCATTCTGCATGTTTTGCATATCTACAACAATCGTTTCCATTGCGATTTACTCAGAAATGACCAAATTTTAACCATGAGTAATGCCCATTTGTTTCTTGCTTTAATTGTGATAAAACCATTTCCTTCGTTGTAAGTTGCTGAAATCTAAAAGCTTGCATTTTAATTAGATCACACTTATTTAAACAAGTTTATATAATTTATTCTTCTTATAAATATTCTTAATTGTAACATTCTAACATAGAGAAAAAAGATTAATTTTTTTTTAATTGGGTTATGGCGACGTGACGTCATCAGCGGCCATCGATGTACAGACGACCTTGGCGTATTGAATGAAAATAGTAAACTGACCTGTCTCACTAATTCTACGACTGCCCAAACGTAGTAAAACCACGTGGCTTCGTATAGAGTATTGCCTTAAAAGAGATTCCAATATAATGTTTAATTTTTCCCCGACTTATTTTAACGGTGGTGTAACAAAACTTTATTTAAATTAATTGTTTCTTAATAAATATTGATATTAAACGTACCTTGCGTTACATATTAATAAAACTGTAATTAAAAATGATAGAAATTAATTCGTTTACTTTTGAAAATAGCTTTGCTTTATTTTCAAATGATTAGTTGTTTATTTGTTAACATCCTGTATGTATAAAATATTTTATTTGTAAAAGTCGTGATTATTTTATCGCTTGATAATATTAGGCAGCGCTCACTTCTGTGGCCTTTTGATAAGATACGAGACCTACTCATTGCTTACCTAACGCCTTTGTGCAACAAAATTTTAGTCATTTAAGCGTTCGATAGCCAAGCGTTTTAAAAGCTCTTAAAATAATAAAAGGGGTTTAGTTAAATTATTTCGACTGATTATTAATTTTTTTTCAGACTCGTTTTTGTGCAAATCGGAAGGCTTAGAATTGTTTTGTGATCTTTTCCAGTCTTAAGTAGTGGTTACTTCAATTTAAATAAAAAACGAATCTTTTTTAATTTAAATAATGAAAGTGCGGGTACGTCTGACGGAGCTGATGTTCGATGATGAGAAAATATGTATTTGGATTAGGCTCAACTATTCTTTGTGAAGATGGAAAATGGAAAAGCTGAAACAACCCTTTTGCGGTGAGTGATTTTTCTTTGTTGTGTTTAGAAATTGTTTTTATTATTTATTTATTTAAACTGGAATCTTTTTACCGTTACCGTTAATTGAATACAATATACCTAATAACACTTAATTTTTAACTTTTATTAATTGTTTTATTTCGGATTAATTTACTCTGTTCAATTCTTTTCTCACAGATACCTTGGAAAATTGTTTGCCTTTCGGTTTTCTTTGGCCTACAGCTTTTGTTTTTTATTTAGTTTTATCGAAAATTTTAGGGATTGAAGGGGGGGCAGGAAAGAATGGCTCCGGCTATGTCGGTTTGGAGTCCATAGAAACGTCCCGCAAAAATTTAAAGCAAATCCATTACCTAAAATTTTTTTTCCTCAAAAAAGCAAAGGGGTTACCATGTTTTTTCTCGATTTTGGGGGTTTTGAGTTAGCATTTGTTTCGGGGGGACTAAGGCCTAATATCCAAAATGACCGCTTTCCGAGTACTTCTCAATAATAAAAAAGTTATTGCGCTTTTAAAGTTTCATTTTAAAGCCAAATTTAATTTTTCAAAAAGGCGAAAATTTTTGTTCTTGGGGGAAAAAAATGAAAAAAATAGAATTGTTTTATATTGCAAGGGGATGTTCCTACGTACCCCTAGCAACTATAGCCGGTGCCATTTCCGGGCGCTCTGGCTCTAAAATAAAAATTTTCGATAAAACTAAATAAATAAAAAAATAATACCCTTTCACTCAAAATAAAATCGTAGCGCCGTTATTTTCGATGCAATCATTAAAAGCGACATGGATTCGGATTTCTGGGACTTTTTTACATAAGATACATGTAAAATAAGTACAGGGCGCAACATAAATTTTTCGAACATTAAAAATTGCCATTTTTTGCGCTCATTTTAGGTCAATTTTGAACTTTAAAAAAATTGTAGCGCCGTTATTTGTGGACGGATCGTTAAAAACTATTCAGATTCGGATTTGGCAGCCTTTTTGGCTTCGGATAGGCCTAAGAAACCAAAGGTGTGCTATTCCAAAGCTTTGGGAAAACGTTTTGAAAATACAAAATCGATGGGTTTTAAACCCATGTATTTTGGGCAAAATATGAAAAAAATAGAATTGCTTTATATTGCAAGGGGGGGTTCCTACGTACCCCTAGTGATTATAACCGGTGTCATTTCCTCGCGCTTCCCCTCTAAAATAAAAATTTTCGATAAAACTAAATAAATAAAAAAATGGATCCCTTGATTCACAAAAAAAATCGTAGCGCCTTTATTTTGCATCCAATCATTACAAACGACACGGATTCGGTATCCTGAGGGTTTTTTACATAAGATACATGTAAAATATGTATAGAGTGCGACGTTAATTTTTCGAACATTAAAAATTGCAATTTTTTGCGCTCATTTTAGGTCAATTTTGAACTTTAAAAAAATTGTAGCGCCGTTATTTGTGGACGGATCGTTAAAAACTATTCAGATTCGGATTTGGCAGCCTTTTTGGCTTCGGATAGGCCTAAGAAACCAAAGGTGTGCTATTCCAAAGCTTTGGGAAAACGTTTTGAAAATACAAAATCGATGGGTTTTAACCCATGTATTTTGGGCAAAATATGAAAAAAATAGAATTGCTTTATATTGCAAGGGGGGGTTCCTACGTACCCCTAGTGATTATAACCGGTGTCATTTCCTCGCGCTTCCCCTCTAAAATAAAAATTTTCGATAAAACTAAATAAATAAAAAAATGGATCCCTTGATTCACAAAAAAAATCGTAGCGCCTTTATTTTGCATCCAATCATTACAAACGACACGGATTCGGTATCCTGAGGGTTTTTTACATAAGATACATGTAAAATATGTATAGGGTGCGACGTTAATTTTTCGAACATTAAAAATTGCAATTTTTTGCGCTCATTTTAGGTCAATTTTGAACTTTAAAAAAATTGTAGCGCCGTTATTTGTGGACGGATCGTTAAAAACTATTCAGATTCGGATTTGGCAGCCTTTTTGGCTTCGGATAGGCCTAAGAAACCAAAGGCGTGCTATTCCAAAGCTTTGGGAAAACGTTTTGAAAATACAAAATCGATGGGTTTTAACCCATGTATTTTGGGCAAAATATGAAAAAAATAGAATTGCTTTATATTGCAAGGGGGGGTTCCTACGTACCCCTAGTGATTATAACCGGTGTCATTTCCTTGCGCTTCCCCTCTAAAATAAAAATTTTCGATAAAACTAAATAAATAAAAAAATGGATCCCTTGATTCACAAAAAAATCGTAGCGCCTTTATTTTGCATCCAATCATTACAAACGACACGGATTCGGTATCCTGAGGGTTTTTTACATAAGATACATGTAAAATATGTATAGGGTGCGACGTTAATTTTTCGAACATTAAAAATTGCAATTTTTTGCGCTCATTTTAGGTCAATTTTGAACTTTAAAAAAATTGTAGCGCCGTTATTTGTGGACGGATCGTTAAAAACTATTCAGATTCGGATTTGGCAGCCTTTTTGGCTTCGGATAGGCCTAAGAAACCAAAGGTGTGCTATTCCAAAGCTTTGGGAAAACGTTTTGAAAATACAAAATCGATGGGTTTTAACCCATGTATTTTGGGCAAAATATGAAAAAAATAGAATTGCTTTATATTGCAAGGGGGGGTTCCTACGTACCCCTAGTGATTATAACCGGTGTCATTTCCTCGCGCTTCCCCTCTAAAATAAAAATTTTCGATAAAACTAAATAAATAAAAAAATGGATCCCTTGATTCACAAAAAATCGTAGCGCCTTTATTTTGCATCCAATCATTACAAACGACACGGATTCGGTATCCTGAGGGTTTTTTACATAAGATACATGTAAAATATGTATAGGGTGCGACGTTAATTTTTCGAACATTAAAATTGCAATTTTTGCGCTCATTTTAGGTCAATTTTGAACTTTAAAAAATTGTAGCGCCGTTATTTGTGGACGGATCTTAAAACTATTCAGATTCGGATTTCGCAGCCTTTTTGGCTTCGGATAGGCCTAAGAAACCAAAGGCGTGCTATTCCAAAGCTTTGGGAAAACGTTTTGAAAATACAAAATCGATGGGTTTTAACCCATGTATTTTGGGCAAAATATGAAAAAAATAGAATTGCTTTATATTGCAAGGGGGGGTTCCTACGTACCCCTAGTGATTATAACCGGTGTCATTTCCTCGCGCTTCCCCTCTAAAATAAAAATTTTCGATAAAACTAAATAAATAAAAAAATGGATCCCTTGATTCACAAAAAATATCGTAGCGCCTTTATTTTGCATCCAATCATTACAAACGACACGGATTCGGTATCCTGAGGGTTTTTTACATAAGATACATGTAAAATATGTATAGGGTGCGACGTTAATTTTTCGAACATTAAAATTGCATTTTTGCGCTCATTTTAGGTCAATTTTGAACTTTAAAAAATTGTAGCGCCGTTATTTGTGGACGGATCTTTAAAACTATTCAGATTCGGATTTGGCAGCCTTTTGGCTTCGGATAGGCCTAGAAACCAAAGGCGTGCTATTCCAAAGCTTTGGGAAAACGTTTTGAAAATACAAAATCGATGGGTTTTAACCCATGTATTTTGGGCAAAATATGAAAAATAGAATTGCTTTATATTGCAAGGGGGTTCCTACGTACCCTAGTGATATAACCGGTGTCATTTCCTCGCGCTTCCCTCTAAAATAAAAATTTTCGATAAAACTAAATTAAAAAATGGATCCCTTGATTCACAAAAAAAATCGTAGCGCCTTTATTTTGCATCCAATCATTACAAACGACACGGATTCGGTATCCTGAGGGTTTTTTACATAAGATACATGTAAAATATGTATAGGGTGCGACGTTAATTTTTCGAACATTAAAAATTGCCATTTTTTGCGCTCATTTTAGGTCAATTTTGAACTTTAAAAAAATTGTAGCGCCGTTATTTGTGGACGGATCTTTAAAAGCTATAGAGATTCGGATTTGGCAGCCTTTTTGGCTTCGGATAGGCCTAGGAAACTATAGGCGAGGTATTTCAAAGCTTTGAAAAAACCGTTTTTCATTTTGAAAAAATATGGATTTTAACCCATGTTTTTTGGCACAAATGAAAAAAATAGAATTGCTTTATATTTCAAGGGAATGTTTCTACGTACCTCTAGCGACTATAGCCGGTGTCATTTCCTGGCGCCTTCCCTCTAAAACAAAAATTTTCGCTGATTTGAAAAAGTAAATTTGGCTTTAAAATGTAACTTTTAAAACGCAATAACTTTTTTATTTTTGAGAAACGCCCGGAAATATTTTATGCTCGAATGTATTGGGCCTTAATACGTCGAAATCCGGTGCTAACTCAAAACCCCCAAAATCGGCCAAAATCGAGAAAAAACATGGATGGTCATCCATTTTGGGGGTTTTGAGTTAGCACCAGATTTCGACGTATTAAGGTCCAATACGTTCGTAAATAAAACATTTTGGCGTAATTAAGAATGATAAATAAGATAGCGCGTTTTAAAAATTTGATTTTAGAGCGAAATTACATTTTTTAATAAGGCGAAAATTTTTGTGTTAGAGGGATAGTAGGGGGAAATGGCTCCGGATATAGTTACTAGGGGTACGTAGGAACTTTCCCCTGCAATGGAGAGCAATCTATTTTTTTATTTTCAACAAGTCCAAATTGCATAACGTAAAACACATATAGAACTTATTTTAAATTACTTCTTCCGATACTTTTATTAATAAGAGTAAAAAGTACATTTGTTTGACATACAGCCGGCAAAATTAATTCGCGTACGCCCTTCTTTTTATTTTTGGAGGGTAGTTTAAATTTTATTTCAAATTAGAAAATTTAGAAAATTACCAAGAATTTAAATTCGAATAAAGTGGTAACCGTTTGATAATTTTTGAAATGCTTAATCCCTTGTCGATCATAAACTAAAAAATAAAGGGTTTAATTAAAATAAAGTAAGAACAAATACATTCGTAATACTCTGTATTATGTTTTTCCTTTAACAAAATGAATCGATAATTTTATTTAAAATAATGCGGGATCTTTTACTTGGCCTTATGGCTTTTGATATCAGGTAACTTAGCTTTGGGGTCTGCGGATATCACGTATATCAATACTTATGTACATAAAACTTTCCATTTCTGAATCAGTTTTCAATATACAGTGAAGTCCTACGGTCGTGTCTTATTTATTATTAGAAATTGGTGCATCTAATTTTCATTACAACTTTTCATTTAAGGTGAATAGTAATTCTAACGATTTCTTTTAAAATTCACACATTTTGTAAACGATTTCAGCTAATAATAATTTCTTTATTTTACAGAGCAATGTCAAATTTTGGAAATAGCCAACCTACAACCAAAGGGATGCTCATTTGGAAATGATGTAAGTATGAACGTCTTATTTTTTTTCCTTCTTGGGTAGCCTTTATTAAATTAAAGGGTTGTTAATTGCTATAGTTGGTGATTATTTTAAATATCATTTGTTCGCTTCACAAAATTCTAGAAACAGCACATTTTTTTTAATTCTTAAAGTCCCACCGATTTTTAGAATTATTTAGTGTATCAACTCTTCATTATTTTCACAACTTTAAAACCAAATTTTTAGTGTTTTCATTCTAAATTAATTCTATTTTCTTATGTGTTTAGGAGGATCCGAATTTCAGCGTCAACAGTGCGAAGGCAATTCCCGGGGAGCGAAACGGTGGTATCGGCCAGTCACCACTTCTGCCATCGGACTTCTTTCAGTCGGAACCTCGGACGATGTTTTCCAGCTGTTTGTGGAACTCAAAGGTAGGTCCTAGCTACTTGGGTTTGTTAATATCTCTTCTTTTTCTGTAATTATTTTTGCCGATGGTTTTTATTTGTAACATCGATACTCGGACTTTGAGATCTTTTGACTTTTTGGCTTGCGATAGGCTTATGAAATTATAGACGTGCTATGTAAAAGTTTTGAGCAAAAACGAGTTGAAGACTCGGACTCGAGTTTTAATTTTTTGAACATTTTAATTTGAAAATTAGTTGCTTGATTATTTATGAACGGATCTTTAAAAACTTTCGAAATTCTGTAAATTTCTAGAATGTGACTAATAAACTATTTTATATATGTAACAACGTTCGAGGTCGAAATCATATCGATTTTTAGATATTACCTTGTTTTCATTTGTGGTTTAGTTTCATCTTCTATGAAAGAGAATTAAATAAATTCAGAAAATTAATTTTACTTAAAATCTAGTACCAATCAATTTGTAACAAACTGCTTACTTATAAAAGTAAAATGATTTATTAAACACCTTTGGTAATCTTCTTAAACATTAAAGGGATTGGAGTTTTTAAAGTTAAGGGCGGTCGATCTATTTTATTTATGTTGAATTTAAAAACCTTGCATTATTAAAATGCCTTCTAGAACGTGATTAGTATGTACACTCATTTGTATAACAACACTCGGTGCCAATATCATTTAAAGTTTTAGATAATAAATTACTTTTATATGTGGTTTAGTTTTGATTTAGTAGGTAAACATCTTATATTTTTAGAAATTAAAAATTTATTGTTTAGGTATTTTTATTAGTTAGTTGTTATTTATAAACAATTAAAAATTGAACGTATTTTCAGGAGTAACTTTGTAAATGACTATTGATGTACTAAGTTGCTTTTAAAATGTATTTAATTGCTTTGATTTTGGCTTAATTAGAACCCCTTTATTTTATTAAACAACAGTTTTTCTATTTATTTTCTTTAGATGGGTGTACTATAATAATTAAGTTTTTTTTGACATTTTTAAGAAAATAGATCGTGTTAATTATTCTCTACATGACCGATTTTATTCTAAAATTAAGGACTATTTTCACATTTGTAAACACGAAAGAATTAAAATGAAAGTGTATTATTGGAATTTATTTGTATTTAGATTTTTATGAATTAAAATGTTTTCAGCTGGCACTTTGGGTCAATTCTTCCTGCTCTTCGCCGCTCCCAAAACTACGAGTTGGGAATCCTAGGACTATAGTGACAGAAGCACAAATTGAAGAAATCGTCTCGTCTTCATCATATGAAGATTGTTTTTAATAATATTATGCGCATTATTCTATATCTTACAAGAATATTTTATTTTTGCGTTGGTTCTTTTGTGTGTCTTCGAATAATTTTATTCTAAGTTTTGCTACAGATACGTTTTTTTCTATGTAAAAGCTAAACGCGCAGTATTCGTTAATGTTGGCTCATTACTCACCCAGTTAAAACAAAATTATTTTAAAAAAAAATTGTTCTAAAGTACATACATATTATGGGTGGGTTTGATCTTTTCCACTGCAGCTTAGAAATGGTTTTAAAACCATTTTTATAATTAAATAAATTTTAATGCTATTTTTAAAAAGGATAACCATTTCCAGAACACATTTTCAAAATTGAATTTATTAAGTTTTTAATCAAACTATAAAAACAGAAATAAAACACAGAGGAAAAGATTAAATGAATCAATTGTAAATTTAATTTAATTAATTAAAATTTTTAATATGCATCAGAGGTAAAATTAGGATTATTTAGTTTTTCACTATTAAATATTTAGGATTTAATTTCTTTGATGTTTTGAAAAACTTACATTTGTTTATTTAAATTTAAATTTTTTTGGTATTTGCAATACTAAATTTTAATTTATATAATTTTTGAAAATTAATACTAAATTATTTGAATTATTTATTAATTGAGTAACAACCGTGCAAAATTAATATTTTAATTTTGTTTTCTGTTAGACAAATTTTGGATTTTAAATCGGCGATCATAGTTTTACATTTTAAACTTTATTTATCGTAAATTTTCTACTACAATTAATATTAAATTAATTTTTCAAAAGCATTTTTTTTGCTTTTGCTACTTGCAATTTAGAATACAGTGTTTTTATATAATACTCCTATTCCTAATTCTGTCTCTTATGCATTATTTTAACGAACTGTCTATATTATATTGAATTCAATAATTAAACATTATTCTTACAACGCGAAGAAAATCTTGAAGCAAACGTTTGTAGCAAAATTTGGTTTGGTTGGTTGTACCGGTGTTACTTTATTTTTTTCTAAAACAAACTGTGTTTTAGAAAAAAAAATAAGTAACGCGGTTTATTAAATGAATCCTGGCGTATTGTTAGACATTATTTCTTCGTAGGTGTAAGGTAGCTGATGACAGCAAAGGTTCTTTGTGCTGTGCACGAGTCCTTGCCGTTTGACCTATTGTGTTAGGATAATTTTTAAGTTTACACATACACAACACTTCTGACATTATTTTTTTGGTTTTGAAATAGCTTTGCAGCAAATCACTGGATTATCAATAGTTTTATTTAAATAACCCTTTCAGATTTTACTTTTAAATTAAAATTTTAATGTTTTAGATGTTTTTAGTCGAATGATTTTTATTAACAGTAATTTATTATTAAAAAATTTTGTATTTGGAGTAAATAACTATATTGTTAACCGTCGTTTAATAACACTTTAAATCGAAAAATTATTGCTCATGATACCTACATATATTCTTTTGGAATTGTTTGGAATTCAACATATCTTTCTAGTATGAATTGTACGAAATATACTTATTAATTATTATTGAAAATATATAAAATCAATTCTAAAAGTATATAAAGACATATTCTACATGGTTATAAAAGTTGAGAAAAATAATTGTAATTTTCTCAAAATCAAAATATAAAGAAAGTATAGTCAATTTATTAGATATAAGTTTTGAGAAATAATGTCTAACAAGCAAAGGACACGATATGGAAGATGGAGTTGCACAATAAGACCTATACCATTTGATAGCTCCGTGAAAAACTATCTTATGGTGAAATTTTTAGGTGCAAGTCAAAACTAAGTGAATATATATATATTCTAGGAGCTCATGATAAGGCGAAGAAGCAGAGAATAAACATTTTTCCTGGCGCTCTCGCTCTGAAATAAAATTTTTCGATAAAACGAAATAAATCAAAATTTGATTCACAAAAACAATAGTAGCGCTCTCATTTTCGATGCAATCTTTAAAAGCAAGACGGATTCGGAATCCTGAGATTTTTCTACATAAGATACATGTAAAATATGTATAGGGTGCGACGTTAATTTTTGAACATTAAAAATTGCAATTTTTTGCGCTCATTTTAGGTCAATTTTGAACTTTAAAAAAATTGTAGCGCCGTTATTTGTGGACGGATCGTTAAAAACTATTCAGATTCGGATTTGGCAGCCTTTTTGGCTTCGGATAGGCCTAAGAAACCAAAGGTGTGCTATTCCAAAGCTTTGGGAAATCGTTTTGAAAATACAAAATCGATGGGTTTTAACCCATGTATTTTGGGCAAAATATGAAAAAAATAGAATTGCTTTATATTGCAAGGGGGGGTTCCTACGTACCCCTAGTGATTATAACCGGTGTCATTTCCTCGCGCTTCCCCTCTAAAATAAAAATTTTCGATAAAACTAAATAAATAAAAAAATGGATCCCTTGATTCACAAAAAATATCGTAGCGCCTTTATTTTGCATCCAATCATTACAAACGACACGGATTCGGTATCCTGAGGCTTTTTTACATAAGATACATGTAAAATATGTATAGGGTGCGACGTTAATTTTTCGAACATTAAAAATTGCTATTTTTTGCGCTCATTTTAGGTCAATTTTAAACTTTAAAAAAATTGTAGCGCCGTTATTTGTGGACGGATCGTTAAAAACTATTCAGATTCGGATTTGGCAGCCTTTTTGGCTTCGGATAGGCCTAAGAAACCAAAGGCGTGCTATTCCAAAGCTTTGGGAAAACGTTTTGAAAATACAAAATCGATGGGTTTTAACCCATGTATTTTGGGCAAAATATGAAAAAAATAGAATTGCTTTATATTGCAAGGGGGGGTTTCTACGTACCCCTAGTGATTATAACCGGTGTCATTTCCTCGCGCTTCCCCTCTAAAATAAAAATTTTTGATAAAACTAAATAAATAAAAAAATGGATCCTTTGATTCACAAAAACTATCGTACCGCCTTTATTTTGCATCCAATCATTACAAACGACACGGATTCGGTATCCTGAGGCTTTTTTACATAAGATACATGCAAAATATGTATAGGGTGCGACGCTAATTTTTCGAACATTAAAACTTGCCATTTTTTGCGCTCATTTTAGGTCAATTTTGAACTTTAAAAAAATTGTAGCGCCGTTATTTGTGGACGGATCGTTAAAAACTATTTAGATTCGGATTTGGCAGCCTTTTTGGCTTCGGATAGGCCTAAGAAACTAAAGGCGTGCTATTCCAAAGCTTTGGGAAAGCGTTTTGAAAATACAAAATCGATGGGTTTTAACCCATGTATTTTGGGCAAAATATGAAAAAAATAGAATTGCTTTATATTGCAAGGGGGGGTTCCTACGTACCCCTAGTGATTATAACCGGTGTCATTTCCTCGCGCTTCCCCTCTAAAATAAAAATTTTCGATAAAACTAAATAAATAAAAAAATGGATCCCTTGATTCACAAAAAAAATCGTATCGCCTTTATTTTGCATCCAATCATTACAAACGACACGGATTCGGTATCCTGAGGCTTTTTTACATAAGATACATGTAAAATATGTATAGGGTGCGACGTTAATTTTTCGAACATTAAAAATTGCCATTTTTTGCGCTCATTTTAGGTCAATTTTGAACTTTAAAAAAATTGTAGCGCCGTTATTTGTGGACGGATCGTTAAAAACTATTCAGATTCGGATTTGGCAGCCTTTTTGGCTTCGGATAGGCCTAAGAAACCAAAGGCGTGCTATTCCAAAGCTTTGGGAAAACGTTTTGAAAATACAAAATCGATGGGTTTTAACCCATGTATTTTGGGCAAAATATGAAAAAAATAGAATTGCTTTATATTGCAAGGGAGGGTTCCTTCGTACCCCTAGCGACTATAGCCGGTGTTATTTGCTGACGCTCTCGCTCTAAAATAAAAATTTTCGCTTTTCTGAAAAATTAAATTTGGCTTTAAAAGAAACGTTTAAAACGCTTTAACTTTTTTATTTTTAAGAAGCGCCCGGAACTATTTTATTCTCGAATGTATTAGGCCTTAATACGCCAGAATCCGGTCCTGACTCAAAACGCTTAAAATCGCCAAAAAACAAAGTTTTACTTTAAAAAAAATTACGTTCTTCCTTGTCTTGTAAAAGACTTTTATTTTTTAAATAAACTGTGTTTCTATTTTTTGTAGGTGCTTCTACACCAATGGACAGGCATGAGGACCAAGGATGGATCAAGGAACTCTTCAACGCAGATCTTCCCAGGACACCACAGTCAAGATCATCCTAATTAGAATAGTTTAGACTTAGGGGTTGTTACACCATTTTTGTAATACGCGATCTTAAAACTTGTCTGGGGAAGGGAAGAAGGTAAAAATAAAGAGTCAATGCTCTTTATTTTTAACCTTCACTCTCTTCCTCTCAAGTTTTGAGATTGTGTAAAAAATCAAATAGCAATAGATATAAAATTATAAAATACAGTAACCTTAATTGTGAAGGGATGTAAATGGGGAATTGGGTAAATAAATAAAATTATTTACATGTTTTTGTTCTTTATACTTAGAAGTTTGAAAAATTGGAGAAATTTCAGAAAAAAAATAATAAAAATAATATTTTATTTGTATGAAATAATGTTTAAATTAATATTATAGGAACGTGTACTTTATAAGGTTTAAAACACACACTTCATATAACAACGCCATAGCTCATATGGGTAGAGATCGGTTGTTTGTTCAAATGGTCTCGAGTTCGATTCCCATACCGGTTGAAGTTAAATTTTTAAAAATCTCTAAGAAAAATCCAACGAGCAACGAGCCGAACGAGACGAATGACGAATGACGAATGACTGTAGGATACTCGTGATTTGAAAAATATTTTTAAAAATCTCTAAGATAAACCCTCGGCCGACTCGGCCGACTCGGCCGACCGTAGATCACGATTTGAACCATTACATTTATGGAATTTTAATAATATATATTTTTATTGCTTGGGCCGTTTTACGCTCCAGCGCGTTTTGAAAACATTGACAAAACGACTTAAAAATTTTTATAGCCCGAGGCTACAAAGATTTTCGCAAACATAAGAAGCTTTTTTTATTGCTTCCAATGTTTTCCAAACGCGCTGGAGCGTAAAACGGCCCAAGCAATAAAAAAAGCCTCTTATCTTTGCGAAAATCTTTGTAGCCTCGGGCTATAAAAATTTTTAAGTCGTTTTGCCAATGTTTTCAAAATATAATTTCGCAAATCGCGGTTGACGGTCGGCCGAGTCGGCCGAGTCGGCCGAGGGTTTATCTTAGAGATTTTTAAAAATATTTTTCAAATCACGAGTATCCTACAGTCATTCGTCATTCGTCATTCGTCTCGTTCGGCTCGTTGCTCGTTGGATATTTCTTAGAGATTTT
The DNA here is from genome assembly GCA_036325965.1 of Sinopyrophorus schimmeli. Classification (NCBI taxonomy): domain Eukaryota; kingdom Metazoa; phylum Arthropoda; class Insecta; order Coleoptera; family Elateridae; genus Sinopyrophorus; species Sinopyrophorus schimmeli. The sequence continues at coordinate 697,157 of JARFIZ010000186.1, forward strand.
TAAAAATTTATTTTTCCTTGCGCCTTGTTTGGGAATCGAACCCCAGACCGTGGCAAACCGTTGCTATCAAACAACGGTATTTTACCACTGAGCTACCAAGCTATATGCTTTATCTGTGTTTTAAATTGTATAAATAGTAATGTTTATACACTATTAATTTAATTTTTATTTTAAATGTTTAAGTTTTACATGTAAAAGCCCACCTGACTCTTGCTCTTGCTCTTGCTTAAATTTATTAAATTAAAATTAAATTTATTAAAACTCAAGTAACGATAAAGACTCTTTATTTTATATAATAATGTGTACAACTTGTTTTACAGAGCTTACATTTAACAACCCCTTCTCATCGGAGACATATAATGAAGATATTAATTATGTTGCACATTTAACAAGAGTTGTTTCATTCAAAGTCCAATTCCTGTTAACATTAATTAATATTAAAAAACATTGGACGTAAACAGAATGATTAATATAATAAAGACTTAGATTAACTTAAAATATATACAAGCTGTTACAAACTTAAAAAATTAAAAATAATGAAAAAACCACAATCTCTTTTTATAATTATTAATAATTAAAAACTATAGTAAATACAATTGAATAATAAAAGTGTTTTAAATGTGCTTGAAAAGCTATAACAATAACTGTGTTTTTTGATTTCAAAGCCAATTTTGAAAATGTAATGCCAATTCAATTATTCATAACATAGTAATTTACCGCAAACATATTTAAAAATCAAACAAATAAGAAAATGAAGCCAAAAATGTGTATATGTGTAAACTTAGCAATTATCCTAATACAATTTATCAAACAGCAAGGACATGTGCACAGCACAAGTGACCTTTCCTGTTTTAAGCTAACTTACTATTACGAAGAAATAATGCCTAAGAAAATGTCTTTGCTATGCTTGCTTTAAGACACAAGTTAAAACTTAGATATTACATGAATTAAGCCGTTGTATTACTAAGGTAATTAAAAGGCTAAAAGAGTACAGAACAAAAGTACTCACGCAGTATTTAACAAGTTGTTTGTTTTCTAATTCCTCGGAGGATCCACTTAGATGTCTTCGTCGTTGGAAACTTTCTTGTCTTTGACACGAGGAGCTGATCTCATTGCTTTTGTGAAAACACACTTCTCTATTAATGAACAATTCTACCCTTTGCATCTGAAATCAAAACACGTTTTACTGTACCAAAGTTAATTTAAAAAGAAAATTGTTAATTATTTACGTCTTACAAGTGACTAACTATTAGCAATTTTTCGTGGTAATATAAATAAAACTAAATTGACATTCCAAGTGCGAATTATTTTTAACATCAAATAATACAACTATCGCCATCTAATGTACAAGGGTTACACTTTCCAAAGTTCCAAAAAAAAATGCCGCTATTATTACAAACACGACCGTAGAGGTTGTCTACTTCGTTGGGCGCATTTGAACAAATGGGCTTTTTTATCCTGTGGGAAAAGTAAATAATTAACTATAAATAACAACGTATAACAATTAATTACTACTTTAAACAAATATTAGTGTGTTTCACAGGTGATGTAAATTATTTCCTTATATAATTCCAGATTACAAAGAAATTAATATCTAATTTAAAGAAGCACTTCCACACACCGTAAAATTATGTAGGGTTTTGAGTAGTGGACTGAAATTTTCTTTACAAGATTTTGATTGAAGAAGGAACTGATTTTCTATTAGGAAGTACAATAAATAATGGGGGTGAAATGGACACTGCTATTGCAATTCAGAACAAAATTCACGTTTAAATTATTTGAGAATGTTAAAATCCCGTAGCCGGATATTGAGCCACGGCCGATCGTATTCTTTTTTGACTCGACTTTGACATATGAGTTTGTCAACATTTTTTACTTCTTGGAGCCCTATCTGGGCGTGATGAACCTTGCGCGATTAAAAATAACATGTAGCGTTTATAAATAATTTACAAAATATTGTTAAATAATTCTTTGTGAGGTTGTTAATCAAAATTGAGAAAATGAAGTGTGTGGAATCTCAAAGTACTCTTAACAAACCCACTTCCAAAGAAGACATACCTTTGATAACAAAGCCTCACAATGAGAGCCATTTTAAGATATTCATTCACTTACAGTTCGCCTGTAGTCCAGAACTGCAGATTAGACACGATCAATTGCATATACAGGTGATCGACACACAAGTCTATTGTAAGATTAACTTAAACTGAAGGCTGTTATCTATCGATGACCTGTATATGTAATTGCCCTTGACTGATCTGCAGGCGAACTGTAAGTGAATGGGTACCTTTAGGTATCTCTTCTTTTAAATCGTTATTAACCGAATTATTATAAACATCCATCTTTTTAGTTGGTTATGCTCCATATGGCGGAGATGTTGTGGTCCGAGGGAGCTACACTCTTGCACAATACACTTAGGCAAACCAACACCTGGTCAATACCCAGCCAACACCATAAGAAATCAAAATTACACCATCATTATCTTTCTTAGGTTGATTTTGTGGTGAATGGATGGTTGGCCATCGATGAAATGAATTATCAAAAGATCCTTAAACTACGTTTTGAAGTAACATCAATTCAATTCTATATCCGACAAAAATTAAATTTGTTAACACTTATAAAATAAATTTTAGAAATCAACTTATGCAACTACCCATGCATTACATTAACAGCGCAAACTAAAATTAATTTAGAAGTAGAAGTTGAAATAAATAAACACAAATAAATAATAGAGTTAAATCAAAAACGGTAGAGAAGAAAGTAAAAAATAAGAAAAATCTGCAAGAAATCATTAGAGTAAGAATAGTAAAGTTATTAATAAATGTTTACATTAATAAGGATGTAGTCATCTTAATAGAATGTCAAGAGATAGCCTCCCAGTAGCTCCAATAAAATAACCAAGAGAACGAAGCAAAGTGAAAAGGAAAAGTTGAATTGAAGAATATATTTGTTAAAATAAACTAATTGAAGATGACAATAATTAAATTCAAAGTTAGTATATAAAGATCTAAACAATTAAAATAAAGATAAAGATTAAGCTAGGAAAAGATTTAAGCTAAATTATAGTGGGACTATAATTTAGAATAGTAAGCAGTAATAAAATTTAAACAAGAATTAAAAATCAATAACAAACCTATCTTTATAGAATGTGAATGAGTTGTGAGTGCGTGAAAAAGAAATATGTGCGGTTCATTTTACGATACCTTTGCTGTTTTCTTTGCATTTTGGGACCAAAGGTTCCCTTGTGTGTCAAAAAAAAACACCTTAATATTTCTTAGACATTATATCTTAAAACTTATTTCAATACTTTTCCTTTTATCTGTAACTTTGTGGGTTGTGTGTGTTTGTTTAATTTGAATTTTTATTTTATTAATATATTTTTAAAAAGTGTTATTAAAAACTAAGTTCTAAATATTCGAAAAGAATATATTAAATTTTTAATTTAAAAAAGTAATTTAAATGCAATTGATTGATTATTATTGATAATGATGTTTTAGTCCAAATATATTTAATAATAAATTAATGATAAAAAATTAGTTTCGAAAGAAATTGTTGATTTAATTTTTTTTTAAATATGTTAAGAGTTTGAGTTAAAAAGTAAATTTTGAAAATGTAACGCTAATTCAATTATTCATAACAGTGGTTTACCGCAAAGACACTTAAAAATCAAACAAATATGAAAGTGAATCCAAAAGTGTGTGTATGTGTGAACTTAAAAATTATCCTAACACAAAGAATCAAACAGCAAGGTCTCGTGCACAGCACAAGTGGCCTTTGCTGTTATCACCTAACTTACATCTACGAAGATATAACGTCTAAGAAAATATCAAGGTCCATATCATATCTAGATGACACACAAAAGACATTACAAATAAATAAAAAATTCTTACAAACTAACAAGATATACAATAATTAAATGTATTAAATTGTTAAAAACTATCTTCATAGAATAAAAGTAAACAACGATAAAGATGAGACGATTTCTTCAATATGTGGTCTTTCCAAGACAGTGGAATTGTCCTCAACGAATAAGTTGTGGAAATTGCAGCAATTCATGCACAAAAAGATCCGCAGAGGGATTGACCCAAAGTGCCACCTGTTAAATTAAAAACATTGTAATTAAAAAAAATGTAAGTCTAAATAAATTCTTATAATAATTAAAAAACATTGAAAACAAAAATTAATTCGGTAATAAGATAATGAAATAAATTTTTAAACAAACTTACTTCGAAATGCATCAAGCTTTTTAATTATTTATTAATGACAGTTTATTAATTAATTTAACACTAATACAATTAATATTTAATTTTAAAAAACGACATAAGGTTTTACTCACACTTAACTAAACCATAAATGAAAAGAATGCTTCTTATACATTACTATCTGAATGGTGCAGTTGCTTAATTTGATTCGGTAATTGTTCAACGACAGATATAATAAGAACTTGAGGAATATAATTCGATTTATATGTGAAATAATACACAAACTTCACTAGAAATAAATAGTTATGATATTACTATAATGAATTCTGTTCCTTGAACTTACATAAAAGAAGTAGACTTTTTCGATAGTTGCAAGACTATTCAACATTCTAATATTGAGGAACAAGACCCACAAATGCTTCATTAAGTTAAAGATAACTGGGCTCTTCAATCTCATGGTTATACTAATACTTTGCAGTTAATTTTGTTTCCTCAATATTGCTCCATTAATTTTAGAGATGCGTAGATCTTTTGTAAAATTCTGTAAACACAATTGTTTTAATATAATATATTAATTAATTAGTTTTATTTATAACACTCGCATGTGATTAAATAGTTTTTTAGCTATCCAAATTAATAGAAACTATTTTAATAGGTGTAAGTACCATGGTTATTTAAGTCAATAACAATAAAACAATGTATAAATTTTGATCGGCCAAAATACATACAATGACCCCAATTATTTCCTCATTAATAACACCGTTCATGTAAATTACTGAACAAAACCATCGTTTGAAGCATTGTTTTTATTTATTTATAGGTTATAAAGTTAATTGTTTACTTATTAAATTGATTAATGAATGCCAAGTTTAAAGAAACAGTAAGCACACATTTAATTACAACTGCTTTAAATCAAACGTTAAAATCAATATTTACAGTTCAGCAACCAAGAAGCCGATAACTTCTCAAACAGTCACTTGAAAGAGATCCATGTAACACATCTAACCTAAGTCATGATGTTTTAATTAACAACCTAATATTATTAACAATTTCTTCAATGGTTAGTATTAATAAATAGTTTTTATGGATTTGCACCATTACGTGGTGTATTTCTTTATATTTGTATTTACAACTAGTTTCTGATAATCGCAGTAATTTCACTTCAGATTACACTCCAAGTTATGAAGGGACAAAAATAAATAAAGACGTTTACAATAACCATTTAGATATGGAAGGTTGTAAATTTAGTAAATGTACCACATGACAAATATGTAAACAGTGCAAAATTAATAAAAACTCTCAAACCGATAAAGAGAAAAGTACAAAGTGTATATTCCATAATATATATTTAATCTAAATATAATTGCAACATTTTCTAGATTAAATGATCTTTGTATGGTTAAAACTGAGGAAGACCAAGCCCTACGAGATGAAGGATACTAAATTTATGCCTTTAATGTGCTTATAAGCAATAACTTAAGTTTGAACAGAGAAATCCCCGATACCAAAAATAAATTGTAAGCTAATTTAATTCTATAACGTATTTTCTAAAAAATGACTGCTTCTTTCAGATGTGAAGATGTTATAGGTATATCCAGATAATCTTCCTACAAAGCACAAATTAGTTTATAATATCAATTATTTGTGTATTATTTATAATAAAAAAATAAATAACATTAAAATAGTTTAGCTTGTTGTTAGGAGGTATTTTTTAAATATTACCTCATTGAATGTTGAAATCAAAAAAATAAATAAAGCCCCTCAATAACAGTCTTAATGGTTAAGCATTTTGTTAAATACTTTTGTGAAAAACTTATTTACTTCTCTTAGTAAACAAACAAATCCCTCTTGGTTAAATAAAAAATAAAATAATACTCACTTAGCAATTATAAGCTCAACTCTTCTTCCAACGATGGCAAAATAAACAATTAAATTCCATCATAAATTCATCAAGTCCATTGGAAGAAATAAGTCTTCAACGAACCAACAAATCCACAACCGAAAGTCGAACAATTCCCATCCACATTTAATCTAAACAAATCAAATTAAACTAATAAACTAAAATCGCTACAAAATAAATTACAGGAGTTCTCCAAAAAATCTCCAAATCTAAAATACCAGTAATGAGCACAAATCCTAATTACATAGCTCTTGAATTAGTTTTATTATATTCCGAAAAATTTTTTTGGCTTTTTTAGAAATAATTTAGAACAAGTAAAATAGTTATTAATTTTTTCTGCGCTTATTAGCAGACTTACAACAAATTGATGTACTAATAAAATGCTCCAGAAAGTCCAAATTAAACAGCTTTGATAATTTTAAATAAAATAATCGATTTATTTTATTTTCCGTAAACACTGATAAAGAGTATTATAATAAATATTAACTCCCACTGAAATTCAATCAAAGCTTTTACCTTATTTTTCGGAATTGAAGCTATTCAAATATCAAAAAATTTGCCATTAAAGGGGTAGCAGAGGGGAATGGCTTCGGCTATGGACTCTACGGGCCCATTTTTCGAAAAAAAAAAACCGACTACTTTGACTGGAACTGAACCCATATAAAATAACATTAAGAGATCTGCATACCTATAATTGAATTCTTGTTTTCTGGAAAGTTTGATGCGTGCAAAAATCGACAACTATGGAGTGCTTCAAATGGATCCCTCATGATCATCTGTAAAGAGAAAAATAATTAACAATAAATCCTCCTCCAAACCTATAAACTTAATAAAGAAATAATATAAATCGCAATTCACCTTAAATCAAATGTCGAATTCTAATTTAAGGGCACTGCTATGATAAATACGTGTGCTTGGTTTAGAGCTGTACACAAATATGAATTATAAATGTATTGAAACGCTACACAGGAACTGATATACAAATTATCAGTGCCCCAAAGGTCAGCTCACCTGATATCTACAAAAGGACCTTCAGCAATTTCGAAATCAACGACCAAACACTTTTTATTTTAAATTAGAAAATAACAACCTTTACCACGCAATAAGAGTATATTTAAATTTTAACCGGATTTGTAATTACTTAGTAAATTTATTAGAAGATTGAATTATATATTTTATTTTGCACTTACATAGAACGGGTGTTTGGTGCAGTCCACTTTTTAGTGCAAACTAATTAAGCGTTATCTCAGTATATTTAGGGTCCTTTTTTCATCATTGAATCCAGCAGCGTATAAACAGAGAATGAAAACTTCATTAACTGCAATAAGTTTCGTTAAAAATAATACTTTACGTATTCTCCATTTAACATTACCTTTGTAAAGCTAGTCATATCTAGAAATCCGTAACCACCAACAGATATACGTACGGGTGTTTGGGATCTAATCATAATAATGATTAATCCACTTCTTAAGTTTTTATCTGCTGCAACTAAATGCCATCCACATTCAAATAACGCCGAAGAAAGCTGCGAGCTCTAAAAACAATTTGAATTATCTTATTATAATTAATTGTACAAAAATTGTTTAATAGTCTACGTATGGTAATAATACTAAAGGAATTAAATAAGTTCAAGAATTTACCCAATAAATTAACTCATTGCCCATGTAGCAGTAAATGAAGATTTCGCCAAGATGCCCCAATAAATAAGTCACAGAAGACTCAAATTGTTCAGTTGCAGCAGTAGTCTGCAAATAAAACGGATAAAAAATTTTATAAAACTTTTCTTAGTAATTTTACCGCAACAAAAGCTGATACACAAACCGTACCCATGCTCGTCAAAAATTGGACCAAAATATAATAAGTAAATATTTCATTAATTTCTTTACAAGTACTAAAAAACAAAATAATCAATCCAAATGTATATTTAAATGCGTACAACAATTTTAAGTAAAGCAAGTTCTTACTAAAGTAACAATTTGTGATGTTCCATAAAGCGTCTTAAAATATTTATTGGTTCAAGTTCCTCGTCGCATGCATCGCTTTCGATGTACGTTAAAAACCGTTCTTTTAAAAACTCTTGTAATAATCTAAATTGTGCAATGCAATTGTTTAGTAAGCACATGAAAAAAATATCAACTGCACAAATGCAAAAAGGGATTTCGTAGCAGAGAAAGCTTTGCCAAACGTAGAACAATTCATAATAGGGACTTTTTTTGAAAAAAGGGAGCTCAGAACCAAAAGGAAATTTAGCAATCGAAAGTGGAACGATTATGTATTGACTTCCAGTCAAAATCGCACAAAATGTGTATATACCACAATAAATCATCAAAGCCCAACTATTTTTGCTTAGTACTTTGTGTAAAGCCAAACCGACAGACTTCGACGACCAGAACCCATAATAAATCGTATGAATTACGTTTGTGATTCTTTCGTAATATAAATAAACAATCAGACGTCGTATTACAGTCTAAAAATGTTAAGTTTAGATTTCATTTAAAAACACACAAGATTTACCTCGATAGTCACCATGACCAGAGAAAGCACAAAAGCGAAATCACCAAGCTCCAAATTATTAAAAATAAGATTATAGAATTGACCCAAACATAAAAGAATATAACCAGCAAAGCAAAACAGATTAAAAATTTTAGTTGCAACATTTTGACATTCGGGCCACAAGATCAAACTATGCAGAATTATTTTAGAAGGCATCATCAACCATTTCGCACCATCTTTTATGACATTTTTGGGAATTAATTTTGAGACTTTGTTTGTGGCCATTGCGATTTATCGAATGGCATTCTTTTCAAGTGCTATTCCTTATATGATACCTTATCGGTAATTTAAATTGACGAAGAAGACATTTGTCAAAATCCTTATAATTAGTTTCTCAAAACTAGGTCGCCATTAAAATTATAAAGCGTCAGTTTGACTACTTCTTGAAAGTTTAAAAGTTGGATGATGATATAATTGTAGACCACAATTCAAATACAAATAATTAATTTTAAGTGTCCTATAACGATTTCTTTTGGTTGGAATTCGCGTTAGAGGCCAAAATGCTAACTTACTTCTTTAGAATCTTTTTTAGAATGCATTTCTATAGAATTCGTATGATCAAAGTTAAAATTTTCATATAAAAAGTTGTTTAAATATAATTTATACATATAAAATTATTATTATGAAAATTTCGAAAGTTATGAAGGCTATTTAATTAGCAGTTACGCTTAATTTATGTAAATTTTTATTTATAGATTAGTTAACACAAAAGCTCCATGATAAAATCATTAACAATATTTTTATTAATACTATTGAATTGGGCACATAAATCTCTCTGCAGCCCTAGAACCACTGAGAAGTACATAATTAAACTCTCTAAACTTACCGATTTATAATTTATAAGATTGAAAATACTTTTGAAACCGAATAGTAATTTCAATGTGTGCAGTCTTAAATTTTCTATGTCACCCTGTATATAATGGTACTTTGCAACCTAAGAATCGAGTCGAGGTCACTTCTGTCATTACAGGCATGTCAGCAAATGTGTTTTTCAAAATTGATTTTTGTAAACATTAAATATTCTACGAGAAATCTAAATTTTTCAAGAGAAGTTGACGATGCCTTCTTTAAAATAATAGAAGAAACGATAATCGAAGTTGTGTTGTTTACATAGGATAGTTAGTATTATAACCCAATTCCATTGATCAAGTTATAAAATTTTCATTAAATTATCAAAGTAATGGTGTTAAATTTAGTAAATGAAATGAGTCCTATAAAGATTGCAAATATTGGTGATCGTATTGAATGCGGGGGTCATTTTGGAACTGTTAAGTATATTGGAATTGTTGAAGGATATGATAACATTTGGTTAGGTATAGACTGGGACGATCCTTTAAGAGGAAAACATAATGGCACAGTAAACGGAATCAGATATTTTACAACGAGGTAACACCTTCTAAATTGCACTACTTTTAAATTAATTAGATCTATGTTTCAGTTATGAAAAATCAGGCTCTTTTGTTCGTCCAGAAAAAGTACAATTAGGACAATCTGTTATAAAAGCAATAACGTCTCGATATGGCCAAAGGGATGATGCAGTTACAGCCAAACTGACAGAGCAAGAATTGCTAAGCATTCAAAAATGTATGAATGCACCTTTTGTCGAATTAGTCGGTTTTGAAAAAGTAACCGACAAACAAAGGTGATTTTTAAATTAACATTATGTATAAGGAATCTGTTCAAGTCTCGCCTCCTTTTACTATATAATTTTAAAACTTAATATTTCTATGAATAAGTCAAATTTGAAGAAAGTTACTGTAAAATGGGTGTATTTGATACACCAGTACAATTTGATATAAAATATCGAAAATATTTACTAATGAATGATTGTACTCCTTTAAATTTGAAAATTGTATGGAGTACCCCCGTTTTACGTTAATAAAAATAGATTTGTCCAAAAGATGCAAGACTTACGCTGATTCCTTATATAAAGACATGGTTTTAAAAGTGTTTTCTTTTTAGTGATTTTAACAGTCTTGAGATAATAAATTTAAGATTACAAAACGTCAGTAGTACAGGAAGTCCAAACGAATTGAAACAAATCTGTCCTAATATAATGGAATTAGACATTTCCAAAAATTTGTTAACAAATTGGACTTCGGTGTTCAATATCTGTTCACAATTAGAGCACTTAGAGTGGTTAAATGTTAGGTATGCCTAGTTAGAATTATTTATCTTGTAGACTACTAATCGACAATTTTAGCGAAAATTTATTAATAATTCCTGAAAATACCGATCGATATCAATTTTCTAATTTAAAAGTATTAATCTGTGGTATGATGAAATTGAATTGGAGCAACATATTACAATTAGAAAAGGTGTTCCCCAACATAGAAGAACTAAGAGCGCCGGTTAATAACATACATTACTTAAACACGCAGTTTGACGAATTTAAAAATTTAAAACTACTCGATTTAGAAGGAAATCAAATAAAAGAATGGAGCGAAATATCTAAACTGTCCGTTATAACATCATTAGAACATCTAAATTTAGAAAATACTGGTATTGAAACAATTCAGTTCGATGACACCAACATTTTTAGAAATTTAAAGAAATTAATTATTTCCCAAAATTTTATAAATGATGTAAGTCTTATTAATAACAATTGAATGATTCTATAAGTTACATTTTTAAATTATTCCAGTGGCAATCGATCGGAGAACTTAATAAACTTCCACAATTAGAAGATTTTAGGTTTTTGAAAAATCCGATTTTAGAGACCGAAACTTATGAAACTTCTATTCAATTAGTCATTGCGCGAATTGCAAATTTAAAGGTACGTATGTATACGGACTATTTGTTACGAATTATTTGAATTGAAATATTTATTTTTAGATGTTCAATGGTGCTTTAATCAAGTCAGCCGAAAGGAAAGGAGCAGAGTATGATTACATTAAAAAGTATGGACTTGAATGGTTATCAGTAAAGGATAATCCTGAACAGAAATTGACATTTTTAAGCAAATACAATCGATACGAAGAACTTATTAAAAGTAAAGTGGATATTAAAAATTAAATCTTATAAATGAACTTACTGTTTTTTCAGAGCATGGAACTCCTGAAGAATCGGAATTGGTGATCCAATCTAAGCTAATTAAAGTTTCGCTGATAGAAATTCAGTTTATCCATGGTGAACGCAGTGTGATTAAAAAACTTCCGCCCACAATTTTGATCCAAAAAGTAATCCAATTGGCCCAAAGATTATTTAATTTAGAAAATAGACCAAATCTCACTTATATATGCAATGCCAAGTCTGAAATTGAAATTGAATTAGATGACGAAGGCAAAGATTTAGGTTTTTACTCAATCGAAGAAGGCGATAAAATTATTGTTAAAAGTTAACAATGTGATATTTGTTATAAATTTATTATTTGTACACGAAATTTCCTACTAATTAATTATTAATAAATTAAATTAACTTTAAATTATCCTTTTTATTTGATCTTTCACATTTATTATCACTTCCTTTTAAATTGTTGAAGGGTTATAGAAATTATTTGTAAGATTTAAGAAAAATATTAAGTAACTTACGTCCTCATATTAAACTATTCAGTTCTAATTGAAGGTCTTTTTTCTCTTTTGATTCCATCAATGGAAGTTAATATACATACAATAAATCAATATGCATATATTACTAAGCAAAAAACTTAAATCAAAAGCTCAAACAATATTTTTCTTAATTGTTCATAGATTGTTATTAAATTCTTGTCCATTATTTCATCTTTTGCAAGCTCTAAAATGAGCTTTCGTTTATTATCCTAAAAACATAGTTAAAAAAGTAGAAGGTTTAGAACTCCATTTATACAACTTACTTCAATTTTTATAAACCATTGTTTGTTTATAGATATTTGTTGGCAGTCGATTTCTTGAATAAAATACTTTTTCAATTTTCGAAGATGATAAGCAGTACTAGTTAAATATAAAATATTCTCGTTATTATTTAATGTAATTAAAGTTTTATTTAAGGTGTTTAAGTTCAATGTTGATTCAACTGTATCTGTTGACTGTGAAGTAAATGAGCTGACTATGTCTGGATCGAGTCTATAGTAACTGTTTTTCGAAATAGCTTCAAACATATGTACAGCACTGCATTTACATTTGAATTGATATTCCATAACGGGTTGCCTTAGTACTTCTTCTGGTATATTATTATAAATTTTGGTAAGATCTTCTATGGGGTCTCTATTAATGTTTTTATTATATACAGTGAAGTGATGTGATATGTTTACATCGATTGTAGATATTTTCAGGGAACTCCACATGCCCTTTAGACATATATATAAGGTTGTTATGATGGTACAATCAATTACAGAACCATCAAATGGAACCACAACCATTATGGACCTTTCAGCATGAGTTTTATTAATTCTTACATTCTTATTGATGCAAGTCTTGCCATTACTAATGCAGATGTTTAATATGCAATTCTGTTTAATAAATTTTTCTAATAATAATTTAGCAATGTAAACCTCTATTAAATAGTACTTTGTATTAGATTGTTTATTAATAAGTTTCTGATATGTTTGTGTAACAAATTCCTCACTGTATATATTAAATATATCAAAGAGCGAGTTAAATACTTTGGCTAATACTTCAAATTGGTTTTGATTTAAAATATTTTCATTCTGTGTAATTCGGTAAGCAATCAGTTTTGTGTTTTCTTTTTCTAATTGTCTTTCGAGTTCTTTGTGCTTTTTAAATTCAATATCAATTTCATCTAAAATAGTTTGATATTTTTCAAGCTGAGGTAGTGATATGTGATCCATTGTACCTACAAAATTTGTAAGATGCTCATAAATAAAAAATAAACAATTATAATAGTGATGAGGATACCCAATGCTCACCAATGCTTGGATGTTGTAGGGCTACAAAGCATTAACTATAGCTATGTATCTAGTGATACTTAAAAGAACAATTACAATATGTTCTAATACATACAAATTTTATTTGTTTTACTATAAAACGAAGGAACAAAACGATTTTCAACTGATATTATATTAAACTAGAAAATCATCTTCCACTTTAAAGCATTCAAGTAGAGAATCAGAGATCAGCTGACTGATGATCCCTTCCCTTTGTAAACGCAATATTTTTGATAAAAGAGTTTGACTGACTTCGGTCAGTTTTTTTGAAATAGTTTCTTCTGTATTAAGATTTGCTTGAATATCATGCAGTCGAAGAGTAATTTCAGATCTAATTAATAGATATAAAATTGTGAAAAATGAATAACTTTCTTGACCACTGAAAAAAAATTCAAAGTAGACTTACTTTTGAAATTCTAATACTGTAATATTTTGCTTCAATTTGGATATTTCCATTTGCAATTCCAATATTGCTTTTTGCCTTTCTTCCAATTGTAAATCCTTTAAGAAGTACCAAATAATTATTAATATAATTTTAATTTTACACCTACCTCATGCTTATGAGGATCATCTTTGGATAATGTTAAGTTGCTTTCAGAGCTCGACTCACTACTGCATTTAACTTTAGGCTTTCTATTCTGTAATTACTTTGAATTACAAAATTCGTCGATATGCAAATTGTAATAAGATCAGGGGTAATAAACAGTAGTTCCTCATTGATAGAAGATAAAATAATAAATTTAACAATACCTTATTTGGTCTTTGTTTTATGAAATCATCTTGGATATGTTGAAAATTCAAAATAATATCGTGCATAGCCTTTTTATCAACAAGAAGCTCTTCAGTTTTTTGCTTCTCTTGTTCAAGTTCCTGAGAGAGTAGCCGAATTGTATTTAGATCCATTACCTTATTAGTATTGAGACTTCGATTTTCTTCTTGAAGTGCAGATGCTTCATTTTCAACATCTTCTCGTTTTTGTTTCTCATTAACTAGCGTTTTTAATGTATTTAGTAATTTTCCAGCAACATCTTTGTGAGTTTCGAGGAGCTTATGGTAACCCTTTTTTTCTTTTATGTATTCGTTCCTTGTTTCTTCAAATTTACTTGCCATGTTTTGAAGATCAGCTTCTATTCCTTCTTTCTCATTTTTGTGTTTCCTAAATTTAATAATTGGTTTGTTAAAAGTTATAAGTCCTGTATTTAAATAATTACAGGATGAGATTTTCCAAAAAGGCTTGAATTTTAGCGTAATTACTCTCAGTATCTTTAATATGGTCGTTTAAGTTTTCTTCGAGTTTATTTTTTTCATTGGTCACAGAAGATAATGTTTTTAGACATTCTTCGTGTTCAACTTGAAGCATGTTTAGTGATTCTTCTAGTTGTTCTCTGTTCGAATTGCTTTCAGAAAGTAATCTAGAATATTTTTAAATTTATAAGAGGCTTTGAAAATAATTATGTTAAATGCCTTGATTGTTTTTCGAAGTCTTTAATTACTGATTTCATTTCTTCTATTTCATCATTTAAAGATGTACAAAATTCTTCCAGATTATTGTATTCCAAATCTTTTTTAAGCATGATCTTAAAAAAGTACTAGTTTAGTTCTTTAAAATGAAATATAACGAAGATATTTACCGATTTGAGATTTTCAATGTCTTTGCTTTGTTCTTTAGTTAATGCAGTTTTTTCTTGTAAAGATTTTTCAAATTTTTCTTTAGTTAATTTATCTTTGTCGACATTGTCGTTATAATCTTATTAATTTATGTTAGTTAAAAAATTGAATATTAATTTATGTTAAATTTTACCTACTACAAGTTCTTTATATAATATATTTATCTTGCGATATTTTTGTAAAAGTTCATCGTGTTCGCGAGTACTTTGTGCTAAGCTATTAGTTTTTTCATAAATCAGAGTTTGTAGCTCCTCATTTTTCTTTGCTTCGTTTTTAAGAGTGTTTTTTAATTCCTATTTAAAATATAAGTGAATTATATTGAGAATTGATCTTGTTATAATGATTTACCACTTCGGAACTTCTGGTGTTATTCAAATCGTAATGCATTTTTTCTAAATTATTTTGTAAATATTTAATGCTGGACTCCAAACAATCTTTTTGGTTGATCAACTAATACAAATTCTGATTTTAATTCCTAAATTTATATCCCATAGAGAATTACCTTTTTGATTTCCATTTCCATTTTGGTAGTGGAATTTTCTGTTTCAAAGATTATAGTTTGGGACTTTTCTAATTCTTTAGTGATTCCGCTTAATTTCTCTTTAATATTTGTAATGTTGTCTTTGTAAAGCTCGCGTTCTTGTGTTATAGCTTCCACAGTTCTACTTTGCAGCAAAGAATTGTTTTGTAAATCGCTAATCTAAAGGAGGAAAAAGAATGAGCAAAAAGATTGAGTTAAATGTGTAAATTACAAACTTGTTGGATATAATCGCATTGTAGACCGCGAAGTTTGTCTCTTTGTGTCACCACATTTTGGTATTCTATTAGTAATTCTCTGAGAGCTTCGTGTTCCGCTCTTTGCATCCCTTTTACTGTTTTCAACTAAAATTTAATTTTTAATTCAATACTTATTTATTTGCGATTAAATAATTATTTGTGGACGGATCTTTAAAAACTATACAGATTCGGAATCAGCAGCCTTTTTGGCTTCCGATAGGCCTAAGAAACCATAGGCGTGCTGTTCCAGAGCTTTGCAAAAACGTTTTGAAAATCAAAAAAGCATGGATTTTAACCCATGGTATTTGTCGATTTTGGCCGATTTTGAGGGTTTTGAGTTAGGACCGGATTCTGGCGTATTAAGGCCTAATACATTCCAGAATAAAAAATTTCCGGGCGCTGCTCAAAGATGAAAAAGTTATTGCGTTTTAAAAGTTGCACTTTAAAGTCAAATTTAACTTTTCAAAAAGGCCAAAAATTTCTGTTTTAGAGAGAAAGCGTCGGGAAATGACACCACCTATAGTTAGTAAGGGTACGTAGGAACACCCCCTTGCAATATAAAGCAATTCTAATTTTTTCATTTTTAAGTCAAAATCAATGGGCTAAAATCCATGCTTTTTCAATTTTAAAAAAATTGTAGCGCCGTTATTTGTGGACGGATCTTTAAAAACTATACAAATTCGGATTCGGGAGCCTTTTTGGCTTCCGCTAGGCATAAGAAACCATAGGCGTGCTGTTCCAGAGCTTTGCAAAAACGTTTTGAAAATCAAAAAAGCATGGATTTTAACCCATGGTATTTGGCGATTTTGGCCGATTTTGGGGGTTTTGAGTAAGGACCGGATTCTGGCGTATTAAGGCCTAATACATTCCAGAATAAAAGATTTCCGGGCGCTGCTCAAAGATAAAAAAGTTATTGCGTTTTAAAAGTTGCACTTTAAAGTCAAATTTAACTTTTCAAAAAGGCCAAAAATTTCTGTTTTAGAGGGAAAGCGTCGAGAAATGACACCACCTATAGTTAGTAGGGGTACGTAGGAACACCCCCTTGCAATATAAAGCAATTCTAATTTTTTCATTTTTAAGCCAAAATCAATGGGCTAAAATCCATGCTTTTTCAATTTTAAAAAAATTGTAGCGCCGTTATTTGTGGACGGATTTTTAAAAACTATACAAATTCAGATTCGGCAGCCTTTTTGGCTTCCGCTAGGCCTAAGAAACCATAGGCGTGGTGTTCCAGAGCGTTGCAAAAACGATTTGAAAATCAAAAAAGCATGGATTTTAACCCATGGTATTTGTCGATTTTGGCCGATTTTGAGGGTTTTGAGTTAGGACCGGATTCTGGCGTATTAAGGCCTAATACATTCCAGAATAAAAGATTTCCGGGCGCTGCTCAAAGATAAAAAAGTTATTGCGTTTTAAAAGTTGCACTTTAAAGTCAAATTTAACTTTTCAAAAAGGCCAAAAATTTCTGTTTTAGAGGGAAAGCGTCGGGAAATGACACCACCTATAGTTAGTAAGGGTACGTAGGAACACCCCCTTGCAATATAAAGCAATTCTAATTTTTTCATTTTTTTGTCAAAATCAATGGGCTAAAATCCATGCTTTTTCAATTTTAAAAAAATTGTAGCTTAAGAGTATTAATGGACAATATTACTTTGATTTAGTACGGGAAGTATTATAAAAATTAATTAGCACCTGTTTCTGAGCATTAAATTCCATTTTCTCTCTGGTTTCATCCAACGTAATGGCTTTCTGATGTTCACTTAGTAGAGAATGGCTTAAGTTGTTATTAAAATTGCATAGTTCATTGATTTCTGTACATAGAGCTGCTTTTTCTTTCATCGATTCAATTTGGGCATTATTTAATTGTTGTATTCCACTTTGTAATTCTGTAATTCTTACATCTCGTTCGGTTACTTCGTTGTGTAATTTATCGCCCAATTTCTTATTAAAATCAGCGATTATCTTGAATATTTAAATAATATTATTATAGCATGCTTCATGGAAAATGGAGCAAAAGTAATTTAGGGGAACTACGGCCCAATTTAATAAGTACAATTACAATTTATATAATTGTGTTTTTGCATATTACTGAGAATATGTTAGTTTAAAAAATTGCCCCTTTTATGGCACCTCTTCCCTAATTTCCTCTTTAATGTAAGACCATACTCACTGCTAATTTATTTGCTTCTAAATTGATATCAGTAACTTCTCCTGTTAATTGTTGGCTTTTTCTTATTTCACTCTTGAGTTGTGTAAATATTTGTTTCATGATATTCTTTTCTTGTTTGTATTTGATTTGCTCTAGTCGTAACTCTAAACAAAAATTGTGTTACTTATTTTAAAATTGATAATAGATTTATATTTACCATTGACTTCGGAACGTTTTTTTTCCAATTTTTGCCTGAGAGTAGTATTATTTTTATTTAAGTTCTCTACATCTTTTTGTTGTGTTTTCATAAATTGATAGTAATTGTTTTGGTACTTAGTGAGAGCTGCGAATTCAACGTTCGATTTTTCGAGATCTTCCACCAAGGTCTTCTTCTCTGATAGCAACTAAAACGAAATAATAATTAAAACCGTTTGAATTTGAAAAACAAATTATTACCTCATAATATTGTGCCTGAAAAGTAGATAATTTTTCTTGTGTTTCGGTCAATTCTTTAGCAATTTCTCCCGAACCCGAAGCCGCTAAAACTTGTTTCAAACCATGGACTTGCATTAGAAGAGAGTCATTCTTCGATTTATATTCGCACATTTTTTCTTTGGTCAAAATGAACTCCTCATCTTTTTCAATCATCTGGAAACAAAGAAAATTTTAACATAAATGGTTTTGAAGAATCGGTCTTATAAACAAACCTGCTGCTTTAAATTGTTCACATCTTCCATGGAAGAGTACACATTCATCTTCTCCTTCTCGAATTCATCACAAGCTTTCTCCATGTAATGCTTGTAATCAGCTATTTGCTTCTCCAGGTCGTGGCATTTGGAGGTGTATTTTTTTAAATCGGCTTCTTTAATCCTGTAATCTCTTAGTTGATCGCTTAGTAAGTATTGCTCTTGTCTGGAAACCTCCAAATTTTCTTCTATTCTCACCGATTCCTCTTTCAAGCTCTCGCTGAAATATTTTAAAAATGACTTCAAGTCAAATAGTTGGATCAACATACATATCTTTATCCTTTAATAAAATTTCCGTGTGATTACTGAGGAGCTCCTTGGCTAATTCATTGATACTCGATCTGCACATGTAGATTAAATCCGGAAGGCTATTTCCTCGATTCTAAAAATATGTTTTTTCTGTCAGTACCATTTTATACACATTTATTTATTTAAAAAACGATTATTATATGTGATGGAAACAATTACATTGTCTTGGCCCAAAGGTAAACCAAAGTATCAATCCTTTGACGATTTTGGGGAGGACCCATGCGAAGAACTATCAGTCGACACTATCGAATATAGAATACAACAATTAATAACATCAGAACCTGAAATGGCATTCAAATTTGGAAAAATCTCCAGATTAGCTGTATCGGTCACCTTGGAGAATTGCCTGGAACAACTTTTGATTACCAAATTCTTATTAAATCAAATCCATCGTGGATCTGACGACGAACTATTTCGCTATCGACCTCCCATCAGCAGGTATTTATTATTTTAATGCCTTTAAGCACCATATAATTGATTTCGTTAAGATTCATCTTGTCGGAGAAAACGAAACAACGTGTCAGAGAGGAAGAGTACGAAAAAATACCCTTCACCGATTTTCAAAAGTTGCAAAGCGACATTTGCTTCATTTGTGCAACCGTATCGGAAGGCTCTCAGGAAATCTTAGAAACCGGATTATATACCAGCGTTTTGGCGGTGATTCTTGGCGTCCAACAAGAGGAAGCCGACAGTATTGAAGCAGAGACGCAAAGACGAGAAAAGAGAGCCGAAATGATCGGAGTAAAAGCCATAATTGACAAAGAAAAGAAGTTGTACGACGGCCAATTGAAAGAAGTCGAAGAACAAATACAAGATCTCAAGATTACAATTGAAGATGTTACCGGTAAGATCTACAAAAGTATTATTTTTTGCAATATTTTAAATGGTAAATCAATTATTTTGGATATATAGCAAAATTTGCTACCACTTCTAATTTTTGTTTTATTTTTATTTTAAATTAATACATGGAACAGTTTATGGAAAGCAAGAATTGCGATACGTGACTGATTGGGAAAACAGTAGAAGATTTCAAAATGATTACATCTTATCGAAGAAAGAGAACGAGTTCACAACCACTATAAAAAACCATGGCATTAAAATCGAACACGAAAATAGAATTCATAACGAAATACAAAATTTTATCGAAGAGAACATGGAGGATCTACGAAATTCCATCCAATTTTGGATGCAGCATTACGACGACGAAATTGAAAGACGGGAAGCCGAAATAATGAAACTGAAAATGTACTGGGAGGAGCTGGGCGAAAATCATCTAATTTTGATCGACACATACGAACAGCACAGAATCGATATGGACAACTGGCTGCAATTCAAAGAAGAAAGGCGACTTAGAGAAGAGTACGAACAACTTTGTCTATGGGCCGCGATTAAATTGCAAGCATGGTGGAGAGGCGTTAGGGTGAGAAGGAGATTGGGCCCGTTCAAGAAAATATCGCTCTTAAAGAAAGATAGAAAGAAAAAGGGAAAGAAGAAATAGATATATTTGTTCCGTTATTTTATATACTAAGCTTTTATTTTTTGTCTTAATATATGAGTCATTCTACATCAAAAATGTAGTTTTTTTTTGAAATTCAAGATAGAGAAGAGGTGCGTCAAAAGACCATACAGGTAGCCCTTCTACAATACGGCTTCTTATAACACGGTTTCGCTCTAACACGATAAGAAAATTGCAAAAACGTTGTAAAACCATTGTATTACTGCAGCACTGGATAATATATTTTTGTAACACATATTTAAAAACTAAGTTGGCGGGAAGCAAGAATGAACTATAGTACCTTTACATGAAAATATATAAACTAATTATAATTTAATCATTTATATTTGTTTTTAATAGGTTTTCGAAACGTAACTCTCCTTTTTGTGCCAGCTCTGGATCCTTATATAATACATTTTCTAGGAACCTATGTACCGTGTTATAGAAGGGTTACCTGTACTTTATAATGAGCCAAATCGAATAGAAAAATGTACTATATTCTTTTGCAACCACAAAATATAAAGTCATTAGACTAATTGAATTTTCTGTTTTCTAAAGAAAATTTATTTATTTCAATAATTTCTTTTGGACCATACTTAATAAAAAATTCAATTTTGATCTTTAAAAATACTCTTATTCGTCTCATTATAAACCTTCTAACCAGTGGTTATATATTATTATGCTTAATGTTAAATTTGTAGAAAATTTGTGAGTAAAAATCCTTGTAGAATGACCCAAAAATGCAAATAAGCTTACCTTAAATTTGGTCCAGTTCAAACTAAAGGGCATCGTATGAAGCTGCCTTTTAAGGCCGTCCAAGTCCTCTAATAAAACATCTCCGGCTTCCACACACTCTTTTATTAAAATTTCCTTGGTTTGAAGTTGATGGCATAAATTAGCTCGTTCGACTTCGTTGTCGGTTTGAATTCTATGCAGCATAGCTGAAAACAATTATAATGAAACTTCAGATATTGCATTTTTAATGATATCAACCTTTGTAACTTTGTAACTCGGCATTTGAGTTTTTCAGTTTTTGTTTTAACAAATTATCCCTTTTCTGAATATTCTGGAGCTCTTTTTCGTGCTCTTCGAGCTGTGCATCCATATCGTGTATTTTGCATCGTAATTTGTCGTTATGTCTACTCAAATTTTCCAATAAATTATTCGACGAATCTACAATTGTTGAAAACAATTTAAAAAAAACAATAAAAGAAATATGCATAATGTACCAAAGGGATGTCGAAGCCGCTCAGGAAATTGCCTCAACTTCATCGAGAGCTTTTCATTTCTTCTGGTTAAGTTCTCGACTTCTTCTTGCAAATCCCTGTTTTGCTTAACGATAAGCTTCAGACGATCCTGCATCGCAATTTGTTGCTCCTTCATCATTTCGCTCTGTTCCATCCACATTTCGTGGGCCATAGTTTGCGTTCGACGTTCTGCATCCAAATGTACCTTGGCATAATTTCTTACGACCTCCACTGAAATTAATTAGATTTTAAATTGATCTAATAAATTTGCACGCGAAGCGACTTACGTAATTCTTGTTCGAAAGAGTGATCTTGGATGTACTTAGTAATGAGATGTGCCACGTGTGCTTCCTTTTCTTGCAACTTTGCGATTAAGTCCAGCAGTTCCTCGAAACCGTCGATGTGCGGAGATAATGGTTCGCTTAAACAAAAATTGATAAAGATTTAGTCTTCTTTTACCGAATCAATAACTTAAAAGTTCAGTAAATGTGGATTTTGTGGACAAGAAACGTATTTACCATAGCAATGAGTGGAAGGGAGCGAAAAGATACAAGAATTTCGTAGGTGCATGTGAGAGAAAGCGATTAAATTATTGTTTTCTAATTTGTTAGTCTAAATTTTGTGGATCGTGCTTAAAACCGAGTGTGCACATTCGAGCTCAAAGTGGCACATTCCGATCTCGGGAAAATGAAGCGCGCCGCTCCGCGTCGCGCTTCATTTGCCTCCCTCGCTCGGAAATGTGCCACTTTTCGCTCGAATGCGCACATCCTCGTATTTCTTAGATTTGCCTGTATTAATGTTCAATTCTCCAATTCTAAAGCACTCACAAATTTATTCTTGGTGCTTCGCTTATTTTTCTGAATTTCTTATTTTTTCATTAAGAAAGCGGCATGAAAATAATTTGTATTTAAATAAGAAGACAAGAATCAAATTCTTGTTAAGATTTCTTAATATTTGGTATCGTAATTGACACGTGCCATTGGAAGTTAGTAGGGAAACCTGTTGTACCTTGGTCCTATTTTCACTTGTAATTTTTTTTAAATTGTATATGTAAGAATTTGTTGATAAAATAAATTGCATCATAGTCGGGCACTAATAAGGTATTCACCATAAAATATTTGAAAGCATTACTCTTTTTCCCAATATAAAAATAAAATGATTAGTTTGTAGTAATCGGCACTAACAATATTTTCTCTAGCGACTTCAAGATTTCAAAATTAGTGGATCTATGGCCTAGGTACAACAGAGGTGATGTACCTTGGTTCTATTCACATTAAGCAAAATAAAACCCATTGTTCTATGAAAACTTTATATTTATTTTTGGATTATAAGTAAAGACTGAAAAATATGCAAAAAGCATATTTTTATTTGCGGGTATATTTGCCCCAAATTATATATGTAACCGTTTCACATACTAACATGGTGTTTTTTATAAGTTTTTTTAGTGCATATAATGCATATTTAGAGTTTATACCATAAATGCACATGCTGGTTCATATTTGCTTTTTTTTGTATATGTTGGCATATTTAAATATTCTGAAAGCTTTTGCATTTCTGCTAATAGGAAAAAATTCCGACTTCAAATTACCTGGGTGAGAATTTACGAAAAAGGGATTAAAGGACAATGCTAATCCTTAGAATAGAAACAATTTCTATTGACTCTACGGACAATCGGTTCAAAGTTTTAGCATTTTTCACAAAAATCCTAATACTTAGGTAGGTAAATGTAAGAACGAAAATGGAATATCTTCATTCTGTTGTTGTTCATACATCGTTCATCGTGCTGTACATCGTTTATTTACTAACGAATCTTTTTTAAACTATTTTTACGTTCTGAAAATGCCAAAAGCACCAAAAGGAAAGTTGACAGCACTAAAAGGATGGATAGCCAATCTTAGCGAATTAAAAATCATTGACAAAAAAAATGTATCTGTACTCTTTGTAATAAAACAGCAAGTTTATTTTTTCAAGTCAATATTTATATTTAATGAAGTAGTATTTAGCAATTAAACCGTTACAAAATACCTATTTTAATTCAAAAAGAATTACTATTTATAAAAGCACATTTTGAAATAATTGGAGAAGGGATTGTACAGTTAGAAGATCCAAAATTATCATTAAACAATAGTATTACATTGTCGACCGGATTGAAAAAAAAATAGGAGCCATTGGGGGATTAGTTGAGAACAACATAAAAAATAAATTGACGGATATTTTAAATAAAAATAAAGGATTAATATTTTAAAATTGGCTAACAACGTTTTAAATGACAATGTTAATAAAAGTATACCTATAAGACCTGCTATAGTCACCAGTTTTAAATATACAGCGATAACATCTTGCGATGTGGAAAAGATCATTTTCATCGTACAAATATATTTTAAGTAATTGTAGGTATAATTGAACAATGGCAAATGTTGAAAAATATATGATTATATATTGTTATAATAAATAATTTGTTAATATTTGCGAATGTATTTTATTTTCAAAAAAACTAAATTGCATATTATTAATGCTTTTTGCATATTTTACTGCATATTTAGGCAATTTTTAGTGCATATTGCATGCATATATTGACAATTTTTAAGTGCATATTTTTCAGTTTTTAATTTTAAGAACTACTAATGTTCTTCTTTGAGATGACATTAAAATTGTTTCAAAAATTAACAAAACTTTTCTCGTATACTAAAATTTCACATACTTAATGGTTAACTTTGCAAAAATTTAAAATTTTCGGTAGAATTGCGAGGCATATTATCTGAAGCAAAATTAAAAAAAAATAGAAATTAATAACATAGGTATATCAAAATTTTTATTTATTGCACATTGATTTTAGTACCAAGGTACAACTTATTGACAGTGACCGAGGTACAACACACCGACCCTTGATGTTTAAACTCAAAAATAAAATTAAAGACTATGCTGTGCCAAAACCAGACTACTACTATGCAAACATTAATAAATAATCTTTCTATTACGATGGGTCATTTGTTAATAGGTAATAAAAATCAATAAGATATTTAAGTAAAAAGAATATAAAAAAATTTCAATTGATCTCATACATTAACAAAGTACATTGGCCAGCTGCTGCTAACTTTATCTTAATGACTGTCAATGTAGCATTTGAAATATCGAAAATTATGGGTCACGAAAAACCGGAAATATTCAAAAAATAAAGTTGCACTAGGTACAAAGAGACCAAGGTACAACAGGTTCCCCTACTCAAGCAAAGACTTAATAGTTTATTAAACAAAAGTCTATTCTAATGCATAAATAAATGTGTATTAGTTAAACCCATTCATTATTAGTTATTAAAATATATTTCTTATCATTGAACTGCCATAAAGAACAATTTTGTGGATTTTCTTTTCAGGGTATGGCAAACCCCACCTAGTACGCCACGCGACATTTAGTCACCCAGCATACAAAAAGTTAAACTAACTTTGATAATATTTAAAAGCAAATTGGATACTTACACAGATAGCGAATGGATTTGCGGCAATGTAAACCGAAACTCTTTCAGTTCATTTGTTTTAGTGTTAAGATCTACGGAGGAGCCTCCAGGGCTTCGCTCGAAATTATACTTCGAATCCGACGTTGGATTTTCCAAACTTTTATACGAAGCCACCGATTTTTGAGACCGACCATCGTTATCTTTGGGTTTGTTACCGACGAATCTTCTTAAGAAAGAATGCGATTTTTGAGGTTTCTTCGAATGAAGCGAAACCTTCGATCTCTAAAAAAAAACAAAACGAAACAGATTTTCTTTTAAAGCGAAAAATCAAGCAACGTACGGCCGTCAGATATTTCCTTTGCAATTTTGGTTTGGTCTTCAGAACAGGTATTTTGCTTTTCGAAGGCGCTTCTTTAATAGATTCTTGTTTGGTAGAGGTACGAGGAAAGCAAATTTGCGTTTGTAGGCTAGAGTTGTCGCTTTGATCATCTTCAGAATGGCAAATAGAACACTCCGAACTTTTTGAATCTAATATTCTATGATCTCTTTGAAGCTGTGCGTCTCTTTCCTTTTTCTTTTTAGATTTATGGAACCAATTAGTTAGGAGATTTGTTCCTGATTTCTTAGATGTTAGGCTTGTGTTACTTGCCGAATCTCGAGCTGAGCTGGGCGAACGATTTTCTTCTTCCTATAATTAAAAATTGATTGTTTGGTTGAAGGTGTTTCCTCTTTAGGTTGTCTTAAATTAAATACTTTTTGGATTTGCGGGTCGGGCGAAGTCAGTGTTAAAGTATAAACTAAATATTTGTTGATTGGAAAGCTGGCCCTCTTGATCGTGGTTTCGCTTAATCCGAGATAGATGTACTTAGAAAAAAAATTACAACGAAGATTCATGGATAATGGCTTCGAAATAGCGTTCGATCTCCTTTTAAAAAAGTTAGTTCTTTTCTTGGCCTTTAGCACGGCACTGACGTATTTTCTTAAGCCCTCCATGCATTGAAAATTGATCGGCTTTTTCTGTGAGAAATTAATTTCGGATTACGATGCGAAGTGCACACATAAAATTTATTATGGCACAAAAAATAATAGTTCAGATCTTCTGCTTGTAATTAAAACTGAATGTTATATGCAAATATTTCCTCTCCTGCAACTTTTCGACTTTAATTAAAGCTGCATCATTGTTCGTCTTAATTTAATGTGAAAATAAAATAAGCAAATCTGGATACATTAAATTTCAATAAATAATTCTGTGTGACATTTCGAGAAAATATTTACATTCTTTGATCATTTCCTTAAAAGCAAACGTTTTAATTTAATTAATTAAAGGAGCGAAATTCAATTAAAATATTCACTTTGTAGAAATTTGATTATGCAAATTTCGCGCAGGTTTCTTGTATTTATATATACAGGGGTTATGGCTTCACATTAGGGCCCCAAAATTGGTATTAGAAAAATATATTTTTGAATATATTAAGAATTTTTTTAAAGGAGAACATCTCAGTGATTGTGCAAAAAACTATTTTTTACAAATATAGAAAAAAGGTCCAAATTTGGAAATTTGGGACAATAAATTTTGGAATGCCTATACTTTTATGAAAAATATAGACAATGATATTTTCTATATTTTTTATAAAAGTATTTTATTGTGAAACAGTTATAACGTGATAGCGAACAGTGGGTATTTTGAATTATACAAATACAGCCCCAAATTTGTAGGGGGGGGGGGGGCTGGGTACTTACCCTTTGCGGCAATTTAAAGACTTGCTAAATTTATTTTTGAAAAAAAATACTTGTTTCACGAAAACGCTTATTATTTTAAATGCTGAAGTGGAAGGGTGCTAATGTCTCTAAAAGAAAAATCAAAAATTTTACATTGGCTGTGAAATAGGTGCTGTACAGCCTTAAGAGGTTATGCCTACTCACGTTAGGTCAAAATATCGATTATTTTGTATATTTTTTAATGTATATCATCTTAAGAATATGTCCTCAACATTATATAAAAATGGCAGCACATGTTCAAAAGTTATAAGTTAAAAAATTAGTTTTAAACATAAAAAAGCTTTAATCGCGATTATCTCAAAAGGTTTTTTTAAATACAGTTGCGGTAACCAAAATTTTTCAAAACCAATGCACCCACCAAACTAAAATTTTACGCGCTTATTTATTATTACAATAGGCAGGGCCTGGACAAAGGATTTTTTATTTCGGTTAAAATTTTGTCTATTAAAAAAAAACCCAAAATCAGGTCACCTCAAAAATTTGACCTAAGTCCAAATCCCATCCCTTAATTCGCATTTAAAGACGTCTCTCATCCAATTTAAAAGATTTTCTATTTAAATAACGTAGAAAAATGTTTTTTTATAGTTTTGCGCTCTCGCAAACAATTTAATCATTTTTTTTCATAAAATTAATCGATGATTCTTTATCAGCATTAAATTTTCTACAAAATAATCTCATTGTTATGAAATTGTATAAAAATACATTGTCAGGGGTAGCGTATGGACTAAAAATTTTTCGTTGAATTTTTCGACTTAACTTCAAAAGTTTGGCTTTTAAATTGAAAAATGAAAAATTTTGACCACTGTAAACTTGATAAAGTATTAAAAATCGGTTTTAAGCATGATTTATAATAATTTAGGCCATAAATTAGACGAAAAATCATTTGAATAACTTTAATCGTTCCCTCTCGCTCGCATTCACGAGATTTACGTATCTTTTCGCTCCCTTCCACTCATTGCTATGGTAAATACGTTTTTCGAACGAAAAATCGATATTTACTAAACCAAACTTAAATTTATGATTTGGAACAGCGAAAGATAAAGTAGACAAATACAATAAATACAAAGATGTGCACTTTTCGCTCAAACGTGCACACTCGATTTTAAGCACGATTCACAATTATTAATTTACTTTCTACATCATTTTAAGAACAAATTACAAGACTGTATTTAGGAGTTAATTTCAATTTCTAATCAATTGGACTAAATTTAATAAAAAGCGAAAATAGACAAATATGATGAATGCGAGGATGTGCACATTCGAGCGAAAAGTGGCACATTTCCGAGCGAGGGAAGCAAATGAAGCGCGACGCGGAGCGGCGCGCTTCATTTTCCCGAGATCGGAATGTGCCACTTTGAGCTCGAATGTGCACACTCGGTTTTAAGCACGATAACCAAACGTCCCGTTTTAACAAGAAAAAAATTGGTCACGTTAGTTGTACTCCACTTCGTACACGGAAAGTTAATAAAAAAATCGGGGGTCTACTGTAATACGCAGAATTGACTACATTTAATTAGCGTTTTGGACAATTTTAATTAATTTAGAATTTTTAATAGAATAATCCGGGATCTTGAAAGGTTAATTTTTCTAAATTGACAAACTTAATTCTTTGTAAATTGCACAATACCAAAATAAAAAAAGAAAACCCAACACGGGTTAATGATTTTTTATACGCACACTCTATTTTAAGCACGATTTACGTAATTTTCCCGATTCCAAGTAGGCATAACCTCTTAAATCCAAAAAAAAATTATACAATTTATTTTAAAAAAAACCTAGAATAAAATAAATAAAAAATGGCACGTACCTCACAAACCACTCCTGAATTAAAAGAATCGCCCTCATCAACTCCTTTCCTCAGACCCACTTCTTCGCAGCCGAATAAAATCGAATAAATCAACGTTCAATTAAAAGTAATACCTCAATTCAACTTGCGAATAGATTTTTCCTCTTACACTTCCAAAAAGAATAGCCATTTACAAAAAAAGAAACCACACAAAATCGAGAAAAAAAACCCGTTCCAACACCGCCACACCAACAACACCACCCAAATTATTGAAGAATGTAACAATTTATTAATTTTTTCGTTTCTACATATGATATAACACTGGGTCTATTCAAAAGGTAATAACTATACAAATCCCCTAAGAATAAATTAAGTATTCATTTCGATAATAGTCCAAAAGTTTGTTAGTTGCAGCACCACACCAAATTTTATGTTTTTTTAAGATTTAAATGGACGTCACAGTTCGCAGTATTCAATTGCATGAACTTTGGCACACTAAACTTTAATTACAAAGAGAAAAGAAGCGCGAATTCAGCCTTTCGCAATGCCGTCCCCGACTTGGGAGCGGCGGAAAACGATGAAAGGCTCACTTCGCGCGCCCCCCCAAGACAAAAACAACACATACAACATATTTGGTTGAAGCTTAAGAGTCTCCCCTTTTTTTTTTTTTTTTATATAAGTGTACAATGAAAAAAGTAACAAAAGTAAAAATGGCAGTGCCTCAAAATGCTCAAGGCTTTTCAGAAATCACGCGTTTCCACAAAAATTACGGTCACATACAGCGAGGGACGTGTGTAAACACCACAGAAATAGAAAAAAATTCGGAGGATCCCATAATTCTATGTGTTATTTGGAAGAAGAAGAAGAAGAAAAAAAAACATTAAAAACATTTCGAAGCGTTATTTTTTTATAAAAGATCGTCGTACTCGGAATCTTTGTTTTTATTTTTCTTCGCGAGCGCATTGATTGACGCAGCTTTGTAGTTTATGGGGCCGTAGGAACGGTAGTCGACATCAGCATAATCCATGTCGCTGAACTCCGGTCTGTAGGGCTGCAAGATTAAGAAAAGAAGGATATCAACATTAGATAAAATATTCATAATAGCGACTTTGGATGTGTGCTCGAATTGTTCTGAATAATTTCCAACTATTATGCCCCGTTTTCTGACACAAAAGAGTATCCCCCCCCCCGCGTTACGACCATAAAAAAATTAGATGATAAAGTATCGCATTAGCTAAATGATGTGTAAAGAAACGCATCAGTAAAAGTTAAAAAGATGTTAACTTTTTGTTGCGTCAACTAAAAAACCGTTTAGAAAAATATCACAAACTCTTGTTAGTGTATTATTTGAAGCATGTATGGATTTTGCTCTTATTTACAATTATGTATAAACTTTAAGGAGACAATTACCTTCATTAATATATATACGTGTCACTAGTTCCCATCGTTGTTCCATTGGTCTAAAACAGAATTTGGATAATTCCCATTATTATTAATCAATATCGTGCGAAGTGTATATACATAATTGTATATTTGAGCCCAGAAAAAGAAGCTAAGCTTTTTTAATTGATTTCGCAGAGGCATTTGGCCCCCACGCGTTTGTAAAGAAAAATTGTTTTGAAAAATCTGCCAATTAAAAAGGCAAAAAACGTTGTTTTGATGTTATCGTCGTTTTGTGCAATGTATTTTTAGTGTAGTCAAAATTAAACAAAAACGTCTCTTTGTTATTTTTAACGTCTTCTAAAAATCAGGTTCTATCGATTTTCAGCTTTAACGAAGTTAATTTGAAAAGAATGTTCCATCAACATTGCGAAAAAGAAAGTTAATAACGTCGGGTTTTGTGTAAAAAGCATTATTACTAATCTTTGTGTGTATTCGCAACCCTGTATTCGTGTTATTTTATGAATTAAGACGCATTTTTTTGCTGTAAATAATTTATCTATTTTTTTTCATTAAAAATAATAATTTTTGGTCCTATTATTTTAATTGAAATCGGAAGTAATTTAGAAGGCAAAATATATAAATTTTTTTGATATTTAAAAACCAAAATAAATTCTCTAACCAAGTTCTAAGTTAGTCCTATAAATTCAACATTTTCTTTCTTATTGTTAGATGAATTTTATCCGAGGATTTTCCACGTTTCACATTCGTCAAGATTTCCACTCGACAATTTATTTATTAAAAATATTCCTTCGAGAAAAATTATTTTATTACTTTTTTTACAGCTAGTTTTTTCCCGGAATTTAATTCGTATTCCATTTATTTATAAAAGTTTGTTCAATTCCGGGAAGCATTTTAAAAAAACGTAATTTTCCAACGTATTCGTAATAAACTATTGAAAAAAAAACTCCATATTAATATTTTCTCATAAAAAATCGAAATCTGATACGATATAAAAAGTCTAATTAAGTAAAAAATGATTTAGGGCTTAATGTTTTTCGCCAAACCGTAGGTAACGTTTCTGATTTCAATTAATGAAATATAAGAAACCTTTCAAAAAAAAATCCATCAAAATAACTTCTGCTTTTGAGAAATAAGATGTTTTGATGTTGATTTTTTGCTTCATTGTTTCTAATATTTTTCTATACTTTGTATTTGCAAGCCTGACCCAGCTAGAAATTTTAGTAAGACATACCGAAAGATCTCTTCGGACCGAATTAGGCTTTCCAAAGAAAGGCAAGCCTAATGGTAACCTCGTAGGGCCCATATGAATCAAAAGGAAAATTGGCGTGACAAAAAATTCCAGTTTCTGTTGTTTCATGAAAATCATTGGCATGGGTAAACTTTGGCACACCCAAAGGCTTGCCGAAGTTAGGTATGCTAACATGAGATGTAGGGGGAAAGTGGCATGAAACAGCCAAGTTTTGAAACAGCCATTATCAATTACGCGGTAGTTTTCATACGAATCGTTTATGTATTATTATTTTAAGATAGCAACACTAGCCAGATATCCCCCACAAAAATTTGACCGTTCACCGTCAATAAACGGCGCCGATACGACGTATTGAAGATTTTGTCGTCAAAAAGTAAGGTTTTGAGTTCAGTTTATTTGTTTTCTAACGCCTATACGTACAAAACTAATAATAATATGATTTCACTATAATTTTATAGATATATTAGGCCTTCTAATAACGTATATATTTTGTAGACTAATCTTTGATTTCATAGTAATTTTCGAGATTTTGTTTCTTGAGAGAATATGTTTTGAAACAGCCGGACTCCAGTGTAATGAAACAGCCACCTTTTAATTCCATAAAATGCAATAATAATTGTAGTAACAGCAATCAAGAGTGGTACCGATGCAAAATTGTAATGGTTGGGCATATAAATCCTGTGGCATAAAAGGAAATTGCATTATTTTTGCTAAAAACGTTTTTTAAATTTTTGTAATGATTGATCTCAAACGTCAAATTTTTTGACAGTTTCTTAGATTTATGTAAGTAAATATTTTATCGAGAGTTTGCGTTATTTAAAACGTTTTATAATTATATAAGATCTAAAATTATAGCTTAAGATTATTATTAAATAATATCTTCGTTAATGTGCCGTTTTAATCTTGTAATAAGAACATGGCTTTTTCAAAAATTGGGTTGGCTGTTTCAATACCTATAGGTTATGTAAAAGCCAAATTTTATTTTTTTTATAAATGATTAGAAGTCGAAAAATATCGTTAATTTTGAAAAATGTTTTATGACATTACGTACATAAATGCATGAACAATTACAGATTTAAAAAAAAAATTGATTTATTTATGTCCTTCTATATTATTTATACCTTTTTTTAAAACTGGCTGTTTCATGCCACTTTCCCCCTAACTAGGAAAGTCTGCGGCATGCCCTAACTCTGGCACACCATTGGAATTACCGTTTTAATCCTAATGGTGTTCACTAAAAATTTACCTTAAATCGACATTTTGTGTAAAAAACAAAATGTATTCAAAAGTACCAAACTAACGTAAATAGGGATAGTTGAAGACGTACTAAATGTGGTCTTTATCTTAAATTATATTGTGATTAATTTAAAAAAATATATCATTCCGTCATTTTAAAGTAATAGCTTATCATCAGTATTACGATTATTTTCGTTGGTACAGTAAAATTTTAGTAATACAGTAGAACCTCGATAACTCAAACGTCAAGGGCGATGCTAAGAATATTAAATTAATGGGTTTTCAGCTTATCGAATTTTTTAAGATACAAATGATTTTACAACTACAATTTTGATATACAAGAACACGATATCTAAGTACATACTCAGAACAACTAATGAATAGATATGTATGCGTAGAAAAACCAATAGAAAAAAGCATCAAACATTTGAGATTTTATTGCTTCCAGTTAGAAAAGTTCAAAGAGTGACGACATTGCTTTTATTAACCTCGACATAGCTAGTCGCTCTTTTGAATATTGATACTGCCCCATAGAAAAATAATATCTTCTTCGAGCTACAGAGTGTAAAAACTCGTTATATTGCGTATTTAGGGCTTCAACGGCTTATTACAAATTACGACTTAACGAAGTTCGATTAATCGAGAGTCCACTGTATATCTTCTAAAACCAAATAGTTTAGTTTACGCAACACCACCGAAACAGGAAGTCCAATTAGGCAGATAATTTTATAATAAGGGCCTCTTACGGCTGCCTCATTTGGCCCACCTAAGGAAATCGGTATGCCATTTACGGACCCAATGAAAATTTAACCAAAATCTCTAGTCGGGGAGTTTGTGTTATTTTACCAAATTACTTTAAAAATCAAAAAATAATTAAAATCTCTTTGTTTAGTATTGTGTGTAATTTGTTACTTAAAAATGTTTTTGTGTAAATAGACAAATTTATATTTTCCTACTAAAATCAGATTACAGTCGAACCTCCATTAGTCGAACCTCCATTAGTCGAACCTCGATAAGTCAAATTTTGATAACTCGAATTCGAACCTGTTTCCCTAGGACTTGCCTATGTCAACGTTAATATTTTTATATCGATAACTCGAATTTTTCGATAAGTCAAAGCGTTTTACAATTCCCGAAATTCAAGTTTCCATTAGTAGGTAAATATTTCGATAACTCAAAGTTAAATTTTACAACTTTCTATAAAAGTACAATATCTGGTAGGATTAAAGAACGGGTTTCTTCCGTATTATTGCTGATCAAAATAGCTATTCTAAAATAAGATGAAAAGGTTGAAACCTATTACAAGACTTTGATGTTTTGACGTCGGCACTTCAATTGGATTTAAATACTAATTTATGTTTAAATGTTTTCTCAACAGTTATGAAATTTAAGATGATTTTACTGTTTCTTTTAGAAGAAAAGAATATGTTTTTGCCTTTTTGTTTTCGTTCTGGTCGTTATTCGTCGAGCAGGAGTACGATCAAATGTATTTTTTGTTGTTTATAGTTTATAACAGTGTGTAACAGAAAATCTAAAACAATTAAATACTTTTTCTAAAATTATTTACTGATCAACAAGGAGTGTAAACAAATATTAAAAAAAGGCTAAAAGAGTGTCCTTTTTCCAACTTGGAGAAAGCTATGATTGAATGGTTTTGGTATACACGTAGTAAAAATATTCTTGTTTCGGGAGATCATTAGAAAAATTTGTAGAAACCCAACATTTTGGATCAATGAAGCAAAAGACAATTTTAGATTACTTTCAAACCAACAACAAATAAGATGTAAATAACCATATTACTGAAATACTTAATAACAATAAATAATGTTAATAATTGTTTACAAATTTTGGTTATTTTGTATAAAGGATGGTAGATATAGAAATGATATTTACACAGAAAAGTATTTAACTCGACTTTTTTTGATAACTCGAATTATTTTTAGTTTCCCTTCGACTTCGACTTATCGAGGTTCGACTGTAATTATTTGCCTTATTAAATTATCAAAACGTTTCGTACAATTTTTATTTCTTCACGATCCTTCTGCTGGCTGATCAATTTAGACCAAAACACTTAGCTTCTTATTATTGATTAAATTAGATTAATAATGTTAGTAGACAAACCTGCGGCATTAGTAAAAAAAGGAAGTCGTATGTTAAACGTCAATCTCCTTTCCGACCTCGTTAAAGTTGAGCGTTGCATATTCAGTCTTTGATTTAGATTTGGGCAATTTCGTGAGGGGGCTGCCGGTCTGCAAGCCCTTTTTATTATTACTATTACTACTCTTTGGCATATCTAGATCGGCGTACACGAGACCATTCGGCGGAGCGTTCGAAGTCGAATCTTTCACATTTCTACAGTACAAAGGTTGGGGATATTGGAGCTGCACCATATTATGCACGTTCTCTTGGAAGCTGTCGGAATTCGCCTGATATTCTGAGGGCCTTCGCAGCACCAAAGGTCCTTTATTATTCTTATATTTATCTCTTTTGTGCGGCCGGCCGCGGTCGCGGTCCGGATAGCCGGGCCCGAAGTCGGAAACGTAGCCGTTCCGCATCAGATTTTCCTCGTGCACGTTTTTTATCGGCTGGAAGTAGCTCTCGGCCGTTTGGAACTTGAAACTGTGGCACTTCTGCAGCGGTATCTGGAAGTGCTTCTTCTGCTTGCTCCTCGAAGAGAACGATTTGCTTTTCGAGATCTGCTGATCTTGGAATAGGGCGCGCGGAATGAGTTTTATGTGCTTTTGGTGCGGTATCGTTGCCGCATATTGCTGCGAAAGTTGGGGACTTGCTATGTGTTTATAATGGGGCGTTGTTAATGTATAAAAAGCGTTCTGCAAACGGATTAATTATGTTTAGTGCAAGCTTTATTGTTAGTTCGATGCGTTATTAGCAGAACGGGGATTAAAGTACCTCTTTCGAAACTATTTTGCCGGTAATGTTCGTGGAGCATTTTCAATAAATTCGCTAATTACTGTATGTTTACGGTCGATAAAACATTATGTCCACAGTAAAAAGCTCAAAATTATTTTATTTGGTTATTAAAAGAATATTTGGTTTTATGAATTCTCATATTACAATATTTTATGTAGCATTTTAATGTTATAACGTTGGTTATTGCAATCGTTTCTGTACACAATTTTTTTCGAAAAAAATAATAAGAGGGTTATTTTAAAATTTGTGATATAACTGTTGAAGTACCGCAAAAAGACTAAAAACGTATTAGGGAAAAATAAGATCATACTCTTGCATGAAGAACTTAGTGCGTTGGTAAAACACATAGGGCTACAATTTTTGAATATTGTTTACCTCTAAACCCTCAAATTTTAAAAAAGACACTTTTGAAACAGTGGAGAAACCTGTTGTACCTTAGTCCCTTTGTACCCAATGCAAATTTATTTTTTTTAATATTTGCGGGCTTTCGTGGCCCAGTATTTTAGATATTTCAAATGCCACAGCTGGCCAATGTATTTTGTTAATGTATGAGATCAATTGAAATTTTTAATAGAAAAAAAATAAGTCTTTTTATATTCTTTTTACTTAAATATCTTATTGATTTTTATTACCTAATAACAAAGGACTCATCGTAATAGAAAGATTATTTATTAATGTTTGCATAGTAGTGGTCGGATTTTGGCACAGCATAATCTTTAATTTTATTTTTGAGTTTAAACATCAAGAGTCGGTGTGTTGTACCTCGGTCACTGTCAATAAATTGTACCTTGGCCCTAAGATCAACGTGCAATAAATAAAAATTTAGATATACCGTGGTTATAAATTCTTATTTTTTTATTTTGATTCAGATAATATGCCTAGCAAGTCTAACAAAAAATGTAAATTTTGCAAAGTTAACCATTAAGTATGTGAAATTTTAGTATACAAGAAAAGTTTTGTTAAATTTTGAAACAATTTTAGTGTCATCTCAAAGAATAACATTAGTAGTTCTTATAATCCAAAAATAAATATATAGTTTTCAGAGAACAATGGGTTTTATTTTGCTTAATGTGAATAGAGCCAAGGTACATCACCTCTGTTGTACCTAGGCCATAGATCCACTAATTTTTAAATCTTATAGAAATTTGAGTAAACGGTTGGTAATGCTTTCAAATATTTTATGATGAATACCTTATTAGTGCCCCACTACGATGCAATTCATTTTATCAACAAATTGTTACATATACCAACACTTAAAAAAAAATTACAAGTAAAAAAAAGGCCAATGTACAACAGGTTCCCCTATACAGTGCATATAAAATAAAATGAAAATAAAACTAAATACATAATTTAAAAGAAAATAATCATGATAATTGTCAAATGTTGACTCTATACAAAATAGTAATAAAATAATATTACGAGGATGTGCGCATTCGAGCGAAAAGTGGCACATTTCCGAGCGAGGGAAGCAAATGAAGCGCGACGCGAAGCGGCGCGCTTCATTTTCCCGAGATCGGAATGTGCCACTTTGAGCTCGAATGTGCACACTCGGCTATAAGCACAATTTGCAATAATCAACCTTAAAAACAATCGCATACGTTTAAATTTTTGCAAAATTAACCATTATGTATATGAAATTTTAGTATACGACAAAAGTTTTGTTAATTTTTGAAATAATTTTAGTGTCATCTCAGAGAAGAACTATAGTAGTTCTTATAATCCAAAAATAAATATATAGTTTTCATATAAAAAATGGGTTTTATTTTGCTTAATGTTGTACTTATGCCATAGATCCAGTAATTTTTAAATCTTATAGCAATTTGAGTAAACGGTTAGTAATGCTTTCAAATATTTTATGATGAATACCTTATTAGTGCCCCACTACGATGCAATTCATTTTATCAACAAATTGTTGCATATACAATTTAAAAAAAAATTGCAAGTGAAAAAAGGGCCAAGGTTCAACAGGTTCCCCTACTTACTAATTGTATTTTTGATTTTAATGTATTTAAAATTGACTAATAATCAGCTGGTTTATTATCACAGAATTTTTACAAAGTGATTACTTGTGCCTTATTCAGTTGCTTAAAATTATTATTAAAAAATTCGTTATTTGGACACAAGTTACGGTTAGAACACTATAAAATTTAGATCTATAATTAAAAAGAGACGAGACAAACAATCAAATAAAGAGAAAAACTAACTTACATTGGCCGTCCAAAAAGCACTCACTTTTTAATTGTTAATGACTAAATTAATTTAGTAGTAATTATTTAACAAATAAGCACTTCATTTCAAAGGCAAAATAAGCACGTCTTTTCGAAAGCGTTGAACTGTTACGACTGAAAGAATGTATGAGTTTGCCGATATCTAATCGCTGACAATATGTAAAAACTTGCCTTTGATAAATTTAAAATTTTAACCAAATCGCAGGGCTGTACTCTACGATTTTTAATCGATGTCCAAACTGTTTTTAAACTGTTTTAAAAATTTCAATGATACATTAACCAAAATGAAAAAAAATTGTAGTCCCTGTACTTTTGAACAAAATTAAATCAAGTGTTTTATGGACCAAAATTTTACAAAAACAGTTAGGGTAAAACGTCCAGTCTATGACCACTTACCAGTGAATGACCGTTACGAGGAATAATTAAAAAAAATATATACTCGTGATATAGTTATTTAGGCAATATTGTATTTATTCTTTTTCATTAAAATG
This sequence comes from Sinopyrophorus schimmeli, assembly GCA_036325965.1. NCBI lineage: Eukaryota > Metazoa > Arthropoda > Insecta > Coleoptera > Elateridae > Sinopyrophorus > Sinopyrophorus schimmeli. The sequence goes on from JARFIZ010000186.1 coordinate 735,619, forward strand.
CAAGAAATAAAAAAGCCAAAATAATTAAATTTTTATTGCAGCTTGCTTGTCACTTGATTATTGCTGAAATTTAACTAAAATTGTACTAGAAGTGGAAAAAAAAACAGATCGAATTACAATTGAATACAACGACAGAATCATTATATTTAATAAATTATGATTCAAGTCCTCGTCTCAAAAAAATGTTAAAAAAAGAAACTAGTTAAAAAACATGGTGTTTTGAATAAAATGTTAAAAATTAAACTTTTTTTATACACATATTTTCTAATTATTTATTACCTTTATTTGTTTGAAATAGGTGAATCAGTTAGTTGGTCTTTTACTGGACTATACCCGGTCATTGTCTATACGTGGTCATTCTTTGGACGCCTCATTTTATACTTCATATTTTATAAAGTTTATGATCAAATTGCGATAATGTTCTCATTGATTTATAAACAAAAATTATATGATAATTCAACTGTAACAGTTGTTTTGGGTTTATTAATTTGTTTAATTTCTTTTTATACCAAAATAGCTCTCAATGCAACAAATCGGTGAATCACTGTACGTTTTACCCTACCCATGAGTTCCTGTCTAAAATTAATACAATATTTAAAAAACAATCTTTGTTGTTTATTAAAATAATTAAATAATGCAACAACATTTTAATCGTTTTAAAATGCTTTTAAATGCATAAATGTGGATAATTTAAAAAATAATAATTTTGAAATTGCCCTTTAAATGACTGTAATTTGATCACTTAATGAAATCAATTAGAATTAAAGTTAATGAAAAATCAGGACCGTAGTCGGAGCCCTGCATCATTTTTCAGTCTTAAAACATGGGTTGCCTAAACACATCCCCAACGACTCTTACAAAATTCTCCTCGCCAAACTCTCAAAATACCGACCCGCAATTTCTAAGAGGCCTAATAGGTATTAATTTAAGGCATCGACAAAGTTACAGAATGTTAAACATGAATTTGGCTACTCCCCACGTTACGAACCATAAACTTCCGAAGAAGTTAACCTTAATCCGGTATTCGCCCCTGTATTCGAAATATTCCTCAACAAGTTTTAATACCTTAATCCCCGTTCTGCTGCCATTAAGCAAAAAAAAGCTCAAAAATAAATCAAACGCAAAAACACACCTGCTTGGTATTCGACAATTTCGAGGTCAACTTATTTTGCGTGTCCAAAAGCGGCATTTCGGGAACTTGGAATTTTTCGGCGGGCTTAGGTCTTTGGTCATCAACGGGAATGGCTTTTAATTTCGCCTGCAATTGCGTATTTAGGGCGCCCCTGGGACTGACGCCGTTCGGCTTGACAAGTCGAGGAGTCACCCTCACCGTGGGCGATCTCTTAAAATTTGGATTGACCACCCCTCGTTTTTCCTTCTCGTCCTTCGAGACCGCGTTCGGACTTGAGTTATGGATTAGCGCTTCCGTTACAGACACTTCCACGCCGTTCTCCGAGCTATTATTAGAACTATCTGCATTTTCATTATCTTTAACCATCGAGACATTTTCGTAGACGTGACAGGAATTCTTTCGGTGTCTCTTGCAACGAGGCGCCGGCTTCGGGGCCGCCTCCTCTTGTCTAGCATTTTCCGAATTCTGCTCCATGATTTGGATGCTATCGGTCAAGTTTTCGAAAGGCGCTTCTTGGTCGCCGCGAAATACGAAGACGCCGGCCTCGGACGGTTCGCCGTCAATTTTCTCTTGTAAATCGGTTTTGGGCTTCGTCGGTACCGCGTACACCACCGGCCTCTTCTTCGCGTGCTTCTTGCATCGCATCGAGTAAAAAGTGGGCGAATAGCATTTGTGCTTTTTCAATTCTAACGAACCGAATTTCTTTTCTTTTAAATCAATTTTTTTCATTACTTTCGCTTCTTTGTTTACCTCTTCGTACGCGGAATTTTTTAAATTTTGGTCTTCTGCTTTTGGGGTTACTTGTTGGGGGTGGTGCTGTTTCTGTTGTTCTTTTCGTCCGAGAACTCGAGTCTGTGGTACGTTTTGAATGTGGATGTTGCTGACGGAAAAATTTTTATGCATCGGTAGCATTGAATTAAAATGATCAACTTTGTAGGCTGGGGGAAAATTTGATAAAATCGGGGGTGGTGGTCGTTGAATAAAATTACCGGAGAAGTGGACGTTTTGATTTGTCGGATTATTTGCAAAACCGTGAAAAGATTGGTGCCTTTGAACGAAACGCGGATAATTTCGATAAAGCCATTTGGGATTGGGTAATCGTATTGGGGGATTGGAGGGTGCCGATTTTGGGGATGAAGTATGGAAGTTTCTGGTATTGTCCTGCATGAACGGTGTTATTATTGACATAGGCTGCAAAACAACGTGCAAAAAAAACAATAAAAAAACGAGTAAAAGAAAACCAAGCACAAAACGTGAAAACGAAAATAAAATTAAGACTGACCTTATTTGGCGGGGTTTGCATACCATGGAAGGGTAGATTCTCGTAAAATCCTTTGTCGGGGTTTGTAAGGGGGTCCGTCGATCCATCGTTCATGGGTCCCCCTAGTCCTCCCCTATCTGCTGTAGTAGATGGGTTTGGTACTGCAATTGAAAAGAAAAATCAATGAGAATCGATTTTTTTTAACGTCGGCAAGTTGGAGTCGTACAAAAAAGAAAACAAAGCCGTCTACGTACCATATCCGGGTTTTTTTCTTTTTCTCGAAGTTGATATTAGTTCAGGTCTTACAGGAACTGGCGGGTTTAACTTCTTAAACGTCACAACTAGACATGCAAAAATAATAATAATAATAAAAAAACAAGCTTTCAAAAGCGGTCCTATACCACTTCGTCATTTTTTTTTAGGGTTTGCGCTTTGAATTTAAACCGATGGAAAAATTAATTAAATGAGCTTTGTGTAAAAATGTAATGGCCCAATTCGGGAGGTTTGCAAAAAGGGGTTGTAAAAAATTAAGACACCGCAAATGGTGATCTCAAATATAAAGTAAATCATAAGAGGGACGCCCTAAATGGTTGTCTTTTACGATCATCGAGGGATTTCTTGGATCTATTCTTTACTCCCACACTTAAACGACAATTTTTTATTACACACAGCGAAGAGGTTTTGCGAAATCTTGGCCACAAACCAACATTATTTTTTTCTTCAAATAAGCTATCATAATTGTAAAAATAATTTTGTTAATTTCAAAGAGAGTAATAAAGTTTTAGGAAGTAAATACATATATATTAAAGATTTGATGCTTTTTCTAATATTTTATTAGGAATTTTGAATTAATTTAATCGAGAAGAAATCGTTCATTTCATTAGAAGAGTGACACTTTGAAAAATCGTAGATTTAGTTGTAGTCAAAATACGATCCAGTAATTTTGAGAAGTGATTAGGAGACTCTTCATTTATCAGAAAAAAATCAGAAGCCTGCTGATTTTTATTTGTCAAATGGAATTAAAATTGAGTTGTCGAGAGAAAATTAATTACTCATTAAAATAATAATAAGCAATAAAACTTCAATGCAATTATAATAACAATGCGTTTTTTTGTAATTATGTAAGACGTGGTGGAAAACCAATTATGCAATTAAAGTTCAAAGTGGCACTTTTCCAATCTCGCAAAAATAATAGTTTATCGAAAATATTGAGGGGGGAGATAGGTTTAAGACTAAGTTTTTTAGGGATTTTTACGAATTTTTTTAGCCAGGAAGGAATGTATATAATTTATTGAAACTTTCGGAATATTTTATACAAATATTGAAATAATTATAGTAATTTTTTGAATTATGAAAATATGGAAGATATCAGTTGCCACCCATCGATGGTCACTATTAGACGTATATTTTTGTGTACGGGGGCCCCAGTTTTCATCCGAAATCAATAGAATTTCAAATTTACTTTAAGGACATGTTTTTCTTTTATGTGAACCTAAATTCCCTTAAACAATTAGTAATTGTATCTTTAAGAGATGTTTAAACAAGGGAGCATTATTTTTTATGTTTTTATTTTTTTGGAATACAAAATTATTTTAAACAATGATATGATTCCACATTTAGGTTCATATAGAATTTCATTATAAAAAGAAAATATTTATGAATTTTTAAAATGATTGGTTGAAACCCTTTTTAGCTTTTCGTACACTCTAGCCAAGAAGCACAAAAATTTTTCAACCAGTCATTTTAAAATTGATAGATGGGATTTTTTATATATAATTAAGCTATATGCTATATTAAGCCATATAAACCTAAGTGTGGAATCATAGGATTGTTTAAAATAATTTTGTATTGCAAAAAAGTTAAAAAAATAGCAAAAAATATTGCTCTTTTGTTTAAACATCTCTAAAAAATAAAATTGTGGCCTCCAGAATGTACACAAAAATGTACGTATGATGGTGACCATCGATGGGTGGCACTGATATCTTCCATATTTTCATAGAAAATACTTCAAATTAAATTACATTAATTATTTTAATTAATATACCTATGTATAAAATGCTGCGAAAGATTCAATAAATTAAATACATTTCCTCCTTGGTAAAAAAATTCGTGAAAATCACTAAAAAACCTAGTCTTAAACCTATTGCCCCCCTTAATTTAAGTAAAACCGTACTAAACCGGCCAAAAGTGTGTGTCTACATTAGGGTGGTCGTTAAAAATAGTTTTTTTTTCGACAGCCCAAAAAAACCTTCCTTTTGATGAAAACATACGGGGAAATTTTTTTAACAAAAATAACACGTGCTTCAAGACAATCTAAGATCATTTTTTGATAAAATTGTAATTATTTGTAAGTATCTCTTAAAGTATACGGATTTAAGTATTTTAAAAATTCTGAGTTAAAAATTTAATTTAATTTTTTTGTTTGAAAGTTGAAGTGTTTCTTTAAATTATAAAAATTACTCTTGAGGAAAATCAATACCGTTTCGGAGATATGATTTTTCAAATACCCGTTTTTGTCAATTTATTTCGGTTTTTTTGCAATAACTAAAGAACCACTTAACCGATTTTGACAAATAAATACATTATAAAATCAGTAAAACGATGCTAAACATCGTAGGACCTCGGATTTTTTAAAACCTTACCTAAATCCGAAATTTCGGGTTTTTCGGAATTATATTAAAATCTAACTCACGGATTTCAAAAATTCTTTCAAAATCGGTTTCCTCATGGTCAAATACATAGAAATAACTATGTTTTAAAATAAAAGTTGTTTTTGTCGACCCTTGCCAATAGTGAATTGTAATAATTTAAGAAAATCGTATATAAAATCAAAATTTACTGTTTCAGAAACTATTTTTTTAAGGTCAAAGTAGTAAAACGAAGATGTGCGCATTCGAGCGAAAAGTGGCACATTTCCGAGCGAGGGAGGCAAATGAAGCGCGACGCGGAGCGGCGCGCTTCATTTTCCCGAGATCGGAATGTGCCACTTTGAGCTCGAATGTGCACACTCGGCTTTAAAGCACACTTCACAATAATTAATTTACTTTCTAAACAATTTTAATTAAAAAATCACAATACTCTAGGCGGGCAAATTTTTCAAATAACGGGTTCGTCGCTTCTCGGCCTTAGAGTCTCCGAGCAAGAGTGTTTTTAAAAAAATCGTATCTCCGGTTCTGATCATCAGAATTGAACGAATTTTTTTTTACAGTAAAGCCAAAAGAATGAATGTTCTTGTTATATAAATAAATGTAAAGAAATCTTTACGCTAAAAGTCCTAAAAGTAATTGTTTTTAAAAACTACACTTATTTAACTCAATTAAAGCGTTTTATTCGAATACATTACTATTTACTTTTTAAATTCAAAATGTAATTTAAACAAATCAAATAAACACAAAGATGTGCGCATTCGAGCGAAAAGTGGCACATTTCCGAGCGAGGGAGGCAAATGAAGCGCGACGCGGAGCGGCGCGCTTCATTTTCCCGAGATCGGAATGTGCCACTTTGAGCTCGAATGTGCACACTCGGCTTTAAAGCACACTTCACAATAATTAATTTACTTTCTAAACAATTTTAATTAAAAAATCACAATACTCTAGGCGGGCAAATTTTTCAAATAACGGGTTCGTCGCTTCTCGGCCTTAGAGTCTCCGAGCAAGAGTGTTTTTAAAAAAATCGTATCTCCGGTTCTGATCATCAGAATTGAACAAATTTTTTTTTACATTAAAGCCAAAAGAATGAATGTTCTTGTTATATAAATAGATGTAAAGAAATCTTTACGCTAAAAGTCCTAAAAGGAATTGTTTTTAAAAACTACACTTATTTAACTCAATTAAAGCGTTTTATTCGAATACATTACTATTTTCTTTTTAAATTCAAATTGTAATTTAAACAAATCCAATAAATACGAGGATGTGCGCATTCGAGCGAAAAGTGGCACATTTCCGAGCGAGGGAGGCAAATGAAGCGCGACGCGGAGCGGCGCGCTTCATTTTCCCGAGATCGGAATGTGCCACTTTGAGCTCGAATGTGCACACTCGGTTTTAAGCACGATTACGAAGCGTCCCTTTTTAACAGGAAAAAACGAACGCGGTTGACAATCCACATAATCGCGAATCCGTATAACTGGGGTTTTACTGTACCTTCAAAAAACTACGATTTTATCAAAATACAAACTTATATTGTCTTGAAGCACGTGTTATTTTTGTTAAAAAAAATCCCCCGTATTTTTTCATCCCTCCAGTCTACATGTGTGCGTGCGTAAATTTGTATTCATCTCCAGCAAAGAAGAGAATAATAAGGAGTCGATGAGGAAGTAGCATAGAAGTATTAGTAAGTTAAATTACCTCCTCCAGGACTGTGATAAATTCCATTAGGAACTAATTCCTGGTCGCCAAATCCTAAAAGATCTTTCAACCTTTCTAATCCGGCGTAAACCTTGTTCCTGCTCCTCGTGTACTTATTTGTTCGTGCCGTTTTTAAGGGGGTCCTTTTAAACTGATCGCCGCAGCCCGAAATTTGCGTGCCATTCAAATTGTGCATCGGGTTGATGTGCACCAAAACTCCCGGCTTGAGGGGCCACTTTGATATTCCGCCGGACGAGTCGGGCGAATGGCCGTCAGGTCTAATTTGCGAAAATTTCGAATCGGTAGCCATGTGCGCGCGAGTTGTCGGAGGCAAGTGCAAATTCGAGGATGTTGACAAGCAAAACATGGAACAAAGCAAATAAAAAAAAAACGGGCATTAGCAAGATAAACAGAAACGAATGACGAAGGCAAATAGAAGAAAAATCTTGCCGTAGCTAAAACGCACCGCTACGGCGAGGGCGAAACGTGCGTGCAGAGAAGAGGGAAATTCTGAATTTAACTAAACTAGAAACTAAGTACCAATGTGATTCCTTTTGTAAATATTTAGAGACGTCAAAGCTGAACGTGCAAATGCAGATAAAACAGAATAAATTGGTATTTATACAAAAGGGAAAGTTGTGTAAATTTTCTACCTTGATTTCCTAAATAAGTGACCCTTCCACAAGGAACTAAAGGCAATCCAAGTACGTCGGGACTTTGTGTGCAAAGGAACCTAAGAATTCAGGTTAATCACATTATTAAGCTCTAGCGATTAGTTCAATTTGAGAAAAGAAAACCCATGTCTCATTTTAAGGTGTTTTGCAAATTATTGTTGTCCAAAATCTGTTTTCTTTGAGCATCATCTTTGAAAAATTGTCTCAAAAAATTAATTAAAACTTTTTTCAGTTAATTTTACAAATAGAAATCGTTTGTTGAGCCCGTACGAACTTGAAACAAATTTCTAGTTTAAAAAAAAACCATTAACCCCTTGACATACAAAAAAAACAAATTTGATGAGTCCGAAAAAAACTATTAATTTGGCTCAACTTAACTGTTATGAGCATACACAAATAACATAAAATAAATAATTAATAGTTTTAAAATATATTAAAATATGTAGAGCAGTGTTTCCCAATCTTTTTTTAACAGTCCCCACCTGTCATTCTAAAATTTTGATGCATATAATATATAACATATAAATATTTTTTTATATTTAAAAATTGAATTATTCCATAAATGAAGCCCAATTACAACTTGTTCAAGACACAAGATTTAGGTTTTAGCAAGAAATTATTAGGAAATTATTAAAAAAAAAACAATAAGTAAATTTTGAAAACATAAACTAAAAAATATTTTTATATCGATAGCTCGAATTTTTGATAACGCGAATTATTGTTAGTTCCTCTTCAACTTCGACCTATCGAGGTTTGACTGTATTTAATATTTGCGTAAATTAATGATCTTCAAAGTTTTTTGAAAAACCACAAATTCTGTATTTACTCTATTTGAGTTTTCTGAAAATACATAAGAATTTTTTCATCAAAATTTCCTTTTAAATTTACTGAATAAAGTTTTGTTTTATTCAATTTGTGTAATGCAAAAAAAATTGATAATTAAATTTTTTTTAAAGTTCTTAAATATATTTTAAAAATTTTCCAAGTTATTAATTTATTTAATTTGAGTTGTCTAAAAACTTAAAATACTTTATTCTTCGAGTTTACTTTATTAATTTTGCTAAATGTTTAAAACTGAATTTTATTCTATGTAAAAAAAACCGATGCATGTACTTATGTACGCACGTTAGAAGTAATACTTCTTTGGCGCGACTAAATTAAATATAACAACGCGCTATGTTGCGCTTGTGTATAGCTAGACCAGTGGTTATCAAACTATATGTTACTGCGCATATGTCGTTTTATTTGAATACATTGCTATTTCCTTTTAAATCCAAAAGTAATTTAAACAAATTGAATAAATACGAAGATGTGCGCGTTCGAGCGAAAAGTGGCACATTTTCGAGCGAGGGAAGCAAATGAAGCGCGACGCGGAGCGGCGCGCTTCATTTTCCCGAGATCGGAAATGTGCCACTTTGAGCTCGAATGCGCACACTCGGCTTTAAGCACACTTTCCAAGAATTAATTTACTCTCTGGACAATTCGCAATTAAATATTACAGAATTATATTAATAACAAAATTCCCAAATCGCCAATTTTGTGCCTTTTAACAAAATTATTGTTGAAAACAAACCTTTTTCGGAACATAAAATTGAATACAGTTCTTGACGTCTTAGAGACGTCAAAATCTACAATGACACCCTAAACGATTGACGTCTCCTAGACGTCATTGTATGTCAAGGGGTTAAAAAGAAACATTATTGGGGTGCACCTACTAATTTAAATAAATAGGTTTTTTTTTTGGTATTACCATTGTATATATACAATTGTATTACATATATCATCCAAGGGAAGATATGTTATTAAAGATACTTACATTTTATATCAAAAATACAAAAATAAATCGAATTGTTGAAGCTACGGACCGCGAGATACCTCTGTGGGTACCGAATCTGGTACGGCAGACTTGGGTGTGGTTTCGAGGGCGCCAAAAATGGGACCCATGAGTAGTGAAACGACTCTCGAGTGCTTTACATTTAACCACGTTTTTATTTTTGTATTGTTATTAGTTTATTAGTGAACAATTGTTACTTTCTTTGTGCTCGCGTTTGTCTGCTTACTATATTTACGTGTATTCCATTGCATATTTATTTTGTACTAACGCAAATACAGGGGTTTACGAAAAAAAATGTCTCAGCATTGTATAATACATTTGTCTGGCAAAGTCATAGTGAGTACAATAATTTATCTCAAAAAAAATCTATTACCTAAATCTGTATGAATGGAAATATTAAAATTGTTTCGTTCACAACAAAAGAATTAAATTTTATCGAGAATTTTACTTCATTTAAGAAACAAATGCATTTTTTAAATTAAATTGAACGATTACGCTAAAGGGTATTTACAACAAAACGGTTTTTTTTCTTCAGATGAACCATCGCCAAGATATGGAAAGTTTGTTCTAAATAAATAATTTTGTACGGCGATGGTACCGTCAATATACTGTATATATAATGTGACCATATGTCCCATTTTGAGATCAACTGTCCCGTTGTCCTCAAGCAATTATTCAGAACCCCTATAATTCCAAGAAAAAATTTTGAGACCCCAACTACGGTTTTAAAATTACTTTAATTTTTTTTAAAGTAAATTGAACGTTGTTAATCGTGGCGAAACGAAGAGGGTGCACATTTGAGCTCAAAATGGCACATTCGGATTTCGTGAAAATATTATTATCAGGTTTGCTGCAATTAGACGCGCCAAAGAGCACCATGATACCTTACCAAAAGGATTAAAATATTTTTCAAACAAAAAATAAATCTGAATTTATTCCACTTTTAATTTTTTGAATTGAATAATAGAAAATTAATATAGCCAAATCGAAAAAATACGAGGATGTGCGCATTCGAGCGAAAAGTGGCACATTTTCGAGCGAGGGAGGCAAATGAAGCGCGACGCGGAGCGGCGCGCTTCATTTTCCCGAGATCGGAATGTGCCACTTTGAGCTCGAATGTGCACACTCGGTTTTAAGCACGATTCGCAAAATTTGGACTAACAAATTAGACAAAAAATTAATGAAATAATTTAATCGTTTTCTCTCACTCGTACCTAGGAAATTGTCGTATCTATTAGCTCGCTTCCACTCATTGCTATGGTAAATACATTTTTTGAACATAAAATCCATATTTACTAAACTTTTAATTTTGTGAGTTAAAAATGAAAAGATTAATTAAGGCAAATCAATAAATACAAAAATGTGCACACTCGATACACAAAATTTAGACAAAAAATTAAATAAATAATTTAATTGTTTTCTCTCACTCCAAACTACGAAATTGTCGTATCTTTTCGCTCGCTTCCACTCATTGCTATAGTAAATACACTCGGAACAATACTTTCTATGGTTTTTTTATGTATTTGGTACAAATCTTGAATGTACCATGGGGACACGATTCTATTTTCAAAAACCACGCTAAGTTATTTTTAAATTTTTAATAAAACTTTAAAGTATCTTTAATAAGACTATTTTCCACATTTCCATACTAACGAACCAAATAACAAAAAAAAAATATAAATTAGCAGTTTTTCAATGGTGTTCCCTCTTAACTAAAACGAAAAAACGCCATTAAGTACCCATAAAAAAAATCGAGTCAACACAATTATGTTTTCGAAAAATTCTGTAAAAAGTTTTTCCTATTTCAAAAAACAAGACATACGTTTTCTTTTCTTTTCTTTCTTTTTTTCATAAATACAGATATACGGTTAGCGTCCAGTCCTTTCTCTCTAACAAGTTAAATGTGCAATACTAATCTGTGATATAAAAAAATGAATAAGAATGATGCCCTTCAAAATAAACTGAATAATGTGCTCAAACATATCGTAACGTTAAAAATCTAAAAAGCGAAATCAAAACGAAAAAACGTCAACATTCACATGTGTACTTACTGTGCAGGTCCGGAATTAAAATTTCCACATCTCTAAATTCGAGAAGGTTGCATGTGGGGGTATGGGGGGGCAGACGTGCAAATAATAAATCGCAAGCTTCGTTTTCAAAAACCGCACAACTTAAATAATAACGAAAAATCTCTAATCAAAGAATAAATATCACAGTTTTTATTGCACAGGGTTAATAGCTATACAATATTCGATATTAATCTCTCCAAAGCCTCTCATTTTATCAATTCGCATGTGCCGGTCTAGCGACCTGAAGCAGAAAAGTCCGCAACCGTTCCCATTTTAATCAAATAAATTTTAAATAAAACTTACTTTTCGCGTTCTTCCATTTCCACTGGATTATTATCTGTTGTTAGCAAATAAAAACAAAATTTTTCGTTAGTCAAATACACACACACATTAAATCCGCTATTATTTACATTGAACACAGAACAGAAAAAACAACAACAAAAAAAATAACAAAAAAACAAGAACGGACGTATCAAGAAACGTACATATTAAAACATAGAAACTTACACTTATTCCTAGCTCTTCTTCTCTTGCACACGCAGATGATGATGATTATGATGATACAAACAAATATGGCACAAAGGACGATTCCAATTATAATGGCTATAAGAATTAATATGCTATCGCTTCCGAAAACGTGCCACCAAGGCGTTGCAACCCCTGAAATACAATTTAACGCAATCAATTTATAATCGAGAATAAAATAAATAAAAGGGCAGCGTGGAACAGAGCTTCTCAAACTGTGGGTCCCTAAAGTATTTTTAAATTATTTTGAATCAATTACTTTCATTACTTATTACATGAAAAAAAAACGTTGATGTACTTATTTTAGAGAGCCCTTGTGTGATAGGCAGTGCCGAATTAGCCAAGTGCCCCCCGCCTTAGGGGCCCTAGCATAGAAAATAATTGACTTAGTAATATTGATTGGCCTAATGTTATCACTTTTGCCCACGTTACATTACGAAATGTTTTTTTGTAAATTTGGTGTTTTATTTTATATCTTAAAAAAAATATACATGTGCGTAGATAGAGGGGAGACAAAGGTGGGTACCGCCCACGATAGAAAACTCATTGCCCATCCTAGAAAAATCGAAAATCCAAAGTTTGCGGTGGCTGATCAGCTGATCAACTATGGCCCCTAGGAAAATTTCACAGCTACGCCTATGATCTTAAACTTCTATACCCCGAGCAAACCAAGGGCCTCTTGTTCGCATTTGCTATAGGCTTAATGCGGCACTGGTGATGGGCATATATTATTTAAGAAGCTCTGTTGCAAAATTAATAAACGATACACAGAACACATTAAGAACCTTATACAAATACATTATTTTTGCTTAATGTAGATTCATATTTATAGAAACCCAAATTAACAAATTAAAGCTTACAAAAATATCAACAAAAGCAAATGATTGCAATTTAAGAAATAATGTGACGATGTTATACGTGAATAAGAAAAAAGATAATCTTTTGGATTTCCATACTAAAATTAAGAGTAAAGCATTTTTAGATTTAAATAAAATTGATATTCTATCGGTTATACAAATTCTGAATGCAGGTAACCCTTTTATAGCACAATGTGACGTGTAGGGTGGAACCGTGTTATACGAAAAGCTAAATTAAAAAAAGTTAATTCCTTATAAGCAACGTCACATTTTAATAAAAAAATTATAACATAATATATGAACAAACAAAAAATATATATTTTCATATTATGCAATGTTATTTTTTTTCGACTGAACGATATTATCGTTACCTTTTGTATTTTTTTTGTATTTTAAATTTTAGCAAAACTTAGTCTTCATGTAATTTTTTGAGTGTTAAATTATTAACTTTACGTTTTTCATTAGCTTTACTGTCTTCAGAATCGATTTAATTTTTTCAACTCTAGAACTCATTTACAACAAATTTCTTTGGGATTTGTACTGTTCTTTCTTTAAATTTAGACATTTTCCAATACGTACTTTTTATCAAACAATCCAAAATGTCTACTTTTACTTTTAAAGAAATGAGTTTTATTTTAAACTTTGTTCTTTCATTTTTAATGGACGTTATTTGAGATGGGAATGTAATTTTCCAAAAAATAGGGCAAAAAACAAAATGTTGCCCTTTAAATTGAAAAGTGTTGACAATAAAAAGTTTTTCCCAAAATTACCATGACTAGAAATTGTTTAAATATGTTTGTTTTGATCCAATACCGCGTTGTAGGTTTATGTGTTATGCGAGGGCTTTCCATTTCCTTTTAAACGTGATAGAGAAATTTAATGTCCTGTTACGAAAGGGTTACCTGTAGATACAATATAAAGCAGAGATTCCCAAAGAACTTTTAATAATAAAATGATTATATCCAACTAAGGGGCATGAAAATAGATTTTTGACTTTGCTAAAATCATCAGAAGTCAAGCAACTTATCCCATTTTTGTTCGATATGTACCTTCGGACCTTTTCCATGATAAAAAACAAATTATAAAAATTTAGCGTTCTTTTAAAAATGAAATTCACGTTTGCGACTCTCGAAATTTCAAAAAGTACAACGTTGAACAACTCTAATTCTACTTTGAAAGTAAAAACATCTACATATGTATTTATTAAATTTTTTTAAAAATATGTGAAGTAGTATTTCATATGTAACTACCTTCATCTGCCTAAATTTTCATTTAAAATAACACAAGAAAAAGTTTTCCAAAATAAATCCTCGACCCAAAAGTTTGAGAATCTCTGACGCGAAGCAAATATCCAAAGCAACACCAAAACCCATCAACTTTACATTAAAAGAGACGCTCTAATAAACAAAATCTGCGCTCCTAAATCCTTTGCAAAATTTAGAATGGCAACCAATCGATCAACCATGAAAAACCAAGAATGAGATCCTTGAAACAAACCAGGAGAAAAGCGTGTATGTGTGTGTACATGATTCCCAGCATGCATCATGCGTGAAAATTCATTTCTTTTTACCTGGAGCTCCAATTTGACTACTTTGCTCCTGGTATGCTACACACAAATAGTTAATTATTTAATCAAAAATTCAAGCGTTCGCACGAAAAGCAAAAAAAGACAAAGCTCACCGGTGACGTCCATTTCGCAAGGGCTCCCAACGCCCGCCGAATTGTTCGCGTAACACTGATATGTTCTTAGCGTATCGAAGCCGGAATCGAGAATCAAAAAGCCTCGTATTCCTTCTTGGTGCTTGTTGAAGTGCTCCTCGGAGGTGTCGTTCGAGCCCGGTATCCTCCACGTGAAGGAGACGGCTTCGGGATTGGCGTTGACCGTACAGGCCAGTGCGGGGCTTCCGTTGTAATCAGCCTTTGATATGCTACATTCCGGCGGATCTGTTGACTCGACAAATTAACCATTTGCCGCAATATACGCGGAATTACTTACACTGCACCGTTAAGTACATAGAAGTCTGCGTGCTTCCATGCATATTCGTGGCTTCGCAAACGTAACCGCCCGACTCAAACCTGGTTACGGCCTGTTCGAATTTTAAATTGGGCCTGTTCGATATGATTTCGTTTTTGGAATTGCGCCAGGTGTAGCGCAGATTGGGGAAACCTTTGCCGGTGCAAGTGACTTCGGGCGGAATTTTTCCCTCGACCACCGAGATGTTGTAGTTGCTCAATGTCAGATTTTCGGGCGGATCTAGAGAATTAATGCGATTAATGATCGAGGATTGAAGAGGTCACAGGAAAGTTACATTGGACTTCGACCGCTACGGAAGCGTTAACGCCATTTCCGACCCCATTAGACGAACTTATACACATATAATGAACGGTGGGCGTCGTTTTGGCAAAGGGATGGGTCGGCCAAGCGTCGACGTTCCAAATCTGAAAATTTTTGTAATTTTATATCAATTTATGCAACACAATTATGTTAAATCAAAATATTTTTTAATGGTATAGCTTTACAAGATCATTGCATTAACCTTCCGTGTACTAGGTGGGGGTATAACTAACGTGAACAATTTTTTTTTGTTAAAACGGGACGTTTGGTAATTGAGCTCAAAACCGAGTGTGCACATTCGAGCTCAAAGTGGCACATTCCGATCTCGGGAAAATGAAGCGCGCCGCTCCGCGTCGCGCTTCATTTGCCTCCCTCGCTCGGAAATGTGCCACTTTTCGCTCGAATGCGCACATCCTCGTATTTATTACATTAGTATAATTTACCGTGCGCTCCTTCAAATCAAAAATTTTAATTGAATTTAGTAAATGGGCGATTCCACTCTAACTGTGATTTTTGTGTCCTATACTGTTTGCTCTCACTGGTCATACATTATAAATCTATTAATTAAATTTTTGTATCAATTCGATTATCATGAACATATTTCATCACGTTTCTTGTATAATATAAGTTCCAGTCCAAAGAAAACTTGCAATATTTCACTTAAATGTCAGTACCGTGTCATGTCCTTTTCAAGAATTTACCTATAAATCGGTTATTTTTTTTGTTGCAATAAATAATTCAAACCAATTAATTGATAAATTTTAATGTATATAATCAAACTTAAAAGAAATTAACTAATTTTATTTTAATACATCGATTTAAGATTGAATTCCGGCTTAATAACTTTTTCCTCAGATTTAAGCAAATTTTTAAATTTGAATGTGTATGACTGGTACGTCATTTACTTCGAAATTAATGAAACAACTAATAAGCCATATTGAAAGTACGTTAATTGAGTTATATTTACAAATATCACACAAGTGAAATTCTCAAGCGAGTTTGTGTCATTTTATAACTCAATTTTTAAAAGATGATGTCATAAATTTACTTGTCAGTGCCGTGGCATTGGTAAACTTAATTAACGATTAATTTTTTTCATCATAAGTAATGAATTTCTGTACTTATTACTAGTCCAAATTATAGGGTAATAGGATATTATCAAATTCATAATCAAAAAATGACAGTTGCTATTTTAATTTAAAATGTCAGTACCGTGTCAAAAAATAATAAAAATATATTTAATTGTTAATAAACAGTATTGAATATTGGCGGAGAAGCTTAAGAATTAAAAGTACTGTGATGAAAACCAAAAAAAAATTTTCATTAAGTTAATTTTTGTGAAATGTGTTAGATTTGAGTTGATTAATGTTTGATATAAATTATAATGTATTATTTTTTATAGATAGGTTACTATGGATTATTGAAATGTTAAATAATTAATAAAAAACAGTTTTAAAATGGTACAATAGGGGTAAACAGTACAGTGATTGGCCCTTTTATTAAACAACATAGTTATTGGCCATATAAATATAGTAATTGACTAGTGAATTTACAGTAATCGGGCAATATTTTCTAATGAATTTAACAAAAAAAACGAACCATTTATTAGAAATTATATATTAGGAAATATAGATTTATTATTAAATAATTTTTTAAATATGGCCAATCATTGTCAACTGGCCAACAACTGTACTGTTTACCCCTACAATTCATAAATGAATAAAATAATTTTTCTGAAGAATGTCTACCAAATGTATTTTATATCAGTACCGTGGCATGGAAATTATAAAATGTAATTCTCATTCTCGATATTGTAAAGTTGTAGCAAAATCCTCTGGCACTTTCATTTTTACTATCAAATATGCATGAAAAATCAAAAAATGTTTAGTTATAGAATTCATAAATTTTTAATCAAAAAAGTGACAGAACAGAATCACCCAAATATCGATTTTATATTCGAAAAACCCCACCTAGTATGGCATGTGACAATTTAGTCACCTAGTACACGGAGGGTTAAAAACAAAGAAAAAGGAGACATCAATTTTTTTCCTAATACTCGGTTTTGTTCAAAAACAATTTCACAAAAATAAATATAAGTAAAGCAATGATCAAAAGAACTTATTTCAAATAGGTAAATCAATAACTTCTATAATGTTATTTAAAAAAAAAAGAAAAAGCAAAAATTCAAGTCAAATTGTTGTTGATATTATCTATGTTAAAATATACAGGGTATCCCTTTCATGATAGTTCAACTGGTAAATGTAAAATCTACATGAAAATGCGAAGAAAAGTCAATCAGGGCACCCCTGTATTTTTATTGTGGGCGAAGTTATTTGATTTTGAAAATTATGACCTCTGTCACAAAATACAAATTAAACAAAAATTTAAATAAAAATCACTGTTTTTTATTTAAATTAAGTTTACGGTAAAAAGGTATTAACTTTCAAAATTAAATAACTTTGTCCACGATAAAGATAGAGGGACGCCCTGATTGACTGTTTTTCACCATTTTTTGTGTAAATTACCCCGTAGAACTATCGTTAACAGGACACCCTGTATATATGATTAGTTATTGAATATTTGAACAATCAAATAATTAAATATTAAATTTTCCAACTTCTTCAAACAATCTATATAACAATTATTTTGTAATATAAAAAAATCATTAAATAAATAGTAAAGAAATATTATTTGAAATAGTTACTTTTAATCTTACAATTAGTATCTTCCTAAACAATATGTAATCTATTAAATTAAGTTAGCTATAGATTAATTCAATTACTATAGTCATTCAAATCTATTTTCATGTAATTATTCATTATTTCAAATCATATTCAAAATATTAATACAAAATTAATAAAGTATTAATATAAAAATAATAAAAAAAATCAAGAAAACTAAATCAAAAAAGAAAAAATGCACTGGTGTGTCAGCTACAACCGTAACAGTCTCTTTGACAGTAGATACGAAGCAGGTAATTGTATCACCAAAAAAGTTAATATCCCAGCAATATTTATTGACCAAGCGAGAGATCCTATTGTGGAGTCCACAGAAGACATAGCTTCTGGACGACTTAATGGTTTAAATTAGGCGAGATGACCTGAGGTCAGGCCTCGGGCAGAAGTCCAAAAAGCTTGAGATTTTCTGGAGAGTCGACTAATCCGCTGACCACTTCGTAAAAATAGGTCAGATCACTAACTATCTTGCGACAGAATAAACTGTTAATCTTATACTGGCTTCAAATATCATAATTGCTGAGAGCCTTATACATATTTACTTTAAAAGTAACTACTGTAAATAATATTTGTCTACTATTTATTTCTTCATTTTTATATTTATTAAAATGTTATTTTTTTATAGATTGCCCAAAGAAGTCGAAAAATCAACGACGAAACGTAGCTACTTTTGAAAATTAATATCAAATTATTTGATTGTCTTTAGTACCCAATAACTAATCATATACTGGGTGGCCGAAAAGTAATTGACAAGCGGGAAGAGATGGATAGAAAATAAAATTCTAAGACAGAAAGTCTTTTAGTGTTTTTTCACCTAACGCACCCTTAGGACATCCAACATACATATATTCAAATCAAAATTCAAAGAAATCAGATTGGATTGAGCTCCTAATACTTTAAAGAATTTAATTCAAATTCGAAAACAATCTGCTATATATAAAAAATTTAATTATTGACTGTTTATTTTCAATATTTATCCGAGAAATTTTTTTTCTGATAAAAAATCTGATTAAAAAATTGACTGAGAAAATAAACGAAAGCAATTATTTTCAGATTTTTGAAAACATTTACAGTAAAACCTCTCTTAACGGCCATCTCTCTTCAACGGACAACCTTTGAAGGTCCCGGCTGAGAAAAGTATAGAAATTTAATCCCCCTTCTCAGCCGACAACCCTATATAAGGGACAATAACTTTCAGTTGGAGAGAGGTTTGACTGTACTAGCTGTTCCTATTTCCTGAATTTCGAAAGAAAATTTAGAGTAATTTCATTTTGTTGCATTGGTTCTATACAGTTTTTTGCAGTTACTTCATAAAAAGACCGTGGTCCATTGCAAAGAATTTCACTTACCAATGTCGATTCGACCGATTCGAAGTCCCCGGTGATGCCGTTGGCGTCCAAGATTGTTGTCTTAATGTCGTAGAAAGGATTATTGCGGTTATCAATCTGCTCGTTTTCTTTGAACCACGAAATGTAACAAAGCGGCGAACATTCCACTCTACAAGTCAAAGACATATTGCTTTGGAAACTCCTAACGTGCTGATATTTCAAAGGTGTGATGAAAGCTGGCGGAGCTGAAACGGCTAACGATAAGAATCCCATAAATTATTTATCGTAACGTCTTACCGGAAACGTTAATGAAAACCGTAGAAGATTCGCTAATTCCGCCTTCGTTGCTCGCCAGACAAGTGAAATTATTTCTCGTATCCAACTTGACCGGGTTTATGATCAATTTCGAAGAGGTCTCCGCCGACATCTTGTGCGTGCCCCTGTACCAGATGTAGGTCAGGTTTTTTGGACGGCCCTCGTTCTCCACGGTGCACTGCAACTCGACCTGGCCTCTTTTGATCACCTTCGAAGGGGTGTAGGTCAACTTGGCCGGGGTCGGCGGATCTTCAAGTTTATTTTATAAACAAGTTTCAATAAAAATCAGAAAAAATTGAACTTACAGTGAACAATGAGTTCGGTAGTTTCGGAGACGGAGCCCCAATCGAAGATGTTCATGCCTTGGCACGTGTAATTTCCGGCAAAGGTTTGGTCTACCGTAACAAGACTTAAAATGCTGGGGTCGACGTTGCAATATAAACCGCCGGAACCGTCGACGTCGTTCGACGTGTAATTGCATTCCGGCAGCTCCTTCAAGAGTTCGTCCCCCAAGAACCAACGCACCTACAATTTTGGACGAGTTTGTAAATTTTGCATTTGCGTATTGAAATATTTACTTTTAATAAGGTCGGCGGGTTGCCCGAAACGACGCTGCACATGGCCGTTACGTTGACGCCGTCAACGGATTTTACTGGCGTGTCGGGGTCCATTATTACCTCGACCGTTGGAGGATCTGAAATTTACCTAATTATGTATGGAAGGATTAAAAGCGAACGGTAAACTTTTGGTAATGGGGTATTTGCGAATGATTGCGATTTTAGCAAAATTGCCGGTGGCCCAATTTGTTTGCTGAAAATTAAATGTGTTTTTATTTAATTTTCGTTTTTCCATGACAAATATTTAATTTATTTTTGGGGATCATTTATAATCCAAAATTTGAGAGGTTGTGATCTAAACTATTAATTAAATTGAAATTGTGTTGTTTGATAAAAGTTTGCTATTTTTTAAACTGGATTAAAAGTTGTTTTCTTCTAATTTGTACATTTCGAATAATTACTTTTAAATTTCAATAGTACGATTACTTTGTATAAATAAGTTGTTTATATTAATTTAAATTCAAATAGACCGTTTTTTTTAAATATGTTGAATTTTTTATTAAAATTTTTAAATTTTTAATTGATTTATTTTTTATTTGTATTTGTAAACAGCAGAGATGGGGAACCCGGGGCCTCTAATTGTTAGATGTTCTGTACGGTTTTGTTAAGTTTTCTATAGTTCGTTTTTTCTTTGTTGAATTAAATTTAAAAATTAATTGACAGGTTTCATTTAATATCCAAATAAGAAGTAAAATAATAGAAATAAATTGTTATTTTAATAAAAATTTCGAAGTCTATTTAATATTTTAAAAATTATTTATATTTTTTTGTATATAAAAAAAAATAAAAAGATGAGAATTTCATAAATTAGTGTGTTTTAAGTTGTAAGTAGCGATTTCACTATTTTCGAAAATAAAATAAACAAGTAAAATAAAAAACACGTGAATGTAATTCTCAATCAACGGTATAATCTATTTCCTCGTATTATATTATATTTTTGAAGTTTTGCAAAAGTTCAATAAATTCAAAATGTTTAAAAAGCATTTAACATTTATGTATTACAATTTAAATTATTTAAAAACACGGTTAAACGTTTAAATCGTATTTTTAAGAAATAACAAAATTGCAAAATCAGTTTTTCAAATTTAGTTTTTTTTAATAATTCTCAATTGTGATAGAAAGTTTAAAAATAGTTCCAAGTAGAGAAGAGTCGTACTAAAAAAGACTTGTTTGCAAATTTTCGGTTAATGAATTTAGGTAAAAAATGAAAAATATTTATATTTTATAGTAACACTAATATTCCTGTACTTTCTATTAGAATTGCTACAAAATATATATTTTTAAATTTTTAACCAAATAGAATAAGTAGAAATTTATATTACTGCTTTCAAAACGTATCTCTTTCACTGCCACTGTTAATTTCCTACACAATAACCAACACTAAATAATTTTTAAATATTATACCGGGTGTTACAAAAATCAACGGACCTTATGCAAAATTAGATTCTCGTTTTAATACAAAAATAGACTATTGGATTGAATATTGGATTGAATATTTTGTTATTTCTTCTTCCACATGACTCTACCAAAATATTTTTTCCCTATCTTATTCCTCTCTCTCCCATATAAAATGGCATGTGAAATGGTGTTCGTTGATTTTGGAACGCCCGGTATAAAAACGCAAATTTAATTTCCCAAAAGTATGTTTTTTGGTCATAATCAAAACTCTTCACAATTAACTTTCTAATAATTGTGTGTTAGGATAAAAATTTTAAACTTTTTTCCATTCAACGTTACAAACCCCGTCACCAAATATTTACCCAAAAAAAACCATTAAACTTCTCTTAGCTGTTTTAAATAATTTTATACGTACACTGCACATTAAGAAAGACCGAATTATCAGACTCGGAAGCTCCGACTTCGTTCATACAAATGCAAGTGTATTCGCCCATGTCTTCCCTCGTTACGTTTTTAATTAATAAGGGCGGATGGGACGCCGTTCCTCCATCGTATTTGTCTTTTGTTAACGTAATATTCTTCCCATTTTTAGTCCTGCACAAAACGAAATTTAATTGTGCGCTCCACTAATTAAATAAAATAACGCTAGTTTTTTACCAAAACACAGCTTTAAGTTCCATCGGGTTCGCCGTGTATCTGCATCTAATTAGAATATTTTCCGAGCTTTCGTTCGTGGTGGTGTTTTCCGAGCTAACAGTCACAACTGGAGGAACTGCAAAAGAGTAGACGTTTCAACGAAAACTTATTATGTCCTTTAACGAAGCCGACTTACATTTGACTTGTATTAAAACCTGCTTGTGGAAAGACGAATCCTTCTGGCGAGTGATTACGGGATTCTCGGCGTAGCAATGGAAATTTTTGCCATTGTCGAATCTGGTGGCCGAAAATCGTAGATGGCTCTTCGTGGTGTACGTTCCGTTTCGCTTTAAAAATTAAAAAAAATACAAATTAGGGTTGAGTGGGACGAGTGGACGAGCTTAAGGAAAAAATAGTCATTCGCAAAAAAATATTGAAATTAATAAAAAAATATAGGTACAGTAAGACCTCGTTTAACGCTGATTCAATATAACGCGGTCTGCTCGAAGCCTCGACACAGCACAAGATTTACGTTTATTCGACTTCTTGCAGCATTTCACAATGGCCTTGTTTGACGCTGTTTCGTTTAGCGCTTAAACTCATTGGGACGTATCCCCCGCGTTAAACGGGGTTTTACTGTATATATAAAACAAGTGATAGTTGCCTATAGAATAACATAGTTCCAACACAATATATAATAAATAGATATTTAAAAAAAAATAATTACATTTTTTAGACGTTTGAGTCATATGGGGCAATATATTTTCTAAACATGTTTTGTAATCAAAAAATTAAAGTGGGGCGCCTAATTCAAAATATCCACAATCTTAAAAAATCACCCTGTATATTATTGTTTACACGGTATTTACGGAAATATTAACAAAACGAAAAATATCTTTTTTAAAGGTCATAAAAAAATTAGTTCTTCATCTTGCCCCACAAACTTTTGAAAACGTACGAGTTAAGTTTAATTGAGTAACGCTAGGCGAAAATTTAGAAAGAAATTACTGTCTACTTAACACACCAGCAACTCAACGTGTAAATTGCGCCGACTTATTTTTGAATAAACTCCGCAAGTCGAGTAAGATAGCGCGGCGGGTATTTTGTAAAAGCAAAAAGGCGTGTGTGTGGATTGCGTTTTATTAGAAAATTGTAGGAGCGAAAGAGGAAAAGGACGAGGTGTCGGGTACGTTTCTTACTCGAACAAGCTTTAAAATATAGCAAGAAAATGCAGCTTTACATACGAAAGGAGGCCGCTCCGCAAATTTATTGCACTTGTGAGAATGTTAAGCCTCTGGTCCATGTGTCTTCCTACTTTTACATCTTATTAAGTTTAGCATTCGTACAGACTTAAAGTGATTACTACGTTTCTACCCTTGTTACTGAATTAATTTTCCGCCTACTATTTATTTTATTTTAGCTTTCGTTCGCGAAATGAAAACTCATTTGTAATGGTGTGAGGTAATTGTAAGTAGAGGTCGGCAAAAAATTACAGTAAAACCTCAATTATACGGATTCTCGATTATCCGGATTGTCAACCGCGATCGTTTTTTCCTGTTAAAACGGGACGCTTTGTAATCGTGCTTAAAACCGAGTGTGCACATTCGAGCTCAAAGTGGCACATTTCGATCTCGGGAAAATGAAGCGCGCCGCTCCGCGTCGCGCTTCATTTGCCTCCCTCGCTCGGAAATGTGCCACTTTTCGCTCGAATGCGCACATCTTTGTCATTATTAGATTTGTCTACTGTATCTCTCGATCTTTCAGATCAAATATTTAATTTAGATTAGTAAATATCGATTTTATGTTCGAAAAACGTATTTACCATAGCAATGAGAAGAAGGGAGCGAAAAGATACGAGAATCATGGCAATGAGAGTCAGAAAGAATGATAAAAATTATTTATTTAATTTTTTGAATAATTTATTAGCCTATTTTTGTAAATGGTGCTTAAAATTGAGTGTGCACATTCCAGATCAAAGTGGCATATTCCGATCTTCGAACTTTTTCGTTCGGAAAAAGTTAAAGTGTTTTTTTTTTCATGTACGATGAAGTCTCCCATCTAGTCTAGTTTAAAAGTACTAAATTAGAAATGTGGTTTTTAGGAAAAAATACACTACTGTAATTTTTAATTAAAAGAAAAGCCAGAACTGGTACATTTAGTTCAGTTTGATTTAATTAATATTCTTTGTAAAAGAGAAGAAAAAAACTTATCTTTGGCCACCGAAAACGTCCGAATAATTAATTACGATATGTAGGGGAGGGTGGCCTAAAGCGGGTAGGTAGTTCAAAGCGGGTAACGGCCCTTATATGGATATGTTATATATTAGCTGAAATTTATATATTTATTTACAATGCCAGTACCCAGCCTAATTGATGTCATACTACTTTTGACACCTAAGTTGCTTAATAACGTCAAAAAATTAAAAAACAAAAAATTTAATAATTTTGTAAAATGTTTGAAATTAATTTAACTTCAATTGCTACTAAAACCCTTCACATTAACCCATTTTTTATAATGGGGTTTTCTTATACAATAAACTAGTTTTATTATTTGACTAAATATTTTAAAATCCATCTATTATTTTTTAAGTTAATGTATCAAAACTAAGAAATGTGTGTTTGGGCAAAGCGGGTAGATACCCTCTTTGCTTGTACCAGAAGGAGTAATTTTATTATAATTGATAAGAACTAGTTGATAGGAATAAATTGGTATTAAAAATAAGTGATTTAAAGCGTTGAAGCAATTAAGATTTAAAAACAATGGTAAACCGAAGTAATATTAAGATTGGAACAAATTAGCAGTTATAATATGAAAATGCTTAATATAACTTAATACTAATGTTACTGTCAAGAACATGTCAAGTGTAGATAATTTTTTTTAAAGGTTTTGATTAATCCGATTGGTTTATGAGAGCCTACCCGCTTTAGGCCCCACTGTCGGGCAAAGCGGTTAATTTTTGACATTTTATATTTTTGAATTTATTTCTACAATTAAAGCAAAAATGTAATTATTTTTTTTTTATAAAATTAAAGTTTAATAATTGTATTACGTAAATCTAAAAAAGAAACACTTTTTTTTAGCCGAAGTGGTTCATATTAATCGATGAACCTTAACCTACCCGCTTTAGGCCACCTTCCCCTACGTATTGACAATTTTTGGACAACGGGACATTTTGGCGTCCCAAATGATTGCTTGGGAACAACGGGACAAAGGATCTGAAAACGGAACAATCCCATTCAAAAGAGGAAGTATGGTCACATTATATATATTAGGTTGTCTGGAATGAAATGTCGAATTTTTCGTCTTTAATTTTAACACCGTTTTATATTTGAAGAAAAGATAATATGTAACAAGTGTATTATATCATTAGAAAGCTTGATCTTTGATGATTTCAAATTCCATTACCACTTTTTCAAGCACCTCGACAACTTTCTGAGCGAAAAATGGTTCAAAAACCAAGACGGTGCCAAAAACTCCTTAGCCGACTTCATCGCCTCTAGAAGCCCGGATTTCTACGCTACCGGCATAAATAAATTTGTTTCATGTTGTGTCGATTCTAATGGTTTTTATTTCGATTAATAATGTTAATTCTGAGCTGAGTTATGTTCGTTTAAAATTAACAGTTACAATCTGACATTTCGTTCCGGACAACCTAATAGCTAAATTTCGTTTTTTTCTATGCATTCAATTAACCGTTTTTTCGATTATCTGATAACCGAGTTTCCACTGTAGTTATTTTAAATTTAAAATTGTTTTTAGTTCGTGTAATTTCTATTAATTTTTTTTAATTGAGAAATTCAATTTAAAAAAAAAATTCAATTATACTTGTACTTTTATTGAAATCTTTATTATTTTAACAATTATAAGCTCGTGGCACTTTAAATCATACACCCGGTATATTTTCTCACCAAAGATTTTTCTGAAAAAGACTTTTCGTAGAAACGGACGTGGTTTTCGAGCTGCTTTCGTTTGTAAAGTACAGTTTAAAAACTCGAATCGTAAAAACGCAAAATAAAATGATATCTCAAAAGCCAGGTAAGAAATGCGATAAGGCCGGCTCGCAAATAACCTGAAGCTTCTATGTCATTCGGTGACGTATCAAAATTCAACACAAAGGAAATTAATTTAGGAGGTTGGTTTTAATTTTTTCCAAAAATCACTTAAACTCAAAAATTCCCAATTTTTTTGTAAGCACAGCCGTACAAAAATTTTTGAGATAGCATTAATTATACACGATAAAAATCAATAAACATTAATAAAAATCGTTAAAAAAAGACTTACAAGTTTGAATTTTGCAGAAGGGGTGCTTCTTAGGGGTAGAAGTCCCTTGATCAACACTATCACTTTACACATTTAAATAAACACTGGTAAATTGCAATTTTGGGGAGCGTTTAACTGAGCTCCTTCGACGTGTCTTACACAAGTGCAATGTGCGGGGAACGGGAGTGGGAATTCGAGTTTGTGATAAGCATTTTGTTTAGGTTTTAATTTTGGGCGTTTACTTACAGTTTTTGAACGATTTTTGTAAATGCTTAAATCTTCGATTTTTGCATAAAACTAGTTATTTTGAAGTTTTAAGATCGTGTACACTGCTGAAATCGAAAATAAAAAAACTAAAATTATTTTTTAATCAAATGGTAACCTGGTTTACATTTTTCGAAAGAGCGCATGGAGCTCTATCTAATTATAAAAAAAAATTAATATCCGATTAAACGGGAAGTATAATAAAATTTATTTTTATGCTAGTGCATAGATCAAATAAATTTAAAAAAACTTTTATTCTTGTACTTTTTTTTTGAAATCTTTATAATTTTAGGAATAATAAGCTCGTGGTACTATAAAAGATAGACCCTGTATATAATACAAAAAAATTTATCTAACGAGAAATTCGTTACCATTTGACTGAATTAATTAATCAAATCACACAATTTTGTATAAAAAAAGTTTCAAAAGTATGGAACGCCGATTTTTAGAGGTTTGCCAAAAAAGAATTTGTAAAGCGAACTCGTCCGAAGTGATCGTCGCCCTACAAAAATGCATTAAAACGAAGTAATCAGAAAAGGGCGCAAGTGGGGAAAATCTATAATGGACTAAATTACACAATGGTCAAACAGGAAGGGTAGGCCCTTCGACAAATTGATGGAAGGAAGAGGGTCGACAGACCATAATTTGGAAAATAATAAAATGTGAGTACGGGATGCCGGAAAAAGGTCATAAACTCGAACCTAATCTTGAAATATGTGAAATCCACATAAATAATTCGCGTTCACGTAAAAAAAACAACAGTAGCGGTTCGTCGATTAAAAACCATCAATTTGTCCAATTTAAGTTTCGCTATTAATTATTTACAAAAGGACGAGGCCTCCAATTCGAGTAAAACGTTATGTATTATTAAGAAACACGTAGTTTAAATGTTGCAATTAAAGCATTTTATTTAAACGGATGCTAATGTTATTAAGTATTTATAATCGTAGTGAAATGTAATTCGAAAGCGAAATGGCATATTCTCGACCTTTGTCAAAAGGTTTCGACTTTTAAGATTAATATTTGAGCAGTTTTTCATAGTTAAAATAGAAATCACCTTTTCTTTTCACGTAATTTAATTTTTAACGCAAAAGCATTGTGTTCCTTATTAAAGAATTGTCAATACAACGCTATTGATATTAAAAAAATATGTATACAGTGGAAACTCGGTTATACGAACTAATTATTGATGCAGGTCATTCGGATAATCGAAAATTCGGTTAATTGAATGTATAGAAAAAAAACGAATTTTAGCTATATATAATGTGACATTTTGAGAGCGCAACTACGATTTTGGAATTACTTGAATTTTTTTTAAAGTACATTGATTATTGTTAATCGTGGCGAAAAGCGGAGTGTGCACATTCGAGCTCAAAGTGGCACATTCCGATCTCGGGAAAATGAAGCGCGCCGCTCCGCGTCGCGCTTCATTTGCCTCCCTCGCTCGGAAATGTGCCACTTTTCGCTCGAATGCGCACATCTTCGTGTTAATTGGATTCGACTATATTAATAACAAATCCGGATTTTCTATTCGGAAAAAGTGCACATACTCCTTAATAATTGAATTTACCTATCTTATTCTTCTCTTACAAATAATATTAATTAAATCAAACTGAACTAAATGCACCACTTCTCGCTTTTTTTTTAATTAAAAATTACCGTAGAATAATTTTACTGAAAACCACATTTTAATTTAGTACTTTTAAATTAGACTAGATGAGAGACTTTTTCCAAATTTTGACTCTTATTTCCTAACCCTTTTTGTGATATACCCCACCCAAGTCATTCTAAAATTTTGGTGGACCGCCTATGTAAAATATAAATATTTGTTTATATTTAAAAATTGAATTAATCTCTAAATGAAGTTTAATTACAATAGTGTATACAAAATGTGCCTTAAAACTAATTTGTTTATAATTTTTACAAAAATGAAAATTACCCAAAAATATTGGGAGACATTAATTTTAAAATATAATTCTTCAACAACTGCAAAAGATGATATAAAAATCAACTGGTTAATTTTTCAAAAAAAATTAAATCATATACAATTTTAATTAATCAAAAATGCCAATTAATAAATATTCGAAAGTACGCCTGAAAATATATTTATCAAGCTCGCTACAATTAGGCGTGCGGAAGAGCACCATGATAACTTATCAAAAAATAAAATGTTTAACCTTTTTCAAACAAAAAATAGATCTAATTTACTCGACTTTTGATTTTTTGAATTGAAGAATAAAATAATAATATACGCAAATCTAATAAATACGAGGATGTGCGCGTTCGAGCGAAAAGTGGCACATTTCCGAGCGAGGGAGGCAAATGAAGCGCGACGCGGAGCGGCGCGCTTCATTTTCCCGAGATCGGAATGTGCCACTTTGAGCTCGAATGCGCACACTCGGTTTAAAGCACGATTACCAAGTGTCCCGTTTTAACAGGAAAAACCTAATTGTTAGGTATATGTTTACAAAAAACGCAATAAATATTAAGCACTAAATAAAACAGTCGCACATTATCTTAAAATCTACAAAGCAAAAAAACACTGTTTAGTGCGAATTACAAAATAAAATAATAAAATATTTAGTAAGGAATAGCGAAGTTTACTTTTCGCAACGAACCCGAACGCGGTTGTCAATCCCGATAATCGCAAATCCGTGTAACAGAGGTCCGGATAATCGAGGTTTTACTGTAGTTCCAAAACGTTTTGTAGTTAACCCTGCTGTTTTGGTTGGGTCTATTTGACCCAAAATGAATTTCTACTGCTCATAAATTGTATATTTTTGATGTAAATACAAATAAATTGTTTTAGAAAAGTTTTATATAAGAAGTGTTATTGTTAATTAAAAAATGAACAATTTAATTTTTCGGTTTTACAAAAGAAAAAGTAATTTGTTACACGTTACGAATATTCAAAAATGCACTTGACTTTTATTAAAATTTATTTTTATTAAATTTATTATTGCTTCGATCTATACGTTTTTCAATGAATGTTCCAACGTGCCCCCCTCCAAATTTTATTCAAATCTGCCCGCTAGTTACTTTAGATAAACAATTAATTTTAACTAATTAAATATGCATTAGAATAGAATTATTTCTATTAATTAGATAGTAAAAGGGACAAAGCTTGGCTGATTTTTTTTTAATTCTGAGATAATTACTATTGAAAAATAAATATTTTTGAATTAATGTATTTAACTTAAAAAATGGAATAGCTGTTGATAGATATTTGTTGGCAGCTGTGTAATTTGCGTTAAAAACTTTTTTTTAAATTTATAATTACAGGTGTTTCAAGGCACCCCTATTTTAAGATGCCCCCCGTAGCCCCACTAAGTATTTTTAAGTGTGATACGATAGTTGCAAAAATTTTAATATAAAAATAATAAAATAGTCATTTTTTAAAATGAGAATGGAATTGTGAACAATTAGCCATTAAACAAAATTATTAATACCAAATATTTTATTGCTAATTAAAACATTAATGGGTATT
This sequence comes from Sinopyrophorus schimmeli, assembly GCA_036325965.1. Classification (NCBI taxonomy): domain Eukaryota; kingdom Metazoa; phylum Arthropoda; class Insecta; order Coleoptera; family Elateridae; genus Sinopyrophorus; species Sinopyrophorus schimmeli. The sequence continues at coordinate 765,689 of JARFIZ010000186.1, forward strand.
GTAAAACAATACATTATCCATTGAAAAAAATATGAGTTTTGATGGATAATACATTACTCATTAAAAATGAGTATTGAGGAAAAATGCATTGCTCATTAAAAAATAAGTAGGCACATACGCGCACAAACTCACGCACATACATATGTGCGTCGATCTAAATTTAGTCAAAATAAATTGAAAACAAAATTAATAATGGAGAACTCATCCATTGGTCATTGAAAAAAAATTAATTAAAATTATTTAATTAATCATTAAAAAAAATTAAAATTAAAAAATAATACATTTCTGATTAAAAAGAAAACGAATGGAAATTAATTTATTACTCATTAAAAAAATAAAAAATTCAGAAAAAAACCCATTGCTCATTAAAATAGTAATAAGTAATGAAACTTAAAAGCATTATAAAAATAATGCATAGTTCGGAACTCTATACGATAAACGTTTTTGTAAAACCACATTTATTTTATGTTAAAAGTAAAATAATAAGCGCATTAAAAGCTCATCAATATTTTTTATTTTCCTAAAATCGTCTATTTTTATACTAGGAACGAACAGAACAGCAGATTTACTTATAAAAATCGACCAAATGGGTTCCTAACACGTTTCGATCTCGATCCACCACAATTCTAGAAAACATTTTTGCAACTTTCATTTATTTTACTATTAAAAGAAGCGTTAATAATAAAAAAAATCTGTTTCCCTTTACTATAATTTTTTTCTATATAATAGCGATGCACGGGCTTGACATGCCCGAAATACAAGACAAACATCGATCATGCACTAAAAACGACTCCCTAGTACATAACCAATAAACGTACACAGAAGAAAAATAAACTTGCGTCATCTACACATAAATAAGAAGTACTTACATAATGCGACACGGTCGTAATTATTGGCTGAAATATGAGAAACTTTATAAATTTGCTGAAATAATAAATCAGCGCGAGTTCTAACAGCGTCAGAAATACTTTAAAGTAAATCGTATATCATAACTTAACAGTAATTTCGGACATAAATTTAAATGATGAGAATAAGCGAAAACGTATCTTTCAAAGTGGCCGCCCCGAACTTGGCGGCGACACTTCCAAAACATTCCGCGAAATTGCAAGTGTCACGGAGGTGCAATCTTTTTGTATTTTCGAGGTTTATCAAATAAGGGATGCGTCCCCTCGTCTCTTTTCAGCTCGAGGCCGGTCGCCGCGAAGAGCAAAGGTTCGCCGAATCGCGCGTTCATCTCGCGGATAGGGCAACATTTCCGCAGCTCCGATGCATTATTAAGATTAGCGGCGAGGCGGGAGCCGTCATCAAAAATGACTTATGAGTTTATCTGATGTTAAAAATTAAGAATTGTTTCTCACCCGCAGCCGAGCGGTCGTATCTTTTAATTTAAATCCCATTTTTACGACTTGTTTTCTTGCGCTCTTTCTTTTTTTTTCGGCAAACGTAGAGCGCTTTCGGAAAGGGATTCGGTCCCGAGGGATGTTTTTTTTTTGGGGGCGGATTTTTATCGTTATTTTGGGGGAGAAGCGATAGTAACAAGAACGAAAACAGAGTAAGTATTGTTTGTGTAACGTACCATCGCCTCAGGAACTGTATAAATAAGGCTTTCGTTCGTGATGAGGTTGGAGTTGTTGAACCATTTGACATCGGCCGCGGGGTTTGCGTTGAACACATCACAAATGAGCAGAACTTCTTTGCCCTGCACCACTTGTTGTTGGAAGTCCAATTTCATATACATCGGCTTCACTGGAAAAAAAAATTAACCCTAATTAGGAGGACGGAGGAAAAAAAAACAACAACAAGAAGCACATACTCGAGACTCCTACCACTTGCGTTAATTAGTGTTCTAAATAAAAGTCGGTTGGATTTATTTTTCGAAAACTTCATGCCACCCCAACTTTTCTACGAGGTTTTGCTATGTGCATAGAGTTTTCAGGACTAAACGTGTGAGAAACTATCGAGTTTGGTCGTTTTGACCGAAGTTGCGTTAGGATTGTTTTATTGAAGTTAAAAAAGTAATGGCGTATTTAATTGCAAGCTTTTCAAATTTAAATTTACCAATGTTTAACGTTAACTGGAATTGGACACTTTCAATAAAACAACTATTGTTTAAATTTGCAACGTTTCGTTTCTTTTTTTGTATGGAGTAGGGGAACCTGTTCTACTTTGGTCCCTTTGTACCTTGGGCAACTTTATTTTTTTTTAATATTATTAATTAATATTAATATTATAATAGTTATCATCAAGTGAGGTATTTTTCTAATGTTTACGCTATGGTGCTTAGTTTTTAAACATTTTTTGAAGTTATACTTCTTTTTCGCGTTGAGAATATGTCAGTAGACAACGAAAATGCGACAGATGAAAGTTAGCCGTCTAAGAAAGTAAATTGATAATTGTGAATGGTGCTTAAAACCGAGTGTGCACATTCGAGCTCAAAGTGGCACATTCCGATCTCGGGAAAATGAAGCGCGCCGCTCCGCGTCGCGCTTCATTTGCATCCCTCGCTCGGAAATGTGCCACTTTTCGCTCGAATGCGCACATCGTCGTATTTATTACATTAACATAATTTACTATAAGCTATAAGTAAGCTAAGTAAGCTATAAGTAAGTCTTTTTATATTTTTTTTACTTAACTATCTTATTGATTTTTATTACCTAATAACAAATGACACATCGTAATAGAAAAATTATGTATTAATGTTTACATAGTAGTGGTCGATTTTGGCACAGCATAATCTTTAATTTTATTTTTGAGCTTAAACATCAAGGGTCGGTGTGTTGTACCTCGGATACTGTTAATAAATTGTACCTTGGCACTAAGATCAACGTGCAATAAATAAAAATTTAGATATACGTTTGTTATAAATTCTTAATTTTTTTAATTTTGCTTCAGATAATATGCCTTGCAAGTCTAAAAAAAAATTTAAATTTTTTCAAAGTTTAACTATGTGAAATTTTAATATACGAGAAAAGTTTTGTTAATTTTTGAAACAATTTTAGTGTTATTTCAAAGAAGAACATTGGTAGTTCTTATAATACAAAAATAAATATATAGTTTTCATAGAACAATGGGTTTCATTTTGCTTAATGTGAATAGAGCCAAGGTACATCACCTCTGTTGTACTTAGGCCATAAATCAACTAATTTTTAAATCTTATAGTAATTTGAGTAAACGGTTAGTAATGCTTTTCATTATTTTATGATGAATACCTTATTAGTGCCCCACTACGATGCAATTCATTTTATCAACAAATTGTTACATTTACAATTTAAAAAATTAGAAGTGAACAAAGGGCTAAGGTACAACAAGTTCCCCTACTAACTTATAATGGCACGTGTCAATTACGATACCGAATTTTAAGAAATCCTAAAAAGAATTTCAGTATTGCCTTCTTATTTAAATACATATTTATTTCACGGCAATTTAATAATGAAAAAAGTAAGAAATTCAAAAAAATAAGCGAAGCACCAAGAAGAAATTTGTGAGAGCTTTAGAATTTTTTAAATTGAAGAATAGTAGATTAATATAGGCAAATCCAATGTATACGAGGATGTGCGCATTCGAGCGAAAAGTGGCACATTTCCGAGCGAGGGAGGCAAATGAATTATCAAAATATTTAGTATTTATGTATATTCGAATAATTAGAATTATCCAAATATTTAATGTTTATTTCTGAATAACTAAAATTATGCAAATATTCGGTATTTATTTTCGAATAATTAGAAATTGTACAAATATTTAAAAAAATTTAATATTTTATATTGCTTTTTTAAAAATCAATATTATTCTCAAAATTATTAGTTATTTAATACATACCTAATCGAAAAAATTAAGGCCATTTATTTTAGATTTTTATTAAATTAGGGTTTAAAAATTTAAAAATATTAGAATAATAATTAATTGATAATAAATAATAATAAAGTCGCTAGAGAATATATCGTTAGTGCCGATTACTGCAAACTAATTATTTTATTTTTATATTGGCAAATATTTCAAATATTTTATGATGAATACCTTATTAGTGCCCGACTACGATGCAATTTATTTTATCAACGAATTCTTACATATACAATTTAAAAAAAAATTACAAGTGGACATAGGGTCAAGGTACAACAGGTTCCCCTACTAACTTTCAATGGCATGTGTAATTACGATACCGAATATTAAGAAATTCTAATAATAATTTCAATTTTGCCTCTTATTTAAATACAAATTAATTTCATGGCAATTTCTTAATGAAACAAGTAAGAAATTCAGAAAAATAAGCGAAGCATCAAGAATTTTTGAATTGATGAATAGAAGATTAATATAGGCAAATTCAGTAAATACGAGGATGTGCGCATTCGAGCGAAAAGTGGCACATTTCCGAGCGAGGAGGCAAATGAAGCGCGACGCGGAGCGGCGCGCTTCATTTTCCCGAGATCGGAATGTGCCACTTTGAGCTCGAATGTGCACACTCGGTTTTAAGCATGATCTACAGCGATTTAGGGCAATAAATCAGTTGAAAAATTTTAATTCTTCCCTCTCACTCGTACTGACAAGATTGGCGTATCTTTTCGCTCGCTCCCACTCATTGCTATGGTAAAAATTTGTTTTTCTAACATAAAATCGATATTTACTGAACTAAATTAAAATTTTTGGTTTGAAGAAGCGAAAAATATATTACACGAATGTGATAAATACGAGGATGTGCGCATTCGAGCGAAAAGTGGCACATTTCCGAGCGAGGGAGGCAAATGAAGCGCGACGCGGAGCGGCGCGCTTCATTTTCCCGAGATCGGAATGTGCCACTTTGAGCTCGAATGTGCACACTCGGTTTTAAGCACGATCCACAGCGATTTAGGGCAATAAATCAGTTGAATAATTTTAATCCTTCCCTCTCACTCGTACTGACACGATTGACGTATCTTTTCGCTCGCTCCCACTCATTGCTATGGTAAAAATACCTTTTTCTAACAGAAAATCAATATTTACTGAACTAAATTAAATCCAAAATTAAATATATAGTTTTCATAAAACAATGGGTTTTATTTTGCTTAGTGTGAATAGAGCCAAGGTACATCACCTCTGTTGTACCTAGGCCATAGATCCAGTAATTTTTAAATCTTATAGCAAATTGAGTAAACGGTTGGTAATGCTTTCAAATATTTTATGATGAATACCTTATTAGTGCCCCACTACGATGTAATTCATTTTATCTACAAATTGTTTCATATACAATTTACCAAAATTACAAGTGAATTTTTAAAAATCAATATTTTTCCCAAAATTTATTAGTTATTTAATACATAATCGAAAAAATTAATGTCATGTATTTTAGATTTTTATTAAATTATGATTTAAAAATATTAGGTTAATAATTAATTGATAATGAATAGTAATGAAGTCGCTAGAGAAAATATCGTTAGCGGCGATTACTGTAAACTAATAATTTTATTTTTATATTGGCAAAAAGACTCAAAGTTAATATATTTTTTACTTACAAATGAAATTTTAAAAACAACACATCATGTTACTAAAACCACTCGATTAATAAAACAAAGAGTACGCACCGCATTTTTAAACCTAAAACTTAAAAAACCCATATTAATTTAAACATCGCGCGCCGTCTCAATAACCTTTCCGATTGGCTACCTCAACGCGTAACCATAGCAACGCAATAAATTAATCACACACAGGCACACACAAAGCGAGCGAAGCTTTTCCAATTATCTTTGATGTCTTAATAAATATTAACAAAATTAATTAACATCGAAGATCAAACATGGCGGAATTAAAAGCAATAATGAAAATTTCACGATTTGTTTTATCGGCAAATAAATTATGCAAACAAATAAACTTAATTGTTTGGGAATTATTTAAAAAGGTTCCTCTTCTAAAAGGCATCAGTTGAACCTCGTTGTCAGATTATTTAATTATTAAATCACGCGCTTGGTTTAATCATTCCCCCGATTTACGTATATCGTTAGCCTCTTTATATAATTAATTGCGTCTAAATTTAGTTTGAAAATTTCTGTTTCATTGCGGTTTCGGGAGATCGGTTGAAGGGCGAGGCGAAGAAGGGGGACGATGATGGTACAGGAACGGAGAAGTTTAGGTGTAACTACAATACGTGTCATTGGCAGCCTACAGCATCTCTTCAAGTGGCTAATTCTGAAACACCACAGCTTCTTACATTAAGTGTCTCGATTTTGAGCTTGTTTTAATTAAAGTTAAGACGAAATTATGTTTTTGGTGGATAATCTAGGGACGAAGAGAAGATTAGATGTGGTCCTCGCCTAAAATAAATATTTTCCGGGCGGCGCGTTAGCGGAACGCCGAAGCGGTATTTGTTCGAATTGAAGTTGGCAAATGAAAATTATGGAATCGATTAAATTTGATTAAAATGTTAAGTTAACCGTAGCGATTGTCGTAGCTAATCGAGCAATAGCGGTTTGCTAACACGTTCTATACACAATCAGGGTTTGAACCAGATCGTGTGCTATTACGCTCTTGCATAATGGATATGCTACGAAACGAGACACTATTATAATACAACACACTTTGAATGGATATGAGTACATGTATCGGTACACTCGAGCTCATAAATCTCCAACTTACTTACACACATTGATTATGTATTATATTGTAGGGATTTGCTCGTACTTAGAAAGATGAGGCATGGACTCTTAACACTTCGCTTTGCATTATGTTTTATATCTGTGTTATATTGCATGTGAAAAAATAATTATTAATCATTAAAAAAAATTGTTAATGACAAATATCGCATCGCTCATTAAAATATTAATGGGTATTGTAGAACAATAATTATATTGTTCTACAATAACTACAATAACTAAAAAAATGAAATATTGAGGGACAATAGATTATTGATTTAAAAAAAAGGGTATTGGGGGGTAACGCGTTACTCGTAAAATAAAAAAATAAGTACTGCCATGTAATACATTGCTCATATTTAAAAAAGCCTCTCCTGAAGAATTGATTGCTACGGATAAATGATGTGATTTTCGTAGCCTGTTTATTCGGTATGTCATTGGTTATATTCGATTTAACAAAGGTGGCTGAGTGACTTAAAAAAATAAATGTACGCGTATCTAGCATAAGTAAAAAGGGCTCCAGTAGTAGGATTAATGATTTAAAATGATTTCAGACGAAATTTATTGATTATTTATAAAAATTTAAAAAAATAAGTAGTAAGAAATAGTTCCATAATTGATTAAAAATAAAAATAAGTAATAAAAAATGTATAAATTTAAAATTAAAAAAAAATTGATAAAAATTATTGAATAACTCATTAAAAAAATATAATTTAATTTTTTTTTTAAATTAATTTTAATATAATTCTTTTATGTTTTAATTTAATTCATTAAAAATAATAGATTACTAATGAAAAAAAGTAATTGCTCAATAAAATAAGACTGAGCAATGAAATTTTAATGCGTTTTTTGCAATTATGGTACCAAATTATTATACAGTCGAACCTCGATAGACCGAATTTTTGATAACTCGAATTATTTTTAGTTTCCCTTCAACTTCGACTTATCGAGGTTTGACTGTATTTATATTTATTATTTGTAATTTTTCGAGCCCAAGTGCAGAGATAGAAAATAGTACTTTTTTAACTCTGTCCATTAAAGGATATTATTCTAAATTTTAATAAATGTGTAAATTTAAATATAAGACGTGATAAACCTAGGCTACTTTGTTATATTTTGTTAAAATTTAATTTGTTAGATTAAGTTACAGTAGTTTTTTTAATAGTTATTTTAATTAAGGAATAATCCAAAATAATTGGAAATTTTTTGATTGATTGAGTTTCGGTTTATTTACATTTAATCAAAATAATTATATAACATTTAAAAAAAAATAGTTTATGTACTTGCTTCTGGTCTTATAAATACCTACGTTTTTTTCCAATTTTTTCTCTTTTAAATATTAATATTTAAAAATATAATATAACAGACCCAATAAACAATTGCTAGCTCCATTTATTCTTAGATTTTATAATATTTCCTTCATAATAATTTCGCAATCCAAATTGATTTCGTAGTCATAAATTTTTTTACTAAACTGATAATAAAAAAATAACAAGTAAGCTGTCATGACAAGAAACAATAACAAAATATTGAAAGAAATGCCACAATTTTCAATTTTTCCACTGTATCTTTTTGGTTGCATTTGCTACCATATTTAAAGAACATCAAAAGAAATACGATATAAAAATTTCTATTCAAGTTTTTGACATGATCACAACTTTTTTTTATTAATGTTTTCAAATTAATACCATCTTTTTTAAATTAATTTGCTAATAATCGCTTTTATTGGGTTATCTTAAAGCATTCAGATAAAAGTTTCGTACCAACACAAATGCCGCATTAAATCAATTTATTATTTAGATCAGCGGTTATCAACATTTTTTGGCTTGCGTACCCCTTGGCAGTTCATTATTCTAAATTGTACCTCTTACATTAGAAAAATGTGTATAATTAAAATACTCATAGTTATTGTTGTTTTAAACTTCTTCTAACATTAAATAAATGGGAATGACGTGTCGAGAATGTTATTCGCGTACCACTAAGCCATCAAACGCCTACCCCTATAGCAGAGGTCGCCAAACTGGTCTATATAGACTCCCAGGTGTCTATTTAACAAAAGTAGAATCGATCTGAACCAGGGGCTCGCTTGGGGTCGAAGGAAAAACAATTCTTACCTAACTTCGTATGTAAAATAATAAATGTTTAAAATCAATAAATAAATGTACAAACACAGTACCTAATAGATAGTTTTATTTTAATTAACTGAAAATTGCTTTTATGGGTGTCGACGGAAATTTCGAATAATTATATAGGGGTCGATGAGCAAACAAATTGGACGACCCCTGCCCTAGAGGTACCACGAGTTGGGAATCCCTGATTTAGATCAAAAAATTTATAATTCCTTTCCGAAATCTGTACAAAGTAGGCAAGCTTTGCAGCAACTAATTTCGAGAGCACATAAAAAAAGAATCATCCACTTACCATGCACGTCCATTTTCACGTAAGACACCATGGGCTGTTCGAGAGCGGGACTGTTGACGATGCACTCAAATTCGGCGCCCAAATCGCCCCTGCTCAAGATAATGTTCAGTCTGGCGGTTCCGGTAAACAAGCCTTCCGCGTCGGGAGTGGCGGCGTACAGGGCTGAAAATAGATTAAAACGATATTAGAACCCATTGCAACATATCAAAGTTTGTCATATCAAATAAATTGTATCGGAAATAGCATGACAATAAAACGGATCAGCGAAATATGACAAAAACAACAAAGCAGTTGTAGGAAGTTTGACGTGCCACTTTTCCTATTTCGTTTCGTACGCTTTCGGCAAAAACTCATACCATTGTCTCCGTTTTGCTGCGGCGTTATACCGTAGGAACAAGGTCGGACGAGTTTATTTTCTTCGGCTTTGTGCGAAATTGTCGGCGGCGCAACGAATCTAAACTCTCTTGGCTTTGGACAAAAAGAAATCTCGGTATAAATCTCGTCCACTATATGAAAACAGATATGTAGTTGTCTTTAGGCGACAGCTGTAATGTACTTCAATCCTCTGACGTTTTCCGTTTCTTCTTTTTCGAGCTGGATGCTAAGCTCGAAACGCTTGTTGGCTCTTAGCAAAATTAATCTGGGCTCACGCGAAATTTAAATTTAATTATTTAATGCCAAATTAAATATTTACATATGTTCGACTTCAAAGGCTTTACAGGGTAAGCAAATATTGTTACCTTAATTTCACTATTAAATAATTTAAGCCTTTTCCAAAAGAACCTTGTCAGTATTTCAATCGGATTTTTAAGTGTGCCGAGAAGCAAGGATTTCGATCAAAGAGATAGAAATCTTTATAAGAAAGTAAAACGTCCAGTGAATGACCGATTTGTTGCATCGAAAGCAATTTAGATGTGACAAAAATAGCAAAAAAATTAATAAAAACGCTATAGCAATTTGGTTCTGAACTTTGTAAAATTAACTAAGGTACTGGAGGGTAATAAGGCCCACCAGGTAATTAAGCCCGGAACGCATTAAATAAAAACTATAATCAAAATCGCTTATTTAGGGCCATCGGCGAGCGAGAAACATCTACCACATATCACCTCTGGGTTGGAAATTTTTCTGGGTTTCAACTAACGCGGGAAACCTCGATTTAGTGAATCTACCTCAATATTATGTGCAATTTATAAATGTATCTCTGCCAAATTAACTTTTAACCCCTTGACATACAAAAAAAACCGAATTTGATGAGTCCGAAAAAACTATTAATTTGGCACAACTTAACTGTTATGAGCATACACAAATAACATAAAATAAATAATTAATAGTTTTAAAATATTTTGAAATATGTAGAGCAGTGTTTCCCAATCTTTTTTTAACATTCCCCACCTAAGTCATTCTAAAATTTTGATGCATATAATATATAACATATAAATTTTTTTTATATTTAAAAATTAAATTATTCCATAAATGAAGCCTAATTACAACTTGTACAAGACACAAGATTTAGGTTTTAGCAAGAAATCACTAGGAAATTATTAAGAAACAAAAAACAATAAGTAAATTTTAAAAACATACACTAAAAAATATTTTTATATCGATAGCTCGAATTTTTAATAACGCGAATTATTTTTAGTTTCTCTTCAACTTCGACCTATCGAGGTTTGACTGTATTTAATTTTATAAATTTAATATTTCTGAACAATTAAGATAATTTATTTATTGAGTTTTCTCCAATATTAATTTTATTTGCGTAAATTAATGATCTTCAAAGTTTTTTGAAAAACCACAAATTCTGTATTTACTCTATTTGAGTTTTCTGAAAATACATAATAATTTTTTCATCAAAATTTCCTTTTAAATTTACCGAATAAAGTTTTCTTTTATTCAATTTGTGTTATACAAAAAAAATTGATAATTAAAAATTTCTAAAGTTCTTAAAATTATTTAAAAATTTTCAAGTTATTAATTTATTTAATTTGAGTTGTCTAAAACTTAAAATAATTTATTCTTCGAGTTTACTTTGTATTTTTGCTAAATGTTTAAAACTGAATTTCATTCTATGTAAAAAAAACCGGTGCATGTACTTATGTACGCACGTTAGAAGTAATACTTCTTTGGCGCGACTAAATTAAATATAACAACGCGCTATGTTGCGCTTCTGTATAGCTAGACCAGTGGTTATCAAACTACATGTTACTGCGCATATGTCGTTTTATTTGAACACATTGCTATATCCTTTTAAATCCAAAAAGCAATTTAAACAAATTGAATAAATACGAAGATGTGCGCGTTCGAGCGAAAAGTGGCGCATTTCCGAGCGAGGGAAGCAAATGAAGCGCGACGCGGAGCGGCGCGCTTCATTTTCCCGAGATCGGAATGTGCCACTTTGAGCTAGAATGTGCACACTCGGTTTTAAGCATGATTCACAATAATTTAGACCAATAAATTAAACAAAAAATTAATTGAATAATTTTAATCATTTCCTCTCACTTTAACTGACAGAATAATCGTATCTTCTCGCTCCCTTCCACTCATTGCTATGGCATTTAACACTAAGTGTGCTTTATTACCCTCCAGTACCTTACATTTCTTTATTACTTTTATGTCTTGCACTTAAATAAAAAAAGGAGAGTTACAAGATAGTACATATAAATAAATATACCATAACTATAAATTGATTTTTCTTTGTTATAAACATTATTTCTGGTAACGGTCATTCACTGGTAGGGGATCACATGTCAGGCGGTTTACCCTACTATGTAAAATACATCAGGAACTTTTTTCGCAATTTTTTTTAAAAGGCACCCTTTTACATTTCCTGTTCTATATTATTCAAGAACGTAAGAATAATTTAAATTGCCAAGTTAACGTATTTTATAAAAAATTAATTTTTTAAATAAAATTGTGCTACTAGAAATTCTAAATATATCTGCTTTTTGTAAAAATAGCAAGACTACTGCTGTTTTAAGGTAGTTCACTTGTAAATTAATTATTCTTACGAAGTTGATAGAACTGAAATATAATGGTGGGCTAAGTATCATTTATTTCACAATAAAAAACAAATTTTTGATTGAATCGGAAGCAAAAATAAAAATACTCGGCCATTGAATTTATGAAACTCTTTGTACTCACTAAAAGCCTGTACTTTTAGATCCGATTGTCGCGAGTGAACTATCTTAAGTCAATAAAATGACTTTTTCTTCAACATTTTTTTTAACCCCTTGTCATACAATGACGTCTGGGAGACGTCAATCATTTAGGGTGTCATTGTAGATTTTGACGTCCCTAAGACGTCAAGAACTGTCTTCAATAAATAGGAAAAAAAGAGACCAGGAAGAAAATGTTTAAAAAATGCCTAGTTACTCTATATCAGTGTTTCCCAACGCGCCACATGGGGCAATTTTAATGATTGGGAGGGGGGGGGGGGCAATATCATTATTCAAGGGAACAATTTGAAAACGCACTTGATTTTTAGTTTATGTTTTGAAAATTTACTTATTGTTTTTTTTTTAAATAATTTCCTAGCGATTTCTTGCTAAAACCTAAATCTTGTGTCTTGAACAAGTTGTAATTAGGCTTCATTTATGGAATAATTCAATTTTTAAATGTAAAAAAAATATTTATGTTACATATAGGGGCATCAAAATTATAGAATGTTAAAAAAAGGTTGGGAAACACTGCTCTACATATTTCAAAATGTTTTAAAACTATTAATTATTTATTTTATGTTACTTGTGTATGCTCATAACAGTTAAGTGCAGCCAAATTAATAGTTTTTTTCCGACTCATCAAATTATTTTTTTTTGTATGTCAAAGGGTTAATTCACTATTTAAAAAATTCTGATCTAAAAAAAAATGATAAACTTATGAGCCGAAGTAAAATATCAATCATAAACTTTCTGAAAGAATCAAGCCGTAGCTTCAATTCTTATTACGTTCCCGAATTAAAATAACTTGTACATAAGAAAAGAGAAAAAAATCCGGCGGGTCCTCGTTAAAATTCAGCAAGACATAATTCGCATCTCGCTTCTAATCTCGCAAGCAACGCACGCGACAATTTAATACAAAAATACGTCCAGAATGCAGACCAGAAAGTTAAGATATTTTGTTTTGGGGTCATTTAGAAAGTGCGAAACCATCGCTAAAGCCCGAAAGGAAATTGAGTCGAGTGTCTTCAGAGTTATCCCTTCCTGGCCTTTTCCGTCCAATAAGCCCTACGAATAAAGACACGTTTATTAGCGCGACCGAATGCGGAAAACGCGCGCTTAGTGAACGAAAGAGAGATAGCCCATTTTCGGTGGTGCATGGGGTCGAGGAAAATCGCTATCTCCAAACCAAAAGCGTACTCGACGACGTTAGATTTATATCGGTGCAGTTAGGACGCTACGATAGCCACTCGGAACTGAAGAAGTTTTTCAAGGAATTGGTGCAGCTTTCCCGAGATGCGTCACGCCTTCGTATTTTAAGAAATTTTATGGTGTAAAGTGGGCCGAATGATGTTTACTATTGAAAATACGCATTTTTTATCGGCAACAAATCGATAAATTTAGTTTTAATAATTTAATCAGACCTCGAAGGGAATTGGAAACGCCAATAAAAGCAATCGATTTTATTTAGAAGAAAGTGTATATTTTTGTTGCAAGAAATTAGTAAATTTTGCTTAAAAAAAAAATTAAATATAGAAAAACTTCAAAGAGAAATATTCGATGTTTCACATACAAATTCTAAATAATTATTGGCGGACATTTTAATTATTATTTTCAAAGTTGAAATTTTGAAAACAGTAACACACAATTACAAGTTTTCAAATCCGCTTTTTTGGAAAGCTTCAAATGACACCGCTATTGTTGGCTAGCACTATCTAAAGTCAAAAAGCCCAAAAGTTTTAAATATGCAAAGTTTTTAAAGATCCATTCACAAATATGTGCGTAACGATTTTTTTAATGTTCAATTTTTTCGCAAAAGTGATGCGCAACTTTTACTCTTAATTACTGAAACAATTAATATTGTACGCTATGCCGACTTTAAACATGTCTTTATGGGAAAAGGTCCCAAAATTGTAAATTTGGCTCGTTTTTAATGATTGAACCGATAATTTCGATGTCACGTGTTAAATTTGAAAAAAAAATTAGTTTGGTTAAAAATTTTGGTGTTTAACCTTCCGTGTATTAGGTGGGGTATAACTAACGTGAACAATTTTTTTTTGTTAAAACGGGACGTTTGGTAATCGTGCTTAAAACCGAGTGTGCACATTCGAGCTCAAAGTGGCACATTCCGATCTCGGGAAAATAAGCGCGCCGCTCCGCGTCGCGCTTCATTTGCCTCCCTCGCTCGGAAATGTGCCACTTTTCGCTCGAATTCGCACATCCTCGTATTTATCACATTGATCTAATATATTCTTCGCTCCTTCAAACCAAAAATTTTAATTTAGTTCAGTAAATATCGATTTTATGTTAGAAAAATATATTTTACTATAGCAATGAGTGGGAGCGAGCGAAAAGATATGGCAATCTTGTCAGTACGAGTGAGATAGAAGGATTATTATTAATTACCTACTACACTATTAAGAATTTCTATTGTATTTGTTACTCGTAAATTAATTATGGCGAATCAAGCTTAAAACCGAGTGTGCACATTCGAGCTCAAAGTGGCACATTCCGATCTCGGGAAAATGAAGCGCGCCGCTCCGCGTCGCGCTTCATTTGCCTCCCTCGCTCGGAAATGTGCCACTTTTCGCTCGAATGCGCACATCTTGTATTAATTGAATTTGTCTACTTTTTCTTTCGCTGTTTCAAATCATAAATTTAAGTTTGGTTTAGTAAATATCGATTTTACATTCGATCAACGTATTTACCATAGCAATGAGTGGAAGGGAGCGAAAAGATACGTAAATCTCGTGAATGCGAGCGAGAGGGAACGATTAAAGTTATTCAACTGATTTTTCGTCTAATTTATGGCCTAAATTATTGTAAATCATGCTTAAAACCGATTGTTAATGCTTTATCAAGTTTACATTGGTCAAAATTTTAGATTTATCAATTTAAAAGCCAAACTTTTGAAGTTAAGTCAAAAAGTTCAACGACAAATTTTTAGTCCATAAACTACCCGCGAAAATATATTTTTGTACAATTTTATAACAATAAAATTTCTTTTTAGAAAATTTAATGCTGATAAAGAAGCATCAAGAAATTTTATGAAAAAAAAAATGATTACATTGTTTGCGAGAGCGAAAAATGATAAAAAAATATTTTTCTACGTTATTTAAATGCAAAATCTTTTAAGTTGGACGAGATACCTCTTTAAATGCGAATTAAGGGCTGGGATTTGGACAGAATTTTATTTTGACGTTTTCTGCAATGTTTTCATGTAAGAGTGAAAAGAATATATCGATTTTTTTTGGAACACCTTAATAATCGCGTTTAAAGCTTGAAGCCTACGTTTTTTATATTTAAAACTATTTTTTTTTAACATATAACTTTGAACGTGTGCTCCAATTTTTATATAATGTTGGAGAAATATTCTTAAGATGATATATGCAGGGAGACCGGGGTTGGAAGTCACAATTTTGTTCTTTTGTATTTATAGAGCCCATGGTCTTAATTTATCAATGACATTTATATATCAATAGATAGTGTATTTATTCTAGTTTAAAAAAAATAAAAAATTTTCTACCATTATCTAAAGAGAACATATTATAATTTTTCTGAAAAAAAAAGTGCGACTTTCAACCCCGTGTCAGGAATGGTTGTTACAGTGTCTCGGGTAGGTAGTCACCCGCTAAATAAAAGGTAAAATACAAAACGAGAAAACAAATACCTATTCTATTCCTAACCTATTCTATCTACCGAACTTAGGTTATGGTAACAAAAATGACAAATGTATAATTACAACCAATCGTTTATATAATAAAACCCCTAGAAACCAATAAAAAAGGCCGCAGATATTCATGGTTGCTTTGCACAGGTGCCAACTAGCCGCCCGTCAACTTGACACAACCTTCCCCAAAACAGTTTTAGACAATTAACTCCCAAAATAAATTTAAATCAATGGTCATTTAAGAAACCATATGAATAACGTCATGAAGCATATCTTAAACATCATAAATACACGAAAAAGTATATCACTATGCAAAATTTAAATATATTTACGAGACCCAACACAGATTCACAAAAAATTACTTTCACTGTACAAAAAAAACGAACGCATATATTTCTTTTACGGTATTTCAGAGCGAACTGAAGTGAAGTACGCAAGGAGGTATTGTGCTCGGGCTTCTTTGGCACGGGTAAACAAATTTATTAATTCATTAGGTTTGCTGTCATGACTTTTGTGACAACCTACCCGTGACACAACCATACCCGGTCTCCCCTACATTTAAAAATATGCAATAAAAAAAATCGATATTTTGACCTAACCTAAGTCGGCATAACCCCTTAGCACAATTGAGCTTAACTGTTTAGGAATGTTCCATTGTATAACATCCACACTATGGTGCAATAATAACAAGCTTTGGACAAGTTTTTCTTCTTCCGATTGCGCATTCATTATTGTTTACTAAAAGTGGGTCATACGATGGGGGCCGCAACAAATTTTTTAAAGCTAATCCCTCGGGGGAACGGCACATATTGCCGGCATTATGCGAAACAGTTTTGATGTAAATCGCCTTCTATGTTGTGGTTTTAGGGGATGCGCGATGCACTGTATAAATAAACACTTACAAATTGGGGGCTAAAGCTGAAGCGCATCAAAGTTAAATTTGTTTATAAATAAAGCACTTAAAGCAACTATTCGCTCGACAGGCTAATCATGTTCGAAATAAATGAGGTCGCCATCTCCCATTGAATTTTAAATGGACAATAAACAATGTTTTTTTACAAACTGCGACGCGTTTTTATAAAATGAACGCCCGAGTTCCTTTCTTTCGTTTTTTTTTTAATTTTCCGTACTCCTCGTCGCGCTGAATGCGAAGGCAAAACGGGAAACAAATAAATTGCGCGTATTGTTCTTGCAGAATGCATAAAACGGGGCGCCACAAAAAAGTGTAACTTGCGAAGACAACTCTCTCTAATTAACAGCGAAATTTAAAGCGTACGATCCGCCGTAAAAAACGTTCGCATTTACATTGCTGACAAGTGTAACGTACGAGTTAAGTACATGCTCGGCTCGAAGGGTGTTTTTCTAATGGTCGTTAGCAGTAACACACACGCATTAACTGTTTTACAACCCTGCCCCGACAGAGAAAGGTCGTCCCGCCATCGTAAAACCGTCCGTCATTAGTGGACAGACGGTCGCGAAAATTATTATTGCGAAAATACGCACTCGGATTTCGGCCGCTCGGACGGATATTTTAAAATGTCGGATGCGACGCCGAAAATTGTCTTTTTCCGTCTAATAGTAAGTAAAATTACGCGCCCCCGCGAAAAAAGCCACGCGTTGTGCGCTTTAACACTAGAACCGCGGAACAGACAGACAGACAGACAGACAGACAGACAGACAGACAGACGACGACAGACAGACAGACAGACGGACAGACAGACAGAGTTACTTTGACTTTTATAATATTAGTTTGGATGATTAAATTTTTTTAGAAAATAAATTAAGTATTGTGAATCGTGCTTAAAGTGGAGTGTGCACATTCGAGCTCAAAGTGGCACATTCCGATCTCGGGAAAATAAAGCGCGCCGCTCCGCGTCGCGCTTCATTTGCTTCCCTCGCTCGGAAATGTGCCACTTTTCGCTCGAACGTGCACATCCTCGTATTTATTGATTTCCCTTAATTAATCTTTTCACTTTCAAATCAAAAAATAAAAGTAAATATGAATTTTATGTTCAAGAAACGTATTTACCATAGCAATGAGTGGAAGTGAGCGAAAAGATACGAGAATTTGGTAGGTGCGAGTGAGAGAAAACGATTGAATTTTTTATTGAATTTTTTAAATAATTTATTAGCCTAAATTTTGTGAATGGTGCTTAAAATTGAGTGTGCACATTCGAGCTCAAAGTGGCACATTCCCGATCTCGGGAAAATGAAGCGCGCCGTCCGCGTCGCGCTTCATTTGCCTCCCTCGCTCGGAAATGTGCCACTTTTCGCTCGAATGCGCACATCTTTGTATTAATTGAATTTGTCTACTTTATCTTTCGCTGTTTCAAATCATAAATTTAAGTTTGGTTTAGTAAATATCGATGTTACATTCGAATAACGTATTTACCATAGCAATGAGTGGAAGGGAGCGAAAAGATACGAAAATTTGTTAGGTGTGAGTGAGAGAAAACGATTAAAACATTAATTGAATTTTTTTAATAATTTATTAGTCTAAATTTTGTGAATGGTGCTTAAATTTGAGTGTGCACATTCGAGCTCAAAGTGGCACATTCCGATCTCGGGAAAATGAAGCGCGCCGCTCCGCGTCGCGCTTCATTTGCCTCCCTCGCTCGGAAATGTGCCACTTTTCGCTCGAATGCGCACATCCTCATTTTTATTAGATTTTTGCATAAATCTTTTTTTTTTCAAATCAAACAATTAAAATTTCAATCAATTTTGATTTTATATTCGGTGAAAGTTATGGCATTTATTGTTTTTAAAAACTGTTCAAAAGTATTAAATGTGTTGCAATAAATATTTCAATTGTTAAAAGACCAATTTTTCTTAAAGGTCTAATTGACCGTTAACCGCGGTTGTAGTAAGTTCAAAATTGCCGCGGTTCTGGTGTTTAATAATCCGGCAAACGATTTTTTTTGAGTTGTCTAAAGTAGAAAAAAAAATTTAGTTTATGTACTTAGGATTTAGTTTCGCGAAAATTTATTGTTGTCAAATACGCTCTCGGTTCTTGTAACAAATTTATGTCGCGAAAATAGTGTAAGTTTCGCGTAAAGTTGCAACTTAAATGATGTACACAGCTGGAACACTTATCAAAAGCAAATGTTTAAGGAGAAGTAGGTTAATTTTCATTACATGCACTCGCTTCTAAGTTTAATTTGTGTGCTTAAGTCTTGAGGGATTGTGCTCACCTTTAACTTAAACAGTTTGATTGTTTTTGCAGAATCGTGTAGGCGAACCTGTTGTAGCTTGGCCCTTTTTTCACTTGTAATTTTTTTTTCAATTGTATTGTATTTATTTATGCATTAGAATAGACTTTTATTAATAAAAATACAAAAACTTAATTTTTTCTTCAACTTATAATTATTGACTGTTTTTTTGAGTACTAAATTCTAATGACACGTGTCAATTACGACACCGTTAATTAAGAAAACCTAACAAGAATTTCATCCTTACCCTCTTATTGAAATGCAAATTAATTGTACCGCAATTTCTTAATGATTCGCAATAATTTAGACCAATAAATTACACGAAAAATTAATTGAATAATTTTAATCCTTCCCTCTCACTCGTACTGACAAGATTGGCGTATCATTTTGCTCGCTTCCACTCATTGCTATGGTAAAAATATGTTTTTCGTACATAAAATCGATATTTGGGTGATTCCTAGATATAACTAACATTTTTTTGAAATTAAAAATGTTTTAAAACGCGTGTTTTGGGTGTTTTCTGTCTCCAATTATACACAGAACTAAGCCTGTGCTGTAGTTCTACTACAACTACAACAAAGCGAAAACTATAACAAAATTTGAAAATTTTAATGCCACGGTACTGACATATAATAGTCCAAGCTAATTTTTTGTAAAAATGATGTATAAGGCATAAGTACAATGTTTTACTATTCGAAGAAGTTTCGATGAGTAGAATATAAAAATTGAAATTTGGCGCCCCTATTCTTGACACAACTGTTTGCCAGACTACCCTCAAAATATTTATTGCAATGATAAATTTTCTATATAAGGTATAAGAAAAAATTAAACGTCAAAACTTCTGTTTTTTATCCCTCTTTTGAATAGAATTGGCCTGGTACATTAATACTTGACCAAAATTCTGCTAGATCACGATTTAGAAAGTCCTTTGTTGCTACTTGTTGAGCGCCAGTTTTTTTGTTTTTTTGCAAAATTTACTTTCAATTGTTATTCTGTCAAAAAATTTTAACAAAACTATAACAAATAAATACAGAAATAAGTTAAAACATAACGGAAAAAATAAATTAAAAAGTTATTGCTTCTTTTTGCCATGGTAGTGACATCCACGGTTATGACATTTGAATTTAAAATGAACCTAACTTTATAATGAAGATAAATAAAATAATTTCCTAAATAATTTCGATTAATTACGTAAAAGTAAATAAAAATTTACTATAATTGATTCAAACATCGTATTAATAACCGTAAATTTCAATACCACGGTATTGACATGTAATTTTGTGACATACCTTTTTCAAAATAAAACAAATTAATTTAATTATATTTTTGAAACTTCAAAATAAATACACAGCTGTAAACATTGCACAAATAGTCCCTCATGAAAATGCTGCCGGAAGGAGTGGACAAAACTAAATTAAGATGGCGATTAGGCGGCAAACATTTCAAATTTAAAAATTGAATAAAATTCCCGGACATAAATCAAAGACGATTATTTTTTTTACCAAACATTATTTTGGTATAATTGCAATATAATTTAATGGAGTATATATTAGACTTAAGTTATGAGAAGTAACTTTTAAATTACAAATCGAATATCGATAGACATTTATACATTTAATTTGAAAAATGAGAATTGGACATGCCACGGTTATGACATTTCGAGTATATTTTCGTAAGTTATGAGTAATCCAAGATCACTTATGTTCCAAAACCTAATGTAGGTTAAAGATAATTATCAGATTTATGATATTAATGATTTCTCAATAAGAAAAAACTATGTTGGATGATAAATAAAATACTGGACATAAAAAATCACAGTTATCTGAGAATCACCCATTTACTGAACTAAATCAAAATTTTTGGTTTGAAGGAGCCAAGAATATATTAGACGAATGTTATAAATACGAGGATGTGCGCATTCGAGCGAAAAGTGGCACATTTCCGAGCGAGGGAAGCAAATGAAGCGCGACGCGGAGCGGCGCGCTTCATTTTCCCGAGATCGGAATGTGCCACTTTGAGCTCGAATGTGCACACTCGATTTTAAGCATGATTCGTCATAATTAATTTACTTTCTAAATAATTTTTATTAAAAATAACCGTTAATTTAAATTTTTAATTTATTCGATTAAATTTAATAAAAAGAGAAAATAGACAAATCCAATTAAACGAAGATGTGCGCATTCGAGCGAAAGTGGCACATTTCCGAGCGAGGGAGGCAAATGAAGCGCGACGCGAAGCGGCGCGCTTCATTTTCCCGAGATCGGAATGTGCCACTTTGAGCTCGAATGTGCACACTCGGTTTTAAGCACGATTCACAATTATTAATTCATTTTCTTAGACGGCTAACTTCATACCATCAAATTTTCGTTAACTGTGCGCGCGCAACTTCCGTTGTCTGCTAAAATTTTCCTCTCAAAAGAAGTATAACTTCAAAAAAAAACCGATAATTCAAAGATTTTCGTTGGCGTGCGTGACTATTACAAGTTCTGCTTTAAACCAGCCTGCAGAACTGCAGAAAACAGAACTAAAAGCTAAAATACGTTTTAGATTTGGGATTAAAATCGAATACATCATTATTTCTAAAGACATAACACCTGCGATTAAGAATACGGGCTTGTTATACGTAAAATTTGTGCAACACAATTTTGCATTGCGAAATTTCAAACTACATCGGAAAATTATAATATTCTAGCCGGGTCATCAATCTTTGCCTGTCTGTTTATTCGAGGATGGAAAAACACCTTTTTATTTTATTTTAATGCAAACCTTTAGAGAGTTTCCGTCGCTTTTTTTTCGGGGTTACATATTTCAGGATTTACGTTTTACGTTTTTTTTTAAACGAAACTAAAAAGGGAACATAGTTGCAAAATTTAATTCGCCCGAAATACCACACAAAAAAAAGCAATTTATTATAAACCTTTCCGTTATTTCTTTTATTTATTTATAAACGAGAAAATTTAAGTATTAATTTTTTTCTCTTTCGAGCACAACTAATTTGTTGGTTTTAAAGCCAAAAAATGTTTCGATTGAAAAATTCAATAAAATCCAAAAATTAATTAATAAATAATTAAAAGAGGATCGACGACTTTCCGAATGTGCTAATTCGCGGGAAAAAAAAAGAAAATGGCTTTGATGACGATGGAAAACGACGACGCGAAATCTGGCATTCAGCATCGGCGAAAGGCAACATTGAATTACGAAGAGAAAGGCAAACATGTAAATGTATAAACATTCTGGCAAGTTCATGTGTGTTTTGCTCATTTCTGGAGGGTTTGTAGGGAAGGCTTACGTTGCTTTGCAAGGTCTGGTAAACTTCCACATGGTTTCATATTTTACCCGCTTAAAATCCGCCCATTTGTCGGAGATTTAACAAGCTCTCGTAAATTTTGGACATCCCGAAAGTAGTATTAATTGTCAACCTCATTCGAGTCTAATGCAAAACTTTATTAATTAAAATAGAATTGCTATGACGTTTATCAAGTTTGCGCCCTTTGCTCGCTATTGGATTTTCGCATTCAAAAAAATAGCCGATTTTTTTTCTTCAATAAAACGTCGGCGAGGCCTAATAAATGGACGTTTGGTTGACCGAGTGAAAACGAAACATTTATTTTGAAATAAAAATTTATTAAGTTCTATTTACGGTGCGGCAACACCGCCGCACGCCAAAATTGAATTTTTGGTGGTACAGCTGCACCAGAAAATAATTAATCATATCATATCATATTTCGATTCATAAAAAAAAATAATTTACGAGCGAACTACCTTAACAATAAACAATTATATGGAATAAAAACGGCCGATTTAGCAAATTTGGAAAATTACAAATTTTGGACTTGAAAACTGACTAAATCCAATTAGAAAAAAATAAATTCCTGCTTTGATAGCTATCCGGGAATTTTTTTATTATTTTGTCGGCTTATAGTAATTAACAATAAACAATTATATAGCATAAAAACGGCCGATTTAGCAAATTTCGAAAATCACAAATTTTGGACTTGAAAACTTTGTAAATCCAATACGAAAAAAATTATTTCCTGCTTTGATAGCTATCCAGGAACTTTTTTATTATTTTTTGGGTTTATAGTAATTAACAATAAACAATTATATAGAATAAAAACGGCCGAATTGCCAAATTTCGAAAAATTAGTATATTTCACTTTAAAAAGCAAATGCAATACGAAAAAAAATATTTGCTGCTTTGATAGCTATCCAGGAATTTTTATTATTTTTTGGGTTTATAGTAATTAACAATAAATAATTATATAGAATAAAAACTGCCGAGTTGCCAAATTTCGAAAAATTAGTATATTTTACTTTAAAAAGCAAATGCAATACGAAAAAAATTATTTCCTGCTTTGATAGCTATCCAGGAATTTTTTATTATTTTTTCGGTTTATAGTAATTAACAATAAACAATTATATAGAATAAAAAGCGATTTGCCAAATCTTGAAAAATTCATATATTTCACTTTAAGATTTAGCAAATGCAAAACGAAAAAATTATTTCCTGCTTTGATAGCTATCCAGGAATTTTTTAATTATTTTTGGGTTTATAGTAATTAACAATAAACAATTATATAAAATAAAAACGGCCTATTTGCCAAATTTTGAAAAATTCATATATTTCACTTTAAAATTTAGCAAATGCAATACGAAGAAAATTATTTCCTGCTTTGATAGCTATCCGTGAAGTTTTTTATTATTTTTTCAGTTTATAGTAATTAACAATAAACAATTATATAAATAAAACGCCATTTGCAAATTTTGAAAATCAAAATTTTATTTAAAACTTTAGCAAATCAATACGAAAACAAATTATTTCCTGCTTTGATAGCTATCCGGGAATTTTTATTATTTCGGCCGGTATAGTAATTAACATCAATCAAATTAGTTAAAACATTAAAATTTGAAACCAATCAGAAATTTGATTTACAAAAGCATTGCTAAACCAAAGAAACGATTTATTTTTTTGAAGTATCGAGGAATTATTGTTCACTTATCTCGGCCAGGAACAGAAAAAGCCGACCTCAATGCGAGAATATTTACAACAATAAATCCTCAAGCCGACCATTTTACAAAAGCAGGCAAAGAAACCGAAAACATTCGATATTTTTTTGTTCGAAGAAAGAGGATTAATGTGCGCTTATTCGGCCAGGCGAAACCGGCAAAAGCCGGAATACCGTGTTGAATTATGCCTTAAATCTAACAAGAAACCTCAGAGCATGCATTTCTCTAGCTTTTCTACAAAAAAAGCACCGTCGCCCCGAAAGAAAGGAAAAGATTTGATTGATTTTGTCGAGCAGATAGTTAGCGCTTAAGATATTGCTCTAAGGCGCAAACGAAAGATTTATAGTCCTTGAGAATAGTAAAGTGATATTTGCTAAGCACATAATATGTCCTTAAATAGCCGCCCCATTTTTTAAACAAAATATCGCCCGAAATTACGATCATTCCCATATATTAGAAAACCCGCTTTTATCGAACGCAAAGAAAAATCGCCGCGTTTAACACTAGCCGAATAAAATTCTTTGAAAGAATATCTCGTTTGATTTTTCTCGAAATCGCAGATAGATTTTTGCTTCTTCTAAAGAAAATACATTGCTTCTAAAGCTTGAAACGAAAATTTATGAGTCCTTGTAGACAATAGTTAAGACGTAGATATTCTCCTAACTGGGCACATAAGATATTTTTGAAATATGCCGCTCTCCGATACAATTTTTTGTAAGACGAACAATATCGCGCCGTAAATTACGATAACAAAAAGTCTCGCCCGAAAAAAACTAATTAGAAAAACCCGCTTTTATCGAACGCAAAGAAAAAATCGCCGCGTTTAACACTAGCCGAATAAAATTCTTTTAAAACTACACGCCACAAGTTTTTTTTTTAGGTTACGTCAAAAACTAAACGCAAACACACAATCAAACGGAATAAATCAATGGTTTTGGCCCTTTTTAAATAAGTTCGAATTTGTCATTAACATGAGTTCTGTCAGATTATTCGTATTAATGAAAAACGCAACCGTTTGACCGCCGACTTTTTTGTTTGATGTCGATTAGCTTTTAAACGTGAACATTATTTCTGTTCGAATTATTGAAAATATATTGGATTTCATTTTGGACGGTTTATTTTGAGCGGTTTATACGAAGAATCGAACGCGGAAAGCTGGCAATAAATTTGAAAAGCATCCAAATTGATTTTCGGTTAATAATATTCAAGCTTTTCATTTTGTTTATATTTCGAAAGTGCCGAAATGACTAAATAAATTTGAAACTTGTGCATTTTACTCGTTGGGGTTAAGATCTGTGAAAAGTTTTGACCAAAATTATTATGTATAAATTTTCAAACTAGCATTTTTGTAAAATTAAAATTTTAATTTTGTTTTTTTTTTTGTAAACAACTGTCAATTTTAAAAATGCTTTCAGACAATTATCTAACGTTAATAAAATGGAAAAATAATGAATTTTTAATTTTTGCCAAAATTAAATGGCGATTCCTATTTAAAATAACAAAGTTGGTGCCGAAATGGGGATGAATAATGGCCTTAAAAGCGTTTTGACTTTGTGATCGTAGAGAGCGTAAAAAAGTACTACAATAATGTTTTTACGGAATTAATTTACCTTAACTAATAAGAAAGTGAAAAAGAATATTTTAAAAATTAATAATTTTGGTACTTATATAAATAACCTCATTATTTTTTAAAATATTCTCAGACTATTATATATCATTGAAATTAAAAAAAAATAAGGTCTTCGTTTCTGTAAAAATAAAATCGTGTACCTATTTGAAATTACAAACTTGGTGCCGAAATGGGGACAAATAATGGCCCAAAAACTTTTTTGATTTCGCCATCCTCAAGTGCGCAAAAAAGTGCATTAAGAAAGTTTTTACAGAATTAATTTATCTCGATTAATAAGAAAGTTAGCAAAAAGGGTTTTTCGCGGAAAACCCCTTCTTCAGTGGAAACTCTTTTATATTTAAAAATGCTTTTTATCAAATAGTTCCGTTGGTTTTAAAGATTTTCCTAGACTGTTTGGTATCGTTAGAATCGTAAAAAAATAGGCTTTTTAATGAACCCGAAATCAAAGACCCCCCGCCTACTTGATTTCACAAAATCGGTCCCCATATCGGCGCTATTAAAGACCGAGTAAAAAATCGAAGTTCACCGTCGTAAAGATCGTAAAAAGTCTGCCAAAAAAGTGTTTGATTAATTAATAACAAAGTTACTGTTATTTAACAATAAAGTCTAATGTGCTTCAAAAGCAAAAATGCCCAAAGTGGATTTTGCAACTATGAAACTACTTTTTTAAATTCCGTTATTTTTAAAAATTTTGTGAGACTTTTATCTCTACAATCGCAAAAAATACTCTTTTTAATGAACGCAAAATCAAATACAGTGCCTACTCGATTTAACGAATTTAGAACCGATACCAGGAGCAAAAGTAAAAAAAAGTAAGTTCGTCATCACAAAGAATGAAAAAGGAGTTGGAGGAAAATGTTTTTTCTCTAACAAACATAACCATTTTTTTCGTAATTAAAGTGGAAACTCGATTATCCGGACTAATTATTGGTGCAGTTCATTCGGAAAATCGAAAATTCGGATAATTGAATGTATAAAAAAATACGGATTTTAGCTATATATAATATGACCATACTTCTTGTTTTGAATGGTACTGAGAGCGCAACTACGGTTTTAGAATTACTTGAATTTTTTAAAAGTAAATTTATTATTGTTAATCGTGGCGAAAGGATGTCAATTCGAGCTCAAAGTGGCACATTCCGATCTGAAAAGAAGGCGCTCGCGTCGCGCTTCATTTCTCTCGCTCGGAAATGTGACTTTTCGCCGAAAGTGCACATCCTCGTATTTATTGATTTGCCTTAATTAATCTTTTCACTTTCAAATCAAAAATTACAAGTAAAGATGAATTTTATGTTCAAGAATATATTTACTCTAATCATGAGTGGAAGTGAGCGAAAAGATACGGAATTTGGTAGGTGTGAGCGAGAAAACGATTAAATTATTTATTTAATCTTGAATAATTTATTAGCCTAATTTTGTGAATGGTGCATTGAGTGTGCACATTCGAGCTCAAATGGCACATTCCGATCTGGATGAAGCGCGCTCCGCGTCGCGCTTCATTTCCTCCGCTCGGAAATGTGCCACTTTTCGCTCGAAAGTGCACATCCTCGTATTTATTGATTTGCCTTAATTAATCTTTTCACTTTCAAATCAAAAAATTACAAGTAAAAATGAATTTTATGTTCAAGAAATGTATTTACTCTAATCATGAGTGGAAGTGAGCGAAAAGATACGGGAATTTGGTAGGTGTGAGCGAGAGAAAACGATTAAATTATTTATTTAATCTTTTGAATAATTTATTAGCCTAATTTTGTGAATGGTGCTTAAAATTGAGTGTGCACATTCGAGCTCAAAGTGGCACATTCCGATCTCGGGAAAATGAAGCGCGCCGCTCCGCGTCGCGCTTCATTTGCCTCCCTCGCTCGGAAATGTGCCACTTTTCGCTCGAATGCGCACATCCTCGTATTTATTGGATTTGCCTATATTATTAGAGTAATGTGGTAACCATACGCAGAGTGTAAGTGTCCGCAATCACCTTCCTAAGAGTATGTTTGTCACTGAACAACGAATCGCAGCGCATTTAGTTTACATTTGAAGAATTATCCGATAATATCGTTTTGAGCCATTTTCATGAGTGGAAGTGAGCGAAAAGATACGGGAATTTGGTAGGTGTGAGCGAGAGAAAACGATTAAATTATTTATTTAATCTTTTGAATAATTTATTAGCCTAATTTTGTGAATGGTGCTTAAAATTGAGTGTGCACATTCGAGCTCAAAGTGGCACATTCCGATCTCGGGAAAATGAAGCGCGCCGCTCCGCGTCGCGCTTCATTTGCCTCCCTCGCTCGGAAATGTGCCACTTTTCGCTCGAATGCGCACATCCTCGTATTTATTAGATTTGCCTATATTATTAGAGTAATGTGGGGTAACCATACGCAGTGTGTAAGTGTCCGCAATCAACTTCCTAAGAGTATGGTTGTCACTGAACAACCGAATCGCAGCGCATTTAGTTTACATTTGAAGAATTATCCGATAATATTGTTTTTGAGCCATTTTCTTATAATTTTTGTACAAATAGGACAGCGTGGTACAGAAATACAACAGGTCTGACTACGATTGGACAGTATGTAATAACACTGTCCAATTTTGTGCCACTTTTCGCTCGAATGTGCACATACCTCGTACTTACATTTGTAAATCTACAATCAATATTATTTCAGAAGAAAATCGTTTAATTTACATTTTAACTTGAATAGTCCTTACGTACGACCCGATTACTTGCACTCAGCGAAAATTCTCTTCGTAAATTGCAAGTAAAAATGAAACGGCTCGAATTTTGGCGATTGGGGGTATCGAGGTTTCGGTCCTTCGGGCGCTGCTCGTAGTTTATGTAGTCTCGTTTTCCAAACTCCGAAGAGGGCTGGAATCGAGAAATGAGCAGTAGGCGGCACCAGGACCATAAATTCACTAAATACGTGCAAGATTAAACCACAAATCGCTGTTGTCTTACGGCTAATTCATTTATATCGATTTAGGAGCAAGAGCCGAAGATCACATTCGCTGGAAGGGCCCTATTTAAAATCCAATTCGCCTCCATAAACTGCGGTTCACCTTTAATTAAATGCTTCTTCTTGCGCTCGGCGTGCTTGCTAGTCCGTACGCCTGATTTTAAAGACATCTCCTGATTGTGGAATCTGCTGATTTCGCTTTCGGGGGTTCTTTTTTAAGAAGGGAGAGCCGGCGTTTTAAAATTATCGTGTGTGAGGGGGCGGGAGAGAAAGGAGCTTCGGAGTTTTTCAACTTTTGCGAAATTCTTAAGCATCTTCAGTTGTGTAATTTAAATCAATTACACTTCTGACGGAAGTTTAGAGTTTTCTTAAGGATACTTGCTTTCTTGTTCGTTAACAAATATACGTGATGTTTTAACTGCGAAACGGATGTATCGTTATTTGATTTTTTCTTTTGCCTTGGAAATTGTTTTTTAGTGGAATAGGGGTAAAGAGTACAGTTGTTGGTCAGTCGACAATGATTGGCCATATTTAAAAAATATATAATTATAAATCTATATTTTAGCCAGATAATTTTTCATCAATGCCAAAAAATTTGTTATTCCTCTCTGTACTGGATATAACTAGTCATTTTTTTATAATTTCCTGTTTTGTGAGTATAATATCATTAGTAAAATATTTCATTTAAATAATTAAAAGTTAAAAACCTATTTCACTTGCATTAATTTATTTATTTTTAGATTATTTCCAGCATCACTGTAACTTAAATCAAAATTATAATAGAAAATTATTATAGTTTTTTTTGTTTCCTAAAAAGTTTAGAATTTTGAGATACGAGTTTTTGACTTCGCAGCGCCGATATGCCTTCTTAAATATCGTAAAGTTAATTATTAAATTCATATTTAAATTGTTTTTCTTTAAATAAGATACTTATACAAAGAACAAAAGCCGGTATGACCTGAAAACTGCCCCTATTAATGAAAAAAATAATGAATAAGTTTTTATGAAAGGGAATCAAAAATTAAGTGGAGTAGTGAAAGAATTTTTCTTATCGGATAATGGGAACATTGTTAAAAACGCATTTGAAAATCAGCCTAATAACCTAACTTTTGGGCTCTCAACCCTAATAAAATTATATTATAAAGGAAACCAAAACAAATAATAAAATATAATTTGAAGAAATATGATAAGGATTATATTTATATTTATTTGCATAAAAAGTCACTTAAAAAACTTTTCAAGCGTTTGGACGCAGCTCATTTTTCGAATACTTTTATTAACTTTTTTTTTGACAGAAATGATCAGCATGCTCTTCTTAACAAAATGAGTGGGGTCACAAATTTTTCCGAAAAATAGGCATTTTTCAGGTTAAACCGGCTTTCGTTTTTTATAATTATTTTATCTTTAGTATGTGGAAAATAAAATATTTTTTTTTAATAAATTAATTGTTCAGTTTCTAAAAGGGTCAATCACTGTACTGTTTACCCCTGTAATAATAAATCTATATTTCCTAAAAAGTTTCGAATTTTGAGATACGAGGTTTTGACTTCGCAGCAAAGATATGCCTTCTTAAATATTATAAAATTAATTATTAAATTCATATTTAAATTGTTTTTTTTTAAATGGTTTGTTTTTTTTGCTAATTTACTATATCTTATCTTAATTAGAAAATTATGGGCAATCACTGTAAATTCACTGGCCAATTACTATATTTATATGGCCAATAACTATGTTTTTTAATAAACCAAATATTTTTATTTTATATAAAACGTTAAATATTTTGTTCAAATTTTAATTTATATTGAAAAATATAGTTTTTTACACTTACTAGCACAATAAAAAATCATAAATACATTTTATATAAGTATGAAATTTAGTATTTTAATTGTTCAATTGCTAAAAGGGCCAATCACTGTACTGTTTACCCCTAGTTGTTTTAATTTAAGAGAAATATTTTTTTTATATACCTATAGTGATTCTGCAATTATCTGGACCTCAGTTATACGGATTTGCGATTATCCGGATTGTCAACCGCGTTCGTTTTTTCCTCTTAATCGCGCTTAAAACCGAGTGTGCACATTCGAGCTCAAAGTGGCACATTCCGATCTCGGGAAAATGAAGCGCGCCGCTCCGCGTCGCGCTTCATTTGCCTCCCTCGCTCGGAAATGTGCCACTTTTCGCTCGAATGCGCACATCCTCGTATTTATCACATTCGTGTAATATATTTTTCGCTTCTTCAAACCAAAAATTTTAATTTAGTTCAGTAAATATCGATTTTATGTTAGAAAAACAAATTTTTACCATAGCAATGAGTGGAAGCGAGCGAAAAGATACGCCAATCGTGTCAGTACGAGTGAGAGGGAAGAATTAAAATTTTTCAACTGATTTATTGCCCTAAATCGCTGTAGATCATGCTTAAAACCGAGTGTGCGCATTCGAGCTCAAAGTGGCACATTCCGATCTCGGGAAAATGAAGCGCGCCGCTCCGCGTCGCGCTTCATTTGCCTCCCTCGCTCGGAAATGTGCCACTTTTCGCTCGAATGCGCACATCCTCGTATTTATCACATTCGTGTAATATATTTTCGCTTCTTCAAACCAAAATTTTAATTTAGTTCAGTAAATATCGATTTTATGTTAGAAAAACAAATTTTTACCATAGCAATGAGTGGAAGCGAGCGAAAAGATACGCCAATCGTGTCAGTACGAGTGAGAGGGAAGAATTAAAATTTTTCAACTGATTTATTGCCCTAAATCGCTGTAGATCATGCTTAAAACCGAGTGTGCGCATTCGAGCTCAAAGTGGCACATTCCGATCTCGGGAAAATGAAGCGCGCCGCTCCGCGTCGCGCTTCATTTGCCTCCTGCTCGGTAATGTGCCACTTTTCGCTCGAATGCGCACATCCTCGTATTTATCACATTCGTGTAATATATTTTCGCTTCTTCAAACCAAAATTTTAATTTAGTTCAGTAAATATCGATTTTATGTTAGAAAACAAATTTTACCATAGCAATGAGTGGAAGCGAGCGAAAAGATACGCCAATCGTGTCAGTACGAGTGAGAGGGAAGAATTAAAATTTTCAACTGATTTATTGCCCTAAATCGCTGTAGATCATGCTCAAAACCGAGTGTGCGCATTCGAGCTCAAAGTGGCACATTCCGATCTCGGAAATGAAGCGCGCCGCTCCGCGTCGCGCTTCATTTGCCTCCCTGCTCGGTAATGTGCCACTTTTCGCTCGAATGCGCACATCCTCGTATTTATCACATTCGTGTAATATATTTTCGCTTCTTCAAACCAAAAATTTTAATTTAGTTCAGTAAATATCGATTTTATGTTAGAAAAACAAATTTTTACCATAGCAATGAGTGGAAGCGAGCGAAAAGATACGCCAATCGTGTCAGTACGAGTGAGAGGGAAGAATTAAAATTTTTCAACTGATTTATTGCCCTAAATCGCTGTAGATCATGCTCAAAACCGAGTGTGCGCATTCGAGCTCAAAGTGGCACATTCCGATCTCGGGAAAATGAAGCGCGCCGCTCCGCGTCGCGCTTCATTTGCCTCCCTTGCTCGGTAATGTGCCACTTTTCGCTCGAATGCGCACATCCTCGTATTTATCACATTCGTGTAATATATTTTTCGCTTCTTCAAACCAAAAATTTTAATTTAGTTCAGTAAATATCGATTTTATGTTAGAAAAACAAATTTTTACCATAGCAATGAGTGGAAGCGAGCGAAAAGATACGCCAATCGTGTCAGTACGAGTGAGAGGAAGAATTAAAATTTTCAACTGATTTATTGCCCTAAATCGCTGTAGATCATGCTCAAAACAGTGTGGGATTCGAGTCAGTGGCACATTCCGATCTCGGAATGAAACGCGCCGCTCCGCGTCGCGCTTCATTTGCCTCCTGCTCGGTAATGTGCCACTTTTCGCTCGAATGCGCACATCCTCGTATTTATCACATTCGTGTAATATATTTTTCGCTTCTTCAAACCAAAAATTTTAATTTAGTTCAGTAAATATCGATTTTATGTTAGAAAACAAATTTTACCATAGCAATGAGTGGAAGCGAGCGAAAAGATACGCCAATCGTGTCAGTACGAGTGAGAGGGAAGAATTAAAATTTTTCAACTGATTTATTGCCCTAAATCGCTGTAGATCATGCTTAAAACCGAGTGTGCATTCGAGCTCAGTGGCACATTCCGATCTCGGAATAAAGCGCGCCGCTCCGCGTCGCGCTTCATTTGCCTCCCTCGCTCGGAAATGTGCCACTTTTCGCTCGAATGCGCACATCCTCGTATTTATTGAGCTATAAAATAACACAGAGAAGTGTGTTAACGAATAACAGAGCGTAAACTGCGTTAAAAGTGACTACACGAAAATAATACACATAAGTGTGTAAATATATAACGCCCATGGATTTGCAGTGTCCTGCAAACTAATTAACAATTTGGTTTCGTTCTAAAAGATTTCGTTAGTCGCAAATACCTTTTTAAGCTGGCCACTAAAAATTATTACGTCCCTAAAATAAGCATGACCTGAGCTTTTTTTTTCTCTGTTAGGCTTTGATTTATTGCCGTCCAC
The DNA here is from genome assembly GCA_036325965.1 of Sinopyrophorus schimmeli. Taxonomy (NCBI): domain Eukaryota; kingdom Metazoa; phylum Arthropoda; class Insecta; order Coleoptera; family Elateridae; genus Sinopyrophorus; species Sinopyrophorus schimmeli. The sequence continues at coordinate 798,903 of JARFIZ010000186.1, forward strand.
GCAACTTTTTATTTGTGGCGAAATATTTACAAAATGTTAGTGGGGTTTTGTGATTTATCACCTGTTAAATGTTATTTTCTCATAAATTTTGAAGTAGGCACGTGCCTTTAACCCTATAAGGGCTGTCAGTTGTGGCAATATTAAAGTTGAAAGTTCAGACGTACAAAAAGAATTTAAAATGTAAATATTATTTTTTTTCTATTTATAATATGTATCCGGTTCCTTCGCGCCTGTTATAAAAAAAAATGGGGATCGTAAAACACAGAAATCTAACAAATAAAACGCTTAAGTTTTTAATAAATTATGTTACGTATTTTATTTGCCGACAATAAACTCGGAAAATTGAAATTTAATTTACGTTTTAAAACGGTAACTTTAATGCTTCAAAAAGCGAGTGATTGAAGACTTTTACGCTAGCAGGTCCGCCTTATTATTTTAATAAAACTCCACTCTAACGTTTTTATTTCGTAAATTTTTATATTATTGGCGCTCGTCTGCATTGCAGAAATAGATAATAAGCAGTCGATAAAATTTCCCCTGCATTTCTTGAATAACCGAGTGTGAAGTCATGTATGGAAGGATGCTTAATGGTGCACGTCCCTCATATTATATTCAAATATTATTCATCAGCAAATACAATCGAGGCATTCGAGGTTCATTGTCGGCCGAAAGTATTCTCGGCACGTACGAAAGTCTTATTTTTTCATCCGCCTTCGATTTAGCAATCTATTCTGTTTTTATCGAACAATTTCAGTGTCCAATATCGAACATCTTCGTCTACAACTCATGCACCCTTTTCTCTCTCGCGCGCCCATCGATCTTTTTCGATCTGCTCTCCTTGCCTCGCTCGTCTCGCACACACCTCTCTACGTATTCATCTTGCTTTATCGCAGTTTTTATTGGCACACCGTTTTTTTTGCCTTACCGATACCCCTTGATTACATCTTGTACACTTGCGCTCAAGATTCGGATTGTTGAATTTTTTGCCGGCCGCTCTAGCAGTTGCGCTCGTTAATCCGAAGAGGCAAAAGTACATAGAAATATAAGGTCATCTGGTTGTAAATTGACATGCGATATTTTGGCGCAATATTTAAGGCAGTGATTTTTGACCGACACCGTTTGTGCGCGAAGTGGCACATTTCCGAACGAGGGACTACGAGGTTTGGGCTCGAATTGCACGTTCGACTTTACACCACGATGTGAAATAACCAACCACCTCTCGCACCTTAATTATAGTTTTATTTACTGATCGAAATTATTTATTTCAGATATTAAAATTACCTTTTGAAAATTTAATGTTATTTTCAGCAAGTTCAACAAATATAAATGAGGATTTTTTATAAAAATTAAATCATAAGACAATTTTAATATTACACGGAATGAAATGTATGGCTTTTATGACCGTGCTGGTCGCGTACTCTAGCGGCAAATCCCTTAAGTATTTACTATAATTATTTACTATGCAGTAGTATTGTGTATAACGTCACGCTTATAAGACTCGTTGGACAGTATGCGACCAGGGGATGACCACTTCTGCTCCCCACCTTGCTCAATTTTGTCACAGTCGCTTTAACTATAAAAGACAACTCGTAAAAATGAATTTTTCTAAAGCTAATTATTTATATTTGGTTACCCTGGAAGTAATAATAATAAATAATGATTTTTGACTTATCTACTGACAAAACGCAAAAACTATCTCTAAAATAACTAGAATTTAACCTGCTATTAACTTGAGAAACATAAAAAATCTAGAAACTTGCTGGATTATACTTTAAAGTTGGTATTGAAAAGCCAAATCGAATGACCAAATTGGCTCCCATCTAAAAGCATTGAGTTATCATCAGCTGGAATAAATGCTATAAGGAAACCTGTTGTACCTTGGACCTTTTTTCACTTGTAATTTTTTTTAAATTGTATATGTAACAATTTGTTGATAAAATGAATTGCATCGTAGTGGGGCATTAATAAGGTATTCATCATAAAATATTTGAAAGCATTACCAACCATTTACTCAAATTGTTATAAGATTTAAAAATTACTTGATCTATGGCCTAGGTACAACAAAGGTGATGTACCTTGGCTCTATTCACAGTTAAGCAAAATAAAACCCATTGTTCTATGAAAACTATATATTTATTTTTGAATTATAAGAACTACTAATGTTCTTCTTTGAGATGACACTAAAATTGTTTCAAAAATTAACGAAACTTTTCTCGTATACTAAAATTTCACATACTTAATGGTTAGCTTTGCAAAAATTTAAAATTTTCGTTAGACTTGCGAGACATATTATCTGAAGCAAAATAAAAAAAAATTAAGAATTTATAACAAAGGTGTACTCTAAATTTTTATTTATTGCACGTTGATCCTAGTGCCAAGGTACAGCTTATTGATAGTGACCGCGGTACAACACACCGACCCTTGATGTTTAAACTCAAAAAAAAATTAGAAAGTATGCTGTGCCAACATCGGACCACTACTATGCAAACATTAATAAATAATCTTGCTATTACGATGAGTCATTTGTTATTAGGTAATAAAAATCAATAAGATATTTAAGTAAAAAGAATATAAAGACTTGCTTTTTTTCGATTAAAAATTTCAATTGATCTCATACATTAACAAAGTACATTGGCCAGCTGCTGCTAACTTTACGTTAATGTCTGTCAATGTGGCATTTGCAATATCGAAAATTATGGGACACGAAAGCCCGCAAATATTTAAAAAAAAAAGTTGCACTAGGTATAAAGGGACCAAGGCACAAGAGGTTCCCCTATAAATAATTTTAATCGTTCCCTCTCGCTTCCACTCATTGCTATGGTAAATACGTTTTTCTAATATAAAGTCCGTATTTCCTAAATTAAATTAAAAACTTTGATTTGAAAGTACGTATAAAAAATTAGGCAAATGTAATAAATACGAGGATGTGCGCATTCGAGCGAAAAGTGGCACATTTCCGAACGAGGGAGGCAAATGAAGCGCGACGCGGAGCGGCGCGCTTCATTTTCCCGAGATCGGAATGTGCCACTTTGAGCTCGAATGTGCACACTCGGTTTTAAGCATGATTCACAATAATTAATTTACTTTCTAAATCATTTTAAGGACAAATTAGAAGACTGTATTTAGAAGATAATTTCAATTTCTAATTTATTGGACTAAATTTAATAAAAAGCGAAAATAGACAAATATGATGAATACGAGGATGTGCGCATTCAAGCGAAAAGTGGCACATTTCCGAGCGAGGGAGGCAAATGAAGCGCGACGCGGAGCGGCGCGCTTTATTTTCCCGAGATCGGAATGTGCCACTTTGAGCTCGAATGCGCACACTCGGTTTTAAGCACGATTCACAATAATTTACTTTCTAAATCATTTTAAGAACAAATTACAAGACTGTGTTTACGAGTTAATTTCAATTTTTAATTTATTGGACTAAATTTAATAAAAAGCAAAAATTGCCCTAGGTACAAAAGGTTCCCCTACATTTCATTTCGTGTACTTTTTAGACAAATATAAATAATTATGAGCATTAGTAACAATTTTGTATTTCGTTTATTCTACATAAATTACGATTCCAAACTTAAAATTTTTCTGAAATTAAACTTGTCATTTTCAAAACTACCGTTATCAACGCCCTATCACAGTTGCAATACAATTTAACTCTAGACAACAGAAACAATAATAATATAGCTTTCGACACAAATACCTACAAAGTATTCCGAAATCAATATTAAATGAAGACGTTGCTAAACCGATACGACAAAGACGTAGCTTATAATTAAAATAGAGCTTTGAAGCATTTAGTTCTAGATAGAAAGTGTGTATAGCTTTAGATATTAAGCAAATCTTCATTACGGAGCAATTACTTTCTAGAATTTAGTTCGTTCGCATGTTCCCTACCTCTCAAAACCACAATAACGCCGCACCGAAAATTATATCCCACGTATCATTCGAATAGTAATTAGATTTCTCAACAAAGTATGGCGGAATAGATTCGATTTTAGACGAAAACGTTTCGGATGTACGTAAAAAGCGCAAAATTAATTCTATTATGTCGCACTATCGCTGCCTCGTAATGGAATTTCCGATATTGTTTTTACCTAAAAAGCTCTTGTCGAGAATCTAAAATTGAAACAAACGTCCTTGTTGGTCGTTTGATCTAGCGAAGCCTCATTCAATAAAGAGCTTGTTCCGGCGATCCTATCTGTGGAACGTTCACAATGAAACTTCTACGTTTGCTGCTTCTGTGCGCGAAACTATTTAAGTGCTTAGATTACTTAATAATTCATAAGCTTTTGCAAGTATCGGTTTCATTCGGAAATTTACTATTTTCCTGTTTCAATCTGTCTAACAGCTTTTTTGCGAGCCACCCGCCGCGTTCACTTGTAATCAAAATTACTTTTTTATTTATTAAAATATGGCGTCGCCGATTTGATTGTTTTTGGTAAATAGGAGTAACCACGGTTACGTCATAAAATGACCCATTCTGGTGGGTCACTCGTGAGTACAAAAAGTTTAATTTATTTATTAGCCGAGTAAGTATTTAATTTTTGTGAGAGCCTCTACTTGATACATAAAAACGTTTATATATAAGCAATCACGCTTTAATAGAAAGTAAATGTGGCAACGCTGTTAAAGCTTAATACCGAATGCTTTATAGATGTATATCGTACACGTGTTACGCTTTATGTATACTGGGTGTTCGAAAAATAATTGGCCAGCGGGAAGGAGGGAATAAGTCGTAAAATTTTGAGACAAAAAGTCATGTGGCGTTTTTTCACCTGAAGCATCCTTAATTAATTATTGATCATGTAAAGTAACTAATCAGGGGTGCGTTAAAGACAAATGAGATAAAGCAGGGGAAGCAGGCGCATTTTACTACCGTAATGAGTAGTAAGGTTTCCAGGGCAGTGAATGGGATAGATCTTTTAAATAAATTAAAAAAATAATAATCACGGTTTTGCACTATGGGCCAGGGTCGACCAAAACAACTTTTATTCTAAAACATAGTTATTTCTATGTATTTGACCACGAGGAAACCGATTTTGAAGGAATTTTTGAAATCGGTGAGTTAGTTTTTAATATAATTCCGAAAAACCAAAATTTTGGATTTAGCAAGATTTTAAAACATCTGGGGTCCTACGATGTTTAGGATTGTTTTATTGATTTTAGAATGTATTTATTTGTCAAAATCGGTTAAGTGGTTCTTTAGTTATTGCCAAAAAACCGAAAAAATTGACAAAAACGGGTATTTTTGAAAAAATCATATCACCGAAACTGTATTTGGAGTTTGATATTTCATTTAGAACATTATTTTGTGTCTTAATAAAAATTAATTTAATTAATGCATAAACTTTTTAAATAAATTCATATTTTTTATGTAAACTTATAAATTGAATCAAAAAAATTAATATAGTTTAAATTATCAATTTTATTCTTCTTCTTTATCTTCTACATCTTCGCCTACTAACAATAGATTTAAATTTAAAGTATTTTCATTTTCAAGCTCATCATCCCCGAACTTAGTTTGGATTCTCCCCCATATTTTTCATATTTTCGATAAATAATTCAAAAATTTGTATTTTAAAAATTTCGAATTAAAAACTAAATTTTATGTTTTTGTTTGAAAGTTGAAGTGTTCTTTAAATTATAAAAAATACTCTTGGGGAAAATCAATACCGTTTCGGAGAGATGATTTTTCAAAAATACCCGTTTTTGTCAATTTTTTCGGTTCTGTTCCAATATTCGGGTTTTTCGGAATTATATTAAATACTAACTCACCGATTTCAAAAATTCTTTCAAAATCGGTTTCCTAGCGGTCAAATACATAGAAATAACTATGTTTTAGAATAAAAGTTGTTTTGGTCGACCCTGGCCCATAGTGTTTTGGAAAAATTCAAAATTATTTCCAAAGCCGCAGTACTAAAATTTTTTACTTAAAAATGTATAAGTTAATTGCTTTTTACATAAAATGTATCTTAAAAATAATATAGCCGAGTTCAAGACAAAGCTTAATAAAAAAAATTATAAAAAAAATCTATCTAATTCAATGCTTTGGAAGCCTTGTCGAGCACTACGGCGGTGGGGCGCGCTTTTTCCCGCGTTTCTTTTTACCACTGCGCTTTTCCAGAGATTGGAATTAATTTATTTTCTAGAAGTTTTTTAATTAAAAATGGGGCGCCAAATTTAAAATGCCCAGAAACCTAAAAAATCACCCTGTATTTTTTTCCAAATTAAAAAAGCCTATAAAGTTATATAAAACTATATTAGTTTTTTTTAAAGAGAGAAACATTAATGTAGAAATATAATTAATACGAGGATGTGCGCATTCGAGCGAAAAGTGGCACATTCCCGAGCGAGGGAGGCAAATGAAGCGCGACGCGGAGCGCGCTTCATCGAGATCGGAATGTGCCACTTTGAGCTCGAATGTGCGCACTCGGCTTTAAGCGCGATCCACAATGATAAATTTATTTTCTAGAAGTTTTTTAATTAAAAAATGGGGCGGCAAATTTAAAATGCCCAGAAACTTAAAAAATCACCCTGTATTTGTTTTCAAATTAAAAAAGCCTATAAAGTTAAATTAAAATTATTTAGTTTTGTTTGAAAGAGAGAACATTAATGTAGGAAATATAATTAGTACGAAGATGTGCGCATTCGAGCGAAAAGTGGCACATTTCCGAGCGAGGGAGGCAAATGAAGCGCGACGCGGAGCGGCGCCTTCATTTTCCCGAGATCGGAATGTGCCACTTTGAGCTCGAATGTGCACACTCGGTTTTAAGCACGATTCGCAACAATTAATTTACTTTCCTATTTTCCTATTTTCGTTAGCTGTGCGCGCGCAACTTCCGTTGCCTGCTAACGCACCAAAAGAAGTACAACTTCAAAAAGCATTTTCATGATAATAAAAGGTATTAATTCCGTTGTCTAAAATCGTTAATTTAATATGTGGCTTTTCGATGTGATCGTGTTTTTAATTAAAAGCCTTGTAATTCTTTACTGTTTATTCGCAGGTCGGAAATGAGTAATTCGTTTTAAAGCAAACAAAGGTATTACTTGTTTGAATATTTTATTGCTTTAATCAAATATTAAATTTAAAACGTTCGATATTAAAAACCGAATTTAATGAATTATATTAATAACCGGCAATGCCTATACCTTTTTACATGTTAATCGATGAAAAAGTTCAATTTACTATTTGCGGCGAATTTGACGGGTAGGTGTACATAATAAAAATGTCGGTCAGACATTTTCACATTGTGATTTATCCGCAGAAGCTTCAATATCTCTTTTACACGGTTTATTTCACTTTTGCCAATTCTATCGCAAAATGTAACACAAAATGCCTTAAGAAAACAACTTCCAAATATAAGTTCGGCGTACGTGAGTAAAAGTCTGAAAGACGTTTTTATATTACACGCTCTAAGAAAACAATTTTTGAGCAGAAATAGACGAGCGACTTTTTTATTTGCGCCTCGTCCATTTGGCGTTGCTTGCGAAAAAAAAACTATTCTTTCACATTTCAATTTCGAATATCGAATAAAATGTAGATGGCGCACGCCACCTTCTTTCCTTTTACTTCTTTTTGCGCTATTTTTTATTTTATTGATCTTTTAAGTTGGTTCACTCGTAAATTCACTAAAAAAATATGATGTTTTTTGAAGCGAAATATTATTAATTAAGTGTACAAAATTAACATTCAGAGATGTATGTAAAAAAGATTTCTGTATTTTTGTGTTTACCTTGAAAAGTTTTTTATAAAAATTAATATGTTGTAAAACGAAATAGGAAATACATTAATTATTGCGAATCGTGCTTAAAGCCGAGTGCGCACATTCGAGCTCAAAGTGGCACATTCCGATCTCGGGAAAATGAAGCGCGCCGCTCCGCGTCGCGCTTCATTTGCCTCCCTCGCTCGGAAATGTGCCACTTTTCGCTCGAATGCGCACATCCTCGTATTCATCATATTTGTCTATTTTCGCTTTTTATTAAATTTATTCCAATAAATTAGAAATTGAAATTAATTCCTAAATACAGTCTTATAATTTGTTCTTAAAATGATTTAGAAAGTAAATTAATTATTGTGAATCATGCTTAAAACCGAGTGTGCACATTCGAGCTCAAAGTGGCCCATTCCGATCTCGGGAAAATGAAGCGCGCCGCTCCGCGTCGCGCTTCATTTGCCTCCCTCGCTCGGAAATGTGCCACTTTTCGCTCGAAAGTGCACATCTTCGTATTCATTGAATTTGTCTATTTTATCTTTCGCTGTTTCAAAACATAAATTTAAGTTTGATTTAGTAAATATCGATTTTACATTCGAATAACATATTTACCATAGCAATAAGTGGAAGGAGCGAAAAGATACGTAAATCTCGTGAATGCGAGTGAAAAGAAACGATTAAAGTTATTCAACTGATTTTTTGTCTAATTTATTGGCTTAAATTATTGTAAATAACGCTTAAAACTGAGTGTGCACATTCGAGCTCAAAGTGGCACATTCCGATCTCGGGAAAATGAAGCGCGCCGCTCCGCGTCGCGCTTCATTTGCCTCCCTCGCTCGGAAATGTGCCACTTTTCGCTCGAATGCGCACATCCTGATGTTTATGATTTTATTTATATTAATTTTTACACGTGGTTATATTTAATTTATTACGCCAAAGAAATATAAATGCTAACACCGGTTTTTTGCATATAGTCAGAACCAAACCGCAGAATTTCGATAAATCCTTAAAAGTCCCTCAAAAAAAATATAAATTAACCCGTTGATTGGCTGACGCGAACATAATACTAAAACGAAAAAATAGTTGCCAAGTATTTTTGTTAAATTGCTTCGATGATCATTTGTATAAAAACGCATAAATATATTATTTTCAGTACTTTAAAGAAGACATGATTTTATAAATTTAAAAGAAATTAAATACAAAAAATTTGTTAATGTGCTTTTGTTAAAAAGGCTCATTTTTATAAAAACATTACAACTTTTTTTAAGAATATTTATAATTAAAAATGGAACATGAATATACATAGATATTGCCTAATAACTATAGGGAAGATGGGGTAGCCCCCGGACACTTGAAAGAATTAGAAATAAAAAATATAAATAAATAAATTTATTTATTTTTTATGATTTAAAATGAAAGTAGGGACTTTTAAGTTTATACGAATTAAAAATTTGTAATGATATATTTGTTTTTTTAGGAAATATGGCCAATCCAATTTGACCTTATTTTTTGGCAATACAAAAGTGGCGGATAGTCCCGGACTAGTATTAATTGGTGGCCCAATCGTTTTTGGCCTTATAAACATCACAAAAATAATTAATATTTAAACAATTTTTATGTGCCTAGTCTTTGCACTCATAACATTGAATTCAGTCTTCATCAAAAGTTTTTTTGCATATGGATGCATTTGGTTTTTTTCTACCGGTCTTTTTGGGAAAAACTTCGAATATTTTTGACTGTTTTCAATATTTTTAGCAATTTTTTATTTTTTTGCTTTGACAAATTCATTGTTTTTAGTTTTCTGCTTTTTCTCTAAATTTTGTTTAAATGGAGATGTTAAAATATCGCTCCTATGGTTTTTTGAGCTCCGTTGCTAAATGTTTTTTTAATGCATCTGGAAATCGTAACAGTTGTTTTAATAAATGTGCTGTGCTGATTGAAGGCACCGGGTCAGTATAGATGTTGATCACCGTTGCAATTCGTGCTGGATGTGAAAAATACACAAAGTTGACTAAAGTACAGTAATTTAACCACTATTTATTATCACAGTAAATAATAAAGCACCGACGAGTTATTTATTTCAACTGTAGTATAGCGTAACTTTGGAAAAATATTATTAATTAAGCTAAAATAATGTCCGGCGATACCCGACATTTTAGTCTCCGGGGGTACCCGATTCTCAATATTCAACATTTTTATTCAGAGCTCCTAAGATGTAGTAGAAATATTTCAAATACTATTACAAAGTTTAAATATAATGCATTTTCTTCAACTTAAAAAAAAATAAGTATTCACACTTACGTTTTCTAGTTGATAACTAGAAATGAAATCTGACGAGCGCGATAAAATTTTTTTATATTTTACAAACTACTCTTTAAATTGTAACAGACTCGGTGTTTACGTGACAACTAAATTGCATGTTTTTACTCTAGACGACGCCTGTTTTAAAGAAAATTTTACCAATGCAACGTTATTAGGTTCTTGGAAATTCTTATGTCCGCGGTTACCCGCTGTCCGGGGCTACCCCACTTTCCCCTACACATGTTTCTTAAAAAATTATTTCTACCTTTTGTTCAATGATGCACAATTTTTTTAAACACACCAAAAGTATTAATTATTTATATAAAATAAATTGAAGTATAACTTCGGAAGCACTTTTACCGCACAAAGGTTGACCTTAGACTGACTCATGTTAAAAATTCGACCGGCTTTGATAGCAAACAAAATTTTATCGAAAACGAAAAAGAAATTTGTTTCTAGAAATCGTACGAGTTCTAATCGCAAATAACAGCTGCGCTTAGGTAATTTATTTATGCGTCGTATCGAAAAGATTAGAGAACCAATTTTAATTTTATGGAAGTAAATTATTGTTTTGCCACTTAAAGCCAATTTCTCTTAGTGGCAAAGGTAGTTAAACGAATTAGAATTAGAATTAGAATGTTCAGAACTAGAGCGAATTTTAGATATTATTTGAAATTGGGGGGTTTTGGAAAAACAAAAAAAGTATATCACCAAGGTGAGAAAAAACAATTCGAGTTCAGTTTACGAGAAAACCAGAAAACGTCCAGACATACCGTCTTCCGAAAGATAATCACCTTTTTGTTAAATATTTAGTGTATACTAAATAAAAAATAGAAATTAAACGTTAATTCGTTTAACTACCTTTGCCACTAAGAGAAATTGGCTTTAAGTGGCAATACAATTATACAGGGTGTATCAACAAAAATTTTGGCCTACCAAAAAACGCAAAAACAAAGGCGTTTTTCAAATTAAAAATAAAACACGTCATTTTTATTTGAAAGGGGACCAATTTTCACATAAATTCATACCCATAAATGCCACCCCAGGGAACCCTGCATCAATCCTGCCCCAGCTTTAGTACGATAGTATATTTTAACAATTTCTAATCTTTCTTCAAAAGAATATATCATTTTCGCACCCTTCGACAATTCTCAAAATAAAGGTAACATGACATTGGCATTTAAGAAACAAATTAGGATACTTTTTTTTTGTCTTTAAAACCAATTCAATAAAAAGTGATATGGTCACACTACAATGTGTTTGCAATCTATTGGCGCGTGGAAGACGATTTAGAAGTAACTTATACAGAGTGTCCAGATACTCAATCCCGAAGTAATTATGTTTTTAAATAAAAACTATTAGACATACCAAAATTATTTTAACATAGAGGGAGTTATAAAAGTATAGAAATTTATATACACGTGTTTTTGCTTTCACATTACATACAATGACCACCGTAAGGACAACATTTATTCAAATTTACATTTTGCCCTAAAATTTAGGTGAGCAATAAAAATTTAATGCATTGTAAAAATAATGCGTTTTTTGTAATAATGCATACAAGTAAATCCTACAGTCTAATAATATATTCGAGTAGAAATTAATTATTTCTGAGTGCAACAATATTTTTAAAATATAAGCCATATTTTGCCTACTAACTAATTTTCATTTAATTTCAGATCTACACATTCTACGTTATTCTAAAAAATTTCTCCGAAAATAGAAAAATCGATGAAAACATTTTCAATAACGAATGATCAAAAACGAAGCACCGTAGCATATACATGAGAAAAATACCTCACTTGATGTTAACTGTGCAATTTCAAAATCGTGTCGCCCGATTCGCCAAGCTCCGAAAAATAGCCCTATTAAACGAAAAGGTTCGGAACCGCTGTTCTACGCCCTTAAATTAAAATGGTAGCACGCCTAACACGTAAAGTAGGAGTTTCATTAAGTTAGAAAATAGTATTTTCGCATTTAGCATCGTGAATTTCGGTTAAAAAGAAAACGGTGCGGGATCTCGAGAGATAATTGTCTGTTAGCGTAATAGTCATGGCCTTCCGATTTCTTTAGTTCCCTATCTTATTTACAACTGCTATTCCGCAATCTACACAATCACGTTGCAGCCCATTTCGCCCAAATATACGATTTTAAGATTATCCTTAATGGTCCGCGATACACAATCGCTAATGATATTTCAACTGCAAACGTCGAGCGTTAAAGCTCTCCTTCTGCATGTACAAAACGTAACAGAAAAAGAACCTTGCAACAGATATGCACCATTATTGGAAATGCTCGGACGCCGACATACATTAAATATATTGCACCCATAGAAAATTCTCGAAGGACGAAAAACAATCGCGTCCTATTTAAAGTGGATATAAAACTGAACTTGCAGACGATAGACATGCTAATTTTTATGAGCTTAAGAGACGTTGATTAGAAATTATTCAACTAAGTCGAGACACTTCTCTCGTTACGTATCGGGACGTAAAAATTTTAATTATTTCGTTAATTAGTGCTCGAAGTAGATGTTCGTCTCAAGGTCCTTGCATGTCTACCAACTAAACGATATTGAATTAGGAAAAGGCTTTTATAAATGTTTAATGCGCTTTAAAACTTGATCTCTATCGTTTTTGTTCTTGCCAGACTTGTATCAATTTTACGAAAAAAGATAATTAATTGGGTTGTACTTAGTTTTTTAGAGTTAAGAGGCGCCCACTTTGATCATTCGTTATTGAAAATGCTTTCATCAATTTTTCTATTTTCGCAGAAATTTTTTAGAAAAACGGTTTTATCGTAAAATGTGTAGATCCGAAATTAAATGAAAATTAGTTAGTAGGTAAAATATGTCTTGTATTTTAAATTAATTCTTTAAATGTAATGCAAGGGCTGTTTAGAGGGAACTTTAGCACGCATTTTACTTCAAATCCGTTTTGTTGTAGCTTGCCTTATAAGCCCGTAAAAATTAATTACCATTCCTATCTGTTTTTCAATTTACACAAATAGCCGAAATTGTTTTTCAAAATTATTTAAATCTAATGCAAGGGCTGTTTAGAAGGGACCTTCGAACGCATTTTACTTTTAATATATTTTGTCGTGGCTCGCCTTATAAGATATGTTTTTGTATACAACAAACTTAAGTGCTATCTTTTAACACTAGAACCGCGGAATCGGTCATTTTGACCGTTTCGCAACTTTATCGTCTTGTTACTTTTTATTAGTGGAATATATTGCTGTCATATTCAATGACTTTTCCTAATTTTAGTTGATAATTACTGTCTATAATAGTTTTTCTTTTTAAATTGATTTTTTTCCCTTTAATATGAGACATTATACCGACAGACATATACTCTTTTTTTCTAGTAAAGATGCAATTATTAACTGTAAAAAATCAGTAGCAAGGTCCAATCTATCTCTATATTAAAATTCATCAAAATTGGTTCAGTGGTTTAGACGTAAAAAGGTAACAGACAGACGGACAGACAGACAGACAGACAGACAGAGTTACTTTCGCCTTTATATTATTAATTTTTTTTAAAAATAAATTAAGTATTGTGAATCGTGCTTAAAGTGGAGTGTGTACATTCGAGCTCAAAGTGGCACATTCCGATCTCGGGAAAATGTGCCACTTTTCGCTCGAATGCGCACATCTTCGTTTAATTGGATTTGTCTATTTTCTCTTTTTATTAAATTTAATCGAATAAATTAAAAATTTAAATTAACGGTTATTTTTAACAAAAATTATTTAGAAAGTAAATTAATTATTGTGAATCATGCTTAAAATCGAGTGTGCACATTCGAGCTCAAAGTGGCACATTCCGATCTCGGGAAAATGAAGCGCGCCGCTTCGCGTCGCGCTTCATTTGCCTCCCTCGCTCGGAAATGTGCCACTTTTCGCTCGAATGCGCACATCTTCGTTTAATTGGATTTGTCTATTTTCTCTTTCTATTAAATTTAATCGAATAAATTAAAAATTTAAATAAATTAACGGTTATTTTTAATAAAAATTATTTAGAAAGTAAATTAATTATTGTGAATCATTCTTAAAAATGAGTGTGCACATTCGAGCTCAAAGTGGCACATTCCGATCTCGGGAAAATGAAGCGCGCCGCTCCGCGTCGCGCTTCATTTGCCTCCCTCGCTCGGAAATGTGCCACTTTTCGCTCGAATGCGCACATCTTCGTTTAATTGGATTTGTCTATTTTCTCTTTTTATTAAATTTAATCGAATAAATTAAAAATTTAAAGTAACGGTTATTTTAATAAAAATTATTTAGAAAGTAAATTAATTATTCTGAATCATGCTTAAAATCGAGTGTGCACATTCGAGCTCAAAGTGGCACATTCCGATCTCGGGAAAATGAAGCGCGCCGCTCCGCGTCGCGCTTCATTTGCCTCCCTCGCTCGGAAATGTGCCACTTTTCGCTCGAATGCGCACATCTTCGTTTTTATTAGATTTGTTACATGAATCTTTTTTTTTTCAAATCAAACAATTAGAATTTCAATGAATTTTGATTTTATGTTCCGCCTTAAATTAGGCTTAATAATTACTCAAAATTAGACACGAGCCGACTAAAAATCGTAGACGTTAAAAAGTAAGAAACAAGAGTTTGTGTGAAATGCTTTTACAATAAATCGCAAGCGAAATAAGTTGCTTAAAATGGTTTTAGCGTCTTGTAAAAATCGTGCAATGCCTAGACAAAGGCAAGATATATGTTCCAATTGAATTATCCTTTATTTTCCAAACTACCTCTAAACGTATTTTTTACACGTTAACATTTTAATTCCGACTCGGATTTAGATCAGTATTATATTCTCATTTGAAGCGGCCTCGCATCCGAAGAAGGCAAAACTTTTTTTTTATTTCGAGTGGAAATGCTAGTTGTAAATCATAATTTGCTTTGCTTCGATTTTTTTTCGCGAGCGAACTTTTCTACTTAACTGTAAGTCGGAACTAATTACAGAATTAATAAGAAGCCCCAAGGAAAGAGTCGACGAGGGAAAAAAAAGAAGGAAAGACAGGGCCCCGGTAAAATTTCTAGTTTTAATGAACGTAACTTTGACGAGACTTGTTTTTAATCAAGGGTGAAAAATGGTTCGGTTATTTTAGATTAAGCGGATTTTGTGAGCTTATTGCGCCTCACTTAAACGCCGTTTTATATAAAACGACTTCATGTTCTTTCTCCTTCAATTTCTATCGTTTAACAGACGGAACAAGCTGCTCTTTTTCGAAGATCATCCTTAATTAAATAAGTGTTATTAAAGAAATTCAAAAATTATATTTTTTTTTTTTTCTTCCTTGTATATTATTAAGTTTTTTTATGTAAATATACTCAAGCTCGTTTTTACACGGTAGATTAGTTTCTGAATATTTCGTGTAAAAATAACAAACGCATAAAAATATATGCATATGCAAAATCATAAAATTGGTTCTTAATATTGATAAAACAGTATTTTTAACGTATCGATAAGATATGTAACAATAAGTGCAAGACACCAGCGAAGAAGGTAAAACATACGTTTTGAAAACTTCGAACGCATTTTTCTCCCAGACTTAACATTGGGCTCTGTTGATTTTTTTAGCTGATCTTAAGCTCCGATAAATGGGCTTTTAGAATCTAAAAAGTTTTTAAAGATCCGCTGACAAAACAATTTTTCAAAGTAAAAATTTAAGAAAAAATAAATAAAAGTCGGATTTTTCGAACCTGTTTTTCTCGAGAATTTCAAATCGCACGCCTATGTTTTTTTGGGCCTATCCGAAGCCAAAAATTCTGGGAAATCTGAATCTGTATAATTTTTAAAGATCCCTCCAGAAATAACGGCGCTACAATTTTTTAAAATAAAATTTTGTGCTATAAAATTGGACCTAAAACTTCAACCCTTAATTACTCGAAAAATTAACATTGCGCCCTATGCCATTTTTGCACGTTTCTTATGTAATACAGTCTCAGAATTCCGAATCAAAGTCACTTTTAATGATAGAGTCAAAAATAAGGGCGCTATTATCCTTATTGTGAGTCGAAGTGTATTTCTTTTTATTTATTTATTTTTCTCGAAAATTTTGAGGGTTAAAGGGAGAGCAGGGAAGAATGGCTCCGTCTATGTCGGTTTGGGGTTCATAGAAACGTGCCGTGAAAATTTAAAGCAAATCCATTACCTAAAATTTTTTTTCCTCAAAAATACGCAAGGGGTTAATCCATATATTTTTTGGATATTGGCGGATTTTGGGGGTTTTGAGTTAGAACCGGATTTCGACGTGTTGAGGTTAGGAACGTGCAGAAATAAAAGGATTTGACGAAATTTGCAAAGACGGCTAAGTTACAACATTTTAAAAATTAAAAATTTTGGCAAAACTTACATTTTTAAAGTTTCAAGCGCGTTTTTCTTCTAGACTTAACATTGGTCCTTGTTGATTTTTTAGGCTGCTCTTACGCTGAGATAAATAGGCTTTCAGAGCCTGAAAAGTTTTTAAAGATCCGTGCGCAAATAACCGAGCTACGATTTTTTAAAGTGGAAATTTGGATAAAATTAATTACAAGTCGGATTCTGCGAACCCGTTTTTCTCGAGAATTTCAAATGACATTCCTATAGTTTTTTGGGCCTATCCGAAGTCAAAAAGTCTGGCGAATCCGAATCTGTATAGTTTTTAAAGATACGTTCACAAATACCAGTGCTACAATTTTTTTAGCGCAAAATTTTGTTCTACAATCGAACCTAAAGCTTCATTTTCGATTTCTTTAGGCTCACGACTCTCTCCTTTCGTTTTAAGTATCATTTAAACCATTACACAGAACTATTTATGGTAAATCACAGAGTAAAACGCTTAAACTACTTCAACATATAAAAATAACCAAAAATATTCACATTAAATAAAGACACAAATATTTTTATTTCGATACAAAATTAAAAAAAATCTATTTTGAAAATCAATGTTAAATACCTTAGAAAGTCTCCCGATTCCATTTCCCTAAGTCCGAGAAAATTGCCCATTGAAAACGAACGACCACCCACGAAGTTCCAAACGACGGGAAAATTTGCACGGCACATTGTAATCGTTCCACTTTGAAATACACCGAAGTACTGTGGAAGGGGTTTAAGTAAGTTGGCGAAACTATCACGCGCACGGCGCTCAGCCAATGGGAAGCGCTTAGCAACGTCCGAACACCGTAAATTTGTAACACTTGCACCGATTTAAGCCACCTTCAATAATTTTGACCGGCAATGAGTGGGAGCGAGAGGGAAATACTTTTCGGCGATTCTACATACGAATGCGAATATAAGGGCGATTTTAGCGTTGGAAAATTCAATCAAAATTGTATGCAAATGAGTTTGTAAATTAACAGTATTTTTTACTGTATAATTGTATATTAACCCCTTAACATACAAAAAAAAACCGAATTTGATGAGTCCGCAAAAAACTATTAATTTGGCTCAACTTAACTGTTATGAGCATACCTATACAAGTAATATAAAATAAATAATTAATAGTTTTAAAACATTTTGAAATATGTAGAGCAGTGTTTCCCAACCTGTTTTTTAATATTCTCCACCTAAGTCCTTCTATAATTTTGATGCCCCCCTATGTAACATATAAATATTTTTTTATATTTAAAAATTGAATTATTCCATAAATGAAGCCTAATTACAACCTGTTCAAGACACAAGACTTAGATTTTAGTAAGAAATCACTAGAAAATTATTAAGAAAAAAAACAATAACTAAATTTTCAAAACATAAACTAAAAATCAAGTGAGTTTTCAAATTGTTCCCTTGAATAATAATATTGCCCCCCAAACATTTAAATTGCCCCATGTGGCGCGTTGGGAAACACTGATATAGAGTAACTAGGGGTAAACAGTACAGTAATTGGCCCTTTTATAAAAATACATAGTTATTGACCATATACTAAATATAGTAATTGACCAGTGAATTTACAGTGATTGGCCAATATTTTCTAATTAAGATAAGATATAGTAAATTAGCAAAAAAAACAAACCATTTATTAGAAAATATATATTAGGAAATATAGATTTATTATTATATAATTTTCTAAATATGGCCAATCATTGTCGACTGGCCAACAACTGTACTATTTACCCCTAGGCATTTTTTAAACATTTTAAAACATTTTCTTTCTGACCTCGTTTTTTTCCTATTTATTGACGACTGTTCTTGACGCCTTAGAGACGTCAAAGTCTACAATGACACCCTAAATGATTGACGTCTCCCAGACGTCATTGTATGTCAAGGGTTTAAATTATAGGGTAGGTCACTGGGCAGGGGAGGGTTTAATGTTAATGTGACATAGTTGCGACGAAAGGATCTAGAAATCTTAAAAATCGGGTGACGTACTTACATACAGAAATACATGTGTATTAAAATATGGAAAAAAACAGTTTAAATTTCGAAATCATCAAATTCTCAATTTTACTGAAAAAAAAAACTTCTAACTCTAAATGTTTGTAAACTGAGATGAGAACTTAGTAAAATAGCGAAACAAAGTTATTAAAAAAAAAACATAATAGCTGCCAAGCATTTTTCTCGATTTTAAAGTTCAAAGTGACTGGGTTAATTGCTTTTCCTCCCCTTCTAGTTTTATCTAAAAGTTATTTACAACAACCACCAGATGCTCTTTAAATCTCGTGGGATATCGGGAGCCGTAATCCTAGAAATGATAAATTTGTTGCTTCCTTTTAGTGACAGTATGAAATCTAATAAAACTCTCGGACCCGCCATTAATATAACATCAATTTTTTTTCCTTTTTGTCTTTTCGCAAAAAGGAGGCAAGCGGATTGATGTATCATCCGAGTTCGCCGAATGAAAAACGAACGCATTGTAATGTTAATGGTAATCGAAGCTCCCCGTTGCCGAGTAGATTGAATAGTTTTCGCTGACTGTTCGTCCTTTTCGAGTTCGCTAAAAGGGGATACGTTCGCTCGTAATTGGTCCCCAAATTAAAGAATGGCCCCTCTAAATTGGTCGAGAGGTGAAAAGGTCTACGTCCATCAGTAGCCGGAGCTATTCGTCCGAGTAGAATGGCCACACTAACACGTACATTGTTGACTTCAATCAGATTTCATGAGATTGGTCCTCGAATTCCGTCTTTTCAAAAGGAAAAATTACGTTAAACTTGATTGATTTCGATGTGGAGCGCGCGGACGTTTATTAACTTTTTTTTTGCATCGGTTTGCCGGATTAGAACCCTTAATTAAGACGCATTGTCATTTGCCGAACGCGAACGAACGTAACGAGATCAATATAAATAAAAGGTCCTTTTTTTTCTCCTTCTATCGGTGGAAGAAAATGCGGGAGGGGAAAACGTAAAAGGATTAATACGCGGTTGTCGTAGTAAATTGCGCGAATATTATGGTTGTTTAAGAAAGAGTCGGGGTAGCGAAATCTATTGTTTAGATTTATAACTTATGTTGGAGCTATTTCTTTTTGTGTTCTGACCGAACCGAAATTTATATAATAATGATGAGTTATGGACATTTTTGCTGTTTGCTAACGACATTAAATAATAATAAATCTTGGTTATAAATAAATTCGTATTCTATTAGTTTTTTAATTGCGTTAAATTCTTTTGGTATCTCATTGCCGACAGTTTTCTATTTCCATTGTTTGGGTTATATAAATTCAATATCAATTTATTAGCCACGTTGCTATGGCGACTCATTAAAGAGTCACCAACTGCGCGGTACACGCTATTAATTTTGAGTATGTTTGGTTTGAAATATTTTTAAAATAAATCCTATTAAATCGATATTAGTATTAAAAGCAAATATCACTTTCTAAAAAAATAGTGTTCCCTCTGTAATAAGTGTCCGATTTTGGATTTTTTTTCTTCGCCTTAAATAATTTGAATTTTTCAAAAATATTTTATTACGGATAATTTTAATTGAAGCACATTGAACCAAATAAGTATTTAAATAGGAATTACAATGATGGTATGGCAAGAAAGTAATTTCGCTTTTTTAATTTGAAAATATTCGATCCAATGGATTTTAATCAATTGTAAATGTACCATTTCGTTCAATGACCTTTTGCCATCTTTCTGGTAACCTTATGATTCCATGTTCGTAGAGCTCCTGCTCCTTAACAGCATGTCATGGTAGATTATAATGTGATTACGATTAGCCAAACATCTGAATTGATCGTTTGGTATTTTGGATGAAGTTCAAAATACACATCACCTTTATAATTGCATCCACGATCTTTTTTTGATGCAATTTAGCTTTTGTAGTGGGTTGTGCTGGTACATCACGCTTAGACCATGATCGTTTTTGATTAATGTTATTGTAGACGACCCATTTTCCGTCACCAGTGATGATTCGTTTTAAAATAGAATCGAGGTTCTTCACATCCAAATAAAGTAGAGTAGTCTTGTTCACTTCTATTTTTTAGGAAATCTTTTTTTATTGGTATTTAGAGTACCCATTAATGTCAAATTTTACGAGAATAAATATTTCGCTAAAGGCAATGTAGTAAAAAAAATGATCCATTGATATATTTCGGCCAGAACCTCGATACAATGTAGTTGAATTTTTGACAATTGTTTCATCCTTGATTCATCACACGATTAGTCTCACTTTTACCAACGTGTATTTGTCCAAGTAAAGGATAAGAAATTTGGACATCACAAATCCATCATACTTTTATTCTATATCTTGCTAGTTTTTCCCAATATGGAAAAAGCTACTCATCATACCTAAGTCAATCCTGTAGATGCTCTGTACAATCGAGATAAATTTGAATTCGCCATGGTCTATAATGTGTTTTGCGCTACGTGTAGCTCTAATAAAAGCATCAAATCGTATAAATCACAGAATAGTCCAAAATTTGTATTATCTACTGTGGGTACCCGGGCTATTGACAGAAGAATTAAAATATACATTTTGACAGTGATTTGGTTTCTGGTAAAAATACAGTTCTATAACATTTAATTAAAAAACGGTCGTAAATTTTAAACAAATTAATTACTGCGAATTATTCTTTTTTTTTTGATGAACGGGGATGCACTAAAAATTTACAACAATTACCCTAAAAAAATTAATTTCGAAAAGTATCTGACCAACGTATGCATGTTTTATTTTTGTTTTCGATTTACACGGTTTTCTGCGGAACCTATCTACCGTGTAAATCGGGGAATAAGTATTCAAGAAGAGGCGTAAATATTAGATTTTTTTAACCAACGCTTAATGGAAACCATTGATGTAAAGGTTTGTAGTTTTTTGATTCTTAAGAGTGATGCGTTCTACTTTAATGATTTCTAGTGTGTTTAGATAGGATTAACGATTTCTCAAATAACATTGAAATTATTTAATTGATTTGAAAGGACCTATTGCCTAAAATATGATTTCTGGAAAAATCTACATACATGAACAGAAAAGAAAATATATCAAACTAAAAATTAAGTTGCAAATAATTTTTATTTGATTTTTCAATGTTAAAGTCGTATAATATTTGTATGTCTTTATGAATGAAAACGAGAGGCAAATGCATGTGTTTTTCCTCGCACTCCCACTCATTGCAGGCGAAAAGTATTAAGGTCCCAAAATCGGTGCAAGTATTGCAATTTTAAGCGCTTTCTATTGGTTGAACTTTCGCCTGATTACTTAAGTCCCACTCCGATACGTCATTTCGTTTCGACGACGAACGTTTATGTGTTTGTGACGTCACAAATTCTCGCTTTTGCACGCCGTTCGAGACTTCGTGCGTGGTCCAACGCATTTTCGCAAATTTTGGGATATGGAACCGGGAATATTTACCTTTGATTTTCAACATGATTAACAATTTTTTGGATTGAAATAAAAATATTTGTATCTGTTTAATAGAAGTATTTACCGTTTCGCATTCTTTTGGAATATACAGGAGCGGTGTTTGTTTTATAATATTTTGGGGGTGCGTTAAGGTTTTGAGCAAAATGAAAATATTCGGAGGGTAACTTGATATGAGTCCTTTTGGTGGTTTCTTTTTTCTTCTACAACTTCGGATTTGAAAATGGAATTATTTTCGAATATAAAATATAAGGTTGAATTAATTTACGGGACTTGGTGCCCAAAATAATATTGCTTAACACAACTACTATAAAATCCAAGACTACGTTATATTCTCGTAATCGCCCTTTACGAATGTCCTTGTAAAATAAATATAAAAAAAGCTAAAACGAAATCAAAGTTTGTCTTTCCTCTTAAATAGAATGCTAAATTTGATACAGAGGAAATCATAAGTATTTATTTACACTGCAAGCCATTGTTTAATATTTTTCTTTTAGATCTCGGCAAAGTAATCGGACTAATTGTTTTTTTGTTTAATTTGCAATAATAGGCTTATTGAACTTGAACTTTATATTTGTTTCTTGTGTGATTTAATATTGACCTAGGTCAAAAATAAAGATTTTATTTAGAATTTGGACACGTTAACAGTTTATAATACAGAATGATTACATTCTTGATAAAATGAAATTTATCTTAATTGTTCGTAAGACAATTTTAAAAATTATTAAAGTTAAAAAATTTATGTGTTCAAAATTAAATTATTTTTTTTAAATGAATCTTAAAATTACAATTTTTCAGATTAAAATCACGTTTCTTCTAAATTAGAATTAAAAAGATGTAATTAAACAATGGCTCTATCTCTCTCGTTAGTACTAAATTTTCTAAGAAATCGGCGCATTAAAAATATTTGTAATAAATTGTCGGGCGAACTTCTTCGAGGATTGAAAACCATAAAATAGATACGGTTCGTTGGGTGTTGATAAACGAGTAATTTTGCGAGTTACTGTCGCCAAAAATCATATTAAAAAAGTTTAGCAGATGCTTAAATTTAAGCTTCTCTCTGAGGCGTGATGAACTTAAAAATAATATTTCCCAGTTAACGCTACCCGTTTCTTCTTTCCATCGTCCCTTTCGCGTTTCCTTTCCTCGCAGATTAGAAATGTACATTCGCATTTAACAATTATCACGGTAGGTAAATAGATTTAAAATTTTAGATTCGAATTATTTCGAATTTTTTCGCCGAATTTACCGATGCACTCTCTTCGACTGTTGCGCATATATATTTTTTTGTTAAAAAGAAAGAAAAAAAATTAGCGAGTTTAATTTATGCCACGCATAAATTTTTACGGCGTTAAGCCTTACGACGTAAACGCAAAATGTGAAATTTAAATTCGCAGATGCTTATTATAATGCGTTATCGGGCGAGGTGTCATACATCAAGGTTATTGTGCAATCTATCGGAAAACCGAATTTTCTTCGAAACTACGAGATTATTACTCAGACCGAGTCGATTATTAAAGTTAAGCAGATCTGCTTTGTTCGATGGCCGTGAAACGAATTGTCTTCGCTTGTCTATTTCTCATCAATCCAATCAATGGTATTTAGGCCCGAAAAAAGTTCATTTTTGAAGTTATACTTCTTTTGGCGCGTTGGGAGTAAAATCTTAGCAGGAAAGAAAGAGTTCGCGCGCACTCTTAACGAAAACTCGACAATTGAAGTTAGCCGTCTAAGAAAGTAAATTAATTATGGTGAATCGTTTTTAAAACCGAGTGTGCACATTCGAGCTCAAAGTGGCACATTTCCGATCTCGGGAAAATGAAGCGCGCCGCTCCGCGTCGCGCTTCATTTGCCCCTCGCTCGGAAATGTGCCACTTTTCGCTCGAATGCGCACATCTTCGCATTATCAAATTAATTTTCCTTTAAATGTCTTTTTTTGAAGTTATACTTCTTTTGGTGCGTTGAGAGTAAAATTTTGGCTGGCAACGAAAGTTGCGCGCGCACAATTAATGAAAATTCGACAGTATGAAGTTAGTCGTCTAAAAAGTAAATTAATTATTGTGAATCACACTTAAAACCGAGTGCGCACATTCGAGCTCAAAGTGGCACATTCCGATCTCGGGAAAATGAAGCGCGCCGCTCCGCGTCGCGCTTCATTTGCCTCCCTCGCTCGGAAATGTGCCACTTTTCGCTCGAATGCGCACATCTTCGTATTTATTGAATTTGTTTCAATTAATTTTTAGATTTAAAAGAAAAAGAAAAATGTACCCAAATAAAATTTTTCCGTGTAAATCGGAGAATAGGTGTACAAAGATTAGATTTTTTAAGAGAGGTGTAGTAACATATAATTTGGAAACCACTGGTACAAATGCAACGTCCGCAACATAATTGTTGTTTATATTTAATTTAGTTACGCCAAAAGAATTATAACTTATAACGGGCGTACAGTTTTTAATAATTTGATTTAATATCATTTAAGAATTTCCTGAAAAGTTCTCGATTTATATTTAAAAATTGAAATACTTTTACATAAATATGTTGGCAGAAGAAGAATCTCTTGGTTAAAGAATTTAAGAGAATGGTTCAATTGTAGCACAAAATCCCTATTCAGAACAGCCGCCGACAAGATCAAGATAGCCATGATGTTAGCCAACCTCCAACGAGGAGAGGAATGATGAAGAAGAAGAAACTAACGGTTTTACAAGAATTCATCCGGATTGGCAAGAAAGTAATTTCGATTTTTTAGTTTGAAATAAAACTCAATTTTTGTTATACAGAGAATATCTGTACCATTTTGCTTAATGACTTTTGTCGTCTTTCTGGTTATTTTATCGTTTCACGTTGGTAGAACGCAAGATTAAGACTATATGGTGGATGTGAGCTCTGTACCCAATCAAGCTCTAATAATTTTTGACGAGATACTGAAGATGCGCGAGGTCGAATGTTGTCATGGTGGAACATAATACCGTTATGATACCTTTGTGATTTATTTAAGCTCTCAGTTATATGAAGATCTGTTTCAATTATGGCCTTGATCAGTTGATCTATTAAAATATCGATCTTCTTAAGTTGAAAGATTTTCAAAACAAAATATTTTAAAGCAATTCTGATGGGTGCGTTTTGCTAAGCATTCCTTACCATAAATATGACATATCCAAGTTTTTATGAGCTTCAGAGCCTTTTTGCCTTTACGGAAATAGTAAAGCAAAATATGACAAAAATGTTGGTTTTTGAGCACAATGTCAAATTTGACACTGAATGAACTGATGTAAACCAACTACCGAGTAATTTATGTCTAATTGTAAAGTAAATTAAAAGTCACTTCTGTCAACTGTCAAACGGAAAAAAGTACAACATTCACCAAAGCGATTCATAAAAATTGTGACGCCAACTATAAAGCTACTGAGAATTATTTTCGGTTTTATATTTGTTCGAGTTTAAAAGCAGCAAATCAGAGATTTGGTTCAAAGTAAAAATATGGTCCTTCAATTATTTTAGATTGAAAAAAATCCGAGTATGCACATTTGAACTCAAAATGGCACATTTCCCATCTCAGGAAACTGAAGCGTACGTACACAAAAATCTCTTTTGTAGACACAATAAAAAAATAATTTTTTCCATTTGTAGAAAGAAGTGTAAAATTATTTTCGCAAATGAATCAACCGCGAACGCGCAACGATAGTACTTATTTACCAATCGAAAATAGGATATTATATCTATTCTTTTTTTTATGATTTTAGTTGAGCAGTTATTAAAACAGAATTCAAAAATAGCGCCTCATATATGAATGTTGATTGGTCTATTTACTGGAGTAACCATAGTTACTACCCATACCACGAATTTCAACAACTTTGAATTAATTTTATTATTTATTTGCTGTGTAAATAATGAATATTTATAACGATCATTGTAATTATTGTTAATTGCGATTATTATTAATTCACATACGACACTGCACCATATTTCTGAACGTTTTGTAGTTGAAAAGCCAAATAAACTTTGCTCAATGAGAAAGCACGCTTGTATCGATTTTATTTCAAAAAAGATGCATACTGTTCAATTCAGGGAAGATTGGGCTTACGTCACAAAATTATAAGTTACGCATAACGTGATTTTAAAGGTAAAAAGAGAAAGTTTTAAAAATCGTTGTCTGCGAAGAGCACATATGGCGTCTACGTAAAAGTGACAAAGATAGAACGATGAATGCATGTTTCATATTAACGCTTGAGTCGTCGCGATGCGATGAGCAACGCTCACATTTTTAAACTGATTCAATCTCAGACTTACGTCCATCGCGTACTTTAGACTGATATCGATTATGACGTAAACTAAATCTTTCCTGAATTAAACAGTATAAATTTGTTTTCCTCAAATCCTTTTCGGTTTAATGGAAGAGTTATTAAACAACCAAAATTATAAAATAAAATATTACTCAAAAGCAACTCACATTATAAAACAAATGCACATAATCGCAATTAAAACAAGAAAAACATTCAAAATCAGAGACTTCTATTTCTAATACAGTCGAACCTCCATAAGTCGAAGATCGATAAGTCGAATTTTTGATAACTCGAACTCGAACCTGTTTCCCTAGAACTTGCCTATCCCAACGTTAATATTTTTGTATCCATAGCTCGAATTTTTTGATAAGTCGAAGCGTTGTACAATTCCCCAAATACAAGTTTCCATTAGTAAATATTTTATAACTCCAAATTAAATTTTACAACTTTTCATAAAAGTACAATACCTGGTAGGATTAAAGAACGGGTTTGTTCGGTGTTATTGCTGGTCAAAATGGCTATTGTAAAATAGGATGAAAAGGTTGAAACCTACTACAAAACTTTGATGTTTTGACGTCGACACTTCAATCTAATTTAAATATTAATTAATGTTTAAATGCTTTTTCAACAGTTATGAAATTTAAGATGGTTTTACCGTTTCTTTTACAAGAAAAGGGTCTTTTTTTTGTTTTTTTCTTTTCGTTCTGGTCGTTATTAAACGAGCAGGAGTACGACCAATGTATTTTTTGTTGTTTATATTTTATAACATTGTGTAACAGAAAATCTAAAAAAATTAAATACTTTTTCTAAAATTATTTACGGATCAACAAGGAGTGTAAACAAAAATTAAAAAAAGACTAAAGGAGTGTCCTTTTCCAACTTGGAGAAAGCTATGATTGAATGGTTTTGGTATACACCTAGTAAAAATATTCAGGTTTCGGGAGATCATTGAAAAAATTTGTAGAATCCCAAAATTTAGACCAATGAAGCAAAAGACAATTTTAGACTACTTTCAATCCAACAATAAATAAGATGTAAATAACTATATTACCTAAATACTTAATAACAATAAATAGTGTTAATAATTGTTTACAAATTTTGGTTATTTTGTATAAAGGATGGTATTTACCATCCTTTATATGATATGATATATATGATATATACACAGAAAAGTATTTAACTCGACTTTTTTTGATAACTCGAATTATTTTTAGTTTCCCTTCGACTTCGACTTATCGAGGTTCGACTGTAATTTAAAAAAACAACTTAATCTCCTAAATTTTGCTAGTTCTAATAATTTAAAAAAAATACTTAATCTCCTAATTATAGAAATATTTTTCTGCTATTAATTTAAGTAAAAATTTGCATAACGTTTCTGATAAAAATTAATTACTTTGAATACCATTGCACATTAAAAACTAATCCATTTTATCTTGATGCACGCTTATAAATAATTTCCCTCTCATATTTAAAAGGGCAAAACACAATATATAAAAAAAAGTATTAAAAGCAACTCACATTTAATTTCTTGACTGCCGTTGTACCACTTAACTTCGGGCTGAGGTTTTCCGCCGACGGTTTGGCAAACTAATTCAATTTCTGTACCTTCGTCGTTAGGTCCGAATGTTGAATTTGTAATCGGATCTTGATGCGGATCTCCAAGAGTCGAAAAGATCCTTATCGGTTCGGGTCGCACTGCAAAAAGAAAAACAAAGTGTTATCAAATCACGTCGAAGATATCTCGCTTTACAAAGAGCACAAAAACTGGGGCGCCCCCATGCATTAACGGGGAAGAAAAACAATATTTGCGTTCTTTACACGAGCGCAAAAGAATCTGAGTGGAATTTTCTAATGCATATGAATGTCCGCGGCTTCCTTGACGGTGATGGCTCTTCCCAAGAGCACTCACTGCCTTGGATCTAGTTTCTAGGACAGCGTCAACTTACAAGTACTTTCCCATATACTCTTGGGAGCGACCTTCGAGGAAAACGTAGTCTGCAGAAATGATAATATTCCACTTTAGCTAATAGGAAGAGGCGGACTACGAAGATTCAATCTACCTTACTGCGGTTATTGAAAACCGAATTGTAAACAGCTTGCATTTTGCACTTAAATAACTTTTCTTGCGATACACGGAAGAAAATTCTCTCCTCCCAAAACATATTAAAACGAATTTAGAATTTAGAATACAATAAATAATATAGAATAGTTAAAAACACCATTTTTTTGTGTTGTAAGTTATTTAATATACACATAAGTAGAGACGGGAACTTTGGGCAAAAAAAAAATCGTGCAATAAAAAACCAAAAACGTGCAGTTAAAATATTCAAAACTGGTCTTTGGATAAATTAATAGCATAATAAAGGAGCTTAATAAATAAATAATTAATGAAGGGGAAAAATCTATTCTATGCTTAAATTTTATAAGTACGATAAAAAAAGTATGTTAAAAAATTGTGGCGCCGTTATTTGTGGACGGATCTTAAAAAACTATACAGATTCGGATTCACCGGACCGTTTGGCTTCGGATAGGGTCAAAAAACCATAAGCTTACTATTTGAAATTTTTAAGAAAAACGGGTTTGAAGAGTCCGACTTGTATTTAATATTTTCTAAATTTTCAATTTGAAAAATCGTAGCTCGGTTATTTGTGACCGGATTTTTAAAAACTTTTCAGATTCTGAAAGCCCATTTATCTGAGCGTAAGATGAGCTAAAAAAATCAACAAGGACCAATGTTAAATCTAGGAGAAAAACGCGCTTGAAACTTTTAAAATGTAAATTTTCCTAAAATTATTAATTTTCAAAATACTGTAACTTCACCGTCTTTGCGAATTTCGTCAAATCCTTTCACTTCTGCACGTTCCCAACCCCTACACGTCGGTATCCGGTTATAACTCAAAACCCCCAAAATCGGCCAAAATCGAAAAAAAACATGGATTAACCTCTTGCGTATTGTTTCAGAAAAAAATTTTAGGTAATGGATTTGCTTTAAATTATTACGTGACGTTCCTATAAATCCCAAACCGGCATAGCTGGAGCCATTCTTTTCTGCCCCTCCTTCAACCCACAAAATTTTTGAAAAGACTAAATTAATCAAAAAAATACACTTTGATTCACAAAAAAAATCATAGCGCCCACATTTTTGATTCGATCATTAAAAACAACACGGATTCGAAATTCTGAGACTTTTTTCCATAAGATAGGTGCAAAATCCGCATAAGGTGCAATGTTAATTTTTCGAGTAATTAAGGGTTGAACTTTTAGATTTATTTTTGTAGCACAAAATCTTTCGTAAAAAAATTGTGGCGTCGTTATTTGTGGACGGATCTTCAAAAACTATACAGATTCTCATTCACCTGCCTTTTTGGCTTCGGATAGGGTCAAAAAACCATAGGCGTACTATTTGAAATTTTCGAGAAAAACGGGCTCAAAAAGTTAGACTTGTTATTATTATTTTTTTTATTTCCACTTTGAAAAATCGTAGCTTGATTATTTATGAACGGATCTCTAAAAACTTTTGAGATTCGGAAAGCCTGTTTAGCCGAGCGTAAACGTAGCGCAAAAAATTAACAAGGCCCAATGTTCAGTCTAGGAGAAAAACGCGCTTGAAACTTTCAAAACGTATGTTTTACCTTCTTCGCTGATGTCTTGTGCTTATTGTTTTAGTTGATTAATGTAATCGTTTTATCTAGGTCCTAAAGTAGCCACATTAAGCGTAGTCTACTGTATATATTTTAATTTAAAGGAGAATTAATGTAAATTGATTCAATAAATACGAAGATGTGCGCATTCGAGCGAAAAGTGGCACATTTCCGAGCGAGGGAGGCAAATGAAGCGCGACGCGGAGCGGCGCGCTTCATTTTCCCGAGATCGGAATGTGCCACTTTGAGCTCGAATGTGCACACTCGGCTTTAAGCACAATTCACAAAAATAAATTTACTTTCTAAAAAACCTAATTAAAAATTACGTCAAGAAAAGCGCACAAAATTTTTGTTTATTGTAAAGCGTTAAGAAACGGTTCATCTTATCTGACACACCCTGTATTATTTAAAATTTAATATGCCTTAAACAAGACACCACGAAGAAGCACGATTAAATTGTAAAATATACATCCCTTCTACATTTTATTAAAATATTTATTTAAAGCTCGTAGGAATAATTACACCTTTATTTTTATACAAAGGTTGCACGTTAATAAATATAAAATTTTCTAAAAAAAAAAATAACAGTACGCTTTGGGACGAAGAAAATCCTTTTCGAAATCGTAGCTGTATTTATTGTAAAAAAAATATCAGAGAGCAATAACTAAACATTACACTATTATTTTTATATATTGAGACTGAGAAAGTTTGTTTGTTCTTTTAGCTTGTTTAGTGCTGTTTATTTTAGAAGTCGGCAAGATATCCCGAAGGGATTTTAGGATTTTGTAAACTGCACTTTATTATCGAAGTATCCCGTAATTTTTTAAAACGTTCCTTACTGGAACTCGTTAATTTTTTTGCTTGCTCTCATAATAAATAAGCATCAAGCTGGCGCAGATTTTTTTTCGAAATTTAATTGAACGAACTCGACGTAAATATTTATATAAAAGTCCGCCTTTTGTTTCACTTTCGCGAGTCGGAATGTGTCGCGTTTGGTAAAAGCTTTAGTTTTTAAAGAGTGCACTAAAGTTTTTTTCACTTTGCCAACTTGTTTTTTTTTCGGCGATATTTTTCATTAGCCTTTCGTATTTTTCTAACGCCGGATGATTTATGATTTTTCTGCCTTTACTGCGCGAGAAGGGCTCTTTCTATTTTTTGCATAAATTTCTGTCACCTTAGCAGCCACATAAGCGGATTTTATATTCTTCTTTCATAAAAATAAGGGTTACGATCATAACATTTTTTCTGGATAAGAAATATTACTATCTAAAATCCATACTTATGCACAAATTTCTATAAAGCACTTTTTTTAGTTTGCGTTTAAGTGCTTTTTAGCTTAGAGCAAACGAATTTGATTTTTGTTCGATACAGCGATGTAAAAAACAATATAAGATGTTGGTGATTTTAAAATTAACGGTGGAACATTACAGCGCGTAACCTAAGAACACACAGGGTGCGTGATAAAAAAGAGGCTAAATGTTACAAGACGATTCTATAGAGGAACCTGTTGTACCTTGGCCCTTTTTTCACTTGTAATTTTATTTTAAATGTGGGCGATTCCGTTCTTACTATTACTTTTTTGATTAAAAATTTTTGAATTCTATAACTAAACATTTTTTGTTTTTTCATGCATATTATTACTCTATTTGATAGTATAAATGAAAGTGCGAGAGAATTTTGCTACAACTGTAGAATATCGAGAATGAGAATCGTATTTTATAATTTCCATGCCATGGTACTGACATAAAATAATTTTGGTAGACATTCTTCAGAAAAATTATTAAATTCATTTATGAATTGTATTGTAACATTTTAAAACTTTTTTTTATTGATTATTTAACATTTCAATAAACCATAGTAACTTATCTATAACAAATAATACACTATAATTTATATCAAACATTAATCAACTCAAATCTAACACATTTAACAAAAATTAACTTAACTAAAATTTTTTTTTGATTTTCATCAGCATTTTTAATTCTTAAACTTCTACACAGTGATACAGTTTCAGTCATTTTTGGCAATTTTTGAACTTCTTGCGATGAATTCTCAGATTTTTTGTTTTTTGCGTCATTCTGTTATTCATTTTTCCCACCTTATCATTTGAAGAATAATCAATTTTTCTCATGGAAAAGTGTCTGCATACATTCTTATTAGAGCAATAAAAGCAACTTAACGGATTGCATAAAATACAATTACGTTGTAATTTATTCCACGTATATACTTTCATTGTGCCTACAAAAGGCTTAAAATTCTCTGGTAATTTAAAAAAATTGTACTCTACTAGCCCCAAAGTGTACCTAGTGACTAAACTTGTGTTTCATATTTACATTAATAATTTTCAGTGAAGTCAATATTATTTATTACCAATCAAATATATTTTTATCATTTTTTGACACGGTACTGACATTTTAAATTAAAATAGCAACTGTAATTTTTTGATTATGAATTTGGTAATATCCTTTTACCCTATAACTTAGGTTAGTAATAAATACAAAAATTCATTATTTATGAGGAAAAAAATTAATCGTTAATTAAGTTTACCAATACCACGGTACTGACAAGTAAATTTATGACATCATCTTTTAAAAATTGAGTTTTAAATTGACACAAACTCGCTTGAGAATTTCACTTGTGTTATGTTTGTAAACATAACTCAGTTAACGTATTTTCAATATGGCTTATTAGTTGTTTCATTAATTTCGAAGTAAATGGCGCACGAGTCATAT
This sequence comes from Sinopyrophorus schimmeli, assembly GCA_036325965.1. Lineage (NCBI taxonomy): Eukaryota > Metazoa > Arthropoda > Insecta > Coleoptera > Elateridae > Sinopyrophorus > Sinopyrophorus schimmeli. The sequence goes on from JARFIZ010000186.1 coordinate 831,349, forward strand.
AAATTCAAATTTAAAAATTTGCTTAAATCTGGGAACAAAAGTTATTAAGCCGGAATTCAATCTTAAATTGATGTATTAAAAAAAAATTCGTTAATTTCTTTTAAGTTTGATTATATACATTAAGATTTATCAATTAATTGGTTTGAATTATTTATTGCAACGAAAATAATAACCGATTTATAGGTAAATTCTAAAAAAGGACATGACACGGTACTGACATTTAAGTGACATATTGCAAGTTTTATTTGGACTGCAATTTATATTCTACAAGAAAAGTGATGAAATATATTCATGATGATCGTATTGATACAAAAACTTTATTAATAGATTTATAATGTATGACCAGTGAGAGCAAACAGTATAGGACACAAAAAATCACAGTTAGAATGGAATCACCCAAATACGTTTTTCAAATATAAAATCCGTATTTCCTAAGTTAAATTAATAATTTTTGATTTGTGGTTGCGTAGAAAAAATTAGGCTGTTATAATAAATACGAGGATGTGCACGTTCGAGCGAAAAGTGGCACATTTCCGAGCGAGGGAAGCAAATGAAGCGCGACGCGGAGCGGCGCGCTTCATTTTCCCGAGATCGGAATGTGCCACTTTGAGCTCGAATGTGCACACTCGGTTTTAAGCACGATTCACAATAATTTATTTACTTTCTTAGACGACTAACTTCATACTGTCAAATTTTCATTAGTTGTGCGCGCGCAACTTTCGTTGCCAGCCAAAAATTTACTCTCAACGCGCCAAAAGAAGTATAACTTCAAAAAAAGACACTTAAAAGAAAATTAATTCAATAAATACAAAGATGTGCGCATTCGAGCGAAAAGTGGCACATTTCCGAGCGAGGGAAGCAAATGAAGCGCGACGCGGAGCGGCGCGCTTCATTTTCCCGAGATCGGAATGTGCCACTTTGAGCTCGAATGTGCACACTCGGTTTTAAGCACGATTCACAATAATTAATTTACTTTCTTAGACGACTAACTTCATACTGTCAAATTTCCATTAGATGCGCGCGCGCAACTTCCGTTGCCTGCCAAAATTTTACTCTCAACGGGCCAAAATACGCATAACCTCAAAAAAATTAATAATTCAAAAACAAGTAGGTAAATATATTGAAATAAAATTTAAAATATCACACCTACTGCACTTATAATCGAATTTCTTAGTTGTCCACTAACATTTTTCTGTCAATTATGAAAAATTTAAAACCGGGCCTCTTTTAAAAGAAGTGTTACAAGTTGATTACGCAACCATAGCAGTAACGCAAATAAAGATTGTCCATCAAGCTATATACAGGCGTCACTCAAAAAGAGAAATTTACGCACGCCATTTTAGTTCGAAATGAACATGAAAATGTGTCAGTCCTTTGAAAAGGCATCGCTTCGCACCGGATTAAGTCGAGCACGCAATTTTTATACGGTCAAAAAAAAAAAAAGGGACGATCTCGCGCACTCGAAAGTTAGAAACTCCACCAAATGAACATTTATTACTCTGTTCAGGGGCGGAAAATTATTTTAATGACCTCTTAAATGTTACACGATTAAGCGAAATTAAAACTTAATCTCAAAAGTCCCTACTATATTTTATTTTATTATTATTAAAACGGACAAATTCTTCGGAAAATGTTACACGCCCAACCCTCGAAGGGACGTAGGAAACTTTGAAGTTATTAGTCTCCCCGAAAACGAATCGCACTTAAAGCAATAAAGAATTGGATTTAATTTAATTTCTTCGAAGAATTAAAATCTCATTTTTCTTTGCGATTTTTCGAATTAAAAAAGTTCGGGGACGGGAGGAGAGCGGCGCGCGCGATGCGAGCGAGGTGACTCTTCCGAACGATAAGAATTCCAGGTCTGCCACCCTTGAGACAGGTGGTTGTTTAGGAATTTAGCGACACCTTAGTAATTAAAGTTGCGAACCCTAGCGAAGGTTTTCCGCCTTTCTCTTTTCCTCGTTCTGACCGTAGACCTTCCTCTCGGAACGGGGACAAAGTCGAAGCGTCTTTGCCCTGGAATTTAATTTCACACCACGGAAGCGGCATTCCGGAAACGCCACGCGACCGGATGCGATCGGCTCGAGACGCCTATGAAGGGCTGCGAAAAAGGGCGCGCTTCTTTTAGAAAATTTTTCTTATTCAGTTTTGTTCGAGGCCAGAAGATAAGTGACGGAAATTGCACGGACTGCTTAATGAAAATTTGATCGGGTCGCTTTACGGGGGCGACGATCTTTCGACGCGGTCTAAAAAAATATTTGTTTTATTCTTCGATTAAGAAAATTGTAGGTGTAGATTTAGTATTAAGCGATTTTTGTAGCACTTTTTTACATCCTTACGTGGCACAAGTTTTTTGGTTAATAGATTTGCATGAAAATCTGCAAATACGTGCAATTTTCGCTTAATGTTGCTTACATGTTCATATGCACATTTTATACAGGGTGTGCATAAATAGGCGCAAGAGTTAAACGCAGTGACATTTTACGTTTAGGTCTAAATCGAAAATCTGTTGTGTATTTAAATATATCCAGTTACTGATGGATATAACAAAAATAATAAATACTAGTTATCTTAGCAACATATAGTAAATAGCAACATAGCAAGTAAGGTTTTGTTAATGTAAATTAAAAACTATATGTTGTAATATTAAATAAATAATAAAGAACAAGATAAAACAAAATCCTAACGTTAAAATGTTGTATACAGTGGCGTAGGGTGCAAAAAAAGTTAAGGCTCCCTTTAAACTCGTTGGGTTCTATTAGACCACTTTGAGGTTTGATGGCCAGGAACCGAGGGGCTCCCTGGATTTGGAGTCCCGGAGCATGGCCTCCCATTGCCCCCCAATAACGACGCCAGTGGTTGTATCATGCTTCGTATGACCAAAGAAACACATTTTTGACAACACTGTAATATATATCAAAAAGAAGTATATCCAAAAAAAATATGCCTTCAAAAATGTTAAAAAGTCAAAAAAAAATGCTATCGAATTCAGAACTGAACAAAGGTCGCGACGTGTAGCTTTTGCATCATTTTATACACACCCTGTATACATATTAGGGTGGTCGTTAAAAATTAATTTTTTTCCGACGGCCCAAAAACCTCATTTTTGACGAAACAATATGGGGGAATTTTTTTTTTAACAAAAATAACACGTGCCTCAAGACAATCTAAGTTCATTTTTTGATAAAATAGTTGTTTTTTGTAAGTATCTCTTAAAGTATACGAATTTGAGAAAAAGTTATAGGGTATTTTGTAGAAAATTCAATTTTCTACAAAAAGAGGTCTTTTCTATTTTCTTCAAGAAATTCATATTATAGAGATATTCTCAATAATAAATTCATTCACTTCATATAGTCTACATTTTAAGACCTTCAAACGTCATTCTTTCTTAAATATATATAATTTCGTAAAATTATATTAAATTCTAGTTGTTACAAATTTTTTTATACTTCAGAAAGAATGACGTTTGTAGGTCGTAAAATGTTGACTATATGGATTTAATGAATTTATTATTGAGAATATCTCCATTAATATAAATTTCATGAAGAAAATGAAAAAGACCTTTTTTATAGAGAATTTAATTTCATACAAAATTGTTCCTATAACTTTTTCTCAAATCTGTATACTTTAAGAGATACTTACAAAAAACTACGATTCTATCAAAAAATGAACTTATTTATAATGTCTTGAGGTACGTGTTACTTTGTTAAAAAAATTTTAAAAAAATTCCACCGTATTTTTTCATTAAAAGAAAGGTTTTTTTGGGGCGTCGGACAAAATTTAATTTTTACCCTCCACCCTAATACATATGGTTAGTTTTGCCTTCTAAAGTTGGCAACACCATGTATTTTTTTTATCGAATTTTACCCCCTGCGTGTATTCCAGATTTATTTCGAGCATTAAATTGCACAAGGTTGGACTCGAATAACATCTTCATACAAATAGGGAATTTTAAAAGAATGATACCGCTACACGGTCAGAGCTTTAATGTCAACACATCCCCGCTGAGTGTGTGTCTGGACATGAAAATTTATTCGCAGGACCCCCGGACCGTTCGGCATTAGTAAATCAAAGCTGAGAATAGGAAAATGCGAAAAAATAACGCCAACAAAACGTCACGGGTCATGTACTCCAAAATTCTGCATCGCATTAAACATTTTCGGCGTGGACGTGACGCACGATTAAAAAAAATTGTTACTTTTGAAAATAAAATTGTTAATTAAAAGCGGGAACGAAAAAAAAACGCGACCATTTAGAACCGGCTCGGTTAGCTGAAATAATTTATTTTATACGATTTAAATTAAAGCAACGTTAGTTTCGAACAAAGAAAATTGATGATAATCGCATTTCTCTTCAGTTTAACAAGTTCGGTATTATCAAGGCCTTCGGTACGATTTAACTAGGAACACACCTTTAAAAGGTTTTAGAGAAGGTTCGAGAGTGGAAACGGCGAAATTTCGAGCTTAGTTTAATGGAATACAAAAACGCTATTAATTTCGCAACGCGAAAGACTGGGAAGGGGGGACCGTTAATCGGGGGTCGTGTAGGAAGCAATTTCGTCCCCGTCCCGTTCGTAGACAATTAAAGGAAGATTCATGTCAGACTGCAGCGCATAATTGAAATGGACCGGGGATGGTTTGTTGGGGGCGGTGGTGGCACGGCTTTCGGTATTTAGAGCGAGAATGAAGCCATCAAATATGTCAGTCTCGCGACAATTCCGTCGACTCTAATAAAATGTGTAGTCGCGCACATTTCGGTGTGTCGGTCCGTTTTTTTTTTTTTTAAGTTTCTCATTCCTTGAAATGCAAGTTAAGAGCGGACGACACGTACTAAATTGGTTGAATAACATAAATGAAAATGCCAGACTGAATATGCAAATTTAACGCGCATTTAGAAAGAATATTGAATTGTAAAATAGTACCGGAAAATGCAGTTAAAATTCATCGCTTCTGATGTGCTTCGTTTTTATAACTGAAATCGTTTCGACGCGATGGAATTTCATAAAGCTAAAGCACCAAGTGTCTTTTTTTGAAGTTATACTTCTTTCGATGGCCAAGAGTAAAATTTGGGCTGGCAAGGGAAGCCAAAATTTTTGTAGCCTATGACTTATGGGGAGACATGTTGTACCTTGGTTTCTTTGTACATAGGGCAACTTTATTTGTTTTAATATTTGCGAGCTTTCGTGACCCACAATTTTCTATATTTCAAATGCCACATTGACAGACATTAACGTAACATTAGCAGCAGCTGGCCTATGTGCTTTGTCAATGTATGAGATCAATTGAAATTTTTAATCGAAAAAAAGTAAGTCTTTTTACATTCTTTTTACTTAAATATCTTATTGATTTTGATTATCTAAGAACAAATGACTCGTCGTAATAGAAAGATTATTTATTAATGTTTGCATAGTAGTGGTCCGATGTAGGCACAGCATACTCTCTAATTTTTTTTTTTTGAGTTTAAACATCAAGGGTCGGTGTGTTGTACCTCGGTCACTGTTAATAAATTGTACCTTGGCACTAATGTAAGATCAACGTGCAATAAATAAAAAATTAGAATATATATAATATATATAATTTTTTATTTTTTTTTATTTTGCTTCAGACAATGTGCATCGCAAGTCGCACAAAATATTAAAATTTTTGCAAAGTTAACCATTAAAATGTAAATTTTATAAACAAAAACTTTTGTTAATTGTTTGAAACATTTTAGTGTCATTTAAAGAAGAACATTAGTAGTTCTTATAATCCAAAATAAATATATAGTTTTCATAGAACAATGGGTTTTATTTTGCTTAATGTGAATAGAGCCAACGTACATCACCTCTGTTGTACCTAGGCCATAGATCCATTAATTTTTAAATTCTATAGCAATTTGAGTAAACGGTTCATAATGCTTTCCAATATTTTATGATGAATACCTTATTAGTGCCCACTACGATGCAATTCATTTTATCAAAATTTGTTACATAAACAATTTAAAAAATTAAAGTGAAAAAGAGCCAATGTACAACAGGTTCCCCTATACAGTGCATATAAAATAAAATAAAAATAAAACACAAATACAAAATTAAAAAAATAATAATAAACTAATAATAGAGGATGTCGCATTAGCGAAAAGGGCACATTTCAGCGAAAAAAGAACGCGACGAAGCGGCGCTTATTCGAGATCAAATGTGACTTTGAGTAATTGCACATTATAAAGCACAATTTGCAAATAAAACCTTAAAACAATCGCATATGTTTTAATTTTTGCAAAGTTAATCATTATGTATAAAATTTTAGTAAACGAAAAAGTTTTTAATACAATAAAAAAGGCCAAGTTCAACAGGTTCCCCTACTTACTAATTGTATTTTTGATTTTAATGTGTTTAAAATTGACTAATAATCAATTGGTTTATTATCACAAAGTTTTTACAAAGTGATTACTTGTGCCTTATCCAGTTACTTAAAATTATTATTAAAAAATTCGTTATTTAGACAAAAGTTAGAGTTAGAACACGGTAAAATTTTGATTTATAATTAAAAAGAGACGAGACAAACAATCAAATAAAAAGAAAAACTAACTTACATTGGCCGTCCAAAAAACACTCACTTTTTATTTGTTAATGACTAAATTAATTTAGTAGTAATTATTTAACAAATAAGCACTTCATTTCAAAGGCAAAATAAGCACGCCTTTTCGAAAGCGTTGAACTGTTACGACTGAAAGAATGTATGAGTTTGCCGATATCTAATCGCTGATTATAAAAACTTGCCTTTGATAAATTTAAAATTTTAACCAAATCGCAGGGCTGTACTCTACAATTTTTAATCAATGTCCAAACTGCCTTTAAAAAATAAAATTAAAAAATTTCAAAGGTAATTAACCAATATTAAAAAAAAATTGTAGTCCCTGTACTTTTCAACATAATTAAATCAAGTGTTTTATGGACCAAATTTTTACAAAAACAATTAGGGTAAAACGTCCAGTCTATGACCACTTACCAGTGAATGACCGTTACGCGGAATAATTATGCAAGAAATAAAAAAGTCAAAATAATTAAATTTCTATTGCAGCTTGCTTGTCACTTGATTTAACTGTAATTGTATTAGAAATGGAAAAAAAAACCAGATCGAATTACAATTGAATACAACGGCAGAATCATTATATTTAATAAATTATGATTCAAGTGTTCGTCTCAAAAAAATTAAAAAAAAAACTAGTTAAAAAAACATGGTGATCACCTTTGTTGTACCTAGGCCATAGATCCAATAATTTTTAAATCTTATAGCAATTTGAGTGAACGGTTGGTAATGCTTTCAAATATTTCATGATGAATACCTTATTAGTGCCCCACTACGATGCAATTCATTTTATCAACAAATTGTTACATATACAATTTAAAAAAAATTACAAGTGAAAAAAGGGCCAATGTACAACAGGTTCCCCTATACAGTGCATATAAAATAAAATAAAAATAAAACTACAAATACAAAATTAAAAAAAAATAATAATAAACTAATAATACGAGGATGTGCGCATTCGAGCGAAAAGTGGCACATTTCCGAGCGAGGGAAGCAAATGAAGCGCGACGCGAAGCGGCGCGCTTCATTTTCCCGAGATCGAAATGTGCCACTTTGAGCTCGAATGTGCACACTCGGTTTTAAGCATGATTCACAAAATTTAGACTAAGAAATTGGAAAAAAAAATTAATTAATCAACTTAATCGCTGTCTCTCACTCGCACTCACGAAATTGTCGTATCTTTTCGCTCACTTCCACTCATTGCTATGGTAAATACGTTTCCTGAACATAAAATCCATATTTACTGAACTTTTTAAGTTTTTGATTTGAAAGTGAAAAGATTATTAAGGCAAAAATCTATAAACTCGAAGATGTGCGCATTCGAGCGAAAAGTGGCATATTTCCGAGCGAGAGAGGCACAATTTGCAATAATCAACCTTAAAAACAATCGCATATGTTTAAATTTTTGCAAAGTTAATCATTATGTATATGAAATTTTAGTATACGAGAAAAGTTTTGTTAATTTTTGAATCAATTTTAGTGTCATCTCGAAAAAGAACATTTAGCAGTTCTTATATCCAAAAATAAATATATAGTTTTCATAGAACAATAGGTTTTATTGTGGTTAATGTGAATAGAACCAAGGTACATCACCTCTGTTGTACCTAAGCCATAGATCCATTAATTTTTAAATTTTCTAGCAAATTTGAGTAAACGGTTGGTAGTGCTTTCAAATATTTCATGATGAATACCTAATTAGTGCCTCACTACGATGCAATTCATTTTATCAACAAATTGTTACATATACAATTTAAAAAACATTACAAGTAAGCAAAGGGCCAAGGTACAACAGGTTCCCCTATAGCAACTGATCTACCGAGTGTCGTGGAATTAGCACGGAAATTTACGATTTATAAATCGCTACCTAAAAAATTTAAACCCATTTTTTTTCAGTATTTCTAAATAGTGGCGATTATTTTTGAATAAATTGAAACGTGCGCGCGCGTACAGTCCTAAGTGCGTATTCGTAGGTGCCTGATCGTTCGCTATGCGTGCTTGCTGCAGACTTGCTTTGGCCTTAGGCTCTTTTGCACCCGAGGCGCACCATTCTTACCGATCACTATCGAACCTCAGAGATCAATTTCGCCGCCCATAAGACGGCAATCAAAATTTTAATATAAGGATTCGTTTCGACCAACACGCGCAGATGTTATCCCATGCAATTTACATGATTATTAGGGGGGATTCGGTGCCAAGAAAAAAGGAAGTCGTAACGGCGAACTTGTAAGTTTGTTTGGCGACTTTAACCGCAGTTGGTGCGCTGCAATGCTGCCAATTAAGGAATTCTCTCGGAACTGCACTTACGTCGGTCGCGTTTTATCCATGTAAATTGTACGGCGAAGTCGTCGACACGCCCGCCTCGGAAACGCAACACCATTCTCCCTCAACTTTCGCCCCTAAAAGCTTTCGACCTGCAGTAAGTAATTTTGACCAGAACTCCGCGTAATCCGTTTTGCAACTGGCCTTACCTCACCTCAAGTATAACATAATTGCATTTAAATTCTACCCCACTCGAACGTTCAACGTTCCACATTCAAATGCGAGAACACTACACGCACCCCCTGCCCCTCGTCGACCTGCACCACTAATAGGGCGAACTAATTACGCTTCTCTCTCGATTATTAGACGAGATAATTTCTCAGAATGCGGCACAACGTAAATTGTCAGAATTTTTTGACGCATCGATGCGTTATTCGAGAGGGTCGCTCTCGAGACGGCCCATAAATTAATAGTTAAATATTTAAGGGCCCTCTATGATAAAGGAAGGGAAAATTTGATCGGCGTAGTAGTTTCGGACATTGCTGCTCCGATTGTTATAAGGGTCGTATTTCACCGAGGGTTGGATTATAATTCAATGACGTTGACATGACTGCTGATTAATGCGTTTCGGTGCAAATATTTATAAGCGGTTAGGAAATTGAATAATTTCTATTCGTCCTTAATAAATTACGTTGAATTTTTCAACATTCGTATTAAGCACTAATATTTTGTATAAACGTTTTCGCTTTTGTATGAGTTTTTCGGCAACGTGTAAATTGGACATATTAAATTTTTCGTAAGTTATTTTTTTGCTTAATTGTTGCACAATCAATAGTTGTTTATATGTGTATTTTAATAAAATAGTTAAGTCTTTTTTTAAATTTTAGATGCAAGTGTTCCGAAGTATTTCTAAAATAACGTGATTTATTTTAAACGAAAAATATTAATTTTTTTGTAATATAGTCCAATTAGTGGCGGATTTAACTGCGATTGCCTCTTAGGGCGATTATGATAGGACCCCTTTTTGTATATATACCGGGTGTCCCAAAACGTGATGGCCATAGCTTAAGTGCGTATTCTTTTGACAATTTTAAGTCGAAAGTGCCTGATGCACTTTTGTTCAAAACTCAATAGTTAAGGAATTATGGGCACCATTAAATTTAACGAATAAAATACGCTCTTCAACTATGGCCATCGCATCACGGGACACCCGGTATATTTATTATGTGGCTGTACGTGTGTGTATAGATAATAAATACGTTTTGGCGTTCAAGGAGCGGGCCTCGTTGGCCTAAACGTAAATCCATCACCGAGTCTAGTGCCTAATGTATTTATTTATATTTTTGTATTATTTTACATTGAACTTAATACAATTAATTGTATAACTGACTAAAGCATTTAAGTTGTCATTAAAAATGAAGATGGGTGTTACTAAAAAATAGCATTTGTAATCACACGAACTAATTAGATCAAAATATCTTATAAAAACCGTTCGATTTAGAAGACAGTTCTGGCCGAATTTGAAATTAAAATGTAAAACATAAAAATCGATGCCGACGGGCGTTAGAAGTTACACTTCTGTGGTGTAACTAAGTTAAATATAATTACGTCTAAAAATTAATATAAATAAATTCGATAAATACGAAGATGTGCCGCATTCGAGCGAAAAGTGGCACATTTCCGAGCGAGGGAGGCAAATGAAGCGCGACGCGGAGCGGCGCGCTTCATTTTCCCAAGATCAAAATGTGCCACTTTGAGCTCGAATGTGCACACTCGGTTTTAAGCACGATTCACAAAATTTAGTCCAACAAATTAGAAAAATAAATAATTAATCAATTTAATCGCTTTCTCTCACTCGCACATACGAAATTGTCGTATCTTTTCGCTCGCTTCCATTCGTTGCTATGGTAAATACATTTCTTGAACAAAATACCAATTGTACTAAACTTTTAAATTTTTGATTTGAAAGTGAAAAGATTAATTAAGGCAAAAATCAATAAACTCGAAGATGTGCGCATTCGAGCGAAAGGGGGCACATTTCCGAGCGAGGGAGGCAAATGAAGAGCGACGCGGAGCGGCGCGCTTCATTTTCCCGAGATCGGAATGTGCCACTTTGAGCTCTAATGTGCGCACTCGGTTTTAAGCACGATTCACAAATATCAATTTATTTTCTTAGACTTCTAACTTCAAAACGTGGACTTATTGTTAATCGTGCGCGTGCAACTTCCGTTGCCTGCTAAAATTTCACTCTCAATGCGCCCAAAAAAGTATAAATTCAATAATAAATAAACAACAACTATTTAGCGCAAAATATCTACAATTTTAAAAAGTTTCGAGTGTTAATTAATAACTGCCATTTTATGTTAGAATAAAACTTGTTATAAATAACGCAAAATTTGAATTTGAAGGCACAATTAATTCTGTTTTGAATTATAGCACGCATCTGTCAATTAATCTTTCGACACACGAAAGAGGAATCTGTAAAACAGTCCGTTTCTATTCAGTTTTTTTTTTTCATTTTTAAAAATTATTAAATTCGAATGTTTTGCCATTTCTGAAAACTCTATTAACGCAAAGTGAAATGAGAAACTAAGAAACAGAATTATAATAAATCTTATAAACATTTCTGTAATGTTTTTTAATTGGGATCTTAAATTATTTTTGAACTTTTAAATTTTCGCCAAATTTTATCGTAATTTTATATAACAAAAATATTTATAGTGCTATTTGAAAATTAAAATGTTGCTACTGTTGCCGAAGATTCTAGTTTTCAGATCTTTTAGTCGAAAAATTTTAGGAACCACCGTTATCACGCAATCTTAAGCAATACAGCATGTCAAAAAGCATCAAAAGATTTAGAACACATTCTGGACTCTTTAATTTTTGCCTTTAGTGTAGAATCGCGATATCCAACGAATGGTGATTCTTAGAAAAAGATGTATAAGGACCATTTTTGTAGATAATTTTAGATATATATCATTTTTGTCTAAACTACTTTTTTGATAAAACCTACCGTTTCAAAAAAAATCCAAAACACCTCAAATTTTGACATTTGCCCCCGAAAACTTTTTAGCACACATGGGTGCGATGGGGACTTTTGACACTTTATTTCTAAATGGTGTACCCAAGGTCTCAACCAAAATTTAGCTCTGTCAGAATTTTTGTTATTTGAAATGTTTATTTTCACCGGACTATACGTTAACATCTATCAATGTGGCATTTGAAATATTAAAAATTATGGGTCACGAAAGCCCGCCAATTGAAAAAAATAAAATTGCCCTGGGTACAAAGGGACCAAGGTACAACAGGTTCCCCTATAATTAATTGAATTATTTTAATCGTTTTCTCTCACTTACACTGACAAGATTGTCGTATCTTTCGCTCTATTCCACTCATTGCTATGGTAAATACGTTTTTCGAAATATAAAATCCATAATTTCGGAAATTGAATTAAAATTTTTGATTTGAAGGTGCGTAGAAAAAATTAGGCAAACGTAATAAATACGAGGATGTGCGCGTTCGAGCGAAAAGTGGCACATTTCCGAGCGAGGGAGGCAAATGAAGCGCGACGCGGAGCGGCGCGCTTCATTTTCCCGAGATCGGAATGTGCCACTTTGAGCTCGAATGTGCACACTCGGTTTGAAGCACGATTCACAATAATTAATTTACTTTCTTAGACTGCTAACTTTATACTGTCGAATTTTCATTAATTGTGTGCGCGCAACTTCCGTTGCCAGCGAAAATTTGACTCTCAATGCGCCAAAAAAAGTATAACTTCAAAAAAAGACATTTAAAGAAAATGAATTCGATAAATACAAAGATGTGCGCATTCGAGCGAAAAGTGGCACATTTCCGAGCGAGGGAGGCAAATGAAGCGCGACGCGGAGCGGCGCGCTTCATTTTCCCGAGATCGGAATGTGCCACTTTGAGCTCGAACGTGCACACTCGATTTTAAGCACGATTCGCAATAATTAATTTACTTGCTTAGACGACTAACTTCGTACTGCCGAATTTTCATTAATTACTCCCATTTAAGTTCGAAAATGATTATTGCGTGCTAAGAAGTTTTTTAATCATTATTGTTAGCCAGTCAATTGATGCAATCTCGTATAAATTGTAATTAAAAAAAATAATAATAACCAAAAAATGGATACTTTAAAAAATTCCAAAAAAACACGACATGTGTACCACCGGTGTGTCACGTCTCACGATTTTACTAACAACAATACGAATACGATTTTAGACGAAAAAAACACCGTCCAACCGGTACGTCGGATTTAATTTCCCATTTCGGCATATTGAAAATTTTTTAAGGGCGAACGTCCAGGAAATGAACGAAGCTTTTATTGGAAATTTTATACGTCCAACTAAAAATTATAGTAAGGCCGTTTTAAATGGAAGAAGTAACGGTCGGAATAGAAATTAAGCGATTTAAGCAGGCGAAATCGAGGCTCGGAATGTCGGCAGAGAAAAGCAGATAGATATTATTTGATAAAATATTCGATTCACGAAAATTGTATCGAATATGATTTACGATATTAGGAGAACTGGAACGAATATAATTAGTATTCACGTCGGTAAAGTTATGAAACTTTTTTAAACTTTATACTTTGATACGGAGACTTTCTTTCTTAGAGAAAAGAAAATTCGAAGACTCACTTTTTTTTCCCTTCATTCAATGAACCTTATTTTTCTGATCCCTTTTGATTCTATTCGATATCCTTTTATTTAATTTAGTACTAAGTAAAATTTGCTTTTACGTAATAAGCAACAACAAAAGACGACTTTTAAAAGATGGAGGTCGTATATATTCTGTCTGTTTAGTTTTCCTCTTTCATATCCTCTAAACTTGCGAGAGAATAAACTTTAAAGCTACATTTGCAGCGACCTATTCGCGAAAAGCTCCTCTTCAAAGTGTAAACCCATTATATAAAAAAAAAAAAAACCCCGAATCGATAATCCGATAAACTGTACAACTCGCAATTTTATAGGGCGAAAAAAAAATATGCACATTAAAACATGGGCATAAATTCTCAAATAAATTTTTTCGCCCCTTTCTCTCCATCGAAAAATCATTTTTCACGTTCGACAAAGTCATTTTTTATATATCAAATTTAATTCAACTTAAAAGCTAAAAGCTTTACACGCTCTTAAAACGAAACGTTTTTATTCGCCAACTTGAAATTTAGATTAGGTGTGTACCGACGTATTTTTTTTCAGTTCTTCCGGAAACGTAAACTAATAAATAAGCCTTAGGGAAAGCTTTACGCAACCTCTATCCCTTAGAAGTCCTTTGTTCGAAAGCTTTAGGTAATCACATATATGTCACAAACACGCAAAATTGACAAGTTTCATATAATTTTGATGTCGTTCCATTTGAGGAAATCATATTCATGACAAGAAATACGACTTTAATACAAATTGTTTATGTTGGCGGCACGGCAATATCGTTAATTTTAATTCAAATTTTGACAACCGGTTGATTTCGAATATGTTATACAGTCGAACCTCGATAAGTCGAAGTCGAAGGGACAGCAAAAATAATTCGAATTATCAAAAACTCGAGTTACCAAAAGAAGTTTAGTTAAATACTTCCGTATATACAGGGTGTCCCGGTACTAATAGACGCCATTGATACATCTCACAGAAAATAAAATTCTGAAACGAAAAGTCCTTTGTCATTTTTTGATCATTCATTTTTTATAGAAAACGGGACGCTTCGTAATCGTGCTTAAAACCGAGTGTGCACATTCGAGCTCAAAGTGGCACATTCCGATCTCGGGAAAATGAAGCGCGCCGCTCCGCGTCGCGCTTCATTTGCTTCCCTCGCTCGGAAATGTGCCACTTTTCGCTCGAATGCGCACATCCTGTATTTATCGGATTTGCCTATACAGTCGAACCTCGAAGGGACAGCAAAAATAATTCGTCATATCAAAAACTCGAGTTACCAAAAGAAGTTCAGTTAAATACTTCCGTATATACAGGGTGTCCCAGTACTAATAGACGCCATTGATACATCTCACAGAAAATAAAATTCTGAAACGAAAAGTCCTTTGTCATTTTTTGATCATTCATTTTTTATAGAAAACGGGACGCTTCGTAATCGTGCTTAAAACCGAGTGTGCACATTCGAGCTCAAAGTGGCACATTCCGATCTCGGGAAAATGAAGCGCGCCGCTCCGCGTCGCGCTTCATTTGCTTCCCTCGCTCGGAAATGTGCCACTTTTCGCTCGAATGCGCACATCCTCGTATTTATCGGATTTGCCTATACAGTCGAACCTCGAAGGGACAGCAAAAATAATTCGTCATATCAAAAACTCGAGTTACCAAAAGAAGTTCAGTTAAATACTTCCGTATATACCAGGTTGTTCAATAAGTTTTGTCGTTCGATAAGAGAGGGCGTTGCTACTAGCCCAAAATTTTTTTTGTTTTGTTGCTACACTCTTCATATGAACGTATGTGAAGTTTCATTTCAATCTGTCAATTCATTCTTTGTTTACAAGCCATTTAGTGTCGCCGTGTCACAGTATTTTTTTACAATGGAAAAAATTGAATATCGTCCAGTGATAAAATTCTTATTTTTGGAAGGTGTAGCACCAAAAGAAATTCACGAACGAATGTTAAAAGTGTATAATGATTGTTCACCTACAATTAGAACAGTAGAAAGATGGGTTGCTGAATTTAAACGTGGTCGTACAAGCCTTGAAGACGATCCACGTGAAGGACGTCCAAAAAGCGCATCCACGCCAGAAATCATAGCCAAAATACAGGATATGGTTTTGGAAGATCGTCGATTGACTGAGAGAAATTTAGTAGAGGCTCTACACATCTCATTAGGCACTGTGAGCCATATTTTAAGCGAAATTTTGGGTTTTAGAAAGCTGTTTGCACAATGGGTGCCGCATTCGCGAACAATGGAACAAAAACACATTCCAATGCGACTTTCTCAGCAACATTTGGAGCGTTTTAAAAAGGATAAAGTGGATTTTGTGCGTCGATTCATCACTATGGATGAGACTTGGGTCTATCACCATGATCCTGAATCAAAACAAGAGGCTAAAGAGTGGTGTGAACCTGGTTGTTCGGCTTCGAAACGAGTTCGTGTCCGGAAATCGGCCAAGAAGGTTATGGCATCTGTTTTTTGGGATGCGAAAGGAATTTTGTTTGTGCATTACTTGCAAACTGGTTAAACAATTAATTCTGAATATTATTGCAACCTTTTAGACCAGTTGAAGGAAAAAATTCGTGAAAAAAGACCCGGTTTGCAGAAGAAAAAAATCCTTTTTCATCAGGACAATGCACCGTGTCACAAGAGCATTTTGACAATGGCTAAAATCCATGAATTAAAGTTCGAATTGTTGGAGCATCCACCGTATTCACCAGATTTGGCCCCCAGCGACTTTCATTTGTTTCCAGAACTCAAAAAATTTATGCGTGGCAAGCGTATTCATCAAATGAAGAGGTCATAACGGCTGTTGAAGCGTATTTTGCAGACCTTCCGGATTCTCAATTCAGGGATGGGATCCACAGATTGGAGGATCGTTGGAGCAAGTGTATTAATCTTCAGGGAGATTATACTGAATAATAAAGTGTATTTTGAACCATAAAATTGGGTTTTTCTTATCGAACGACAAAACTTATTGAACAACCTGGTATATATATCATTCATTTTTTATAGAAAATAACCAAAATTGATCTACAATCATTACCATTATTTATTTTTATTAAAACCCTAAAAAATATAGTTATTTACTTATTATTTACTGTGAAATTGAAAGTAATCTAAAACTAAAATGTAAAAATAGTTCCTTTTGTTATAAAAGAAACGGTAAAACCATCTTAAAACTGTTCATAACGCATTTAAATCTTATATTGTAGTATAAAACTGTTTCGTCGTAGTTAACAATAGAGCTTTTAAAGCCTCAATAACACCAAACCAAGCCGTCCTTAATCCTCTCTCAGGTAGCAAAATATTTAGAAAAGTTGTAATTTTTAACTTCGAGTCATCGACCTATTTACTAATGGAAACTTGAATTTAATAAATTGTAAAACGCTTCGACCTATTAAATAATTCGATTTATTAAATTTCGAGTTATTGACATAAAAATATTAACGTTGAGATAGGCAAGTCCTAGGGAAACTGGTTCGAGTTCGAACTATCAAAAATTCGGCTTATCGGCGTTCGACTTATGGAAGTTCGACTGTATATATCTTTGTTTATGTCGCTTAATATTTAATATCTGGTTCGGCCGTAAGAATGTGATGGCTTTCGGTTGCCTAGGTACCGAAACATAGAGATATGAATGTAGTGCTATATGTTGTATGAATATTTTTTAAACTCTGTAAAAGACCATATCAAATTATTTACAGTGTTCTAAATACGTCTAATTTTGTTCCAGAAAAAAGCCATTTGAAGAAAAGTGATGCTGAAGCTCATCGGTTCCTATCAGAGGCTTATGGTGATTGCGCTTTAGCCGAGAAAACATGTGGAAAATGGTTTTAGCGGTTTAAAACTGGGATCTTGATGGTAACGATAAAGCACACGAAAAGAGCTTAATAAATTGCAAGATGATGATTTGCAATCATTTTTAAAGGCTGTTCAAAAATCGCATGTTACCGAACTCTGTAAAAATAGTGTGGAAACCATGTGGTAGTGCCCTATCTTACTCTACCGGTAAATAGTGGAATTAGTAGCACCAAGAGTCGGTGCAACAACGGGATGGAGGCAGCTTAGCCATCTTTGATCGGTGCGTTCGCCTAGAAACACGTGTGCAAGAGCACGCGTCTCATAATTGTATTCTCATTTCAATTCATACTGGTGTTAGCGATCTCATTATATTGTAAACATATATTTAATATGTGTTATTTCTAGTTTTTGATGTATCATTTCACTAACGTAAGTTGTATTATTTAATGGAGTTGGTTTAGAACCACGTGTGCATTAGCACGCGGGTCAATATTGTCTTCTCACATGACGAATATGCATTTTTCACTTTCCATTTTAAAGTTTCGACACACCAGTTTTTTGTAACGCACACCATACATATGCTGGTGCATATTTTCTTTTTTTTTGCATATGGTGGATATTTAAATATTCTGAAAGCTAGCTTTCCCTACACCATACAAAACAGTTGTCTGAAGACTATACTATGAACCCCCTTATCTATTAGGGTGACCCAATGGAAAGGCGCTTGCATATAGCGACACTGAGACTAAACTATAGTAACCTTTGACTTCAAAATTTGTTTATATATGTAGCGACATTAATTTATTTTTTTCTAACACAAAAATTAAAATAGTTCTAGCAATGAACCGATTAGTGGTCCAAAACTCAATCAACGATTACGAACAACGCGTTTTCATAAAAATTCGGTGTATTACTCAATTGGAACGCAACGGATATTCAAAAAAAATTGCGTGCATCTCTAGGCAGCCGAACTTATGCTATTACAAAAATGAATGAACCAAATCAAAGAAGGCAGGGTCGACCTCAATGATGAAAGAGGAGGTAGTTCGGTTGACACCGAAGTTTTGGACACTCGTTTGGGTCAGATCAAAAATCTCTTACAGGAAACAAGAGATTGGAGTGTCCGATCTACCGAGGCAACAACGGGCATTCCCAGAGAAATCGTTCGCCGAATTCTGGTTGACACAATTAGTCTTAACAAAGTATGTAAAACTTGGATACCTTATAACATCAACGATGACCAAAAAGAAGCTCGAGTGGCTGGCATTTAATACCTTAAATTATTTAATATATTAAAAATTTCATTGTTGTATCTTGAATATTTTTAAAGTTATTAAAATTTAATCATGCGCCGAAATCACTAGGTCAATCTAATATTTAGTAAAAGCAAAACTTCATTTGCCAAGGTGACACATAGAGGGTAGAACCGAACAATAGATTCTACCTAGTCGTATTGAAATTTGTATACGACTCGACCTGCTTGCGTTAAAAGTTAAAAAAAAAATCTTCTCATATATTGCGACATGAAGAGCAAGTATTAAAAAAAATATATTTGGGTCACACACGGAAGTCTCTTAAGGAACACCACTCTACGTGCCCCAATTAAAGGATAACAACTCTAAAATTAACCCGAAAGCGAACGAGCAAAGAATAAACGAGGATTTATGTGGAGGAAACTATAAAGCCCATTTAATAGCAATTATCAAGCAAATCTTGTTTGCGAGAGTCATGCAAACCATTTAATTAGAACATCAGGTGGGAGAAAACGTTTCCCTCGAAATGCATTCCCCGTCTCCTTCTCTTCGGCCCTCAAATTTAAAATCGGACGAAAAGGGCTCGTTAATTCGATTAATTGGCGTTTTCCCTCGCGGACAAACTATGGCGAACGAAAGGGCCGAAGCAAATTTTCTCTATAATTTAGCGGTCGCCATTATTTGTAAATACTTCAGCAATCTCTTCGAGTTATTGCTCACGAAACTCGAGCCGGATAATTACAGGCTCGATTCCCTAATGAAGTTCTAATAATGAGGTATTAAATCCCACACGTTTTGACAAGACCGAGTTGAACCCTTAAGACGGGGGAACGGCGCAGAGACGGAGCTGGGAGAACTCCACCTGGATAAGAGGTGCGGGCGTGTTATGTGAGGGTAATAGTGATCATCATTATTCCAGTTTGTTGAGTTTATTGTCGTTAATATAGTCGGCCCCAGGAAGTGCGTGCCTATAAAGCGTATGGCTTCGTTATTATAAAGCAACTCCTATTTTACTATCGCCGGTTATTTATTTTATAATTACGGCTCTCATAAGCCGCTTTCGAAACGTAATTTAAATAAGGCGCTCTCGGAAAGAATTCCGATTGGATTACTTATGCTCGAAGCACGCACTAATTTAGTTTCAATTGGGGCGTCTTATTTTTTCCCTAATCGCAGAGAAAAGCCCTAATTTTACTGCCAGCCATAGATTTTCGAAATTACGACCCTTATTATTTCATAAGTTGCATAGTTTTTTTAAAATAAAATCTTCAGATGGCCGAAAAGTTCTCATCGATATATCGTCGTTTAAGTTTTAACACCATGTAAGTCATTTTTTGGCGGTTTTGACATTTTGATGCCATGTAGGTAAATTAAATATAAGCAAGTGTAAAAATTAATATAAAAAAATACAACTATCTTTATCTTTCTCTCCAAGACGATAACCTTTATAAAAAACCAATTTGAGCAAGAAACGACGCTGGTCGTGTTAGAGAAGTTATACTGTAGTTTTTTTTAGAAAAATAAACTCCACAACTATTTTCGAATAAAAAATCAGAATTTCGGTTTTTGATTTGAAAGTATTTCATTTTTGCCTCCTTATTGAAATACAAATTAATTTCATAACAATTTCTTAATGATTCGCAATCATTTAGACCAATAAATTACACGAAAAATTAATTCAAATAATTTTAATCGTTTCCTCTCACTTGCATTGACAAGATTATCGTATCTTTTCGCTCCCTTCCACTCATTGCTATGGTAAATACATTTTTTAAATATAAAATCGATATTTACTAAATTAAATTAAAATTTTTGATTTGAAGCAGCGCACGGTAAATTATACTAATATAATAAACACGAAGATGTGCGCATTCGAGCTCAAAGTGGCACATTTCCGAGCGAGGGAAGCAAATGAAGCGCGACGCGGAGCGGCGCGCTTCATTTTCCCGAGATCGGAATGTGCCACTTTGAGCTCGAATGTGCACACTCGGTTTTAAGCACGATTACGAAGCGTCCCGTTTTCTATAAAAAATGAATGATCAAAAAATGACGAAGGACTTTTCGTTTCAGAATTTTATTTTCTGTGAGATGTATCAATGGCGTCTATTAGTACTGGGACACCCTGTATATACGGAAGTATTTAACTGAACTTCTTTTGGTAACTCGAGTTTTTGATATGACGAATTATTTTTGCTGTCCCTTCGAGGTTCGACTGTATAGGCAAATCCGATAAATACGAGGATGTGCGCATTCGAGCGAAAAGTGGCACATTTCCGAGCGAGGGAGGCAAATGAAGCGCGACGCGGAGCGGCGCGCTTCATTTTCCCGAGATCGGAATGTGCCACTTTGAGCTCGAATGTGCACACTCGGTTTTAAGCACGATTACGAAGCGTCCCGTTTTCTATAAAAAATGAATGATGTATTATTGTATCTTCTCGCTCCCTTCCACTCATTGGTATGGTAAATACGTTTTTCAAATATAAAATCGATATTTACTAAATTAAATTAAAATATTTGATTTGAAGGAGCGCACGATAAATTATACTAATGTTTTAAGCACGATCCGCAGCGATTTAGGGCAATAAATCAGTTCAATAATTTGAATCCTTCCCTCTCACTCGTACTGACAAGATTGGCGTATCTTTTGCTCGCTCCCACTCATTGCTATCGTAAAAATAGGTTTTTATAACATAAAATCGATATTTACTAAACTAAATTAAAATTTTTGGTTTGAAGGAGCGAAGAATATATTAGATGAATGTGATAAACACGAAGATGTGCGCATTCGAGCGAAAAGTGGCACATTTCCGAGCGAGGGAAGCAAATGAAGCGCGACGCGGAGCGGCGCGCTTCATTTTCCCGAGATCGGAATGTGCCACTTTGAGCTCGAATGTGCACACTCGGTTTTAAGCGCGATTCGCCATAATTAATTTACGAGTGACAAATACACAAGAAATTCTTAATAGTGTAGTAGGTAATTAATAATAAAAAACGACCCTATTTGCATTTTTTGAAAATCGTCTATTTTAGAGTTTCCACCTTCGCAATTCTACAAAGAAAAATAATAATCTCCTTCTCGGACAGCTATCCAAAAAGATTTTAATTATTTTTTTGACGCACAGTAATTAACAATAAAAAAACTATGACGCATGAAAACGACTATTTCGGTAATTTTTGGAAAATGGTACGTTTGAATGCTTGGTACTTTCGCAAATGCAATAAGAACGAAATTATTCTTTGATAGCTATCCGTAATTTTTTAAATTATATTTTGGTGTCTAATAAGTAGGGGAGACCGGGTATGATTGTCTCACGGGTAGGTTGTCTCAACAACAATAACAGAAAACCTAATCAATTAATAAATTTGTTTACCCGTGTCAAAGAAGCCCGAGCACAATACCTCCTTGCGTACTTCACTTCAGTTCGCTCTGAAATACCGTATAAGAAATATATGCGTTTGGTTTTTTTTTGAACAGTGAAAGTAATTTTTTGTGCAACTGTGTTGAGTCTCGTAAGTACCTATAATTAAATTTTGCATAGTGATATACCTTTTCGTATATTTATGATGTTTCATGATATTATATGGTTTTTTAAATATTATTTAGGCAGAATTTGTTGAAAAATTCGAATCCTTGGTAATAAAAATAGTTTTTAATTTATTTAACTACGGCATATCATTAAAAAAAATTTGAAAAAATTCTGAGTCATTATAGGTCAATGTAAAAATGACGGAATCATAATTTTGCTCAAAAACTCAAAATCTACATATCCATAGAATATCATTAAGAAGACATTTTTACTCTGCTTATCCTCCTATGGCTTTTTGCGAGACGCCAAACTTAATTTTTCGATTTGAAGCACCTAACGCCAAAGAATGCGCACACTCCGTTTTAAGCACGATTACCAAGCGTTCCGTTTTGACAGGAAAAAAATTGGTCACGTTAGGTATAACTAAAGCAAACGACGGGCTTCTTGTTCGCATTTGCTACAGTCCCCCCTCTGGCTTATACGGGCCTGGAGCTACCAAATAGAAATCGACCAAAGCAAAATTACATCGTTTTAAAGCTCTTAAGTAACATAAATCGTATAACATTGGTGCACATAGAAAAGTACCCAATATAATCATTAAACGTATTTGCTTCGTAAAAACAGCGATAATTTTATTTATTTTAGCGCACACTTTAATTTAAATAAATTCAACAGTTCAACAATTAATAAACAAGTAAAATCGTAGGTAAATACCTTATAAAAAACCACGGCTCCACATCGAAAAGCCCAAGGAAAATCACAATAGCACGGGACCACCCACGACGACCGCAACGACGGGCACCAGCATGTAACTTTGACGTCATCAAAATTCGTACGTATTACTCTGCGCACCCAACGAAGACTACAACGCGACTTAAATACGTTCGTGAGGAACCGGCGCTCGTCGTTGCTTTTGCCAATCGGTAGAGCGAAGTCACAAGAGCGCAAACACACGCTACTTTTGCAGCAACTTTCTAATATTTGTTTACAAATGAGTGGAAGCGAGAGGGGAATAGTTTGAAATGTATTTGAACGCAAAGCGCGATTACCGTACAAGTTTAACAAAATTTTTAAAACGCATATAAAACAATTCGCAATAAATAACCCTAATAATTCCATTTAATTGTGGCGTGTGCCATTCGACACATTACGCATAGTGGGTTTCCGGCAAAATTTTTAAACACCCGATAAGGTGTTTTGCGAAATCGCTCAGCCGAACACCGTCGAAAATAAGCAATAAAACAACTCACCAAAAATATCAAAATGCGGCGGCCTAATCGTTTGGAAAATATACACAACATATTAGAAGTACCGATATCAATAAGTTATTATCACACTTCGAAAAATTCGGCACCCTTTAAAAACACAATGAAATCCAATTAAAAAATTGACGAGAGCGCGTTCGTTTCTTAACCCGACGCGGACTCACGAATACTAAAATGTACATGTTAAAAATCTAGAAAGTTCCACATTGACATACACAAACTGATATCTATATCAGCAGTGCTTCGAGCTATAGCAACAATTACCCATTTTAACCTTGAATTTATTTCTTTAATCGAAAAATCAATAAATGGTTCAAAAATTATAAAGACAAAGAGAGCAAGGAAACGAACTTTGTAATGTATGATCTATTATATTTAAAATTGAAATTTGTAAACTGCCCTACCCAACGCCCTCAAAATTTTGATAGAAAACTGTTTCGCTCGAGAAAAAAGCATTGACATACAAATATGCTTGAAAGAAATCCATAAAATGAAACAAAAATTAAGAAAATAAGTAAAACAACTATTGAATATTTTCTGTTTTCATCAATATCTTTGGCAGGGGGGCACTGCCTATACTACAAAACTGATTGCCTACCCTAAAAAAACCGACAATATTCAAATTACTGAAATTGAAAGCTTGCAATAGCTGATTTACATGATCGACTAGTCCCCCTAGGACAACTTCATAGCTACGCCTATGTCAATAACTATTATATGCGTATAATATTATAATTGGTTACACAAAAAATATTTTTATTTTAAATCATTGATTTTTCGAAATGGAAGTGGTACTACACCGGAGCGTGAGGCCTTTAAATAGTTAGTCGCAAGTGTACCTTTATTTGTAAACAATATCCTACAGTTTTGATAAATTATGTTTTTCAGCAATTTTACAACGAAAATGTGGCACTCGGGATGGAACCGCACATCACCTTATCAATTGGTTTTTAAAAAAAAATTATTAAAAATTACAGGACCGTACTTCCACCGACAACAAAGAACGAAAGCCGGTTTGAGCTGAAAACTGCCGATTTTGCGGAAAAATTTGTGACCCCACTCATTTTGTTAAGAAGGCCATGCTGCTCATTTCTGTCGAAAAAAAAGTATTGGGAACATGGAGTTTTTCGACTATGAAAATTGAGCTTCGCCTGAACGCTTGAAAAGTTTTTTAAGTGACTTTTTATGCAAATAAATTATGAAAACGGCGACAAAAGGGCGAAAACAATTGAAAAAAATGAATTTTCAATTAAAATAATTCCTTTTTTCGCAATTAAAGACAAATTATATAAAATTTCCATTTTTCAGCTAGGGATATTAGGCTGATTTTCAAACGCGTTTTTAACAATGTTCCCATTATCCGATTGGAAAAATTCTTTCACTACTCCCTTGATTTTTGATGCTCTTTCATAAAAACTTAGTCATTAATTTTTCCTTTAACATTTGGCTAATAGGGGCTTTCGTTCTTTTGTAATTTAGTGTTATTAAAGTGGACAATAAATGACACAAAACTTTCCAGCGTCGTAGGGGAGACCGGGGTTGGAAGTCACAATTTTTTTCTTTGCATTTATATAGCCCATGATCTTAATTTATCAATGACATTTATATATCAATAGATAGTGTATTTATTCTAGTTTAAGAAAAAATAAAGACTTTTCTCTACCATTATCTAAAGAGAACATATTATAATGTTTGTGAAAAAAGAGAAGTGTGACTTTTAACCCCGTGTCAGGGATGGTAGTCAGACGTTAAATAAAAGGTAAAATACAAAACGAGAAAACAAATACCTATTCTATTCTAACCTATTCTATCTATCTATCACTATCCAAAATTTAATTATGCTTATGATTAACAAAAAATTACTTTCATTGTACAAAAAAAACGAACCCATATATTTCTTTTACGGTATTTCAGAGCGAACTGAAGTGAAGTACGCAAGGAGGTATTGTGCTCGGGCTTCTTTGACACGGGCAAACAAATTTATTAATTCATTAGGTTTTCTGTTATAGTTAATGTGACAACCTACCCGTGAGACAACCATACCCTATCACTCCTACGTGAAAAATCATGGAACCACTTTGTTGAGATGAACTTTTTTTTTTCATATTTAGTTAAACGAATGAATTATTTTGGATCAAAGCGAGGGGGGAAAGGCGAATTGCGAGACAAAGACAGTTCCGTGTTGTAGATTTAGTAAATGTCAGCGTCTTCATTGAATTATAGAAACGTTTTCTGATTAGTATGAGAAGAGTAAATTTCAATTAAGGCGGCGGATGGCTGAACGAAAGTGCTTAATACGGAGTTAGAGTAATTTAAGTTTCCATCTCGGTGCGGTTGCAGACGAATGCAGACGCACCAATAACATGCAACTTTCTGTTTATTTTGTTCAATTTCCACGTATTTGCATTGTTAATAGGAAGCAAACACGCCACATATATAAATCTACGCAAGTTGATGCCGAGGCGTCTTGTTATCCAAACAATCGATTCGTACCGACACAAAACCTTTGAACTAAAATTAATTGAACGTTTTCCTTTAAAATCTATGACTTTGCGCAAGACTTTCAGAGCCACTTTACACGCAATTGTCGTGGTTTGCAGAAGGGGCCCCATTTTTTCCTCCTAACCCTAGAAATACGTAATTTCAGTATTTGAGGCTTTTCAACCTTAAACGGAAAAACGTACGGTTTGAAAACTTTTCCGGTAAATTTAATTCTTCATTGCTCTTTTGCAAGTTTTTAACGCCGAATTAGGCACGAACGAACGAAAAGGAGAAAAGAAATCGTATGTTACAATTCGAGTGTGTACGTGCCGTACGTAAGATTTGCAAAATGCACGTGCTCCTACGTTTATCCTACCAAATTAAAGTACGTATAGCTGTACTTTTATGCTCATGTGTACGAGAGAGCCCCCCCTTCCGTATTTGCCACTTGAATTCGAGGATTTCGGATTGCCGTTTTATTATTTTATGTACGTACGTGGGGGGAGAACGCTCACCTTTAACGATTAACCTTACAAAATGTAGATCGAAAATTGTTCTAAACAAACTTTTTTTTCGACTTCGATATTTTTCAATTGCTTTTTAATAAATCTAAAGTTCTTTGTTTGCTAAGATAATTTTAATGTTGTAAGACCGCAGACATTTTGTATTTGATTTAAATTGTTTATTAACCTTCCGTGCACTAGATGGGGTATAACTAACGTGAACAATTTTTTTTTTGTTAAAATGGGACGTTTGGCAATCGACCTTAAAACCGAGTGTGCACATTCGAGCTCAAAGTGGCACATTCCGATCTCGGGAAAATGAAGCGCGCCGCTCCGCGTCGCGCTTCATTTGCCTCCCTCGCTCGGAAATGTGCCACTTTTCGCTCGAATGCGCACATCCTCGTATTTATCACATTCATCTAATATATTCTTCGCTCCTTCAAACCAAAAAATTTAATTTAGTTTAGTAGATATCGATTTTATGTTATAAAAACCTATTTTTACGATAGCAATGAGTGGGAGCGAGCGAAAAGATACGCCAATCTTGTCAGTACGAGTGAGAGGGAAGGATTAAAATTATTCAACTAATTTATTGCCCTAAATCGCTGCGGATCGTGCTTAAAACATTAGTATAATTTATCGTGCGCTCCTTCAAATCAAATATTTTAATTTAATTTAGTAAATATCGATTTTATATTCGAAAAACGTATTTATCATACCAATGAGTGGAAGGGAGCGAGAAGATACAATAATCTTGCCAATGCAAGTGAGAGGGAACGATTAATATTATTCAATTAATTTTTAGAGCTAATTTATTGGGCTAAATTATTGTGAATCGTGCTTAAAACTGAGTGTGCACATTCGAGCTCAAAGTGGCACATTCCGATCTCGGGAAAATGAAGCGCGCCGCTCCGCGTCGCGCTTCATTTGCCTCCCTCGCTCGGAAATGTGCCACTTTTCGCTCGAATGCGCACATCCTCGTGTTTATCACATTCGTCTAATATATTCTTCGCTCCTTCAAACCAAAAATTTTAATTTAGTTTAGTAAATATCGATTTTATATTCAAAAAACGTATTTACCATACCAATGAGTGGAAGGGAGCGAGAAGATACAATAATCTTGTCAATGCAAGTGCGAGGGAACGATTAATTCTATTCAATTAATTTTTAGAGCTAATTTATTGGGCTAAATTATTGTGAATCGTGCTTAAAACTGAGTGTGCACATTCGAGCTCAAAGTGGCACATTCCGATCTCGGGAAAATGAAGCGCGCCGCTCCGCGTCGCGCTTCATTTGCCTCCCTCGCTCGGAAATGTGCCACTTTTCGCTCGAATGCGCACATCCTCGTGTTTATCACATTCATCTAATATATTCTTCGCTCCTTCAAACCAAAAAATTTAATTTAGTTTAGTAAATATCGATGTTATATTCAAAAAACGTATTTACCATACCAATGAGTGGAAGGGAGCGAGAAGATACAATAATCTTGTCAATGCAAGTGCGAGGGAACGATTAATTCTATTCAATTAATTTTTAGAGCTAATTTATTGGGCTAAATTATTGTGAATCGTGCTTAAAACTGAGTGTGCACATTCGAGCTCAAAGTGGCACATTCCGATCTCGAATGAAGCGCCGCCCGCGTCGCGCTTCATTTGCCTCCCTCGCTCGGAAATGTGCCACTTTTCGCTCGAATGCGCACATCCTCCTGTTTATCACATTCATCTAATATATTCTTCGCTCCTTCAAACCAAAAAATTTAATTTAGTTTAGTAAATATCAATTTTATATTCAAAAAACGTATTTACCATACCAATGAGTGGAAGGGAGCGAGAAGATACAATAATCTTGTCAATGCAAGTGCGAGGGAACGATTAATTCTATTCAATTAATTTTTAGAGCTAATTTATTGGGCTAAATTATTGTGAATCGTGCTTAAAACTGAGTGTGCACATTCGAGCTCAAGTGGCACATTCCGATCTCGGGAATGAAGCGCGCCGCCCGCGTCGCGCTTCATTTGCCTCCTCGCTCGGAAATGTGCCACTTTTCGCTCGAATGCGCACATCCTCGTGTTTATCACATTCGTCTAATATATTATTCGCTCCTTCAAACCAAAAATTTTAATTTAGTTTAGTAAATATCGATTTTTATATACTTATAAAAAAATAAGCATTACAAAATCTCTTTCGCGATAGCGTCCACGTTTTTGGACCTTGACTATTAAAATTTGGTACGAAGGTGGCAAATTACGATCGACAAGTTTTGAAGGGGTTCGAGGGGGGCTTAGGGGGGCATTATTTTTAGTTATTTCGATTTTCCTTGCGCGGATCGTCCTGGAGGGGAGAGGGAAGGGGGTAGAGGATTGAATTTAGGATATGTGGTAGCTCCATTAAAGGCACACGTTTTCGTTTTTTGTGCGCCGCGATATCTCTATGGGGGGCCGAGATATCCGCCTCCAAAGAACCGTTTCTGCGCAAGAAATTTTACCCCCACTTTTTTTCAAATGCGATTTTCGGCCATTTCCCGTACTCCGATTCAAAAAGTGCCTGATCTGAGGAAACCAAGTCAGAAGCTGCCCTATCACACCTTAATTTTGATTTTTTAAGAATACGGCCCTGGAAGGCCCTAGCCCTGCGCAAAAATTTTGAACTCAAATTACTCGAAAACGGTAGCTGCAAGCGGCCTAAAATATTTAAATTCGAATAGAACGCGTTATTTTACGTAGAAAAAGTTAACTTTTGAATGGGGCAGAGCCCCGGGGGCTCCGCAAAAATCTTAAAAACGGGCTTTTTGGTGTTTTTTGATTGCTAATATCTCCGAAACTAAAAACGATAGAAAATTGGGGTTTGCGCAGGTAGAAAGAGCGGTCTTTTTAGATGCTAATAGTCATCTTTCAGAACATTAGGGCTGCGTAGGGCTCCGCCTCGATTTTTTTACCAACACCTTTGAAAGCGATCGTTTTACGCTACGGAAGACATCATTTTAATTCACCAAATACAACATTTCTAATTCTTCCCATCGTCATATCTAAGACTTGGAATTTTTAAAAGGGGTTAAATTTATATTCGCTAGAAAGCCCAAAAAGAGCGCTTCTTACTGTTAATTAAAAAAAAATTCTTTAGGCGTTCGGCCCTTAGAAGCCTCTAAATAATTAGGCGGAATTCCTGAAATAGGGGTATGTTCGACGCAGCATACCGGCTTAGGGGTTGAAGATAGACCCCAACATAAAGCGAACGAAAGTGTCATGAGATCTTCCAGATTCATTTAAAAAAAAGTTTTTGTAAATCGGTTCAGCGGTTCTCGAGATATTAGATTAATAAGAAAAATTGACGGCTCGCGCACGAGTTTTGAAAATTTGACGTTTCATCTGACAGAAGGAAATTTATTATAATTAATCATTTTGATGTACCTTTGATTGCTAATATCTCCGAAACTAATAACAATAGAAATGTGGGGTTTGCGCAGATAGAAAGAGCGGTCTTTCGAAATGACAATATTCATCTTTGAGGACACCAGGCTGCTTAGGGCTCCGGCGCCAGGAATCCTACACTTTTAAAAGCGACCGTTACGATATGAAACACAACCTTGAGAGGAATTCACGAAATACAACATATTTGAATAATTCTTCCCATCGTCATTTCTAAGACTTGGCATTTTCAAAAAGGGGTTAAATTTATATTTGCTGGAAAGC
Source organism: Sinopyrophorus schimmeli (assembly GCA_036325965.1). Classification (NCBI taxonomy): domain Eukaryota; kingdom Metazoa; phylum Arthropoda; class Insecta; order Coleoptera; family Elateridae; genus Sinopyrophorus; species Sinopyrophorus schimmeli. Next base: position 861,358 of record JARFIZ010000186.1, read on the forward strand.
CCGAAGAAGAGCGGTTCTTACTGTTCATTTTACAAAATTTTCGTTTAGAGGTTCGACCCTCAGGACTCCCTAAAAAATTGGGCGGAATTCCTAACATAGAGGTATGTTTAATGCGGCATACAAGTTTGGGGTGTTAAAGATACACCCCAACATAAATTAGTAAATTAGTTTTAACAAATTTGATTACAAAATGCATAAAATGGATTAATTATTAATTTTTGCAGTTTCGTACATATTTATTTAAATTAGCGTCTTCGATCGCCTACTTGCAATTTTAAAACGTCGTTTTACATTTTTTACTATCACTACAAACAATTATTTATTCTTTTTAAATTATGTATTGAAAATACTCTCCAATAATGGAGTAACAAGAGGTTTTCTTCTTGGACAGACGTTTTTCTTAATGAAGGTATTGTTTCTTCCTGTCTTTAACCGTTATGAAACAAAAAAATGTTTAAATTCAATTCAAAGCATTATGGGTTGGAAATATGAAATTTTGAAAGGCGCAAAACACCGGGAGCTTTGCAAAAATCTTAAAAGGCGGGCTTTTTTTGGTAATTTTTGATTGCTAATATTTCCGAAATGAAGAGATTAACGGGCAGATTTGCGTAAACAGAGCGGCTTTTGAAACCTTAAAACTCGTATGCGAGGAAGCCAAGGCGACCAATTCTGTAACACTTTTAAAACAAACTTTTACGCTACGAAATAAAATATTTTATTTAGCGAAATACATTTTTAATGGTTCTCATGTCTTATCTCGGACATACTCAATTTTATTTTTTACAGTAGTACAAAATAACTGACTAAAGAAGCAAACAACACTTCCACATAACAAAATTAACAACAAATTTTAGAGAGGTATTTACATAAACTAACCCATCGAAACGCTCAAATTAAGGGACGTTTGAGAAGCTGATATTTACAATGTAGGGTCGGCTAAAATCTCCAAATTCGTAACGCTCATCGACTGGTCATCGAAACCAGTTTAGAAAAAAAAGTATTTTAAAGCTAATAATAAACAAAAATGTATATGCTGTATTTGCAGCTGATTACGGCTATCTACTATCCAAGTAAAAAGTATCGTCATCTCACTTTGAAGGCCCAGGTTTTGAAAAACTCTAAATGTATTTTAATCAAACTAAAATCGGATTATAGTCAAAATATTTCTGTACGCCCATGAATAATTTTATAATTTTTTAACAATGGGGTAATTCGTTACCTTAATTTTATGGTTCAGAAAACTGTGTTTTTACTTATATTTTAAAAATGCTTACCTTTGTTCATTTTAATTAATTATATTATTATATATGTATATGATAGATATATTCTTTTAATTAAAAAATTATGTTTTTGCGCTAACTGAAAAAAGAGGTTTTAATCTATTTCAATTTCCTCATTTGATAAAATATTTTGCAAAAGTTGATTGGATATTGAGAGTAAAACTAAATAAATTGCTCTGTAGTATTATTAATAAAAATAATATTAATTAGAATTTTAAAAATTTAAATTATGTTACGAGACGCGTAAGTGAAGCGAAAAATGCAACAAAATCGCAATGCGATTTTGCCTAGAAGTTAGCCGCGAAGCGGCAAACAAGTTCACATTAAATGACAATAAATTGGTACCAACAAAAATGCTGCAAAATCGCGAAGCGATTTTGCTCAGAAAATAGCCGCGAAGCGGCAAACAAGTTCGCATTGAATAACAATAAGTCGATACTAACAAAAATGCTGCAAACTCGCCCAGAGGTTAGCCGCGAAGCGGCCAACAAGTCAAATTAGATATTAATGAATCGATGCTAACAATAAAAATGCAGCAAAATCGCAAAGCGATTTTCCTAGATGTACCGGACTTTAAGAAAAATCAAAATGTCAACAAACACTGACAGATTTTGAATTTTACTAGAAGCCGAAGGTCTTAAACGCAATAGCGTTTATCAAAAGCGGTAAGCAAAATCACATTGAATAACAACAAATTTATACTAACAAAAATGCTGCAAAATCGCCCAGGGGTTAGCCGCGAAGCGGCAAACAAGTTCGCATTGAATAACAATAAATCGGTACTAACAAAAATGCTGCAAAATCGCCCAGAGGTTAGCCGCGAAGCGGCCAACAAGTCAAATTAGATATTAATGAATCGATGCTAACAATAAAAATGCAGCAAAATCGCAAAGCGATTTTTCCTAGAAGTACCGAACTTTAAGAAAAATCAAAATGTCAAGAAATTCTGACAAATTTTGAATTTTACTAGAAGCCGAAGGTCTTAAACGCGACAGCGTTTATCAAAAAAATACCGACATATTTTGAATTTTTCTAGGAGCCGAAGGCCTTAAACGCGATAGCGTTTAGCAAAATCGCGAATGCGATTTTGCCTAGAAGTTAGCCGCGAAGCGGCAAACTTCTAGTTTATGTTATAAAAAACTATTTTTACGATAGCAATGAGTGGAAGGGAGCAAAAAGATACGATAATCTTGTCAATGCAAGTGAGAGGAAACGATTAAAATTATTCAATTAATTTTTCGTGTAATTTATTGGTCTAAATGATTGCGAATCATTAAGAAATTGCCATGAAATTAATTTGTATTTCAATAAGGAGGCAAGAATTAAATTCTTGTTCGGTTTTCTTAATATTTGGTATCCTAACTGACACGTGTCATTGGAATTTAATACTCAAGAAAAGACTCAATAGTTTATAAGTTGAAGAAAGAGTTAAGTTTTTGTATTTTTTTTAATAAAAGTCTATTCTAATGCATAAATATGTGTTTACTTAAACCTATTCATTATTGGTTATTCAAATACAGTAGAACCTCGCATAACGAGCATAATGCGTTCCGGAGTCTTAGTCGTAATGCGAAACACTCGTTAAGCGAAACAATTTTTACCATATAAATTGATGTAAAATACGATAATGCGTTCTATGCCGAAAAAAATACTCAAAAATTAAAATTTCCAAAAAAAAATACTTCAAAAAACTTTATGTGTAGCATTTGTTCAAAGAAAAATACATATAAATTGTTAAGAAGCCTGATTCATCTTCATCTTTTCTTAGTAACATACTTATTTCCTTTTTACTAGGAATCTGTCAAGACATTTGTTTTTGCCTACGTTTCAAAATTTGGTAAAAATGCAACACGGCATTATCATTAAATAAATTTCTAACGCGCATAGTCACTGCCTTATTAGGGTGATGCTTCTCAATGCACGAAGCTGCAGTTTACCATGATTTCAGCATTTTGCCAGACGATTTTTGCTTTGTTGTTATGTGAAATTTCGCTCATTATGCGAAACATCACTCGTTAAGCGAGTCATTTTTTTACAATTTATATTGCTCGTTATGCGAAACACTCGTTATGCGAGGTGTTCGTTATGCGAGGTTTACTGTATATTTCTTAGCATTGAAGTGTCATAAAGTACAATTTTGTGAATTTTATTTCATTTTATTTTCGGGGTATGGCAAACTTTATCTAGTATGGCATGTAACATTTAGTCACCTAGTATGCGGAGAGTTAATTGTAATTATTTGCGCTCCCCTTTCAATTTTTTGAAACTCAAATAACAATTTTTGTATGGAAACGTCTCGTAAACATCAAAATCCCCGTAATTTTAAAGAGTACGGAGTGAATGATATCGTTAAGCCGATCCTACCTCTGTAAATAAAAAATTAAAACAAATAATCTATTTAGAGTAAGCCGACCAATAGATGGACCCCCCCCCGCGCAATAGATTAATACAATTAAATGAAATAATAAAGTATGTATTATGTGATTTTGTTTATCTTTTAATCACAATGAAATAAATTGAGCTATTTAATAATAAAATCAAAAAAATATTAAAAAAATTGTTCTCCATTTATTGGTAAGAAATTTTTAATCTCATACCACTAGATAGACATCGAATTCATCTTTTAAATTTTTGTTATATTTTTTTCATATTTATATGAAAATGTTTATTAATATTTACAAATTTATAATTAAATTTTTTTGAAAGATGCCTGATAACATGAAATGTTAAAATGTTTATTCTTATTCATCTAATGATTTAAAGAAAATATTTTAATGATAAAGAGAGCGAAATAAAAGAAATATATTATATCCTTGTATTTTATTGATTTTGTATATTAAAATTATTATATTAACATATAATTAATATTATGTAGTACTTATATAAGAGCAAGGCATTTTTCAAGAAAATAAAATTATTTATTCCTATATTTTGAAAATTATTATCTCATCTATTATGTATTTGTTTATTGCTTACTTCTAATAAGTTTAAGCTACCAGTTATTAAATTTAAAAATTTAATCATTTTTTATATAAATAACAGGCCAAAAATATTATTTTTGTAAAGTGTCCATCTATTGGGGGTGGCCGTACATCTATTGGAGGTTTGGTCCATCTACTGGTGATATGAGCTTTTTCCTTAAAATATTCTTTTTTTTTAAACTACTACTTTATACAAGATTTTCTTTATTTTTTCGAATTTAATGGGCATTTTTACGTAACTACCTATAACTCATTTTATTAAAAGTTATTCATATTTTACCATATTATTTCATTAAAGAAACATTGGTCGGGTTACCCTACCAACTTTCCCATGTCAATTTTATAAAAACGTACTTAATCGTTAAAGAATAGTAAAAAAATTAAAACAAAGCAAAGAAAAAAGCTTAATTGTTAATTTATACAAATCAAACAACTACGCCGCTTTTATTCCAAACTAATCGAATAAACTTACTTAAAAAGCAAAAAAAATAGGTCGAATGTTTTATGGCTAAAAATGTATTCCTAGGTATTTATTGGTAGTGAGCAAAAAAAACACGATAATTGCGCGCCTCGGACGAAATCGAACACAAATAAAAACCAAAGTGAAAAAGGAAAGCGCACCTGAATTTTCTCGGAAAAACGTCGGCGCGCCGGCCGAAACTATGGCTTTAGCAAAAATTATTGAAAAGAAATATAAATCAGGCTAAAGCGAATTTGCGACACAATTTTAGCAAGTCGTTTGTCTGGATCTCGGGGGAGCCATAATACGGGACCCGGGATATGTCCTACAATTTTTCCGTTGCAGCTTTCGGCCATCAATAAAACATTAAATTTATTTACGGGACGCCCTCATTGTGCGACGCCGAATATAATAATCTTATCGGAAGCTCTTCCTGCACAATAACGTAATACAATTTACTCGCGATTTTCCGCCCGATCTCTCCTTACCCATTTAAATTTAATTAAGCGAGTTTCGGGTTAAAGAAAGTATCAAAACCATAATTTTAGCGGATCGAAATCTTCGCGAGAAAATGTGCACTTGCGTCGGTGCCGGCGTCGACTTCTTAGACGTATGTCCCTCGGTTTGAGGGTAAGGCAGAGAGGCCCCAAGCACAACATGATGCGTCTTAACTCGTACACATCGGCTAATGCAATGCATATGTTGTTTTCCCGGATCCATTTATTCCGGTACAGTTGAGCGTGTTAGGGTTAAGTGCAATACGGACTTTTGTTGCTAGCGAAGCAGATTCGCGCTGAGCGGATTTGTTGTACACTTGCGTAATGGATTTGAAGCTTATATTGTTCTTGTTTGCGCTTTTTTTCTTATGCGCCCATCTTATACGTAAAATAGTCGTTTCGTTTTGTTCTGCGCTTTTAACGCTTAATTGGACACAATGTGTTGCTTTACACCCCTTTAACCCCTTGACATGCAAAGACGTCTGGGAGACGTCAATCATTTAGGGTGGCATTGTAGATTTTGACGTCTCTAAGAACTGTCCTCAATAAATAGGGAAAAAAAGAAGCCAGGAAGAAAATGTTTTAAAATGTTTCAAAAATGCCTAGTTACTCTATATCAGTGGTTCCCAATGCGCCACATGGGGCAATTTAAATGTAGGGGGGGCAATATCATTATTTAAGAGAACAATTTGAAAACGCACTTGATTTTTAGTCTATGTTTTGAATATTGACTTATTGTTTTTTTCTTAATACTTTCCTAGCGATTTTTTGTTAAAATTAATTAGGCTTCATTTATGGAATAATTCAATTTTTAAATATAAGAAAATATTTATATGTTACATAGGGGGGCATCAAAATTTTAGAATGACTTAGGTGGGGAATGTTAAAAGAAGGTTGGGAAACACTGCTCTACATATTCAAAATGTTTTAAAACTATTAATTATTTATTTATGCTCATTACAGTTAGGTTGTGCCAAATTAATAGTTTTTTTCGGACTCGTCAAATTTGGTTTTTTTGTATGTCAAGGGATTAATGCCAACGAATAAAAATGCTTAATTTTTTTTTTTAATTAAATTGATTAATAAACCTGGGTTATCACTTTTCTGATGTATCGTTCACCTTATGAATTTTTGCAAAAGAAAAATTCGATTACTTACACTGTGAAAATTATTTGTAAAATACAATATTTTACAAAACAAATGTATAATAAAAGCTTTAACTTTACTTAATCCTTTAAGTTGTGAGTTCATAATGAACTATGGCAGTTTTACAAAAAAACCGGTACGTGTACTTATGTAGGGTAGAGTGGGGCAAGTTGATGACCTTAGGGAAAAAATAGTCATTCGCAAAAAAATATTAATATTAATAAAAAATATCTATATATATAAAACAAGTGATTATTGCTTATAGAATAGTTCTAAACCAATATAGATTAAATAAAATCTAAAAAAAAAATTACATTTTTTAGACGTTCACGTCATCTTGCTCCTATATGGGGCAAAATGACGTACCATATGGGCAAGATGAAAGTTTTTTTCCAATTACAGAGAAATGGGTCAAACTAATTGTCAGTTATGGTACACTGGATACTTCTATTATTTCAATATTAGCAAAAGTGCTTTGTTTGATAAAATATTACCAGCAAGAGATAAAAATTCTTATTTTCATATCAAATATTTTACAAGCTGAATATTTACTATTATATTATACTCTTTCAATTCACAGTTGACACAATGAACATCGCTATCATTTATTGGTATAAATTACAAATTAATACATGGTATTTACGTAGCAAATTAACAAAAAGAAAAACATATTTTTTAAAAGTCATAAAAAGTTAAATTCTTTATCTTGCCCCACTCCCCTACGCGCGTTAGAAGTTATACTTTTTTGACGTAACCTAATTAAATATAACCACGTGCAAAAATTAATATAAAAAAATTCCATAAATACGAAGATGTGCGCATTCGAGCGAAAAGTGGCACATTTCCGAGCGAGGGAGGCAAATGAAGCGCGACGCGGAGCGGCGCGCTTCATTTTCCCGAGATCGGAATGTGCCACTTTGAGCTCGAATGTGCACACTCGGTTTTAAGCATGATTCACAATTATTAACTTACTTTCTAAATCATTTTAAGAACAAATTACAAAACTGTATTTAGAAGTTAATTTCAATTTTTAATTTATTGGACTAAATTTAATAAAAAGCAAAAACAGACAAATATGATGAATACGAGGATGTGCGCATTGGAGCGAAAAGTGGCACATTTCCGAGCGAGGGAGGCAAATGAAGCGCGACGCGGGCGGCGCGCTTCATTCCGAGATCGGAAATGTGCCACTTTGAGCTCGAATGTGCACACTCGGTTTTAAGCATGATTCACAATTATTAACTTACTTTCTAAATCATTTTAAGAACAAATTACAAAACTGTATTTAGAAGTTAATTTCAATTTTTAATTTATTGGACTAAATTTAATAAAAAGCAAAAACAGACAAATATGATGAATACGAGGATGTGCGCGTTCGAGCGAAAAGTGGCACATTTCCGAGCGAGGGAGGCAAATGAAGCGCGACGCGGAGCGGCGCGCTTCATTTTCCCGAGATCGGAAATGTGCCACTTTGAGCTCGAATGTGCACACTCGGTTTTTAAGCACGATTCGCAATAATTTTGGTGACGAAAAATTAGTAAACAATTTATATCGTTCCCTCTCACTCGTGCTTTTCGCTCACTCCCACTCATTGCTATGGCAAAAACTAAAAATCGATCTTTAAAAGAAAACAAATTTAATTTACTGACCGGCAATTTCCTTTTTTTTTAATTTAAAAAAAATAGGAATAACGTGAGTGAAAAACCTATCGAAAAAAGCAAATTCGCCATCCGAACGAGGGTCGCAAAGAAAAACGTAATTAAGACGTAACTTCTCTAAAACCGGCAAAATCTAAAATAATTTCATTTAGTCCACGAGAAATAAATCAAGAAATATTATTTCCACCCCAAATCTTACAGCTTTCATAACTTTTATCAAACTACATTTGAACACTTCCACTTTATAGATTCAATTTGACGTTTAATCGAAGTTTGTGGAAACTCATATGGTGGTGTTTTTTTCTCGTAAAATAAATCTGTTAGTGCCTAATCTAATTATTGCATCGCGAGTTCAAAAATAACAAATTACATTTTCGTGGACTTTATAACAATAAAAAAAAGTCGAGAAGAGGTTATACCCACTTTTAAAATTTTTTATTTTGCTAAGTCGCTTTGGATTTAAAATTCTGTACAATTTAAAACGGCCATTATTATTTTAATAAATAATGCAGAAAAATTCAATAAAATCAAGATGTGTGCAGTTCGAATAAAAACTAACACGTGTACGAGGCACTGGAAATAAGTTTCTTGAAATCCGAAACGTGCCATTTTGAGATCGAATTTTACACTCCGCTTTTCGCCATGATTTGCAATAAACAATTTGATATTTGAAAATTTTATGTAATTTAGATACATAGAAACTTAAAACCTTTTGTTTTTACTAAACATTTGTAATGAACACGAATTTTTTGACATACCTAGTTAGGCCAAAGAAGTATAACTTCTAACGCGCATACAAGTGTTATTAGTACCAACGTCAATTAAATAAACATTAATATAAAATTAAAGTGTCATTAATTGGTACCCCATCAATAATTGATGCTTCACCTTATATGCCAAAAAATTTTTAAAAAAATTCTGGACAGCTATCCAAGAAGAAAAACCTTTTATTTTCTTATTAGAATTGCTAAGTTTGAAACTATAAAATATCTCAAGCGTAAACGGCCTTTCTTATGCACTACAATTATTTATTATAAATGTAGATGTTAACAATTAATTTAACACCCTGTATAAGAGTACAAAATTGTGTTTTCCCATGATCAGAGAATTATACTAATATATTGGTGTGCATATTTGAAAAATTTTGAAAATTATTACCTACTCTCCTCTACAAAAAATGTACTACTTTTTCATCTAATGTGGACGTCTTTCTAATCTGAACGAATTACAGACATAAAACTACAGATAAAAATCGAGCAAGAAGAATTACAAGTGTTACGTCAATTTTTTACGCAAGTGTGAATTATCGCAAATCATTTTTTTCCCGAGGCGAATCGAAATCTGAAATTGAAATCTATGTATAGCCAAGTCTATGGTGTGTACGTATTTATCAGGTAAATGAAAAACGAGAGAATTTGTTAGTTTGTTTGCATGAGCGAACGATGTCTATGTACACACACGGAAACTGCAATAAATACTGAATGACTTGGACTGAATGCGTCCTTCACTCAAGTGCTTGGGGGCTCGAGATGCAGTTAATTAGAGAATTTACATTTTCAGGAAGCTTGGCCGTATAAAAATACAATTCATCATGCGCTTGAATATTATTATGCCGTGATTAAACCTTGTAAATTTATGTAGAAGGCTTAATTATAACATTTATTTATTTTTGTAGCGAGTATACTTCCAAAGTGCATGCCCCCGCACCCCACACCAACGAAAGCGATTTTTAGACGAAGAAAATTATTTAATACATTCAAAAGCAACTTTAAATCCATTGTAAAATATCTGTATTTATTTATAATCAAGAATGTTATAAACAAAACCATGTTTATTTTTGTAAAATCACTCCAAGAAGTCGTTCCGAAGAATGTTTGTGCAATATTTTAATTGATGCGAAAAATAGGTAAATTTGTTTCAAGCACACCCCCCTCGTTTTTGGTCTCTTAATTTGAGGTGGCTGTATTATTATTTTTAATCAAGTATGTTATACGTCTAGAATCGATTACTGAAGAGTTTGTTGTTCCAATATTTCAATTAATGAAAACGATACAGGCATATTTTTTCGAGGACACCCCTGTTTTTAATATGTTTTTGGAAAAAAACGAAATAACGTTTATAATCAATTTTTTAATAAAAAAATAATATTCTAGTATGTAAAATAACCCATAGAATCCATTTCTGAAGAGTTTGTTCCAATATTTCAATTAATGAAAACGATACAGGCATATTTCTTCGAGGACACCCCTGTTTTTGAGATGTTTCTTGGGAAAAGGGGCGAAATAACGTTTATAATCAATTTTTTAATAAAGAATTAATATTCTAGTATGTAAAATAACCTATAGAATCCTTTTCTGAAAAGTTTGTTCCAATATTTCAATTAATGAAAATGATACAGGCATATTTCTTCGAGGACACCCCTGTTTTTAATATATTTTTGGGAAAAAAGCGAAATAACGTTTATAATCAATTTTTTAATAAAGAATTAATATTCTAGTATGTAAAATAACCTATAGAATCCATTTCTGAAGAGTTTGTTCCAATATTTCAATTAATGAAAACGATACAGGCATATTTCGTCGAGGACACCCCTGTTTTTAAGATATTTTTTGGGAGCAGGGCGAAATATCGTTTGTAATCAATTTTTTAATAAAAGAATCATATTGAAGTATGTAAAATAACCCGTAGAATCCATTTAAGAAGAGTTTGTTCCAATATTTCAATTAATGAAAACGATACAGGCATATCTTTCGAGGACGCCCCTGTTTTTAAGATATTTCTTGGGAGAAGGGCGAAATATCGTTTATAATCAATTTTAAAATAAACAATTAATATTCAAGTAGGTAAAATGGCCCATAAAATCAATTCCTGAAGAGTTTGTTCTATTAACTCAATAATTAAAAAAAACTTCGGCACATTTTCAAAGTGCACCACTGAATTTTAATTATTTATCAAAGCTAAGGCGTAGTATTACTTCTAATCAAGATTATTATGAGCAATTAACATTTCCGTATGTAGAATGACCGCAAAATTAATTCCGGAAGAGTTTGTTTCCAGTATTTTCAGTATTAAAGCACACCACTATTTTAAAGATATTTCTGAGAAATGGGGCAAAGTAGCTTTTATAATGAATAATATGACAAGTCATTAAAACCACGTTAGTTTATATAAAATGGGTGGTAGAATAAATTTCGGAAAAGTACTCTTCTATGTTTTAACTAAGAAGAAAGATAGGTATATTTATATTATATTTATTAAAAAGTATGTGCACTTTCAAGCGAAAACTTTTTCCGAATAGAAAATCTGGATTTAAAGGATTTGTTATTAATATAGTCGAATCCAATTAACACGAAGATGTGCGCATTCGAGCGAAAAGTGGCACATTTCCGAGCGAGGGAGCAAATGAAGCGCGACGCGGGCGGCGCGCTTCATTTTCCGAGATCGGAATGTGCCACTTTGAGCTCGAATGTCACACTCAGTTTTAAGCACGATTCACAATAATTAATTTACTTTCTTAGACGGCTAACTTTATACTGTCGAATTTTCATTAATTGTGTGCGCGCAACTTCCGTTGCCAGCCAAAATTTTACTCTCAAAGCGCCAAAAGAAGTATAACTTCAAAAAAATACACTTAAAGGAAAATTAATTCAATAAATACAAAGATGTGCGCATTCGAGCGAAAAGTGGCACATTTCCGAGCGAGGGAGGCAAATGAAGCGCGACGCGGAGCGGCGCGCTTCATTTTCCCGAGATCGGAATGTGCCACTTTGAGCTCGAATGTGCACACTCAGTTTTAAGCACGATTCACAATAATTAATTTACTTTCTTAGACGGCTAACTTTATACTGTCGAATTTTCATTAATTGTGTGCGCGCAACTTCCGTTGCCAGCCAAAATTTTACTCTCAAAGCGCCAAAAGAAGTATAACTTCAAAAAAATACACTTAAAGGAAAATTAATTCAATAAATACAAAGATGTGCGCATTCGAGCGAAAAGTGGCACATTTCCGAGCGAGGGAGGCAAATGAAGCGCGACGCGGAGCGGCGCGCTTCATTTTCCCGAGATCGGAATGTGCCACTTTGAGCTCGAATGTGCACACTCGACTTTAAGCATGATTCACAAAATTTAGGCCAATAAATTGGACAAAAAATTAATTTAATCGTTTTCTCTCACTCGCACTTCCAAAATTATCGTATCGGAATAATTAGTCCGGATAACCGAGTTTCCACTGTAGTTGTACAGTAAGACCCCATTTAACGCGGGGCATACGTTCCAATGGGTTTAAGCGCTAAACAAAACAGCGTTAAACGAGGTCATTTTGAAATGTCGCAATAAGTTGAATTGATGTATATTTTAAGCAGACCGTGGTATATCGAATCAGTGTTAATTGAGGAAGCGTTAAACGTGACCTTACTGTACGTGTAATACATTTCAGTAAAATCCTATAATATTAAAAGTTTTAGGAAAGTACGGCAGCAACTTACCACGGAGGGCTGCGTTTAAAGCTCTGATACATATGCAACAGTTTTTGAAATGTCGAAAAAAAAAAGAAACGAGCATTCACTTGCAATGCTTTCTCATAAATGACTTGTAAATGCATTTTTCCTTGCGCAGCCTAAGAATTTGCGATACGAAATGAATTGTTTAGACTTTGTGGTCGGGTTTACCGTGCCGCCATTGATTATGACCACATCAAACGGATCGGGCTTAATTATTTAGGATTGACAGTAAATTGACATGTATGTAAATGAATGTAAATGCGTTATATATAGCGCCGGTTCAATTGGCTCTATCTGTGTGCGTTACGTGGACAAATGGTTTACATTATGTTGACTATGCGATTTTTCATTAGATAAAACGTTTAAAATGCCCAAACGCTCGTCCATCTGTCAAATTAGTAGACCTAGCTTACTTCATCATTTGTATCAATTAATATTTTCATTAATTAGCGCGCTTTACAAAACACACATTACCAAAGTGTAATTTAATTACAACGAAAGGTTTTTAGGGCAATTACAACGTAAAATATTGCCTTTCAAATATTTCTCGCCGCTATCATAATGCTAATTTTAAAACCAATGTTGTTAATACAATACGCAAAATCTATTTAACTACTTTTTTTTTAAATTAATTTATTTTAAATTTTCCACCCGAACTGCACGGCATTTTCGGGAAATCCAAGTCGGGGGTACCAGCAACATAAAAATTAATTAGTGTGGCGCCAAATTTAATTTTTTTCCCAATGTTAAAAAATCACACTACTTTATTTACAAGTTTTCTGATTCTTCGCATAAACCAAAAATATTCAATTTTTCTTAAATAATTTCTTTGTTTAATTGTTGCAAAAATAACAATTATTTACATGTGTATAATAGTTAAAAGTAGTAAAGAATTGCACTATCAATAATCGTGCTAATTGGGCGAAGACCGGCTTATTTTTTTGTTTAAAAAAAACATGTAATTTAACCAGCAATAAATATTTACAATGCTGAATATTATTCAATTTTAAACAAAATAAAAGGTCACCATCGATTTTTAAAAAACGCTGTAAATAATTTTATACCTGTTTCTGTGCTTTAAATTAAAAATAATAAAGATATCCTTTTTCATAACCATGGGCGTAGTTAAAAAGTTTTCCTAGGAGTGCACTCTGGGCCAGGGTCGGCCAAAACAACGTTTATTCTAAAACATAGTTATTTCTATGTATTTGACCACGAGGAAACCGATTTTGAAAGAACTTTTGATATCGGTGATTTAGTTTTTAATATAATTCCGAAAAACCGAAGGACCCAAAATTTCGGATTTAGCGATATTTTAAAAAATCTGAGGTCCTACGATGTTTAGGATTGTTTTATTGATTTTAGAATGTATTTATTGGTCACAATCGGGTATTTTTAAAAAATCATATCTCCGAAATGGTATTGATTTTCCTCAAAAATATTTTTTATAATTTAAAGAAACACTTCAACTTTAAAACAAAAAAATAAAATTGAGTTTTTAACTCGGAATTTTTAAAATACGAATTTTTGAATTATTTATGGAAAATATGGGAAGGGAATCCAAATTTAGTTAAGGGATGAGAAGCTTAAAAATGAAAATACTTTGAATTTAAGTTTATTGTTAGTAGGCAAAGATGTAGAAGATAAAGAAGAAGAATAAAATTGATAATTTAAACTATATTAATTTTTTTGATTAAATTTATAACTTAACATAAAAAATATGAATTTATTTGAACAAGTTTATGCATTAATTAAATTAATTTTTATTAAGACGCAAAATAATGTTCTAAATGAAATATCAAACTCCAATTTAAGTTTGGATTCTCCCCCCATATTTTTCATATTTTCGATAAATAATTCGAAAATTCGTATTTTAAAAATTCCGAGTTAAAAACTCAATTTTATTTTTTTGTTTGAAAGTTGATGGGCTTCTTTAAATTATAAAAAAATACTCTTGAGGAAAATCAATACCGTTTCGGAGATATGATTTTTCAAATATACCGGTTTTTGTCAATTTTTTTCGGTTTTTTTGCAATAACTAAAGAACCACTTAACCGATTTTGACAAATGAAAACATTCTAAAATCAGTAAAACGATCCTAAACATCGTAGGACCTCAGTTTTTTTAAAATCTTGCTAAATCCGAAATTTTGGATTTTTCGGAAGTATATTAAAAACTAACTCACCGATTTCAAAAATTCTTTCAAAATTGGATTCCTCGAGGTCAAATACATAGAAATAACTATGTTTTAGAATAAAAGTTGTTTTTGGGCGATCCTGGCCCACAGTGTAGGGTGGTGATTTTCAATTAGGCCGATTGTACGCGCATTGGAAGTTATACTTCTTTGGCGTCTTCGAGGGTTAACTGTAGTGTTTGTTTGTGGATTACGGTTAAAAAATTAGCGTGCAATTTAGTCTCGGAAAAAGTTGTAAAATGATTATAAACATATACAATAAATGCGAGGATGTGCGCATTCGAGCGAAAAGTGGCACATTTCCGAGCGAGGGAGGCAAATGAAGCGCGGCGCGGAGCGGCGCGCTTCATTTTCCCGAGATCGGAATGTGCCACTTTGAGCTCGAATGTGCACACTCGATTTTAAGCTCGATTACCAAGCGTCCCGTTTTACCAAAAAACAATTGTTCGCGTTAGTTATACCCCACCTAGTACACGAAAAATTAAATTAAAAATAATAAAGATATCCTTTTTCATAACCATGGGCGTAGCTAAAGAATTTTCCTAGGAGTGACCATTTTCCCAAGGGGGCATCCAGCCAGATGATCAACCACCACAAACTTTCAATTTTAGTAATCCAAATACTATCGTTTTTTCTAGGGTGGTCAGTGTCCACCCTTGCTCCCCCCATGTTCATAATGCCAAAAATGCTCTAGATTTTTTTTATCGAAGCATATTTAGATAAAAAATGTTCACGAAGGCACATCATAAATAAAACAATTTTCAAAAAGTATTTAAAAACGACTCACCGCACACACGTCAAATCGAACACAGCAAATGATAAAAAGCACTCACCTGTAACAAAAAAAAGCACAATAATTAGTTAATGTTGTCAATCAAAAGTATTGAGCTGATTTAAAATAAATATATAGGTATATCCATCATCTCTATAACTATTTGTTCGTCACAAAAGATTTTTTTTTTTTGATGTGTCAAAATCAGTTTCCTCCTTATTCATCATTAAATTATTACTGAAATCTTAACGCAAACTTTAGACACTTGGTAAGAAATAAGATCATTGATTAAAGCTTCAAGAACTATTTACTCCTTTTGTCAAATTCCATTTAATATTTCTTAACGATATTTATCATTGAATTAAACGAAGATGTCATCTTACAGAGGCAATCTCGCAGTTATAAATTGAAGGAAACGATTCATTTATTAAGCAAACTGACATATGTATTACAATTTGCAAACTCGCTTCCTACATCTAAATTAAATAGACCACAAAAACGTCGCCGCAAACGATGTTTGCACAGAAAAATATTACCAATAATAATCGTTCCAGCTCTGACGATATTTTTCCTTGCGAAAAAGCGAAACACGATTATTTTCAAAACAAGAATTTTACAGCTTTCGTCCGACGTATTTGTCCGCGGCTCGAAGGAGACTATTTTCTCTAACGGCAAAAAGAAAAGAAGAAGAAAAAAAGAAACAAAACCGACATAAGGATGGAACAGGAAGAAATCAATTCCTTTCGAATCCATCATCAAATACCTGTTGATTCTGAATCTCGAAAGAAGTTTTGAATTTGATTTTATAATAAAAATGAAACGACGACCTACTAAAATATTATTCGTGCAGCCTTTTATTTTAAAATCGAGTTTTAAACATCGTATGGGATTTCGAACCTTGCAATTTTTGGTTTTAAGTAAAACATACGGGCCGATAGAGAAGTGTAAAAAAATAATAATCAACAACTCAATTAATTTTTTAGAATTCATTTTGTAATTTCGTATTGTGCAGTAATATATCGGATTGGCAAGAAAGTAATTTCGATTTTCCCAAATCGATGGCGTTACAATTTTTTTGAATCTCTTCTGTCAATGTTACAATTTTTTCCGTTTAACAGTTGTCAGTTGTGGCTTCTTTCTTTTAGAATCAAATTGCTTAGTATTTGGTTTACATTTGCTAGTTTAACATATTAAGAACTAACGAGATGTAAATATTAAGAAGCATAACTGGAAGGAATCTGGTAAACATGCTCAGAAATAGCACTATCAGAGATGATGTGGCATGGAAGATATAGTAAGATGGGGAAGGAGCAGAGAAAAAAAAATGAATAAAACATGTATAAAAAATAAAGAAGCACAGAATTGCGAATATCTGCATGATCAACTATTCCCAAGGAACATGACCAAAAGGTAGGCCAACAAAGAGGTGCAAAGTCAGCTGGACCTCCACATCCCAAGAACACGCTTCAATACCAAAGACGACCAGGTCGATGACCTATATAGAAGAATAAGAAGATCAATAAAAGTTAAACGGGCGGAATTGGTTAATCGTGAAAGTTTTATGTTCCACCATGACAACGCCCGAACTCACACATTTATAGAATGCGTCAAAAATCATTGGGATTTGGTTGGGAACTGATGCCCCATTCACCATATAGCCCTGATCTTGCACCAACAGAGAACTATTTACTTTGATCTTTACAATACTCTTTAAATGGTAAAAATAAACAGAAAACGGCATACCCGGTGGGGCAAAGAACCGAACAAGAAGAAGACGAAGAGGAAGGCCCAGAAGTTTTGCGAACGTGGAATCATAAAATTACCAGAAAGGTGACGAAGGATCATTGAAAAAAAAAATGGTACATTTATAGTTGGTTAAAATTCATTGTTTGTGTAAAAAATGTGTCCTAGTTCAAAATACAAAATCGATATATTTTTCTTGCCAACCCGATAATACTTATATAGAGATAAAATTTGTTTGTATGTAGAGGGCAATCTCTGGAACTACAGAACCGATTCTCGATATTCTTTCACTGATAAAACACTATATTATCCCCGAGTAATATAGGCTATATTTTATTGTGATAAAAATAAATTTTTATTTCAAAATCTAAAGATTTTTGCAAAGCCGGAGCGGACCAGCTAATTTACAAAAAGTTGCAATATCTTTTGAATATCGATTTGAAATTAAATTGACCACTCAAGATTTTAATAATAAATAATTATTGAAATATCAAAGTTTTAAATTTAAAAAAATTTAAGATCGTTTCGTGCTTTTGATTTCCGTAATTGCTCTTGTGTTTTTTGTATTTATTTTTGTCTTTAATTTGACTGCTTAACACATTTTGTATGAAAACTGTAAGCAATCAAAAACAGTTTTTTTTTAAAACAATCAATATGGTTGCCCGATTTTCGAGGACTCTAAATCGGGGGTCAGGTGTAATTCAAAAATGGTGCCACACGAAGATTTCTTTAGCAACCCGCGTGTAGTTACCGGCAGTAAAAGTTAAATAAAAATCGGCGTTCTTAGAGGAAAATTTATTATTACAATGGGTGCGCATTTAACACTAGAACCGCGGCAATTTTGAACTTACTACGACCGCGGTTACCGGTCAATTAAACCTTTAAGAAAAATTGGTCTTTTAACAATAAAATATTTATTGCAACACATTTAATGCTTTTGAACAGTTTTTAAAAACAATAAATGCCATAACTTTTACCGAATATAAAATCAAAATTGATTGAAATTTTAATTGTTTGTTTTGAAAAAAAAAAGATTCATGTAAAAATCTAATAAAAACGAAGATGTGCGCATTCGAGCGAAAAGTGGCACATTTCAGAGCGAGGGAGGCAAATGAAGCGCGACGCGGAGCGGCGCGCTTCATTTTCCCGAGATCGGAATGTGCCACTTTGAGCTCGAATGTGCACACTCGGTTTTAAGCACGATTACCAATAATTTATGTCAAAAAGATAGACGAAAAAGCAATTGAATAATTTTAATCGTTTCCTTTCGCTCGCACTGACGAGATTGTCGTATCTTTTTGCTCCCTTCCACTCATTGCTATGGTAAATATATTTTTCCAACATAAAATCGATATTTACCAAACTAAAATGAATTTTTTGATTTGAAAGAGTTAAGGATAAAGTAGACAAATCTAATAAGTACGAAGATGTGCGCATTCGAGCGAAAAGTGGCACATTTCCGAGCGAGGGAAGCAAATGAAGCGCGACGCGGAGCGGCGCGCTTCATTTCCGAGATCGGAATGTGCCACTTTGAGCTCGAATGTGCACACTCGATTTTAAGCACCATTCACAAAATTAAGCTAATAAATTATTCAAAAAATTAAATAAATAATTTAATCGTTTTCTCTCACTCGCGCCTAGCAAATTCTCGTATCTTTTCGCTCACTTCCACTCATGACTATGCTAAATACGTTCCTTGAACATAAAATTCATATTTACTTTTAACTTTTTGATTTGAAAGTGAAAAGATTAATTATGGCAAATCAATGAATACGAGGATGTGCACGTTCGAGCGAAAAGTGGCACATTTCCGAGCGAGGGAGGCAAATGAAGCGCGACGCGGAGCGGCGCGCTTCATTTTCCCGAGATCGGAATGTGCCACTTTGAGCTCGAATGTGCACTCTCCACTTTGAGCACGAATACTTAATTTATTTTCTAAAAAGATTTAATTCTCCAAACTAATATTATAAAAGCGAAAGTAAGTATGTCTGTCTGTCCGTCTGTCTGTTACTTTTTCACGCCTAAACCACTGAACCAATTTTGATAAATTTCGGTATAGAGATAGCTTGGACCTAGAGCAAGGACATGGGTTACTGGTTTCGAGCAAATATATTGAGTGATTTCTGTTATATTCAAAATGTTAAAAACAACCATCTTCAAGAACTTTTATTTAGTTTTCGTTATAATAAGGCACTGTTTCCGGTTTATTTTTTCTATGTAATAAAGCATTTCTCTGGTGCTATAAATAATAATTATCTATAGAACCGATCAAATGAGTAACCGGACAGAAAAAAGTAGGTGTCTCCTATTAAAGGAGAAAAAACACAATTTAAAAAGAAAAACAATTATAGGACAGTAATTATCAACTAAAATTAGTAAAAGTCATGTAATATGGCAAAAATATGTCCAACTAATAAAACGTAACAAGAAGATAAAATTGCGAAACGGTCAAAATTACCGATTCCGCGGTTCTAGTGTAAATAAACTCCAATCAAAACGCACGATGTTTAGATAGTTGAGCTAACTGACTTCGAAGGTTTTTGATGGACCCGCTATACTCATGTGTATTGATAAATGTGTCCGCTGTCAGCGAGTCTATTAGAGCGTCAGTTCGGTTTCTTGCACACCATAAAGGCCCTAAACCCTGTCTCGTGGTGTCAACCTGGCCGACAATGATTAATAGACGCTGACCTAAGAATCAGCAACTGCTTCATCATTTGCGGCTTAAAATCCATTCTACGCGCGTCGAACCTTTAATAAGGGGCCCGTCGGCTTCGCGACGCCCCAAAATTTTTCCACATAAATGTTCGCGCTCGATATACGGTCCGCGGCGTACGTATATCGGAAACAAATCCGTAACGGAGCGTCCCCCATTGATCCGGAAGTGGTGACCGGAACCCATCAATATTGTTTGATGTATTTACGAGGCCGACGTTCGCAACTGCACGTTGCAGAGCGTTTCCCACGTCCCGACGCCGACGTACATTATGAAGGACCACGCATTGCCCTACGCACTTCGCGCGGACCACGTACACGCACACGTAGCCCGACGAAAAATGGGGCCCGGGTCCGAATTTACAACAATGCCTTTTCGTCGAAGGCGTGCGGGTGCATGTCTCCGCGATCAATAAGAAATTCATGGGGCACGTCCGAAACTTCTTCATTAGGAATGAGACCGACGACTCCCTGACCATTTTACAATCTAATAAGGTAGATGATGGTGGTACATTCGATCTCGTTGACATTTCTACTTAAAGAGAACTCCATTAGCCGATTAATCATGCAAACCGTATCTCGAAAAGGTATCTAATATGTAGGAGTGTGTGTGTGTGTGTGTGAGAGAGTATGTATAAGAGGTATTTCAATGAAAATTCCATTAAGAGTTGGGCTAAGTATTAAGCAGCGCCCTTATCTGCTAATATTGGAATCAATTTGTTAAAATCTGTTTCGGCTAAAGTTTGAAAAGCGCGCTGCTTTAGTTATTATTATTATTGCCGTCATCGTGGCGTGGCATGCATGGAACATAAATTAATCAAAACCTATTCAAATGTGTTTAGATCAGCGTTTCCCAAAGTTTTTCCGACTGGGGACCGGTGTGGGGCAGATAATGGGAAAATCAACCCATGAGCCATTAATACAATCGCTTTTTAATACAGCAAGACCCCGCTTAACGCTGTTCCGTTTAGCGCTGTTTCGGTTTGACGCGGTTTTATTGGAACTGGGATTCCCTGAAACTTTCATGCAGCATTGGGGGTTTCCCGAAATTCAAAGTAATTTATATGCATTGTTTCTTGTCTGTAGTGTTACACAAACGTATTTTTATTATTTCAAACATTTGCTGCCGTTATTGTAAGTATAAATTTTTCTAATATAATGACTGATATAGTGATAAATATAATAATTTTTAATTTCTAATATGGGTGATAATAAAAAACACGAAAATAAAGCGACAAGAAAAAGCATTTGATGTTTCTAAATTTGTAAGAAATAAGTTTTTGTTGTTGCATCGTAATAAAAAAATATATTTAAATGACAAAATACTTTTTTTCTCCTAACCCTATTATTTACATGATAAGATGACCTCGTTTAACGCTATTTCGTATAACGCTTAAATTCATTGGACCGTATCCCCCGCGTTAAACGGGGTCTTAGTGTATGTACTTAAGGCAGTGGTTTCCAACCTTTTTGTACCGGTGCCCCCCTTAAAAAAAATTGTTGCGCCCCCTTGATTTTTCTAACAATCTAATTTCATGAATACTCAACTGATATTATAATTTATTTAATGGGCTACAAAATAATATACAATATTATGTAAAAATATACATAAAAATTTTTTGATACCTATTCGACTTTTTTGGTTTGTATTCGAAAATGATATTTTGGAAACAGCTGCATGCCCCCTTGCAACAACGTTGGAAACCACTGACTTAAGGTAACACTTATTATTTTCAAAATATCGATTATAACTCGAGTTATTTTTAAAATGCATTTTAGATAGAATGATAAAACTAAGAAAAAGTTATAAAATAACATTTTTAATATTTACCAAAAAATATATCGTTAATTGTGAGTTAGTAAAACAGATTTTAAACATACATCCATTGATAATTGTGATTTTTAACCTTCCGTGTACGAGGTGGGGTATAACTAATGTGACCAATTTTTTTCTTGTTAAAACGGGACGCTTGGTAATCGTGCTTAAAACCGAGTGTGCACATTCGAGCTCAAAGTGGCACATTCCGATCTCGGGAAAATGAAGCGCGCCGCTCCGCGTCGCGCTTCATTTGCCTCCCTCGCTCGGAAATGTGCCACTTTTCGCTCGAATGCGCACATCTTCGAGTTTATTGATTTTTTCCTATTTAATCTTTTCACTTTCGAATCAAAAACTTAAAAGTTCCGTAAATGTGGATTTTATGTTCAAGAAACGTATTTACCATAGCAATGAGTGGAAGCGAGCGAAAAGATACGACAATTTTGTAGGTGCGAGTGAGAGACAGCGATTAAGTTGATTAATTATTTTATTTTTACTTTGTTAGTCTAAATTTTGTGAATCCTACTTAAAACCGAGTGTGCACATTCGAGCTCAAAGTGGCACATTCCGATCTCGGGAAAATGAAGCGCGCCGCTCCGCGTCGCGCTTCATTTGCCTCCCTCGATCGGAAATGTGCCACTTTTCGCTCGAATGCGCACATCCTCGTATTTATTACATTAATATAATTTACCATAAGCTCCTTCAAATCAAAGATTTTAATTTAATTTAGTAAATATCGATTTTATATTCGAAAAACGTATATACCATAGCAATGAGTGGAAAGGAGCGAGAAGATACAATGTGTTTTACTTAAACCTATTCATTATTAATTATTAAAATATATTTCTTGTCATTGAACTGTCTTAAAGTAGAATTTTCTGGATTTTATTTCATTTTATTGTCGGGGTATGGCAAACCCCACATAGTATGGCATGTGACATTAAGTCACCTCGTATGCGGAAGGTTAATCTTAATCGATCCACCCATAACTCAAATATAAAGAACTCTAAAGAAAAATAACTAATCGAGACTTGAAAAATATTAATATTTGATTAAGATTATTAACGAATAGATTATTGTCAATTTTTACTGGCCGACATAATTTCATCAAAATTACTATGTTTAGGGTAAAACTACAGAAGAAATCGATATTTTTATCACCACATTTCCAGAGCTCTAAATTTGTAATTATTTTTATCTCATGTTATTATGTATTTTATGGATCGCTTTAATTAATTCTGTTCTAGCTGTAATATATTATTATCAAAATCTTTACCCTTGTATATTAAGTATTTTTGATTCTGCATATGTAGCTGTTGAAAATGTACAAAATTTTTATTTATGTTTTCTGTGCTATTTTTTATTTATTTTCTGATTTATGTAATTTAAAGAATCAAAAGATCGTTATGGACCATTGAAATTTATAAATTTCTAAAGACTTTTTATATGGAAGAATTAATTTTGATTAAATTATTTGGGTCCAGAAAAAATTCAACAAAAATAACATCAAAATCAAAAAATTTTGAGATAAAACTCTGAAAATCGAACAGATGAAAAAATTGTCACTTAAAACCATTTTCAAACTTGGGTCGCATTTTTATATCTGAATAATATTGAGAAGTTTGATTTGAGAGGAACACTCCCACTATCCTAAATATTAATCGAAAATTAAATTTTTCACAACAAAAAATAAATAAATGAAATGCCGCGAGAAAGAAATTTCAATAAAAGAAATTTTAATTTAACACGCTGAATACTTGTATAATGTAATTATATAAATAAATAGACAATAAATACTAAAACGAATACAGAAGAGGAAAAAGTTGAAAGGGAGAAGAGCGAAAGTACTCACTTTTCATACGCGTGCAGAAAGAATGGAGGAAACTATACCCTATTCCGATATTGGAAAATCGGCCACTTTACTACCGCAGATCGCGCTTGAAAATCAAACTTTTGTAGCGGGCATTACAAAAAAAAACATATTTTTGATTATGTTTTGTACTGTTTTTTCTGTTCTTTTTTATTTGCTGTGTTATCCCCGTTGGATCAATTTTGATAACGCCGCAATAGTCAATTATTATACAGTTTTACCATTTTTGGGCAGATGCGCCCGGTAATAAAACCATTCGAACAGAACCAAGTGGGCGATCTATCAGAGAGCCATAAAACGAATTCGAGCGTTTTAACAAACATGAACGAAAAAGCAGAACAAGATTATTAGCAAGGACGATAGTTGATTTTCGGATATCTCGGCTTTAAGAAGACACCGACCGGGCCTTGTGAGACAATAAGATGCTCTAAAAAGAATAATCGTCGCCGTGCCAAGAGGAATTACAAGATAAATCCAAAAAATGCAGAGTAGTGTATTCATCGAGCGTATCCGCATCCATAGTCTGCCAAATAAATCAAGGATAGGCAAAAAGAAAAGCGAACGGCCTGGAAAGTGTTCAACACTGCGACGGCCAAGTGGAAAATCCACAGCGATTTATTATAGCAACACCAAGTCAACATAAATCATTTCGAGATATCGCCGCACCGATAGACCGAGAGCTTTTTAATTTCCCCACGCGTACTTTGCCTCGTGCGGCCTTCTCCTTCCGCCAGCGGTCGCGCGCCCCTTCGAAATGTGCGGCGGCCGCGTTCGACGTGCGAAAAAAATACCAACAAAGCACGATAACGTATCGGAGGCGAATGTCTGGAATATCGAGAAATGGTGTGAAAAATGCCATAAACTAAGATGTCCGATGTTAATGTACGATCCAAGTTCACGTTTGCTACACACCGTTTCCACTGGCACCCTCTCCGCCACCCCCCTCTACCCGTCCCCCGCACTTCCTTTTCTCTTGCTCCCTAACGCTTTCGATCAGAAATCAAACAGATGTCAAAAGTTTTCCGAACTGCCTACCATAAAATCAAAATTTCAAAGTTTTACAGTTTCACCCAAAGCTATATTTTAGCATACATCTTCAATTCCCTTGAATGATCCTAACTTTACGATTTTTTACCCTTGTGCCTGTGTACAAGAAACTTCTCTGCAACGTCCGAGTTTTCGACATAAATCATTAAATGCATTGCTAATATTCCATTTTTTTTTCTCTTTTAAATCGCTTTTTAGAACAAGTATTGATTTATTTAATTTTGAATTTTGAATTTATGTTTTTTTTTACGTAATCGGGTCCTATTTTGAATAGACAAGTTAGTAACTAAATATAAAGTAAAATACAAAATTTTCATATTGAAATTTTCAAAAAAATTGTTTAATTCTTACTATTAAAAAAAAAACTCATTTATACCTAGATCGCTTTTTGAGTGATGGTCACTTTTTTAAAAATTATTTGTAAATACAATTCGCGTAAAAAGAATTATGGACTCCACAGAAAAAATTAAGGGTGCTGTTTAGTCAAACATGAAATAGAACCGCTTTATTATTGAAACAACAATGTAATAATATACAGCCTGTCAGACGAATTAGTACTGGAACCTAACACACTTATAAATGGGTCTAAATAGAACAAAAACACACCCCAAATAAAGAGGCTATCTATGTGGAATCTTTTTGAGGTATTGTTCAATCTAAAAATGTGTAATAAATACTTTATAATTTAGAACATTTCGAAAATTTTTGTTCAACACTATTGGTATTTTCTATTTCCTATTGTCTTTTTTTTTTTTTTTATTGTCTTTAGTTTTAGGATCATACTATACAGATTCGGATTTGCCACACTTTTTAGCTTCAAATAGGCCCAAAAAAACCATAGCCGTGCTATTTGAAATTTTCAAGAAAAACGAGTTCGGAGAGTCCGACTTAACATCCATTTTTTTTCTCGATTTTGGCCGATTTTGGGGGTTTTGAGTTAGCACCGGTTTCGGACGTATTAAGGCCTAATACTTTCAAAAATGACCGCTTTCGGCGGATTGCTAAAAAATAAAAACTTAAAGCGTTTTAAAAGTTTCATTTTAAAGCCAAATTTAATTTTTTCAAAAGACGAAAATTTTTGTTTTAGAGGGAAAGTGCCGGGAAATCACACCGGCTATAGTTACTAAGGGTACGTAGGAACATCCCCTTGCAATATAAAGAAAATCTATTTTTTTTCATTTTTTGCCCAAAAAACATGGATTAACATCTATGTTTTTTCTCGAATTGAGGGAAAAAAATTTAAATAATGGATTTGCTTTAAATTTTTACGG
The DNA here is from genome assembly GCA_036325965.1 of Sinopyrophorus schimmeli. Classification (NCBI taxonomy): domain Eukaryota; kingdom Metazoa; phylum Arthropoda; class Insecta; order Coleoptera; family Elateridae; genus Sinopyrophorus; species Sinopyrophorus schimmeli. The sequence continues at coordinate 887,307 of JARFIZ010000186.1, forward strand.
GACGTTCCTATGCACCTCAAACCGACATAGTCGGAGCCATTCTTTCCTGCTCCCCTTTTAACTACCCAAAAATTTTCGAGAGAACTAATTAAATCGAATAAAATACAAGTCGACTCACAAAACGATCGTAACGCCCTCAATTTTGATCCGATCATTAAAAGCGACCCAGATTCGGAATTTTGAGACCCCTTTCCATAAGACACATGCAAAATGTGCATAGGGCGCAATGTTAATTTCTCGAGTAATTGAGGGTTGAAATTTTAGGTACATTTTTATAGCACAAAATTTACATTAAAAAAATTGTGGCGCCGTTATTTGTAGAGGGATCTTTAAAAAATGTGCAAATTCAGATTTGCCAGACTTTTTCACTTCGAATAAACTCAAAAAATCATAGGCGTGCTATTTGATGTTTTCCAGAAAAATGGGTTTGAAGAGTCCGACTTGTAATTAATTTTTGTCTAACTTTCCACTTTGAAAAATCGTATCTTGGTTTTTTGTGAACGGATCTTTAAACGCTTTTTAGATTCTGAAAGCCCGTTTCTCGGAGCGTAGGATGAGCTAAAAAAATCAATAGGACCTAATATTAAGTCTCGGAGAAAAACGCGGTCGAAACTTTCAAAACGTATGTTTTACCTTTTTTGCTGATGTCTTGCGCTTATTGTTATCAGTCTTTTATTGTAATCACTTTATCTAGGTCCCAAAATGATCACATTAAGCGGCGTCTACTGTACTTATATATTCTTTTGCACCATTTTTTTACTTCGTGGTATGCTATAAAACGTAGATATTCACGAATTTTCAATTTACAGCATTTTTGCCTCCGACTGTACCTCCCATACATCTTTAAAACACAATTAATGAATTTTGTTCGAGAATTTTAATCGCTCGTCTCAAAGTCTGGCGAAAGGGCCCGATTCGCAAAGATCGAGTAGTTCGAACCGCAAAAATGTTCAATTTTAAATTGCCAAAAAGGCATTTCTTAGTTCAATTTGACGCGTCTAACAACCGTTTCGTTCGATAAACCAATGCGAAAATCTACCAAGCTCCAGTTTCGAAAGCGGTTAATGCAATAAATCAAGCGTTAACGTATTGCTTGTTTTAGAATTACCCTTAACAGTTGACCATTAGTTCATTAATCGAGGGTTGAAATTTAAATACGCACGTTCGATTACTGTATTAGCTTCGTTTACAAAACCGAAATAAATCGCAACAAAGACAACTTCGAAATTTGTTTCGTTCCTTTTTTTTTGCGGGGGCGGCGTAGAAAACGGCACGAGAGATCGTTTCTTTTGCTCTTCGGAGATGCTTTGATTTATTTTCGGAAAGGGTTTCGTTTAAAGTTAAATCTGTAAGTATAAGATGCAAAGTTCCTGAGGGAACTTCTTCAAGATCGATGTTTTGCATACTTGTATTAAAAGTAGGGCGAACACATATATCACACGGTTTTCCTGTACAAGAGCTTTAAAATTTCAGATATCTCTTTACGCCTGGCGTAATTATTAAATCGTATATCAGCATTAAATTTTCATAGCAGTACGGCTAATATTTATGCGCTGTTCGCATAACAAACTCTGCCCGTTTAGTCGAACAATTTTTTTTATTATTTGATAACCACTTTTGAGAAAATGAATGAAAGTGGGTAAGATAATATAGTTAGGGGATTTTCAATTTTGCGATAGTTGAACGAATTTGATAAGAAAAAAGTCCCTATAGGGTTAAGTGTTCTGAATTTTAATCAAACGATAGTAAATTAATTATTCTGTGAATTAAGTTTGTTGTTAATTATTGTGAATCGTGCTTAACCGAGCTATTCGAGAAAGTGAATTTCCGATCTGGAATGAAGCGCGCGCTCCGCGTCGCGCTTCATTTGCTTCCCTCGCTCGGAAATGTGCCACTTTTCGCTCGAATGCGCACATTCTCGTATTCATCATATTTGTCCATTTTCGCTTTTTATTAAATTTAGTCCAATAAATTAAAAATTGAAATTAACTTCTAAATACAGTCTTGAAATTTGTTCTTAAAATGATTTAGAAAGTAAATTAATTATTGTGAATCGTGCTTAAAACCGAGCGTGCACATTCGAGCTCAAAGTGGCACATTTCCGATCTCGGAATGAAGCGCGCCGCTCCGCGTCGCGCTTCATTTGCCTCCCTCGCTCGGAAATGTGCCACTTTTCGCTCGAATGCGCACATTCTCGTATTCATCATATGGGTCCATTTTCGCTTTTTAAAATTTATGTAGTCCAATAAATTAAAAATTGAAATTAACTTCTAAATACAGTCTTGAAATTTGTTCTTAAAATGATTTAGAAAGTAAATTAATTATTGTGAATCGTGCTTAAAACCGAGCGTGCACATTCGAGCTCAAAGTGGCACATTCCGATCTCGGGAAAATGAAGCGCGCCGCTCCGCGTCGCGCTTCATTTGCCTCCCTCGCTCGGAAATGTGCCACTTTTCGCTCGAATGCGCACGTCTTAGTTTTTATTAGATTTGCTTTAAAGGCTATAGGGGGATAAGCATGGTAAGATGCTTTTTGTAAATATCTTAATGGTATTATATGGATATGTAGAGGGTGGAGCAAAAAAAACATTTTTTTTTCTTAGCCTGGGGCTATAATTTGTAGTTTATAAAAAATTAAAAAAAATTTACGCGACATCTTGAAGTGGCCCACTGATTTTTTGAATTAAATTCAAGTTAAAATTCGTTTGAAACAAAAAAATTTTTTGGCTTGTAATCTTCAAATTTATCTAAGAATGAACAAATTTGACCGTTTGTAACTCAAAATTCACTTTAATGCCTAAGAAAAGTATGTTATTGTTTCGGAATTTTCTTGAAAATTGTAATAATGGCAATAGAAAATTTTTAAGTTAATAATTGTTAATGGGCAAGAAAGAGGACACTTCGCAGCTTCTGAAACACTCCTGGAAATTTTTTTACGGCTACTTGATTCCGAGTAATTAATGAACAAATTTTAACTTGAATTTAATTATAAAAATCAGTGGTCCACCTCAAGATGTTGAGTAATTTTTTTTTTTCAAAAATGTATATTTTTTATACGCTTAGCCCCAGGGTAAGAAAAATAATTTTTTTTCGCTCCACCCTAATGTATATACTATAGAAATATAAAGATCCTAAAAATTTCAAACCTTGATTTATATGGGTCTCTTCAAAAAGTTAAAATAAGTAAAAATTAGAAAATAATTTTTTTCTTTGGATTGAGTGAATCAATTTGTTTGAAAATTTAGTATGTTATGCAGGCGATAGAAAGCTTTTATGGACACAATAGACTAATTTTTAGTTTAATAAATTGATGATAAAAAAAGTTATTTTCTCTTACTTTTTCAATTTTTATTATGATTCTTTCTGGGCAAAATTACGAATCTATTATTATTCCATTTCTTATAAGACCCATAATCACTCAGAATTTTTTCAAAATTTTTTAATGGTATGCCATAGTTAAAAAAATAAAATTTTTTGTTACTAAAAAAATCTAATTTTTTAACAAATTATACTATTATTATTACACAAATAATAACCTGAAATATATCTCTTACATTAGAGATAATAAAAAAAATTGTTCTTACAATGAAATATAAGGCCTATTAGAATTGAATAAAATAATTTATAATTTGTAACTCAATTTTATTAAAATTGTATAATGGGAGTTATTCATCTGTGGGGGCACTTTAACTTGTGCTAAATGGTTGCCTCTGAGGTCTTTGCTGATAAAATTATTGATGAATGGTTGGCCTTTAGGTCTTTGCTGATAGCATGGTTTGATGAAAATTTTCCCATGAGTTGAAAAATGGTCTTCTTTGAGAAAAAATGAATTGGTCCTGAGCGTTTAAGTTGATCTCTTATGTTTGATTTAAAACCTTTACTTATAGTACAATTTTTAACAATTAAAATCTATTATAAGAAAAAATATAAATATTATTATTAAGTTTTTACGCACGTTATATGTTATTGTAAAAAAAAAAAAAATTTATCATCTCTAATGCAAGATATTAATTTCAGCGAATTATTGGTGTAATAATAATAGTATAATTTATAACTATTAAGGTAGAATTTGTTGAAAAATTTTATTTCTTGGTAATAAAAATAATTTTTATTTTTTTAACTATGGCGTACCAGTAAAAAAAATTGAAAACATTCTGAGTCATTATAGGTCTTACAAGAAATGTAAAAATGATAGAATCATAATTTTGCTCAAAAACTCAAAATCTACATAACCATTAAATATCATTAAGGCATTTTACCTGCTTATCCTCCTATGGCCTTTTTGCGAGACGTTCATATGGACCCCTAAATTAATTTTTCGATTTGAAGCAGCTAACGCTAAGTAATCCGCACACTCGGTTTTAAGCACGATTACCAAGCGTCCCGCTTTGGCCAGAAAAAAATTGATTACATTAGGTAAAACTAAAGAAAACGACGGGCTTCTTGTTCGCATTTGCTACAGGCCCCCTCTGGCTCATACGGCCCTGGAGCTACCAAATAGAAATCGACCAAAGCAAAATTACATCGTTTAAAAGCAACATAAATCGTATAACATAGCTGCACATAGAATATCACCCAATATTATCATTAAACGCATTTGCATCGTAAAAACAGCGATAATTTTATTTATTTTAGCGCACATTTTAATTTAAATAAATTCAACAGTTCAACAATTAATAAACAAGTAAAATCGTAGGTAAATACCTTATAAAAAACCACGGCTCCACATCGAAAAGCCCAAGGAAAATCACAATAGCACGGGACCACCCACGACGACCGCAACGACGGGCACCAGCGTGTAACTTTGACGTCATCAAAATTCGTACGTATTACGCTGCGCACCCAACGAAGACTACAACGCGACTTAAATACGTTCGTGAGGAACCGGCGCTCGTCGTTGCTTTTGCCAATCGGTAGAGCGACGTCACAAGAGCGCAAACGCACGCTACTTTTGCAGCAACTTTCTAATATTTGTTTACAAATGAGTGGAAGCGAGAGGGAAATAGTTTGAAACGTATTTGAACGCAAAGCGCGATTACCGTACAAGTTTAACAACATTTTTAAAACGCATATAAAATAATTTGCAATAAATAACCCTAATAATTTCATTTAATTGTGCTGTGTGCCATTCGACATATAATTAAAAGTAAACATAGTAAATTTCGGGCAAAAATTTTTTAACACCCCGTAAGTTTTGCACAAAAATCGCTTAGCCGAACACCGTCGAAAATAAGCAATAAAACAACTCACCAAAAATATCAAAATGCGGGCGGCTTAATCGTTTGGAAATATTACACAACATATTAGAAGTAACGGTGTCAATAAGTTATTATCACACTTCGAAAAATTCGGCACCCTTTAAAAACACAATAAAACCAAATAAAAAATTGACGAGGGCGCGTTCGTTTCTAACCCGACGCGAACTCACTAATACTAAAATGTAAATGTTAAAAATCTAGAAAGTTCCACATTGGCATACACCAGGGGCGAGCAACCTTTTTAATCAACGGGCCAATTTAAATTTTAAAATTTTTTGGCGGGCCGCACATAATGTACCACTTGTTAATAATTTACAAAACTTTATTTATAATAAACATTAGAATAAAAAATTTTAAAAATGAATTCAACCTTAGAAATGCTTGGCGGGCCGCAAGCGGGCCGCGGGCCGCGTGTTGCTCATCCCTGGCGTAAATGATTGTGAATCATGCTTAAAACCGAGTGTGCACATTCGAGCTCAAAGTGGCACATTCCGATCTCGGGAAAATGAAGCGCGCCGCTCCGCGTCGCGCTTCATTTGCCTCCCTCGCTCGGAAATGTGCCACTTTTCGCTCGAACGCGCACATCGACGATTATATGTTTGAAAAAAGTATTTTACTATAGCAATGAGTGCAAGCGAGCAAAAAGATAGGACAGACCCATAGGTATGAGTGAGAAGGAATGATAAAAAATTATTTACGACATTTTCGTTGCCAAAATTGTTGCTAATCGTGCTTACAATCGAGTGGGCACAGTTATTCGATTTGTGTAATTTATATTTTGCTATTTCCAATAAAAAAATTTAATATAGTTTAGTAAATATCTATTTTATATTTGAAAACGTATTTTTATTATAGCAATGAGTGGAAGAGAGCGAAAAGATACAAAATTCTCGTGAGTGCGAGTGAGAGGGAACGATAAAAATTATTTATAAACTTCTTTTGGCGCGTCGAGAATTAAACTTTGGCAGGAAACGGAAGTTGCGCGCGCACAATTAATGAAAATTCGACAGTATGAAGTTAGTCGTCTAAGAAAGTAAATTAATTATTGCGAATCGTGCTTAAAACCGAGTGTGCACATTCGAGCTCAAAGTGGCACATTCCGATCTCGGGAAAATGAAGCGCGCCGCTCCGCGTCGCGCTTCATTTGCTTCCCTCGCTCGGAAATGTGCCACTTTTCGCTCGAATGTGCACATCCTGGTATTTATTTACATTTAATTTAGTTATGCCAAGAAGTATAACTTCTCACGGGCGTGCATAAGTACACGCACCTTTCTTTATCGTTTAATAATTGTTGTAAATAATATAAAAATTTTCAGCTTAACCACTTTAATAAATTTTATGTACAGTTAACTTTAATAACTCCACAACTCGAATTCTTTGATAACTCAAGTTGGAAAGCGTTTCTCGACAAAATGCCTATTTCAAAAAAGTAGAATTGAAACTATTCTAATATAACTAAAATTAGAATAAAAAGATAGAAAATTAAAAAAAATGAATTCAATTTTAGAAATGCTTGGCGGGCCGCATGATCTTGTTTAACGGGCCACAAGCGGCCCGCGGGCCGCATGTTGCTCATCCCTGGCATACACAAACTGATATCTATATCAGCAGTGCTTCGAGCTATAGCAACAGTTACTCATTTTTACCTTGAATTTATTTCTTTAATCGAAAAATCAATAAGTGCTTCAAAAATTTAAACTACAAAGAGAGCAAGAAAAAGTACTTTATAATGTATGATCTATTATATTAAAAATTGAAATTTGTAAACTCCCCTACACAACGTCCTCAAAATTTTGAAAGAAAACGGTTTTGCTCGAGAAAAAAGCATTCACATAGAAATGTGCTTGATTGAAATCCCAAAAATTAAACTAAAATTAAGAAAATAGGTAAAACAGCTCTATTGAACATTTTCTGTCTTTATCAATATCCTTGACCGGGAGAGGGGGGCACGGCCTATACTACAAAATTCATTGCCTGCCTTAAAAAAAACGACAATATGCAAATTACTAAAATTGAAAGCTTGCAATAGCTGATTACGTGATCGACTAGCCCCCCTAGAACAACTTCCTAGCTACGCCATGTCAATAACTATTATATGCCTATAATATTATAGTTGGTTGCAGAAAAATTTTTTTATTTTAAACCATTTTATTGATTTTTTGAAATAGAAGTGGTACTACACCGGAGCCTGAGGCCTTTAAATAGTTAGTAGCAAGTGTATTCGTTGGGTACAAATGTACTTTACGATTTTATTATAGTAATTTAATACTGTAAAAATGTTCTTAGATTATGACTGACACAATACTTTAAGAAAAACGCGTCCAAATTGAATTAGATAGTTTCTATTAATTAATATTCTGGTCCCCCAACTTTTTAAACATTTTGACAATTTAAGTTTCGCCGCACAAACAGTGGCGTGCACCGGGAATCTAAGCCCACGGGACTCCTTGGCCCATCGGCCAGCAAACCTCATGACCTGATAAAATTTAACCAGTTTAGATAGGGCCCCAATGTTTTTCTTAGCACCGGGGTTCTTGGTTTACCTAGTTACGCCACAGATTGAGAACTACTGATATTAATACAGTATACCGGGTGTTCTAAAATACTACGGCTTGATTCTCGTAACACAAAATTACGCTCTTTTATTGAATATTTTGACATTTTGAATTTTGACCGTGATTCTAAACGATGTAAAAAAAATTCCTAGAGGCCGTCTATGTATCAGCAAATTATTTTCCTTATACCTTTGCCTTTTCCCATAAAAAATGCATTTGAAGAGTGTCGGTTGATTTTGCAACACCCTGTACATTTCAGTTTTAATTTTCCGATTCTTCGATTTGGCGTAGATAAATATGCATAGATATAACGAAGGAAATTAAAAGTTGGACAATAACTTATTAGTTAAAAACTTGCGAATCGCTAAAAGAAAAACACTCGGAAATACAACCGTTGCAAATAGCGTTTCAATAAACTTAATCAACGCGTTTTTCTTATTCCTTCTCGTATAAAACGAGCTACGACATTAAAACGGCAAAAATAAAAACAAAATTTAACGACTTCTATCTACAGAGATCGTAAAAAGAAGTACAAGGGATGAAGATAAGGAGCAATTGCATTAACTAAAGGTATGGAAATGGTGCATTTCTTACAAAAACCATTACGACTTAATTGAATTTTTCTCGCCTTGAAATTTCTATTATTAATAGAAAGTAATTACGGAAACCTCCTCCCCGCCTTCGTTTCGCTTTAAGCAAAAGTAATCAGTTTCGGTTTTAGTTAATTTTCTTTGCGCGCACGAGACGCCTTTCGTTGCGTTCGATTTTTACACATACAGTAGAACCTCAATTATCGCGACCTCAGTTATACGGATTCGCGATTATCCGGATTGTCAACCGCGTTCGGACCCGTTGCGAAAATTTAACCTCGGTATTTCTTACTGTTATTATTTTATTTTGTATGTCGCACTAAACAGTGTTATTTTTTGCTTTGTTGCATTTTTTGTAAACATATACCTAACAATTTGACCAAGTTTTACCCGTTAAAACGGGACGCTTCGTAATCGTGCTTAAAACCGAGTGTGCACATTCGAGCTCAAAGTGGCACATTCCGATCTCGGGAAAATAAAGCGCGCCGCTTCGCGTCGCGCTTCATTTGCCTCCCTCGCTCGGAAATGTGCCACTTTTCGCTCGAATGCGCACATCTTCGTGTGTATTGGGTTCGACTATATTAATAACAAATGCCTATATTATTATTTTATTCTTCAATTCAAAAAATTAAAAGTCGAATAAATTAGATCTTTTTTTTTGTTTGAAAAAGATTAAATATTTTATTCTTTTTTATAAATTATCGTGGTGCTCTTTCGCACGCCTAATTGTAGCGAGCATGATAAAAATACAATAATACACTTAATAAAATTATCGGGGGTGTACTGTAGTACGCAAAATTTAACGTATTTTATTGTATACAAATGCCATTGAATTAATTTTATTAATTTGCGCAAAATTTATTAATCTAACTCTTAAGAAGGTAATTGAGGGTCTACTGTAGTACACAAAGAATATTGATTGAATTGGAAATATTTTTTTTTTTTAAAAAACAAAATGTTCGAACTTGTGCAACTCATGTTTTAGTCTTCCACGGTGAACTTATATTATCCTGGGCGGGATAGTATTAGTTCAGCATGAGAAGCCTAACATAACTGATCAGATGTACACATTGGCATGTCTCGCGGGGAGGAATACGCACAAACCCCGACGAGACTAGCAGCATTCCTGCTGCCTCAATGATAACACCTTTTCAGGTATTATGAGTCGAACAAGTTCAACCACTCTTGTATAAAATTGAAAGGTCTATATATGTCGCGATTAGTTTTTCACAGATCTTGACTTGTTTTTTTTTAATTCATTTTAATTAACGCAACGTCAAACTTGGGTGACCGCTTTTCAAATGCGTCACTATTCTAATTATTTAACACAATACTGTAGAAAAAAATTTGTTAATTTTGTTAAATCAAAGAAGTTTATATTTAAGCTATGAAACCGTATAAGCAGTGAGTGCGTAAAAGTTGACCGAGCGACGGACTTTCTCGGGTCGCTTTGAGTTGTAATTGCCGGCGAAATTAGAAGGCAATTTCTTTTTTTTAAATTTTTTTTAAATCGTATTCACAGCGGGTTTTTAAAAATTGACCGAACGAGAACTTATATCTCAAAAATTAAAAAAATTAAAGACGCGTTCCTTGTTTAAATTTTTGAAACCGTGTTCGCTGTAGATCCGTAAAAATTGTTGGATATTAATTACTTTTTAATTAACGTATTATCAAGATTGAATAATTGTTTTTCGCCGTGTTTAATATTACTGGTTGGCCCAGCAATGAAAGTAATTGTTGTTAATTTAAAAAAAGGGTGTTTAATAGTTAATAGAATATATAAAACAGTACTTCTTGCAATGAGTCCAATACTTCGAAGTTGAATTAAATACTGTAAAATTAGAGATTTTTGAGAAATGGGCGTATTTATGCTATACAATTATTTATTATTGTTTATTATAACCCCGAAAAATGTTGAAAACGTTCCAGGGGACCTGTCAAAAGAGGAAATAATTTTTTTTTATTAGAATTGCCAAATTAAATACCTTAAAATTCGAGATGTTTGAAAAAAAGCAAAACAACCGTTCCTTTTTTATACAATTATTTATTATTGTTTATTATAACCCCAAAAAATGTTTTAAAAATTCCAGGGTAGCTATCAAAGAAGGAAATATATCTTTTTTCTATAAGATTTGCCAAATTAAAAAATTTAAAATTTGAGATTTTGAAACATGAATAAACGTCAAAGTTTTTCACGTTACCTAACGACTTATTTACAGTTAATAAAATATTGTGAGTAATATACTATAACAGGCCCAGAATGTGGCACTTCCTTCTCGCAAAATAGGGTCCGAAAGTGAACTTTCGATCCCTGCGTGATAAAAAAATCTTCATATGATACATCAAAATTTTAGAATCACTTGGGTGGGGTATGTTAAAAAAAAGGTTGGGAAATAAGAGTCAACATTTGGAAAAAGTTAAAGTATTTTTTTTTTCATGTGCCTACGATGAAGTCTCCCATCTAGTCTAGTTTAAAAGTAAGGGAGTGTACCCGGGTATGAGACGGGTTTTGTTTATAAGCCAAAATTTTTTACTGGTTAAATAAAGTCGGGTGTTCTATTCATTGTTGGAAAGGTAATGAAAATACACAACTTTTATCCGCAGAAAGTTTTGTGATGCCATTAACATGCAAAATTTTATGACCAATTTTCTAAGTGGCAGTTTTTTGACAAAAAAGAAATTTGTATCTAGGTATGAGACACCTACAAAAATACATTAAAAATTGTAAAATATAAAGTAAAAACCTCATATCTATTTCAAAATTATAATTTTTTATGCTTTCCATAATTTTTATTTATCACTTTCCTCTTCATAATCGTCGCAATGTTTGCATGTGTAGATGCTTGCACACGTGTTTGCGCACTTCAAAAAAACTGGCCGCTTGCAAATATTGCATTTGATGTTGTTAACAGCGTTCAATTTGTTTGGCAACGACTTTATACTAATGATGTTTTTGGTTTGGAACCCTTGGGTGGCGGTAATATGCTGTGTCTCATACCCGGACAATGACGACATTTTGAGAATTTAGAAAAAAAATTGTTTTCCAACCACATATTGGCCTAATCTAATATTGGATCGTAAAATATAAGAAAAACACTAAATGCTATACATTACACTTTCCTTTTTCAATTGATTTACATGAAAAAATAACATTTTGAAAAAAATCAAAAACGTTTTTAACCTGCAATTTTACATACGATGTTTGCAGTTGATATAAGCAATGCGTCGATTCATTTCAGTGTTAGTACTAAAACTAACTGATGACCAAAGAAGTACTTGACAGTAATCAGATCGGCCATATTGACATTGCATAATGAAAATAATTGACTGTCTCATATCTGGAGCCTGTCTCATACCCAGGAACCCTCCCCTACTAAATTTTAATTAAAAGAAAAACGAGAAGTAGTACATTTAGTTCAGTTTGATTTAATTACTATTATTTGTAAGACAGAAGAATAAAATAGGCAAATTCAATTATTAAGCACTTTCAAGCGAAAACTTTTTCCGAATAAAAATCTAGATTTGAAGGATTTGTTATTAATGTAGCCGAATCCAATTAATACGAAGATGTGCGCATTCGAGCGAAAAGTGGCACATTTCCGAGCGAGGGAGGCAAATAAAGCGCGACGCGGAGCGGCGCGCTTTATTTTCCCGAGATCGGAATGTGCCACTTTGAGCTCGAATGTGCACACTCGGTTGTAAGCACGATTACCAATAATTTATGTAAAGAAGATATACGAAAAAGCAGTTGAATAATTTTAATCGTTTCCTCTCGCTCGCACTGACAAGATTGTCGTATCTTTTTGCTCCCTTCCACTCATTGCTATGGTAAATATCTTTTTCCAACATAAAATCGATATTTACCAAATTAAATTGAATTCAATTAACCGAGGTTTCACTGTACTTTCGTATACAAACACCGCACGCACTAACTCTAATTTGAAAGAAAATTTTGTTGTTCGCTCAGAGGCCGAAGATAAAATGAAAAAAGCGCTCCAACGCCTATTTTTATTTTAAGACCTCTGCCTTTTATGTACATTCCTTTAGTGGTTAACCATTTTATGATATCAGTAAAATTCCCACACAATAAAGGGGATGTACAGTATCAAAAAGGAATAACGCCAAACGCAAAACGAGCCCGGGTTCGAATCGGCCGACGATTTGCAAAGTGGCCCAAAAAACTTTTAATAAAATATCGTCGTCAAAGTCAAGCGTCGAACAATTTCCAAGAGTGCATTTTGAATAATTAAAAATAAAGTTTGGTCTCGCTGCGAATGCAAGATAAAAAACTAATTTTCGTATTTTATGTTTTTTTTTTGCTTTCTCTTTGTCGAACCGAGCAAAACTTTAAATAAACTTGAATTTAAGAGTAGTTTTTAAACTGAACAGAAAGTTTTTACGATATCGATTTAAATTTGTTCGTTTTGTACGAATTCTCAAAGGGAAGCGAGCGACGTCTCGGAAAATGTACAAAGATAAAGGTGTATGTGTTGTGTGTGTGTGTGTATGTGAATGTGTGAGTGTGTGTGCATCGAGAGAAATTTTAAACCGAAGTTCGAATAATTGGCGAATAAAAACAAAGGCAAAAGAAAACTTACCCATTGTTTGAAGTTTGATAATTTGGACGACGTCACAGTTTTCCCTTACTTCTAAATAAGTAATTTCGCATTTGTAGGACGCCTCGTCTTGCAGTTCCACTTTGCTGATTTTTAGGAGGGCCTCCGTGTTGTTCGGCTGATACGACACTGACATTCTGCAAGGAAATTGAAAAAAAAAATTAGTTGGTCGTGTTTTTTTATGGAATATGCAAAGTATATAATTGAGGAATGACATTTATTTAAAGATTCGCGCAGTAGTTTCCAAAAATTTGGATTTTTAAACAATTGTGTTTTTTTAATACAAAATCATTTTTAACTCATTCACTAATGGTTAACTTTACGCGTTATTTTCCCCAAATTTTCAATTTTAATATTTTTTAATATAAATCGTTTGTAAGTCTTACATTTTCATTTGATTTAATGCATGCGTTTGTTTTTTAGGGTTAGTGAGATTTTTTTTATTATTTTTCTGGGTTATTATAAACCCCAATATATATCTTCTGCGAAATGGTTTCCCCAAATTTGAACTTTTAAAAAATTGTTTTTTTTAACACAGAATCATTTGTAAATCTGACATTTTTCATTGTTTTAATGTCTTCTACCATATGTCTTTTTATATTATTCTTCTGGGTTATTACAACCTCTAATAAGTAACTTCTATGCATTAGTATTCTGAAATTTGCTATTTCAAAAAAATTGTGTTTTTAACAAAAATCATTTATAACTCTTACATTTTGAATTGATTTAATGCCCGTCCTGTTCTTTTAAGAGTAGTTAGATTTTTGAAATTATTTTTTGGTTTAATATAAACTGCAGTATATTATTTCAATACATTCATTTTTCCAAATTCGCGATTTGAAAAAAATATATTGTTTTATGTATGTATTGTATCATGAAGTAATAAATAAGTCTTACATATTTAATTAATTTAATGCTTGCCCTGCTTTTTTAGGGGTAGCTAGAATTTTTTAATTATTTTTTTGGTGTACTATAAACTTCAATAAATTACTTGCATACATTAGATTCTACGAATTTGCGATTTTAAAGGTTGTATTTTTTAATGTATTATTTACAAAAACCAACAATGCAACCTTTGTAACTTATAAACTATTAATTTTTTAACCATAGTTCCATTTAAACTTTTAATCACTAACTCGCAAACTAAAAGTTCCCCGAAACCCATAAATCTATGTGCAAAGTTCTTTCAAGGGACTACCAAATGCGCTCTTTAAGAAATTATGAACTCTATAGCACGTTTACGCACTATACTTTTATTGCTGTATCAATTTTTTTTTAATGTATAAATTCCATACATTACCTACTTTAATTTCTAAATGTATTTTTAGTTATTAACAATAAATAAAAATATTTGATACCTAATTCAAAAAATAGATTCCTTAAATTATTTGTTAGCCATTAAATTGTCTAAAAAAATTTTGTTTACAAATCCCTGCTTAAAACGATGGATTGTCCTTAAATAAAAATAACAGACGAATATTCTTATAAACTCGTTTAAAGTTTGAAACTATTTAAAGTTTCGCTTATAAAATTAATAACTTTCCTACTTATCTTAATTATTAGAGTTTAGTATCTTCTAAGTTAGACACTTTATTTAGAAAACTTCAATATGAGCCGCTTTGACCAGTTACGTGCAAAAAAAAGAAATGGCACATTTTTCTGTGTAAAATCATAGTTACGGAAGAAGCGCTAGCGGGAAGGGGCAACGGGTAATGTTGAAAACTGATTTTCTAGAAGTTAGATAAAGTTACACATAATTGTCCCCCTTCCCAGTCAAGAAACGGCAAATTCTAAATTAATGGAATTTGGACAGCTTGTTGACATTGCAATAAAACCCAAAATTTAAAGATTTAAAAAAAGTCGTAGCGGTAATTTAGGAAACATTCCAAAATCAAATTTTTGAACGTTCCTCCTGTTTTAAAAAAAATAATTCGCATAATACTTATAGCCGAATAATTTGTGTAGTTTTGTGAATTGTTTGAAAAAATTACAATTAAATATAAACTATTCAACACTTAGAAATGCACGTATTAAGTAGGGGAGACCGGGTATGGTTGTCTCCCGGGTAGGTTGTCGCAACAACAATAACAGAAAACCTAATGAATTAATAAATTTGTTTACCCGTGTCAAAGAAGCCCGAGCACAATACCTCCTTGCGTACTTCACTTCAGTTCGCTCTGAAATACCCTATAAGAAATGTATGCATTTGTTTTTTTTGTACAGTGAAAGTAATTTTTTGTGCATCTGTGTTGAGTCTCGTAAGTATAATTAAATTTTGCATAGTGATATACCTTTTCGTGTATTTATGATGTTTAAGATATGTTTCAATGATATCATTATATGGCTTTTTTAAATGATCATTGATTTAAATTTATTTTGGGACTTAATTGTCTAAAACTGTTTTGGGGAAGGTTGTCTCAAGTGAGCGGGGGCTAGTAGTCACATGTGCAAAGCAACACCATGAGTATTTGCGGCCTTTTTTGTTGGTTTCTATGAGTATTACTACATAAACGATTGACTGTAATTATATTTTTGTTACCATAACCTAAGTTTGTTAGATAGAAGTTACTATTTGCTTACAGCAAATATTTTTTATTTTTTTTAATTATGAATAAGTTATTTTTCGTTCCTTTCTTAGGTAAAATTTGTTACGTACAGCATTTTATCTTTATTAAAAATAGGCATTTGTTTTATCGTTTTGTATTTTACCTTTTATTTAGTATGTGACTACCTACCCCTGACACTGTGCCAACCATCCCTGACACGGGGTTAAAAGTCACATTTGTTTCAAACTACAATAAATACACTATCTATTGATATATAAATGCCATTAATAAATTAAGACCATGGGCTCTATAAATATAAAAGAAAAAAATTGTGACTTTCAACCCCGGTCCCCCCTACTTAAAATGCGTTAATAATAATTGTATCGAATATGCTGCCTCTGGTGAGGATAAACAGCATTAAATTCTATGTTGCAAACCTTTCTAATGTTTATTTACATGTTGCTAACGTATCCATGACGTTACCAATACTTGCACGTGTGAAATCCATAAATATCTGTTCATCGAATACTGTCTACGCAAAATTGAAGTTAGAAAAATCATAGAAAATAGAAAAAGAACTATTGCTTCAAATCTGCAATTCAAAAATAAGTAGCGCCAACTACTGGCCGCAAAACCTAATAGCTAGGAGTACACTTCTACGTTAATGCAAACGAAGAAGAGAATGGTTCATATCGTCCCGATGACCCTAATTAAAATTAAACGTTCAAAATGCACGGATATTAATAAGGGCAACGAAGCTCGGCGTCGCATCAAATAAAATGGGGCCCCCCTATTAGAATTTAAAGAGGAGATTTCGCCGAGCCGCACGCATAACATTAGTATTAGAGCAATAACGAGACCCCGAAAGTAAATAAACACAAAATTTAAGTCGAACCATTTCCGAAACCCGGAACACCGAAAGCAGAACCGCGTCGGGGCTTTCGAAATCTTTGATGTCGCAGGGAATTGCGAATTCGTGTAATCCAACGTTCGGCAGTAAAATCCGACGGTACAAGAGAGCGGTAAGCGCCCAACATCAGTACGGAAAGGAGGATTTTCCATCTTGGACCGAGGAGAGAGGGTGGTCGGACCTAGTCGCGCAGTAAAGGGAAAATTTGCGCTCGCCGAACGGCGTTCGGGGATGATTTTACTGCGACAAAAGCTGCAATTTGTGTCTGTGCGAGGACGTGTCACGCTGCTAAGTGCTTCTTTGTCCCAACCTCGTTTTCATTAATTTTAGCAGGCTGCTTGCTGCGTCGCCTGCCTCTTACAAACAAATCTTGAGAGTGAATTGTCCCTCGTGTCATATTATTATAATTACCCTCGAACCCCTCGCTAAGGCCGCGGCTCTCGGGTATAATATTGGTTTGTATAATAAGTAAAACGAGAAGATTGCCGAGCAATTTATTTTGAATTACGTCCCGACTAACGGTCGTCGGCGACCGTAAATTCGAAAAAAAAAATAATTAGGACTTTTGTACTTGTTCCCTTTTAAAATGCCGTCGAACCCTTTCGCGAACTTTACCAAACGCCCACTTTGTTTTCGGAGAAAGCACGTCAAGGAGCGTTTAACATCTTCCGAGTTTTCTTTCGCTAATTAATTATCTTTCAATTTAATGACAACTCGACGAAATATCGACACGTGTCTTATGATCGTTCGTTGTCGAATTGTGAGGATTTTTTTTTACAATTGTAGGCCGCCAAATTGTTAATATTTGTAGTAAATTAATGGTACGAACTTTATCACATGTAGAGGAGACCGGGGTTGGAAGTCACAATTTTTTTCTTTTGTATTTATAGAGCCCATAGTCTTAATTTATTAATGACATTTATATATCAATAGATAGTGTATTTATCCTAGTTTAAAAATAAATAAAGACTTTTTCTCTACCATTATCTAATGAGAACATATTATAACAGTGATTCTCAACCACTGTGCCGCGGCACTTTTGTGTGCCGCGAAATTCTAAAAGTGCGCCGACAAATTTTAGATATATAATTATGTTAATATTATTTTACGCAGTGTGTTATAGATAAGTAAATAATTTTTAAACTTATCTTTTTCTTTGGGTGCCGCCAAATTTTGAAATCGTTTAAAGTGTGCCGCAACAAAAAAAAAGGTTGAGAATCACAGTATTATAATTTTTATGAAAAAAGAGAAGTGTGACTTTTAACCCCGTGTCAAGGCTGGTTGTCACAGGGTCAAGGGTAGGTAGTCACATACTAAATAAAAGGTAAAATACAAAACGATAAAACACATGTTTATTGTTATTAAAGATAAAATGCTGTACGTAACAAATTTTACCTACGAAAGGAACGAAATATATCTTATTCATTATTAAAAAAAAATAAATATTTGCTGTGAGCGAATAGTAACTTCTATCTAACGAACTTTGGTTATGGTAACAAAAATATAATTACAGTCAATCGTTTATGTAGTAATACCCATAGAAACCAACAAAAAATGCCGCACATATTCATGGTGTTGCTTTGCACTTATGACTACCAGCCCCGGCTAACTTGAGACAACCTTCCCGAAAACAGTTTTAGACAATTAACTCCCTAAATAAATTTAAATCAATGGTCATTTAAAAAAACTATATAATGATATCATGAAACATATCTTAAACATTATAAATACACGAAAAGGTATATCACTATGCAAAATTTAATTATACTTATGAGACTCAACACAGATGCACAAAAAATTACTTTCACTGTACAAAAAAAAAACAAATGCATAAATTTCTTATACGGTATATCAGAGCGAACTGAAGTGAAGTACGCAAGGAGGTATTGTGCTCGGGCTTCTTTGACACGGGTAAACAAATTTATTAATTCATTACGTTTTCTGTTATTGTTGTTGTGGCAACCTACCCGTGAGACAACTATACCCGGTCTCTCCTACTAATTTTAAATTTCTTGACATTTATAATTATTTGTTAAAATTAAAATGTCATTATTTTTGACTTTAATAATGTTTTATCGATTGTAAATAAGTTGTTGCTAAGGAACGTAAAAAAGTTTGAGATACGCCAATAAAAGTTGAAGTATTCGTCGCGTTGACAGCTTTAACCTGTGTCTTCATTCCCGAGGGCTAAATTGAATTCCACAGGCACCGTGCATTTTGGCGAGATAAAAAGTAGCCTATGACACTCTCCTGTCCATAAAATATCTCGATGCAAAAAATCGCATCGACACGGTACTTCTTTTCTGCGCGAAACAAAGACAAACCGACAAACACACTTTCGCATTTATGTATTAGTAGGGATGCTTCACATATTAAAATGCTTTAATAGTAACTATGGTTACCTCATTTAAATTGACAATGAAAATTGTTATCCGAGGCGCCGTTTTTAAATTCAAATCTATTTTCATAACTTCTCGAGAAAAATTGCAAAAGAGAGAAATGATAAGAAAAAATTACTTGTTATGTCAACTTTCGATTGTTAAATAAACTTTATGGTTCTGCAACCGTGCTTAATATCGTTTAAAAGAGAATTTAATTAAAAACAAATTAGAAAATATAAAACTAAGGTGGTGTAGTTCGATTCAAAACCAGCAAGAATAAAAAAAATTAAAAACCAAAATTAAAAAATGTTAATTTACGTCTATTTTCATTAACCTTCCGCATACTAGGCGACTAAACGTCACATGCTATACTAGCTGGGGTTTGTCATACCCCAAAAATAAAATTAAATAAAATATACAAAATTTATGACAGTTAAATGATAAGAATATAAAATCGATATTTGCTAAAGTAAATTTAAATTTATGATTTGAAAGAGCGAAAAGAACAAAGTAGACAAATCTTTAAATACGAGGATGTGCGCATTCGAGCGAAAAGTGGCACATTTCCGAGCGAGGGAGGCAAATGAAGCGCGACGCGGAGCGGCGCGCTTCATTTTCCCGAGATCGGAATGTGCCACTGACTCGAATTGACACTCATTAAGAACGATTCACAAAATTTAGACTAACAAATTAGAAAAAAAATTAATTAAACAATTTAATTGCTTTCTCTCACTCGCACCTACGAATTTGTCGTATCTTTTCGCTCGCTTCCACTCATTGCTATGGTAAATACGTTTCTTGAATATAAAATCTATATTTACTAAACTTTTAAGTTTTTGATTTGAAAGTGAGAAGATTAATTAAGACAAAAATCAATAAACTCGAAGATGTGCGCATTCGAGCGAAAAGTGGCACATTTCCGAGCGAGGGAGGCAAATGAAGCGCGACGCGGAGCGGCGCGCTTCATTTTCCCGAGATCGGAATGTGCCACTTTGAGCTCGAATGTGCACACTCGGTTTTCAGCACCATTCACAATAATTTAGCCCAATAAATTAGCTCTAAAAATTAATTGAATAATATTAATCGTTCCCTCTCACTTGCATTGACAAGATTATCGTATCTTCTCGCTCCCTTCCACTCATTGCTATGCTAAATACGTTTTTCGAATATAAAATCGATATTTACTAAATTAAATTAAAATTTTTGATTTGAAGTAGCGCATGGTAAATTATACTAATGTAATAAATAAGAGGATGTGCACGTTCGAGTGAAAAGTGGCACATTTCCCGAGATCGGAATGTGCCACTTTGAGCTCGAATGTGCACACTCGGTTTTAAGCTCGAAATTACCAAACGTCCGTTTTAATAAAAAAAAAAAAAATTGGTAACGTTAGTTATACCCCACATCGTACACGGAAGGTTAAAACAAAATCAATTAAAAAAAACATATTTTTAAATGCGTTTTTCTCAACTATTAATTGATTAAAATCGCAACAAAAACGATCCTAAAATTTTGATAATAAAACATAAATGCATTTAATTACCATTTTAATTAATCAAACGGAACAAGCACGACTTAATCGCACCCCAAATCTAAATGATGCCTATTTAATTAATAACACCAAATTTCTTAATTAAGCGCACATAAGAAGGGCTAATTTCTTTGGCAACGATAACGAACTGGATAAAATTTGTTTTCGGCCTTAATAATAATGTGGATACTATAATATAAACAAGAATAGGTGTGCGGAATGTAGACAAAGCCATTAATAAACAGAATTCCATTCAACTACAATGAACCCTTAAATATTACAACAAAGCACGCAATCCTTCATACGCACGATAATATCTTTCGGGACAAAAAGATCCGTCTTTCATTCGCCGTTCCCGATTCCAAACAAAATTTATCAAATTATGATCAAATCATTAGAGATTCTTAAACGAATTAATTTCAACAAATCAAATTAATGTTGGTTAAACTACAGAAGCAGAGGCGTCCGCGTTGTATTTTTAAATTTGAAGGGGTTCGTTCGTCTTCCGTCCCCCGAGACCAAATGGCTTTTTAATTTGAACTTAAATCAAAGTTTGTATATTTCCTTCATTGAATCGAGTTTGCGCACATACTAAAATTTCAATTTTTTATTACTCGAAAAATTAATATTGCGCCCTATAGTTATTTTACATGTATCTTAAATAGAAAAGTTTCAGAATTCCGAATCCGTCTTGCTCGTAATGATTGCATCGAAAATGAGAGCGTTATTATTGTTTTTGTGAATCAAGGGGGTATTTTTTTTGATTTATTTAGTTTTATCGAAAATTTTTATTTTAGAGCGCGAGCGCCAGGAAATGACACCGGCTATAGTTGCTAGGGGTATGTAGGAACATTCCCTTGGAAAATAAAGCAATTCTATTTTTTTCATATTTTGCCAAAAAAACATGGGTTAAAATCCATGTTTTTTCAAAAAGAAAAACGTTTTTCTCAAAGCTTTGAAATTGCACGCCTATGGTTTCTTAGGCCTATTTGAAGTCAAAAAGGCTGCCAAATCGGAATCGGTTTAGTTTTTAAAGATCGGTCCATAAATAACGGCGCTACAATTTTTTTAAAGTTCAAAATTGTGCAAAAAAGTGGACTTAAAATTGCCATTTTTAATTACTCGAAAAATTTACGTTGCGCCCTATACTTATTTTACATGTATCTTATGTAAAAAAAGTCCCAGAATTCCGAATCCGTCGCGCTTGTAATGATTGAATCGAAAATAAGGGCGCTACGATTTTTTTTGTGAGACAAGGGGTATTTTTTTTTTATTTATTTAGTTTTATCGAAAATTTTTATTTTAGAGCGAGAGCCCCAGGAAATGACACCGGCTATAGTTGCTAGGGCTACGTAGAAATATCCCCTTGCAATATAAAGCAATTCAATTTTTTTCATTTTTTTGCCAAAAAAAACATGGGTTAAAATCCATGTTTTTTCAAAAAGAAAAACGTTTTTCTCAAGGCTTTGAAATAGCTCGCCTATGGTTTCTTAGGCCTATACGAAGCCAAAAAGGCTGCCAAATCCGTATCTGAATAATTTTTAAAGATCCATCCACAGAAAACGGTGCTACAATTTTTTTAAAGTTCAAAATTGTGCAAAAAAGTGGACTTAAAATTGCCATTTTTAATTACTCTAAAAATTTACGTTGCGCCCTATATTTATTTTACATGTATCTTATGTAGAAAAGTCCCAGAATTCCGAATCCGTCTTGCTTGTAATGATTGAATCAAAAATAAGGGCTCTACGATTTTTTTTGTGAGACAAGGAGTATTTTTTTTTATTTATTTAGTTTTATCAAAAAATTTTATTTTAGAGCGAGAGCCCCAGAAAATGACACCGGCCATAGTTGCTAGGGGTATGTAGCAATATCCCCTTGAAATATAAAACAATTCAATTTTTTTCATTTTTTGCCAAAAAAAACATGGGTTAAAATCCATGTTTTTTCAAAAAGAAAAACGTTTTTCTCAAGGCTTTGAAATAGCTCGCCTATAGTTTCTTAGGCCTATACGAAGCCGAAAAGGCTGCCAAATCCGTATCCAAATAGTTTTTAAAGATCCGTCCACAGATAACGGCGCTACAATTTTTTTAAAGTTCAACATGTGCAAAAAAGTGGACCTAAAATTGCAATTTTAATTACTCGAAAAATTTACGTTGGGCTCTATATTTATTTTAAATGTATCTGATGTAGAAAAGTCCCAGAATTCCGAATTCGTCTCGCTTTTAATGATTTCATCGAAAATGAGAGCGCTATCATTGTTTTTGTAAATTTGCAATAATGTGCTTATTGAACTTGAATTTTAGATTTATTTCTTATATGATTTAATATTGACCTAAGTCAAAAATAAAGATTTTATTTAGAATACCATTAGATTTCTCATAGAAAACAAATTTGTATTTCAAAGGGTTGGTTTATCATATCTTCTCAATACTATTACGCGACGCGCCCACGTACTGCGTACAAAACGTTCGCGCAAAACGAAAACTAAATGTAGTAAATGCACCCTCAAATGCCCGCGTCTTAATTAAATTAATTTTCCGAGTTTACAACAATGTTTTCCGCATTCGTGGAAAACGTTTATGCAATCCAAATAATTATTTCAAAAGTTTAACAGCTGTCGCAGCACATACAGGCGTCATTTCAAAACTATGACAGCGAATGGAAGTTTACATATCAGTTATCTTGGAGCTTGCAAGCAACTCCACTTCGAAGATAAACAGACTTCTCATATCCTGCAGTTGGCTGAACTAGGGCCGGCTACCGTCGTCTTGTGAAAAACTTCCGGTGAGGCAAGATATAAGCATGCCGCTCCACAAAACTTGCAACTATTGACGAAGTTTATATTAACTTTTGAAGTAGCTGCTTTATATATTAGTGGATGCTAACGTAAGACGCTTATAAACAAATACGTTTTTTTTTTGGTGTACGGCGCAGCCCTTGCCTCGAGACGCGAAAGCTTTTTTAAAGCTCCAGTTCGAAAAGCAGATTAATAAAAATAGAGTAGACATTTTTAATTTTGCGGAGGTCGCGCAGTGGACGGTTTTTTTCCCTTTTTGTTTACGGTTAAAAAAAGAAACACAACCCGCTTTTCAATTTGTCACTTCTTTGCAGCGTGGGAAGAGCTTAAAGGGTAAACCGTCAAAGTTCTTAATATTGGTTGTAAGCAATTTTGTATTCAAACAGCGTTTTGCTCCCCTTTATTTGGTTTTTTTAGTAATATAGGATTGGATTCGATTTTTCGAATATTGCTAGTTTTATTTCTTATTTAAAGACCGAATGCGCTTCATAAAAATGTTATGCTCCGTTTAATTTTATTAAAAATTCTGAAGGGAAAAATAACTGCGATATGTTTCGTTTCGATTGTGTATGGTTTTTTTTTCTTTTTGAAGTTGGTGTAGGTACCTTTTTCGATTAAAAATTTCAATTGATCTTATACATTAACAAAGTACATTGGCAGCTGCTGCTAAATTTACGTTAATGTCTGCCAGTGTGGCACTTGAAATATTGAAAACTATGGGTCACGAAAGTCAGCAAATATTAAAAAAAATAAAGTTGCCCTAGGTACAAAGGGACCAAGGTACAACAGGTTCCCCTATAAGTCATGGACTACAAAAATTATGGCTTGACACCGTTACTGCGCAAGAAAAATTAGGCAAAAGTAATAAATACGAAGATGTGCGCATTCGAGCGAAAAGTGGCACATTTCCGAGCGAGGGAGGCAAATGAAGCGCGACGCGGAGCGGCGCGCTTCATTTTCCCGAGATCGGAAATGTGCCACTTTGAGCTCGAATGTGCACACTCAGTATTAAGCATGATTCACAATATTTTAGGCCAATAAATAATTTTAAACGTTCCCTCTCACTTGCATTGACAGAATTATCGTATCTTCTCGCTCCCTTCCACTCATTGCTATGGTAAATACATTTTTTGGATATAAAATTGATATTAACTGAATTAAATTATAATTTTTGATTTGAAATAAAGCACGGTAAATTATACTAATATAATAAACACGAGGATGTGCGCATTCGAGCGAAAAGTGGCACATTTCCGAGCGAGGGAGGCAAATGAAGCGCGACGCGGAGCGGCGCGCTTCATTTTCCCGAGATCGGAATGTGCCACTTTGAGCTCGAATGTGCACACTCAGTATTAAGCATGATTCACAATATTTTAGGCCAATAAATAATTTTAAACGTTCCCTCTCACTTGCATTGACAGGATTATCGTATCTTCTCGCTCCCTTCCACTCATTGCTATGGTAAATACATTTTTTGGATATAAAATTGATATTAACTGAATTAAATTATAATTTTTGATTTGAAATAAAGCACGGTAAATTATACTAATATAATAAACACGAGGATGTGCGCATTCGAGCGAAAAGTGGCACATTTCCGAGCGAGGGAGGCAAATGAAGCGCGACGCGAGCGGCGCGCTTCATTTTCCCGAGATCGGAATGTGCCACTTTGAGCTCGAATGTGCACACTCGGCTTTAAGCACGATTACCAATAATTTATGTCAATAAGATAGACGAAAACGCAGTTGAATAATTTTAATTGTTTCTTTCGCTCGCACTGACGAGATTGTCGTATATTTTCGTTCCCTTCCACTCATTGCAATGGTAAATATATTTTCCCAACATAAAATCAATATTTACCAAACTAAATTAAATTTTTTGATTTGAAAAAGTTGAGGATAAAGTATACAAATCTAATAAGTACGAAGATGTGCGCATTCGAGCGAAAAGTGGCACATTTCCGAGCGAGGGAGGCAAATGAAGCGCGACGCGGAGCGGCGCGCTTCATTTTCCCGAGATCGGAATGTGCCACTTTGAGCTCGAATGTGCACACTCGGTTTTAAGCACGATTCGCAATAATTAATTTAACTTTCTTAGACGACTAACTTCATACTGTCGAATTTTCATTAATTGTGCGCGCGCAATTTCCGTTGCCTGCCAAAGTTTAATTCTCGACGCGCCAAAAGAAGTATAATTTCAAAAACAGAGAAACGGTGCTTTACTTTACAAAGGGACCAAGGTACAACAGGTAAATGACGTTACTATTACTTGCACGTGTGATATCTATAAATATCTGTTCATCGAACGCAAAATTGAGGTTAGAAAAATCATTAGAAATTAGAAAAAGGAACTATTGCTTTAATCTGCAATTCAAAAATAAGTAGCGCCAACTACTAGCGCGCTCGAGAAAAACATTTTTTTTTTTTGAAATAAATACGTTTTATTTATATCTGAAAAAATCAATTGTTTTTTAAACGTTGTCTAAATATATTTCTATAATCATTTTTATAGATATACATAAAATATAGCTTGCGGGTTTTTAAAAAAAATGACCGAATAATTTTTGGCGACTGAATAAACTAAAACAAAGTAGTGTTTTAGAATTCAGAAGGGGAAAAAAGGGAAAGAAAAAAAGCGAAAGTATGCACTTTCCGTACATGTGCAGAAAGGAACGACGAAACCATAAGCGGAAATCGACCACTTTACTACCGCCGCACGGCGCGCGCAAATCGTACTTTCGTAGCGCGTATTATTAAAAATATTTTCAGGATAGCTTTAAACCTAATTGACAGTCTGAAAATATTGTTTTGGAGCCACATCTGCCTTTGTTATTTAAATTGAAAAAGTTCACTAATTTCAAAAACCAATTAATTCAATACCTAATTATAAACAATTTAAAAATAATATATCTTAATGAGCGTTGCAATACTTTCTTGCTCGCTTTATATAAAAAATAGAAAACTGAAAAACCGCGACAAGAAGGCCGCACAACGACACCCCAATTTAGCGACCCTTAAAAATATCTCTAACGAACCGCGTCACGTGAAGCCGCCACAGGATACCCATAGAATCCCGCAGGAAGCGTTGCACAAGATATCGCCGTTACCAAAACACATTTCAAGACCAATTTTGAGTAATGTTCCCGTTTTTTCTTTAAAGCGCAACACGCCGAAGCGGATTCCTTTCGTCTCGTACTGCCCGTTTCAATTTTCCGAGCTTCGGCTTACACTTTCGAAATAAATGGTTTCATATTTTACGCTGTCTCCGTTTAAAATGAAAACGTTTTCTGAAAATGCACGGTTGTCGTGTTGGTTTTTTTTTTTAAATGGCGAGTTGCAATAAAAAGTTGAAGTTATACTTCTTTTGGTGCCTTGCGAGTAAAATGTTAGCAGGCTATGGAAGTTGCGCGCGCAGAACTAACGAAAATTTGACTCGTCTAAGACAATAAAGTATTATTTATTTCTCAATGAGTGGGAGCGAGCGAAGAGATATAAGAATCGCATAAGTGCAAGTGAGAGAGAACGATCAAAATGGCCTCAATAAGTATAAGTACACATTTTTATCTACTAATTAATTTTATAAACATATGCGATTGTTTTTAAGGTTGATTCTTGCAAATTGTGCTTAAAACCGAGTGTGCGCATTCGAGCTCAAAGTGGCACATTCCGATCTCGGGAAAATGAAGCGCGCCGCTCCGCGTCGCGCTTCATTTGCCTCCCTCGCTCGGAAATGTGCCACTTTTCGCTCGAATGCGCACATCCTCGTATTTATCACATTCGTCTAATATATTCTTCGCTCCTTCAAACCAAAAATCTTATTTTAGTTTAGTAAATATCGCTTTTATGTGCGAAAAACGTATTTCTGCCATAGCGATGAGTGGAAGGGAGCGAAAAGATACGCCAATCTTGTCAGTGCGAGTGAGAGGGAAGGATTAAAATTATACAACTGATTTATTGGCCTAAATCGCTGTGGGTCGTGCTTAAAACCGAGTGTGCACATTCGAGCTCAAAGTGGCACATTCCGATCTCGGGAAAATGAAGCGCGCCGCTCCGCGTCGCGCTTCATTTGCCTCCCTCGCTCGGAAATGTGCCACTTTTCGCTCGAATGCGCACATCTTCGTATTGATTTTTGTTTACATTCATTTTTCTATCGTCCGGCCTGTGTCCCCTCTATCGGCCACCTTTACGAAAATTTTATAAATTACAAAATTAATCTATATTTAATAAAATTTGTTTTGAAAAAGTAATTATTATTATTGGAAAATAAATACAATCGTATAAAAAAAAGTATTTTTAGTTAATTTTATAATTTATTTTTTAGTTACAGTTTTCGTTGCTCTTTTAGTATTCTTTTGATTGTGGGTGCAAAGACAATTTTATTGTTCGTATGCTCGGACATCTTATTTTTAGTTTGAATCAATAAAAAAAAATTAAATTGTTTATTTTTTAAATTGTTTTACCCTATACTAATTAACTCAAAAATATTTTTTTATTTTATGGTTATTGTATATTTAATATCACTTGTCAAAAAAAAAGCCTTATATGGTTTTGTTTATATTAGAATAAGAATGGAATTAATTGAGCAATTTAATAATAAAATCAAAAAAATATAAAATAATTTGCTGTTCATTTATTGGTGAGAAATTTTTAATCTCAATCCAATAGATTGACATTGAATTTATCTTTTACATTTTTGTTATATTTTTTTCATATTTGTATAGAAATATTTGTTAGTACAGTAGAACTCCGATTATCCGAACGCTGATTAACCAAATTGCCAATTAATAAAGTTTATTCTATGTGTGACAGTTTGTTTTTCTTTATTACCAGTCTATGTCCGATTATTCGAATCGACCCCGGTCCCAATTAATTCGGATAATCGGAGTTCTACTGTATTTCCAAATTTATAATTATATTTTTTAAAAATGGCTGACAACAAAAATGTTACAAAGTTTATTCTTATTCATCTGATGATTAAAAAATGTGTTAGAATGTGTTAATAATAAAGAGAAAAAATATATTAGATTGTTGTATTTTGTTGAATTAATATATTAAAATTATTATATAAACGTATAACTCATTTTATTATAACTTATTAATATTTTTATTATTTTTTATTATTTTATTATTAATATTATTATATTATTATTTTGTATAGAGTCAACATTTGCTAATTATTGTTATTATTATTTTAAATTATGTATTTGTAGTTTCATTTTCATTTTGTTTAAACGCTCCGTATATATATTAATTGTATTTACGGCCCCCAGGGAACATAAGTTTCAGGGCCAAAAAACTTGATTAAACAATTATTTATAAGTAACAGACCAATTTATGCTTATTTTGTTTTATTTTCTATTTACATGGTTTCCCATAAAAAAATTGACACACACAGTCTTTTCCGGAACCTATCTACCGTGTAAAGCGGGGACTAGCTGTAGAGCGAAAAGAAACTAAAATTTGTTTTTTTCTAAGATAGGCGCAGCAACATATATTTTGGAAACCACTGGTCTAGCTATACACAAACTGCGCGGCTATATTACATATCGTAACGACAAAGAAGTATAACTTCTAGCGCTCCGATTTTTTACGTTTTTTCGGAAACCGATTTCGTCTCCGGAATCGTACGAGAACAGATTTGAGGCGCGAGCAAAGTAGCCGAATTTATTCGATTCGATTATACACCTCGATTTAGATATTATTTATGATTGGCCCGAGGCCCTTAACTGCTGCTGTTCAATATCTAGCATTATCTTAACTCCAACTTCCGAAACCGCTAAGAAGACCGTAATTTATGAACGAGATTACTTTATGATTTGTATAATTTCTTGCGGAAGGCGGGGCCCCGCTTCAGTTCGGATTTATCGTTAGTTTTAATTAAGTCGAAACGAGACGGCACCGATAAATTAAAATGCGGTTTTCGATAAATAAACGATTCGCGAAAGAAGGAGAGCGAGCGGAACGCCGAAAAAAAGGGCCGACTACATTTCCTATTATGAGTCCGGGTCACCATATAACAGCCATTAAGCAAAGTGAAACGGACAATTTAAAATCCCGTCGAATAATCATGCCTTGTAAAACGTTCAAACTAAAGTGTTGGAAACGGTTTATTAAATTAACTGCTCCCTTTTTGTGGGGCCATCGGAATTTCAGATATTTGCATTAACATTCGGTAATAATACAAGAATTCGGAAAGACGATTATTCCCGGCTACATTGCCGTTACGCAACGCTTAAAATATTGCCGCATTTTCAATGGTTAAATTAAAGCTTTGCGGCCCTAAATTCGACATGTGTTTAGGACTAATTATTTGTTAAAAAACTGCAATTAGTTTTCGATTACTTGATTTTTTTTTTGAAGTTATACTTCTTTTGGCGCGCTAGAGTAACATTTTAAGAGGCGACGGAAGTTGCGCGCGCACAGCTAACGAAAATTCGACAGTTTAAGTGAGCCGTCGAAGAAAATAAATTAATTTTTGTGAATCATGGTTAAAACCGAGTGTGCACATTCGAGCTCAAAGTGGCACATTCCGATCTCGGGAAAATGAAGCGCGCCGCTCCGCGTCGCGCTTCATTTGCCTCCCTCGCTCGGAAATGTGCCACTTTTCGCTCGAATGCGCACATCTTCGTACTTATTGAATTTTGTAAATTAAACTTTCTTTTCCATCAACAAAAATTTATTTCAGTAAATATCGATTATATGTTTAAACACGTATTTTTACCATAGCAATGAGTGGGAGCGAGCGAAAAGATACGAAAAGCTCATAAGTACGAGAGAGAGGGAACGATAAAAATTATTTAATAATTTTTCGACACCAAAATTACTGTGAATCGTGCTTAAAACCGAGTGTGCACATTCGAGCTCAAAGTGGCACATTCCGATCTCGGGAAAATGAAGCGCGCCGCTCCGCGTCGCGCTTCATTTGCCTCCCTCGCTCGGAAATGTGCCACTTTTCGCTCGAATGCGCACATCTTCGTACTTATTGAATTTTGTAAATTAAACTTTCTTTTTCATCAACAAAAATTTATTTCAGTAAATAGCGATTATATGTTTAAACACGTATTTTTACCATAGCAATGAGTGGGAGCGAGCGAAAAGATACGAAAAGCTCATAAGTACGAGAGAGAGGGAACGATAAAAATTATTTATTAATTTTTCGACACCAAAATTACTGTGAATCGTGCTTAAAACCGAGTGTGCATTCGAGCTCAAAGTGGCACATTCCGATCTCGGGAAAATGAAGCGCGCCGCTCCGCGTCGCGCTTCATTTGCCTCCCTCGCTCGGAAATGTGCCACTTTTCGCTCGAATGCGCACATCTTGGTGTTTATTGATTTTATTTATATTAATTTGTACACGTGGTTATATTTAATTTAGTTACGCCAAAGAAATATAAATGCTAACACCGGTTTTTTTGCATATAATCAGGACCAAACCGCAGATCTTCGATAAATCGTTATAAGTTTCTACAAAAAAAAAGAAAAATAAATTGACCGTTGATTGGCTGACGCAAACATAATACTAACACGAAAAAATTGTTGCCAAGTACTTTTGTTAAATTGCTTCGATGATCATTTGTATAAAAACGCATAAGTATATTATTTTCAATACTTTAAAGAAGACATAATTTTATAAATTTAAAAGAAATTAAATCCAAAAAATTGCTAATGTGCTTTTGTTAAAAAGGCTCATTTTTATAAAATTATTCACCTTTTTTTAAGAATATTGATAATTCAAAGGGCAACATGAATATACATAGGTATTGCCTAAAAATATGTTTCAAAAAAAAAATTTCTACCTTTTGTTCAATGATGCACAATTTTTTTAACACTAGATTGCCCAAAAAAATGATTTTGACTGTTTTTAATTTCAATTAGAAAAACAATTATGTATACAATGACACAATTTCTTAGAATTTTGTGACTTTTTGTACAACATATAAATGCGTTTATTAATAATTGTAGTTACCTCCCCCCTCCTTCATTTTCAGTATATATATATGTGTTATACCTATATTGCCCAAAAGCAGTCATTTTGACTGCTTGGAAATTTTTAAATAATCAAATGACTCTTAATATTGAATTGAGTAAATTTCTAATATGATCAGTTCGGCTCTGTATTGAAATAACAGCCAAAATTGGGAGTTGATATACAGTAAAAGCTAGTTCTTGTAGATGGCCCCTCCAAATATTTTTCAATATTTTAGATTTGGCTGCTATAAATGCTTGAATCCTTTACAAAGAAACGACAGGAATCGAAAAGAGTTCCTGTTTCAATTAGCAGAACAGCTTTCCACCGAATACAGGGCTGCAAGACCAAAAAATTCATCAGAACATGAAGACCCACAAAGATGAATTGCAATAGCATGAAATTCAACCCATTCTAACAAACGCAAAATTTGTCAAGTACGACTTTGACACAACAACAAAACAAATAATATATGTGAAAAATGTTAAAAGTATGTTTGCTGAAGACGTACAGTTAAACTTTATTCTATTCAACACCATCTAAACCACTTATAGTGATCGAGCTATTCCAAGAGACAAAATCTGGTGCTGTATGGTTGACAGAAAATTCAAGGTTGGTTTTGGTAAGGTCTCTTGGAATAGCTCGATCACTATAAGTGGTTTAGAGGGTGTTGAATAGAATAAAGTTTAACTGTACACATAAGAAGATTTTTCCACTTTTATTTGCAGAAAATGTAGAAATAATAATTCATAAATTATTTTTTTTCTAATTGAAGTAAGTTTTTTTTATTGTTAATATATACTAATAACTTGTTATACAACCAGAAATAATAACAAAAATATTAAAAATTAATTTTAAACAAATTTCTTTACACATTAGTTATTCTTTCACAATGCAGTCATTTTGACTGCTTTTGGGCAATATAGGTATATACTAAGTTTCAGTCATTCTAGTATATACTACATTATAGTACATAGGTATTGCCTAATAACTATAAATATGTTTCTAAAAAAATTATTTCTACCTTTTGTTCAATGATGCACAATTTTTTTAAACACACCAAAAGTTTTAATTATTTATTTTAAATAAATTGAAGTATAATTTCGTAAGCACTTTTACCGCACAAAGGTTGACTTTAGACTGACTCATGTTAAAAATTCGACCGGCTTTGATAGCAAACAAAGTTTTATCAAAAACGAAAAAGAAATTTGTTTTTAGAAATCGTACGAGTTCTAATCGCTAATAACAGCTGCGCTTAGGTAATTTATTTATACGTCGTATCGAAAAGATTAGAGAACCAATTTTAATTTTACGGAAATGAATTATACAGGGCGTACCAACAAAAATGTTGGCTTCCCAAAATATACAGACTGTCCAGATACATACTCCCGAAGTTATTTTCTTGTTAAATAAAAACTATTAGACATACCAAAATTATTTTAACGTAGAGGGAGTTATAAAAGTATGGAAATTTATTTACACGTGTTTTTGCCTTCACATCACACACATTGACCACCGTAAGGACAATATATCTTAAAATTTACATTTTGACCTAAAATTTAGGTGAGCAATAAAACTTTAATGTATTGTAAAAATAATGCGTTTTTTGTAATAATGCATACAAGTAAATCCTTTCGTCTATACCTTGAAAACTTTTTTAACAATTTTTTATAACAAATAATATGTTGTAAAACGAAATAGAAAATAAATTAATTATTGTGAATCGTGCTTAAAACAGAGTGTACGCATTCGTATTGATTTTTGTTTACATTCATTTTTTCTATCGTCCGGCCTGTGTCCCCTCTGTCGGCCACCTTTACGAAACTTTTATAAATTACAAAATCAATCAATATTTAATAAAATTTGTTTTGAAAAAGTAATTATTATTATTAGCAAATAAATACAATCGAATAAAAAAAGTATCTATAGTTAATTTTATAATTGATTTATTAGTTACAGTTTTCGTTGCACGCAAAGCCAATTTTATTGTACGTATGCCCGGTCATCTTGTTTTTAGTTAAAATCAAAAAAATTATTATTTTGTTAATTTTTTAAATTATTTTACTCCATACTAATTAACTCAAAAATATTTAAATGTAGGCAAACGAAATATAAAATTCAAATGCAATTAAAACAGAATCAAAAACGTAGCACAAAATCTGCATAAACAACATTAAGGGAAGACACCTTGTTATTTTAACGCGTACTTTCCTCCATTGAAAAATGCAATTGAATATTACATTTTCGATACGTTTATTTATCATCAAAGCTGTAATTACGAAACACTACACTTCCGTTTTATTTATCTCTCGACTTTTTAACGACGTCTCGGCAGAACGAGAGGGAAAGATACAAAAAAAATAGTACACAAGGACGGCAAATAATTTAATTTTACTACGCGAATAAATTTAAAGTTACTTTTCTCAGTTTGCAGACGTACATTGTTTAATTAAATCGGAGACATGTGAAGGCAGGATGTGTTTTACACATTGGCCCTTCCTGTATTTCACCTCAAAACCATTTAAACCCGAAGCTTGTACCTTTCAACTACAGACAGACTATTGCAAGCAAATACGTACGGATACGGTTCGAGTAATTTGTTTGCATTTTAATTAAATTTCTCCACTTTACTACTTACATCGGGAAATTCGAAGCCGATCGACGAAAACGACCAGTGAATGACCG
This sequence comes from Sinopyrophorus schimmeli, assembly GCA_036325965.1. Lineage (NCBI taxonomy): Eukaryota > Metazoa > Arthropoda > Insecta > Coleoptera > Elateridae > Sinopyrophorus > Sinopyrophorus schimmeli. The sequence goes on from JARFIZ010000186.1 coordinate 921,140, forward strand.
CTACGAAAAATAATGTTAATAACAATCAAAAAATATGATTTATATTTATGATATATCTATTTATTTATGTAATCTTGTATGTCTTCTTCTTTTTTATTTAAAGTTCCGTGTACTAGGTGGGGTACAACTAACGTGAACAATTTTTTTTTGTTAAAATGGCGCGTTTGGTAATTGAGCTTAAAACCGAGTGCGCACATTCGAGCTCAAAGTGGCACATTTCCGATCTCGGAAAATGAAGCGCGCCGCTCCGCGTCGCGCTTCATTTGCCTCCCTCGCTCGGAAATGTGCCACTTTTCGCTCGAATGCGCACATCTTCGTACTTATTAGATTTGTCTACTTTATCCTCAACTCTTTCAAATCAAAAAATTCAATTTAGTTTGGTAAATATTGATTTTATGTTGGAAAAATATATTTACCATAGCAATGAGTGGAAGGGAGCGAAAAGATACGACAATCTCGTCAGTGCGAGCGAGAGGAAACGATTAAAATCATTCAACTACTTTTTCGTGTAACTTATTGGCCTAAATTATTGTGAATCGTGCTTAAAACCGAGTGTGCACATTCGAGCTCAAAGTGGCACATTCCGATCTCGGGAAAATGAAGCGCGCCGCTCCGCGTCGCGCTTCATTTGCCTCCCTCGCTCGGAAATGTGCCACTTTTCGCTCGAATGCGCACATCTTCGTACTTATTAGATTTGTCTACTTTATCCTCAACTCTTTCAAATCAAAAAATTCAATTTAGTTTTGTAAATATTGATTTTATGTTGGAAAAATATATTTACCATAGCAATGAGTGGAAGGGAGCGAAAAGATACGACAATCTCGTCAGTGCGAGAGAGAGAAACGATTAAAATTATTCAACTGCGATTTCGTCTATCTTATTGATATAAATTATTGGTAATCGTGCTTAAAACCGAGTGTGCACATTCGAGCTCAAAGTGGCACATTCCGATCTCGGGAAAATGAAGCGCGCCGCTTCGCGTCGCGCTTCATTTGCCTCCCTCGCTCGGAAATGTGCCACTTTTCGCTCGAATGCGCACATCTCGTGTTTATTACATTGTATAATTTATCCTCAACTCTTTCAAATCAAAAAATTCAATTTAGATTTGTAAATATTGATTTTATATTCAAAAAATGTATTTACCATAGCAATGAGTGTAAGGGAGCGAGAAGATACGACAATCTTGTCAACCCAAGTGAGAGAGAACAATTAAAATTATTCAATTAATTTTTCGTGTAATTTATTGGTTTAAATTATTGCAAATCATTAAGAAATTGCCGTGAAATTAATTTGTATTTCAATAGAGAAATGTGGGGTAACCATACGCAGAGTGTAAGTGTCCGCAATCAACTTCCTAAAAGTATGGTTGTCACTCAACCACCGAATCGCAGTGCATTTAGTTTACATTTGAAGAACGAGGAAAGGGAATGCGTCAATGTGCTTGAAGTGTGGTGTTGTCAAGAATTATCCGATAATATTGTTTTTGAGTCATTTTTTTATAATTTTGTACAAATAGGATAGCGTGGTACAGAAATACAACAGGGCTGACTACGATTGGACAGTATGTACAGATGTAAGAAACCAATAAATATTTCATGAAAACTTATGGATTTCGTCTCAGAAAAATTACATTCGCGTGCTATCTTTTTCTATTGTCTCTAACGCAACGGGTAAGTGTACGCGGGTGAAGTGTCCGCAATGCTCAAACCTGTACAGTAAATCCTTAATTAACGTAGAATATTGTGTTGATTTCTAGATCAATAATGCCGAAAAAGTATACTTATTATATATAAGGAAGTGTCCCGGTCAGAAGGTTTGCACCCAAAAACAAATTGATGCAGCTAAGAAGCTGATAGAAGAAGGTAAATAGTATGACAAAAACCAAAGATAAGCCAAAATTTAAAAAGCATAAAAAAGATAAAACTAAAGAAAGAAAGCAAATCATTTCGAACACAAACAACCTTCTAATCGGAATTAAAAGACGTGCGGACACTTTCCCCATTGATGCGGGCAAGTGTCCGCATTTCCGTGTTAATTAAAAAATTCATTATAACTTATAATTATAAAGATAATTCAAATTACATGATCTATTATTATTTAGAAATGTCTAATGAAAGACAATAAAAGGTGATGTGTTTCAAAGTATAAAACAGTTTTATTTTGGAAGTGATTTTTTCAAAATTGCGTACAGTTACCCCACATGACTCTAAGGAGGTAAGAATGAAATGCTTGTTAGGTTTTTTAATATTCGGTATCGTGATTGACACGTGTGATTGGAATTTAGTATTCAAGAAAAGACTCAATACTTTATAAGTTAAAGAAAAAGTTAAGTTTTTGTATTTTTATTAATAAAAGTCTATTCTAATGCATAAATAAATATGTTTTTTACTTAAAGCTATTCATTATTGGTTATTAAAATATATTTCTTATCATTTAACTGTCATATAGCACAATTTTGTGGATTTTATTTTCGGGGTATGGCAAACCCCACCTAGTATGGCATGTGACATATAGTCACCTAGTATGCGGAGGGTTAAGTGCAAGAAATAAAAGTACTAATGAAATGTATAGCTTAAATGATTAAATTTATATTGCAGTTGGCAAGATTTAAATACAAAGCTTTGAAGGACGCAATTCAAAAAGATGAGCGTAACCTCCTAAGTTCCAAACAAAGCCTGTGATTTAAAAAATACCAAAAAAAAAACTAATAAAAAAACTACACAAATAAATATTACAAAAGTTTATAAATTAGTCGTTTTTAATAGACGAATCTATTAATCAGTCATTCACTGTGCTATACCGCGGTCATTCTTTGCACGAAAAGGTCATTTACTGAACTTTGTGCGCAGTTAAATCGAGCGCCAACGATAAACCGAATTGCCTCTAAAGTGAAAAGGACGTTTGTAATTTCAAATATTTATTAAACTAGGGGTAGTCGAAGAAGGGCATCACCTACGGCAAGCTCCTCGTCGTTCGAGCGAAACCCGAGCTGATTAACTGATTTTTTTGTTTGAAGAAACTCGAGTTTCTTCTCGTCAATTTGTTAGATACCTCATCAGTCCGTTTTCAGATACGATCTAAACACTTTTAAGAGTTTTTCGGCTTGTTTTTTTTTTGCTTCTTCTATTTATTCAGTTTACGAGCAATTTCAATTGAGCTCTCGCTTAAAAGTTTGTTTTTTTTTAAATTTTATTGAAATGATAGCGCGTGCCGCCGAAGTCGCGCGAAAGGTTGATTTTGCAATTACGTTTGATTTATGAAAGTTATTCCTATAAATCTGTTGCGAACTTTGAATTACATTAAATTAAAATCAATCGTTGACGTCGTGATGAATGAACTTACGTTTTCCTTCGCTTCGACTTTAAGAGCTGTTTTATCGTCTTCATTAAAACGTTTTATACATTTCGAGTCGAATTTCGCATTGCTTTGTTCGCTTTTTCTTTTTTGAGCTTTAATTACAAAAATATCGCAAAGGGTTTTTTTATTTAGAAAAATTTCGAAATAAGAAGAGACTGTAATGAAGCCGGGTTCGAGAGCGGTACGAAGCCGGCGTAAAATCTAAGAATTTTCTTTTAAATATTTAAAGAAATTCGCTTTGGATATATTTCACCTTCCGCATACAAAGTGACTAAATGTCGCATGCCACACTAGGTGAGGTTTTCCCTATCTCGAAAATAAAATGAAATAAAATCCCCAAAATTGTACTTTATGACAGTTCAATGATGAAAAATATATTTTAATAACCAATAAATAATAAAAAATAAAATTTTTGCAAAATTAACCATTAAGTATGGAAATTTTAGAATAGGAGAAAAGTTTTGTTAATTTTTGAAACAAGGGCGTTAAAAAAGTAAATTAATTATTGCGAATCGTGCTTAAAACCGAGTGTGCACATTCGAGCTCAAAGTGGCACATTTCGATCTCGGGAAAATGAAGCGCGCCGCTCCGCGTCGCGCTTCATTTGCTTCCCTCGCTCGGAAATGTGCCACTTTTCGCTCGAATGCGCACATCCTCGTATTCATTCAATTTTGTAAATTAAACTTTCTTTACAATGAACAAATTTAATTTAAATATCGGTTTATATGTTCGAAAAACGTATTTTTACCATAGCAATGAGTGGGAGCGAGTGAAAAGATACGAAAAATTCATAAGTACGAGTGAGAAGAAATTATAAAAATTATTTACTAATTTTTCGTGATCAAAATTATTGTTAATTACGCTTAAAACCGAGTGTGCGCATTCGAGCTCAAAGTGGCACATTTCGATCTCGGGAAAATGAAGCGCGCCGCTCCGCGTCGCGCTTCATTTGCTTCCCTCGCTCGGAAATGTGCCACTTTTCGCTCGAATGCGCACATCCTCGTATTCATTCAATTTTGTAAATTAAACTTTCTTTACAATGAACAAATTTAATTTAAATATCGGTTTATATGTCCGAAAAACGTATTTTTACCATAGCAATGAGTGGGAGCGAGTGAAAAGATACGACAAACTCATAAGTACGAGTGAGAAGAAATTATAAAAATTATTTACTAATTTTTCGTGATCAAAATTATTGTTAATTACGCTTAAAACCGAGTGTGCGCATTCGAGCTCAAAGTGGCACATTCCGATCTCGGGAAAATGAAGCGCGCCGCTCCGCGTCGCGCTTCATTTGCCTCCCTCGCTCGGAAATGTGCCACTTTTCGCTCGAATGCGCACATCCTCGTATTCATTCAATTTTGTAAATTAAACTTTCTTTACAATGAACAAATTTAATTTAAATATCGGTTTATATGTCCGAAAAACGTATTTTTACCATAGCAATGAGTGGGAGCGAGTGAAAAGATACGAAAAACTCATAAGTACGAGTGAGAAAAAATTATAAAAATTATTTACTAATTTTTCGTGATCAAAATTATTGTTAATTACGCTTAAAACCGAGTGTGCGCATTCGAGCTCAAAGTGGCACATTCCGATCTCGGGAAAATGAAGCGCGCCGCTCCGCGTCGCGCTTCATTTGCCTCCCTCGCTCGGAAATGTGCCACTTTTCGCTCGAATGCGCACATCCTCGTATTTATTACATTTGCCTAATTTTTCCTGCGCAGTATCGGTGTCAAGCTATAATTTTTGTAGCCTATGACTTATAGGGAAGCCTGTTGTACCTTGGTCCCTTTGTTCTTAGGGCAACTTTATTTTTTTTAATATTTGCGTGCTTTCGTGGCCCATAAATTTCGATATTTCAAATGCCACATTGACAGACATTAACGTAAAGTTAGCAGCAGCTGGCCAATGTACTTTGTTAATGTATGAGATCAATGGAAATTTTTAATCGAAAAAAAGTAAGTCTTAATATTCTTTTTATTTAAATATCTTATTGATTTTTATTACCTAATAACAAATGACTTATCGTAATAGAAAGATTATTTATTAATGTTTGCATAGTTGTGATCTGATTTTGGCACAGCATAACCTTTAATTTTATTTAAGGGTCGGTATGTTGTATATTGACATTGTCAATAAATTGTACCTTGGCCCTAAGAGCAATGTGCAATAAATAAAAATTCACATATACCTTTCTTATAAATTCTTATATTTTTTTTATTTTGCTTCGGATAATAGGTATGCCTCGCAAGTCTAACGAAAAATTTAAATTTTTGGAAAGTTAACCATTAAGTATGTGAAATGTTAGTATACGAGAGTAGTTTTGTTAATTTTTGAAACAATTTTACTGTCATCTCAAAGAAGAAAATTAGTAGTTCTTATATTCAAAAAATAAATATATAGTTTTCATGGTGCAATGGATTTTATTTTGCTTAATGTGAATAGAGCCAAGGTACATCACCTCTGTTGTACCTAGACCATAGATCCACTAATTTTTAAATCCTATAGCAATTTGAGCAAACGGTTGGTAATCCTTTCAAATATTTTATGATGAATACCTTATTAGTGCCCCACTACGATTCACTGTATTTTACTAACAAATTGTTAAACATTCAATTTAAAAAAAATTACCTACAAGTGAAAAAAGGGCCAAGGTACAACACGTTCCCCTAATAGTAATGTATAAAATTGAAATTTCCCATTGAAAACGCACAATTTTCAACGAAACACTTTGCTTTTACAAATAACGCGATTAAATGAATTTTATTTACCTCTCTTCGAATATCTGAAAACGACCTATCAAAGTTCAAGACATGCTTTTTTAAATCATTCATAAAATCACAAATCGAATAATTATTTCTGACCAGTGGGCGTAGTTTTTAACCGAAACAAAATACACATAAAAACTACGGCAAAAGATGTATTGTTATTAAATGATCTAAAATTAATCAATTACATTTTTTAACTTATGTTTTTTACTTCAACGTTTTAGTACTTTTCTTTGTACGTGTACAGTCAGTCTAAAAAGTAATCAACACCCAAAAACCCGTACTTACCGTAATCGAGCTATTCCAAGAGACAGGTTTTAGTTAAAAATAGTGTTTATGACGGCTTTTATAAGTACAACAAATAATTTTTTCTATTAATTGTTTAAAAAAAAGCTTTACAATCAATTTACTATATCTTTTCTAACAAAAACGACAGCTATCACAAATACCTTTATGTATATTTAAGATTCCAAATTTACTTCTAGGTACTAAAATTACAAAGATCAATCTTAATTGTTTTTTAACCATGCAGCGCCAGATTTTGTCTCTTGGAATAGTACGTTTACTGTAGGTCTGTTTCTAGGGTGTTGATTACTTCTTAGGCTGACTGTACATTTCCCCTATAATACATACACACATAGCGAAACGTAATGAAAACGTTGTTTACTTTAGGTACTGGTTTATTTACGTATTAAAAGTCTACTCTATTCAAATGTAACGTGTATCAATCCTACGAACATAAAATAGCATTAAATACGCATATCTATAATTAGTACAAATTTCAAATCGCCAGTGTTTTCCAAATAATTCGCAGACCGAAATTGGTTTAAATGAAACTTTTAATACGCAAACTTTAGATATTATGTTACTAAACAAATATTCGTGTAAAAGCCGCAAATAAACAGAAGGTAGTTAACTACTTCTACGACTACCCCCTAGCTCATAGTTATTATTTATCTTTGATATCTTTACTAAACCGATATTTGCACTTCCGCACAGTAGGTATTACGCTTACGGAAGCAACGACCACGTTTTTTTCGCGCTCCCCTCACCCCGCACGACATTATTTCATTTAAATACAAAAGTTATTTTACGAAACGAAACGAAAGTTCGATAGGAAATTTTGTTTTATTTTTGGTTCATTTAAATTTATAATGATGGATTTAACAAAGTTTTTTTCTTGACACGTGCCTACTTTCTCACAGTTCTTTTTTTTCGTGTGAACGATGAATATTTTTTTTTAAATCGCACACATTTTAGATGACGATTTTTTTTACACAATTAACAGAAATTAAAATGCACGATTTTAATTGGTTTTTGAATAATACAATGCTATTTTCCAATATATTACCTATACTTTAGTTGCTTAGCAACGAATTGTTATTTAATATTTCTAGTTATTTTTTTGTTATTATAAGTTGGTAGTGATTTAGGGGAGCGGCCGCTAAACCTCAAAATAACATGTTTTTTATTAATAAATAATTTGGAAAATGGAAATGTAAATTCGCAAAATTAAAATTGGAAATAAAATACTATTTGCACGACTCGAAAATAAAAAACGGAAAAGTAGGGAAATATATTTCCCTTTTCATTTAACATGCAGATCCTTATATACGTAAAAAGCTGACGGATATTGCGTTGCAATTAATCACATTTTATGTTACTGCTGTTTCCTACACTCATTTGTATTTATTAGATATTTTCCAGTTCAAAATATCATTGGGGATCGATAAATGGGTTGCTTTAATTTGTTGTTTCTTTTTTTTTAAATCGTCAGACTTTGTGTAATTTATTCATAATAAAACTTTTAAGCGAAACGAACGAAATATTTTAATTTTATTAATTCGACCACTTGTTGACATTTAAAAAAAACGTTTTTCGGACATATAAACACTTTGTTTTGTGACTATTGCGTCATAAAAAAATTAAATTGAAAATAGTAAAATTTCGAGTCTGTTGATAAATAAAACTGTTAATTTATCTTCGCGACTAAAAATTCAAATCGACCTTTTGCCTTCGTTAAAAATTTCCAAGTTGTAAACGCACGAATAAGATGTACAAAAAAAAAGTACAAAGAGTGAGTTGTAAAATATGCGCCCTTAAACAGATTCGAAACACAATAATTTAGGGGGCGCATCTCTCGAACTAAATTCGTGCAAAGTTATAAACACATGGGAGAATATCTTTTATCGCTCACATTACGACGTCGTTTTGGCTATATTTTCTTTTTGTTTATGTATTTCCATCAGGCTCGCAGATGCGTAAAAATTTAACAGATGTAGCTGGCAAGGCGACAACACCGTTTAAAGAGTTCCAAGTGCGAAACATTGGATTTCCATTCAAAGCGCGTGCAGTCATCGCGAAAACTATCAGTTTTTTGCTGCTACTAAAGTCGTAATACCGTTTACGTGTTCAGAATTAGAAGGCTGCGAAAAACGATGATTCCTCTACTATTTTCAGAACTCAACTAGCGCCCTCCTGGACACCTTTTATTACTATATCGATTAGAAACGAAAAATAAAACGACGAAATGAAAAAAATTAGGAACGGTTCAGAAGTGGCTTTGTTGTTTTTACGAGCGATGCATTTTTAGAACACAATTTTTTTTATTTAAAGAATTTACTAAATTATTCAAACTGTTTGTATAAATCTTATAGATTCGTTTCAAATACAACATTAAAGATGTAATTAATTCGAATTTGGCTTTTAAAGAGGGAGAGAGGAAGAGGGGCACGTGCGATCGAACGAAATGTGCCACTTTGGGCTTGAATGTGCACACACCGTTGTAAGCACGATTCACAGTAATTTTGGTAACGAAAAATTAATAAATAAATTTCATCATTTTTTCTCACTCGTACTTATGAGCCTTTTGTATCTTTTCGCTCGCTCCCACTCATTGCTATGGTAAAAATACGTGTTTAAAACATATAATCGATATTTACTGAAATAAATTAAATTTGATGATGGAAAAGAAAGTTTAATTTACAAAATTCAATAAATACAAAGATGTGCGCATTCGAGCGAAAAGTGGCACATTTCCGAGCGAGGGAGGCAAATGAAGCGCGACGCGGAGCGGCGCGCTTCATTTTCCCGAGATCGGAATGTGCCACTTTGAGCTCGAATGTGCACGCTCGGTTTTAAGCACGATTCACAGTAATTTTGCTGACGAAAAATTAATAAATAAATTTTATCATTCCCTCTCACTTTTACTTATGAGCTTTTTGTATCTTTTCGCTCGCTCCCACTTATTGCTATGGTAAAAATACGTGTTTAAAACATATAATCGATATTTACTGAAATAAATTAAATTTGTTGATGGAAAAGAAAGTTTAATTTACAAAATTCAATAAATACAAAGATGTGCGCATTCGAGCGAAAAGTGGCACATTTCCGAGCGAGGGAGGCAAATGAAGCGCGACGCGAAGCGGCGCGCTTCATTTTCCCGAGACCGGAATGTGCCACTTTGAGCTCGAATGTGCACACTCGGTTTTAAGCACGATTCACAGTAATTTTGGTGACGAAAAATTAATAAATAAATTTTATCATTTTTTCTCACTCGTACTTATGAGCCTTTTGTATCTTTTCGCTCGCTCCCACTTATTGCTATGGTAAAAATACCTGTTTAAAACATACAATCGATATTTACTGAAATAAATTAAATTTGTTGATGGAAGAGAAAGTTTAATTTACAAAGTTCAATAAATACAAAGATGTGCACATTCGAGCAAAAAGTGGCACATTTTCCCGAGATAGGAATGTGCCACTTTGAGCTCGAATGTGCACACTCGGTTTTAAGCACGATTTACCACGATTTTTTTTTAACTTGTTAAATGCATCTTAGAACTTTATTAACCTCGTCAAAAATATTTCTAAAACCGACGAGGGCCGACAAAAACACCACATTCGAAAGAGCCTCAATCTTGCACATTTCTTGCCGCTCATTAAAGAGACAAGCGAAAAAGGGGAGGTGGGGTTTCGTCACTCTTTCGAAACCGTTAAAAAGAAAAGCTCTCGCGAGAAAATCAGAAAAGTTGAAAATGTTTATGCGAGGTTTAAGAAAACTAGTCGTTCAACTAGCAAATTCAATTTTGTTTATGAGCGAAACGTCGTCGAATATTTTGTGTATATTCACAACAATGCGCACACTTCAAAGATATTCCATTCTCCGAAAATGTCGCGGAGTTGGAAAATGTATCGTAAAACTTTAGTGATTTTGTTTCCTTTTTGTTAGCTCACAATGGACAGTAACGAATATGGTCCGCAAGAATATGTATGTTAGATCCGATTCGAAGCGACGACAATAAACTCGCAAAACTTTTTAACAAATCGCAGATATTTTAAAGGAAATTGGCGTTTGCTTTATTTATCATCGAACCGTACGACAAGTGCGCGTGTTGCGCCTTTTTTGAATACCTACTAAAACCGTACGTCGAACAATTACGGAGTTAAGCCTACTTGGAATCGAGAAAATTAAGTGATTTTCTACAATTTTTGAATCTTTGAATTATCGGTTCTTTTGAGAGTACAAATTTAGCAGGCCACGGAAGTTGCGCGCGCACAGTTATCTATAATTTGACGGTATACGTCTAAGAAAGTAAATTAAAAATTGTGAATCGTGCTTAAAATCGAGTGTGCACATTCGAGCTCAAAGTGGCACATTCCGATCTCGGGAAAATGAAGCGCGTCGCTCCGCGTCGCGCTTCATTTGCAGCCCTCGCTCGGAAATGTGCCACTTTTCGCTCGAATGCGCACACCCTCGTATTTATTGAATATATTCATATTAATTTTTACATGTGGTTATATTTAATTATGTTACGCCAAAGAAGTATAACTTCTAACGCTGGCACAAACGTACAGCACCGGTTTTTTAAAATTTTATAAATAAATACATAATTTTTTTGTTATTTATAGTAGATTTCAATATCTATTATAAATAATTAACAATTATTTCGGCATTTGAACAACATAAAAATAAACCAACTATTTAAAGTACCAATTAAAGAGGCGCAGTATATAGCGTGTCCCAAAAGTAATTGACAAACTGAAAGAAAAGGATAAAGGATGAAATTGTGAAATTGAACTTAAATTAAAATATGCAAAATAAAACATTTTTTTAATTTTTCAATGAGTGAGAGCGAGTGAAAAGATACAAAAATCGCAAAAGTGCAAACGAGAGGGTACGATTTAAATTGCCTCGAGAAGTATTAGTAGACATATTTAACTACTATTTAATTTTACAAACATATAGGGTAGATGCACCGGTTTTGGACACTATACTGTTTGTGGACACATTGTACTTTTTTTAATATATAAAGAATGTTACAAATAGTATTACTATAATAAGTGTACAAACAGCGCCCTCAAATACTTTGGAAATATATATATGATGTGACTGTGAATTTTTTTCATAACATTGAACATAAAAAAAATTAAATTAAAAATCCAATAATCAGTTTTGAGTTTTAAAAATAACCTGAGTAAGTAATTAATTATTTTTATTAATTATGCTCAATCTTTTTAATTATTTCATTATATATAAACTTAAAAATACGTTAATTATCAGCTCAAAATATGTTTATCCCAATATAACCTAAAATATTAAGAAAAAAATGTTCTGTCCACAAATAGTAACAACAATAAATAGATTTACTATTTTGGGACACGAGCTATAGTTGCTAGGGGTACGTAGGAACATCCACTTGCAATATAAAGCAATTCTATTTTTTTCATTTTTTGCCAAAAAAACATGGGTTAAAAGACAAATTAAGCAACATAACACGCGATTTTTTTAAATTTAGGTGCACCAATGAAGTATAACTTCTAAAGCGCGTACATAAATACACGCATCAGTTTTTTTTTCTACTTTAAAAAGATCATCCCGAACCGATTTCTATTTTTGTAAATTAAAATCGAACAATTATTGTTCCGAGAACCCTGTTTTTCTTGTCTTCTCGAAAGGAGACGTTTCAATGTTTTTCCTACGATAAACGATTTGCGAAACGAAGTAAATATTTTTTAACCAATTTGGATGCTTAAATTTAAAAAAAATAAAAACAAATAAAAAATAACAAGCCGCTATTTGTGTTGTTGTCGGCGCAAGGCTTCTTTTCGCTCGGAAATGTGCCACTTTTCGCTCGAATGTGCACATCCGCGTATTCATTGAATTTGTCTACTTTATCTTTTGCTGTTTCATATCCTAAATTTAAGTTTGGTTTAATAAATATCAATTTTGCGTTCGAAAAACGTATTTACCATAGCAATAAGTGGAAGGGAGCGAAAAGATACGAAAATCTCGTGAATGCGAGCGAGAGGGAACGATTAAAGTGATTCAAATTATTTTTTGTCTAATTTATTGACCCAAATTATAGCAAATCATGCTTAAAACCAAGTTTACATGAATTAAGATTTTATATTTTTTAATTTAAAAGCCAAATTTTTCAGGTTAAGTCAAAAAGTTCAACGGCAAATTTTTAGTCCATAAACTACCCATAAAAATATTTTTTTCTACAATGCGATAACAATGAGATTTTTTTGTATAGAATTCAATGCTGATAAAGAAGCATCAATTAATTTTAAGAAAAAAAAATATTACATAGTTTGCTAGAGCAAAAAATGATTAAAAAACATTTATCTACGTTATTTAAATAGAAAATCTTTTAAGTTGGACGAGAGACCTCTTTAAATGCGAATTAAGGGCTGGGATTTGGACAGAATTTTTATTTTGACGTATTCTGCAATATTTTCATGCGAGAATGAAAAGAATATATCGACTTTTTTTAACACCCTAAAAACTAGCAAAATTCGCTTCGCGATTTTGTTTTAACACCCTAAAAATCATACTAATATTATAACTATGAAAATGTATTTGTTGGTTTGTCAGTTTGTTCTTCTTTTATTTACCAAAAATGAACGTATTTTTTGCATTGAGATATTTTATGGATTGGAGAGTGATATAGACTATTTTTTTCCGGGAAAAATCTATGTTCCTGTGGGCTTCAAACTTAGTCCACGTGAGCGAAGCCGCGCATAACACCTCGTACAATATAAAAATGTTTTTTTATTAATGCCAAACTCAGAAATTCCTTAAATTTACTTAAGGGAAGGTTATGCCTACTTCGCATCGGAAAATTACGTGATTTTCAAGAATTTTTTTGCTGTTTTAATAAGTATTTATGGAAATTCACAAAATACTATCAAAAAATACCTATTTCGAGATACATGTACAAATTTTTTTATGAAACAATATTTAAAAATGAAGAAAATGTGACTCTTCTCTTGCAATTAGAAGGTCCGTTTTTTTCCATCAGTTGCGGTGACCAAGATATCTTCGGAACGGCTTATTTGCAATCAAAATAAAAGAATATTGCGATTGTGTATTGCGTTACAAAGGGCCTGAACGAAGGGTTTGGTAAAATTTTGATTTTTACAAAAATGACAACAATTTTACGAAAAGGTGAAATTTTTGAGGTGAACTGATTTTGTTTTTTTTTAACCGAAATAAAAAATTCTTCGTCCAGGCCCTGCCTATTGTAATCACAAATGAGCACGTAAAATTTTAGTTTGATCGGTGCCATAATTTTTAAAAATTTTTGGTCACCGCAACTGTATTTAAAAAAAAACAGTTTTGGGATAACCGCGTTAAAAGCTAGAAGTCTACGTTTTTTATATTTGAAACTATTTTTTTAAGTTATAACTTTTGAAACGTATGCTCCAATTTTTACATAATGTTGGAGAACAAAAATGCAATAAAAAAATCGATAATTTGACCTAACCTAAGTAGACATAACCCCTTAAAGAGGGCAAAAGCGAGCTGGCTAAGAAGCGAAAGCATTGAAAAGAGACGCCCGTCCATAATTCCAGGGCGCATTTGCTCCGTTCACCTGAATAAATAACGTTTCAGAGGGGCAACAAATTGCCCTCCTATTTACTAAAATTTCCTCCCGCCGACGTGCATTCCGTTTAAACGGAAATTATAAACTTCTAGCTTGCGGCCATAAACAGCGCTGAATTGCATTGTCTCGCAGCCAAAGACAGTAACGACTCGTGAAACGAAGCAAAGCTCGCGCAGCCCTTCGCCCGAAGTGCACCCCAAAACCCGCGCTCCAAAATTTCGTTATTTGCATCCGGCCCGCATCGATGAAATTATGCGACGCGATTTTGTTTTTTTGCTTTAAACTTGTCGAATTTTTGTTCGACGAGTCGACACTGATTCAATATCCAGAAGTTCGCAACCGAAAGTTTCGTAATAATACGGTAGACGCCGCGCCCGAAGAGGAGCCATCAACGTTTTACGAGCCTTTTGGTTTTTTTTGTTGTTGTTAACTTTTAAAATTAATTTCCTGTTTTAACGTTCTAATCATCCGACATTGAACTTATTAATTATACTTCTTAATTACGAATATCCATCGGGACAGATGAAAACGTGAATGTTTCCTTTCGGAAGGATTTATATAAATAAAAGTTTCGTATTGGAAAAGTCCTGACCTAGTTCGATGTTTAATTAAAGTTATTACGCGGACTGCCTTTCTGCTAATTTAGAAATTATGTTTTAAAACTTTTTTGTTCTATATTTTAAAACGAAAAATGTGGTCTTAATAATAAACGGGGGGTTGATTTAGAATTGTTTTAATTTCGAAGGTCTTTCAATCCATTCGTTAGTCGTAATAGAAAAAAGGAATTATTTTTAAAAAATCGATTTAAATAAAATTCGTATGTTTTTCCTGTTTGGGGATCACTGGTTTTTTCAATACACAATTATACTCAAACCGATCAGAATTAAGTGTCCGCTTTTGGATTTGTTCTTGTCCATAAATAAATGTGAATTTTCTTAAAAATAATTGTTTACTATTAACTTTAACTGAAGCACTTTTTAAAAAAAAAATATTAATGAAGTGTATTAGTATAGGAGTTAAACGAGTTCTACCAATTTTAGAACTTTTGCCACAAGGTCTATGTCACAGTTAAAAGTAACTTTCAAGACGTAGCAGTAAGTAGCAATAAGTAATTTTCTAAGTAGTTTTAAATAGTTCAAAAAGTAGTTCCAAATAGTTAATAAATAATATTGTAAGATTAAAATTTGAATTAGATACCGGAGAAAAAAAACCTAATAAAAGTTACGAACGCGATTCCAGAACTGCGACTGAAATTATTTGAGTAATCTGACCCACAAAAAGCGACTTCTATTTGGCCAAGACTATCGGGACCAGGCAATATTTAAATGCTTGTGTGAAAAACGCCAAAACCATGAACAAAATATACAGCTAGGAACAAAGTTTCTATACAAAAAAAGGAAGAAAATTAATGAATAACCAGACGCCGTTGTACAAGGACGTTTCAGCCTAAAGGAAGTAATTGATAATGTATCCAATCTATCGCCCTCATCAAATTTTGAAATTGGTGATGAATTGCAAATACTTGATCGCGAAATACTGACCAACATCGGCATTTATAAAACATAAAAGAGATTAAATATAGAAGTAGTTATAAGAAGCAACTTTTAAGATGTAGTAGTAAGTAGTAATAAGTAGTTCAACGGCTCAACCACCAACGCCCGCAATACAACGATAGACACGATAAAGTGATTTTGCAGCATGACAATGCTCGGCCCCATGTTGCGAAAGTGATCAAGATATACTTGGAAACGTTGAAATTGGAAGTCCTAACCAACCCGACCTATTCGCAAGACCTTCCTCCTCCTGTCTATCAATTGTTTCGAGCAATGGCGCTCAGCCTGGTCGACCAGCACTTCCGGTCTTACGAAAAAGTAAGAAATTGGACCAATTCGTGCTTCGTTACAAAAGATGACTAGTTTTTTTAAACGCGCGATTCGTACACTTCCCGAAAGATGGCAGAAAGTAGTGGCCAGTGAAGGTCAATACTTTGAATCAGAAATGCATAACCAGTTTTTTTATGATAAAGCCCCGAATATCGGACAAAAAATGACGGAAGTAAAGTTGTACACCTTTTAGTGGTTGCCAACTGTATATTTCTTTCGCAGGGTTCCTGCAACCAAACGAAGCATACCACCACAATTTACCATTAAAATTTTCGACTTGGCACCGAACGAAAAATATCGCAACGTGCAGCTTTCGCCTCAATTTACGCACAGCGCGTATTTTCTAGGTTCGTTCCTCCAAAAATTAACTTCGCAAAATCTGTTAAATTTTTGGGCGAGAGGGAAGGAGAAAGAGAGAGAAAAAAAAATGACAGGAAAAGAACCGATCCATCTAATTTAGCGTTCCGCAGTCTCGTATGGCTTCCTAAACTGTCATGATCTACATTACCAGTCGTTCTGTTTCCTACTCGTCTCCCAAGAGAATAAGTTCATGTTAGCTTGACAATTTGACGTTATATTGTTTGTGGTTTCAGTTTGATGCTTTTGCCTTTAGATTAGGACGAGCGCAGACGGTTCACCGTCTCTCCGAAGCCGCTCCCCATAAGTTTTGTCACGTGTCTTTAATGGCGAAACTATGCTAATAAGATTGCTTCGATACGTTATAAGGTTTTGTCCTAGGCCTAAGGCAAATTAAAATGCACAACCCCGTGCACGCACGCGGGAAACGAGAAAGCGGATCGTTAATGGCGGCAGACGAATCCAGCACCCAAACACGTCGCCTCTTCGTTACGGACAAAGCCACAAAATCAAATTCCTTGTGGACACCGGAGCGGACCTATGCGTCATCCCAGTCAAGCACGTACGGGGCGTCGCGATAAAGTTCCATATGAACTTTACGCGGCGAACGGAACCAGCATCGCGACATACGGTTTCGAAACCCTCCACCTCAACCTGGGCCTGCGACGCGAATTCACGTGGCGATTCGTGGTGGCGGACGTCTCAAAGCCCATAATTGGCGCGGATCTGCTAGCAAACTTCGGTTTGTTGGTTGACATCCGCAACCAACGCCTCGTCGACGGCGTCACAAGCCTGACGGCAACAGGTCAGGTGGCAGAATGCAACGCCGAGTGGTTGCACATTCGAGCGCTGTCGGGGACCTCACCGTACCACATGTTACTTCGACAATACCCGGAGGTAACACAGCCCAGTGGAAACCAAGGAGCACGAAACACGCTACCAAACACCACATAGTTACCACTCCTGGACCACCGGTGGCGCAAAACCTCGACGACTTGCGCCGGAACGTCTAAAGGACGCCAAAAGGTGTTCGCAGAGATGATGCAGCAAGGCATCATCCGCCCATCGCAGAGCCCATGGTCTACGCCATTACACATGGTCCCTAAAAAGGACAGCGAGTGGAGGCCATGCGGTGATTACCGCGCACTTAACGCCCGCACGTGTCCAGATCAATACCCGGTTAGGCACATCCAGGATTTTTCCCAAGCCTTGCACGGATGCAAAGTCTTTTCAACAATCGACTTAGTACGAGCGTTTCACCAGATTCCCGTAGCCGAGGAAGATATTCCAAAGACAGCCATAACAACACCTTTTGGACTCTTCGAATTCAACTACATGACGTTCGGACTACGAAACGCAGCTCAGACTTTTCAGCGCTTCATAGACGAAGTGCTCCAAGGTCTGGAGTTTTGTTTTGCCTATATTGATGACATACTCGTAGCTTCAGCCTCTGTTGAAGAACATCTTCAGCACCTGCAGATCATTTTCGAGCGTCTGAAGTCGTACGGCGTTGTTGTCAATCCAGGAAAATGCACATTTGGCCAACAAAATGTAAAATTCTTGGGATACCTAGTATCTACCGAAGGCACGAGACCGCTACCAGAGAAAGTCGAGGCAATTCAAGCATTCCCACGGCCCGACACCGTAAAGAAACTGCGACAGTTCTTGGGTATGGTGAATTTCTTCCGGAGATTCATACCCAAGGCGGCTTCAGTCCAAGCACCCTCAACGACCTTCTGCAGGGGAACGTAAAAGGAAAAACACCAGTAAAATGGACACCTGAAGCAGAACGCGCTTTCGAACAAACTCGAGAATGCCTGGCAAATGCGACCCTACTCGCACACCCGGAGCCAAACGTACCGCTAGCCATCTTTAGCGATGCTTCCGACTTTGCAGTAGGAGCGTCCCTGCAACAATTGGTAGACAACAATTGGCAACCCCTCGATTTCTTTTCGAAAAATTGAACCCAGCAGAGACCAAATACGCAGCATACGACCGCGAACTATTAGCCATCTATCTGGCAATAAAACATTTTAGGCACATGGTTGAAGCCCGTAACTTTTCGGTTTACACGGATCATAAACCAATAACCTACGCTTTCCGAAAGAAGCCACAGTCGTGTTCACCACGTCAAGCTCGACATCTCGACTTCATCAGCCAGTACACAACCGACATACGGTTTGTCTCAGGCGAACACAACGTGGTGGCCGACGCATTATCCCGCATCGAAGCAGTAAACGACCCACTCGACTTCGAAGCCCTAGCTGCAGCACAAAAGAACGACAAAGTTCTGCACGAGTTCCTCAACAATTCTAATTCTGGACTCCAACTCAAGCTGATACCCATTCCAGGGAGCAGCACGTCACTCTTTTGCGATGTGGCGACCAAAACAGCTAGACCGTTTGTAACCACCGAGTTTCGCAAGCGAGCGTTCGATAGCTTGCACCAGCTCTCCCATCCCGGAGCTAAGGCAACCACGAAGCTGGTTACAGAACGATACGTCTGGCCCTCCATGAAAACAGACTGCAGAGAATGGACACGAAGCTGCATACCGTGCCAACGCTCTAAAATCACGCGGCACGTCTCGTCACCACCAGGCACCTTCAAACCACCAACAGCTAGGTTTGAACACGTGCATCTTGACATCATCGTCATGCCGTTATCTGAAGGATACAGATACTGCCTTACGATGGTGGACAGGTACACCGGTGGCCAGAAGCAACTCAATTGCCGACCAAGAGGCAGCCACGGTAGCTCGCGCGTTTTACCACACTTGGGTAGCGCGTTTTGGAGCTCCGCGGCGAATAACAACAGACCAAGGACGCCAATTCGAGTCCTACCTATTCAAACAACTAAACCAAATACTTGGAACCAAACACATCAGAACGACAGCATACCATCCAGCAGCCAACGGCTTAGTCGAACGGTTTCATAGACAGCTCAAGGCAGCTGTTATGTGCCACCAAGACGACCGTTGGACGGAAGCACTACCAACAGTTCTCTTAGGAATTCGCTCGGCCTGGAAAGAAGACCTGAAAGGCACCGCAGCCGAGATGCTGTATGGGCAGCCTCTTCGACTTCCCGGGAATTCCTCGAGCAACAGCCTTCCGACAGCGACCAGAAAGAAGAATCCACATTCATTAAGGACCTCCGTCAACAGCAGAGAGACGTAGGACCCGTAACAGCCCGCGGCACGGAAACAAACGAACATTCGTGTTCAAAGACCTCGCAACAACAGGCCAAGTTTTCATACGTCGCGATGGTTACAAACCACCTCTACACCAGCCCTACGACGGACCATTCGAGGTTATCAGCCGATCGGACAAGACATTTACGGTCCACGTTAACGGACGTGACGTAAATGTCACCATCGATAGATTGAAACCAGCCTACATCACAGCAGACGAACCGGTGGTGGACACAAGGACACCTACGACAACTCTAGCACAAGGACCAACTCCGGAGGACGGAATACAGCGCACGAGATCTGGACGACGCGTCCGGTTTCCAGAGCGTCTTCAAGTTGGCTTCCCGTGACTCCATCACTAGCAGGGGGGTACTGTGGGAACCAACGCTACACAGCGTTGGCCCAACAATACTCTCTTGCTGGTGATCCTTTCCTTATTAACCCCATGCCGTTCCGAAATCCTATAATTATACCTTAACTCCAAAAATCCAATTCCCTTCTAAGTGCTTTAATCCCTTTTCATTCTTTCTCTCCTGGGAACGCAGTTTGGCGGTCACCACCTACTGTGGGTGATACCGTTAGGCTGCAAACTCAACCATCCAAGCATGCACATCCTTTTATCCTATTTACAATCACTTTTGTATAAATATCCCGTTTTCTATCCCGAAATCATCAGTCATCAGTCATCTTAGCTCGACGAACCGCCGCACACCTTTTGCTCCGCCATTCGACATCAACTACAGATCCTTCGCCTCCGACACCAGGTCTCCGTCGACGATAGCTGCACCAGCCGACTCACCGCGCCCACAGCTACACCACCACGACGCAACATCTCCGACGATCTCCCCGTGTAAATAATTTCTACTCCCTTTTGTAAATAAATCCAAAATAAAAAGTGGTAACACGCCACAATACTATCAAAAAATACCTATTTCGAGATACATGTACAAATTTTTTTATGAAAAAATATTTAAAAATGAAGAAAATGTGACTCTTCTCTTGCAATTAGAAGGTCCGTTTTATTCCATGACTTGCGGTGACCAAGATATCTTCGGAACGGCTTATTTGAAATCAAAATAAAAGAATATTGCGATAGTATATTGCGTTATAAAGGGCCTGAACGAAGGGTTTGGTAAAATTTTGATTTTTACAAAAATGACAACAATTTTACGAAAAGGTGAACTGATTTTGTTTTTTTTTAACCGAAATAAAAAATCCTTCGTCCAAGCCCTGCCTATTGTAATAACAAATAAGCACGTAAAATTTTAGTTTAATCGGTGCCATAATTTTTAAAAAATTTTGGTCACAGCAACTGTATTTAAAAAAAAACAGTTTTGGAATAACCGCGTTAAAAGCTTGAAGTCTACGTTTTTTATATTTGAAACTATTTTTTTTAACTTATAGGTTTTGAAACGTATGCTCCAATTTTTACATAATGTTGGAGAATTATTCTTAAGATGATATACATTAACAAAAATGCAATAAAAAAATCGATAATTTGACCTAACCCTAAGTAGGCATAACCCCTTAAAGAGGGCAAAAGCGAGCCGGCTAAGAAGCGAAAGCATTGAAAAGAGACGCCCGTCCATATTTCCAGGGCGCATTTGCTCCGTTCACCTGAATAAATAACGTTTCAGAGGGGCAACAAATTGCCCTCCTATTTACTAAAATTTCCTCCCGCCGACGTGCATTCCGTTTAAACGGAAATTATAAACTTCTAGCTTGCGGCCATAAACAGCGCTGAATTGCATTGTCTCGCAGCCAAAGACAGTAACGACTCGTGAAACGAAGCAAAGCTCGCGCAGCCCTTCGCCCGAAGCGCACCCCAAAAACCCGCGCTCCAAAATTTCGTTATTTGCATCCGGCCCGCATCGATGAAATTATGCGACGCGATTTTGTTTTTTTGCTTTAAACTCGTCGAATTTTTGTTCGACGAGTCGACACTGATTCAATATCCAGAAGTTCGCAACCGAAAGTTTCGTAATAATACGGTAGACGCCGCGCCCGAAGAGGAGCCATCAACGTTTTACGAGCCTTTTGGTTTTTTTTTGTTGTTGTTAACTTTTAAAATTAATATCCTGTTTTAACGTTCTAATCATCCGACATTGAACTTATTAATTATACTTCTTAATTACGAATATCCATCGGGACAGATGAAAACGTGAATGTTTCCTTTCGGAAGGATTTATATAAATAAAAGTTTCGTATTGGAAAAGTCCTGGCCTAGTTCGATGTTTAATTAAAGTTATTACGCGGACTGCCTTTCTGCTAATTTAGAAATTATGTTTTAAAACTTTTTTGTTCTATATTTTAAATCGAAAATGTGGTCTTAATAATAAACGGCGGGGGGTTAATTTAGAATTGTTTTAATTTCGAAGGTCTTTCAATCCATTCGTTAGTTGTAATAGAAAAAAAGAATTATTTTAAAAAAATCGATTTAAATAAAATTCGTATGTTTTTCCTGTTTGGGGATCACTGGTTTTTTCAATACATAATTATACTCAAACCGATCAGAATTAAGCGTTCGCTTTTGGATTTGTTCTTGTCCATAAATAAATGTGAATTTTCTTAAAAATAATTGTTTACTATTAACTTTAACTGAAGCACTTTTTAAAAAAAAAATATTAATGAAGTGTATTAGTATAGGAGTTAAACGAGTTCTACCAATTTTAGAACTTTTGCCACAAGGTCTATGTCACAGTTAAAAGTAACTTTTAAGACGTAGTTAGTAAGTAGAAATAAGTAATTTTCTAAGTAGTATCAAATAGTTTAAAAAGTAGTTCCAAATAGTTAATAAATAATATTGTAAGATGAAAATTTAAATTAGATACCGGAGAAAAAAAAAATAATAGGAGTTACGAACGCGATTCCACAATTGCGACTGAAATTATTTGAGTAATCTGACCCACAAAAAGTGACTTCTATTTGGCCAAGACTATCGGGACCAGGCAATATTTAAATGCTTGTGTGCAAAACGCCAGCACCATGAACAAGATATACAGCTACGAACAAAATTTCTATACAAAAAAAAAAAGAAAATTAATGAATAATCAGACGCCGTTGAACGCGAACGTTTCAACCTAAAGGAAGTCATTGATAATGCATCCAATCTACCGCCCTCGTCTAATATTGAAATTGGTGATGAATTGTAAATACTTGATGCCGAAATACTGACCAACATCAGCATTTATAAAATATAAAAGAGATTAAACATAGAGGTAGTTATAAGAAGCAACTTTTAAGATGTAGTAGTAAGTAGTAATAAGTAGTTCAACGGCTCAACGACCAACGGCCGCAGTACAACGATAAACACGATAAAGTGATTTTGCAGCATGACAATGCTCGGCCCCATGTTGCGAAAGTGATCAAGATATACTTGGAAACGTTGAAATTGGAAGTCCTAACCAACCCGACCTATTCGCAAGACCTTCCTCCTCCTGTCTATCAATTGTTTCGAGCAATGGCGCTCAGCCTGGTCGACCAGCACTTCCGGTCTTACGAAAAAGTAAGAAATTGGACCAATTCGTGCTTCGTTACAAAAGATGACTAGTTTTTTTAAACGCGCGATTCGTACACTTCCCGAAAGATGGCAGAAAGTAGTGGCCAGGAAAGGCCAATACTTTGAATCAGAAATGCATAATCAGTTTTTTTATGATAAAGCCCCGAATATCGGACAAAAAATGACGAAAGTCAAGTTGTACACCTTTTAGTGGTTGCCAACTGTATATTTCTTTCGCAGGGTTCCTGCAACCAAACGAAGCATACCACCACAATTTACCATTAAAATTTTCGACTTGGCACCGAACGAAAAATATCGCAACGTGCAGCTTTCGCCTCAATTTACGCACAGCGCGTATTTACTAGGTTCGTTCCTCCAAAAATTAACTTTGCAAAATCTGTTAAATTTTAGGCGAGAGGGAAGGAGAAAGAGAGAGAAAAAAAATGACAGGAAAAGAACCGATCCATCTAATTTAGCGTTCCGCAGTCTCGTATGGCTTCCTAAACTGTCATGATCTACATTACCAGTCGTTCTGTTTCCTACTCGTCTCCCAAGAGAATAAGTTCATGTTAGCTTGACAATTTGACGTTATATTGTTTGTGGTTTCAGTTTGATGCTTTTGCCTTTAGATTAGGACGAGCGCAGACGGTTCGCCGTCTCTCCGAAGCCGCTCCCCATAAGTTTTGTCACGTGTCTTTAATGGCGAAACTATGCTAATAAGATTGCTTCGATACGTTATAAGGTTTTGTCCTAGGCCTAAGGCAAATTAAAATGAATTAATGAAACGTTCGTTAACTTAACAACCCTTTCCCGACGAGCCATTCTCGACGTTTGCCGCCCTTCCAATGTAAATATATTAAAAAGTTTCGGGCCCGATAAAAACTTTCGCCTTAAATTGGAATCGAATTTATTTTATTTTTCAGATTTTAGTCAGAGAGAGAGAGAGAGAGAGAATGGTAGAAAAATTTAAGATTAGGAAGTTTGTTAATTACTCATCAAAATGTTATTAACACTAGAACCGCGGAATCGGTCATTTTGACCGTTTCGCAATTTTATCGACTTGTTACTTTTTATTAGTTGAACATATTTCTGCCATATTAAATGATTTTTCCTAATTTTAGTTGATAATTACCGTCCTATAATTGTTCCTTTTTTAAATTGTATTTTTTGTCCTTTAACCCCTTGACATACAACGAGGTAGAAAAACTTTATAAGAAGGTAAAACGTCCAGTGAATGACCGATTTGTTGCATCGAAAGCCATTTACCATAGATGTGACAATAATAGCAAAAGAATTAATAAAAACGCTATAGCAATTTGGTTCTGAACTTTGTAAAATTAACTAAGGTACCGGAGGGTAATAAGGCCCACCAGGTAATTAAGCCCGGAAGGCATTAAATAAAAACTATAATCGAAATCGCTTATTTAGGGCCATCGGCGAGCGAGAAACATCTACAACATATCACCTCTGGGTTGGAAACTTTTCTGGGTTTCAATTAACGCGGGAAACCTCGATTTAGTGAATCTACCACAATATTATAGGCAATTTATAAATGTATCTCTGCCAAATTAACTTTTAACCCCTTGACATACAAAAAAAACCGAATTTGATGCGTCCGTAAAAAAACTATTAATGTGGCTCAACTTAACTGTTATGAGCATACACAAATAACCTAAAATAAATAATTAATAGTTTTAAAATATTTTGAAATATGTAGAGCAGTGTTTCCCAATTTTTTTTAACATTCCCCACCTAAGTCATTCTAAAATATTGATGCATATTATATATAACATATAAATATTTTTTTATATTTAAAAATTGAATTATTCCGTAAATGAAGCCTAATTACAACTTGTTCAAGACACAAGATTTAGGTGTTAGCAAGAAATCACTGCGAAATTATAAAGAAAAAAAAACAATAAGTAAATTTTAAAAACATACACTAAAAAATATTTTTATATCGATTGCTCGAATTTTTGATAACGCGAATTATTTTTAGTTTCTCTTCAACTTCGACCTATCGAAGTTTGACTGTATTTAATTTTATAAATTTAATATTTCTGAACAATTAAGATAATTTATTTATTGAGTTTTCTCCAATATTAATTTTATTTGCGTAAATTAATGATCTTCAAATTTTTTGAAAAACCACAAGTTCTGTATTTACTCTATTTGAGTTTTCTGAAAATACATAATAATTTTTTCATCAAAATTTCCTTTTAAATTTACCGAATAAAGTTTTGTTTTATTCAATTTGTGTTATACAAAAAAAAAATTGATAATTAAAAATTTCTAAAGTTCTTAAATATATTTTAAAAATTTTCCAAGTTATTAATTTATTTAATTTGAGTTGTCTAAAAACTTAAAATAATTTATTCTTCGAGTTTACTTTAATAATTTTGCTAAATGTTTAAAACTGAATTTCATTCTATGTAAAAAAAAACCGGTGCATGTACTTATGTACGCACGTTAGAAGTAATACTTCTTTGGCGCGACTAAATTAAATATAACAACGCGCTATGTTGCGCTTGTGTATAGCTAGACCAGTGGTTATCAAACTATATGTTACTGCACATATGTCGCTTTATTTGAATACATTGCTATTTCCTTTTTAAATCCAAAAATTAATTTAAACAAATTGAATAAACACGAAGATGTGCGCGTTCGAGCGAAAAGTGGCACATTTTCGAGCGAGGGAAGCAAATGAAGCGCGACGCGGAGCGGCGCGCTTCATTTTCCCGAGATCGGAAATGTGCCACTTTGAGCTCGAACGCGCACACTCGGCTTTAAGCACACTTTACAAGAATTAATTTGCTCTCTGACAATTCGCAATTAAATATTACAGAATTATATTAATAACAAAATTCCCAAATCGCCAATTTTGTGTCTTTTAACAAAATTATTGTTGAAAACAAACCTTTTTCGGAACATAAAATTGAATACAGTTCTTGACGTCTTAGAGACGTCAAAATCTACAATGACACCCTAAATGATTGACGTCTCCTAGACGCCATTGTATGTCAAGGGGTTAATAGGAGACACATACTTTTTTCTGTCCGGTTATTCATTTGATCGGTTCTATCAATAATTATTATTTATAGCAGCAGAGAAATGCTTTATTACATAGAAAAAATAAACCGGAAACAGTGCCTTATTATAACGAAAACTAAATAAAAGTAGACCTTTTTGATCAAATGTCCAAATAATATTTATCAAAATTGGTTCAGTGGTTTAAGCGTAAAAAGGCAACAGACAGAAGAACAGACGGACAGACAGACAGACAGAGTTACTTTCGCTGTTATAATATTAGTTTAGATAATCCAATTTTTTTAGAAAATAAATTAAGTATTCGTGCTTAAAGTGGAGTGTGCACATTCGAGTTCAAAGTGGCACATTCCGATCTCGGGAAAATGAAGCGCGCCGCTCCGCGTCGCGCTTCATTTGCCTCCCTCGCTCGGAAATGTGCCACTTTTCGCTCGAATGCGCACATCCTCTTATTTATTAAATTTTTACATAAATCATTTTTTTTCAAATCAAACAAATAAATTTCAATAAATTTTGATTTTATATTCGGCGAAAGTTATGGCATTTATTGTTTCTAAAAACTGTTCAAAACCATTAAATGTGTTGCAATAAATATTTAATTGTTAAGACCAATTTTTCTTAAAGGTCTAATTGACCGGTAAGTTTAAAATTGCCGCTGTTCTAGTGTTAATAATTTTTTTAAACGTTCGACATAATTCGATTTTTGTTAAGTTTCAATCGGATAATTTATGTTCTAGAACATTCCTAAACAGAATTTTATTTAAACTCGGCGAACTATATTTTCGTCGTTTATTTATTAAAATTTCGTATTGCGGAAGTTTAAATTGTAATAGAATTAAATTCTCATTTCGTTAAACAGCGTAAAAGTATTCCCGTATTTACATTTTGTACAAAAAAAAAAAACAAAAAACGAAAGGTTTCGAATATGTTAGGCGCAACTTGAATAATTAAACGATTAATTCAGCACTAGTTCATTTATGCTCGGTTTATTATTATTTTTTTTGTGCAATTTTTGTACGATTCAACTCGCGCGATAAAAAATTTAAAGGGCTTCGGCTTAAATTGCTTTTTAAATAGACACCTTCCTATTTACGGGCGCGCGAAATCGAGAGAGGGAGACGGAGCGCGATAGAGAGAGAAGGAGGCATGCAAAAAAAAATAAAAAAATAAAACGAAGGGTGTAAACGGTTGGGAGAACTGTTGAAAAGACATCAGAGAAACCACATATTTTTTCTAATAAAACTTTTCCGACCATTTGTGAATAATGCAGTGTATGCGTCTGCCTCTGTGCTCCAGTTTTGTGATTTAAATTACGTAGTGTAGGAAATGCCGATGTTAATGAATAAATTATATACCTCCACCTGTATTTGCGTACACATTTGGGTTCGGGTGTTGTTTTTTCGTGTTCTTTTATTGTAATTTACTACGCCGAACGACTACTGCCCCTACACCTGTACCGCCTTTTGTAGGGAAAATGCCCGAATTGCGTTTGGAAGCTTAACAATCAATTTCGTTACACAAAATAATAGTTTGTGGGATGGTTGTTTTTTGAAGTTATACTTCTTTTGGTGCGGTTTCGCGTAAAATTTTACAAGGCTACGGAAGTTGCGCGCGCACAGTCGTCTAAGAACACTTTCCTTAATCATTGTGAATCATGCTTAAAACAGACTGTGCATATACGATTGTTTTTTAAGTTGATTATTGTAAATGTGCCACTTTTCGCTCGAATGCGCACATCTTCCAGTTTATTGATTTTTGAGTTATTTAATCTCTTCACTTTTAAATCAAAAACTTAAAAGTTCATTAAATGTGGATTTTATGTTCAAGAAACGTATTTACCATAGCAATGAGTGGAAGCGAGCGAAAAGATACGACAATTTCGTAGGTGCGAGTGAGAGACAGCGATTAAGATGATTAATTAATTTTTTTCCTTAATTTGTTAGTCTTAATTTTGTGAATCGTGCTTAAAACGGAGTGTGCACATTCGAGCTCAAAGTGGCACATTCCGATCTCGGGAAAATGAAGCGCGCCGCTCCGCGTCGCGCTTCATTTGTCTCCCTCGCTCGGTAATGTGCCACTTTTCGCTCAAATGCGCACATCTTCCAATTTATTGATTTTTGAGTTAATTAATCTTTTCACTTTCAAATCAAAAACTTAAAAGTTCAGTAAATATGGATTTTATGTTCAAGATATTTATTTACCATAGCAATGAGTGGAAGCGAGCGAAAAAATACGACAATTTTGTAGGTGCGAGTGAGAGACAGCGATTAAGTTGATTAATTAATTTTTTTTCTAATTTGTTAGTCTTAATTTTGTCAATCGTGCTTAAAACCGAGTGTGCACATTCGAGCTCAAAGTGGCACATTCCGATCTCGGGAAAATGAAGCGCGCCGCTCCACGTCGCGCTTCATTTGCCTCCCTCGCTCGGAAATGTGCCACTTTTCGCTCGAATGCGCACATCTTCCAATTTATTGATTTTTGAGTTAATTAATCTTTTCACTTTCAAATCAAAAACTAAAAAGTTTAATAAATATGGATTTTATGTTCAAGAAACGTATTTACTATAGCAACGAGTGGAAGCGAGCGAAAAGATACGACAATTTCGTAGGTGCGAGTGAGAGACAGCGATTACGTTGATTAATTAATTTTTTTTCTAACTTGTTAGTCTTAATTTTGTGAATCGTGCTTAAAACCGAGTGTGCACATTCGAGCTCAAAGTGGCACATTCCGATCTCGGGAAAATGAAGCGCGCCGCTCCGCGTCGCGCTTCATTTGCCTCCCTCGCTCGGAAATGTGCCACTTTCCGCTCGAATGCGCACACCCTCGTATTTATTGAATATATTCATATTAATTTTTACATGTCGTTATATTTAATTTGTTACGCCAAAGAAGTATAACTTCTAACGCTGGCACAAACGTACAGCACAGGTTTTTTAAAATTTTATAAATAAATAAATAATTTTTTTGTTATTTATAGTAGATTTCAATATCTATTATAAATAATTAACATTTATTTAGGCATTTGAACAACATAAAAATAAACCAACTATTTAAAGGACCAATTAAAGAGGCGCAGTATATAGCGTGTCCCAAAAGTAATTGACAAACTGAAAGAAGAGGATAGAGGATGAAATTGTGAAATTGAACTTAAATTAAAATATGCAAAATAAAACATTTTGTTAATTTTTCAATGAGTGAGAGCGAGTGAAAAGATACAAAAATCGCAAAAGTGCAAACGAGAGGGACGATTTAAATTTCCTCGAGAAGTATTAGTAGACATATTTAACTACTATTTAATTTTACAAACATATAGGGTAGACGCACCTGTTTTGGACACTATACTGTTTGTGGACACATTGTACTTTTTTTTAATAAATAAAGAATGTTACAAATAGTATTACTATAATAAGTGTACAAACAGCGCCCTCAAATACTTTGGAAATATATATATGATGTGACTGTGAATTTTTTTCATAACATTGAACATAAAAAAAATTAAATTAAAAATCCAATAATCAGTTTTGAGTTTTAAAAATAACCTGAGTAAGTAATTAATTATTTTTATTAATTATGCTCAAGCTTTTTTAATTATTTCATTATATATAAACTTAAAAATACTTTAATTATCAGCTCAAAATATGTGTATCCCAATATAACCTAAAATATTAAGAAAAAAATGTTCTGTCCACAAATAGTAACAACAATAAATAGATTTACTATTTTGGGACACGAGCTATAGTTGCTAGGGGTACGTAGGGACATCCCCTTGCAATATAAAGCAATTCTATTTTTTTCATTTTTTGCCAAAAAAACATGGGTTAAAAGACAAACTAAGCAACATTACACGCGATTTTTTTAAATTTAGGTGCACAAATGAAGTATAACTTCTAAAGCGCGTACATAAATACACGCATCAGTTTTTTTTTCTACTTTAAAAAGATCATCCCGAACCGATTTCTATTTTTGTAAATTAAAATCAAACAATTATTGTTCCGAGAACCCTGTTTTTCTTGTCTTCTCGAAAGGAGACGTTTCAATGTTTTTCCTACGATAAACGATTTGCGAAACGAAGTAAATATTTTTTTAACCAATTTGGATGCTTAAATTTAAAAAAAATAAAAACAAATAAAAAATAACAAGCCGCTATTTGTGTTGTTGTCGGCGCAAGGCATCTTTTCGAAAATTTCAATTAAACGATTCGAAAAATATAGTATTAGATTAAAAAAGAACGACGACATATGAAAATTTATTGGAACTTAATACAATACGGTATTTTGAATAATTCAATTTTTCGAATGAAAACGACAAAATACGACAATAATACATATGTAAATCTCTCGGATTTTGTTTTTGAATTAAATACAAATAAAGAAGATTTTTGAATTATCGATTATTATAACTTAAGTTGAGAATCACACAGAAATTTATTATATTTGTTTTAATATTAAAGAAAATAAACACTATTCTAAAGCGTGATATAAAAAAAAGCTAAATAATTAAAATTAAAAAAAATCGATTATGTGCTGAAATCCAGATTGAGTTAGAAAAAAAATCCGGAAGCTTTATATTTAACACATTATGATACTAGTCTTTGTACCAAAAAATTGTTAAATAAAGAAATGGGTTAAACAAATATTAAATATTAACCCTTTTTTTATACATATATTTTCTCTTTGCCTATTAGGGAATGTTTAAAATAAATTTTACAAAATATTCGTTTTAATAGGTAAATCAATTAATTGGTCATTCACTGTGCTATACTCGGTCATTCTTTAGACGAAAGCGGGCATTCCCTAAACTCCTCAATTATAATTAATTTTACAAAGTTTATGATCAAATTGCGATATTGTGTTCATTAATACATAACCCAAAATAATAATTCACTGGGCGTATTACCCCACTAAATTTTTAATTTAGACCTACATACCTACAAGATTAATTTAATTTCAAAAATCAATACAGAAAATTTTGTTATTTAAGATAGAAAAACATACCTATTCACAAATTAAATTAATCCCCGACGTAAATCTAAAATCGCCAAACTAAACCTCGCAAAAGTCACTCTCTAACAACCGTTAGCTTTTATTATTGCAATTCGGACCCGCTCTAAATTCATGGGAAAAGGAAAATTGGGGCCAATCTAATATTGGACCGTCTTCGGTCGCAGAAGACTTTCGGGCCCTGGACCCATTCTCATTTCACGGAACCCCGCACGCGGGGTCAAATGACAATATGCAAGTCGGGACGGTCACATCGGACCGCGAGAGGTAACAAGGGGCCGCTTAGGGTTAAACCAGTAACTTGCAACTCCTTATAACTTGTAACTAACTAACTGCGTTAGTGCTCTACGTCTGCACCGTCCGTTGTGCCCGTCCTTTTCTAGCACGGCGCGGAGAAGGGTCGTAGATAGAAATTGACGTTTTGAAGTGTGTCTTTACCGCTGAATTAGTTAAACCACCTATTCGTCAATTACGTTGCGGTGCGAAATGTAGGATGTTGTTAATAATTTATGGAGAATCGTCTGATCGCCTGTCGGATTCGCTTCGTACCAACCTTTTAGCCGACTTAATAAGTAACGACCTAATTTTTGGCATTTTTTAGGACACTTGGAGTTTTACTAATGAAGGAATGAATGGTTTTTGAAGTTACACTTCTTTTGGAGCGTTTCGAGCGAAATTATAGTAGTTGATGGAAGTTGCGCGCGCACACGTAACGAAAATTCGACAGTATGGAACTTCATACGTATAAGAAAGTAAATTAATTATTGTGAATCGTGCTTAAAACCGAGTGTGCACATTCGAGCTCAAAGTGGCACATTCCGATCTCGGGAAAATGAAGCGCGCCGCTCCGCGTCGCGCTTCATTTGCCTCCCTCGCTCGGAAATGTGCCACTTTTCGCTCGAATGCGCACATCTTCGATTTTATTGATTTTTGGCTTAATTAATCTTTTCACTTTCAAATCAAAAACTTAAAAGTTCAGTAAATATGAATTTTATGTTCAAGAAACGTATTTACCATAGCAATGAGTGGAAGCGAGCGAAAAGATACGAAAATTTCGTAGGTACGAGTGAGAGAAAGCGATCAAATTGTTTAATTATTTTTTTTTCTTCTAATTTGTTAGTCTAAATTTTCTGAATCGTGCTTAAAACCGAGTGTGCACATTCGAGCTCAAAGTGGCACATTCCGATCTCGGGAAAATAAAGCGCGCCGCTCCGCGTCGCGCTTCATTTGCCTCCCTCGCTCGGAAATGTGCCACTTTTCGCTCGAATGCGCACATCTTCGATTTTATTGATTTTTGGCTTAATTAATCTTTTCACTTTCAAATCAAAAACTTAAAAGTTCAGTAAATATGAATTTTATGGTCAAGAAACGTATTTACCATAGCAACGAGTGGAAGCGAGCGAAAAGATACGAAAATTTCGTAGGTACGAGTGAGACAAAGCGATGAAATTGTTTAATTATTTTTTTTCTTCTAATTGGTTAGTCTAAATTTTCTGAATCGTGCTTAAAACCGAGTGTGCACATTCGAGCTCAAAGTGGCACATTCCGATCTCGGGAAAATGAAGCGCGCCGCTCCGCGTCGCGCTTCATTTGCCTCCCTCGCTCGGAAATGTGCCACTTTTCGCTCGAATGCGCACATCTTCGATTTTATTGATTTTTGGCTTAATTAATCTTTTCACTTTCAAATCAAAAACTTAAAAGTTCAGTAAATATAAATTTTATGGTCAAGAAACGTATTTACCATAGCAATGAGTGGCAGCGAGCGAAAAGATACGAAAATTTCGTAGGTACGAGTGAGACAAAGCGATGAAATTGTTTAATTATTTTTTTTCTTCTAATTGGTTAGTCTAAATTTTCTGAATCGTGCTTAAAACCGAGTGTGCACATTCGAGCTCAAAGTGGCACATTCCGATCTCGGGAAAATGAAGCGCGCCGCTCCGCGTCGCGCTTCATTTGCCTCCCTCGCTCGGAAATGTGCCACTTTTCGCTCGAATGCGCACATCTTCGAGTTTATTGATTTTTGACTTAATTAATCTTTTCATTATCAAATCAAAAACTTAAAAGTTCAGTAAATATGGATTTTATGTTCAAGAAACGTATTTACCATAGCAACGAGTGGAAGCGAGCGAAAAGATACGACAATTTCGTAGTTGCGAGTGAGAGAAAACGATTAAATTATTTATTTAATTTTTTGTCTAATTTAGGGGAACCTGTTGTAACTTGATACTTTTGTACCTAGGGCAACTTTATTTTTTAATATTAGCGGGCTTTCGTGACCCATAATTTTCGATATTTCAAATGCCACATTGACAGGCATTAACGTCAAGTTAGCAGCAGCTGGTCAATGTACTTTATTAATGTATGAGATGAATTGAAATTTTTATTCGAAAAAAAGTAAGTCTTTTTATATTTTTTTTACTTAAATATCTTATTGATTTTTATTACCTTATAACAAATGACTCATCGTAATAGAAAAATAATTTATTAATGTTTGCATAGTAGTGGTCTGATTTTGCCACAGCATAATCTTTAATTTTATTTTTGAGTTTAAACATCAGCGGTCGGTGTGTTGTACCTCGGTCACTGTCAATAAATTGTACCTTGGTCCTAAGATCAACGTGCAATAAATAAAAATTTAGATATACCTTTGTTATAAATTCTTATTTTTTTTTATTTTGCTTCAGATTATATGCCTCGCAAGTCTAACGAAAAATTTAAATTTTTGCAAAGTTAACCATTAAGTATGTGAAATTTTAGTATACGAAAAAAGTTTTGTTAATTTTTGAAACAATTTTAGCGTCATCTCAAAGAAGAACATTAGTAGTTCTTCTAATCCAAAAATAAATATATAGTTTTCATAGAACAATAGGTTTTATTTTGATTAATGTGAATAGAGCCAAGGTACATCACCTCTGTTGTACCTAGGCCATAGATGCACTAATTTTTAAATCTTATAGTAATTTGAGTAAACGGTTGGTAATGCTTTCAAATATTTTATTATGAGTACCTTATTAGTGCCCCACTACTATGCAATTCATTTTATTTATTTATTTAACAAATTGTTATATATACAATTTAAAAAAAATTACAAATGAAAAAAGGGCCAAGGTACAACAGTTTGGCATATAAGATGTTTTTTTAGGACAATTTTGGGGTAATACTCTCATTTTCTAAAAGGATATTTTTCTTATTTTTATACACAGAAAAGTAATTCATTTAGAGTACTCCTAAACCCCTTTTTTCCTCAAAAAATCGTAAATAGACAATAAGTAAAATGTGCATAATTCATCTATTGCAATGTAAAATAAAATTAGATAATTCATATAGGGGAAAGTGGTATAAAATGATCTTCTTAACGAAGAATGATCGTAAGTGAGAGTTATCCGACAAAATCTTAACGTTAAAGCGGTTTTGGATAGACAGTTTATCTGTTTAAGTATTGGCATTTTAAATTCTTTAATATATAAGAATCTGATTCTAAGTTAAGACCCCTGAAATCGGCCAAAATTGAGAAAAATCAACCCCTTTCTTCTCTATTTGAGAAAAAACATTTTTCGAAAATAGATTTTCTTTAAACTTTTATGTCCAGAGCCGGAACCATTTTTCCTGCTGTTCTCTCAACCCCAAAATTTTTGACAAAACTAAAATTTTCGTAAAATTGACACTTTGACTTGGAAATAAAGTGAAATTGCTCTTATTTTTGGTGTAATCATGAAAAATAACACAGATTTAGAATCGTGAGTCTTTTTCCCATAAGATCTGTACAAAATCAGCGTAGCTCAGTAGGTATGTTAATTTTTCGAGTAATTAAGAGTTGAAATTTTTGGTTCGTTTTGAAAATACAAAATTCAATATTAAAAAGTCATAACTGGATTATTTGCCCAGCCATATTTAAAAACTTTAGAAACTTCGGTCTCTAGCTTCAGATGGACATGGAGAACCACAACAGTACCATTTCAGACATTTGAGAAAATCAATTTCAACACATTTTTGAACCAAAACAAAGATAAGCGTTAGCAGCAGTTAATTAATTGCTATGTTCTTATGTCTTTAATTACACTATTCGTCCCCTACGTCATTATTAGGTATATTCTAATCTATTACCTAAATGCACAATTTGATCCAATAACGCGAAAAACGTCACGTCAGTTAAAACGAATTTATTAAGTTTCAAACCGCTTATTTGGAATTTATTAACGCACATTTTATTTATTTATTTATTTGATTTACACGATTTTCAATAGGAACTCATTATGAATGGGGGGCTTTGGAAAGTAATGTACACGCTCTATTCAAATTAATCACTTGCCGAACAAATAATAGTTGGCTGGCTACCTCTTTATTTCGATTTATTTCAAACACAATTTGCACAGTTATTTATTTTAGGTGCATTACTTCCGCAACGTTGGCCGACGCAATTTTATAAATTGTTACAACACGTAATAATATTTCGCACGTTTTTCATGCGCGCAAAACAGAAATAATTTAATATCGGCCGCCCGCTCCGCGTCGAAATTTTATTCGAAAAACATGTGCTCGCTATAAATTCGCATTATACACAAGATATTAATTCGAATTACAGATATTTGGTTACGATTTTGTTCATTGCTTTGGAAATTCGGGACACCGCTAGCAAATAACAATCGTTTTCGATTGTTTTAAATTTTACCCGAAAGATTTGGGGCGGTAAATTTTTTTTTTGCTTTTATTAAGTTATTATGGTCGTTTTAAAACGGATATTAAGTTTTTTTTTTTAAGTTGAGAGTAAAATATTGGCAGGCAACGGAAATTGCGCGCGCACAACTAAAAAAAATTCGACAGTACGAAGTTAGCGAATTAATTATCTTGAATCGTGCTTTAAACCGAGTGTGCGCATTCGAGCTCAAAGTGGCACATTCCGATCTCGGGAAAATGAAGCGCGCCGCTCCGCGTCGCGCTTCATTTGCCTCCCTCGCTCGGAAATGTGCCACTTTTCGCTCGAATGCGCACATCCTCGTATTATTACATTCCTCTAATATATTCTTCACTCTTTTAAATCAAAAATTTTATTTAAATTTAGTAAATATCAATTTTATGTTCGAAAACCATTTTTTTACCATAGCAATGAGTGGGAGCAAGCGAAAAGATACAAAAAGCTCATAAGTACGAGTGAGAGGGAATGACAAAAATTATTTATTAATTTTTTGACACCAAAATTACTGCGAATCGAGCTTAAAACCGAGTGTGCACATTCGAGCTCAAAGTGGCACATTCCGATCTCGGGAAAATGAAGCGCGCCGCTCCGCGTCGCGCTTCATTTGCCTCCCTCGCTCGGAAATGTGCCACTTTTCGCTCGAATGCGCACATCCTGGTGTTTATTGATTTTTATTTATATTAATTTCTACACGTGGTTATATTTAATTTAGTTACCCCAAAGAAATATAAATGCTAACACCGGTTTTTTTGCATATAATCAAAACCAAATCGCAGATCTTCGATAAATCGTTAAGTGTCTACAAAAAAAAATATAAATTGACCCATTGATTGGCTGACGCAAACATAATACTAACACGAAAAAATTGTTGCCAAGTATATTTGTTAAATTGCTTCCATGATAATTTGTACACTGATAAAAAAAGTGTCTTCGTTCAAGAAAAATATTCTTGATCCAAGAAAATTATTTTGAAGAGAACTAGTTGTCTTGCTTCAAGAATTTCTTGTCTTGAATTCATGTTTCTTGGATGGAGAGGTCGAATCACTCCGATCGATAACATTTTTACTTGATTCAAGACTATATTATCTTCGATCGATACAAGTGAATTCTTCCTTCAAAAATTATTTATTGTTGATTCAAGAACAATTTTTTTTATTTAGAATGTTATAAGTTTAAGTCAGAATAAAACTTAGAATTAAAGAAATTTTTGTTTCATTGTATGCCGAAAAATATTTATACCCTATATTTTATTAATACAGTCGGTAACATCTTGAACCAATGTTACCGCCTATCTTAATCCAAGAGAAAAAAATTCTTGGGCGAAGTTGTATATATCTTATTTGAAAACAACCAAATTCCTTGATTCAAGAATCAATTTCTTAAGTTAAGAGAATTGAACTACTTAAAACAAGAATGACATTTTGAAGAAAACATTTTTCTTGAATCAAGTCATTTTTTTTATCAGTGTATAAAAACGCATAAATATATTATTTTCAGTACTTTAAAGAAGACATGATTTTATAAATTTAAAGAAATTAAATCCAAACAATTGCTAATGCGCTTTTGTTAAAAAGGCACATTTTTATAAAATCATTCACCTTTTTTTAAAAATATTGATAATTAAAAGTGCACTATGAATATACATAGGTATTGCCTAAAAACTATAAATATGTTTCTAATAAAATTATTTCTACCTTTTGTTCAATGATGCACAATTTTTTTAAACACTCCAAAAGTTTTAATTGTTTGTTTTAAGTAAATTGAAGTATAATTTCGGAAGCACTTTTACCGCACAAAGGTTGACTATAGACTGACTCATGTTAAAAATTCGACCGGCTTTGATAGCAAACAAAATTTTATCGAAAACGAAAAAGAAAATTGTTTTTAGAAATCGTACGAGTTCTAATCGCTAATAACAGCTGCGCTTAGGTAATTTATTTATACGTTTATCGAAAAGATTAGAGAACCAATTTTAATTTTATGAAAATGAATTATACAGGGCGTACCAACAAAAATTTTGGCCTCGCAAAAAACGCAAAAAAAGGCGTTTTTTAAATTAAAAAACAACACGTCCTTTTTATTTGAAAGGGGACGAATTTTCACATATAATTCATACCCAGAAATGCCACTCCAGGGAACCCTGCATCAATCTTGCCCCAGCTTTAGTACGATAGTATATTTTAACAATTTCTAATCCTTTTTCAAAAGAATAGATCGTTTTCGCACGCTTCGACAATTCTCAAAATAAAGGTAACATAATATTGGCATTTAAGAAACAAATTAGAATACCTACATTTTCTTTTTGTCTTTAAAACCAATTCAATAAAAAGTGATACCGCCACACTACAATGTGTTTGCAATATATTGGCATGTGGAAGACGATTCAGAAGTAACTTATGCAGAGTGTACAGATACTCCGGAAGTTAGTTTCTTGTTAAATAAAAACTATTAGGCATACCAAAATTATTTTAACATAGAGTTTATTGATTATTGACTTAATTAATCTTTTCACTTTCAAATTAAAAACTGAAAAGTTTAGTAAATATCAATTTTATGTTCAAGAAACGTATTTACCGTAGCAACGAGTGGAAGCGAGCAAAAAGGTACGACAATTTCGTATTTGCGAGGGAGAGAAAAATATTAAATTATTTATTAAATTTTTTGTCTAATTTAGGGGATTTTTTATCTTCTTCTGATGTTGTAATTTTTATTATTAGGATTCCAAGGTATTTGAATCTATCTGTTACTTTGCTACTTGTATTTTCTTCGATTTCTAGTTCTTCTATGTTTCTTTCTTTCTTTCTTAGATATTACGTTTTTTTTCCTTGTTTATCTCCAAGCCAGCTTTCGTATATTCTTCTTTTAGCCTTCTTAACATATAACTCAGATATTCTTCATCTTGGCCTATTACTACTTGATCATCAACAAAATTTAGCGTGTATAAGTGTTCTTCTCTTATTGGAATTGCCATCCCGTGGCATTTTCTCTTCCAATATTTGATTATCTTTTTCAGGTATATTTTGAAAAGTATTGGAGATGTCGAGCATCATTGTAGAAGATCTTTTGTTGTTTTAAACCTTGTTGTAATTTTTCCATTTTTTTTATTGCTACCGAATTGTCTTTCTGCAGCTCTTTCACTGCCTTAATTAATTGTTGTTGTACTCCACGTCTTTCCATTGCTGTCCATAGTATTTCTCTTGGTATGCTCTCCGTATGCTTTTCTTATGTCTATGAATGCCAAATGCTTATTTCTATTTTTTGCCCTTCTCTCTTCCATGGTTTGTCTTATTGTGTAAATATGATCAATACTTGATCTTCCAGTTGTAAAACCAGCTTATAACACGTGGTTATATTTAATTTAATCACGCCAAAGAAGTATAACTTCGGATTTATTAAGCGAGTCTTGAAATTTAAATGCCGCGCAAAATTGGACGTGTTTAATTTGGAAATTTTTATCTGGCGCTTGTTCGACGCATCGTACAATAGGGAAGCTAGTTAAAATTAATAAAAGGTTTTTGGAAGTTCGCAAAAAAAAATGTTTAAGGATTCACGAACCCTTTCCAAGCAATTGAATGAAGCCGTTTGCGAATGAATTGTCGTATAAATTCTTCAAATTTCCATTAAGAGTTGACCTACTTTGATAAAATTAAGTTCTCGTGCAAGATTCAGGTCTCACGCGGATCCAATCTAAATACACAACGCTTCTATTAATTAACATCGTTTATTTACCTTTAAACTACCTGCATTCGGGTGAACATGTGCAGGTAAACGAGAAACATACAAAGTCAACTTTGAATTAGGATAATAATTTTGATACGACCGGGATTATTATTGTGTCTAACATAAACGGGCTGAATTTCCTTATGCAGAAACCGCTGCAGTGCAGTTTTCGAATGTCTTGACATAAATTTTAGACGCTCGCTTTCCGACGTTTTATTTTCGTCGCATTAAATCGTACGTTTTCTTTGTTGCATTGCTCGCATCGTCTTATTGGGTTGGGTGAAGAAAGTAATTTCGGTTTTCGCAAATCAATGACGTAACAATGTTTTTTTTTTGATACTTTTGCGGGACGTTTCTATGGGCCCCAAACCGACATAGCCGTAGGTATTCTCTCCTGCTTCTCCTTCAACTCCCTAAATTTTTGAGAAATTCTCGAGTAATTAAGAGTTGAAGTTTTTGGTTCAAGTTTGTAGCACAAAATTGTGCATTAAAAAAATTATAGCGCTGTTATTTGCGGACGGATCTTTAAAAACTATACAGATTCGGATTCGTCAGACTTTTTGGCTTCGGATAGGTTTAAAAAAACGGGGGCGTACTATTTGAAATTTTCGAGAAAAACAGGTTCGAAGAGTCCAACTTGTAATTAATTTTTTCTAAATTATCACTTTGAAAAATCGTAGCTCGGTTATTTGTGCATAAATCTTTAAACACCTTTCAGATTCTGAAAGCCCGTTTATCGGAGCCTAAGACCAGCCAAAAAAATAAACAGGGTCCAACGTTAAGTGTGGGGGGAAAACGCGCTTGAAGTTTTAAAATGTAAATTTTGTTAAAATTTTTAATTTCCAAAATGCTGTAATTCCGCCGTCTTTACGAATTTCTTCAAATCCTTTCATTTCTGAACATTTCCAACCCTAACACGTCGGAATCTGGTCCTAACTCAAAACCCCCAAAATCGGCAAAAAACATGGATTAACAAGCCCTTTGCTCGAATTGAGGAAAAAAAATTTTAGGTAATGGATTTGCTTTAAATTTTTACGGGACGTTCCTATGAGCCCCAAACCGACATTGCAGAAGCCATTCATTTCTTCTCCCCCTTCAATCCCAAAAATTTTCCAGAAAACTAAATAAACCAAAAAAAAACACACTTTGACTCAAAAAAACGATAGTGTAGTCGTTTTTGATCCTAGTATTAAAAACGACCCGGATTCGGACTCCTGCGACTTTTTTCCATAAGATACGTGCAAAATTGGTATATGATGCAATGTTAATTTTTCGAGTATTTAAGCGTTGAAGTTTTAGATTCATTTTGGTATCACAAAAGTTTACGTTTAAGAAATTGTAGCACAGTTATTTGTAAATGGATCTTTAAAAATTATACAGATTCGTATTCAAAAGACTTTTTAGCTCCGTATACGTTTAAAAAATCATAGGCGTGCTATTTCACATTCTCGAGAAAAACGGGTTTGAAGAGACCGACTTGTAATTAATTTTTTCAAAATTTCCAGTTTGAAAAATCGTAACTCGATTATTTGTAAACGGATTTTTAAAAACTTTTTAGATTCTAAAAGCCTGTTTATCGGAGCATAGGATTAGACAACAAAATCAACATAACCCAATGTTAAGTCTGGGAGAAAAGCGTGTTTGAACTTGTCAAAACGTAAGTTTTATCTTCTTCGCTGGTGTCTTGCGCTTATATTTATAAGTCGGTTAATGTAATTAATGAAATTGGCTAAAACAACCAAAGATAAACGGTCAGAGTTGGTTAATCATAAAATCATTATGTTCCACCATAACAACGCTTCACCCAACAAATTTTTAATAACTCGTCAAAAATTATTGGAGTTTGGTTGGGAAACGAAGTCACGTCCACCATATAACCCTGACCTTACGCCATCCAATTACAATTTATTTCGATATTTACAAGACCAATTTACCCGTTCACAAACAAATCGTACAATTATTAAATTTCCGTACAAGAATAATAACGTAAAATTTAAAAGTTTTATTACAGCAAAAAATTTCAAATTTTAATTATGTGAACATTCGTCGGTTAGAAAAAGATTAATTATGAAGAACTAAACTTCCTATCAAATTAACTCTTTTAAAGCAGCTCTTCGCCAAACGGTAAAAAGGTGGGTAGTTTTAAAATTGCTTCAATCTAATTATATTGCTTGCATAGTTTTTATAATTTTTAAAGTCAATATGCTACAGTCTAATGGATTTCGCTACTGCGAAACCTTAAAATAAATATGAATTTAATATTTTAAAGCGGGAAGGCACTTCAAAGCTAAAATTCTAAGAGAGGTGTCTATAAAACCTTAGTTAAAGTATGTAATTAAAACCTGAAACTGCTGGGCACTTAAAAGTTACGCTTTAAAGCTCTTCTGAATGTTATAAGACTTTGCGCTCTTTTACATAAAAATATTATTTTTATAAACGTTATAAACAAAGATCGACTCACTCCAATTTCGCAACGGAAAAGGTCCCAAAAACGGCAAACGACTTACCTGCAACAAAAAGAAATAATTAGCACAACAGATAATGTTTTTAATTAAATTAGCAAGTTTAAAAAAAATTTAAAAAAACATTACCACGAATTTGGTTTAATTCAGAAGTGAAATTGGTTTGTGTGTGTGTGTGTGTGTTATATTGCGTTTTCCACTTTGAATCTGTAATCCATGCAATCGGGGAATGAAATCTGCGTTTCCAGTTAATAATATTTGTGCAGCCATTTGCGATATTAAACGTCCTGGCATGGAATAAACTAGAAATACGCGCGGTTTGCTTGATATATTAAATTAGTTACACTGATTTTCGGCTTTGTGAACGACACTACAAAGGCCAAACAAAGTTACGCGCGCCATTAAAACGAAAGCTTCGCCTTTTACTATCGACGCACTTTTGCAGTTTTTTAGTTTGCGGCCGTAACGTAATCAATTACGTGCATAATTAGCGCAAAACGAAGTCCATTAACTTCTTTTTTAAACTTCGTAGTCAATTAGCTTAATTTTAAATAGTGATGAGCAAAATTGGTCTTGGTCTTGCAGTCCTGGTCTTGGTCTTGCATTTTTGTTAGGCCAAGACTGTCTTTATGCTAGGAAGACCAAGACCAAGACCGAACGAACAAGACCAAGGCTAAAACCAAGACCGAGTATGCAAGACCATGACCAAATACGCAAGTCTAAACCAAAAATTATTAGTTCCGGTGGATTTATGAGTTATACTATTCGAAGCAACTTTAATATATTCTTTTCTCGGAGTGAGAGTTCTATGTTCCTATGTCTGGATAACACATGGTTGAAATATAGAGACAAACTAATTTTTTTTAAATATTTTTTGATATTCGATTGTAGTAAAATAAAGTTTCATGAATTAGATATAAATTGTACATAATTTTTAATTTATACCTATAAAAGATCTGAAAAATTCGCCAAAAAGTTGAGACCAAGACTGAATATGCAAGACCAAGACTAGAAACATTTGTGCAAGAACAACACCAAGACCGAATAAGCAAGACCAAGACCGATACCAAGACTATTACAGTCTTGGTCTTGCTTTGCTCATCACTAATTTTAAAACATTTCATTAATTCGCGTACTAAGAAATTATTAATGTACGGTAATGTGCGAATTAATGTGAACATACCTACAATTTTGACTTTTCAATAGTTGACAACATTTTATGTTACTGGCGGCGGCCATTTTCTCTCACTAGTACTGTCATTTAATGAGTAATAACCTATTGCGAAGTATATATGCTTAATTTTAGAGTTTTCTCGCAGATTTTATTTTTTATAAAACTGCAATCCTGATTGGCAATTGTCGTATATTCTTTTGTGTGTTTGTGTCTTTTTTGACGATGGATATTTCGCCCAAGAAACGAACAAAGATTGTCGCTGCCCATTTTTAACCCAAATCCCTAATAAGAAAAACACCCACGGTAGTCCACTTGATCTGAAACACCCTGTATGTGCTTTAGATGTTCGCTCGCAGAAAATTAATGCAAAACGTGACTAATAAAATTTAAAAACGCTTTTAATCCGAAATTTATAAAAGCGATAAAAAAATTAAAAGGAGCAGGCAGCATATATCAAAAAGATGCTAATTTTATTATTAGGGCATAAATCTAAGGACTTATGCAACTTCCCCTAGATGAAAAGTTAAGGTTTTAGCAGTTATCCGCGCGGAGCTTTATATTTTTAATATCCGGGATTCCGCTTTAATTTCTCGCCTAAGTGGGAAAATAGAAGTGGAAAGCGCGGATATTATCTTAAATATAAAATTCACAATATGCAGATGTTGGTGGATTCGGAGCCTGCCTCTCCACTACATCACCGAAATGATTCCCGTATCTGTTGTAGTCGCCTGTTAAATTTTATGCTTCAAGTTGGAAGGAGCCGCTCGTTATTCGCGCTGCACGTTTTTTTTTCGCTCATTTTTCGCCATTACACAATTCGAAGCACCTTCTTAACGTCTAGTTTTGGTTTATATTATTTTTGCTCGTTTTTATTTCCGCACTCGAATCGTAAAACATCTAAACGAAAATGCCACTAGAATTTATTTTAAACTTTCCGTGTACGAGGTGGGGTATAACTAACGTGACCAATTTTTTTCTTGTTATAAAGGGACGTTTGGTAATTGAGCTTGGTCAATTCGAGCTCAAATGGCACATTCCGATCTCGGAAATGAAGCGCGCGCCCGCGTCGCTCTTCATTTGCCTCCCTCGCTCGGAAATGTGCCACTTTTCGCTCGAATGTGCACATCCTCGTATTTATTGAACTTAACTTAAAATAAGCAAGATAAAGTGTTTTTATTTTTGCAATGAGTGGAGCAAGTGAATAGATATAAAAATCGGATAAGTGCAAGTGAGAGAGAATGACCAAAATTCCTCAATAGGTATTAGTACATATTTTTAACTACTAATTACATTTATAAAATATACTATTGTTTTTAAAGTTGATTATTGTAAATAGTGCTTGCGAGTGCATTCGAGCTCAGTGGCACATTCCGATCTCGAAAATGAAGCGCGCCGATCCGCGTCGCGCTTCATTTGCCTCCCTCGCTCGGAAATGTGCCACTTTTCGCTCGAATGTGCACATCCTCGTATTTATTCAACTTAACTTAAAATAAGCAAGATAGTGTTTTTTTATTTTTGCAATGAGTGGGAGCAAGTGAACAGATATAAAAATCGTATAAGTGCAAGTGAGAGAGAATGACCAAAATTCCTCAATAGGTATTAGTACATATTTTTAACTACTAATTACATTTATAAAATATACTATTGTTTTTAAAGTTGATTATTGTAAATAGTGCTTAAGTGTACATTCGAGTCGTGGCACATTCCGATCTGGAATGAAGCGCGCGCCCGCGTCGCGCTTCATTTGCCTCCCTCGCTCGGAAATGTGCCACTTTTCGCTCGAATGTGCACATCCTCGTATTTATTGAACTTAATTTAAAATAAGCAAGATAAAGTGT
This sequence comes from Sinopyrophorus schimmeli, assembly GCA_036325965.1. Lineage (NCBI taxonomy): Eukaryota > Metazoa > Arthropoda > Insecta > Coleoptera > Elateridae > Sinopyrophorus > Sinopyrophorus schimmeli. The sequence continues at coordinate 966,018 of JARFIZ010000186.1, forward strand.
TTTTATTTTGCAATGAGTGGGAGCAAGTGAATAGATATAAAATCGGATAAGTGCAAGTGAGAGAGAATGACCAAAATTCCTCAATAGGTATTAGTACATATTTTTAACTACTAATTAAATTTATAAAATATACTATTGTTTTTAAAGATGATTATTGTAAATAGTGCTTAAAGCCGAGTGTGCACATTCGAGATCAAAGTGGCACATTCCGATCTCGGGAAAATGAAGCGCGCCGCTCCGCGTCGCGCTTCATTTGCCTCCCTCGCTCGGAAATGTGCCACTTTTCGCTCGAATGCGCACATCTTCGTATTTATTGAACTTAACTTAAAATAAGCAAGATAAAGTGTTTCTTTATTTTTGCAATGAGTGGGAGCAAGTAAACAGATATAAGAATCGCATAAGTGCAAGTGAGAGAGAATGACCAAAATTCCTCAATAGGTATTAGTACATATTTTTAACTACTAATTACATTTATAAAATATACTATTGTTTTTAAAGTTGATTATTGTAAATAGTGCTTAAAGCCGAGTGTGCACATTCGAGCTCAAAGTGGCACATTCCGATCTCGGGAAAATGAAGCGCGCCGCTCCGCGTCGCGCTTCATTTGCCTCCCTCGTTCGGAAATGTGCCACTTTTCGCTCGAATGTGCACATCCTCGTATTTATTGAACTTAACTTAAAATAAGCAAGATAAAGTGTTTTTTTATTTTTGCAATGAGTGGGAGCAAGTGAACAGATATAAAAATCGGATAAGTGCAAGTGAGAGAGAATGACCAAAATTCCTCAATAGGTTTTAGTACATATTTTTAACTACTAATTAAATTTATAAAATATACTATTGTTTTTAAAGATGATTATTGTAAATAGTGCTTAAAGCCGAATGTGCACATTCGAGCTCAAAGTGGCACATTCCGATCTCGGGAAAATGAAGCGCGCCGCTCCGCGTCGCGCTTCATTTGCCTCCCTCGCTCGGAAATGTGCCACTTTTCGCTCGAATACGCACATCTTCGTGTTTATTACATTTGTATAATTAACGGGGCGCTCTTTCAAATCAAAAATTTTAATTTAATTTAGCTAATATCGAATTTATATTGGATAAAGGTTTTTAGGGGAACCTGTTGAACCTCGGCACTATGTGTACATAGACCAATTGGCTCGTTTCAAATATTCTCGCGCTATTAAATTCTGTTGTCTGTGGTATTTGGTACATCACTGCTAACTATCCAATGTGTAGTTAGTCTCTTATTGCTATTAAGCCGGTGTTTGGTGTTGTCGAAAAAAGTAAGTATTTCTAATATACACCCGTACCTCGCTTTGCGTCGTTTCTTTTTGCGTTTTTTTCGAAGTTGCGTCGCTACTTAATTAGTACTAATTTTCACTGTGCGTCGTTAGGTTTTCGAGGTTGCGTTGTTTTGGGTTCGAGTCTTTAATTTTTTTCTTGTTTTTTAACAGATGGCTCCACTTTTTTTCTAATTTTTCTTAATTCACATTGCGTCCTTTCAATTTGCGTCGTGTTTTTTTGGAACGTAACTCCGACGCGTAGTGAGGTATGGGTGTACTTTGAAATCTAATAGTTTTACACGCTTTATAATAATCGCTTAACTTTTATATGCGGTCGGTTCTTTGACTTACGAAGTATTAAAAAAGTAATAAACTTGCGAGATATGTATCCTCAAATAATTGAAATCCACCGTTTTCTACAGCAATGAAGTGGTGTTGTACTTCGGTCACTGTCGATCAGTTGTACTTTGGTCGGTGGCCTAGGTACAACCTGGATGTTGTACTTTGACCAGGAGGATATATTTATATGTATTTCACATTTACATAATAGATTCCCAAATAAAATATATTTAATATTTCAGAAATCATGCCTAGAATTAAAGAGAAGAAGAAAAGAACCCCTATTAATTACAATATTGGAAACTATGTTATATTTGTATACCAAGGTTCCGATAAGTTGCATTACAGAAAAAATTAAAACGCCTCAAACAGTTAACAAAAGAGATAAATTTATTATGTTCCAGAGATACAGAAGTACTGGGGTTTCTGCTAAATGTTTAAGACTGAATAATATACCTAGATATTGCTAGTGTTCTTATAAAAGTTAGTCTTAATGACTGATTCAAAAGTTAAGAAAGAAATACTTATTTATAATTTGTAAAGTTGATTGTTTCTATAATTTGTAATGTAGGTACCTGTTATATGTAGATTTGCTATATATGTCATAGTTTAAATGTACCTATGTCTATGTACCTACTAGTTTTAAATACTGCTATGTGACAAAACAGTGATTAAAAAGTTAGTTGTTTAAAGATTTTGTTTCTTATGTAAAAAATACCATGAATGTTATGTTGATTTTGTTAAAAATTTCTGATTTAAATATCTCACTCGACCGAATAAAACAATTTTAGAAGAGAAAAGTTAATGTTTCTTTAAATAAGCATGTTTGGCTCCTTCAAATAAAAATTTTAATTTAATTTAGTAAATATCGAATTTATATAGAAAAAGGTATTTATTATAGCAATGAGTGGAAGGGAGCGAAAAGATACGACAATTTTGTCAGTACGAGTGAGAGGGAACGATTAAAATTATTCAATTAATTTTTCGTCTAATATATTGGCTTAAAATATTGTGAATCATGCTTAATACCGAGTGTGCACATTCGAGCTCAAAGTGGCACATTCCGATCTCGGAAATGTGCCACTTTTTGCTCGAATGCGCACATCCTCGTATTTATTACATTACACCAGGGGCCAGGGTCGACCAAAACAACTTTTATTCTAAAACATAGTTATTTCTATGTATTTGACCTCGAGGAATCCGATTTTGAAGAATTTTTGATATCGGTGATTTAGTTTTTAATATAATTCCAAAAAATCGAAAAACCCGAAATTTCGGATTTAGCGAGATTTTAAAAAATCTGAGGTCCTACGATGTTTAGGATCGTTTTATTGATTTTAGATTGTATTTATTTGTCAAAATCGGTTAAGTGGTTCTTTAACTATTGGAAAAAAACCGAAAAAAATTGACAAAAACAGGTATTTTTGAAAAATCATATCTCCAAAATGGTATTGATTTTCCTCAAGAATGTTCTTATAATTTAAAAAAACACTTTAACTTTCAAACAAAAAAAATTAAATCGAGTTTTTAACTCGGAATTTTTAAAATACGAATTTTTGAATTATTTATCGAAAATATGAAAAATGTGGGGGGAAAATAAAAACTTAAATTGGAGTTTATGCATTAATTAGGATTTATTAATATTCGGTATCGTAATTGACACGTGGCTTTGGAATTTAACACTAAACCTACCACGACGGGTCAAATAACCCATTTTAAACTTTTTGTCAAAATTTCTTGTAAATAACATTATCACATCGTCATTTGCCTTTTCTACTTTTCTTAAAAAATACATACATCATATGTATTTTTCAATATTTACACCTCTCTTGTTAATTTTATTACCGAGAAATATATTTAATCTGCTTTAACTACTGCAAGGGGTCATTTGACCCATGCAAAGATTCATGTAATATAAAGATTTGTATGTGTGTGGAAAATGTGCCTTCGAGAACCCATTAATATTAAAAATATGCGGTGAATAAAGTTAGCATATTACTTATTTATTGACTAAATTTAGGATTCAATTGAAGAATATTTAATTTATTTCTTGTATTATTTTTGATTTTTAAATAAAAAAAAAAGCAATTATTAACCCGGCAGCGAACGAGTGGGGTCAGTCCACTTAAAAATGAAATAATTCTGTTTATTTTTTTAAAATAAAAGTAGCGTTATCGGCTTCCTGGTACCTTACTAGTATATTATCATGTCTCTCTACATCTATTACCATGGATAGCTGTATCTGAAAGTGTTTCGTTTTTTCAAAAAAAAATTGTTTGTCCTGAGAGACCTCACCCGGTAGCATATGTAACTTTTGTATGTTAATGCAAGATTGTGTTTCTATGTACAAAGGCGTATCCGAATGCTTAATTTTCTATTTTTTTAATTAACTACTTAAGGATATTATATTTATTTTTGTATTACCTTTGGCATGTATGTGTCCTTGGTATTACATTCTAAAAGTACCAAATAAATTATTAAATAGACCTTAATAGAAATAACTAATAGAACTTTGAAATTAAGCAGATTTTAAAAATGATTCTGACAGACCTCACCCGTACAGCGGTGTGACTTTGGAAACGCTCGACCACTGAAGGGTTAATTGTTATTTAAAAAAAATTGTTTTTTAATGTACCAAATTGTGCCAAATAAAAATTTTTTTGCTATATAGATAATATATATAATATTTTAAAGACGGGTCACGTGACCCACTGTGGTAGTAATACATGGGGTATCGGTAGGTTTAGTGTTAATACTCAAGAAAAGACTGAATAGTTTATAAATTGTAAAAAAATGTTAAGTTTTTGTATTTTTATTAATAAATGTCTATTTTAATGCATAAATAAATACAGTAAAACCTGTTTTTGTGCGGTCTTTTTTTATGCGAATTTATTTTTGTGCGATTTTATTTATGCGGGTTATGAATCTCAGCGGCGTTGGCACTGACTTTATGGTACCAAAAAAAAAATCAATTAAAATCTTATCTTCAAGCGACGAAAGCGGTTTTGAACCAATTTATTCCAAGAAGATGCGCGTTTTAGATTACGACGAGTAGCAGTGAACTATTTAATGTACAATTTGAAAACTTCTCCATGTATATGTACAATGAAAAATTAAATGTTTTTAGAATTTTTCCAGGTCTAATTTAATTATTTAATTTATTTGAAAGCATTTTTTCATCTATTTCGTAAATAATTAATGTGTTTTCTAAGTGCGACTTTTTTTATGCGGTCCCTATCCACCGCATAAAAAAAGTTTTAGGTAATATATCGTACAAAGTACAAAGTATTTATAAAATTTCCAAATTTTTTTTTGTACGATTTCTTTTATGCGGTACCTATCCACCGCACAAAAACAGGTTTTACTGTATGTTTTACTTAAATCTTTTCATTATTGGTTATTAAAATACATTTCTTATCATTTAACTGTCATAAAGTACAATTTTGTCATTTTTATAGCATTTTATTTTCGGGGTATGGCAAACCCCACCTAGTATGGCTTGTGACATTTAGTCACCTAACATGCGGAAGATTAATATTAAACGTCGCGACGTGAAAACTCGAGGTATGGGTGTACTTTGAAATCTAATAGTTTTAACGCTTTATAATAATCGCTTAACTTTTATATGCGGTCGGTTCTTTGACTTACAAGTATTAAAAAGTAATAAACTTGCGAGATATGTATCCTCAAATAATTAAATCCACCGTTTTCTACAGCAATGAAGTGGTGTTGTACTTCGGTCACTTCGATCAGTTGTACTTTGGTCGGTGGCCTAGGTACATACCTGGATGTTGTACTTTGACCAGGAGGATATATTTATATGTATTTCACATTTACATAATAGATTCCCAAATAAAATATATTTAATATTTCAAAATCATGCTAGAATTAAAGAGAAGAAGAAAAGAACGCCTATTAATTACAATATTGGAAACTATGTTATATTTGTATACCAAGGTTCCGATAAGTTGCATTACAGAAAAATTAAAACGCCTCAAACAGTTAACAAAAAGATAAATTTATTATGTTCCAGAGATACAGAAGTACTGGGGTTTCTGCTAAATGTTTAAGACTGAATAATATACCTAGATATTGCTAGTGTTCTTATAAAAGTTAGTCTTAATGACTGATTCAAAAGTTAAGAAAGAAATACTTAATTATAATTTGTAAAGTTGATTGTTATTATCTATAATTTGTAATGTAAGTACCTGTTATATGTAGATTTGCTATATATGTCATAGTTTAAATGTACCTATGCTATGTACTTAGTTTTAAATACTGTAGTGACAAAACATGATTAAAAAGTTGTTTTTAAAGATTTTTTTCTTATGTAAAAATACCATGAATGTTATGTTGATTTTGTTAAAAATTTTGATTTAAATATCTCCCCGACCGAATAAAACTAATTTTAGAAGGACAAATTAATGTTTCTTTAAATAACTGTTTTACCAAATTTTAAGTGTCCTAGATGTGATGTCGAATACATAGGGTGTTTTTTTACCTGGCTAATTTACATTTTTTTAAACTCTAAAAATAAGTTGACTTAATTTCTAAAATTTTGTGGTACAGTGCTCAATACAATAAAATAAATTAATAAATGGAATGTTTGCAATTTTTATTTTAATTAAAATTTAAATTATTATGTACTTTGTTTAAATCAAAATTATGGGTGAAACGGGAAAATACTTTAGTCGCTATTTAAATTAAAAATTATATTTTTTTATAAAGTGATAACTATTAAGTACAATTTGTAAATCTTATGTTTTTTTTGTCGTTTTTTTTAAAAAATTTTTCCAGGTTTTGAACATTTTAATTTAAAAATCATTTAATCTATTGAAAAACGTTATTTAAGCAATTTAAAAATTTCTAAGATAATATATAAATTTAATACAATTTTTTAAAATTATTAAAGTAATTAATAATCAAGGGTTAAATTTTCGTCAAAAATAATATTTATTTTTTAAACAATTTTACATTCAAATTTAATGGTGAAAATCCTTTAAAAGAAAGGGAATAAAAAAAATTTAAAGGGAAAATTTTTCTTAAAAAAGGGAAAAGGGAATTTAATTTAAACGGGGATATGAGTTAAGTGCCTATCTCAAAAGACTGAATAGTTTATAAATTGTAAAAATGTTAAGTTTTTGTATTTTTATTAATAAATGTCTATTTTAATGCATAAATAAATACAGTAAAACCTGTTTTTGTGCGGTCTTTTTTTATGCGAATTTATTTTTGTGCGATTTTATTTATGCGGGTTATGAATCTCAGCGGCGTTGGCACTGACTTTATGGTACCAAAAAAAAAATCAATTAAAATCTTATCTTCAAGCGACGAAAGCGGTTTTGAACCAATTTATTCCAAGAAGATGCGCGTTTTAGATTACGACGAGTAGCAGTGAACTATTTAATGTACAATTTGAAAACTTCTCATGTATATGTACAATGAAAAATTAAATGTTTTAGAATTTTTCCAGGTCTAATTTAATTATTTAATTTATTTGAAAGCATTTTTCATCTATTTCGTAAATAATTAATGTGTATTCTAAGTGCGACTTTTTATGCGGTCCCTATCCACCGCATAAAAAAGTTTTAGGTAATATATCGTACAAAGTACAAAGTATTTATAAAATTTCCAAATTTTTTTTTGTACGATTTCTTTTATGCGGTACCTATCCACCGCACAAAAACAGGTTTTACTGTATGTTTTACTTAAATCTTTCATTATTGGTTATTAAAATACATTTCTTATCATTTAACTGTCATAAAGTACAATTTTGTCATTTTTATAGCATTTTATTTTCGGGGTATGGCAAACCCCACCTAGTATGGCTTGTGACATTTAGTCACCTAACATGCGGAAGATTAATATTAAACGTCGCGACGTGAAAAACTGGACGCACAATAAAATCACTTCGGCGTGCGTGGGCGTTCGAAAAATAAATTAATTCGCCCTGCTTATTTTATTTTTTTTCGTTTTCTAATTAGGCAAGTTGTGCTTTTGGACGGACGCACGTTGCCAATTCTAAAATTAACTCCTGAATTAGTGTGCAGATTAAAAGAGTTTTCCCAAAAAAAAGTTTACCTATTAAAGAAAAGTCGACGATTAGGCGTTTGCTTAAAGTTTTCTCCTTTCACGTGGGCACATTTAAAGCGACATTTCAGCAGTTCGGGCGTAATTCGAGTGGAACTTTCGTGCATCGTAAAAATTCACGAAAAGTGCCAAAAACATCTTAAAGTACCAGTTGTAAAAGCTAATGTCCGGTGTAATTGTTATTCTCATAGGGGTTATGCAGGGCTTAGTTCCTGTTGGAACGCTCTGATTTAAAACAATCCTAACAGGAATTTCTTGGGATGACTTTTTTAACACACGCCGCATGAGCGACGGTCTTATTTGTCTTTGCTTTTGGATTGGCGAGGCCGGGGGGAGGGTTTTTCCTAATTGCGAAGTATTCCGTTGGGTACGATTTTGCGACTGCTTATTTAATTTCAAAATTTAAGATTTGGTTCATGATAGAAATATATTTCTGCAATTTTTTAATTAAAAATGTTTTGAATATACATTAGGGTGGCGCAAAAAAAACGACTATTTTTTTTTTGAGTCTCGAGTGAAACAATGTTAGTTTTTGATGTTTTAAGAGCTACCTCAAAGGACAGCTTAAAAAAAAAATATAAGAGGTCGCTCAAAATTATTTAAAATTTCAAAAATCCTCAAAATAAAATTTTTTAATTTTTTTTCTCGTTACAGTATAATTTTATAGACAAACAAAACATAAGTTTTTGAAAGTTTCAATTTAAAATTTGAGTTTTAAAATGTTTTTTTTTATTTATTAGTACATCACTTTGGATTTTTTCGAGTGACATTTTAATATTCAAATTAAAATTTAATACGCACTTTAACAAAACAATAAATGATAGTAGTCTAAATAAAGTTAAGACCTTCAAAATTTAAGATTTGTTATTAGAATTAACAACAAAGATTATTTCAATATTGTTAAAATATGTATTTGTTTTTTGTCATTTGTTTCATTTTTGTTTTGAATTATTTTACTAAATAATAGAAAAAAAAATGTATGAAATTTGAATTTTAATATTAAAATGTCGCTCGAAAAAACCCAAAGTGATGCACTAATAAATAAAAAAAAAATCTGAGCGACCTTTTAAAACTCGAATTTTAAATTGAAACTTTCGGAAACTTATTTTTTGTTTGTCTATAAAATTATACTGTAACGAAAAAAAAATTTAAAAAAAAAGAATCGATTTTTGACAAATTTTGAAATTTGAAAAAATTTTGAGCAACCTCTTAAGAATTTTTTTTTGAGCTGTCTTTGAGGTAGCTCTTAAAACATCAAAAACTAACATTTTTTCACTCGAGACTCAAAAAAAAATTGTCGGTTTTTTAGCGCCACCCTAATATACATATATTGAAAATATTTAAATAAAATGCTAAAGATATACAGAAAACGTACAGAATTTTCCGTTCGAGACCGACCACCCCAAACGTAAAAAGAAAAATTAAACAAGAACTAATTAAGTGCTTGCCCTGTTTAAAATTTAGTGTCCTTTGGTGGCCTTAAAACGCAATTCGAAACCGGCGACTTATTTAAAAGTTTCTAAAATTTCGAGCTATATATATCACTTTAAAAAAAAAGGCCGAAAAAGAAAATCGAGAGAAAACGAAATTGATTAGGTGCTTCGTTTTATAACGGAACGTTCAAACAGAGTGAAAACTTCGGGAAAGCTTAAAACCGTATTTGTGTTTTCCTTTTTTTTTTACTCTCGCTCCCTGTCTCGCTCATCGGTTCCTTTTGAAAAATTGTTTGTAGTAGCAGTATCGCTTCTGTTTGTTCTTTTCCACAAAGCAAGTACGATTAGTTGTACTTAGGACCGCGAACTAATCACGAAACCTGAAGAAAGAAGCAATCGTAGTTAGCACAAAATAAAGCACGTAAAGGAATAGAAAAAACCTCAGATTTATTGTGGGGATTCGTTCCTGTGATTACCCTGTTAACTGATAGATTGGGGTTAATCACCCCTCTCTTTTTATTCCCATTCATTTTAAACGACCCCGTCTCTCCGACTTTGAAATAGAACGCCATTATCATTTTACTGCAGAGAGGCTTCTGATATGTTTGTAAGAGTAACAAGTTTTTCTACGACTCTTCGCGCTGATTAATCTTCCTTTAATAATTCCCATTAAACGAATTTGTTACCCGCAAGTTCTTACGCTCGGTTCTCTTTGCGAAATATTAATTGTTCCTTACTATCGAAGTAAAAAGTATTGTCACCTCGCTTTCAAAGGTCATATTTTCAAAATAAAAAGACAGAATTTTACAAAAACTGAATGGCTTATGACAAAGAGTGACATCAGAGCTGATACAAATTCTGTTGTACCTTGGTCCCTTTGTACATAGGGTAACATTATTTTTTTTAATATTCGCGGGTTTTCGTGACCAATAATTTTCGATATTTCAAATGCCACATTGACAGACATTAACGTAAAGTTAGCAGTAGCTGGCCAATGTACTTTGTTAATGTATGAGATGAACTGAAATTTTTAATCGAAAAAAAGGAAGTTTTTTTATATTGCTTTTACTTAAATATTGATTTTTATTACCTAATAACAAATGACTCATCGTAATAAAAATAGTTTTTTATTAATGTTTGCATAGTAGGGGTCTGATTTTGGCACAGCATAATCTTTAATTTTATTTTTGGGTTTAAACATAAAGGGTCGGTGTGTTGTACCTCGGTCACTGTCAATAAATTGTATCTTGGCCTAAGATCAACGTGCAATAAATAAAAGTTTAGATATACCTTTGTTATAAATTTCATTTTCTTTTTATTTTGCTTCAGATAATATGTCTCGCAAGTCTAACGAAAAATTTAAATATTTGCAAAGTTAACCATTAAGAATTTGAAATTTTAGTATACAAGAAAAGTTTAGTTAATTTTGGAAACAATTTTAGTGTCATCTCAAAGAAGAACATTAGTAGTTCTTATAATCCAAAAATAAATATATAGTTTTCATAGAACAATGGTTTTTATTTTGCTTAATGTGAATAGAGCTAAGGTACATTATCTCTGTTGTACCTAGGCCATAGATCCACTAATTTTTAAATCTTATAGCAATTTGAGTAAACGGTTGGTAATGCTTTTAAATATTTTATTGATGATGTGCCCCAGTACGATGCAATTCATTTTATCAACAAATTGTTACATATACAATTAAAAAAAAAATACAAGTGAAAAAAGGGCCAAGGTACCAACAGGTTCCGCCATATATTTTCCATTTTGTTTGCCATCTTTCTGAAAACTTTGTAATTCCACAAATACGAGGATGTGCGCATTCGAGCGAAAAGTGGCACATTTCCGAGCGAGGGAAGCAAATGAAGCGCGACGCGGGCGGCGCGCTTCATTTTCCCGAGATCGGAATGTGCCACTTTGAGCTCGAATGTGCACACTCGGTTTTAAGCACGATTCACAATAATTTATGTCAATAAGATAGACGAAAAAGCAGTTGAATCATTTTAATCGTTTCCTTTCGCTCGCACTGACGAGATTGTCGTATCTTTTCGCTCTCTTCCACTCATTGCTATGGAAAATACATTTTTCCAACATAAAATCGATATTTACCAAACTAAATAAATTTTTGATGTAAAAGAGTTAAGGATAAAGTAGACAAATCTAATAAGTACGAAGATGTGCGCATTCGAGCGAAAAGTGGCACATTTCCGAGCGAGGGAGGCAAATGAAGCGCGACGCGGAGCGGCGCGCTTCATTTTCCCGAGATCGGAATGTGCCACTTTGAGCTCGAATGTGCACACTCGGTTTAAAGCATGATTCACAACAATTTAGGCACATAAATTAAACGAAAAATCAATTGAATAATTTTAATCGTTTTTTCTCACTCGCATCCCAAGATTATCGTATCTTTTCGCTCCCTTCTACTCATTGCTATAGTAAATACGTTTTTCAAACATAAAATCGATATTTATTAATTTTTTTTAATTTTATGATGTGAAAGAGCCAATGTACAACAGGTTTCCCTACAGTTTGTTATACTCGATGTATCAACGAAAACTTGCCCCCCCCCTCCCCCTAAAAACTCATAAACAACTTTTTTTTTCAAAATTTAAAAAACTCGAGTATTTTTCGCGATCTGAGCGATCAAAGTGAGACGACAACACTTTTTTACTTCGACAACGGTATTTGTACAAAAGAAAATTTATTAACGAAAACGCCTGAAAGATTTTTAAATTTAAAATTCGTTTTATTTAAAAGAATTACAAGTTGTTCCAAATGTCCTACGCTTTGCCGCCAAAAATCAAAGCGCACCTTGAATTAATAAAGCGTCAAAGTCAATTTAAAATCTCATTTTAAGAGTTAATTATGTTCGCATCGAAAACATTGTTTGATTTTTGGCGAACGCAAACCGCGAATAAAAAATAAATTTTCTAATTTAATTTAATTCAATCATTCCCCAAACACCTATTCCAATTAATTCGGTCCTTCAATTTCGAAGGGAAAACCCGTACAAGTTCTCCCCTTAACATAAGGCGAAACTTTCGCCGAAAAACAAAGCCAGTACGCCATTATAACTTTTTTTCTCTCGCTCTCGGCGAACACATAAAGCACGTTTTTTTTTGTCGTACAAGAGGCGCAAGAATCACCGCTCGCCGCACGCCGCCTACGCGAAAAAGAAGAGGAGGCGGAGGCGGACGAGGTACGAAGAAGAAAAAAATATATCTTTCGATAAAGAAATTCCAACAATTGAACTTGAAAAGATTATTGGGATTGAACAACATCCGAAAAGTAAAGTTTTCCTTTCCAAGTCCTTCAAACATTTAAACGGCGAAGACAAAAGCTCCTTAAAAGTCTGAGAGATCCGCCGAAAAAGTTGTCAGCGCACCTTTTTGTTTGATGTATTAATAAGTAAATCTCCTAAAATTCTAACGGCGAATCGAAAGTTTCGAGGAAGAAGATGTCGGAGGCGCGATAACAGCTTACGCGAGTGCTCTTTCTGCGTCTTCACTGCGATAACTTAATATTCATACATCAAATGACATTTATTGAACATGCAGAATGATTTGAATATTCTAGTAAGCACGTATTAGCTTCCTCTGTTGTATGTATCTGACGCGATACACAAAATTGTAGTTTAACACATGTCTCGGCGAAGAGCAGCGCGAGTTAAGATAAATATTTATTTTATTCAAGATCTAAGTCTCCTTTGAAATGTACGTAATGAATGGCATTATTCGACGTAACTATGAATAAAGAAGATAAGCATAGCCCAACGTCGAATTAATTCTATAATTCTAAATTTAATTAATTTAGCCCTGTCTTGCGATGGTGCTAAGAGCGCACCAAAGCGGAAAGCTCGAAGAAAAGTGGTAGTACAATATTAACTATTTATTTGTAGAACTATATATTATTCAAAATGTGGTATATTAATTTATTTCAATACTATTAAGAAAATAAATTAAATTCAAAAAAAGGTGTATGTTTTGAAAAGTTAAAAAATACATATAGGGGAGGGTGGCCTAAAGCGGGTAGGTAGCCCAAAGCGGGTAACGGCCCTTATATGGATATGTTATATATTAGCTGAAATTTATATATTTATTTACAATCCCAGTACCCAGCCTAATTGATGTCATACTACTTTTGACACCTAAGTTGCTTAATAACGTCAAAAATTAAAAAACAAAAAATTTAATAATTTTGTAAAATGTTTGAAATTAATTTAACTTCAATCGCTACTAAAACCCTTCACATTAACCCATTTTTTATAATAGGGTTTTCTTTTACAATAAACTAGTTTTATTATTTGAATAAATATTTTAATATCCATCCATTATTTTTTACGTTAATGTATCAAAACTAAGAAATGTGTGTTTGGGCAAAGCGGGTAGGTACCCTCTTTGCTTGTACCACAAGTAGTAATTTTATTATAATTGATAGGAACTAGTTGATAGGAATAAATTGGTATTAAAAATAAGTGATTTAAAGCGTTGAAGCAATTAAGATTTAAAAACAATGGTAAACCGAAGTAATATTAAGATTGGAACAAATTAGCAGTTATAATATGAAAATGCTTAATATAACTTAATACTAATGTTACTGTCAAGAACATGTCAAGTGTAGATAATTTTTTTCAAAGGTTTTGATTAATCCGATTGGTTTATGAGAGCCTACCCGCTTTAGGCCCCACTGTCGGGCAAAGCGGTTAATTTCTGACATTTTATATTTTTGAATTTATTTCTACAATTAAAGCAAAAATGTAATTATTTATATTCTTATAAAATTAAAGTTTAATAATTGTATTACGTAAATCTAAAAAAGAAACACTTTTTTTTTAGTCGAAGTGGTTCATATTAATCGATGAACCTTAACCTACCCGCATTAGGCCACCTTTCCCCACAGGGTGTTTTTTAAGTTATATCAGAGCCGAAAGGGTTGGTGGGGGACAAATAATACAAAACGTTTTCGAAGAAAAGACATCAGAACGATCTTCTATGGATAAGTTGCAAAAAAAAACAGTTTTTTTCCCAAAAACCGTTTAGGAACCGCTAGCCTTTTCCTATTTATAAAACAACAGTAACTGAATCTTTTAAACTGATAAAGATCGCCCACGTTTATTTAATCTCGCAGGCTTTTATTCTAAAAACAAACTACCTCGGCTCCAAAATTTATCTTCATTTTGACCGACAATTTAATTACGAATAAAAGACGCACTAACCTACTGTATTTTTACCACTTACATTTAAATAGGTTATAATTTATCTACAACAAAGGGCTAAAGAGAGCGGCGTGGCGCAAAGGTTTGTTATGTGAAGTGATGCGCTATGACCTGGGTTTAAACCCACGCTAAAACCATCCCGTAACTTTACACCTCTCTCCCTTGCAAGGCAGGAGTTAACCAAGAAGGGTAAAACTTCCACAAGAAAATATCCCCAATAACATCTTTTGTGTCTTTGAAATACACTACGACACACAACAAAACACAGAAACGGGGAAATAACCTACGCCCGGTTAAAGCCACGGCCCTTTAAAAAGAATAAAAGGTTAAAATTGATATGCACAAATTAAGTCGAATTAAGTCGAATTAAGTCGAATGAAGTCATTATTAAAAATTTTGCTTACATTTAAATAGGTTAAAATTCATCTACAACAAAGGATCAAAGGGAGTGGCGTTTCGCAAAGGTTTGGTATGTGCACTGATGCGCTAGCGACCTGGGTTTAAACCCACGCTAAAACCATGGTATGACTTTACACCTCTCTCCTTTCCAAGGCAGGGGCAACCCAACAAGGCTAAAACTTCCCCAGGAAAATTTCCCCAATAATATTTTTTGTGTCATTGAAATATACTACGATACACGATAAAAGGCACAACACTTTATGAAGAAGGAAGAGTTTAAATTCGTATGCAAAATTTGTAATCAAGTTTACGGGGTTAAATATGAATGTTATTAAGAAAAGTATTAAATAAGTATTAAATTTTTTTTATAACAGATATGATCCATAAACAATACTCAAATTTAATTAAAAGTAAAATTGTAAAAAGACTAAATACATTTATTGACATATCTCAAGTAATAAGAGCTCGAAATACTTAAACAGAAAACTCGTTGTTAATTATTTATAAATGTATTTCGAGCCACTGTTCAAGGGCGGAACTGCAAGATCAATATACGTAGGATTTTTCTTGAGAAACTTCAAAGGCGCACAAGTCCAGGAGGGCGACAAGTAACTTCGCGTCCAAACACCAGAAACCCATGAAACGACCCCCGCTCTTTCCGAGCCCGACATGACTTCGTAGTTAATGGAAGCGATATTTGGGTACTTTGGGATTTAACGAGGTCGATAAAATTTTACACAGGTATTAATAGATCTTTAAACAAATACCGAACCGCTCGTTTCTGTAACAGCTCGTAATGTCTATATTTAATATGTGCCATAAAATATGGTGACCCCCCACCCGTTTTCTTAATAAACGACGATCTATTGAAATGTAACAAATGTGTCCCAAAAATTAATTCTCCTCGAAACTAAATTCTCATCAAAAAACGAATTCTATTTGATTTAATGAAATGCCATAAACGTCAGTATTAAATTGCAGTTGCATCGGATTTTCTACAAAACCAGGAAATTGCGAATATGAAAGGATTTCGCAGAATTTTTCTGTATATTAAAAATGACTCCGTGGAAGATAGTTAAAGCCCGATATTTCAAAAATTTATTCGCATACCAGCTGCACTTTATCACAGCTTTTAGAATTTTTCGTTTTCTATTCGCAATTAATAAAAATTGTGATTTTGTTAAAATTAAAGCGAAGTAAATTATATCTCTCTCTCTCTCTCTCTCTTTCTTTCTTTCTTTCTGCGCTTTATTAATTTCTTTTGCGTTCGATGAAAAGCATTTTCGAAGAATCTGAATGCTCCCTATTTATTTTAATAAATGCAAAGTTATTACGTCTCGCTAATTAGGATCGACATTTATATATGGAAAAGTTTTTTTTCTTTTTTGAAGTTATACTTCTTTTAGGGCGTTGGCAGTAAAACTACTAATTTTAGTTTTATACGATAGTTTTTAAAATTGTAAAATGAGCTTAAAGCCGAGTGTGCACATTCGAGCTCAAAGTGGCACATTCCGATCTCGGGAAAATGAAGCGCGCCGCTCCGCGTCGCGCTTCATTTGCCTCCCTCGCTCGGAAATGTGCCACTTTTCGCTCGAATGCGCACATCTTCGAGTTTATTGATTTTTGGCTTAATTAATCTTTTCATTATCAAATCAAAAACTTAAAAGTTCAGTAAATATGGATTTTATGTTCAAGAAACGTATTTACCATAGCAATGAGTGGAAGCGAGCGAAAAGATACGAAAATTTTGTAGGTACGAGTGAGAGAAAGCGATTAAATTGTTTAATTACTTTTTTTCTTCTAATTTGTTAGTCGAAATTTTGTGAATCTTGCTTAAAACCGAGTGTGCGCATTCGAGCTCAAAGTGGCACATTCCGATCTCGGGAAAATGAAGCGCGCCGCTCCGCGTCGCGCTTCATTTGCTTCCCTCGCTCGGAAATGTGCCACTTTTCGCTCGAATGCGCACATCTTCGAGTTTATTGATTTTGGCTTAATTAATCTTTTCATTATCAAATCAAAAACTTAAAAGTTCAGTAAATATGGATTTTATGTTCAAGAAACGTATTTACCATAGCAATGAGTGGAAGCGAGCGAAAAGATACGAAAATTTTGTAGGTACGAGTGAGAGAAAGCGATTAAATTGTTTAATTACTTTTTTTCTTCTAATTTGTTAGTCGAAATTTTGTGAATCTTGCTTAAAACCATGTGCATTCGAGCTCAAAGTGGCACATTCCGATAATCGGGAAAATGAAGCGCCCTCGCGTCGCGCTTCATTTGCTTCCCTCGCTCAGAAATGTGCCACTTTTCGCTCGAATGCGCACATCCTCGTATTTGTGGAATTACGAAGTTTTCAGAAAGATGGCAAAAGATCAGCGAACAAAATGGAAAATATATAATTGATTATAGTTCATAATTTCTATTAAAAAATGCTACTTTTGGCTCGAATGCGGACATAGTCGTATTCATAGAATTTTGTTTACTTTTATATATAATAGTCTTGGTCTTGGTATTTTTGTAATTTTCTACCAAAATGTATAGTAAAAAGTATAGCATTTTTTAATAAACAAAAAATCAACGAATTAGACTTTTAGACCCGATGAGATTCTACAGAAAGACCATCTTTTGTGAGGCTCACAAAGATTTTATGTTTATGGTGACGCATGCTTAACAAAACGCACGTGTAAGAATTGGTTTAAAAAAATTAATTTTGAAAATTTTTCACTTAAAGATTAGCAACGTTCTGGTCTATCAACTGAAGTTAAAAAGAATCATCACTGGTGGTGAAAAACGAGTTCTTTATAATAGCTTTAATCAAAACCAATCATGGTCCAAGCAAGCCAAAAACTGTATCGCGACAAGAAACGATCATACTTTCAGTTTGGTGAGATTACAAAGGTGTTGCGTAGTGATGAGCAAAGCAAGACCAAGATCAAGACTGTAATAGTCTTGGTATCGGTCTAGGTCTTGCTTATTTGGTCTTGGTTTTGTTCTTGCACAAATTTTTCTAGTCTTGGTCTTGCTTATTCGGTCTTGGTCTTGCGTATTCAGTCTTGGTCTCAACCTTTTTGGCGAATTGTTCAGATCTTTTATAGGTATAATTTAAAAATTATGTACAATTTATATCTAATTCATAAAACTTTATTTTACTACAATTGAATTATATCAAAAAGTGCTTCGAATAGTTTAACTCATAAATTCACCGGAAGTAATAATTTTTGGTTTAGTCTTGCGTATTTGGTCTTGGTCTTGCATATTCGGTCTTGATTTTAGTCTTGGTCTTGGTCTTGCTAGACTAAAGACAGTCATGGTCTTGGTCTTGCAAAAATGCAAGACCAATTCCAAGACCAATTTTGCTCATCACTATTTCAGAGGTCACACTGACAGACCTCAACGCCAAGTTAGCAGCGGCTGACCAATCTTCATAACAGGTGGCCAAAGAAGTACAACTTCAATCGCGCCCCCTTTTTTTTTAATATTGCGAGTCTCGACGGAGAACGTAAAATAAATATAAATGACTCTCATTTCCTCATCAACATTCGCAGATTGCGATGCTAGTTGTTTTCACGTTAGCTCTTTTCAGTAGTTTCCCTTTCGTAATGCCTCTCTAAAAGCAATTTCTAGAATTGCTGTAAAAAGCTGAGGGGCATATTTTAAAGCTTATGAAAGCATTTTACCGCGAAGGCTTTACAAAGAGATTATGGAGTTTATGCCATGACAACGATTTAAAACGACGTTATCGCATCCGCAAACCCCGACGCACAGAAAGAGTGGGTTACGAATCAAATTAAATCACCCCGAAATTTATCAGTAAATAACAGTTCTCTATATTATAAGTTTTGACGTTCAATTTGTTCCGAACACAATTTTAGAAGGAAAATGTTGGGGAGTCGGAATGCGTGGAGAAATCGTAAGCAAACGCTTTGCACGTTCGATTCGGTGATTTATGGACAACTCGCCTAATTGTTTATTTTATTTATTTTTTTTGCCGAAATAAAAATAACGTTATAAGGTCGCATAAATTTTGTATTAGGCGCATTAGAGTCGTAAAAAAGTTGAAGAAGAGTTTTTTTTTTATAAAAAAAAGTTTCAACTAATTCGTTATTCGAGATACTTAAATCAGTTTTTTAGCGTTTGCTTTTTCTCTATGCTTTTATGAAGTTTTATGAACAAAAAGTTTCCGATTTCTACTCTTTCTCTTCTTTCTTAATGCATTATATCTATATGTATGTATATACAATAAGAAAAAAGTTGTTTTTATTTGTTTGTTATAGATACATATATAAAAATGTCGAAAAATGTGACAGAAATGAAACAGGTAAAAAAATGAGTATCTACAGGTTTTACTTTTCAATAGTCAAGTTTTAAATTATTAAAATTAAGTTTTTCTTAATCTTTTCTAATAACTAAAAAATAATGAAATCCGTGAACGAGTTGACTTCTTCTCAAGAAGAACAGGGACTTTGATGATTTTGTTAAATGGTTTTTTTAAATCAAAAAATACAAAAAAATTATAGATGTATATTAATAACACAAAATTAACTATATCATATAATTTATTTTTTTAATTCATGAATAGCTTCGTATTTTAAATCATCTGCAGAATTTCTGAAGAGTATGTTAATCTACAGTAAAACCTCGTTTAACCGGCCTTCGAGCAACCAAGTCTACACGTTATCCGAGCACTCCGCCGTAATCGAGGTGTGCGTTCAGTTAATACCAATATTAAAAAAAAATTTAAGATTAGGATGAAGTAACATTTTTAATCAATTATATTATAAAAAATTATTATTTGCGTAATTAAAACAACCCGCAGAATTTATTTCTAAAGAGTTTGTTAAAATATTTTCGATAATATAAAAAATGCAGGCAAATTTCCCAAAGTACACCAATTTTTTTAAAATGATTCTTAAAGGCGGAGTGACGTATCATTTAGAATCAATTTGATTATAAACAATTACCACTTCCATATGTAAAATGATCCGCAGAAGACTTTGTTAAACTATTTTCAACAATTAAAAAAATACCGGCAAAAATCCAAAAATTTATCACAATATTTTTTAATATTTCTTAAGGATGGGGTGAAATATCAGTCCTAATCAATTATATTATAACAAAAATATTATTTCAGTAAGCAAAATAACTCTCCGAATCTATTTTTGAAAGGCTTGTTAAAATATTTTCTATAATAAAAGATAAACTGGAAAATTTTGCACAGTACACCAGTATTTTTAAAATATTTCTTAAGAATAGGGCAATGTATCATTCCTAATCAATTATATTATAAAAAAAAATATTTCCGTAAGCAAAACAATCCTCAGAATCTATTTTTGAAGGGCATGTTAAAATATTTTCTATAATAAAAAAGAAACTGGCAAATTTCGCAATGTAGGGGAGACCAGGGTTGGAAGTCACAATTTTTTCTTTTGAATTTATAGAGCCCATGGTCTTAATTTATTAATGACATTTATATACCAATAGATAGTGTATTTATTCTAGTTTAAAAAAAAATATAAACTTTTTTTCTACCATTATCTAATGAGAACATATTATAATTATTATGAAAAAAGAGAAGTGTGACTTTTAACTCCGTGTCAGGGATGGTTGTCCCAGTGTCAGGGGTAGGTAGTTACATACTAAATAAAAAGGAAAATACAAAACGATAAAATAAATGCCTATTTTAATTAAAAATAAAATGCTATACGTATCAAATTTTACCTAAGAAAAGAACGAAAAATATCTTATTCATAATTAAAAAAATAAAAAATATTTGCTGTGAGCGAATAGTAACTTCTATCTAACAAACTTAGGTTATGGTAACAAAAATATAATTATAACCAATCGTTTATGTAGTAATACCTATAGAAAGCAACAAAAAAGATCGCACATATTCATAGTGTTGCTTAGCACATGTGACTACTAGCCCTCGCTAACTTGAGACAACCTTTCCCAAAACCGTTTTTGACAATTAACTCCCAAAATAAATATAAATCAAAAACCATATAATGATATCATGAAACATATCTTAAACATCATAAATACACGAAAAGGTATATCACTATGCAAAATTTAATTATATATACGAGACTCAACACAGATTCACAAAAAATTACTTTCACTGTACAAAAAAAAACAAACGCATATATTTCTTATACGGTATTTCAGAGCGAACTGAAGTGAAGTACGCAAGGAGGTATTGTGCTCGGGCTTTTTTGACACGGGTAAACAAATTTATTAATTTATTAAGTTTTCTGTTATTGTTGTTGTGATAACCTGCTCCGTGAGACAACCATACCGGGTCTACCCTATACCAATATTTTTAAAATATTTGTTAAGGATAGGGTAAAGTATTATTCCTAATCAATTATATTATAAAAAAATATTATTTCCGTATGTAAAGTAACCCGCGGAAGCCATTTCTGAAAAGTTTTTTTCAATTTTTTTAGTAATAAAAAAGATAAAAATATGTAGTCGAACCTCCATAAGTCGAACCTCGATATGCCGAATTTTTGATACCTCGAATTATTTTTAGCTTTCTTTCAACTTCGACTTATCGAGGTTCCACTGTATTTCCAAAAGTACACCATTATTTATTAAATACTTCTTACATTTTTTTTGCTTTAGAATCAACATTATTATTTCAAAATCGTCGTAAGAAATTTTAAAATCGATTAATATGGTTAAATACCATATATTAATAACACCTGATAATCGAAATCGAATGAAGTATTGCCTAAACTTCGCCGATCCATTACGATTTTTGTGCGCCGTGAATGGAAACAGTGTAAAACGAAATAGAAAGAGACAAAAAATAAAATTGTAAAATGCTTTAAAGTTGTAAACCGTTGGGAAAACGATACCCTTAAAAGAATTAAATTACTTTCAGACGTGAACGATTAGGAGAAACACTACGAAATCGGCAGCTACTACACCTGCACAAAAGAGACCGAAAGCTTTAACAACAGACAATGCTAATATTGACAAAGAAGCCCTGCACTCGACCAATTACTTATTGACGCCTTCGCGTTTGAAAAGTCGCGACACGTGAACTGGCTGAACCAAGTCTTTGACCAAGACTGCTCTCTTCGGCTTGATTGACGGCCTTGTGCACAGGATATGAGAAAATTCAACGCTTCCGGGATAGCATCGTACCTCTTCCGCTTTTAGATTGATTGGAAAATGAACAAGCTAATGGAGTTACGATTTTGTTGTCGTCCCTTTTTTCTCCCCTTCCCGCCGTTTCGACGGCCCGAACGCGATCCCCCCCGCATCTTCGCGTGCCCCCACCGCTATTTTTTCTCCGCCGAAAAAGCAAAAAAAAAGCCGGAAAAAAAAACTTTTCAAATTTATGGGGGCCATTAAACAAAGACTTTCTAGGACTTCATTACTGCCCACTGTTTTTCTGTTATCCCTCTAAAAGGTCAGCAACATCGGTCGCATTTGTTCCCGGCGACCTATTAATGGGCGACCCTTAAAAGCAAACATTTTTTATTCCGTTGTCCACATGTGGATTTTATGTAACAATTTACGGTTATTGGAAACCGAAACTTTAGGGCAATAAATCGAAATCGAGACCTCCGACCGCCCGCGATACTGTTTCGCCTGCACTCTCCTGAATTGTAAACACGAAGGATTTTCTATGGAACGTATTCTCTAGCACGTAGCGCCCCTTAAAAATCTATATAACTTTCGAAAAATACGTTTCGCCCCCGAATAAAATCGGAGAGAGGCAGGTACCTTCAATAAGGGGAGATGCCGACGATTTTTTTCTTTCTTACAAAGCTTCTCGGATGTGCAGTAAATACGTCGCTAACGGATCAAGATGGTCATGAAATACTATCCTTGTCACTCCCTTAATCCTTGAAAATATAGCTGAAAAACCCTTGAGTTGCAAGCAGGGCTAACACATCTACTTATACCACACATACACGCACACACGCACAAACCAACTTCTGAACAAGATAAGAAAATATCTGTGAGGATTTTTCATGGTCTTATACGATTTTCTAATGCATTAAGAAAGAACAAAAATTAAGCGCCAACTACATTTGGTTAAAAATTTTTAAGGTGGTGAATAATACTATTTTACATATTTTAAAATCTAGTATCAGTCAAAAATAATTTTTTTTAGGACAGCGACAATACGTAATTTCGTCGAGCCATGCTCATTGAGAATAAATTAACAACAAATTTCAATGATTATGATTTTCTAATACAATATCAACCAATTTAACAACTGTCAGATAAGTTAATTGTTAGAATGGCAATTATTTATGAGATTCATAATAAACAAGCGTTGAAACGATTCCAAGTTCATTCGGCGGGCGGAAAGTAATCGTTTTCTGCCCTAGACAGGAAAGTGATCGGTTTCCGACCGGCAACAGTCGCATCGGTCTGAAATTGTGTTCTTTCGACTGGCATTAAAACTCGCACTTTCAATGCAGGTAATATGAAAAACTAATAACCCTATAAAAGAGAATCAACCGAAAATTGAGACTGTTACTGGGCTTTAAAATGGGACAGCCGTATAATTCACCTGAAAAATTAGAAAGAGCCATAAAGTCGCACAGAAGTCAGATAATTTTGTTTCTAATTGTCTTTTCGACATTTATTTAAGTCTCATTTTCTTTGTAATTGTTTGATGTAAGCCCTTTAATGGCGCAATCATATCTTTTTTATTGCCCCTGTGAAAAATATACATTCTTACCGCCGCAATTCTAATAAAATTAATGTTAAGTCGCCTACTTCCGCAAAATTGAAAATTGAGCTTTTTAATTGTTTAGACAAGCTTTTTTGATTTAATGGTTTTTTCTTGCTAATTATATGCGATTGATTCAATTATAAACAAACAAATTAGCGTCCGAATTTGTATTTATCATTGTTATTAAGTGTTTTGCCGTAAAGTTCAAATATTTATGTTGTAACATGACTAATTTGTTTGAGCGTTTGCTTTTATAAATACGACGAAGTAAATAAAATCTCACAAATACGATATAAATTAAGAGATGCTTTTTTTACTAATTATAATTCTTTCTTATTGGCACCAAAAAATATTATAAGTTAAATTTTAGTAATGGATTTCGGTAATTTGTTTATTATGGATTTAAAAATAATTTATAATGTGTGCAAATAAAATTGAACACGCGGCACAGCGTTGTAATTTTAATTAAAATTATTTAGAAGTTAAGTGAATTATTGTGAATCGCGCTTAAAACCGAGTGTGCACATTCGAGCTCAAAGTGGCACATTCCGATCTCGGGAAAATGAAGCGCGCCGCTCCGCGTCGCGCTTCATTTGCTTCCCTCGCTCGGATATGTGCCACTTTTCGCTCGAATGCGCACATCTTCGTACTTATTAGATTTGTCTACTTTATCCTTAACTCTTTTAAATCAAAAAATTTAATTTAGTTTGGTAAATATCGATTTTATGTTGGAAAAATGTATTTGCCATAGCAATGAGTGAAAGGGAGCAAAAAGATACGACAATCTTGTCAGTACGAGTGAGAGAAATCGATTAAAAATATTCAACTGATTTTTCGTCTAATTTAGTGGCCTAAATCATTGTGAATTGTGCTTAAAACCGAGTGTGCACATTCGAGCTCAAAGTGGCACATTCCGATCTCGGGAAAATGAAACGCGCCGCTCCGCGTCGCGCTTCATTTGCCTCCCTCGCTCGGAAATGTGCCACTTTTCGCTCGAATGCGCACATTTCGTACTTATTAGATTTGTCTACTTTATCCTTAACTCTTTTAAATCAAAAAATTTAATTTAGTTTGGTAAATATCGATTTTATGTTGGAAAAATGTATTTGCCATAGCAATGAGTGAAAGGGAGCAAAAAGATACGACAATCTTGTCAGTACGAGTGAGAGAAATCGATTAAAAATATTCAACTGATTTTTCGTCTAATTTAGTGGCCTAAATCATTGTGAATTGTGCTTAAAACCGAGTGTGCACATTCGAGCTCAAAGTGGCACATTCCGATCTCGGGAAAATGAAGCGCGCCGCTCCGCGTCGCGCTTCATTTGCTCCCTCGCTCGGAAATGTGCCACTTTTCGCTCGAATGCGCACATCTTCGTACTTATTAGATTTGTCTACTTTATCCTTAACTCTTTTAAATCAAAAAATTTAATTTAGTTTGGTAAATATCGATTTTATGTTGGAAAAATGTATTTGCCATAGCAATGAGTGAAAGGGAGCAAAAAGATACGACAATCTTGTCAGTACGAGTGAGAGAAATCGATTAAAAATATTCAACTGATTTTTCGTCTAATTTAGTGGCCTAAATCATTGTGAATTGTGCTTAAAACCGAGTGTGCACATTCGAGCTCAAAGTGGCACATTCCGATCTCGGGAAAATGAAGCGCGCCGCTCCGCGTCGCGCTTCATTTGCCTCCCTCGCTCGGAAATGTGCCACTTTTCGCTCGAATGCGCACATCTTCGTACTTAATAGATTTGTCTACTTTATCCTTAACTCTTTTAAATCAAAAAATTTAATTTAGTTTGGTAAATATCGATTTTATGTTGGAAAAATGTATTTGCCATAGCAATGAGTGAAAGGGAGCAAAAAGATACGACAATCTTGTCAGTACGAGTGAGAGAAATCGATTAAAAATATTCAACTGATTTTTCGTCTAATTTAGTGGTTTAAATCATTGTGAATTGTGCTTAAAACCGAGTGTGCACATTCGAGCTCAAAGTGGCACATTCCGATCTCGGGAAAATGAAGCGCGCCGCTCCGCGTCGCGCTTCATTTGCCTCCCTCGCTCGGAAATGTGCCACTTTTCGCTCGAATGCGCACATCCTCGTATTTATTGAATATGTTTATATTAATTTTTACATGTGGTTATGTTTAATTTAGTTACGCCAAAGAAGTTTAACTTCTAACGCGCGCACATAAGTACACGCACCGGTTTTTTAAATTTTATAAATAAATAAATAATTTTTTTGTTATTTATAGTAGATTTGAATATCTAGTATAAATAATTAATAATTATTTAGAAATTTGAGGAACATAAAAATAATTCTACTACAGTAATACCTCAGACATTCGCGCTTTCGATGTTCGCGAATTTCATTATTCGCGATTAAAAATTCGACATTCGCAAGCTGTCTACTCGCTTATTCGCGGAACCATCAAAAAATTAAAATTAAAAATTCTTAAGTAAAGTAAAATAATTGTTTTGACTTCGACAATTTTGAATTAAGAAAAAATTTCTTAATACAATAATTTCGTCATACTTGTTTTAACAATAAAATGTCTTGTGAGGAGAATGTACATTTATTAATACAATAATTTCATTGTCTCAAGAAAGTTTTTTCTTTAGTTAATAAATAAATTTTTTCTATCCAGAAAATGAGTGATTTCTGGTTAAAAGAAATTTTTTTTTATTCAAGTGCAATTTTTTATTTTAGTTCAAGAGAAATAGTGACAAAGAAATTTTCTCACTTGAGCCAAGATATTCTTTTTTCTGTGCAGTAATAATTTGATATCTCGTGTTGGTTTCGTTCTGAGGGCCGAAGAATTCCTAAAACAACAACCCCCCGGCTTCACCAAACGATTTCTTTAATTTTCGATTCAGTTGAGTAACACCCTAACACTTTAAATTCACTAAATTGATGGTAGTTTAATTAAAAATTATGAAAACTTGTTTATATGTATATACAACGTATTTCAAGCGTTGTGAAACATAACCCCCCTATTTTCACATTAAGATAGACTTAACATTCGCGAATTCGATTTTCGCGACGTTTTTCTGGAACGTAACCCTCGCGAATGTCGAGGGATTACTGTATTTAAATTACCACTTAAAGACGGGCAGTATACAGGGTGTCCCAAAAGTAAAAGACAAGCTGAAAGCAAAGAATAGAGGATGAAATTGTGAAACGAAAAGTTTTTCGGCTTTTTTTCACATGTCGCACTTTTAATTCGTTATTAATTAAATACAATTTTAATTATCATAAAACTGGATCTTTTCAAAATTAGAACGGGATGGCAACGTTTTGGATTACATCCAAAAGTATTTCAAAGTCATTTCGCTTAATTTAATAATTCTAAATTAGACGCAATTAAAGAACCTCGTTAAACTTGAAATTTATACAAGTGGCTTTTTTTTTCGAAAATTTGAGAAAACCGTTTGGCGAGGAGCGCCAGCGCATAAATTAATTTGTTAATCGGTCCTTAAACGAAAGCACCGCAGGCCTGTCTAAATTTTTCCGTCGTTGCGGTTAAAGATAAAGCGTGCAAGATAGCCGTATAAGTTTTTAAAAAAGTTAGAAACAACGGTAAGAAGTTGAAAAAGTTTCGTGACAGCTCTTTTCAGCTAAACGGGCAGTGTTAAAGTTATTTTGACTGTAACGTTATCGTACTTTGTTCGAGCATGAAATTTTATGGCACTCTTCAAAAGCAAACGTTATTGATTCTCGATTCGTATTTGACGACTTCACTCTTAAGGGAATTCTCTTCGCCGTCGAATTTGCAAGCGCCCCTTCCGCGCCCGCACGCCCCGCGCGCGCTCACGTACGGAACAATGCCGTAATTTCGCACCGCAAATTTTACGATTCCGTACTTCTGTTATCTTTCGGACGGCCGTTGGAAAAGAATTAGAAAGCTTTTCTTTTACTTCGAGCTAAGCACTTTCGCGGCCCTCTTCTCCTTCGCGCGAGTTAAAGAAGGCGACTTTCTTATCGGTTCCCCATCGCTTCTTTCCATTTAATTATTGCCACTTCTTTTGAATATTCAACACATTTTTTCAAATTTTAATTAAGCTCGACTTTTATGATACCTTACTTTTTGATTAAATTTCTGTCCAAATTGTTTTAAACGCTTTAAAAGGCGCCCGAATTACATTAAACTTATAATTTATTTTGTTTAAGTAGAAGAAGAAAAAAAAAAATAATACGAAAATAGGCAAACGAGCCGCAAACAATAAAACGAACTGGAAGTTTTTAATTTTGCTAATGTCGCCGTATTTAAATGTTCGGTCGAATAAATAATATTAATGTGTGTTCATGCCGGCGAGAAAACTGTTTTACATAAAACTTGTACTAAACGAAAGAGAAAATAATTTTAAATAAACATTTTAAGTAATTGAGAGTTGCTAGTGCGTTTTGCGCTTCGAGATCGAAATGATTTTGGTTTTGAAACGGGCATGACGTGGGCCAAACTTGACGAGAAATTTCATCAAAAATATAGACCTGCAAATTGTGAATTGTGACGAAGAAAAATAAAAAAATTCAATGTGAATAATTCTTAATAATTTTAATGAAAAAAACATAGTTCAAAAATTCTACTTTGTGTAAATAATCTGGTCAAAATATTGTGAATCGCGCTTAATACTGAGTGTGCACATTCGAGCTCAAAGTGGCACATTCCGATCTCGGGAAAATGAAGCGCGCCGCTCCGCGTCGCGCTTCATTTGCCTCCCTCGCTCGGAAATGTGCCACTTTTCGCTCGAATGCGCACATCCTCGTATTTATTGAAGTTATCTACTTTAATCTTCGCTTTTCAGATCGTAAACATAAAAAAAAAATAGTAAATATCGTTTTTATCTTCAAAAAATGTATTTACTATAGCAATGAGTGGAAGGGAGCGAAAAGATACGACAATCTTGTCAGTACGAGTGAGAGAAATCGATTAAAAGTATTCAACTGATTTTTCGTCTAATTTAGTGGCCTAAATCATTGTGAATCGTGCTTAAAACCGAGTGTGCACATTCGAGCTCAAAGTGGCACATTCCGATCTCGGGAAAATGAAGCGCGCCGCTCCGCGTCGCGCTTCATTTGCCTCCCTCGCTCGGAAATGTGCCACTTTTCGCTCGAATGCGCACATCCTCGTATTTATTGAATTTATCTACTTTAATCTTCGCCCTTTCAGATCATAAACATAAAAAAAATTAGTAAATATCGTTTTTATCTTCAAAAAACGTATTTACTATAGCAATGAGTGGAAGGGAGCGAAAAGATACGACAATCTTGTCAGTACGAGTGAGAGAAATCGATTAAAAGTATTCAACTGATTTTTCGTCTAATTTAGTGGCTAAATCATTGTGAATCGTGCTTAAAACCGAGTGTGCACATTCGAGCTCAAAGTGGCACATTCCGATCTCGGGAAAATGAAGCGCGCCGCTCCGCGTTGCGCTTCATTTGCTCCCTCGCTCGGAAATGTGCCACTTTTCGCTCGAATGCGCACATCCTCGTGTTTATTATATTAATATGATTTACCGTGCGCCCCTTCAAATCAAAAATTTAAATTTAATTTAGTAAATATCGATTTTATATTCGAAAAACGTATTTACCATAGCAATGAGTGGAAGGGAGCGAGAATATTCGTTAATCTTGTTAATGCAAGTGAGAGGGAATGATTAAAATGATTCAATTAATTTTTCGTGTAATTTATTGGTCTAAATTATTTGCGAATTGTTAAGAAATTGCCTTGAAATTAATTTGTATTTCAATAAGGAAGCAAGAATGAAATTCTTGTTTGGTTTTCTCAATATTCGGTATTTGATTCGATCAAAATAGACATTTCAAATAACAAAAATTCCAACAGAGCTAAATTTTGGTTGAGACATTAGGTACACCATTAGAAATGCAGTGTCAAAAGTCCCTATCGATCAAAAATTTAAATTTAATTTAGTAAATATCGATTTTATATTCGAAAAACGTATTTACCATAGCAATGAGTGGAAGGGAGCGAGAAGATACGTTAATCTTGTTAATGCAAGTGAGAGGGAATGATTAAAATTATTCAATTAATTTTTCGTGTAATTTATTGGTCTAAAATATTTGCGAATCATTAAGAAATTGCCTTGAAATTAATTTGTATTTCAATAAGGAAGCAAGAATGAAATTCTTGTTTGGTTTTCTCAATATTCGGTATTTAATTCGATCAAAATAGACATTTCAAATAACAAAAATTCCAACAGAGCTAAATTTTGGTTGAGACATTAGGTACACCATTAGAAATGCAGTGTCAAAAGTCCCCATCGATCCCATGTGTGCTAAAAAAAGTTATTCGGCGTCAAAAGTCAAAATTTGAGGTTTTTTGATTTTTTTCGAAAACGGTAAGTTTTTTCAAAAAAGTAGTTCAGACAAAAATTATATATCTTAAAATAATCTACAAAAATGGTTCTTATACTTTTTTTTCTAAGAATCGCCATGCGTTGATATCGCGATTCCACACTAAAAGAAAAAATAAAAGGGTCAAGAAAATTTCCTAAATCTTTTCCTGATTTTTGACAGGCTGCATTTCAGTGAAAAATGGTTGTATCTAAAATTTAAAAAAGGCTTTTTAAAGTTCCAAGATTCTAGTTTTCAGATCTTTAAGTCAAAAATTTTTAGAAGCCACCTTTATCACGCAATCTTAAGCAATACAGCCTGTTAAAAATCACCAAAAGATTTAGAAAATTTTTGACACTTTATTACTAATAGTGTATCCAAAGTCTCAAGCAAAATTTAGCTCTGTTGGAATTTTTGTTATTTGACCGGACTAAAATGGTTTGATGCATTAGTTTTAAGGTAAACATCATCTATAATTAAAAAGTGATTTAATTAAAAAATTGCCCATTTATTTACTGTTCCGGTATTGGATTAACCATATTTCGGTACTGGGACTAAACTTTTTAGACATTCCGATACTGGGTCTTTCGTACTTTTTGCAAAAAACAATTATCCGTATTAAATTTGAGCTTAAATTCATCAAATCTTAACTATTTTAATTATTTTAATAATTCTCTAATCTAATAGGTAAATATCTATTTTATATGACGAGACAAATTTAATATTAGTAAAATGATAATAATCAGTCCTACACACACCCTTTGTCGTTCCGGTATTGGGTCATTTGCCTTATACAAAACGCAATTAACTGCACTCAGATAGAATTATCAATACTTCTATACCCACAAAAAATTATTTTTTAGAAATTGCCAAGTAGAACCGTTCCGAACGGACCGAAAGTTAAGCAAATAAGGCACTCCTTTCAGAAATTCAAGCGACGTTACACCGCTTGCAGGCATTTTTTCGAGGAAACAATGCCATCCATCAATTCTAGACACGTGTAACTGTTCATCCGACGAAGACACTCCTAAAGTTTTTAAATTATCTGACAAAAAAGTTTCAAGACATGATATATCAACTGAGTCTGTGTATTTCTTAGATTTTAAAATAAATCAAATAGTTTTCCTATTATCGACCGAAAATCATGCGAAAAGCTTAAGGGAAATAAAATTGGTCCTCGATCCCGAGAACAAAATTTAAAAGGGATGGGTGCGTTTGGAAGAGGAACGGAAAAAAAACGCAAAAACAAAATGAGGATAAAATGGGGTGTGCGTGTGTGCTTCGAAAGCCATGTTAAGTTAAAAGCGGAATTGTTTGCCTTTCAGCTTGCTTAGTGAAGTGCTGATCAAGTGTATTTTATTGCTATTTCATAGCGGGAAACTCATTTTGACGCGTTTCTCATAATGGAATTGAATAAAATGCAGATCTTACAAATTTTCATGCTTTTACTAATTTTTCACAAACAAAAAAGATTAAAACGACTTTTTAGCGATGGGTATGTATTTTGCTAATTCTCGTAATGATTGATTGCTTTGAACGAATCGCAAACTAAATAAAACTAGACACACATACACACATACAATTTCTTTCACGTATTTCGATTTAAATTATGAAGCTTACATAGCAATTTGTCAAATATGCAATATTCGGAACGAAAGAGTGACATAAAAGAGACAATAAATTTCGTATTTATAGAAAAGCGCGTTTTAGCGTCCTCATTTCTTGTTGGTATGAATTTTTCTAAATATTAGAGATAAAAATAGAATCGTAAAGCTGCACTGCTCGATTGAATTGTTAAACAGTTTTTTGTTAGAAAATTAAATTGGTATCAATAATTAGTAGATATACAAAAAATATTTACAAACTAGTTATCGATGTTCGAATTCAGACGTCGACAGAGTAAATGTGCCAAAATTGTATTAAGACCGTTTTTTGAATAATTGAATTGTGATTTAATAAATCTGCATTTTATACAGGGCGTTTCAGTTAGAGTGCCACGTTTTACGCGCAGGTATCAAACATTCATTTTGTAAAACTCACTACAGAAGTTTGACTTGAGAGGAACGCTTGCATTATCGTAAATAATAATTGAAAATTAAATTTTTCACAACAAAAAAATTAATAAATCAAATGCAGCAAAGAAGATATATCAAAATTTTAGTTTAACACGCTGATTAATACTTTTATTTATTTTTAACTAGTAGTAAATACTTAATCGAACTATAGTACTTTACAACACAAAAAAGGAAAAAACTGTAAAAGAGACAAACGAAAGTACGACGAAACTATACTCTAATTCTAGGGTGAGAAATCGGTCACTTTACTCCCGCCGCACGGCTCTCAAAAATCAAACTAATAGACTTTCTATAACCCATTGATATATAACCAAAAAAAAAGCTTTATAATATACTAAATACAAAAATATTATTAGAATACTGAAAGTTCTTAAAAAGTTATTGGCAAGTCGTTTTAAACTTAATTTTCTCAAAATTTGATTTTTATTAGTTATCTTCTTCGTCCATTTTACTTTTCAATTATCTATCTCAGCCTCGAAGTAACTCATTCCAAAAATTAAAACACGATAAAGACAATTACATACTAACAATGTCAGTACTTCGCTAATAACAAATAATATATTGTTAACGTCCAACAAAGCCTTAAAGCTTTTGGATCACTTCCAACGCATCACTATCCAAATCTTACATTACTTTCAAAAGACTCTATGAACCTTAAAATATTTATTATTTAGCATTTTAACACAACGTTCCCTCCAGCCAAGAAACATTTCAACAGCTCTTTTCCCCCACGATTTAAAAAAAAACCGGTGCGCGCACTTAGAAGTTATACTTCTTGGGCGTATTTAAATTATATGTAACCACGGGTTATGTTGCGCACCTTGTGTTTGTATATAACTAGACCAGTGGTTTCCAAACTGTATATTGCTGCGCCTTCCTTAAAAAAAATCTAATTTTGGCGTCCATTTACACGGTTAAAAGCCGACTGGGCAATTTGATGTGAACTTTTCGCCTGAATATCGTTTAAAATTCAAAAATAATGTAGACAAATTCAATAAATACGAGGATGTGCACATTCGAGCGAAAAGTGGCACATTTCCGAGCGAGGGATGCAAATGAAGCGCGACGCGGAGCGGCGCGCTTCATTTTCCCGAGATCGGAATGTGCCACTTTGAGCTCGAATGTGCACACTTGGTGTTAAGCACGATTCACAATGATTAATTTAGTTTCTTAGACGACTAACTTCATACTGTCAAATTTTTCGTTAGTTGTGCACGCGCAACTTCCGTTTCCTGCTAAAATTGTACCCTCAAAGCCTCAAAAAAAGTATAATTTCAAACCTACATTTTTTTAAACTTATCAAAAGTAACCCCAGCCCCACCCTCCCGAGATCGGAATATGCCACTTTGAGCTCGAATGTGCACACTCGGTTTTAAGCACAATTCACAATGATTAAATTAGACAAAAAATAGGTTGAATAATTTTACTCGTTTCCTCTCACTCGTACTGACAAGATTGTCCTATCTTTTCGCTCCCTTCCACTCATTGCTATAGCAAATACCTTTTTTGAACATAAAATCGATATGTACTACTCCCTCTGTCCGGAAATATGGTATACATTTCAAAAAATCATAGATTATCGTGAATATAGAAAACAAAAACAACATTCATTATATTTTTTATGTATATATTAATGGTAACATAATTTAATATTATTGGCATGTGTCATGTTCTTCTTGGTTTAGAACTTAACGTTCAAAGATCAGTTTTTTGAATATAAATAAAATTGGTACCGGTGCAAAACGAATATGGAAAATTCCGAAGAAGAATTGATAATACTTGGAAAGAAGAGATTCCAAATATAAACAATTGACCACAGATCAGCGTCGTGGTATCTTAGAAAAATTATTACGGCACATGAAAGAGAACAAGTTAAACACGGTGCAATCAATGTACAATCAAGCGTACAATAAGACCAAATCATATTTTAATTAAATTTAGGGAGTATTGTAACAAAATGATTTTTATTTAATTGTAGTTTTTCTAAAAAAGTTAATATAATATACTTGTCATGTTAGTTTTTAGTTTTATTGTATTTTTTTTGCAAATGTATACTATATTTCCGGACAACAAAAATCGCGAACTGTATACCATATTTCCGGACAGAGGAGTATTTTTTTTTAATTTTATGATCTGAAAAAGCGAAGATCAAAGTAGACAAATTCAATAAATACGAGGATGTGCACATTCGAGCGAAAAGTGGCACATTTCCGAGCGAGGGAGGCAAATGAAGCGCGACGCGGAGCGGCGCGCTTCATTCCAGATCGGAATGTGCCACTTTGAGCTCGAATGCACACTCGGTTTTAAGGACGATTCACAATGATTTAGGCCACTAAATTAGACGAAAAATCAGTTGAATAATTTTAATCGTTTCCTCTCACTCGTACTGACAAAATTGTCCTGTCTTTTCGCTCCCTTCCACTCATTGCTATAGTAAATACCTTTTTTGAACATAAAATCGAAGTTTACTAATTTTTTTTTAATTTTATGATTTGAAAGAGCGAAGATCAAAGTAGGCAAATTCAATAAATACGAGGATGTGCACATTCGAGCGAAAAGTGGCACATTTCCGAGCGAGGGAGGCAAATGAAGCGCGACGCGGAGCGGCGCGCTTCATTTTCCCGAGATCGGAATGTGCCACTTTGAGCTCGAATGTGCACACTCGGTTTTAAGCACGATTCGCAATGATTTAGGCCACTAAATTAGACGAAAAATCAGTTGAATAATTTTAATCGTTTCCTCTCACTCGTACTGACAAAATTGTCCTGTCTTTTCGCTCCCTTCCACTCATTGCTATAGTAAATACCTTTTTTGAACATAAAATCGATATTTACTAAATTTTTTAATTTTATGATTTGAAAGAGCGAAGATTAAAGTAGACAAATTCAATAAATACGAAGATGTGCACATTCGAGCTCAAAGTGGCACATTTCCGAGCGAGGGAGGCAAATGAAGCGCGACGCGGAGCGGCGCGCTTCATTTTCCCGAGATCGGAATGTGCCACTTTGAGCTCGAATGTGCACACTCGGTTTTAAGCACGATTCGCAATGATTTAGGCCACTAAATTAGACGAAAAATCAGTTGAATAATTTTAATCGTTTCCTCTCACTCGTACTGACAAAATTGTCCTGTCTTTTCGCTCCCTTCCACTCATTGCTATAGTAAATACCTTTTTTGAACATAAAATCGATATTTACTAAATTTTTTTTAATTTTATGATTTGAAAGAGCGAAGATCAAAGTAGACAAATTCATTAAATACGAAGATGTGCACATTCGAGCTCAAAGTGGCACATTTCCGAGCGAGGGAGGCAAATGAAGCGGGACGCGGAGCGGCGCGCTTCATTTTCCGAGATCGAATGTGCCACTTTGAGCTCGAATGTCACACTGGTTTTAAGCACGATTCACAATGATTTAGGCCACTAAATTAGACGAAAAATCAGTTGAATAATTTTAATCGTTTCCTCTCACTCGTACTGACAAAATTGTCCTGTCTTTTCGCTCCCTTCCACTCATTGCTATAGTAAATACCTTTTTTGAACATAAAATCGATATTTACTAAATTTTTTTAATTTTATGATTTGAAAGAGCGAAGATCAAAGTAGACAAATTCAATTAAATACGAAGATGTGCACATTCGAGCTCAAAGTGGCACATTTCCGAGCGAGGAGGCAAATGAAGCGCGACGCGGAGCGGCGCGCTTCATTCCGAGATCGGAATGTGCCACTTTGAGCTCGAATGTCACACTCGGTTTTAAGCACGATTCACAATGATTAATTTAGGCCACTATTAGACGAAAAATCAACGTCTGAATAATTCTTAGCATGTTTCGCGCTCAACTTCGTACTCGACAAAATTGTACTCTCTTTTCGCTCGCCTTATCGATTGTATAGTCAAAACCGTTTTTAACAAAAATCGCGAAAATGGTTACGTAAATTTTCGATAATTTCAGTTTAATAGGTCGAGATCAAAGTAACAAATTCATATAAATATCGAAGATGCGCACATTGAGCTAAATTGGAATTTCCACTGGTACAAATGCAAGGCGAAAGAGTAAGCGGCGGCTTCAGTTTATACCCAGATCGAAATGGACACTGACTCAAATGTTGCACACTGGTTTCTAAGCACGATTCACAAGTGTTACATTTACTTCCTAAACGGAAATTCAACTCGCAATGTTTCGGTACAATGTGGACGCCAATTCCGAAACGCGCCACAATTTGCTATAACGCGCTTAAACGAATTTTAACAGTCGAAAAAGGCGTTTTTAAAAAATCGCGAAAATGCATGACGACATTATTCGTAAAACCAATTGATCGATAATCGTTTTCAGACAATTTTAGATGTCCAAAATCGTAATCCTTTACCTATAATTATTATTTGGGGTTTTGCACTGGTACATTATCTAAAAAAGAGTAGATCCGGCACGAGCAAATGCAACGGCAGTAAAAAAAATATATGCTCGGCTTTATGGTTTATACGGTGCCGTTATGAAATGGAACCCTCCTAAATGTTTAAGGCCACTTCTATCTACCGAACAAAAACGGGACAACTCTAAAGAAAATTACTCTTGCCATGTTTCGCGTACAATGTAGGACGTACAAGGGTCGAGAAAAACGAGCCACTTTGCAATAACGCCTTTCGGGATTTTAATTTTCAGCCGAAAGAAATGTGTTTTTAATTAAGAAACCGTCGTCGAAAAATGACATGACACATTTATTCGTAACATTGATTCGATACCATTCGTTTTCAAAATTATGGGTCGAGATTTCCCAAAAATCGAAAAAAAATCAAATCGCCTACCTTGGAGTTAATTATTTGGAGTGTTTTTCACTTGGTACATCGCATCCAAGGACAAAGAGTAGAGGTCCGGAAAGAGCACAATTCACACACGTATTACCGCAACGAAATCGCAGGTGTGACTAAAGGTATGACGTATTGTGCACGTGCAGAATGTGTTTCTAGAAAGTTCAGATTGTGGGCCCGAGCAAGTGTGCTTATCTATCCAAACGGAAAAACTTCGAAAAACGCAAGCGGTCAAGGGCACGCACGATTTGATAAGGCCACAAATTCCGCCTTATAAATGCGTTTTAAATAAACCGATTTCTAGAACAGTCTAAAACGAATTTTTTAAAACAACACTATTAAATTAGCCAATACGAAATTAAGATTTTTAAAATCGAATATAGGAAGTCGATTGAATCAATTAAATCTCTACGACAATTTTAAATGTCGATAAAGTCTAATTCCAAATTAATTAACTCAAAAAATAAGATTATTGGGCATAATCAAATTGCTACTGTTGATAAAAGGGTTTTTTAGCATAAAAATACAGAGTGGGGAGACCCTGGCTAAGAAAGAGATCAACAGAGAGACCTCGGACCACATGGAAAAACGATATAAAATGCACAAAAGGCTTAACAAGGCTAAGAACAACACAAGATCGACAATCGTAACAAGGCGCGCTAATTTGAATAAAATTGTTTTTGAAAATCAAAAGTCGTGAACCGTTTGAAGTAATTTTTAGCTTTGCATCGTCGTTTTGCATTATAAAAAGTCAACTGCTATACTGGGTGTCCCACAAATGGCGATTTATCGAAAATTTCAAATAGCAGTTTTATTATTTTTCAAACCTTAAATGATCTTAAATAAAAGGCCGTGGATTGTAAGTCGGTAATGTTATTAAAAATTCGTTTACAAATAACCGAACGACAATTTTTTTTAGGTTATGTGGAGAAAAAGACCAAAAATATATCTAAACGAATAGTTTACTCGTTAGCGAACGATTATGTTTACTAAACAATAAACACTTCGCTTTAACTTCTTGTACAAATATACAAAACGTAATTAAGCTTATTTAATTTCCTACAAACACTTCAAATTGAGTGATACAACTCTGCCTTGCCAGAAAAAATGAAGAGTTTTTTATATTCTTTAAGCAATGTAGTCTTACTCTTAATTAATATGATCCTCAGTTGATTATAAATTATTTGAATAGTTTAAATTAAAAAGAAAATATTTTTTTTCGACCCTCGGACATCATACAAAGTATTCGTATTGCGTGTGATATATAGTAGAATATAACTATAGGGTGTCAGACGAATAGGTACTGGGACTTAACCAAGCAATATCTGACACCAAACTAAACAATAAAAAGCAGGGAACAGGGAGGTCAAGAATGGACACTCCTATGTAGTTTCTATGTAAGAAAACGACCACATTTTAATGGAATAGTTTGCTCCTTGACTCACGGTGGCGCTAGTGTTGTTTACTTTTTAAAATATTGTTTCCTGGTCTACTATCTTTAATTTGGTAGCCCTATGCAAAACAAAGAGGCGGCAACAACCACATTTTAAATAATTGGTTTTAAATGAGTATTGAATTTCAATAAATCATAAAATCCGGCAAGAATCAGAAGGTCTCTGCCTTAAATTTTGATCAATATATACATTTTACTTAATTATGTATTTTATAAGTAAAACAATCTAATTTGTGTAAGTTGGTTTGAAACGATTTTATTACAAGAAAAATCATACAAAATATAATACAAAAGAAAAATTACAAAAAACAACACCAAACGAAAACATCAAACAACAATTAAGAAAACAAGCATTATTTACTATTCGTTACAAATATTTTTTAGTTTTTGACTGTTTGTCAAAACTTTTGTTTGTTTTAAATCGTTATAAAAACGTACCGCCCAGTGAATTCTAATTCTAATAAATAGAAATATCAGCAACTGATTACTCTCATTACTACACAAATTTAAATCAACATTATTATCCACAAATATTGAATAATAGGTTTTACATATATGTATTGTTAGTTGTCATAATAGGTTACCAATTTTTGGAAAGTTGAAAAAACTTAATTCGTTATCTCTTGTAGTAGATACACAGTTTTTCACACAACACTTTTTCCAACCCATATGAAAAAAAAACACGTGCAATTAAAAATGAAGTATGTAGACTATGTTGACGACAAACTACCAGAGCAAATGTCTAAAAACATAAAGGTCCAATCAGAAGCTGCATATTTTGGTTGATAACATTGCCATCTGATAATAATATTTCACACTTATAAAGGATTTCTGTATTTTTATAAATATTTAAATATAGTATGCTCTTTGAAACACCAGATGGCAGAAAATAAAGTGGTCGCTAATTGTCCATTCTTTATATCTCTGTTCCCTGAATAAAAGTTTGTATGCAATATGTCCTAAATCTAAACAATTTTGAGAAAAATGAATTTTAATTTTCTAGTAAATGAAAAGTTAACGATATCAAATTAAAAATATTACGCACAAGGCTACTTGACTTGGGATATGTTTTTGTTCAGTGTAGGATCATTTATAAATTGGTTAAGTTTCGGTACTTATTCGTTCGACAGACTGTACAAATTGAATTCATCCACCAACAAATATCTTAATTTAACTGTCTTATTTTCATTTGTCAATATTGCTCAAATTTTGTAATGTACTTAATTTTTGAAAATAACCCTAATTCAATTTTTTTTTTACACAAACCGCCATAGTATATCTATTTAATAATTTTTTTGATTTATTATTCGCATCCACTAACAAACTATAACAATCAATGCTAATTTAATAAATTGCACACGAAGCAATTATAATTAGATTCAGATAATAATTTATTCTAATAATCCCCAATTGAAATATGTAGACGACACAAAAAGACGAAGAACTTTCGTACAAATTAGTCGACGACAAGAAAAAAAAAGTCGAGTAATTCTGAAGTACATGTTCATAATATGAAAAGCGCGAACGACATGCTGAGTCACACAGTAAAGCTTTAACATACCATTCAACCCGAATATGAAGCGTGTAAGAAAGGGGTGGAAATGCTAGACGACATCTCTCTCCCTCAACAACCCTTCTCCCCGAATCCATAGAACCAGAACGTCCGAATGTGTTTGAGATTAGTTGTGAATTCAACTAACGCCTTTCTGACAAAATGCAATGCTAACGATTTCGGTCGTACATCTGACATGGATATATTTGCCAAATTTTCCGCCGAGCTTCTCTTCACGTCAAATCTTTTTTGGCGTTCGCTCTTCCTGGAAATTCGAAGGGAAACCGAGAAGATGGCGTGCGGCGATTTCGAATTTTGACGTTACGTATTAGGAAACGCTGCCCGAGAGATGTGTGGCCGAATTTATGATTTAAATTCTATGATTAATACGTTTTTAATTCGTTTTCTCGAAATGTTAATCGCCGGTTGCCTGGAGCTGCGATATTTTAAGTTATTACTGAAATCTAGCCGCGTAATTGATGCTCAAAATGAGCTACTCTTTAACGTTTTCAGTTTGGAATTAATTCTGCGTAAAATAATCAACTTTTTGACGACGTTTACAAATTGTTGGACATGGAATTGTTTTAATCTTAAGGTGGGGTATAACTAGCGTGAACAATTTTTTTTGGTAAAACGAGACGTTTGGATGTTAGAGCTTAAAACCGAGTGTGCACATTCGAGCGAAAAGTGGCACATTCCGATCTCGGGAAAATAAAGCGCGCCGCTCCGCGTCGCGCTTTATTTGCTTCCCTCGCTCGGAAATGTGCCACTTTTCGCTCGAATGCGCACATCTTAGTGTTTATTATATTAGTATGATTTGCAATGTGCTTCTTCAAATCAAAAATTTAAATTTAACTTGATAATATCAATTTTTATATTCGAAAAACGTATTTACAATAGCAATGAGTGGAAGGGAGCGAGAAGATACAATAATCATGTCAATGCAAGTGAGAGGGAATGATTAATATTATTCAATTAATTTTTTGAGCTAATTTATTGGGTTAAATTATTGTGAATCATGCTGAAAGCCGAGTGTGCACATTCGAGCTCAAAGTGGCACATTCCGATCTCGGGAAAATGAAGCGCGCCGCTCCGCGTCGCGCTTCATTTCATCCTCGCTCGGAAATGTGCCACTTTTCGCTCGAATGCGCACATCTTAGTGTTTATTATATTAGTATGATTTGCAATGTGCTTCTTCAAATCAAAATTTAAATTTAACTTGATAATATCAATTTTTTTATTCGAAAACGTATTTACAATAGCAATGAGTGGAAGGGAGCGAGAAGATACAATAATCATGTCAATGCAAGTGAGAGGGAATGATTAATATTATTCAATTAATTTTTTGAGCTAATTTATTGGGTTAAATTATTGTGAATCATGCTGAAAGCCGAGTGTGCACATTCGAGCTCAAAGTGGCACATTCCGATCTCGGGAAAATGAAGCGCGCGGCTCCGCGTCGCGCTTCATTTGCATCCCTCGCTCGGAAATGTGCCACTTTTCGCTCGAATGCGCACATCTTAGTGTTTATTATATTAGTATGATTTGCAATGTGCTTCTTCAAATCAAAAATTTAAATTTAACTTGATAATATCAATTTTTATATTCGAAAAACGTATTTACAATTGCAATGAGTGGAAGGGAGCGAGAAGATACAATAATCATGTCAATGCAAGTGAGAGGGAATGATTAATATTATTCAATTAATTTTTTGAGCTAATTTATTGGGTTAAATTATTGTGAATCATGCTGAAAGCCGAGTGTGCACATTCGAGCTCAAAGTGGCACATTCCGATCTCGGGAAAATGAAGCGCGCCGCTCCGCGTCGCGCTTCATTTGCATCCCTCGCTCGGAAATGTGCCACTTTTCGCTCGAATGCGCACATCTTAGTGTTTATTATATTAGTATGATTTGCAATGTGCTTCTTCAAATCAAAAATTTAAATTTAACTTGATAATATCAATTTTTATATTCGAAAAACGTATTTACAATAGCAATGAGTGGAAGGGAGCGAGAAGATACAATAATCATGTCAATGCAAGTGAGAGGAATGATTAATATTATTCAATTAATTTTTTGAGCTAATTTATTGGGTTAAATTATTGTGAATCATGCTGAAAGCCGAGTGTGCACATTCGAGCTCAAAGTGGCACATTCCGATCTCGGGAAAATGAAGCGCGCCGCTCCGCGTCGCGCTTCATTTGCATCCCTCGCTCGGAAATGTGCCACTTTTCGCTCGAATATGCACATCCTCGTGTTTATTATATTAGTGTGATTTATCGTGCGCTCCTTTAAATCAAAAATTTAAATTTAATTTAGTAAATATCGATTTTATGTTCGATAAACGTATTTACCATAGCAATGAGTGGAAGGGAGCAAGAAGATACGATAATCATGTCAATGCAAGTAAGAGAGAACGATTAAAATTATTCAATTAATTTTTTGTGTAATTTATTGGTCTAAATTATTTCGAGTGATTAAGAAATTGACTTGAAATTAATTTGTATTTCCATAAGGAGGCAAGAATGATATTCTTGTTAGGTTTTCTTAATATTCGTAAGTGACACGTGTCATTGGAATTTGGTACTCAAGAAAAGACTCCCTAGTTTATAAGTTGAAAAAAAGTTAAGTTTTTCAATTTTTATTAATAAAAATCTATTCTAATGTAGAAATAAATATGCGTTTTACTTAAACCTATTAATTATTGGTTATCAAAAAATATTTCTTATCATTTAACTGTCATAAAGTACAATTATGTCGACTTTATTTCATTTTATTTTTGGGGTATGGCAAACCCCACCTAGTATGGCATGTGACATTGAATCACCTAGTATTCCACCGGTTCGTTTAGAAACGAAACAATTTTGTAAAATTCGAAAAGATGGTGGAATTATGGCATATTGAAAATTAAAATTTTTGGTTAAAATTACGCTTTGAAAGTTTCGAGCGTGTATTTTTTCTACGATTTATCATTAGGCCCAAATTGTTTTTTTTTACTGACGTTATTCTC
The DNA here is from genome assembly GCA_036325965.1 of Sinopyrophorus schimmeli. Taxonomy (NCBI): domain Eukaryota; kingdom Metazoa; phylum Arthropoda; class Insecta; order Coleoptera; family Elateridae; genus Sinopyrophorus; species Sinopyrophorus schimmeli. The sequence goes on from JARFIZ010000186.1 coordinate 1,008,724, forward strand.
CTGTAAACTAATTTACAAAATCTGAAAAGTTTTTGATGCTATATTCAGAAATAACCAAACTAAGAATTTGAAAATCCAAAATTTCAAAAATAAACAATTTCTAATCGTCAACCCCGTTTTTCATCGACAGTTACTAATAGCATAGCTGTTGTTCTTTGAGTTTATTCGAAATCGAAAAGTTCGGGAATTTTAAATTTGCACATTCTTTAAAGTATCGTTCACAAATAACCGGACTATGATTTTTTGAATGTTGAAAGAGTTGAGGGCAGCATTAAATTAAAAAAAATATAGGTAAAGCATGTTAAAACTTGAAAACTTTTTAATTTCGTGATAATTGTGTTTTACCTATGAACGTTAGTTCTACTCGAAGACATTACCAACAGAACTAACAATACCAAACTGTTGTTTTTACAAGTATAACATGTGATGTAAAGGAAAATGGACTTTTCGAATTTTCTAAAGTAATTTAAAGTTTTTACTAGAGTTTTGTTCATTTATAATTGAGTTGTTTCCGCTTCTCGGCTTTAGTTATATTTAAGAAAATTAACAGTCGACGTTAAAACTGAATATCTTTAAATTTCGGTATTCTTTGTGTTATAAAATAAAACTGCTATCGCAAAGTTAGTACCAGGCGTTCACTTATTTAACTTTATTTTATATTAACTCGGTTCGAAATTAAATTCTGCGTCTTATAATTATAGTTTTAATTAGTTGGGAATAAGTAAAAATATTACGTTTGAAATTTTACGAAAGTTCTACGCCGTACATTAGCAGATTTACGGTTGATTTTTAATTTTAAGCATCTCTTGCTGCAGCAAGACTGCGATAATTAATTTCTTAAAAAGCGAAAAAAAAGAAACTTTTTCGGAAGCGTTCGCAAAAGCTGCCAACCGAAAGACACTTAAATTATCGCAATAAAAGCAATTAGAAATTATTTATTTACGTTTTGTTAGTATTGGATAATTAATTAACAAAAACATTGGTTCGAATTTCTTTAGAAACCTTTCAGAGTTAATTAACGGTAAAGTGAAACAGAAAGCTTCCGTGTATTTCTTACATTATTTAATTAAAATCTGTCAAAAGGTAAAATAAAATAAAATTCGGCTCGTTCGAAGCCGAAGTTGCCGATTTTTTTTTGCTCTTGCGAAAAATTTTGCTCGATTTTATTTTTGGGCGTCCCGATCGTCATTCGGTGGCACGCAAAAAGTTGTTTTTAAAACAATTCGCCTCGGTAGCGCCCGAACCTTTATTGCAAGAGAAATATCCGAAAATTTCTGAAGTGTAAAATAAATAATTTTTGAAGGGTCCATTTTAATATTAGCGAAAGCACAAAAGAAGTTTAAGAGTGCGGTTGTGTGGTTAACGTTCCAAGTTTTCGACTCGGATAATCGGTTTTAGAAGTTCGAGTATGTAAGAGAAAAGAAGTACAAAAAGTTGGGCTGGTAATCCGAAAGACATTGTTTTCATTGTCAGTCTAATGCCCAATTAATTTTTTATTATCCTAAAAAAAAAAGTAGCGGGGAATACAAGTAGCCGGCTTTGTTTTTAAGAAGATTGATCGTTGTTAACGAATTAACACCAAGTTTTTTTCTTTTGACTTTAATCGAATAATTAGGATAAATAACTTAATTTATAATTCATCTAAAACAAATGTTAACAATATTTATTTTTAAATGAAACTTGAAAAAAGTTTGTAGGCGTTTACGTTTAAAAAATTGTAGTGCTGACATTTGTGTATGGATATTTAAAAATTTTACAGATTTGGATTCACCAGGCTTTTTGGCTTCGGATAGGCCCAAAAACCATAGGCGTGCTATTTGATATTCTCGAGAAAAACAAGTTCGCAGAGTCCGACTTGTATAGAATTTTTTCGAAATTTCCACTCTGAAAAATCGTAGTTCGGCTATTTGTGAAGGGATCTTTGAAAACTTTTCAGATTCTGAAAGCACGTTTATCGGAGCGTAAGATTAAAATGCATTTTTCTTGAAATTCTTTAGATTTAGAACATACTGCATACCAACTTTTATTGTTTAAATTGGCGTCAGGTGTCACCCCATTAAGTTTCAGTAACTATTTGTCTGACGCCCTGTTTAGTAATTATTTTTAAAGTCAAATTATTACTTTAATAGATTAATATTTTAATTTTTACTAATAACAACAAACAAGTTCAACTAAACTAAGAAAAAATGATAAACTTCCATATGTATTTCTTCACAAAAAAATTTCCTATTTTGTCATGTTAACTTCAAAAAATATATTTCATACTTAAATAAAGGAATAATTATATGCGTTACACAAATTTACAAGCAGTTGTTAATTAACATAAAAACCAATAAATTCTAATTTATTTTCATTTTTTTGTACCAATTTATAATTTAAAACTTTTAAATTTCTAATCAAAATTAAAAATATAATGAAAACATTAAATCTTATGATTTTATTAATCCGTTAATTGTATTCATTAAATTTCGAGTTGAAAATCAAGTAAAGGCTTATACTGTGTTTTGCATTGGTCAAAAAATCAATATTTAAATTATTTTACAATTTTAATTTTTGGCTATTGCTGGGTTTTAAAATCGGACACCCATATAGACATATACACCAATCAGGTCTGTATGGGGATACTCAATAAATTATTCAATATTATTCTTTTTATATTAAATAGCATAGAAATTCAAGAAAATCATAACTAATTACAATTTTTAGTTAAAATTATGCTACTACATCTCTATTAACCTTCCGCATACTAGGTGACTAAATGTCACATGCCATACAAGGTGGGGTTTGCCATACCCCGAAAATAAAATCCACAAAATTGTACTTTATGACGGTTAAATGATAAGAAATATATTTCATTAACTAATAATGAATAGGTTTAAGTAAAACACATATTTATTTATGCATTAGAATAGACTTTTATTAATAAAAATTCAAAAACTTAACTTTTTCTTCAACTTATAAAGTATTGAGTCTTTTCACGTGTCAATTATAATACCGAGTATTAAGAAAACCAAACAAGAATTTTGATCTTGCCTCCTTATTGAAATACAAATTAATTTCTAGACAATTACTTAATGATTCGCAATAATTTAGACCAATAAATTACACGAAAAATTAATTGAATAATTTTAATCGTTCCCTCTCACTTGCATTAACAAGATTATGGTATCTTCTTGCTCCCTTCCACTCATTGCTATGGTAAATACGTTTTTCGAATATAAAATCGATATTTACTACATTAAATTTAAATTTTTGATTTGAAGGAGCGCATGATAAATTATACTAACATAATAAACAGGAGGATGTGCGCATTCGAGCGAAAAGTGGCACATTTACGAGCGAGGGAGGCAAATGAAGCGCGACGCGGAGCGGCGCGCTTCATTTTCCCGAGATCGGAATGTGCCACTTTGAGCTCGAATGTGCACACTCGGTTTTAAGCACGATTCACAAAATTTAAACCAACAAATTAGAAAAAAATTAATTAATCAATTGAATCGCTTTCTCCCACTCGCACCTACGAAATTGTAGTATCTTTTCGCTCGCTTCCACTCGTTGCTATGGCAAATACGTTTCTTGAACATAAAATCCATATTTACTGAACTTTTACGTTTTTGATTTGAATGTGAAAAGATTAATTAAGGAAAAATCAATAAATTTGAAAATGTGCGCATTCGAGCGAAAAGTGGCACATTTCCGAGCGAGGGAGGCAAATGAAGTGCGACGCGGAGCGGCGCGCTTCATTTTTCCGAGATCGGAATGTGCCACTTTGAGCTGGAATGTGCACACTCGGTTTTAAGCTCGATTACCAAACGTCCCATTATAACAAAAAAAAATTGTTCACGCTAATTATACCCCACGTAGTACACGAAAGGTTAATACATAAAAACCGATCCTAACTCAAAACTATCAAAATCGGCCATAATTGAGGAAGAAAGAAGCAGACCCCTTTTGCCTTTATTTGGGAAAAATAAATTTTGAAAAATAAATTTGTTTAAACGTTTAAAGGACCTTTCTGTGAACTTGAAGTGTCTACATCCGGAAACATTTTACCTTAGTACTTTTTCAACCTCAAAAATTTTTGAGAAAACTAAAAATTTCGCAAAATTAGTAAAAGATGGAGGCAAATCTGCTTTTTATTTTCAGAACCTTATCAGGACTTTTTCCTAGTCAAAAGGAGGAAGAAGAAGAAGATTTTTTTTAACTGTTTACAGGACGTTCCTATGGAGTCACAGCCTGCACCATTTTTCCCTGCTGCTCTTTCAAACCCAAAAATTCACATCAGAATTAACAATTTCCAAAAATTAACAACTTTGACTCGGAAATAAAGCGGTAGCTCCATTATTTTTAGGCCGATCACTCAAAACAAGTCAAATTTGGAATCCTGAGACTTCTTCACATAGCACGCGTCTAGAATCAGCATAGGGCACAATGTTAATTTTTCGAGTAATCGAGGGCCGAATTTTTCGCATCATTTTCGATACATAAAATTACATCTTAAAAAAACCGTAACTTGGTGATTTGTGAACGAAAGCTACAAAACTTTTCTAATTTTAAATCCCCAACGTTTTGGCCTGGGAATAGGTATAAAGACCCATACCCCCACCATTTTAAATTAAAAAAAAAATCTTGATCAAAAACATGAACTTTTTTCCAAATTTAGAGCGTTACTATTAAACGATTCCCATTCCATTCAAGAAACATAAAAATTAAGCCCCATTCACAAGCGTCATGCCCTCGTGAAATGTATTGAACGACGGCCATTAGGACTAGCGCTTTAGCCCTAGAAATTTGTAAATTACCCGGCGATTATAAACAACGTACGAATACGTTTTGTAGGGCTCCTCTCTCTTTGACGCTGTCCACAAAATCAGTGGAGCACTGTGTGTTCCTAGGGGGGTCGTTTTGGATTTCCTGCTGCGGTCCTTGTGGCACGGCATCCCCACTGAGTCCTGCATATGAGTTACGATGTGGGTTTTAAAGCCTTTATGGCTAACGACTAATTAGATGCAAACATTGTTCTATGCTTAAGCCCAGCGTTTAATTTTTTTTTCCGCCCATAGACGAGGACCGAATTTAATTTAAGTGCCGATTAAAATTGCGTAAAGAGAGCGAGAGAGAGAGAAAGAAAAAAAAGCGAGATGGGCGAAGATTATTATTAATAGTCCTAAAAGCACTCAACGTATGAATTTGGGATAATCAGAGGATTAGAGTTTTCATCGAATAATTTGCATAAGCTTCTCGTCAATCGTCCTTAATTACGTGCAGGATTTTAACGTCTTGTATTTCGATAACAACTCGGAATATAGTTACCGCATGAGTTCCTTTTGTCGTGTACGTACAACTTTAACCCCGATTTGTAATTATTCGTAATTGCAATTTAAGAGTGCATTTATTGAATTGTATATAATGTCGATATATAAGGTAAGTGACCCCTCTACCGGACATTGTTCATTTTTTTACCTCGATCAAGTATTCAATAAACGGCGGGAAAAACTATGTAGGGGAACTTGTTGAACCTTAAATTTTTTTTTAAATTGTATATGTAACAATTTGTTGATAAAAATTAAAAAAAATCAATAAATATCGATTTTATGTTTGAAAAACGTATTCACTATAGCAATGAGTGGAAGGGAGCGAAAAGATACGACAATCTTGCCAGTACGAGTGAGAGGAAACGAATAAAATCATTCAACTGATTTTTCGTCTAATTTAGTAGCCTAAATCATTGTGAATCGTGCTTAAAACGAGTGTGCACATTCGAGCTCAAAGTGGCACATTCCGATCTCGGGAAAATGAAGCGCGCCGCTCCGCGTCGCGCTTCATTTGCCTCCCTCGCTCGGAAATGTGCCACTTTTCGCTCGAATGCGCACATCCTCGTATTTATTGAATTAGTCTACTTATTTTTCGTTTTTTAAATCATAAATCTAGATGTAGTGTAGTAGAAATCGATTCTATGTTCGAAAAACCATAGCAATGAGTGGAAGGGAGCGAAAAGATACGAAAATCTGGTCGGTGCAAGTGAGAGGGACCGATTAAAATCATTCAACTGATTTTTCGTCTAATTTAGTAGCCTAAATCATTGTGAATCGTGCTTAAAACCGAGTGTGCACATTCGAGCTCAAAGTGGCACATTCCGATCTCGGGAAAATGAAGCGCGCCGCTCCGCGTCGCGCTTCATTTGCTTCCCTCGCTCGGAAATGTGCCACTTTTCGCTCGAATGCGCACATCCGCGTATTCGTGGAATTACGAAGTTTTCAGGAAGATGGCAAAAGATCAGCGAACAAAATGGAAAAATATATAGCGGAACCTATTGTTCCTTGGCCCTTTTTTCATTTGTAATTTTTTTTAAATTGTATATGGGTCAAGTCTCGTCAAGTGGACCCCTCATTTTCCACTTGATCATGGAATACTTGTTCAAATCTATTTTTCGAAAGTAGTTATTACTAATAATCATCCCTTAAAAAAGTTTTTGAAAATTTTGAATTTAACACCAATTTTTTTTACAATGAAAATTTTCTGTACTATTAATTAAAAAATTAATTGTGAAAAAGCTGTTGGAGATAACTTAACGAAATATTCAGAGCTTATAGTAATATATTTATAATTTCATAAAAAAAATAGAAAAAAATTTCATTTGTTTATTATCATACTTTTTATTAACATTTAAATAAACAAATGAAAATTTTAATGACTTCTCTGTACAATTTTTGAACTTTTTTTTTTTTAGTTATATGCGTTATACATTTAAGTTCAATATTCCGAAATAAAAATTCATTGCCCGGCATTAGTTTTAATGATATATGTACATTTTTATTTACGAAGCGGTAGGCGGTGTCAGTGCAGCGCGCTCCCGATTTTGGCTGCTCTGGCTGTAGATCGCTATATATTACGCATTTTAATTAGTATTTCTTATAATTTATAACAAAAGTATATCTAAATTTTTATTTATTGCACCTTGATTTTAGGGCCAAGGTACAATTTATTGATAGTGACCGAGGTACAACACACCGACCCTTGATGTTTAAACTCAAAAATATAAATAAAAGTTATGTTGTGCCAAAATCAGACCACTACTATGCAAACATTAATAAATAATCTTTCTATTACGATGAGTCATTTGTTAGTAGGTAATAAAAATCAATAAGATATTTGCGTAAAAAGAATATAAAAAAACTTACTTCTTTTCGATTAAAAATTTCCATTGATCTCATACATTAACAAAGTACTTTGACCAGCTGCTGCGAACTTTACGTTAATGGCTGTCAATGTGGCATTTAAAATATCGAAAATTATGGGTCACATTAGTCCGCAAATATTAAAAAAAAAATAACGTTGCCCTAGGTACGAAGGGATCAAGGTACAACAGGTTCTCCTACTAATACTTATATTCAAATTGTGTAATTAGGTAAATAAACTGGCAGTAAATATTAAAACGAACCATAGTGTTTTAGAATACAGAAGGGAAAAAAGTAGAAGGGAGCGAATCGAAAGTACGCACTTTCTACACACGTGAAGAAAGAATAACAAAACTAGGTATAATCGATTTTGTCATGGGGAACTCCACCACTGCCCCACGATTCTCGAAAATTAAACTTTCGCAGGGGTATTGCAAAAAAAAATATTTATTCCTTATAAATAAACGACAATAAAAACCCATTTATTCTCAATTAATGTATAGTGACATGTTCGTATCGAAAAAGGGTTTCTGGCGGTCAAAAACTCAGTCCTTGGGTAATTTTTTTTTTGTAATAGTCCTTAATTCTGTTTAATTGGCATGTCCTTGTGTGCCGTAACATGTATGAAAACTATACAAAACAGTATTTCGCTTTCACCAAAAAACTATTTTTGTTTTTACTCAAATTTACCAAGTCTCTTGTCGTAAAGTCAAGGGACTGACAAAAAAGTTTTTAAAATAATTTGATTTTCGTTAAATTACTAAAAAATATCTTATAAAAAAAATCTTTCCTTTCAAATCCAATAAAAAAAACCCATTCTCTACGGGATGGGTCAAAAATGAATATAATTAAATAAGGAAATAATAAAATTTAGATTTACCTGCTCACAATCAGTTTGCCCGATTTTGTAAAACAACCCCCACGTTTTATTTTATTATTAATAATAATAAGTTGAAAGTAATTTATAAGTTTGTAGTACACGGAAAAGTTTAACGTTCGTCGACGTATTTTGATGAACGGGCTATGCCTTACATTATACTAAAGCTTTTATAACTTCCGATATTGAAAATGCCTGCCAGGATCTTCCAGATTGGATCGCAATACACCTATCGGATTTTCGTACACAATGTATCCGTACAATTTCGAGGCTATTTCGAAATTATTTACTAAATCAAAAATCGTATTAAATGTTGACCGTTTAATAAAGTGGGTTAGTTAAAATTTGATTGCCTTATAAAAGCTTTATGTTGCCTTGTACTATCACCACAATTTAAATTATAAAGTTACCCTTCCAAATCGAGATACCCATATCAACCACATCTCTTATAATTAAGACCGTATTCAAATTTTATATTTTAAAGCTTTAGGTTTAGGCAAAACCCTTACACACTGAATATAAAATGGGCAGAATATTTAAACCTGAATTTAATCTTTCTCGTGGACGTCCTTGTTTATCAATTTCGCATTTGCCCATTAAATAATTCAACGTGAATTAAAAAAAAAAAACGACGACTGGACGTCGGTATAATTTTTTTTTAAGGCGCCCAAAGTAAAAATTTTATTCATTACAATGGTACAGAAAATTGTTAATTAACATTGCTTTGTTTAACCTTTTTTAATTTCAGAAATTACAAAGAGCGGTATATTAATATGTTTTTATATAAAAGCTCGCTTTTCGTGGGAAAAATTGATAATAAATTAATGTGGATAGGTAGGGGTATAAATTTAACATTTAAATTTGTCGGCAAGAATAAAATGAAGTACGTTTTCGTTGATGTTTTTTAATTTTTAGAAATACGATCTTTACCTACGTGTTATTTTAATTTCGATTTTAGAAGCGCAGTTTTGATTACATATCAACTCTGAAAAATATGATCCATCCTTGTCTGTTACATCCTTTTCTCCATAAATCTACCTCTTTTCATTTACTCGCGTATTAATGACTAGCTGGTGCCCGTGACTTCGTCCGCGGCTTGCTATATTAACACTTCATTTAGGGAAACAGAAATGTCCGTCCACTCGCGCGCAAACTTTAATAACTCGATATTAAATGCAAATATCGTGATATGTTTTATTGCAGATAAAGACCAAGCGTCTAAGGAAAAAAACTAAAAAAAAATTATCGAAATCTATTGAGCAGTTTTTGCGCCTAGCGCGCACTTCCACGGACCTAACTATCATTTTATTTATATACAGTAAAACCTCAATTATCCGGACCTCAGTTATTCGCGATTATCCGCGTTCGGACTCGTTGCGAAAATTAAACCTCGGTATTTTTTACTAAATATTTTATAATTTTATTTTGTATTTCGCACTAAACAGTGTTTTGTACTTGCTTTGTACATTTTAAGATAATGTGCGACTCTTTTATTTAGTGATTAATATTTGTTGCGTTTTTTGTAAACATATACCTAACAATTTGACTAATTTTTTTTCTCTTAAAACGAGACGCTTTGTAATCGTGCTTAAAACCGAGTGTGCACATTCGAGCTCAAAGTGGCACATTCCGATCTCGGGAAAATGAAGCGCGCCGCTCCGCGTCGCGCTTCATTTGCCTCCCTCGCTCGGAAATGTGCCACTTTTCGCTCGAATGCGCACATCCTCGTATTTATCGGACTTGCCTATATTATTATTTTATTTTTCAATTCAAAAAATTAAATGTCGAATGAATTAGATCTATTTTTGGTTTAAAAAAGGTTAGGTATTTTATTCCTTTTGATGAGTTATCATGGTGCTCTTCCGCGCACCTAATTGTAGCGAGCTTGATAAAAATATTTTCAGGTGTAGGGGAGAGGGGGGCACCTTTGAACACTTTTTACTAATTTATTTATTACTCTTAATGTAATAAACGAAAAAATATGTTTTATGTCTTAATCAATACATTGATCACTTTACTTCATAATACACCTTGATTAATTAAAAAAAAAGGCCTTAATCAAAGCTATATTATTAATTTAAAAATAGGTCAGTTTGTTCAAAGGTGCCCCCTTAGGGGGCACCTTTGAACAGGCCTGGGGCAGGTTTGAACAATATATAAAACCATTACATAAATTATTATTATTTCACTCATAAATTATATTATTGCTCTTATTTTTCAAAGTTAAATCTTTCATTTATTAGTTTAATTAAAATTTATAAAATCTTTGAAATAATGATAAATTAACAAAGTTACTATATAATTATTAAATCTTTAACATTAATAACTTTACTCAAATATAATTAAATAAATCTAGCTCACGAGACTTATTTTATAACGATGAACGTTAGACTTAGTTTTTTCTTAGGTACAGTCAAACCAAGAAGTAATCAACACCCTATAAACAGACCTACACTAAACGTACTATTCCAGGAGACAAAATCTGGCGCTGCATGATTAAAAAACAATTCATTGGCACTACTTGTCCGCTTTTTTTTATAATTTCTAACCATGATTGACCTTGAAATTAAAAAAATTACTTAATAACCACGTAATAAAGATCGCATATTTTTTTTAGAAACAATTTAAAAGTTAGAAAAATTTATAAGAATTAAAATTAATTCGGTTTATAAGTATTCAAACGTGCCCCTCGTTTCTTGTTCAAAGCTGCCCCAATAACATATTTGAGATAATTAATTTATTTAAACTAATTAATAATCAATAACAATAAAATTTTTTATTGTAATTAGATGGTGAAAGATATAAAGATTAGATGACCCTTCATGTATTAATAATTTTTTTGTTATTTTATCTGTAAGATGCTTACATCCAAAAAATTAATATTTTAGAATTGTAGCGTAAATTCGATTATTAATTGTAAGTTAGGTTTAACATAACAAATAAAACAACTGTTGATGGATACTAGTTGGCAGCCGTGCTGCCACCTTAAATTTAAATTTCGCGATTGGAAAAATGTTTTATTCAATTTTTAATTAACGGTGTTCAAAGCTGCCCCTGTTCAAAGCTGCCCCCCTCTCCCCTACTAATATAATAAACACAAAGATGTGCGCATTCGAGCGAAAAGTGGCACATTTCCGAGCGAGGGAGGCAAATGAAGCGCGACGCGGAGCGGCGCGCTTCATTTTCCCGAGATCGGAATGTGCCACTTTGAGCTCGAATGCGCACACTCAGTTTTAAGCATGATTCACAATAATTAATTAAATTACTTAGACGGCTAACTTCATACTATCAAATTTTCGGCAACTGTGCGCGCGCAACTTTCGTTTACCACCAAGAGAGGTATAACCTCAAAAATTATATATAGCTAAAATTCGTTTTTTTCCATACATTCAATTAACCGAATTTTCGATTATCCGAATGAGCTGCAACAATAATTAGTCCGGATAACCGAGTTTCCACTGTACCTAAATTACGAAGTGGAAAAGTTCTTTAAAATACACAATTGTACTTTGCATCCGTACTAACGGCATCTAATTATTAAAAATTAAAAGTTTTTTTCTAAATACGTGCCGCCAACAAAACGAACCCTTAATTAAAACGAAATAGTTTGTAAATTAAAATTACCTCCATTGTTGCAAAACTTAACTTTATGGCTTGTTCTTCGAGCGTCCTATTTACGGTTACAAGTGCCTAATTAAGATCTTTGAAAACTCCTCGGCAATTGTAGAAATTAATTTAATAGAATTAATTATTACATTACGACAGGTTTGTTGTGATATCGTTATTTCAAATATTTCTTTAGGGAGGATCGTTAAAGTTTGTCGGCGGGTTTTTTTTCCCGTGATCTTCGTCTGGCAATTTTAATTGGATCTCGTCGATTTTTTATCGTTTAGAAAAAAATATTATAAGTAATACGTATGAAAAAAAAAATAAGCTCTGCTTTAAAGCGCAAATTGTAACAATCTACATCTACTACACACGTCTCGTTCTTGTCGACAAGAAATCTAATACCGAAAATATGTTTTATTCATGTTATAAATATTTATGGGCAAGTTTTAATTATTTCAATGTTCGTTGTTGGGAGTTATCTACACGGATCGGTTGCTTTTTTTTAAATGCACGTAGAACGCTATCAACAAGTTTGATATACTTAGTTTCTGACTAATCAACAAAAAATATTTGTAAATAAGTTATTACCTTAAAAATAGTAATAAAGCAATAATTGAATATATTCTAAGAAAAACTCTATGTCACGGATTTTAATATTTTGTATATTGATTTAAAAATAGCTATTTTCTAATATAATTGTATGAAGTGTTGCAAAATTTTAATTCACTCGTAGTTTTTGTTACTAGGTTTATTTTTACACGATCTTGATCTCTAATGGGCTCTTTTAAATAAAAATTTAATATTTTTTCTATAAGAACATTAAAAATTTGATAAAGTTCACTACCTCCCTTAATCTAAAAGATTTTTGAACGGACTGTTGCTTTTGGGGTAGCTTAAACTTTTTTGATTAAGGTAGGTGTAAAAACGTAGAATATCTCAAGTCTCAACTTTCTAGAATAAATTTTAAAATAAAAGTTAATAATTTTTCTATTGATAGTTTAGATATTAAAAAATTGGGAGCTCGATAGTTTTCTTAATTCAAGAGATTTTTGTACAATTTGAAAACTTCTCCATGTAGGGTGAAAGTACCGATTTTGAACACGTTGGGCTCAGTTTTAGACACTTGAGTAATTTTGATAAAATAATTTGAAAAATACGAAAAAAAAATAATTGATGTTTCTTTCCTAGTTAAAGATACTTTCTAGCAGTATCAATAATTCTTATATTATTATTTTTCAAAATATAGTGAAAAATGTCCACAACTGGTACAGTGTCCAAAACCGGTGCTTCTACCCTATATGTACACTGAAGAATTAAAAGTTTTTACAATTTGTCCAGGTCTAATTGAATTATTTAATTTAATTGAAAGCATTTTCTCATCTATTTCGTAAATAATTGATGTATTTTCTAAGTGCGACTTTTTTTATGCGGTCCCTGTGACCCGCATAAAAAAAATTTTAGGGAGTGTATCAAACAAAGTTGTTTATTATACCTATGTAAGTATTTATAAAATTTCCAAATATTTTTTTTATACGATTTTTTTATGCTGTCGCTATCCACCGCACAAAAACAGGTTTTACTGTATAGTTAAAATAAACCCCGTTATCTTGTCATGTGACAAGAAATGTACTTTATTCATCTGACTATACCTCGAACTTAGAGTATATCTCAAAACAAAATTTCTCTGAAAGTTACTCTAATTTTTGAGGGCGATTGGCCGATTCAAAATTCGTACACATTAACTTCCGTTTAGAAAAGAAAAAAAATCCTACCTTTTGGTGGCGTTGCCTTCTGCTCTCGATATCAGACCAAGCTGACTGTAAACGTATATCCTGGAAGTGTCGCGATACCATTTTACACTATGAAGTTCGCCACATTGTGTCGTATCAACGGTGCATGGAAGATCCACAGAACTTCCGACAAGAGCATTAATTTCTTTCGCATCTGAAACAATAACGCGCGATTAGATTAAATTTAATTAAAGCGATGCATTGTTATAATAACCCACTTCGAAACGATACGGCACAACAATAGATCGGTATTAATATAAAATAAGCGCCCAGAAAGTTCATCAATACCAAATACACTAACGAAACTATATTAACACTAATAAACCGACGAGGCGGAAACTAAATAAACGTCAAATTGCAAAAATGTCGTTCCAAATTCCAGGGCACTCTGAATTTTAATCAAAACTTGCAAGGATGGAATTTCAGGATCGAGGAATGGCGTTTAAGTTTCAATTATACAAGCCGCCGTACACACTCGCACAGTCTTTTTACTAAACCGTCACACCCATGCTGGATAATATGCATAATATGCAACAAAGTTGCACCTTTCATTTTGATAAAACCACGCGAAAGCTTCTCCATTGCGCCTCTTTGATTTTCCCCAAGACGAAACTTCCATCTCCAAGATGATTATTAATTAAACGAAATGCATGAAAGTATTTTCTCCTTTTTACTCAGAAAAAAAAAATAAAATTTGAATAAAACTTCGTAAAACTGCCGGCTTCCTTTTGAACTACTCTGAAGTGTTATTTATAGTTTTGCTTTTCTGCATTTAAGTCAAACGAATAAGTTTCAAGTTGAGGTAAAAGTATTAATTCTATAAAAGACGACAGGCAAAAACACTTTTATTAAAGCGTCCTTTTTTAAAATAAATTATATTGTTTGGTCGAGAAGTGATTGAAAACCGTGTTTTTTTCTCTCTGCTAAAAAGAACGCAAAAAAGAATGCTAATTCTTGTTGATTGACGCAGCACAATAAATCAATTAGGGATTAAGCTTGTCGATCTAATTAAGCAAGTTAAAAATATTGCCCAAACGCAGTCTGTAAACAAATTGAACAAAATCTTTTAGCGTTTTGCACCGAATTTTTGTGAAAGGATTTCTTAGTACCGAAATGATTAATTACTTTGGGGATTTACGATGTTATTTTATTTATTGTCGTTAATTTCGTAATAAAAAATCGATCCAATTAAACGCAAGGTCTTTGGAACAGATTTCCATCAATTTGGAATAGATTGAAGTGGCTATTTTTACGTTTATTTAAAAATTTAGTCCTTTGAGGATAGTTTATATTGCGGATATCGATAGTAGCGCCAATTACCGCGAAGAAGTAAAAAAAGTGGCGTTTTTTACGTCTGCTGTAGTTCAATTTATTGCAACTGTAGCAAAATAATATTTTATAACTTCATGTTAACAATTTCATGTAGTGCCATCTGTTGTTGAGTAGCTAATACCTATGCCCAAATATTTCAGCCTACTGTTACCTCAATATTTTATCAAATGGCTTTAGGAATTTTTTTTATATGACAACGAATATCTCATTGTCAGTGAAAGTAGAACAATAATTAACCCAGGCATTCTCAGTTTTTAAAATAAAAATTTGAATTATGATTAAACAGATCACAAATCTTGCAATTTACAAGATCTCGTAATACGGCTTTAAAAGTTTTATTTTTAAGGTCCTATTATATAAATATATGTAATTTTCAATAAAATATTCTATAACTAAGAGAAATTGACAAAACACTAAAAATTTACCTGTTAAATAATGAAACATTTTAGTTCTAATTAAAAATTGTGTAGGTATTTTAATGTCTGAAATTCATAAATTAATTTTATTAGGTAAGTGGAACTTATTTATTTAATAAATCATCTCCACAAATGGATAATTAAACTTCTAGAATTAACAAGAAAGCTTAAAAGCAACATAAAGAATTCAGACATCCGATTCTCTTTTCGAACATCTACAAAAAAATATTTTATTACTAATAGAAATTCAAATTGCCCAATTATATTTAAAAATTATAAGAAGAAAAAAAACAGCAAACCTCGCCCGTCAAGTCTCACGGAAGAAGTGAAGCTTGATAATTCGCGCCGGTCTAAATGATTATACAGTGTGTCCCAGGATTGATATTACAAGATGTGTGATGGACTAGAAATTTTAGAATAAATTTGTTTATAATAACCTATGCCTACTTTCATTGACCCTCCGCATACTAGGTGACTAAATGTTACATGCCATACTAGGTGGGGTTTGCCATACTTCGCAAATAAAATGAAATAAAATCCACAAAATTGTACTTTATGACACAATTTCTGCACGGGTTTATGCATTAGAATAGACTTTTATTAATAAAAATACTAAAACTTTACCTTTTCTTCAAGTTATAAACTATTGAGTCTTTTCTTGAGTAGGGGGAAAGTGGCATGAAACAGCCAAGTTTTGAAAGAGCCGTTATCAATTACGCGGTAGTTTTTATACGAATCGTTTATGTATTATTATTTTAAGATAGCAACACTAGCCAGATATCTCACACAAAAATTTGACCGTTCGCCGTCTATAAACGGCGCCGATACGACGTATTGAAGATTTTGTCGTCAAAAAGTAAGGTTTTGAGTTCAGTTTATTTGTTTTCTAACGCCTATACGTACAAAACTAATAATAATATGATTACACTATAATTTTATAGATATATTAGGCCTTCTAATAACGAATATATTTTGTAGACTAATCTTTGATTTCATAGTAATTTTCGAGACTTTGTTTCTTGAGAGAATATGTTTTGAAAGAGCCGGACTGCAGTGTAATGAAAGAGCCACTTTTTAATTGCATAAAATGCAATAATAATTGTAGTAACAGCAATCAAGAGTGGTACCGATGCAAAATTGTAATGGTTGAGCATATAAATCCTGTGGCGTAAAAGGGAAATTGCATTATTTTTGCTTAAAACGTTTTTAAGTTTTTGCAATGATTGATCTCAAACGTCAAATTTTTTGACAGTTTCTTAGATTTATGTAAGTCAATATTTTATCCAGAATTTGCGTTATTTAAAACGTTTTATAATTATATAATATCTAAAATTATAGCTTAAGATTATTATTAAATAATATCTTCGTTAATGTGCAGTTTTAATCTTGTAATAAGAACATGGCTTTTTCAAAACTTGGGTTTGCCCTTTCAATACCTATAGGTTATGAAAAAGCCAAATTTTATTTTTTTTATAAATGATTAGAAGTCGAAAAATATCGTTAATTTTGAAAAATGTTTTATGACATTACGTATATAAATGCATGACAAATTACAGATTTAAAAAAAAAATGATTTATTTATGTCCTTCTATATTATTTATCCCTTTTTTTAAAACTGGCTGTTTTATGCCACTTTCCCCCTACTAAATTCCAATGACACGTGTCAATTACGATACCAAATATTAAGTTAACCTAACAAGAATTTCATTTTTGTCTCCTTATTTAAATACAAATTAATTCACGAAAATTTCGTAATGATTTGCAATAATTTAGACCAATAAATTACACGAAAAATTAATTGAATAGTTTTAATCGTTCCCTCTCGCTTGCATTGACAAGATTATCGTATCTTCTCACTGCCTTCCACTCATTGCTATGGAAAATACGTTTTTTGAATATAAAATCGATATTTACTAAATTGTATTAAAATTTTTGATTTGAAGGAGCGCTCGGTAAATTATCCTAATGTAATAAATGCGAGGATGTGCGCATTCGAGCGAAAAGTGGCACATTTCCGAGCGAGGGAGGCAAATGAAGCGCGACGCGGAGCGGCGCGCTTCATTTTCCCGAGATCGGAATGTGCCACTTTTCGCTCGAATGTGCACACTCGGTTTTAAGCACGATTCACAATGATTTAAGCCACTAAATTAGACGAAAAATCAGTTGAATAATTTTAATCGTTTCCTCTCACTCGTACTAACAAGATTGACCTATGTTTTGGCTCCCTTCCTCTCGTTGCTATAGTAAATACGTTTTTTGAACATATAAACATTATTTACTAAATTTTATTCAATTTCATGATCTGAAAGAGCGAAGATTAAAGTAGACAAATTCAATAAATACGAGGATGTGCGCATTCGAGCGAAAAGTGGCACATTTCCGAGCGAGGGAGGCAAATGAAGCGCGACGCGGAGCGGCGCGCTTCATTTTCCCGAGATCGGAATGTGCCACTTTGAGCTCGAATGTGCACACTCGGTTTTAAGCTCGATTACCAAACGTCCCGTTTTAACCAAAAAAAAAGTTGTTCACGTTAGTTATACCCCACCCAGTACACGGAAGGTTAAGTCGTCATCTTTTCAACACGGGACAAACCCATGATATATTTATTTCACTTTTCTCCAAATAAGAAATAAAAAATAAATCTCCGTACTTTTGAAAATTGCACAACTTGCGAATGTAACGTTTGCCTAAGTAAAAGAACCCCAAAAAAAAATTACTTCTCACTCCTGCACGTTGCACACAGACTAATAAATAATTCATCGAGCTCCCCGTACGAATCTTTTACATTTTAGCAGTTCGGAATAAAAACTAAAAGTTCCTATCGTATTATGCATTTAATAATTGAAGCGAAACGCTTTCCTCACATTTTGAATATATAATTTTTGCGACATTCAATTCGCGCCAGGTTCGGTTTTAACCGTAATAAATGCGGATAGTTTTTATTCGTCATTTACGCCGTGTACGTAATTTAATAAATGAGCGAAAGAGAAATTGGTATCTTCCGGAAAAAAATTTCGCGTAATATATTTTATTTCTGCAACTCTGTCATAAAAGCTTTATCTTTTAATTTATCTTGCAGCTATTGTTGCCTTGGGCGGTTTGTGTAGTTTTCTTAGAGCTGTCAGAACAAAATTATTCTTTCTTACTGGTAATTAATTACGAATCGCACATAAAGAAAGTCTATGATGGGAAATAAATAGCGGGCGTTATCAAACGGCGGCACAATACAAATATAATAAAGCAAAAACTAGTCGGGCCTTGTTGAACGCTTAGGCGCGATTTTAAGCTTGAGGATGGTCAATTAAAATTTCCGAGTTTTCTTCGTCTTTTTTTTTCGTTAGAAAACGATCGAATTAAATTAAACGCAATGGCGGAGAGAGCGTTCCCAAAGTAAAACCTCAATAATAGAATTATTATTCCAAGCATTTCAAATATGACAATAATAAAACCCCAAAATGCCGAAATGAAGACCTTTGAATATATTTTTATTTTTTTGCTCGAGATTAAAGTTTTATGGGCGCGCGCTCGAATTTCGCATTTTATTTATCTTAACAATGGAAGGCAAACGAGGCATAATTTAATGGGGAAATTAATCGTTCGCATAATTAAATATTAATAAACGAGTGGATAAGTCGGTGTCAGCAAATTGACACCCGATATGGAAACTAAATGTTGATCATCATCATCGAAACCGGCAATATCAAAAGTGGTTGGCTCGGTTAAAAGCCAATATTAGCAACTAAGTCGTAAATGAGAAATTGCAATTTCATAACAGCAAGAACATGATAGTTGGAGTGATATAGATACTCATTATCTGTGACACGAGATGCCACTTTATACATCAAACTGTCATAGAGTGACCACCACGTTTCCAGAATTTCCGTAGAAATGTTGAAGCTATTTCACTTAAACACACCATTTTCCGACATTGTTGCTCTGTGTATTTAGCAAGTCAACATATTTGTAATCTTTGATGGACGCATCGCACTTTAATTATGTCGCTTTGTTCGTTTACGGCTCGATTTTCTTTGCTACATATTTAAACTGATTTCCGTTTTACAAATTGATTCAAGGATGTAGCGATTAGTGATTTATAAAAAAACTCAAAGAGTAAAAATAATATGGATTGATGTGTTTCGGTTAAGAAATAATTCAATCGAATATATAGTACAATGGACCACGGTAAAAAAATGGTTATAAAAAATATTAAATGTTAACATTTCGTTGTTGGTCACTCCAATAATAGTTTCGCTTCTCTAAAAAATACGCAATTAAAAAAAAATGCTTTCAACTAAAATAAATATAACAAAATTACTTTTTTATTGGTCATGGCGCCCGTTGTTTCGGTCAGAAAATAGTAGTTTACACATTAAAGTGATTCTACCTGCGTAAATCACGATTACCCTACGAAATCATTACATAAATATTATAAATTAAAGTCCCCCACCGCGTTTTTCTGTCTTCCAGTCTGTCCGTATAGACTAATCTTTGAAACTACTAAAGGGAATTTGATACAGTTTTTACTACCAGATAGACTGATTTACAAGGAAAGTTTATGTGTATAATTTATAAATATTTTGTGCAAATTTGGTGATCTATGATAATATTCGTCGGAAAGTCGAAAGAAACGTGCTTTTTGTAACTTTTAACCCTTAGTTACTCGCGCAGTTTACCGTAACGCAATTACTCGCGCGATGCTTTTCAGGCATCACATAGAAAATGACTTGGTTTTAAGGATTTTGAACGAATTTTGCTAATTTTTTAATGGCATTCACATTATGCACTATTGATTTCCCAAGAACAAAAAAATTAATACCCAACTTAAAATTAAGTGCAAAAAAGAAATTAACTAAAATCAATGTAACAAAGTCTATAAAATTGTTCAATAATAGTCTTCTATTTTTTCAAATTGCAATATATTGATGTACAATTAACAATTGGCAACAGCCCGTTGTGTTTTACTGGTTCTTTTAAAGTTTAATGTTTTCTTTGAATTTTGACAACAAAAGCTTAATTCTAGTTAGTAAATTTTCTAATTTGGCTGTTTGATAGGATGTGTTTCCATCCACATCACCGTTAAAATTTTCAAAATCGTTCATAGTTTCGAAGGCTGATCACAAAAATGTTTTGCATCATATATTTGTGCGTTAGTTCTAGTTAGATTGAGCAAGTGAAAAAAAATGCATTATGGTTATCTTTTGGTTCTTCAAAATAATAAATAGTTTTATAAAACTGATCAATAGTGTGCCCCTCGCCCCCAAACCCGTTAGAAATGTATCTAAAACACCATATTTTAAAAGAAATGTAGTTTTGCAAATACTAACATTATGACTCGCGCGGTGTTTTTCAGGCACCAAAGTCACAACAGTTCAAACTTCGACAAATAACGCACTTTTATAATCTTCAAATTAATACTTTCAGGTGCGTATGGCACTCTAGAAAGACCAAACAAAGGTTACATGTGGGCGTAGAGGCTCGAAAAAACATTATAAACATTATTTACTAAGTTTTTTTCAATTTTATGATCTGAAAGAGCGAAGATTAAAGTAGACAAATTCAATAAATACGAGGATGTGCGCATTCGAGCGAAAAGTGGCACATTTCCGAGCGAGGGACGCAAATGAAGCGCGACGCGAAGCGGCGCGCTTCATTTTCCCGAGATCGGAATGTGCCACTTTGAGCTCGAATGTGCACACTCGGTTTTAAGCACGATTCACAATGATTTAGGCCACTAAATTAGACGAAAAATCAGTTAAATTATTTTAATCGTTTTCTCTCACTCGTACTAACAAGATTGACCAATGTTTTCGCTCCCTTCCTCTCATTGCTATAGTAAATACGTTTTTTGAACATATAAACATTATTTACTAAGTTTTTTTTAATTTTATGATCTGAAAGAGCAAAGATTAAAGAAGACAAATTCAATAAATACGAGGATGTGCGCATTCGAGCGAAAAGTGGCACATTTCCGAGCGAGGGAAGCAAATGAAGCGCGACGCGGAGCGGCGCGCTTTATTTTCCCGAGATCGGAATGTGCCACTTTGAGCTCGAATGTGCACACTCGGTTTTAAGCACGATTCACAATGATTTAGGCCATTAAATTAGACGAAAAATCAGTTGAATTATTTTAATCGTTTTCTCTCACTCGTACTAACAAGATTGACCTATGTTTTCCCTCCCTTCCTCTCATTGCTATAGTAAATACGTTTTTTGAACATATAAACATTATTTACTAAGTTTTTTTTTAATTTTATGATCTGAAAGAGCAAAGATTAAAGAAGACAAATTCAATAAATACGAGGATGTGCGCATTCGAGCGAAATGGCACATTTCCGAGCGAGGAGCAAATGAAGCGCGACGCGAAGCGGCGCGCTTATTTTCCGAGATCGGAATGTGCCACTTTGAGCTCGAATGTGCACACTCGGTTTTAAGCACGATTCACAATGATTTAGGCCACTAAATTAGACGAAAAATCAGTTAAATTATTTTAATCGTTTTCTCTCACTCGTACTAACAAGATTGACCAATGTTTTCGCTCCCTTCCTCTCATTGCTATAGTAAATACGTTTTTTGAACATATAAACATTATTTACTAAGTTTTTTTTAATTTTATGATCTGAAAGAGCAAAGATTAAAGAAGACAAATTCAATAAATACGAGGATGTGCGCATTCGAGCGAAAAGTGGCACATTTCCGAGCGAGGGACGCAAATGAAGCGCGACGCGAGCGGCGCGCTTCATTTTCCCGAGATCGGAATGTGCCACTTTGAGCTCGAATGTGCACACTCGGTTTTAAGCACGATTCACAATGATTTAGGCCACTAAATTAGACGAAAAATCAGTTAAATTATTTTAATCGTTTTCTCTCACTCGTACTAACAAGATTGACCAATGTTTTCGCTCCCTTCCTCTCATTGCTATAGTAAATACGTTTTTTGAACATATAAACATTATTTACTAAGTTTTTTAATTTTATGATCTGAAAGAGCAAAGATTAAAGTAGACAAATTCAATAAATACGAGGATGTGCGCATTCGAGCGAAAAGTGGCACATTTCCGAGCGAGGGAGGCAAATGAAGCGCGACGCGGAGCGGCGCGCTTCATTTTCCCGAGATCGGAATGTGCCACTTTGAGCTCGAATGTGCACACTCGGTGTTAGCACGATTCACAATCGATTAATTTAGTTTCTTGGACGACTAA
This sequence comes from Sinopyrophorus schimmeli, assembly GCA_036325965.1. Lineage (NCBI taxonomy): Eukaryota > Metazoa > Arthropoda > Insecta > Coleoptera > Elateridae > Sinopyrophorus > Sinopyrophorus schimmeli. The sequence continues at coordinate 1,031,122 of JARFIZ010000186.1, forward strand.
CTTCATACTGTCAAATTTTTCGTTAATTGTGCACGCGCAACTTCCGTTTCCTGCTAAAATTGTACCCTCAAAGCCTCAAAAAAAGTATAATTTCAAACCTACATTTTTTTAAACTCATCAAAAGTAACCCCAGCCCCACCCCCCCAAGAAAAAATTGAATGTGCGCCGCTGAACCAAGCTCTATTAACACATCATTTCTTTATCAATTCTTTTACTTTTTTTTATAAAAAAAACATTAAAAGCCAAAATATTAAACAACCGCGCCCTAAGTAAACAAAATCATTAAATAAATGATCTTAATTTAGTTTTAATTGTGCTAAAATAGAAAACAAACACGTCTGATTAAGCTTCGGCGAAAAAAAGATAAAAAATGTGTACGAGCTGTCACCGATATGCAAAAATGGTTACGAATGTATCTTCGTATTGTGGATGACACTGATGTATGGCTTAAATATTGCACAGAGGCTCCACTTTATTTTTTCACAATGCTTCGCCGAAAAACAAATACGGAAAAAGGATGTGTCTAAACCTATAGATACGTATAGAAAAATAAGATCCGCTAAAAAAGCATTCGGAATTTTATAAGCTACACTCGGACTCTATTGTAGTGCAAACACGAAAGCCTTTTTCTTTCTGAATTATTCATAACATTGATTGTAGAAATTTTAATGCTCGAGATGTTCTCTATTTGCAAATAATGCGAGGGTAGGCCATATGGAAACTTTCAACGTTCAATATTATTTTATTTACCTCCCCTAAAATGATTTGCTTACAAAAAATTGGGGTACACAGATTGGTTTAAAATGGAGAAGCAGTAAAGAAATTCGAAAAAAGTATTATTTTAGGATTTTTGTACATTAAATTTGCAAATAAATTGGGATTTAATTAGAATAAATAATTTTAATCTATGTAGATTTAATTTGATCTCCAAAATGGGTGAATTAGATCTACGTAGATCTAAAGCATTTTTTCCCACGCGGATAAATTAATTTAATAATAGTTGGGCCCTGCTAGGGAATGCCCTAACGGAACCCGATTGGGATTGCCTTACTTGTGCCTAATTGAGGTTGCCCGATTAGGATCTGACTGGGATTGCCAGGTTGGGATCCAAGTGTGTTTTGCGTTACAGTCCAAGGTGCGGTCGCAATGAGGCAGCCCCCTTAGGACCGAACAAAGCTTACTGAAAAAACTTTAGTCGCAAATCAATATAGGAAATAAAAAATTATTAATAATTTTTGGTATAAAAAATTAAAAATTTGGTGTTAAAATAACTTACCTAAATACACGTATTTTCGTTAATTATTTTAAATAAACGTGACAATTAATTCCACTTTAAAAGCACCTTTTTTTAGCCCCAATATATTTGCTTAATTTGTAAATTAATTGAATGACATGAGTTTATAGCGATTAAATTGCATATAAAAAAATATCGACAATATTTTGTCATTAGCATAGTAGTTTTGCTGTTAATATCGAAAAGAGCAAATTTTTACATGATTTCCAGTTTAACTTTGAATAACTTTTGTAAGGGACGAGTTATCAAATTATTGTAACAGACCTTTTTTGTAGAGCACTAAATTCCCTATAAAAATAAGTGTCTGGCATTTATATGCATTGCCTCATTGCTGAGCTACAAAATTCAGAAATAACTAAAAAATGTTTCTTATGTAAATTAAATAAAAAATTGCGTTCAAAAATCACTAAATTTTGGTATTAAAGGGTTAAATTATAACAGACGCTTATTTCTTCTTCCTACAACTATTAAATATATGACATTAGAAAAAAATTCTCAATTTTTGTGAACTAGTTCAGTCTATTTATAGCTTTATTTTAGGCGAGCGCTGTTATTTTTTTTGTAAGAATTACACGGCCATATTTAATAATGGTTTTTGGGCAAAAATTACCTTTCTGGTGTAAAAAAAGGCAGATACCCAAATTGTACTATGAGCACAGGATAAAAGTTACCTATTCTTGAGGGTTTAACTCCGCCTTAAGACAAATCAAGTCAGAGTGTTTATCATAATAAGATATGGTGGGTTGGTCTTACAATTATTATATAGTGTTTCTTTATCAGTCACGTTTTATTACCAATTAAAATCTTAAGAAAATAAAATAAAGCCGGATCGTATGTCATAACTGAACTGCTTACATCGCAGATTTGGAGTATTTTAACTTAGTAAAATCTTGACTGCATGCTTCATATTAAATAATGATGAGGTCATACAATTTTGTATTTTAAAGTTACTACATATTTATCTATGGATGTATACAGCTTTTCAAATAATTCTTTACACCTATTTAGACATATTAAAATTTGATTTTGATAAAATCTAAATTAATTAAATATCCAAACATTAATATAAATGTTGACACTAGGTGGTAAAATGTATGACTTATTGATATCTTCTAAAACAATAAGAATAATACTACATAGTATGTATTCATTATATTCACAAGGACAAACTCATGTAAGGTGAATCACACATTTTGTTAGGAGTAAGGGTCGACACATCTGTATACGGAGCATTAAAATCTGTGGTTCGAATTTTGCTGATAGGTTGTTTTTCGGTACATGTTAAATAAAAACAATTGTTTTTTTAATTACGTAGCATTTGTTCTTTGTGTCCCAAATATCATTTAAAAGTAAATATGGTATTTGCCAAAATTATATTTAATATGACACAAATCATAACATTTTTTTAACTATAATTTAAAATATGAATAAGTTTATTTTTCAATGTTGCATAATTTAAGATATTTATCAAAAACAGAGAAAACAATATATTTTGTACTAATCTAGATAACTGCAGACACATCATATTCAACTCGAATTATTTAGAACAGCGTATAAAAAAGAGGCTGTCATTGGGATTCGAACCCCAAAATACGTTTTCTTTAGACCACTGCTTTAATCTTTAGAGCAAGGGGGTCTTATCATGATGACGGAATTTTATTTTTTATTTTATTTAGAGGACACGTCTTAGATAATTTGAAATTACAAGCGTTCATTCTTTATAACATCGTGCAAAAACAATACCTTATCGAGAAACTAAAATTGTAAATACTATAAAGAGCAAAAATACTACATAAGCAGTTTCTAGTCATTGTAGAATGAAAGAGCAATCTGATTTAATTCTATATTTTCAAAATCTCCTAATACTGTAAACAAACGGGCTGGTTGTATTTTGTTTTCATATCTTAAGTGGTTGATAAATAAACATTTCTACAATTACTTCGGAAAAATAAACTTTAATAATAAAACACTGTTAATAATTTTAAGGCTAACCTACCATATTTTACATGTATCTTATGTAAAAAAGCCTCAGGATTCCGAATCCGTGTCGTTTGTAATGATTGGATCGAAAATAAGGGCGCTACGATTTTTTTTAAGAATCAAGGGGTACGTATTTTTAATCATTTAGTTTGTATCAAAAATTTTTATTTTAGAGGGGAAACGCGGGAAATGACACCGGTTATAGTTAGTAGGGGGACGTAGGAACGTCCTTCGCAATATAAAGCAATTCTATTTTTTCATTTTTTATGCAAAATACATGGACTAAAACCCATCGATTTTGAATTTTCAAAACGTTTTCCCAAAGCTGTGGAATAGCACGACTACGGTTTCTTAGGCCTATCCGAAGCCAAAAAGGCTGCCAAATCCGATTCTGAATAGTTTTAAAAATCCGTCCACAAATAACGGCGCTACAATTTTTTGAAAGTTCAAAATTGGCTCAAAATGAGCGCTAAAAGTCGCAATTTTTTATTTTCGAAAAATTAACGTCGAACCCTATACATATTTTACATGTATCTTATGTAAAAAAGCCTCAGGATTCCGAATCCGTGTCGTTTGTAATGATTGGATCGAAAATAAGTGCGCTACGATTTTTTTTGTGAATCAAGGGGTACGTATTTTTAATCATTTAGTTTGTATCGAAAATTTTTATTTTAGAAGGGAAGCGCGGGGAAATGACACCGGTTATAGTTAGTAGGGGTACGTAGAAACGTCCCTTCGCAATATAAAGCAATTCTATTTTTTTCACTTTTTATCCAAAATACATGGACTAAAACCCATCGATTTTGAATTTTCAAAACGTTTTCCCAAAGCTGTGGAATAGCACGACTACGGTTTCTTAGGCCTATCCGAAGCCAAAAAGGCTGCCAAATCCGATTCTGAATAGTTTTTAAAAATCCGTCCACAAATAACGGCGCTACAATTTTTTGAAAGTTCAAAATTGGCTCAAAATGAGCGCTAAAAATCGCAATTTTTAATATTCGAAAAATTAACGTCGCACCTTATACATATTTTACATGTATCTTATGTAAAAAAGCCTCAGGATTCCGAATCCGTGTCGTTTGTAATGATTGGATCGAAAATAAGTGCGCTACGATTTTTTTTGTGAATCAAGGGGTACGTATTTTTAATCATTTAGTTTGTATCGAAAATTTTTATTTTAGAGGGGAAGCGCGGGGGAAAAGACACCGGTTATAGTTAGTAGGGTACGTAGGAACGTCGCTTCGCAATATAAAGCAATTCTATTTTTTTCACTTTTTATCCAAAATACATGGACTAAAACCCATCGATTTTGAATTTTCAAAACGTTTTCCCAAAGCTGTGAAATAGCACGACTACGGTTTCTTAGGCCTATCCGAAGCCAAAAAGGCTGCCAAATCCGATTCTGAATAGTTTTAAAATCCGTCCACAAATAACGGCGCTACAATTTTTGAAAGTTCAAAATTGGCTCAAAATGAGCGCTAAAATCGCAATTTTAATATTCGAAAAATTAACGTCGCACCTTATACATATTTTACATGTATCTTATGTAAAAAAGCCTCAGGATTCCGAATCCGTGTCGTTTGTAATGATTGGATCGAAAATAAGTGCGCTACGATTTTTTTTGTGAATCAAGGGGTACGTATTTTTAATCATTTAGTTTGTATCGAAAATTTTTATTTTAGAGGGGAAGCGCGGGGAAATGACACCGGTTATAGTTAGTAGGGGTACGTAGGAACGTCGCTTCGCAATATAAAGCAATTCTATTTTTTTCACTTTTTATCCAAAATACATGGACTAAAACCCATCGATTTTGAATTTTCAAAACGTTTTCCCAAAGCTGTGAAATAGCACGACTACGGTTTCTTAGGCCTATCCGAAGCCAAAAAGGCTGCCAAATCCGATTCTGAATAGTTTTTAAAAATCCGTCCACAAATAACGGCGCTACAATTTTTTGAAAGTTCAAAATTGGCTCAAAATGAGCGCTAAAAATCGCAATTTTTAATATTCGAAAAATTAACGTCGCACCTTATACATATTTTACATGTATCTTATGTAAAAAAGCCTCAGGATTCCGAATCCGTGTCGTTTGTAATGATTGGATCGAAAATAAGTGCGCTACGATTTTTTTTGTGAATCAAGGAGTACGTATTTTTAATCATTTAGTTTGTATCGAAAATTTTTATTTTAGAGGGGAAGCGCGGGGAAATGACACCGGTTATAGTTAGTAGGGGTACGTAGGAACGTCCCTTCGCAATATAAAGCGATTCTATTTTTTTCATTTTTTATCCAAAATACATGGACTAAAACCCATCGATTTTGTATTTTCAAAACGTTTTCCCAAAGCTGTGGAATAGCACGACTACGGTTTCTTAGGCCTATCCGAAGCCAAAAAGGCTGCCAAATCCGATTCTGAATAGTTTTTAAAAATCCGTCCACAAATAACGGCGCTACAATTTTTTGAAAGTTCAAAATTGGCTCAAAATGAGCGCTAAAAATCGCAATTTTTAATATTCGAAAAATTAACGTCGCACCTTATACATATTTTACATGTATCTTATGTAAAAAAGCCTCAGGATTCCGAATCCGTGTCGTTTGTAATGATTGGATCGAAAATAAGGGCGCTACGATTTTTTTTGTGAATCAAGGGGTACGTATTTTTAATCATTTAGTTTGTATCGAAAATTTTTATTTTAGAGGGGAAGCGCGGGGAAATGACACCGGTTATAGTTAGTAGGGGTACGTAGGAACGTCGCTTCGCAATATAAAGCAATTCTATTTTTTTCACTTTTTATCCAAAATACATGGACTAAAACCCATCGATTTTGAATTTTCAAAACGTTTTCCCAAAGCTGTGAAATAGCACGACTACGGTTTCTTAGGCCTATCCGAAGCCAAAAAGGCTGCCAAATCCGATTCTGAATAGTTTTTAAAAATCCGTCCACAAATAACGGCGCTACAATTTTTTGAAAGTTCAAAATTGGCTCAAAATGAGCGCTAAAAATCGCAATTTTTATTTTCGAAAAAATTTAAAGTCGCACCCTATACATATTTTACATGTATCTTATGTAAAAAGCCTCAGGATTCCGAATCCGTGTCGTTTGTAATGATTGGATCGAAAATAAGGGCGCTACGATTTTTTGTGAATCAAGGGTACGTATTTTTAATCATTTAGTTTGTATCGAAAATTTTTATTTTAGAGGGGAAGCGCGGGGAAATGACACCGGTTATAGTTAGTAGGGGTACGTAGGAACGTCGCTTCGCAATATAAAGCAATTCTATTTTTTTCACTTTTTATCCAAAATACATGGACTAAAACCCATCGATTTTGAATTTTCAAAACGTTTTCCCAAAGCTGTGAAATAGCACGACTACGGTTTCTTAGGCCTATCCGAAGCCAAAAAGGCTGCCAAATCCGATTCTGAATAGTTTTTAAAAATCCGTCCACAAATAACGGCGCTACAATTTTTTGAAAGTTCAAAATTGGCTCAAAATGAGCGCTAAAATCGCAATTTTTATTTCGAAAAATTAACGTCGCACCCTATACATATTTTACATGTATCTTATGTAAAAAAGCCTCAGGATTCCGAATCCGTGTCGTTTGTAATGATTGGATCGAAAATAAGGGCGCTACGATTTTTTGTGAATCAAGGGTACGTATTTTTAATCATTTAGTTTGTATCGAAAATTTTTATTTTAGAGGAAGCGCGGGAAATGACACCGGTTATAGTTAGTAGGGGTACGTAGGAACGTCCCTCGCAATATAAAGCAATTCTATTTTTTTCATTTTTTATCCAAAATACATGGACTAAAACCCATCGATTTTGAATTTTCAAAACGTTTTCACAAAGCTCTGGAATAGCACGCCTACGGTTTCTTAGGCCTATCCGAAGCCAAAAGGCTGCCAAATCCGATTCTGAATAGTTTTAAAATCCGTCCACAAATAACGGCGCTACAATTTTTGAAAGTTCAAAATTGGCTCAAAATGAGCGCTAAAATCGCAATTTTTATTTTCGAAAAAATTTAAAGTCGCACCCTATACATATTTTACATGTATCTTATGTAAAAAGCCTCAGGATTCCGAATCCGTGTCGTTTGTAATGATTGGATCGAAAATAAGGGCGCTACGATTTTTTTTGTGAATCAAGGGGGACGTATTTTTAATCATTTAGTTTGTATCGAAAATTTTTATTTTAGAGGAAGCGCGGGGAAATGACACCGGTTATAGTTAGTAGGGGTACGTAGGAACGTCCCCTCGCAATATAAAGCAATTCTATTTTTTTCATTTTTTATCCAAAATACATGGACTAAAACCCATCGATTTTGAATTTTCAAAACGTTTTCACAAAGCTCTGGAATAGCACGCCTACGGTTTCTTAGCCCTATCCGAAGCCAAAAAGGCTGCCAAATCCGATTCTGAATAGTTTTTAAAAATCCGTCCACAAATAACGGCGCTACAATTTTTTGAAAGTTCAAAATTGGCTCAAAATGAGCGCTAAAAATCGCAATTTTTTATTTTCGAAAAATTAACGTCGCACCCTATACATATTTTACATGTATCTTATGTAAAAAAGCCTCAGGATTCCGAATCCGTGTCGTTTGTAATGATTGGATCGAAAATAAGGGCGCTACGATTTTTTTTGTGAATCAAGGGGTACGTATTTTTAATCATTTAGTTTGTATCGAAAATTTTTATTTTAGAGGGGAAGCGCGGGAAATGACACCGGTTATAGTTAGTAGGGGTACGTAGGAACGTCCCTCGCAATATAAAGCAATTCTATTTTTTCATTTTTATCAAAATACATGGACTAAAACCCATCGATTTTGAATTTTCAAAACGTTTTCCCAAAGCTCTGGAATAGCACGCCTACGGTTTCTTAGGCCTATCCGAAGCCAAAAGGCTGCCAAATCCGATTCTGAATAGTTTTAAAATCCGTCCACAAATAACGGCGCTACAATTTTTGAAAGTTCAAAATTGGCTCAAAATGAGCGCTAAAATCGCAATTTTTATTTCGAAAAATTAACGTCGCACCCTATACATATTTTACATGTATCTTATGTAAAAAGCCTCAGGATTCCGAATCCGTGTCGTTTGTAATGATTGGATCGAAAATAAGGGCGCTACGATTTTTTTGTGAATCAAGGGTACGTATTTTTAATCATTTAGTTTGTATCGAAAATTTTTATTTTAGAGGAAGCGCGGGAAATGACACCGGTTATAGTTAGTAGGGGTACGTAGGAACGTCCTCGCAATATAAAGCAATTCTATTTTTTCATTTTTATCCAAAATACATGGACTAAAACCCATCGATTTTGAATTTTCAAAACGTTTTCCCAAAGCTGTGGAATAGCACGACTACGGTTTCTTAGGCCTATCCGAAGCCAAAAGGCTGCCAAATCCGATTCTGAATAGTTTTAAAATCCGTCCACAAATAACGGCGCTACAATTTTTGAAAGTTCAAAATTGGCTCAAAATGAGCGCTAAAAATCGCAATTTTTAATATTCGAAAAATTAACGTCGCACCTTATACATATTTTACATGTATCTTATGTAAAAAAGCCTCAGGATTCCGAATCCGTGTCGTTTGTAATGATTGGATCGAAAATAAGGGCGCTACGATTTTTTTTATGAATCAAGGGTACGTATTTTTAATCATTTAGTTTGTATAGAAAATTTTTATTTTAGAGGGGAAGCGCGTATAACAGGAACGGCGTATAAAGAAGAGGCTGTCATTGGGATTCGAACCCCAAAATACGTTTTCTTTAGACCACTGCTTTAATCTTTAGAGCAAGGGGGTCTTATCATGATGACGGAATTTTATTTTTTATTTTATTTAGCGGACACGTCTTAGATAATTTGAAATTACAAGCGTTCATTCTTTATAACATCGTGCAAAACAATACCTTATCGAGAAACTAAAATTGTAAATACTATAAAGAGCAAAAATACTACATAAGCAGTTTCTAGTCATTGTAGAATGAAAGAGCAATCTGAATTAATTCTATATTTTCAAAATCTCCTAATACTGTAAACAAACGGGCTGGTTGTATTTTGTTTTCATATCTTAATTGGTTGATAAATAAACATTTCTACAATTACTTCGGAAAAATAAACTTTAATAATAAAACACTGTTAATAATTTTAAGGCCAACCTACCATATTTTAATGTGATAAACTCTTGACTTGATTTGTCTTAAGGAGGAGTTAAATCCTCAAGAATAGGTAACTTTTATCCTGCGTTCATAGTACATCTTCAATTTACAAAGATACAATTTTTTACATTATTTGTACACTTAAAAACTTGCATTGCTTTACTCATACACGATTTTTAATATTTTAAACGTAAATAACAAATTTTAATTAAAATCAAATGAAAATGTAGATTAAAACTAAAATTTGTTCAAACATTGTAAGCGTTTAAATATTTAAATGCGAATTTTGGTCAAAATATTATTTATTTTTATGGGCCACATAATTGCCCCCGCCCCCCAATACATGTTTGAATAAACGTAATATTAGTTTAAATATGAAATTACGTTCCGGTCAGCGAACTAAAACCCAATTGGAGAGTACAAACGAAAATGGAAGCCTTCGAAAACAAGTAAAAAAAAATAGGGTTTTAGCATTTCATCAGCATTCGGTGTAAAGGACATTTTTATCGAACATAATCCTTATTTACTTTAAGGCAAAAATACAACAGTAGCTGGGAAAAAAACATCAGGGCCATTCGATATACAGCGAACCCGTGTAAAGCACTGGGATTTGTAATAGAAAGGCCTTGTCCGGATAAAAAACAACTCTGTTTGATAATATATACGCGAACTGCGCTGGTCACCTCCCCAGCGTAATGTCCTGCGAATCGTACAATCTCGCAGCAAACTTTTCCACTTTTAGAGCTTAAAGTTTAGTGCATTTTCAAATTTGTTTCGAAGTTTCGCTCCTCGTCTCTTCATAAGCTTTTTTTCGGCTCTTGTTTTTCTTTTTGTATTTTCGGGGAGATATCCCATTGTTAGGAATTCTTCAAACTAAAATTAGAAGTAACTTTGAAACTTAAGAGCCGAAGCTCTTAACGCAAAGTTTATCTGCGACTACGGTCAAAGTTGGGTACTGTAAATAACGGCCTTTCATAAATTTTAACACGAGATCAACTTTTGGACTCGAGTCCAATTTTATCACTCGACTCATATTACAATTTCGCTCGAGCGATTGAGTGACACGAGTGGTTCTCTAGTCACCTGTTACAGTACAGTAAGATCCCGATTAACGCTGATTCGATGGACCGCAGACTACTACAAGCCTCAAAATACTCCAAATTTGATTTATTGCGGCATTTTGCAATGGACTTGATTAACACTGTTTTGTTTAGCGCTCGATGGTCCAAGAACGCATTCTAAGCGCTAAACGAGGCCTTACTGTATATATAAAGATGTATATGGGTGATTCCATTCTAATTGTGCTTTTTGTGTCCTATACTGTTTGTTCTCACTGGTCATATATTATAAATCGATAATGAAATTTTTGTATCAATACGATTATCATGAACATATTTTATCACTTTTCTTGTAGAATATAAGTTGCAGTCCAAAGAAAACTTGCAATATGTAACTTAAATGTCAGTACCGTGTCATGTCCTTTTCTAGAATTTACCTATAAATCAGTTATTTTTTTGTTGCAATAAATAATTCAAACCAATTAACTGATAAATCTTAATGTATATAATCAAACTCAAAAGAAATTAACGAATTTAAGATTGAATTCCGGCTTAATAACTTTGGCCCAAAGATTTAAGCAAATTTTTAAATTTGAATGTGTATTACTAGTGCGCCATTTACCTCGAAATTAATGAAACAACTAATAAGCCATATTGAAAGTACGTTAACTGAGTTATGTTTACAAACATAACACAAGTGAAATTCTCAAGCGAGTTAGTGTCATTTTAAAACTCAATTTTTAAAAGATGAAGTCTGTACCGTGGTATTGATAAACTTAATTAACAATTAATTTTTTTATCATCTAAATGAATTTATGTACTTATTACTAGCCTAAATTATAAAGTAATAGAATATTATCAAATTCATAATCAAAAAATTACAGTTGCTATTTTAATTTAAAAAGTCAGTACCGCGTCAAAAACGAATGAAAATATATTTAATTGTTAATAAATAATATTGACTATTGGCGGAGAAGCTTAAGAAATAAAAATGTTGTAATGAAAACCAAAAAAAAAAAATTAGTTAAGTTAATTTTTGTGTAATGTATTAGATTTGAGTTGATTAATTTTGATATAAATTATAATGTATTATTTGTTATACATAAGTTACTATGGATTATTGAAATGTTAAATAATCAATAAAAAAGAGTTTTAAAATGGTACAATACAATTCATAAATGAATTTAAAATTTTTCTGAAGGATGTCTACCAAATTTATTTTATGTCAGTACCGTGGCATGGAAATTATAAAATATAATTCTCATTCTCGATATTTTAATGTTGTAGCAAAATCCTCTCGCACTTTCATTTTTACTATCAAATAGAGTAATAATATTCATGAAAAAATAAAAAAAGTTTAGTTATAGAATTCAAAAATTTTTAATCAAAAAAGTAACAGAAGAGAATCACCCATATGCATTATTTACTCTTATTTTACATCGAAATAAATGACATTTTAGTTTTCTTCGATTTAGAGTTTTCTGAGGAACCTATTTGTGCTTGGAAGTATTTTATTTATTTATTTGTGTGTAATAAAAATAAAAAGAATTCCTTTGTTGCTATAATATCAGTATCATCCAACGAATTATTGCTAAAACTAACTAAAAATAAACACTTTCTATAGCAAAAATGTATATTTCAAATGGTATTCATTTTTGTAAAGCTTTTAAAAGCGAAATCGTGCAAAACAAGTACTGTGTAAATCGAGGAATAGATGTATTATAGTATGTATTGCAGATCTTGGTTAAAAGTCAAATGTGCAAGTTGGTCTGGGATAAATGTGCCCATACGTTGTTTTTTTGGGTACATTTTTTTTTTATTAAATCCAAAAATGAATGTAAACAAATTCAATAAATACGAGGATGTGCGCATTCGAGCGAAAAGTGGCACATTTCCGAGCGAGGGAAGCAAATGAAGCGCGACGCGGAGCGGCGCGCTTCATTTTCCCGAGATCGGAATGTGCCACTTTGAGCTCGAATGTGCACACTCGGTTTTAAGCACGTTTCACAACAATTTAGGCCAATAAATTAAACGAAATATCAATTGAATAATTTTAATCGTTTCCTCTGGCTCGCATTGACAAGATTGTAGTATCTTTTCGCTCCCTTCCACTCATTGCTATTGTAAATATGTCTTTTGAACATGAAATCGATATTTACTAAACTAGTTTTAAGTTTATGATCTAAAAGAGCGAAGATTAAAATAGACAAATTCAATAAATACGAGGATGTGCGCATTCGAGCGAAAAGTGGCACATTTCCGAGCGAGGGAGGCAAATGAAGCGCGACGCGGAGCGGCGCGCTTCATTTTCCCGAGATCGGAATGTGCCACTTTGAGCTCGAATGTGCACACTCAGTTTTAAGCATGATTCACATTAATTAATTTACTTTCTTAGACGGTTAACATCATATTGTCGAATTTTCGTTAGATGGCGCGCGCAACTTCCGTTGTGTACTAAAATTTTACCCTCAATGCGCCAAAAGTGTATAATAAACGCTTGTAAGAAGACCCTGGATATTTTTTATACCAATTTTGTAACTTTTACCATAATAAAAAATTAAATTAAACAAAAAGGTGATAGATGACTGATTTTCAATTAATATTTCACTTTCTCAGCCATAGAAAATTATAATTTCCTATCGTCAAGAAATCATTTTTGGCTTTCAATCATAATTTATTGAGTCCATTCGAGAAAAATAGTTGCAAAATCAACACCTGCTAAACAAAACAAGGAATTCTTAAGTTAAAATCGGGAGGCAGTGGTAAAATTTAATAAAGCACAAATATTCTCTCGTAACCATTACGAAATATAAGACATAAAATCCCGCACTAAATATAAAAATTTTGCCGAAAAAAACCTGTAAATCATAAAAGGGAAAAGAAGCAAGATCATAAACCGGCTCGAAGTTAGATATAACTTTTACCTTCTCGCGTAAAATGCGTTGTAATTTCTTTCTCCGTTCGCCCCGTTGCATAAGCGTATTTTTGTTGTGCCACGTAAAGAGATTACGTGGGGCGAAAATTTGCTAAGGGGGAAAGGATCAGCAGAAGTGTACACATATATCTTTTTGCCACTTGAAAAGTTATACTGTAAATCGAAATTTTTACGCCGAAATGTGATGTATGTATGCGGTCGTCGTGATTTGTGTGGCGGAGTCCGATCGTCGTTACTGGTTTAGTTCACTTCCATATAAATGGAAGCACAATCGATTCGCTAACCCTTTTTCCGCAATCGCACAATGCAGATTTTTCAATACTGTTGGGAGTTTAAAAAATCAGCTGTTCAGATGTAATTTGCCGGATTGACAAGCGTTCGACGGAGATTCGATGATCGATTTCGTATTTGGCGACAAAACGCCATTCTTCCCCCATTAAATTCGCGCAAACAAACGCTACATTAGCAACGTACGAGGTTCGAACAAAAAGTATGCGAATTTTATTTACTAAAACAATTTGGGATGAAATATTTTAAGAAAAATTGCCATCCGTGTGTAAAAATTCCAGCTTACATTTGAAGGTTAGAAATATTTTGGTTTAATTGAAACCAAACTAACCGTTTTGAAAATATCTCACTGATGGCCAACATTGTGGTCGACCAATCAAAGCTGATAATGATCAAATCAAAGCCATTATTGAAGAAGATCGTTATATAACTGTAAGGGAGTTTGCAGAGACGTTCAATGTGTCATACACAATAATCAAAAATCATTTGGACTTGTTGAAGAAGCTCGATATTTGGATTCCACATGAATTGAACGAGATTAATTTAATACAACGCATAAGTATTTGTAATATGCATCTCAAACACAATCAAATCGATTCATGTTTAAAACAAATCATCACTGGTGATGAATAATGAGTTGTCTACAATAGCATCAATCGTAAACGATCCTGGTCCAAGCGTGATGAACCAGGAAGAGCCACATCCAAAGCCGAATTGGATCCAAACAAAGATCATGACTTCGATCTGCTGAAATTGTAAAGGTGTGCGTATTTTGGACTGTTTTCAAAGAACAAACGATCGATTTGGATGTACTGTGATCAACTGATGAAATTAGGGGAAGAAATCAAAGAGAAATAGCCAGAATTGGCTAATCGTAAAGGTATTGTGTTCTACGACGACTACACTCGACCACACACATCTTTAGTAACTCGTCAAAAACTATTGGAGCTTGGTTGAAAACTGATGTCACATATATAGTATAGTCCTGATTTTACACTATCAGATTATCATTTATTTCGGTCTTTACAAAACTCTTTAAAGGGTGTAAATTTCAACATAAACGATGACGATCTAAAATTTTGTTTAATTATCCGACAAATACGAATGACACATGGCCATATATGATTTTTCCATATCTCACCATATATGGAATTTCGCAATATATAATTAAATATACATGATCTGATCAAACTATATATGGCCATATATAATATGTAAGGTAATACAAAAATAAGTGGTAACTTTTATATATGGCTATATATAACCATATCTGCCCATATATAGTTATATATAGAATCATTATGAAAGTATGTATGCTCATATTTGGTCGTATATGATTCATTTTTCCCGGGTAATAGAGAATTTCTTCAACTAATCCTCCTTGAGTCAAAAAAAAACCCACGCAATTTTATTATTTGAATAAATCTCATAAAAATGGTCACATAACCATTTCCTAATCCCGATATAATAAAATCGACAATAAATGCAAACAGAGCAATGCATAAAAAATCTACTGTTTCTAGAACCTAAGAAGTTTCACTTCTAACGCGCGAAAGTTCCACCCAATTTTATTTTTTTTATTTGCCTATTGGGCCATATTGACCCAAACATAACACTTGTATCCTAGGTACGAACACAATAACAAGATTAAACAACAATTTTCAATTATTGGTTGTCAACAAATAATTTTCAAAAATAGAAATTTATATTTGTCGACTCTTGCGCCGTTTTGGTAAACGTAATAAAATCGCTCGATTCTATTAAACGCAGAGGGTAATTTAAAAGTTTGGATGGAAATGAAAAAAAAATGGGAGGCGTATCGAATGCTGTTTTCGAGAAGCCTTTATCATAAAAGTACTCTTTCGCTGTCCAGTTCAACTCCCTTAGGAAACCTTCAACAGCATCCCTGTAGGTGAATCAATTTAAATCTGAATATACGCAACGGTCCACTCCTACACACCAATGTATGCAAACAAGGACCTATTCGAAAGAAAAATAGCCATCAATGAAATGCTGTTGGACCGAAATAAATTCTTGACACACCACTATCTCGGATGCTTCGGGGATTTCTGATTTGTTTCTATTCTTTTTCTATCGCAAAGCCTCCAAAATTTTATATCTCTTTGAAACAATATTCAGGAGCGAGTAGTACGTTATCTGAAGATTTATTCGTCCGTCCTTTTGTTTTTTAAGCGTGCCTAGTCGAAGGTGAAATATCAATTGGATGTACAAATTAATAATCAGGAAAAGCAAATGCTGATAATTAGAGTCCTGGTCACGAGCATCAAACAATTTTCATTTACAAACCGCTGTGTATAAATGCTTAAATCTTATTATGCATATTCATTATTTAATTAGCGAAGTGTTGGCAAATACTGGAATGCTCTATCGGTAAATGTAGATATTCGCTTAATGTTTGAAAATTCGTCATGTAACGTTTAGGTAGGTAATCGATCAGGCAATATACCGTTCAAAAGTTAAAATCAAAAGATATGGGAAAAATTATGTAAAATATATAGTTAGTAGGGTGGGTCGAAAAAACAATTTCTTTTTTATAAAATAAATTTTTGAAAAATAAAAAAATTGTAATATCTTGAGATGTACCACTAATTTTAAAAATTCATAATGAATTAAAATTTTTGTTTTTGGCAAAAATCCTTTTTAAGCTTAGAATCTTGAGAAATATCTAAAAATTGTCGACTATGATCATCTTCAACTCAATTTTGACTCATAAAATAGGATCATGTGATTTTTATATAGGTATATATTTTTTTAATTTTAATTTTTTTTTAAATATTTGATTGACTTTAAAGGGGACACTGCAGCTTCTAGAACTATTTTTATATTTATATTCATTATATTCATTTTTGACCCACCCTAATATTTATATATTTAATTTAGATTTTATTAATTACTAGCTTTTACATGGGGCTGCACTCTCTTGGAATAAGTGTAAATCCCACAGACACTTTGCATTTTTTTCGGTAGAAAAAGTCACCTATATCACTCTTGTGCCCAAAAACAAAAGACAGACAAACCAAAAAATATATTTTCGCAGTTATGTTATTAGTATTGATATAATTATGCGAAATTTTTTTTATTGTAGGAGGAAAAACAGAGCAAAATGAAATAACCACAAATTCAGAAAAAGTTTTAAACGTTTATAATTTTTATTTAATAACATGATTTTTTACCATTTTAAAAAATCCCTATAAAGACCTCATCGATGTACTTTAATCCCATCACATTTTTTTCTTCTCTCATTAAATTGAAAAATTTTAATAGTATGTTCGGAAAACGTTAAAGAGTTGATTTTTTTGTATAAATTTGTTTTACCATTTTTAAATATTAAGATACGATTGTACGCGGCAATCATAGTTAGTGCCTGGTGATACGCCCGAAAAAAAGTTAAAAAAGATGTCTTCACTGAAAATTTGATAGTTTATACAAAAAAAAATATTCCCGTTAGAAAAAAAATTCTAACTGAATTAAAAGCTTCACTCCCCCAAATATTCGATTTCCTACTTAAATAACACAGGAAACTTTTTATTTTGGTTTTAACTCAATTTTTTGGTATTAAAAATTTTGGTCGTAGAGCTTAAGCTCATAGGAACTTTTTTGTAGCAAATTTAATGCCCTACAAAGGCTTAACATTTATTATTTGAAAAACTAAAATTTTTAATACCGAAAAATTCAGTTGAAACCAAAAAAAATTTTTCCTGAGTTATTTAAATGGAAAAATCCAATTTTTGAGTGAGCAAAGCTTCTAATTCACTTAGAATTTTTTTTCCAACGGGAATATTTTTTTTTCTATAAACTATTAAATTTTCAGCTTAACGTATTATGTAATTGGCATGTTGAATTACAGAGGGCGCCGGATTACACGGGGGTCGGATTACCGCCGGCCTACTGTATAAGTAGGGGAACCTGTTGAACCTCGGCCAGTTTTTTAGTTATATATTTTTTATTGTAATTTGACGTACCGTACACAAACCGTATTAGCATATATTAAAAGGTCTATTATTTGAGTAGCCACCACAAAAATATCAGCAATGTCTATTTCATACTTACATGTGTTTAAGACGTTTAAAAAAAAATGGTTAATTAGGCCAAGGTACAACACACCCTATGTACTTCGGCCAGTACGACGATGTACCTAGGACACATTGAAAATTTAAGGGTAAAACAAGATTATATAAAGAAACATTAACTTTTCTCTACTAAAATTGTTTTATTCGGTCGAGTGAAATATTTAATCACAAATTTTTAACAAAATCAACATAACATTCATAGTATTTCTTTCTTAACTTTTGAATCAGTCATTAGGACTAACTTTTATAAGAACACTAGCAATATCTAGGTATATTATTCAGTCTTAAGCATTTAGCAGAAACCCCAGTACTTCTGTATCTTTGGAACATAATAACTTTCTCTGGTTTTGTTAACTCTGCGGCATTTTAATTTTTCTGTAATGTCACTTATCGGAACCTTCGTTTACAAATATAACATAGTCGCCAATATTGTAATTAATAGACGTTCTTTTCTTCTTCTCTTTACTTCTAGACATGATTTTTGAAATATTAAATATATTTTATTGGGAATCTATTATATAAATGTGAAATACATAAAAATATATCCTCCTGGTCAAAGTATAACATCCAGGATGTACCTAGGCCACTGACCAAAGTACAACTGATCGATAGTGACCGAAGTACAACACTACTTCATTGCTGTAGAAAACGGTGGATTTTAATTATTTGAGGATACATTTCTCGCAAGTTTATTATTTTTTAAATACTTGTTAAGTCAAAGAACCGACCGCATATAAAAGTTAAGCGATTATTATAAAGCGTATAAAACTATTAGATTTCAAAGTATATTAAAAATAATTACTTTTTTCGACAAAAAATTTTTAACTTCGATAACACCAACTACCGGCTTAATGGCGGTAAGCGACTAACTACACATTGGATAGTTAGCAGTTATGTACCGAATACCACAGACAACAGAATTTAATAGCGCGGGAATATTTCAAACGGGCCAATTGGCCTAGGTACACATATGGCCCAGGTTCAACAGGTTCCCCTAATTTATTAAATGTAAAAGTTATAGATAAACCTACAAAAAAATGTTTGTCCCTAATCCCCCCTATTTAACTTCGTAAAAATTTAATATCCGTTATTTTATTAAAAATCTAATGGAAACAGAAAAAAATTCCGAGTACATAAATAACGTGGTTAATTTAGTTATTTCTTTGCTCGAAGCTAATTTTTTCGAGTATTTTCTTTTGCGATGTCTACTTTGTTTGATGAGTTTGAGCTTTAGTAGGTCATCGTGCTCATGTCATTGATATACTTGTGTTTTCCTCCTTTGGAGTTGCCCGGATGCAACATTTTTTGTTCGAGAATTAATCACCATTTCTCTATCGATTTTCTGACTAACTTTGTTTATTAGGTCACTATTATATCCTCTAATAACGCAACATCTTGCAGCTCACTAACGGAACGGTAATTTGAGATAAAGCACACGTCGTCCAACTATGAAATTTTGCAGTTACTTAATTTTCGCAAGAAAATTGCGTTTCTTAAGTTATTTCGCATTAAGGGATTTGTTTCTTTCTTGCGCCCTGCTTGTATCTGTTCTTTTTGAAAGAAGGAGCAGAAATTAGGGTTTTAATGTTAATTGAGGTATTCCAGAATTATATTAAGTGCGAGCACTACAAAGTTAATATCTCTTTGTATTATATGCAAGATTTACTGCCCCAAGATAGTTACTAAGTGAAGCTGAACGAAACGGGTCTTAAATTAAAATCTCTTAGACTACAGACTTTCCCATTTTACTCTGAAAGCATAATAATTTTCTATTCGAAAGAATCTGATAAGACTGTTTCAGTTTTTGAAGTTATACTTCTTTTGTCGCGTTGGAAACGTAAGATGCGCGCGCACAGCTAATGAAAATTGGACAGTTAAAGGTACCCCTCTGAGAAAGTAAATTTATTAATGTGAATCATGCTTTAAAACCGAGCGTGCACATTCGGGCAAGAATTTTTAATTTAACACGCCGATTACTACTTTTATTCAAGTTGTGTAATAACGCAAATAAACTGGCAATAATACAAAAAACGAGCTATACTGTTTTACAATACGAAACAGAAAGAAGTGAAAAGGAGAAGAGCGAAAGTACTCATTTTCCACACAAGTGCAGAAAGAAACGACTAAACTATTTTCTATTTTGGCATGGGGAAATCGACCACTTTACTATCGGAGTACGGTGCTTGAAAATCAAACTACAACGCTGTCGGTTTGTAAAAACTTTTTTGCCAACTCAATAAATTAGTAATACAAAAACGATAACAAAAAGAACGTTATGACAAAAACAACGCTAATCTGAAATATTCTCATCAACAATAAAAGAAGCGTACAATAAAGGATGAAAAAAAGAACGAATTTTTGAATATGCCAAACAAAAAAAAGCCGAATAATACGTATGTGTACATTTAATATCTACAAAAAAAAAGTTAAACAATACGCAAACAGGGCTAGTGATTTTAAAAATGAAACAATATTAAGCAACATTCAACGATAAGAAGAATAATCGTCCATCAGAATATTATAGAATTCAAAAAGACTATCTTTATGTGAAAAAAATTCTCTATTAACAATGTGTCTAAAAAAAAGCACTTTATTTTAATCAAAATTTGTTCTCACAAGCGTTTGTTACGCTTAATAATTTGGCGAATGCTTTTTTTTGTAAATTATTGGTTATTGTGTTTAATTATGTTTAATTTACATGACTTTTTGTAGCATAATATGTGTAAAAACCAGACTAACCAATGTTTCGTTCTAATCAAAAGACTTTCTTTGTTTTGCACAAAATTTACGCAAGTCTTTTGCACGTAGTAGTCAAGGAAGAGCTACAAATGTTATTCAAAGGGATATATGTATTTTCGTTTAATTGCTTAAAATTCTTTATAAAACAATTTAATTTATAATAAGACGGTTGCTTTTCGTTAGTGCTTGGTACTATACCCGTCTGTTCCTCGGAACTTACTATAAATAATATAAATACAGATGTAATCGATCTTTCTGATCCATCGCTTAGAATTGTTGATAGTACAATTTGATTGATAATAAAATAATTCCCAAACAACGCTTCATTTCGATTTCTTTAGGCCCACGACTCTCTCCTTTCGTTTTAAGTATCATTTAAATCATTACACAAAACTATTTATGGCAAATCACGAAGTAAAACGCTTAAAGTACTACAACCCACAAAAAAACTATTTTCAAAATTGAAAATTTTAGCAATATTTACATTTTGAAAGCTTCGAACGCGTTTTTCTCCCAGACTGAACATTGGGCTCTGTTGATTTTTTTAGCTAATATTGAGCTCCGATAAACGGGCTTTGAGTATCTGAAATGTTTTTAAAGATCCGTTAAGAAATAACCAAGCTACGATTTTTCAAAGTGGAAATTTAGAAAAAATTAATTACAGGTCGGACTCTTCGAACCTGTTTTTCTAGAAAATTTCAAATAGCACGCTTATGGTTTTTTAGGCGTATCCGAAGCCAAATAGCCCGCCAAATCTGATTCTGTTTAGTTTTTAGAGATTAGTCCACAAATAACGGCGCTACAATTTTTTTAATGTAAAATTTTGTGCTCATAAAATGAACCTAATACTTCAACCCTTAATTACTCGAAAAATTAACATTGCGCTCTATGCCGATTTTACACGTATCCTATAGAAAAAAGTGTCAAAATTCCGAATCCAGGTCGATTTTAATTATCGAATCGAAAATGAGAGCGCTGCAATCGTATTTGTGGGCCATAGTGTATTTTTTTCAATTTATTTATTTTATAAGTTTAAAAATATAAAAAAAAAGTTTAAAAAAAATTAAACCATTGGCATCCTTTGAAACTTTGGTACACCTAAATTTAAAAAAAAAATTTGTATTATAAATAAATTGGGACAATTTGTGTGGGCTAAGTATATTAAACCCTAACATAAGTTTCCGAAATATTTTATGAATTTATTTTTCTTTTGTTTCAGACGAGTCTTGGTCGTTTTTTTAAGACAAAATAACGTTAACAAAACAATAGTACATATTAAAATTTCTTTATTATTTTTAATTGTTGTTTGAACTGGCGAAATCTGCTTAATTCTGAAAAAGTGCCGTAGGGGTCCATCAAGAATTTCGACTCAACAAATATCGAAGAGACTTTCGCCCCAATTTATATACACCCTGTATACGCAACTCATTCGCCCTCAAACCGAGCAGCGAAAAAACTCAGTTAACGAAGAAAATCGCATAACACACAAATTCATCCGCCTTTCAAAGAACCGCTCGCATTTCAGAAACTAGATTTGTAATATTTAATCCGAGGTACGTTCGTACTCGAAATCACATATTCGCATCCGGCATTCGCATGTAGAGCATTTCTAAAACAGAGTAGTGCATATTATTCAGGGCACGTCGCGAGTTCAGAGTGTCTGGGTATATGCGTGACATGCGACACTGCGCCAGTGTTTAGCCGAAGCAATACCTTTGGGAGAGCTACACGTGCACACGTGTCGGATCAGAAAACGATGTGCACCGAAAAGGGCGGAGGATACAAATAAACGCGTACGTCGCCCGCGATTGCTTTTCGGGGGTTTAGCCGGGCTGAATTCAAAAATGAACGTCGGCGGTAAGAAGCAGGAAAAGTTAATCCTTCGGGTGGTGCGATGTGTATCTTGCGCTACACCCCGCGTCTAATCTCGAGATTTAAGGTGATATATGCGCGGCTTAGACCGCAAGTGACCAAGGCTTACATCTAAACACAGATAACATTGATTTTAAAGGGGCGCAAGCGACTGGAGCCGCTGCGGAGGAGCGGATAAGGGCCGCTTTCCCTTCGCGTTCGAGTATGCTTATTAACTTGTGTGCGGCGCGGGAAAAAGCAGTCGACCTTTTAGCGAAATGGAGACAGATCTGTTACGTTACACGAGGATTAATGGCGCGGGTCAAAGGGTTACGGCTTTGTGACGAAATATTAAAGAAGGGCCCGCCGTAAAGGCCACCGCCATCCTTCATTATGGGATGCTTCGTAAATATTCCCACCGACCTTCGTGCCATATTTAAAACGGTCAACCCCAAACTTTCGCCTATCGATTAATAACGCGCTCCAAATGAAGAGTTCGCATCGGAAACGTTTGCGAAGGGAGGAAAAAACTTTGGCCCGAATCGAACAAAAAAAGAAAGGAGAGCGGCAATATTAAAAGGATAATTTGGTTATATAAAAGTTATGACTTTGTGGTGGCATATGGACAACAAAAAAATTTCTAAAAAAAGCGTTCCTTCTGCGAAAGCTTTTTAAAGTCTCGAAGTCGCTATGAAAACACGAGATTCCACATTAAAATCTTACGGAAAAGAAAACTAATATTTCAGGGCACGCTAACTTTTTTATTATCGTAAAGTTTTCTTCGCAACTTGGGGACACAGTAGCTGATTTAGATTTTTTCCCTTCTTCCCTTCTACCCTTCCTTCAACCCACCGATATTAACTAAAAAACGAAGAGATCGCGGATCAATTTATAGAACATTATTAACGCTAGAACCGCGGCAATTTTGAACTTACTACAACCGCGGTTACCGGTCAATTAGACCTTTACGAAAAATTCGTCTTTTAGCATTTAGCATTTTATTTCGTTAGAGCGCCACTTAATTAGTGGTTTTCATTTTTGAGAAATTATTGAATTAACACTTAGCAAAATTATCGGGGGTGTACTGTAGTACGCAGAATTAATTGTATTTTATCGTGTAAAGATGCCAATTTATTGAATTTTTAGTTTCGAAAAAATTTATTAATCTAACACTTAAAAATGTAAGCGGGGGTCTACTGTAGTACACACAATTAAATATATTTTATTTTGTTAGAGCGCCACTTAATTAGTGGTTTTTATTTTTGAGAAATTATTGAATTAACACTTAGCAAAATTATCGGGGGTGTACTGTAGTACGCAAAATTAATTGTATTTTATCGTGTAAAGATGCCAATTAATTGAATTACTAGTTTTAGAAAAATTTATTAATCTAACACTTAAAAATGTAAGCGGGGGTCTACTGTAGTACACACAATTAAATATATTTTATTTCGTTAGAGCGCCACTTAATTAGTGGTTTTTATTTTTGAGAAATTATTTAATTAATAACACTTGATAATATTATCGGGGGTATACTGTAGTACGCAGAATTAATCGTATTTTATCGTGTAAAGATGCCAATTAGTTAAATTTTTAGTTTTGGGACAATTTATTAATCTAACACTTAAAAAAGTAAGCGGGGGTCTACTGTAGTACACACAATTAAATATATTTCATTTCGTTAGAGCGCCACTTAATTAGTACTTTTTATTTTAGAGAAATTAATTAATTATTAACACTTGATAATATTATCGGGGGTGTACTGTAGTACGCAAAATTTAACGTATTTTATTGTATACAAATGCCATTGAATTAATTTTATTAATTTGCGCAAAATTTATTAATCTAACTCTTAAGAAGGTAATTGAGGGTCTACTGTAGTACACAAAGAATATTGATTGAATTGGAAATATTATTTTTTTTTAAAAAAACAAAATGTTCGAACTTGTGCAACTCATGTTTTAGTCTTCCACGGTGAACTTATATTATCCTGGGCGGGATATTATTAGTGCAGCATGAGAAGCCTAACATAACTGATCAGATGTACACATTGGCATGTCTCGCGGGGAGGAATACGCACAAACCCCGACGAGACTAGCAGCATTCCTGCTGCCTCAATGATAACACCTTTTCAGGTATTATGAGTCGAACAAGTTCAACCACTCTTGTATAAAATTGAAAGGTCTATATATGTCGCGATTAGTTTTTCACAGATCTTGACTTGTTTTTTTTTAATTCATTTTAATTAACGCAACGTCAAACTTGGGTGACCGCTTTTCAAATGCATCACTAGTCTAATTATTTAACACAATACTGTAGAAAAAAAATTGTTAATTTCGTTAAATCAAAGAAGTTTATATTTAAGCTATGAAACCGTATAAGCCGTGGGTGCGTAAAAGTTGACCGAGCGACGAACTTTTTCGGGTCGCTTTCAGTTGCACACGCCGGCGAAATTAGAAGGCAATTTCTTTTTTTAAATTTTTTTTCTAACAAATCGTATTCCCAGCGAGTTTTTCAAAATTGACCTAAGGAGAACTTATTTCTCGTCGATTTCGGTCTCAAAAATTAAAAAATTTAAAGACGCGTTCTTGTTTAAATTTTTGAAACCGTGTTCGCTGTAGATCCGTATTAATTGTTGGATGTTAATTACTTTTTAATTAACATATTATCAAAATTGGATAATTGTTTTTCGCCGTGTTTAATATTACTGTTTGGCCCAGCAATGAAAGTAATTGTTGTTAATTTAAATAAAAAAAGGGTGTTTAATAGAATATGTAAAACAGTACGTCTTGCAATGACTGCAATGCTTCGAAGTTGAATTAAATACTGTAAAATTTGAGATTATTGAGAAGCGGGCGTATTTATGCTATACAATTATTTATTATTGTTTATTATAACCCCGAAAAATGTTAAAAAAATTCCAGGGTAGCTGTCAAAGAAGGAAATAATTTTTTTTCTTATTAGAATTGCCAAATTAAATACCTTAATACTCGAGATGTTTGAAAAATAGCAAAACAGCCGTTCCTTTTTATACAATTATTTATTATTGTTTATTATAACCCCAAAAAATGTTTAAAAAATTTTAGGGTAGCTATCAAAGAAGGAAATATATCTTTTTTCTATAAGATTTGCCAAATTAAATATTGTAAAATTGGAGATTTTTGTTAAATGGATAAACGGCCGTTCTCATGCGATACAATTATTTGTTATTATTTATTATACCCCCAAAAAATGTTTAAAAAATTGCAGCATAGCTATCAGAGAGAGAAATAATTTTTTTTACTATTAGAATTGCCAAATTAAATTGTGTAAAACGCAAGATTTTTGAAAAATGGCTGAAAGGCGTTTCTCATGCGATACAATGGTCGCACATAAAAAACTGGAATTAATGACAACACTTTCCTGTTTTATTTTTTGCAAAATTTAATAAAGACATGGCACATATGTATTTTAAAATATTCTTGCCAGCAGTCGCATATTTTACAGTGCGTATTTGATTATCGTGATTATATGTGATTATATGTGTAAGAACAATTAAAATTAAATTAAGCAAAACAAAGACAGCAAAAAATAGTAAGAACAAAAATTCAGATAATTTGTTTATACAAATTCTCGTTTTTAATTTCGCAATTATTTTCTTTTATTCTTATTCATTTTTAATTTCACATTTTTAAGTCTATATAAAAATATTATATTAATTTTTTTTAAACATGATGTCTAGGGAATTATTAAAAAATTGCATTCTTCTGTTTAGCTAAATAAATTTTTTATACCGGTTTCACAGATGACGTCTTGGAGTCCTTGTTTTGTAAGCATAAAATCAGCAATAAATGAAAAAGATTTCTTATTATTAATTTTTAATGCAAACGGATTAAAAATTACATCAAATTGGTATGGGCGTTTTTCAATAATCTTTATCAACTTTATCAAAACTAAACATTGTATAAAAATAAATTGTAAATCATAAAATGGTAATACTATAAATGTAAGTACTTATGTTATTTAAACGTAGTTATAGTCATAATGTACAATTATTCGCAAAATGCGGAATAGAAATATTCGTAACATCCCTAATAGGTAAATTAAAAAAATTATTAGATTTTATGTAAAAAATGATTGTTAAATGTTTTAAGAAGAAATTGCCCGTAAATCGTTATTATAAACCGAAAAGAGCTACCACTGCTTTTCGCAAACCAGCAGAAACAAAGCTCTAAATCATATTTTCGATTATAAAGCGGAAAGCGTGTACCTACAAGAAAGTTAAACTAAAGAGGAGAAGTAGGTACATAAGGTGTGCTTGCTGTTCATTACCGTAGTTGAAGTAATGGCTCATAGAAAAAGCCATACGTCTTGAATTATGGCTAATACAACTGCGGAATGTAAAATATTTGAAAATCGCGAGCTTTATAATACGTAACCTATCATTTTTATTATACATTGCGCTTTTAAAACTTGTGTAACTGCTGTTCTAAAACTAGCAACTATAAAAATCTTATGCTTTTCTCATTTCAAAGTCGCTTTTGTCATAAATAATATGCCGCCGTATACAATTTGAGCAAAATCCTAATATTTCACTCCTTCAGATTTATGCACCTCCATAAATGCTTTAAATTCGAATCGCTTTATTTCGGCGTTAAAAATTTTTTAACGCCCCTTAACGCTTAATACAGTATGTACTATGAATAAGTTCTGGTATTTAACCGGGTGATACCTGACACCAGTCTAAACAATAAAAGTTTATATGCAATATGACCTAAATCCACGAAACTTCGAGAAAATGCACTTTAATTTTCAGTAAATGGCAACACAGCATCGTTTTCACAAAAGAGAGCGAGGCCATTCAGTACGTGCTTCATTGCTAATTAATTTTATTCATTAGATGTTATATTTCACAATGAGATTGTTTGTTTTATCGTTTATGTATCATATTTCAGAACAAAAGGTTAAAAATTGTTAAACTTTGGTAAATACAAGATGATAGGTCAGTTCTTTAAAAGCAAATTTTGTTTTTAAATCCATCTAACTACTTTTGTATTTTTATTGTGTGTTTTATTGTGACGAAATATTAATAACAGGCGTGTTGTAACACATTCTAATAATGAATAAAATTTAAATGATTTCTAATTTTGAAACAATTATAAATAATTTATTTAATATTTTATAGCCAAAGATACTAGGTCAGAATCACTAAATAATTCTGCTGATCGGTGACAGAGTTTAAAAATCCCACTGTTAAATAAA
Organism: Sinopyrophorus schimmeli; assembly: GCA_036325965.1. NCBI lineage: Eukaryota > Metazoa > Arthropoda > Insecta > Coleoptera > Elateridae > Sinopyrophorus > Sinopyrophorus schimmeli. The sequence continues at coordinate 1,058,749 of JARFIZ010000186.1, forward strand.
AATAAATAAAACTATTAAAAAGCATACAACTACAAATCACAAATACCTTAAGCAATTCAAAAGATTTCTTTATGAAGCAAATCATATTTTATTGTATTAAATTGGTCAGGAATTTTATTATCATAAACATCTTACGTTAGCGGGAAGCAAAAAAGATAAGTAATTTTATTTCACGTTTCAATTTTGAGACATTGTTGCCAAGCCTATTTCCCATATGCATATTTGATTTGTGATTTCTATTTTTTAAAAATAATATTTTGACATTGATTTTTAGCTAGACCACTGGTTTTTATATCATACCTATGATACTGCAACTCTCTAAAAAATCTATCCTTTACGCCTCCCCATTGTACACCTATTACTTGATTTACACGGTAATTATAGTTTTATGTATGGGAAGTCGGTAAATCAAAAAGCAAACCAAAATATGCAAAAATTAATGTAAACAAATCCAATAAATAAAAATGGCACTTTTCCGAGCGAGGCAGGCAAATTAAACGCAAATAAGGTACAAGTTGTAGCTTAAAAAAAAGAAAACAAATAATTAATATCTTGAGATGTCCCACTAATTTTTGAAATTGATAATGAATTAAAATATTTGGTTTTAAAAGAAGAAAATAATCTTTTGACCTCTAAACATCTAAAAATTGCCGAATATGACCATTTTCAGCTCAATTTTAACTCTAATAAAAAATAGAAAATTATGGGGCACGAAAGCCCGCATATATTAAAAAAAATAAAGTTGCCCTAGGTACAAAGGGACCAAAGTACAACAGGTTCCCTTCCATATCTTTAACGCAAAGCTACTTTAAAACAAAGAATATAGCCAATGGAAATTTTGCGAAAATCAAAAGAAATTTTCTGACTTAACATTTTCGTTAATTAATACAAAATGTTAAAAATCATAATCTTTGGAACAAAATCAAGAAACTAATAAAAATTTAAGTTTTTTAATTTGAAAGGGAGATGATTAATCTAACTAAATCCGATGAATACGAAGATGTGCGCATTCGAGCGAAAAGTGGCACATTTCCGAGCGAGGGAGGCAAATGAAGCGCGACGCGGAGCGGCGCGCTTCATTTTCCCGAGATCGGAATGTGCCACTTTGAGCTCGAATGTGCACACTCGGTTTTAAGCACGATTTACAACAATTTATGTCAATAAAATAGACGAAAAAGCAGTTGAATAATTTTAATCGTTTCCTCTCACTCGTACTGATAAAATTGTCGTATCTTTTCGCTCCCTTCCACTCATTGCTATAGTAAATACGTTTTTTAACATAAAATCGATATTTACTAATTTTTTTAAAATTTTATGATCTGAAAGAACGAATATTAAAGTAGACAAACTCAATAAATACGATGATGTGCGCATTCGAGCGAAAAGTGGCACATTTCCGAGCGAGGGAGGCAAATGAAGCGCGACGCGGAGCGGCGCGCTTCATTTTCCCGAGATCGGAATGTGCCACTTTGAGCTCGAATGTGCACACTCGGTTTTAAGCACGATTCACAATAATTTATGTCAATAAAATAGACGAAAAATCAGTTGAATAATTTTAATCGTTTCTCTCACTCGTACTGATAAAATTGTCGTATCTTTTCGCTCCCTTCCACTCATTGCTATAGTAAATACGTTTTTTAACATAAAATCGATAGTTACAAATTTTTTTTAAATTTTATGATCTGAAAGAGCGTAGATTAAAGTAGACAAACTCAATAAATACGATGATGTGCGCATTCGAGCGAAAAGTGGCACATTTCCGAGCGAGGGAGGCAAATTTTCCCGACATCGAAATGTGCCACTTTGAGCTCGAATGTGCACACTCGGTTTTTAGCTCAATTCACAATAATTTAGGTCACTAAATTAGACGAAAAATCAGTTGAATAATTTTAATCGTTTCCTCTCACTCGTACTGACAAGATTGTGCTATCTTTTCGCTCCCTTCCACTCAAAAATATTCCACATAAGGTCACTTGATATAGGGTCTGTTTTTATTCAGTTTTGGATCATTTACTACTAAATAAATAAATAAAAGCACATATTCGGCGTACACCCTGTATATCTTCTAAATGCATAGGTTCAAGTTTGACAGCAATAAGAATTCAATTGTATAATTTGGAGGAGATCAAAGTGATCGAGAAATGTACAGACGAAAGCTGTCGAAATAAAAGGGAACAAATTTTCGGCGTTTAATTAGGTTCTTGTCATAAAGTTCTAATAGAATTTAAATTAATATTACTTGAGTATAAATTATTGAAAGAGGAAAAGGGTTAATCTTCGCATTAAAAGGTTTGTGTAATTATTCTTAAGTTCCTGTTTAATACCTTTTAAGTCGACGTCCTAAAAATAATAAAATGTGCCCGTTAAAATACAACTTCTTACGGCATTTTAATTAAAAAATTCGGCTGGTCGAAGCGAATTTAATTCGACATTAAATAAAATTAATAAGGCGTTTAATTTTAATCTTACACAAAATAAGGCTTCGTCTCATAAATGTGCAAAATAAATTTTATTAAAAAAATAAATAAAATATTATTTATGTTTATAATGGAAAAGACACGGAATGTACTAAGTTTGAGGTTTTAAAAGCCATTAATATTGCAAGAAAATAATGTTTGGAAAAGCAGTTAAAAGGCGGTTCCTTTGTATATGAATGCAGAAAAATGAATATAAATCAATATCGGAAATATGTCGAAGGATTACAAATGAAAAATGCGAAGATGTCTCTTGGCAAAGGTGCTTTATAAGTTTTGGCAATGCTCCAAATTAAATTTTACACTTCTGTTGTAGTTTAAATATATTGTTGCAGATTCTGGACCTCTTTATGTATATTTCCATTGAGTGCTTTTCGATTTATGCGCCGCTCGAACTTAATGTTATTTTTATCTAAATTTACCAATTTTTTATTGGATTTTCGAGCCAGTAAATTTTGCTAAACGGCCGAAGCGGTAATTGCTTTAAATTTTCGTTTACATACGCAATTGCTATAAGTTAACAATTATGTCTTGCGTTTTTTTTTTAATCAAACGTTTTAAATTAATTAAAAGCGATTTTGATTTGGTAAAAATCGGTTTGAACCAATTCCATTTGATGTTGCGTTTTAATAAACCATAATGTGGTTTATTAATTGTAATTGTAATTCCGAGTAGTTGCAAACCCTTTTCTCATTTTAATTAAATGGTAATATCCAAACGATGTAACAAATTAATTAAAACCATTAACGTATGGAATTCGTGTAGCGATTGAAAGTGGCCTGCAATATTAAATTAATTGCTTTGGACAGGTATTTATGTTTCACGAAGATTGTCGCATGCATTATTTATGTTAACACTCGGATAATACGCAAAGTTCGGTAAAGTCATGGCCACGAATCAGATTTTGGGCTGAGAAGGAAGTCGTTTGCAAATTGTTAAATAAACCACATGCTTTAAAATTAAGGTCGGTGTCGATAATACGAATGCTAATTCGATTCAGTTAAAAATTTATCTATTTTTAAATTCAAAATAGCACTTCTAAACCGAATAATAAAATCACGCTAGAAATACAAAATCCACAAAATTGTACTTTATGGCAGTTCAATGATAAGAAATATATTTTATTAACCAATAATTAATGGGTTTAAGTAAAACATATAGGGGGAAAGTGGCATGAACCAGCCAGTTTTAAAAAAAGGGATAAATAATATAGAAGGACATAAATAAATGAAAAAATTTTTATAACGTGTAATTGGTTATTCATTTATGTACATAATGTCATACAACATTTTTCAAAATTAACGATATTTTTAGACTTCTAATCATTTATAAAAAACATGAAATTCGGCTGTTTCATAAACTATAGGTATTGAATCAGCCAACCCCTGTTTTGAAAAAGCCATATTCTTATTACAAGACTAAAACTGCACATTAACGAAGTTATTATTTAATAATAATCTTAAGATATAAATTTAGATATTATATAATTATAAAACGTTTTAAATAACGCAAACTATGGATATAAATATTTACTTAAATCTAACAAATTCTCACAAAATTAGCCGTTCAAGATCAATCATTGCAAACAGACTAAGTATGTTCTTTTTAAAAACTAATATAATTTTAATTCAAAACAGTACAAACGAATTCAACAATTACAAAGATATATAATGCAAAAAATTAAAAACAATTTGTGCAAAAATAATGTAACCTCCCTTTTATTCCACAGGATTCATGTGCCCAACCGCTACAAATTTTGCACTGGTACCATTCTTGAATGCTGTTATTATAACTTTTGTTGCACACAATACAATTATCCTGTCCACTTTTATGATTTATTTTAGATTTCTTACTAACGACTTTTATAGTCGTTTTTTTTACATACTTTCTTTTTTGCTTTGCATTTGCCTCCTTTTCTGCTATCTTGTTTTTTTCAGGACTATCCGTTACAATAGCAGATGACATTGTCCTATTCTTACGAATCGTATTTTTTCTGGCATCTGCCTTTGAAAATGGTCTAATCATTTGTGGTAATACATCTAGTTGCGCTGATGTGCTCACAACTGAAACTATAGGTGCTGAAGCATACAAAGCTAAAAAACGTTTTAAATTATCCTGTGATACCGTTTGTTTCTCTGAATTTCCAGAAATTGGATGTGAATATACACGAGCAGGTGAAGGCTGAAGAAGCAAATTCTCTTCGATTTTAATCACGTTTTTATTATTATTTTCTTTATCATTATCGAATTTAGCAGATGGATCAGATCGATCAGTCACAAATGATGGTAGAAACTCTTCTTCTGTAAATATATTAGAGTTCAAAGGGCAAATACCTGTTTTGAAAAAACCTTGTGTAATATTGCGAGGAGTAAAAGCTGATAGATATGCCTCTTTCACAAACTGTGGAACTTGATAAATGGTCACTGTTTTACCAGGATTTGACAACATCCACTCATTCATAGCAATTCTATATCTACTTTTGAATGGTCCATATACTGTAACATCAAGGGGCTGTAATTTGTGGCTACAGTGTGGTGGAATAGTGACTATTATAATAAAGTTTTCTCTCGCAAATTGAACCACTCGGGGGTTAACATGTGAACTATGATTGTCCAAGATGATTAATGCCGGATTTTCTTTAGAAGGCTTCACATGCACTACAAAATGTTGCAGAGCTTTAATGAAACATTCTTCATTTATCCATCCAGAAATATTTGCCATTCCAAGAGCTCCTGGTGGACCATTTACTAACATAATGTCTTTGTAATTCACCCCGAAAAAAAAATTGGTGGTAAAAACCACCAGCAGCATTAATAAAAACAAGGTTGTTACCAAAGTTCCTCGTTCACCTGATGTCACTTGTCCGATTTGTCTTGATCCTCTTTCAGCAATAACTTTGGGAGGATTCGTCACAGTGCTGCAGCCTGTTTCATCTGCATTAAATATCATGTGCACCGGAAATTTAAATCTACAAAAAACATCAGTAAGTTTTTTAAAAAACTCGCTTACATTCGTTTTATTAAAACTAGTTGCTCTAGAAAGTGAAGTACTTTCAGGTTTTCTAACGGCTAATTCTTTGTGTCGATTCATAAATCCTTTCAGCCAATCATCGCTTGCACTTTGAGAGTCCTTCCATTTATCTGGACAAATAGTATTCGCTTTTGCATAATCAAATGCCAGTTTTTTAGTTTGCTGTCTTGTAAGCCCATAGCACATTTTAGATGCAGTTTTCAAATAATCTGCTAGTAAATCCTCTTGTTCCACAGTAAAGATCCGCTTATTACCTATATTAGGGTTATGTTTGTATGATGATTCGCCAGAAGACTTCACTTTCTTAACTATTTGAGCTAAGTAAGCTCTTGAAACATTAAAGAATAAGGCAGATTTATTTATAGACTGCCCTTTCTCGATCACATCACTAACAGCGTCCTCTATTGTAGATGCTGTGGGTCTCTTACGCTTCTTCTTCTCTGTTTCAGATGCCATTTTTATCTGTAAAAAAAGGTGTATTTTAATAAATATAGGTTTTTAAAACAGAATGAAAAGTAGGCCTTGAAAGAAACAATGATAAAATGGCTGGCTTTTTCATTACCCTACAGCACGGCTTTTTCAAAACAGATTCTCTCAAGAAATAAAATCTCAAAAATTAGTATGAAATCAAAGATTAGCCTGCAAAATATATATATTATTAGAAGGCCTAATATATCTATAAAATTATAGTATAATCATATTACTATTAGTTTTTTACGTATAGGCATCAGAAAACAAATAAAAGGAACTCAAATACTTACTTTTTGACGACAAAATCTTCAACAGGTGATAACTGCGCCGTTTGTTGAGGGTGAACTGTTAAATGTTTGTGGGCGCCAACTAGATAGTATTACTATCTTAAAATAATAATATATGCACAATTCGTTCAAACACTACCGCGTAATTGATAATGGCTGTTTCAAAACTTGGCTGATTCATGCCACTTTCCCCCTACCAGGGGTGACCAACCTGCGGCTCGCGAGCCACATGCGGCTCTTTGAAGGATTCTTTGTGGCTCTCAAAATTTTAAAGAATTATCTCAAGAGAAGTAAAATAAATGTGTTTAATTTTTAATATTTCAATTCAATACACATATTTTGTACTTTTATTTATATGTTTTCAATAGATATAATTTCTGGAAAAAAAAATTTCTTAATACTTTTTATAGATACCTATACCTTTTAAATACGTATTTAATTGCGGATCGCGAAAAATTTCAAATCTTGAAAAATGGCTAGGACTATCAAGCAGCTTGGCCAACCCTGACACATAATACTCTGAATAAGTGTTTAAAAATGCTTCCTAGGACAATAAAATCAGCAAAATATTACATAAAGTGTGTTTATAGTATTAAAATTTGTTTATTATATGTTAGATGAATTATTCATCTACACGATTTATTTATTTTGATTACAATTTAACTAAAAATGTTTACGCAAATAAAATCTGAAACACAAACGCATTGAAAGATGCTGTGAAAAAGTTCTTGGAAATCACAATGACCATTTAGCTAAAAATGTGCAAGCTACAATAAAAATGCAATATTATTATTTCAAAAATACACTACGGGCTGTTAGGGTAAAGTAGATTGTTTTTGTAATTAAAGCGACGAGAAATATTTTATCAAACTGTTAAAAAAAAATAAAATGATTAATACCGACATTAATATTAGATCTCTTGTCATTTTTTCTAGAGAAAAAGGAAAAACCCTTTCTTCAATAACAGATATGTTTTAATTAAAATAAAGTAGAGTACATGCTTATATGTTGCCATTTCTTTTAAGAAGGTAATATTGAAGATAAACCACGTTGTGGGGCTCTAAGATATTAATAACAACTAACGAAAAATTCTGATTTAGAGAAATAGGGCAAATCCACAGATTAACAACCACTAATTTTGTTTCAAAATTAAAACAATACTTAATACTTAATAAATATGATTATTTGACTATTTCGAAAAAAAAATGGAAATCATCGGCCCTAAAACTAGACATTCAAGAGGTTTTTTAATTTTACCAAATAAATGATCTCAAACATAAAGCTTGGAAAGTTGGAATGGGGTTGTTATATAATAGCTCACATGCACTAAAAATACAGATCTTAACCCCATCGAGCATCTTTGGATTAATTTTGAAAAAGAAATCAAAAATATAATAATCAAACAGGCATTGTAAACCTTAAAACATTTATAGAAAAAGAATGAAATAAAATATCTAATTTTATTATTATAAAATTGGAAAAAATCTATATTAAAGCGATTAAGGGATGTAATTAAACATAAGGGATATTACACTAAACATTCGGTAAAATTTTGCTAAATGTTTAAAAATTATTTACTAATACAATTTTAGAACAGAACAACGTAGATTTCCAAAAACTTTTTCACACCTGTTCCAGCAGCACTTAAATTTTATATTTAATTTTTGCAATAATAGTTTAATAATTTGTTTAAATTATTAGTGTAATATGTGTAATATTGTTAACCCATCAATATATAATAAGAATATATTTTTAAATTACGTTTTTATTAGCGTTTTTCTAACTGGATTTGTAATTTCCACTTACTTTTTCACAGTATTACCTATATATTTAGACTTTAATTAAAAAAAATAGAAAAACTTAACTTTTTTATCCTTTTATATTGAGTCTTACATCGAGTCTTTTTGAGTATTTAATTCTAAAACACGTATCACTTACGATACTGAATATTAAGAAATCCTAACAAGAATTTCATTCTTGCCACGGAAATTTCTTAATGATTCGCAATAATTTAGACCAATAAATTACACGAAAAATTAATTGAATAATTTTAATCGTTCCCTCTCACTTGCATTGACAAGATTATCGTATCTTCTCGCTCCCTTCCATTCATTGCTATGGTAAATACCTTTTCCATATAAATTCGATACTTACTAAGTTAAATTAAAATTTTTGATTTGAAGGAGCGCACGATAAATTATACGAATGTAATAAATACGAGGATGTGCGCATTCGAGCGAAAAGTGGCACATTTCCGAGCGAGGGAGGCAAATGAAGCGCGACGCGAAGCGGCGCGCTTCATTTTCCCGAGATCGGAATGTGCCACTTTGAGCTCGAATGTGCACACTCGGTTTTAAGCATGATTCACAAAATTTAGACTAACAAATTAGAAAAAAAAATTAATTAAACAATTCAATCGCTTTCTCTCACTCGCACCTACAAAATTGTCGTATCTTTTCGCTCGCTTCCACTCATTGCTATGGTAAATACGTTTCTTGAACATAAAATCCATATTTACTAAACTTTTAAGTTTTTTATTTGAAAGTGAAAAGATGAATGAAGTCAAAAATCAATAAACTCGAAGATGTGTGCATTCGAGCGAAAAGTGGCACATTTCCGAGCGAGGGAGGCAAATTTCATTTTCCCGAGATCGGAATGTGCCACTTTGAGCTCGAATGTGCACACTCGGGTTTAAGCACGACTACCAAACATCCCGTTTTAACAAAAAAAAAATTGGTCATGTTAGTTTATACCCCACCTGGTACACGGAACTGATATTTAATTCATACGTTAAGAACATTCATAAATTGCATCCGAATTAAATTAAAAACCACCAAACTGACTTCGTTTTATTAAAACGACGTGAGCCATGCAGCATAAAAACATTAGAACGACAATTTTTTAAAATAAATTCTGCGCTCATACGAGCCCCAATGCAATCCTACTTCATCAACAATTTTTTAATAACTAAGAAAACTAGCTTACATTCGCTCTATTTCTTTTATTCGAATATAAATCAAGTAACCGAAACACAAAGCGATTTATCGAGTCGATTTTGACTATAAAGCAAGATAGTATGTAAATTATAACTTTATAACATTTTTATGTAACACTCAAAAAGCAATATTTATGCACCAAATATTATATTTCGCCATTACCGAACGGCATTATCTCACGTTATAGCTTTTGCCATCAAAATATATTTACTAAAATATTATTTGGGTAATAACAAGCGCTACAAATTGAAAAATAAACCCAAAAGGAAAAGCGCGACGCCGCGTTTTCGAGGCACATTTTGTATAGATTTTAAACAATTATTTTGAATTAGTTTTGCGATCAACATGCCAAACTACAACGTGGCAATTATAGGAGTACTATAATGGGTTTGTGTATTTGGAGCTCGTACGTTTAGAGTTGACACACAAAAAAACGGAAAAAAATAGATTAAAACGATAAAATCGTCGAACGAAATATGACTGCGAAAACAATAGAGTTTTATTAAAAAATGGTATAATGGAGTATAAGAGTATAAAAGGCTATTATGAATACGCCGTATTGTTACAAATGCCCTATTCACGGCGAAGTAGATTAAAAGTGGTAATAATTACAGATATGCGTGTACTAAAGTTTTTTTGTAACGATGGGAGAACTTGATTAAACTACATAATCGAGACTTGAAATCGGATGTTGTTCTGCTTTATTGGCTAGCAACATCTTTGTCTTTTTTTTTAAATATTCTCCACTAATTAGGCGAGCAAAAAATTGGGGTCAACTTCGAATGTCTACGAAATATTCCCGTAATCGCCCTTTACTAATGTTGTCCTTGTCATGTAAATATAAAAAAAGCGAAATCAAATCAAAAGTTGTCTCTCATATTAAATAAAATGCTAAAATTGATACACAGGAAATCATAAGTATTTATTTACATTGCAGGCACTCGAATGAAGTCACTGTTTAACCCAGGGGTTCCCAATATTTTTTATACTGCGACTTCCTTTACAGGCTGTAATTTGTTTGCGACGCCCTTCTAAAAGAATGTATTTATTTATTGCTCTAGCAGATATTACTATTAATTAATTTATTTGTCATTTTAAACAATATTTTAAATTTCATAATTGTTCTTTAAAGCACATATCTTACATTCAAAACACGTTGTATTGAAGCTGCCTATAAGTTAAGGCAAATTTGCGTTAAGTAAAGAGGCGGAGTGTATGTATTGATTTTTCATGAAAGCCTTCAAAGTATTGATTTTTAGATTTGTCAAACCGGTAGTTACATATTCAAAAAATTTACAGTGGTTGCGTTATAAGCGGAATTTTGTGAATTTAAAAATAAGTTTTTTTGAGGTATTGTCATAAAGGATAATTTGATAAGTATTAATTATGTTCTCAAAAAAAGAATACATTTAGTACTCACACTTTTATTTATGCCTACTTTATAATGTTTTGATCAGATGCGGTATTTTTGAATTGAAGGACTCGTTTTATAAGTAATAAACTTTATTTTAGTCTTTTTCAGAGAGAAAAAAAATTTAAAATAGTTAAATATATTTAAATGTATTTAAATAGAGTTTTCAGTACTCGCCAAGCTGAAAACGCATTAACCCCCTGACATACAATAACGTTTGGGAGACGTCAATCGTTTAGGGTGTCATTGTAGATTTTGATGTCTCTAAGATGTCAAAAACTGTATTCAATTTTATGTTCCGAAAAAGGTTTGTTTTCAACAATAATTTTGTTAAAAGGCACAAAATTGGCGATTTGGGAATTTTGTTATTAATATAATTCTGCAATATCTAATTGCGAATTGTCCAGAGAGTAAATTAATTCTTGTAAAGTGTGCTTAAAGCCGAGTGTGCGCGTTCGAGCTCAAAGTGGCACATTTCCGATCTCGGGAAAATGAAGCGCGCCGCTCCGCGTCGCGCTTCATTTGCCTCCCTCGCTCAAAAATGTGCCACTTTTCGCTCGAACGCGCACATCTTCGTATTTATTCAATTTGTTTAAATTACTTTTTGGATTTAAAAAGGAAATAGCAATGTATTCAAATAAAACGACATATGCGCAGTAACATATAGTTTGATAAGCACTGGTCTAGCTATACACAAGCGCAACATAGCGCGTTGTTATATTTAATTTAGTCGCGCCAAAGAAGTATTACTTCTAACGTGCGTACATAAGTACATCACCGGTTTTTTTTACATAGAATAAAATTCAGTTTTAAACATTTAGTAAAATTATTAAAGTAAACTCGAATAATAAATTATTTTAAGTTTTTAGACAACTCAAATTAAATAAATTAATAACTTGGAAAATTTTTAAAATATATTTAAGAACTTTAGAAATTTTTAATGATCAATTTTTTTTGTATAACACAAATTGAATAAAGCAAAACTTTATTCGGTAAATTTAAAAGGAAATGATGATGAAAAATTATTATGTATTTTCAGAAAACTCAAATAGAGTAAATACAGAATTTGTGGTTTTTCAAAAAACTTTGAAGATCATTAATTAACGCAAATAAAATTAATATTGGAGGAAATTCAATAAATAAATGATCTTAATTGTTCAGAAATATTAAATTTATAAAATTAAATACAGTAAAACCTCGATAGGTCGAAGTTGAAGAAAAACTAAAAATAATTCGCGTTATCAAAAATTCGAGCTATCGATATAAAAATATTTTTTTAATTTATGTTTTTAAAATTTACTTATTGTTTCTTTTTCTTAATAATTTCCTAGTGATTTCTTGCTAAAACCTAAATCTTGTGTCTTGAACAAGTTGTAATTAGGCTTCATTTATGGAATAATTCAATGTTTAAATATAAAAAAATATTTATATGTTATATATTATATGCATGTTAAAATGTTATATGCATATGTTAAAAAAGATTGGGAAACACTGCTCTACATATTTCAAAATATTTTAAAACTATCTATTATTTATTTTATGTTATTTGTGTATGCTCATAACAGTTAAGTTTAATTTAATATTGGCCTAGGTCAAAAATAAAGATTTTATTTATATTTTGGACACCTTAAAAGTTTATATTACAGAACAATTAGATTCTGCATAGAAACATAATTTTTTATAATTTCTAATTAATTCAAAAATCATTTATGGAATTTAAAACAACAAACAAAAATTCCATTGTGAAGAAAAAAATGTTCTTGGTTCAAATAATTTTTTTTCTAGTGTGTATAAAAGTTTTTTAAGACATTGTAGGTTTTTTTATTGGATTCCATAAATTTATTTAGAAAAAAAAACAATGTAAATTGTAAAGTAGAGCTAATTCGCGGGTAGTTTGAGAAGGAAGCTGGAAAACGCATAATTTATGTGAACAGGGAAAAGTCGGCCCTTTATCAGTGTTAATACAATTAATACAATAAGTGAACTATATTTTCTTTAGAAACACTTAGGCAGCCTATTTGCATTGTTAACTTTTGTTGCAGCGTCGGTGCCGGCATTGTCTCGATGTTTATTTAGCTGTTATAACAATAATAAGAGGAATGAAATACGATGTCATTATTTAGACAACTCTTTGTATATAAAGTCGACATTAAAATTGTGTGTTGGTAAATTTTTACGCCTCGCTTAATCTAGCAAGAAGTTTTTATTTGTTTAGTGAACTCTAACGTTTCGGGAAAGGGGTTAATTTGGCTACTCAGATTATTTCGGTTTTTGGTTTATAAAATGACGCACGCACGCTTCCAACAATTATCGTTCTTGCGTGAAAATTACCGCCGGAACGTTTGTGTGTTCTTAATTAGTTTTACATTTTAAGCGCGCCATCCCCCGCTTTAAGCTCTTCTTCAAGATTTATACGGTCCCTCATCAATTAGCTCCGCATTTATTCCCACAAGATTTCCAAAATTTCAACGTTTCCATGTACGCGTACGGCCAAACGCACACGCACGCAGGCACTTTAAATAACATCCGCCCCCGAAAAGGCTTTCAAATCAATTAGCATCCGCAAAAAAAATTAAATTAGAGGTGATGAATGATATGCCAAATGAAAAAAATCCCCTGCAGCAATCCGAAAGTTTTCAATGCCGTTTCTAAAGAATCGTTATATGGGGCTCGTTTTAAGTTTCCACTTAAAGGAAAAAGAAAAGCACGTGCGGCCATTTGCAGGCAGGTAAGTATATTTCTATTTGGCCGGAATCTCTTAGAATTTATTTAGCACATTTATTCGCTGCAGACTAATGAATATAGATCAGCATAATTTATACAGTCAAGAAGTTTTTAGTTGATTAAGAACTCTAGTGCTAGCGAGACGACCAACTTTCATGATTAAGTTAAGATTTTATCAGCTGCTTTTTAGTTCAGTTCACTACGAAATATGATTAATAACCCTATTGAACTATATAGATGGAAGGATGACGTTAAATAAGAAATTCAACGCCTAAATTATGGTAACTTATTCCTAAAAACTTGGAAACGCACCATTAATTCACTTTTATTTTGCTAATCTTTTAATCCTAATTCCTTCCAATTACATTTTTTATGGAAAATCGTTACGATTTGTGAGTCGGATGAAGATTGTTAAAGAATGATATCTTTCTCTTTAAAATAAAATTCTTGGGGTAAATAAAACGTTGCAGTAGCTATTTTAAAATAAGGTCTAAGTAGAAAGAAAATCCAGTTTTTTTGTATACATCTACAGCACAAAGATCGATCTTATAACCATAGAACGCGCTTTGTTTATGAAATTGTACCATAGTAAAAGGATTTTTTGCAAATACAACTAAATATAAAAATTATTATTTAAGAAGGCGAAAATATTACATTCATGTTGTATTTGATTAATAAAGATATGTTTTAAAACTATTTCCAATAAAATAGTTAAAAGATTTGGAATAATACAATAAAAAGAAAAACGTTTAAATTTAACAAAAAATTAAATACCATGCTGAACATTTGATGAGTACTTGTTGCAATATTTTGCCTACAATAAATACTTTCGTTTAAGAAGCTGAGTAAAGTCATTTTTTAAATATAGTCAAGGCTGAAGAAAAATCACAAATAATTCGAGTTATTAATAAAAGCTTAAAAATTAAATTTATGTATACGTATCTTTTATGTGAAATCTTAATTACAGGTACTTTTTACAAAATATTCAAAAGCAGTAATTTGCATTATTTATTTATATTAAGTGCCCATCTAATATGTTTACTTACTATTTATTTATTATTTAATTAATGGAAAATAAACTGAAATTTCTGAACAAAAAATGTATTTCTTGTAATTTGTTGGTTCTACAATTTAAATTGTCTTTTTTTGGTTCTCTTTCTAATCGAAAATCGAAACGATAGCTTGAAAATTATATTCAAAAATTCCGCTGTAAAAGAACTACTGTGATTGGTTAATTTCTGATACACCATAATGGCCGATAATTAATTATCCAATCAAAAACGCTTGGTTACGTGGTTACCATGGTAAAATTATAATTGTGGAAATCATAATTTTATTTATGAAGTAATTTTACATTAGATATAGAAATTAGACATTAAATACACCAATCTGACAACTTTAAAAAAGCTCAACTTACAAAAATGAATTTCTCTATATATTATACATAGGGGTAAACAGTACAGTGATTGGCCCTTTTATTAAAAAACATAGTTATTGGCCATATAAATATGTATAGTAATTTTCTAAATAGGGTCAATCATTGTCGACTGGCCAACCACTGTACTATTTACCCCTATACAGTATGTCAGACGACTAAGTACTGGAACTTAACCGACTTATAAATGACCCTAAACTGAATAAAAGGATACCTCATATTAATTTTATTTTTTATTCAAGACTATTTATACATGCGCCATTAAAGCTATATGTGGATGTTTTTTTTTAATTAAAAAAATTATAGAAATCGCATATCAAATATGTATTGAAATAGGAGAAATGCTTCAAAATTGAGAGCATATGGACACGATGCCCTGTTGCCATCTACTGAACAATTAAATTGCATTTTTTTTTAAATTTTTAAATTTTAGGACATATTGTATACAAACTTTTATTGTTTGGATGGGTGGAAGTTACAGCCGGTTAAGATTCAGTACTTATTCGTCTGACTCTCTGTGTAATTCTTTATTTTTTTAATTTTTGTGTTAAAATTAATTTCTTTAGTAATATACAAAAATGTCAAGTTCGAATCTATACCAAAATAGGTTAGGATTCTCAAAATAAAAAAAAATCCGCTAAAATTGAACAAAGAAGATATTGTTAGACGCTTTGCTTCACAAAGAGATGTAATTTTTTGTACATCCACACCTGTATTTAAATCTGTCTTTTTCTAAGAAAAGCCGTTTTCATAAAAAAGTTAAAAACAGCGTCTTCGATTTTAAATATCACTTTTAACCGTCTCTACAAATAAACGAACCTGTGGGAGATCACTTTCGTTCTCATCAAGATAATTCATTAATTCAGAGCACCGGAAATCCTAAATTGCTAGTCTACGGTGTGAGAAGTTAAAAAACAAGTGGATTCCCACAGTTCAAGGAGCAAAACGACATATTTTAAACGTGACTATGACCTACCCAGCTTCTTTGTACCCACCTGAGTCGATCTCCGATAAAAACGAATTCATTTAAAAAAAACCTTTACAATGCAAAAGCACTTAGAAAAGGCATTCGAAATTCTGCAACGTTTCGTACGTTCTACAAAACTTTCAAATAAAGATTAAAATAAACGAGGTTAGCGTCGAGTCCCTAAACAAATCTATACCCTACAATACCATATGAATACCAATGTGTACGACTTTATATCGGATACCCAATACACATAGAAAGCGTTTTTTTTTTGGACAAGGCGTTTACATAAACAGTCACTAAGGCGATTCCCATCTCGGTTTCGGCGAAATATATTGCTTAGCATATCAAAAGATCTGCGGTAGCGCACTGACGAATGAAAATTTGTAAATAATAGCAAGAAAACATGACCCAATTCCCTTTTTTACCACTTTTTTGCGGCGGCTTCCAAACGCCCTTTTCGATTTCGCCAATTTTGCAACGTTCGTTCGGCGGAGGATCTCGACGCTGGCTGCGATTATTAAAAGTTTTAGTTGAATTAAAGAGCAATAAAGTGTATTAGTCAGCGTGAGGAGCCTGTTTTAATTAAAATCTACCTGTGTTAAATTTAATGCTGAGGAAGTCGACAATTAAACGATGATCTTCCGAAAGTCGGTGGGCGTTAATAGTTTTTGTTCGAGTGTTGTCTTTCTTCGCGAGGTTTTCTTTGACGCGTTCAACTGCTAACGATGTGTCATAATGCCGAATTGTTAAAAGTTTGGATTGGGGGCGGCGGTAGGTTTTTTTTTTGAAAACCGTCGAAAATATTGAAAGCTATTAAAAAGCGTATTGACCGGGTCGTTTTTTGGAAGTTATAATTGTTTGCTTTAACAATTTCTTTGATCTTTGGGCATGAAAAGCGAATTTTGTAAAAAAGAAGAAGGTGTTAGAAATTAATAAACAACTAGTTGATTTGAATAAAAATGTGTAAATAAATTGTATAATATTACGGCCGTTCATTTTATTATTTCGAAAATGTTTGTTAAAATTTGTAATAACGATCCCTTTAAAGTCATATGTAGAAAATTTGATTTTGAAAAAAATTTAAAAATCGCATGTCAAATATACATTGAAATAGGGGATATAGACTTGGCAACAATGCCTCCAAAATTGAGACGTGAAATAAAGTAGCGTATTTTAATCACATCAAGGGTAACTTTATAAATAATTAATTTTATGGCTGTCATTCAATGGTATGTCGCCTTGTAGTACTCAGCTAGTAAATGACCCACTATTTTAAAATATTAATATTTTTATTTGTTTGTTGACAATACGTATATTGCAAAAAACAAAACAAGAAGAAATTAAAAATTAAAAAAAAGAGAAAAAAGCTAAAAAAGAATTAAAAAAATAAGAAACAATTCGATTAGAAACTGAATATAAAGAAAGGAAAATCAGATTAAATTACAACTGAAAAAAAATGGCAGAATATTTAATAAATTATGATACTAGTTTTCGTCACCAAAATTAGTTAAAAAAACATGACAATTTGAAGAAAATGTTAAAGATTAAATTTATTTAATCACGTTTTTTTTAATCATGTGTTTTCTAATTATTTATTACCCAATGTTTAAAATAAATTTGATAATTTTTTTGAATTATTCGTTCGTAATAGGTGAATCAATTAATCGGTCATTTACTGGGCTATACCTGGTCATTCTTTAGACGCTCATTCACTGGACTCCTCATTTTATTCTCTTTATTATTAATTTTACAAAGTTTAGGACCAAATTGCGATGTTTTCCTTAATTCATAATCAAAATTAATCGTATTTCAACTTTATTTTAGTTATTGGCTATTTCTTTATATCAAACTACGTCTTCAAGGCAACAAGTCGGTCATTCACCGGACGTTTTACCATACATCTACTTTTTCACAGTTAAAAAGTATGTTCTCAGCACATTCGGATAAATTCGATAAAAATATTGGAACATAAGTTTCCCGAAGTATTGGCTGAAGGAATCCGGCGTAAAAAATAGCATTAGTCAGACAAAACGCGGGCATTAATGCAAATTAGGTAGATAACTAACGCCCTGTTTTTGCTAAGTCATTTATTTGTTCGACGCGAGGGAGATATACGAACCCAAAGAAACGGCTACAGCACTGCGGTCTTATTTTTACAAATGCGAAATCAAAGAAACGAACCAAGAATTACAATATTACCACGTCGCGATAAAATCGCCGCGTTTTATTGCGAACTAAATCGAATTTGGTCACAGATTCCGACAAATTACACGACAATTATTCTTTGGTGTTTTACTTTCGCTCTTTAACAAACTGTGTTATCTTTGTTCCTTATAAAATAATCTTTAAATATTAATATTCAAATTTTGCAATCGCAAAATTTTAATTTAATCTTTCGTGTACGAGGAGGCGTATAACTAACGTGACCAATTTTTTTTTAAACGAGAAATTTGGTAATTGAGCTTAAAACCGAGTGTGCACATTCGAGCTCAAAGTGGCACATTCCGATCTCGGGAAAATGAAGCGCGCCGCTCCGCGTCGCGCTTCATTTGCCTCCCTCGCTCGGAAATGTGCCACTTTTCGCTCGAATGCGCACATCCTCGTATTTATTACATTAGTATAATGTACCGTGCGCTCCTTCAAATCAAAAATTTTAATTTAATTTAGTAAATATCGATTTTATATTCGAAAAACGTATTTACCATAGCAATGAGTGGAAGGGAACGAGAAGATACGATAATCTTGTCAATGAAAGTGAGAGGGAACAATTAAAATTATTCAATTAATTTTTCGTTTAATTTATTGGCCTAAAATATTGTGAATCATGCTTAATACTGAGTGTGCACATTCGAGCTCAAAGTGGCACATTCCGATCTCGGGAAAATGAAGCGCGCCGCTCCGCGTCGCGCTTCATTTGCCTCCCTCGCTCGGAAATGTGCCACTTTTCGCTCGAATGCGCACATCCTCGTATTTATTGAATATATTTATATTAATTTTTACACGTGGTTATATTTATTTTTTTGATAACTCGAATTATTTTTAGTTTAAGTTTGACTTCGACTAATTGAGGGTCGACTGTAAAATATTCAGTTAAAGCTACGCATACACATAAGGACGTAGTATGGAGACAAATGTATACCTACATTAGACTGGGCCAAAAAAAAGACTTTTTTTTTTTTTGAATGGAACACCGAAAATATTTTTTAGGATGATAAAAAAAAGTTAACGTGAGCCCTTAATTTTAATATTAAGAAGTAAATATGTTGTTTACTACAAATTCTAGTTGTTTATTTTATATATTTGTTTTTTAAAGAGTTTATTAACTTTTTCATTTGAAAAATAATTTGAAGCTGAGTATTAATTGAATACGGTCCTGAAATTTAGTATGTATTTCAATTATAGATCTCTTATTGTTAGGTATTTGCGCAATATACAGCAATTTAATAAATAACACATATTTAATAAAAAAAATTTTTGTTGCCGACATAATTTCGTTATAACTTTAATCTCTACTCCCTTAGAAAACAAAAATTTGTATTTAAACGTCAAAACTACGTACAGTTTCAGAACTACCCTCACTTAAAATTTTTTCCTTAAAGTTACTGTTTTATATACATTAGGGTGGTCGTTAAAAATTAACTTTCTTCCAAAGCCCCAAATAAACCTTCCTTTTAATGAAAAAATACGGGGTAATTTTGACAAAAATAACACGTTCCTCAAGACAATATAAATTAATTTTTTGATAAAATCGTAGTTTTGTTTAAGTATCTCTTAAAGTATACAGATTTGAGAAAAAGTTATAGGAACAATTTTGTAGGAAATTCAATTCTCTATAAAAAAAAAGTTTTATTCATTTTCTTCATGAAATTCATATTTATGGAGATGTTCTCAATAATAAATTCATAATAAAAATTTTTTTAACAAATTCCCCCGTATTTTTTCATTAAAAGGAAGGTCTCCCCCTAATAAATAAGATGTAAATAACAATATTACCTAAATAGTTAATAACAATAAATAACGTTAATAATTGTTTACAAATTTTGATGATTTTGTATAAAGGATGGTAAATATAGATATAATATATACACAGAAAAGTATTTAACTCAACTTTTTTTGATAAATCGAATTATTTTTCGTTTTTCTTCGATTTCGACTTATCGAGGTTCGACTGTATTTTTATTAATGAAAGTCTATTCCCATGCATAAATAAATATTTGTTTTACTTGAACCTATTCATTATTTGTTATTAAAATATATTTCTTATCATTTAACTGTGATAAAGTACAATTTTGTAGATTTGATATCATTTTATTTTCGGGGTATGGCAAACCCCACCTAGTATAGCATGTGCAATTTAGTCACCTAGTATGCGGAAGGTTAAACAAAATTCTTTACTTCGAAAGCAGGGTTGTTTTTTTATGAATCGTTAAAACTTTTAATCTGCTTACGTCCACCTTCATTTAGTCGGTTAATTGTAATTAAACGCACACCTTCAATAAATTCGAATATTAATTCGGACATTTCTTTTCTTGCGCCGACCTTCGTTAGGCAATTCACATATTTTCGAGATAATCCGCAAGAAAAGTTCATAAAGCGACGTTGAAAAGTAGCTGCTTTCCGATACGTATATTCCGCAACCAATTTATATAAAAATTGCGATAAATTTCGTTAGAAAAATATAGACAGTAAAGAAATTACGTTTTCAATAAAAAATAAATCTTTGCGCCCCAACAAATCCTGCGTCATTTTACGAGATCAATATTGACTCTGTGCGGATTAAAGCCGCATATAATTTTCAATTAATTTCGTATACGTCTTCATTTGGCGAAGAAAAAAACAACTTGCTTGGGTATTATTAATAATATCAAGTTTTTTTTTTGCTAACGAAGAAATCGATCCACATCGGAAACATAAAGGTAACAGAGCTCGCAGTTAATTAAGGATTTGCGCAAACAGATGATGTAATCAAAGAACCAATACCTACAATCAGTAACAGAACGATAGTCTTTGTTCATTAACTCTGAAAATGCTTCGTTAATTCTGCAAATAAGATTTTTAATAATACACACAGACTTCTCCTAACTAAAAGAAAATATTGGCTCTTTTTTTTTGGTATAAAATCGAGCGCATGCCTACGTTATTGAAATTAATAAATTTAGCAGCATTTACGAGAGCATTGTTCTATTTGTAATTAAGCAGGACGATCGGTTTAATTCCGGTAAAGAATATCTGTGTTTAATATGAGAGAGGGCAGCGTTTCCCAAACGGCGGTCGGTGGCGCGGTGCCTGTCGGTAGAGAAAAAATGTCGATCTTCAGAAAATGTTACATTAGGTACGTTCAATAGAGAGACCGATTCTAGGGGTTTCAGGGGTCCTAAATTGAATGGGGAAAAAATAAGGTGTGTTGGGCAGCTCGGACGTTTTTGATTTGAAGGAGCGCACAGTAAATTATACCAATGTAATAAATAAGAGGATGTGCGCATTCGAGCGAAAAGTGGCACATTTCCGAGCGAGGGAGGCAAATGAAGCGCGACGCGGAGCGGCGCGCTTCATTTTCCCAAGATCGGAATGTGCCACTTTGAGCTCGAATGTGCACACTCAGTATTAAGCATGATTCACAATATTTTAGGGCAATAAATTAATCAATTGAATAATTTTAATCGTTCCCTCTCACTCGCACTATCAAAATTGTCGTATCTTTTCGCTCCCTTCCACTCATTGCTATGGTAAATACCTTTTTCCAATATAAATTCGATATTTACTAAATTAAATTAAAATTTTTGATTTAAAGGAGCGCACGATAAAGTATACTAATGTAATAAATACGAAGATGTGCGCATTCGAGCGAAAAGTGGCACATTTCCGAGCGAGGGAGGCAAATGAAGCGCGACGCGGAGCGGCGCGCTTCATTTTCCCGAGATCGGAATGTGCCACTTTGAGCTCGAATGTGCACACTCAGTATTAAGCATGATTCACAATATTTTAGGGCAATAAATTAAACAATTAATCAATTGAATAATTTTAATCGTTCCCTCTCACTCGCACTATCAAAATTGTCGTATCTTTTCGCTCCCTTCCACTCATTGCTATGGTAAATACCTTTTTCCAATATAAATTCGATATTTACTAAATTAAATTAAAATTTTTGATTTGAAGGAGCGCACGATAAAGTATACTAATGTAATAAATACGAAGATGTGCGCATTCGAGCGAAAAGTGGCACATTTCCGAGCGAGGGAGGCAAATGAAGCGCGACGCGGAGCGGCGCGCTTCATTTTCCCGAGATCGGAATGTGCCACTTTGAGCTCGAATGTGCACACTCGGTTTTAAGCATGATTCACAACAATTTAGGCACATAAATTAAACGAATAATCAATGGAATAATTTTAATCGTTCCCTCTCACTCGCATTGTCAAGATTGTCGTATCTTTTTGCTCCCTTCCACTCATTGCTATAGTAAATACGTTTTTCAAACATAAAATCGATATTTACTATTTTTTTTTTAATTTTATGATATGAAAGAGCCAACATTAAAGTAGACCAATTCAATAAATACGATTACCAAACGTGCCGTTTTAACAAAAAAAATAGTTCACGTTAGTTATACCCCACCCAGTACACCGAAGGTTAAGAAATAAGTGACCAGTTTGGGATTTTGTTTTGTGCCTTTCACAAATAATGCAAATAAATTAATTTTATTTACAAATTGATAATATCTCTTTTCTGAAAAGTATTTGACAATATTCAAAGCATGCTTTTCATAATCGTTCCGAAAATCTCTAATCGCATATTTATTTTTGGACAGACAGAATATTTTGGTATGAGTACTGGAATTTTTTTTTTCAAACCATATGCCAACCCCCAATCCGAAAAAGTTTGGGAATCGCTGGCATAGGGAGATAATAACGTGGATATCGTATTAATGTATTGTGTGCGTCCCTATTGCTTCACGTAGCACGGCTTTGCGTTTACGCTATTTGCGTTCGACAAGTACCGAGATTTAACCCCATCTGCGTGATAACCGCCGCAAAGCGGCACTTGCAATGTTCACTAATATTGCAGATTTAGTTATGAAATATGGTGCATAACGGCTCCATTGTAAAATAATTACAGTAACGCCTCAATTACAACAGGGACTGCCTAAAGCAAGCGAGTTCATTTCGACACAAATAAATTTCGTAAAAATAACTAACAATAAAACTCACCCCAATTTTCTTAGATGCATCTTAAGAACGAAATTTTTTTTAGTGCACTAAATTAAAAGAAAATTGAATGAAAGAACGTTGTTTATGATTCGACAGAACTTGCACAACTGAAGTGTGCTCGACACGAAGGCTGTTTTGTTGATAACGTTTTATTTGGATTACAAAAACCGTATAAGTTAAAGCGATAATAAATATATACATATTCTTGTTTGTTGAATATTATTCACAGCAAATTGGAATAAGAAAAAAATATTGAAACGAGCTGCTGGAAATATTGGAAGGATCAGTTACAGTTAATTGCTAATTAATTTATGCTCATCGAAGAATATTTTCTTTCAAAACATTTTGCGATGCCTTAGGGCAGTTCGAATATTCAATATGTTTTTATCTGTTTTTTTTTCTATTATGATTTCATTCTTTGATTTTTGTAAGTCGAAAAAATTGTGTCTCTTGAAAATAGAAATTTCTATGACGTTTTTACATTAATTCTGTTGTGGAAATGAACACAATGTTTTTATTTATGGATTCATAAAGCTCTATAAAAAGTAAACCAGTTCCATGTGAAAGAGATTGCTTATTACAGCTCGACAGATGAATAAGTACTGGAACTTAACCCACTTAAAATGACCGTAAACTGAACAACATATAGTAGTTGCGTTCTGAAAATTTCTGCTTGGGGCTTCGCTTATTTTTGATATTTTTTTAAATTTTTTTATTAAGAAATATTCGGGAATTTAATTTGTATTTAAATAATATGGTCACATTAGGTATCATGCGATTAAGTCTCAGTACCTATTCGTCTGCCACCCTGTATAACACATTTATGTTTTTACCATCGTTTAATTGTACAAAAGTGGAATAAATTCTGACAATTAAATAATCGGGTCCTACTGTATTTTAATTAATTAATTTTTATGAAGTAAACCCGCCGAAGCCTGTCCCAAGCCAGGTTGGAAAAGAGGTGAGGGATAGAGGAGTAACACCTCTCTAATAAACCAGGGTTCAGCTGGCCCGGTTGATAGCACCCTGTAAGGGCCCCTTCTCAGGGTACGGGTGAAAACCGGTCAATGGCTCGGAAGGCGGAGGAAGATGGGTGATACATCTCAACGGCGGAAGAGGCAAAAGAACCAACAGCGTCTGCCTCATAGTGAGCGGCTGATACAAAAAGGTCCTCCAAGCGGGGGTTATGGCGTTAGGCGTTAGAAACCTATCACATGTAAAAATAAAGGGAGCTGAAAATTTATTAGTAGAATGAAAAACGAAAGAAAGGAAATAATTCCCCGGTGGAAATCCACACCTCGAAAAGAGGGAGCCCCAATGGATACGGGGGCAGTTCTACACGAAGTCTTCAGATTCCACCTTTAAAACTCAACCAAAAACAACATGAAAAACGAGAAGGCAACAAGAAGAAATTAGATGGTAAACCCAAAAGACCGAAAAAGACATTAAAACTAGGAACGTGGAATATTCAAGGACTCGCAACTAAGAGAAAGGAAGTGATGATGGAAATAGAAAAGATGAATCTGGACATAGTGATACTAACGGAAACAAAAAAAAAAAGGAAGTGGCCAGGAAACCTACGGAAATTACATACACCTGTGGAGTGGAGTGCCGAAAAGTGAAAGAGCCAAAAGTGGAGTGTCCATATTAGTCAAGAAGAAATGGACAAGGATGATACAAGCATGGGAAGAAATTAATCATCGCATTTTAAAAATTAAAATAAAAATATATGGACAAATGTTGACGATCATAGGTGTATACGCCATAAATGACGATGTACGTGCCGAAGAGAAAGAGGAGTTCTTTAACATCCTGGACGAACAGATAGAAAAGGTTAACAAACGAAGTGAAATTATAATAATAGGGGATCTGAACAGTAGGGTTGGGAAGAAAGAGAAGGACCACACTTTAGGAAAATTTGGAGAAGAAAAGATGAATGACAACGGAATACGTCTACTTACCCTATGCAGAGAACATAGGTTGATGATAGCCAATACTTTTTTCCAGCATAAGGACATACACAAGTACACATGGATACAGCCAACACGAGGACTCAGGTCAATTATAGACTTAGTAATTGTCAGAAGAGACCGGAAGCTGAAAATAAAAGACATAAAAGTCTTTCGACAACCGGAATGTGGATCAGATCACCACATGGTGGTAGGAACCTTTGAATTTACAAGAAAATCAACACGTACCAAAAAAGAGGAGGATACGGAAGAACAAATGGAAGACTTAAAACACCCCACATATAAGATCGAACTGTTAAGAGAAGAATCGATTAAGAAGTTATACCAAAGCAGATTAGAAAGACAACTTGACGAAGATATAGTAGAAAAAAGCCCGGAGGTAATATACGAACATGTAAAACGTAGTATTCACACAGCAGCATATGAGGCTTTGGGAATAGAACAAAAAGGAAACATAAAAAGAAACACTCACCCCAGAACTAGAAGAGAAAATAAAAAACCCAAAAAAGGGAAAAATATAATGAATGGTTAATGAACAAAACTCAAAACTCTAGACAAAAGTATGTAGAAATTAGAAGACAAGTAAAAGAACAGGTGAGGCAAGAAAAAATGAATACTGGGACAACGTCTGTAGGAATATAAATAACACAATAGGTTTTAACCGATCTAAAGAAGCATGGAGAGTGATTCATAATTTACGGCAAGAATCAAAAATACTACTAATATTACATTAATAAAGCAAATAAAATGGATAGAATACTATGAGACTCTTCTACAGGAAAAAGACCTCAATATATGATAAAACAAGATAGAATAGAAAGAAACCAAGCCGCTACCGCGTCGCGCTTCATTTGCCTCCTCGACTCGGAAATGTGCCACTTTTCGCTCGAAGGCGCACATCCTCGTATTTATTAAATTTGTCTACTTTAATCTTCGCTCTTTCAGATCATAAAATTTAAAAAAAATTAGTAAATATCGTTTTTATGTCCAAAAACGTAATTACTATAGCAATGAGTGGAAGGGAGCGAAAAGATAGGACAATCTTGTCAGTACGAGTGAGAGGAAACGATTAAAATTATTTAACTGATTTTTTGTCTAATTTAGTGGCTTAAATCATTGTGAATCGTGCTTAAAACCGGGTGTGCACATTCGAGCTCAAAGTGGCACATTCCGATCTCGGAAAATGAAGCGCGCCGCCCGCGTCGCGCTTCATTTGCCTCCCTCGCTCGGAAATGTGCCACTTTTCGCTCGAATGCGCACATCCTGTATATTATTAATGTTGTCTAATTTAATCTTCGCTCTTTCAGATCATAAAATTTAAGAAAATTAGTAAATATCGTTTTTATGTTCAAAAACGTATTACTATAGCAATGAGTAGAAGGAGCGAAAAAGATAATTAATTATGTCAAGACGAGTGAGAGGAAACGATTAAAATTATTTAACTGATTTTTCGTCTAATTTAGTGGCATTAAATCATTGTGAATCTGCTTAACAGTGTACATTACGAGTACAAAGGCACATTCCGATCTCGGAAATTAAGCGCGCCCGCGTCGGCGCTTATTTGCCTCCGCTCGGAAAATGTGCCACTTTTCAGCGAAATGCGCACAATCCTCGTGTTTATTATATTAGTATAATTTACAGTGCTTATTCCAAACCAAAAATTAGAATTTAATTTAGTAAATATCGTTGTTATCATTCAAAATGTATTTACCATAGCAATGAGTGGAAGGAGTCCGGAGAAGATAGGATAATCTTGTCAATGCAAGTGAGAGGAACGATTAAAATTATTCAATTAATTTAATTTAATAAACAAAATTACTTCGGCTTTCTTTCGAACTACAAAGCTTTAAAAGTCATACAATACAAATTTCGACCACTCACCACTCTTCACTGGATTTGAAATGATAATTTAAAAGACCCACCTGTAAAAATAAAATGATA
This sequence comes from Sinopyrophorus schimmeli, assembly GCA_036325965.1. Classification (NCBI taxonomy): domain Eukaryota; kingdom Metazoa; phylum Arthropoda; class Insecta; order Coleoptera; family Elateridae; genus Sinopyrophorus; species Sinopyrophorus schimmeli. The sequence goes on from JARFIZ010000186.1 coordinate 1,085,663, forward strand.
GCCAAACAGACTAGTCAATTTACTTGTAATTTCATTTCCGAATATATTAAAAACTAAAATCTTTACAAGGAAGTGATCAAACACGGTGTGTGAAATTAAACGCTCAGTAATAATTACAAAAAGGTGTTCGGTAAGGATACTAAAACCGAAAGATCGAACTGTTAAGAGAAGAATCGATTAAGAAGTTATACCAAAGCAGATTAGAAAGACAACTTGACGAAGATATAGTAGAAAAAGCCCGGAGGTAATATACGAACATGTAAAACGTAGTATTCACACAGCAGCATATGAGGCTTTGGGAATAGAACAAAAAGGAAACATAAAAAGAAACACTCACCCCAGAACTAGAAGAGAAAATAAAAACCAAAAAAGGGAAAAATATAATGAATGGTTAATGAACAAAACTCAAAACTCTAGACAAAAGTATGTAGAAATTAGAAGACAAGTAAAAGAACAGGTGAGGCAAGAAAAAATGAATACTGGGACAACGTCTGTAGGAATATAAATAACACAATAGGTTTTAACCGATCTAAAGAAGCATGGAGAGTGATTCATAATTTACGGCAAGAATCAAAAAATACTACTAATATTACATTAATAAAGCAAATAAAATGGATAGAATACTATGAGACTCTTCTACAGGAAAAAAGACCTCAATATATGATAAAACAAGATAGAATAGAAAGAAACCAAATACCTTTGGAGGAAAGAGAAATAAAGCAGGAAGATGTGGTAAAAGCACTGAGACAATCAAAAAATAATAAATCAGCAGGTCCAGGAAACATCAGAATAGAATTAGTAAAATGCGGGAAATAAGCTAATAGAAATAATAACCAAAATGTTTCAGAAAATAGAAGGCGGAGAAAATAAGCCAGCAGAATGGAACAAATCATATATTGTATCGATACATAAAAAGGGAAGTAAAACAGTATGCCAGAACTACAGAGGCATCAGTATACTACCAACAATGGTCAGGCTGTTTGGAAAAATTATTAAAACTAAAATCGAAGAACATATGGAAGATTTTAGTGAGGAACAAGGAGGATTTAGATCAGGAAGATCATGTATAGATAACATACACTGCATCAGACAAGTGATTGAGAAGAATCGAGCAAAAAATATTGACACACATATAACGTTTGTAGACCTACAGAAGGCTTATGACAATGTGCCAAGAAGTCAACTATGGGAGGCAATGAGAAGAATGAACATCAAAGAAAAATGGATAGAAGTAACTAAAACACTGTATGAAAATTCAGAAGCCCAAATCAGAGTAGGAAATAAAGTAACAAGAGCAATAGAAGTGTCAAAAGGACTGAAGCAAGGCTGTACGTTATCACCAATACTGTTCAATATATATGCCGAACAAGCTATGGAAAAATGGTATCGGAAATGTGGAGGAATGGGTATACCAATAAGAAACAAAACCTTACACTCACTAATGTTTGCTGACGACCAACTCATTGTGGCACAAGACGAGGAAGACATGATCTATATGCTACGTAAACTGAAAGAGGAATATGATAAGTGGGGACTATTGATTAATTTCAAGAAGACTGAATATATGTGTGTTGGAGGAGTAGCACACAATTTACACATAGAAAATGAAACAATAAAGGCATGTACTGAATACAAGTATTTAGGGTCAATAATATCGGACACTGGTAAAATGGACAGGGATATAGAAGATAAAATAACAAAAGGGAAAAGAGCGACGAAAGCACTCCATGGAACAATCTGGAACAAAAATCTCATGAAAAAAACCAAGAGAAATATTTTTAATGCAATTGTAGAGCCTATAACAACATACGGGGGGGAACTATGGCCAATGACCAATAAAATAAGAGACAAGATTCGCACAGTAGAATTGGATTTTATGCGAAGAAGCCTACAATATACGAGAAGGGATAGGATAAGGACGGAAGATATATGGAGGAGATGGAAATAGAAACATCAATGACTAGAAGACTTGAAAATAAAACATTAAGATGGTACGGTCACGTTCAGAGGATGGAGGAAGAAAGGTGGCCCAGGGCGATTATGAATTGGTCACCAAGGGGAAGAAGAAAAAGGGGTAGACCAGCAGTAAAGTGGAAAACACATGTTTACAATGTTATGTTAGAGAAGGGCCTCAGAGAAGAAGATATAGAAGATAGAGATTACTGGAGGTTGAGAACGGCAAACCCGTAAGGGAAATAAGCCAAGAAAGAGAAGAGAAATTTTTATGAAGTATCAAATTGAAAACAATAAAGCCGTTTTAAAAATTAATCAGCTTGCAGACACAAATATAAAATTGCTTTTAACCTTTCGTGTACTAGGTGGGGTATAACTGACGTAAACAATTTTTTTTTGGTAAAACGGGACGTTTGGTAATCGAGCGTAAAACCGAGTGTGCACATTCGAGCTCAAAGTGGCACATTCCGATCTCGGGAAATGTGCCACTTTTCGCTCGAAGGCGCACATCCTCGTATTTATTAAATTTGTCTACTTTAATCTTCGCTCATTCAGATCATAAAATTTAAAAAAATTAGTAAATATCGTTTTTATGTCCAAAAAACGTAATTACTATAGCAATGAGTGGAAGGGAGCGAAAAGATAGGACAATCTTGTCAGTACGAGTGAGAGGAAACGATTAAAATTATTTAACTGATTTTTCGTCTAATTTAGTGGCTTAAATCATTGTGAATCGTGCTTAGAAGCCGAGTGTGCACATTCGAGCTCAAAGTGGCACATTCCGATCTCGGGAAAATGAAGCGCGCCGCTCCGCGTCGCGCTTCATTTGCCTCCCTCGCTCGGAAATGTGCCACTTTTCGCTCGAAGGCGCACATCCTCGTATTTATTGAATTTGTCTACTTTAATCTTCGCTCTTTCAGATCATAAAATTTAAAAAAAATTAGTAAATATCGTTTTTATGTTCAAAAAACGTAATTACTATAGGAATGAGTAGAAGGGAGCGAAAAGATAAGACAATCTTGTCAGCACGAGTGAGAGGAAACGATTAAAATTATTTAACTAATTTTTTGTCTAATTTAGTGGCTTAAATCATTGTGAATCGTGCTTAAACCGAGTGTGCACATTCGAGCTCAAAGTGGCACATTCCGATCTCGGGAAAATGAAGCGCGCCGCTCCGCGTCGCGCTTCATTTGCCTCCCTCGCTCGGTAATGTGCCACTTTTCACTCGAATGCGCACATCCTCGTGTTTATTATATTAGTATAATTTACCGTGCTCTATTCAAACCAAAAATTAGAATTTAATTTAGTAAATATCGTTTTTATATTCAAAAAATGTATTTACCATAGCAATGAGTGGAAGGGAGCGAGAAGATAGGATAATCTTGTCAATGCAAGTGAGAGGGAACGATTAAAATTATTCAATTAATTTAATTTAATTTAAACAAAATTACTTCGGCTTTCTTTCGAACTACAAAGCTTTAAAAAGTCATACAATACAAATTTCGACCACTCACCACTCTTCACTGGATTTGAAATGATAATTAAAAAGACCCACCTGTAAAAAATAAAATGAATTAACAAATCTAATTATTTCATTTTCATAAAAAAAAGAAATCAAAGGATTGTAAAAAAAACGCTCTTATTTTTTTTTTTCTCGTGTTACAAACGGACGTAAGCATTTCCACAAAAACACCTGCGCACATTCGTCGCACAAAATAATATTTTTTTGAAATAAAGACTATCGGAATTACAACGGCATCTAAAAAAGTGTAAAGGCCTTTATAATTAAATTCTATTAGCATTTGAATGTCGACGCACATTTTAACAAACGACTATACATGACTTTACAGTTTGTAATTTTCCTACCCTAAATAATTAGCAGTTCCATAATCGTAACAAAAAATCCTTTACAAGGGCTGTAAAACGGATTGTGTGATATAGGGAAATGGCACGTAAATTTAAATTACACTAAATACAGCGGTCCCTAATTATTTTTTACGGAAATATGTCGGTGCAACAACTGCCCAGTTTAGAAAGTAATTATCAAAATTCAGGGACCACCAGCTTTGCAAAACAATTATCTGTTCGTGTTAATAGAAAAATCAATAGCACGCAAAGCGTTATTAAAATACGCATTTTAAATAATTAATTTTTTTCGTACTATTTCGTATTTATATTTAATAGCTTCGCACACATTTTATTATTAATTCAACCTTCGATAGTTACCACTAGGCAAATCGCCGAAACCAATAAAAACGTGCGTTTGATTAAATTCCATAATTAATCATATAAGCCTTTTATTCCAAAATAATTATACAGCATTCGAAAAGGATTTCGAAATAAAGCTGTGTACGAAATTTGTTTTGTTTGTAAACGCTTTTCGAATCTGTTTTATGCATGTTTGCACAACAAATATTATAATGTAGAATAATTAAAATGCTTAAAAAAAAGGACGAATTTTTTATACGTACGACCTGTTTTAAACTATTGTGGGTACATCAACGTTTACGTTGTTATTTGAACGATAAAAAATGCGAGTTCAAATTTTCTTTTTCTAAATTAATTAAAAATATAATTTGAAAAGCACATATCACATTAATTAGCGAAACATGTGCGGTTTTTAAATTTATTTAAATAGATAAAATAATTTCAAGTGTTAGGAGTGAGGTATAGTAAAATCGTCTATAAGAAAAATTATAAGGGATAGTAATTTTTTTTCAGAAAAAGAAGTTTTAAATAATTTTCCAAAGTACTTTTTTGAATTCATTATCTTTTATTGTAAAAATGCGACGACTCCAAAAAAATTCGATTTTCGAAATTCTAACTCGGTACGTCTCTGTAAAACTGTCATACGATTTCAAATATTTGTATAAACACATTAGGAAACCCAAAATGAGGAAGCCCAAAATACACAACACTAGTAATGAGTAAAATTGGTCTTGGTCTTGAATTTTGCAAGACCAAGACCAAGACTGTCTTTATGCTAGCAAGACCAAAATCAAGACCGATCGAACAAGACCAAGACCAAAACCAAGACGGAGTATGCAAGACCAAGACCAAGTATGCAAGACTAAACCAAAAATTATTACTTCCGGTGGATTTATGAGTTAAACTACTCCAAGCAACTTTAATATATTCTTTTCTTCGAACAAAACATTTTTTGTAGTACCTAGACATTTTCAATTTGCTTTACTATATTTTAACACTAAATATAAAGAAACTTTATCACTGTTTGACAACAGGAATTTACAAGAAAGTCCTCGGAGTAAGAGGTCTTTGTTCCAATGTCTGGATAACACATGGTTGAAATATAAAGACAAACTAATTTTTTTTCAATATTTTCACTCTTTTCAAGTACCTTGAACAATTTTTTCGCTAAAAGGTCAATTTATGCGTTGGAGGAAGGGTAAGTACTCAATTTTCATAGCTCTCACAACTATCGACAGTATTTCCTTTAAAAGTCCTGACAAACTTGTATGTTTGACAGAAAATATCATATCATATTAAAGTCTTTGTGAGCCTCACAAGCTTTTTTGCCTTTGAGAAAATGAAAAAACAAAATTCAAATATAAATAAAAGGTCTTTCTGTAGAATCCCATCGGGTCTAAAAGTCAAATTCATTAATTTTTTGGTTATTAAAAAATTCTATGTTTTTTACTATACATTTTGGTAGAAAATTACACTTGTAAAACGATTTACTATCCACAGTAAAAGACAGTAAAAGTTGAACTACCTGAGAATAAGAGATTCTAATAAAGTGGGCCGTTAAATTCAAAAAAGTTTTATACTTAATCTGCTCGGCTAGACATTTTAAGTCCTACTCACTCTTAAAAGATTTATTTCGTTAGCATTTTCAATCGTTTCATATTATTTGAAACAATCTCGTGGTTAGGAAAAGACTATCGAAAACAAATGGAATTTTTATTTGTTATATTTTTTTTTTAATTAAAAACTATGCAAATCAACGAAAGAGCTAAAAGAAAACACTGAAAAATAAAACATAATATTAAGTCTATCAACGTGTAGTAGACGGACATAAAAGTTAATTACTACGCAAGGACAACACCCTTCGCCATTCATTTAAACGCATGCCTTAATTTTGGTCAAAATAAATTGTCCCTGTAATTTGAATGTGTGAACTTCCTCCTCTAATTATTACTTTAATAACCTGCCGGCCCTAAAATATATGAAGACAAAAAACCTATTTCCACCCTTATAAAACGATTCCTACGCAATTTAACGACTTCCACTTTAAATTAAAAATCCGTGTAGAACAAAAAGTCGCCCATTTTCTTCCTGCTGAATTATTTCTATGCAAAGCGACGTGCTTTCGAGAAATTTATGGTATGCAGTGTGCATTGTATAAATGCTAACTTATATTATGTACGTGGGAGCAAGGTGTATTGCGATGATGTGATAACAATAATTATCCGATGCACGCAACCTTTCGACCACTGTTGCCCTCTTTTCTCTTCATTTTCATCGTCTTTCCTTCTTCAACTTATGATGAAGTCGCGCCGGAAAGAAATTACACATGAGTTTTCGTAGAAACACTTTTTTTACGGATTTAAGTGTCCATAATTACTTGATTAGGTACGCTTCGAACTAATTATTCTATTTCAGCCCTTACAATCGATTAAATTGCTCCAGTTTGTTGAAGTTATACTTCTTTGGGCGCGTAGAGAGTAAAGGAGGTTGGGCGCGCATTATTATCGAAAATTAGACAGTTGAATTTAGCCATCTAAGAAAGTAAATTAATTATCGCGAATCATGCTTAAAACAGAGTGAGCACATTCGGGCACAAAGTGACACATTCCGATTTCGGGAAAAATACTTATGGAACTCGCCGCTGCACCACGCGACCAGTAGGTACGATGAGAAACGACATACATTTCTATCTGTGAACATCGTTTTTCCCAAAGATTTTTGGATTTTGCATCGTAATCTTCTCCTTCTTCTCCTTTATCTTCGCCCTTAATGCAGTTGTTCCAATTGCTCCAATTGCTTCTATTATAAACCATTTCTGGAGGTATATTATAATCACGTTGAAGCTTCACAGAAGACCTATTCCATGTCCTTTCGGTCTACCTGGTTTTCTTTTAGCTTGGTTGCCAAACTATGTGGTTCTGATTTTGACGTTGAACATGTCCATACTATTTTTATTGAGATTCATCCATAAAATCCTTAATTGATTGAACACCCAATGAACCTCGGAGATGATCTTTTATCGTGACACCCATACATCTGTTGATTGTGTTTAACCAGTCTCGCCCATGTTTTTGCACTGTAGGCCAAAGCAGGCTTAACAACTGTTTTATAAATCTTACATTTTAATTGTATAGGCATCTATTTATCACACAATACATCAGAAACTGATCTCCACTGCATCCAAACAACATTAATACGATGTCTTACATATGAGTCATCTGTTCCCTTGTCATTTATAATAGACCCCAAATATTCAAACTCATGGGTCATTGGTAGTGGTTTACCTTCTAAGAATGTTGTACGTGCTGGACAAAGGACTTTGCGGCATAAGAAAGCAAGTAATTGATTCAGCTCAGTTTCGGCTCAATAATGAATCAATTAGACAAGTATATAATAATATCAAAATTAACCATTTTGGCAAACGGTTACCAAACATTTTAAGGGTAATTTTGATAGGATTTGATAAGTAGTTTGATATTAAATTTTGAAAAGTGCGGTAACCGTTTGCCAAAAAGGTCAATTTTGAGATTATAATTTCCACCTTGGTGATTTCCGAATGTTGCAGTTTTCACCTGCTGATGAAAGCAACTAGGTAATTGGATTATTGAGTATTTCATTCCCTGAATTGATTTATAATCATTTCCAAACATCAAGCTTAAACCATCGGAAATATCATTTTTCACATTTTGACCAAAAAATAACTAGTACTTCTTTATCTCAAAATATTTTTAAAAGTTTTTTTGTGTGTATATTCTGCTTATGTAACACTATAATTACACCAAGTTAGAAAATAACCGGAGACCATTTTTTCTTATACCGCAAAGACCTTTGTTCATAGAAGTTTACATGCATATATTCCATCTTAAATCTGCTTATTTTTAAACCATTGTCTTCTAATTTTTTTTTCGAACTTTCTAACACTTTTTCCAGTTCCATCCAGTTGTCTGCAACCAATACAAGATCGTTTGCATATAAGATACTCCAAGGAAGCTTTTTTTATTAAATCACTTATCAAGTAATTAATTACCATATCAAAAAGTAAAGGACCCCAAACAGATCCATTGATGTACTCCCACATTAACTTGAAAACTTCTAGATGTACCAGCGCCACTCTTAATTTTTCTCTGGGGATTGATTAAATGTTTTTACAATAGTTTTTACTAATCCTCGGGGAACAGCTTGACTTCTCAGAGCATTCCAGATCAACTGACGAGGAACGTGGTCATCAGCTTTTTCTAAATTCACCAAAACTGTGTAAAAATCTCTTTTTATATCACGCCTTTCTTTGCAATTATGCGGAAGTCTATTGTAGATTTTCCGTTACTAAAACCATATTGATCAACATGAATTTCCACTAGTTCCAAATATTGAACATAGAAAGCTTTCATGAAACTTTGACGGAATTGACGCACCTGCCAATAGTTTATTGAAGAGGCATAACCATGAACAACCATCGTCTCCACATATTTTCCATGGTTGTACGAGTATTTTATCAGGTTCAGTTGCGCATCTGTTTTTCATCTGATATTGCATCGTAATTGATCTTCAATTCCTATCAATATTTTAAAAATCAACGATTCACCTACCCTGAGCATCCCCTTGCCAGAAATTACAGCAAAAAAATGATAATGGCTGACGTAAGAAGATTAGAAGAGATTAGTATGCGAAACCGAACTCCCAACAAGTATAACAATAAGTAAAAGATTTATTAATTAATAAATTATTCTAAGCTCGTCTTGATAGCTCTAACAGCCATATTTTATTTAATAATGTAATTTCACGCACGAAACAGTAACAAACGCGGGGGCGCAAAATCCGAACCTAACAAAATTAACATTTAAGTGTAGGAAACTCACTGGTACCGAACACAATCCTATAACTTATGCAAAATAGAAAGAGCTATGCTTTGGAAACGTTAGTAAAGTATGCCGGCACATCAAATTACTTGTTAAGCCCCTTCTGTCCTAATTCGCAACGAAAAGAATTACAGTAAAACCTCAGTTATACGGATTCGCGATTATCCGGATTGTCAACCGCGTTCGTTTTTTCCTGTTAAAACGGGGCACTTCGTAATCGTGCTTAAAACCGAGTGTGCGCATTCGAGCTCAAAGTGGCACATTCCGATCTCGGGAAAATGAAGCGCGCCGCTCCGCGTCGCGCTTCATTTGCCTCCCTCGCTCGGAAATGTGCCTTTTTGCGCTCGAATGCGCACATCTTCGTATTTATTGAATTTGTCTACTTTAATCTTCGCTCTTTCATATCATAAAATTTAAAAAAAATTACTAAATATCGTTTTTATGTTCAAAAAACGTATTTACTATAGCAATGAGTGGAAGAGAGCAAAAAGATAGGATAATTTTGTCAGTACGAGTGAGAGAAAACAATAAAAATTATTCAACTGATTTTTTGTCTAATTTAGTGGCCTAAATCGTTGTGAATCGTGCTTAAAGCCGAGTGTGCACATTCGAGCTCAAAGTGGCACATTCCGATCTCGGGAAAATGAAGCGCGCCGCTCCGCGTCGCGCTTCATTTGCCTCCCTCGCTCGGAAATGTGCCACTTTTCGCTCGAATGCGCACATCTTCGTATATACTAAATTGCTCTGCTTTATCCTCCCCTCTTTCAAATCAAAATATTAAATTAAATTTAATAAATATTTATGGTATGCTCGAAAAACGTTTTTACCATAGCAATGAGTGGAAGGGAGCGAGAAGATATGATCGTCTTGTCGATGCAAGTGAGAGGGAACGATTAAAATTATTTAATTAATTTTTCGTCTAATTTATTGCCCTAAAATACTGTGAATCATGCTTAAAATCGAGTGCGCGCATTCGAGCTCAAAGTGGCACATTCCGATCTCGGGAAAATGAAGCGCGCCGCTCCGCGTCGCGCTTCATTTGCCTCCCTCGCTCGGAAATGTGCCACTTTTCGCTCGAATGCGCACATCCTCGTATTTATCGGATTTGCCTATATTATTATTTTATTTTTCAATTCAAAAAATTTAAAGTCGAATAAATTAAATCTATTTTTGTTTGAAAAAGGTTAGATATTTTATTCCTTAATAAAAATATTTTCGGGTGTACTTTCGAATGTTTAATAATTCGCGTTTTTGATTAATTAAAATTGTATGAGTCACTTTTTCTGAAGTGGGCCACTAAAAATCAACTAGTTGATTTTTATATCATCTTTTGTAGATTGTTTAAGGTTTATATGTGAAAATTGGGAGCGTTGCAGTTCCCCCACGGCGGCATAGGGGTACAGTAATCCGCCCCAGCAGTTCCACCAGGAACTTTAGCGTGAGGGATTATATCCCCTGCTGAGGAATAGGTATAAAAATCGTAATTTTTTTAAATATTTTGATGAATTTTACCAAATCTTTAAAATTACTACTCGAGACACCAGAGGGATTACTTAAACTTGATAACTTACAATTAGGTATCTTGCATTTCCTATCCAGTGTTGAAGATGGAAGGTTCAACGATATTTGGCGAAAAAGGAAAATTATTATTAATTTTTAACCATTATAAATTTTACAAAGGTCATACTGCCAAAAATAAAAAGTTACCTGTAATATTTTTTTATATTAATTTTTTTTACAATCTGTTCAATAAATTATTTGATATTGTATCTATTTAAATAATATGCTGGAAAATAATTAATTGATTATTTTTTCAATTACGTAAATTTTGTTAAAACTGTTAATGTTATACATCGTATTATATCATTTAACCTGCTTGTATATTTTTTACTACACTGTTCTCTTATAAAACCTCTTGTTAATTCTAATAAATTTTATACTTTGATAATTATGACTATTTACACTTTAATAACAAAACTTTGGAAAAAATGATTTATTCCTTCCGAGTTATTAAAAATTACCTTAAATGCACATCTGCTATTAATAGTATTTTTTGTAAAAGTGTATTATTTTCAGGTAACATTTTTTTTTTAATTGACGGGGGGTATTAAGGTGGTGGTGCATTTGCAGGTATGCTTAATCCCTGTCCCTAACGCATAAGGGATTATTTCAGGTAGGGTGGTGAAACTGGAACGCGCCCTCAAAATTAAGGTCTCCAAATATTTTTGGGTAATTTTCATTTTTGTAAAAATTATAAACAAATTAGTTTTAAGGTACATTTTGCATACACTGTTGTAATTAGACTTCAATTATAGATTAATTCAATTTTTAAATATCAAAAAATAGTTATATGTATGTTACATAGGGGGTGCATCGAAATTTTAGAATGACTTGGGTGGGGTATGTCAAAATTCGGAAACAGTTAAAGTATTTTTTTTTCATGTACGATACAGTCTCCCATCCAGTCTAGCTTAAAAGTACTAAATTAAAAATGTGGTTTTTGGTAAATATACCCTACTGTAATTTATAATTAAAAGAAAAGCGAAAAGTGGTACATTTAGTTCAGTTTGATTTAATTAATATTATTTGTAAGAGAGAAGAATAAGATAGGCAAATTCAATTATTAAGGAGTATGTACACTTTCAGGCAAAAACTTTTTCCGAATAGAAAATCTGAATTTGAAGGATTTGTTATTAATATAGTCGAATCCAATTAACACGAAGATGTGCGCATTCGAGCGAAAAGTGGCACATTTCCGAGCGAGGGAGGCAAATGAAGCGCGACGCGGAGCGGCGCGCTTCATTTTCCCGAGATCGGAATGTGCCACTTTGAGCTCGAATGTGCACACTCGGTTTTAAGCATTATTGACAAAATTTTGACTAACAAATTAGAAAAAAATTAATTAAACAATTTAGTTGCTTTCTCTCACTCGCACCTACGAAATTGTCGTATCTTTTCGCTCGCTTCCACTCATTGCTATGGTAAATACGTTTCTTGAACATAAAATTTATATTTACTGAACTTTTAAGTTTTTTATTTGAAAGTGAAAAGATTAATGAAGTCAAAAATCAATAAACTCAAAGATGTGCGCATTCGAGCGAAAAGTGGCACATTTCCGAGCGAGGGAGGCAAATGAAGCGCGACGCGGAGCGGCGCGCTTCATTTTCCCGAGATCGGAATGTGCCACTTTGAGCTCGAATGTGCACACTCCGCTTTTCGCCACAATTAACAATGATCAATTTACTTTTAATTTTACCTAAACATTTTATGATTCTTTTTGGTATTTTTTATTGTTGATTTTATAATTCATACTTATTCGTTTCGTTTTTTTTGTAAATAAATTCCTAACAAGGTAAAATTTTTTTTTTCAATTATCCGGATTTTCGATTATCCAGACGAGCTGCAACATTAATTACTCCGGATAACCGAGGTCCCACTGTACTTTGCAAAGATCAAGGCCGCCCATTCGAAATATATAAATCACCGAGACTATATCTTCTAAGTTAAGTCGTCCGCGTTTTTCAGCGATTTCATTCTTGGAATGGACAGAAAAAAAAAATTATGGGCCCTTGTATAATGCGCGCGCCATCGAAAGTTTTTTTGGGGCTCGGCCCGATCTTTCGGCGGTCTTCCGCCGCGAAGAGAACAAATAATTGTTTGTACCGAAAGGAGAAGTGCCTAATGTGTTTCCATTAGGAAAATTGCCGACAAACGCAACTGTTTGCGTTTTTGAGAATGATGTTTACAAATAAAATTTTTCGTTATTTTACAGGGGCCGCATATTACTTTATTTTATCCAATTATTCCCGTTTTGTTTTCCCTTCTTTCTCGGGCAGAAGCAGAATTTTACGAGGCCCAAAATAACGTTCATTATACAACAAGAAACCTGGATGATTAAATCTTCCTAACGCACTGATATTAATTATTTCGAATAATATTAGTTTCGTTACATTTTTCTCTTGTAATTCGAGACGACGAAAGTCGCGATTGCAATTTCGAACGGGGCTCCGCGGAAATAAAATAAATCTCGTCGCCTTTTATTAAAATCATGCGGCGTCGTTTTTTGCTTTTTTGTAATTTTCATTAGAAAAGAAAAAGCGTGCGTCTGTGTGCGTGCGTGCGTGTGTTTGGTGTTTTAAATCGGATATTTGTTATTTAAAAAATGGCGGTGTTTATTTTCGCCGAATGGACTAATTTAAATCGGAGCTTCGGATAACAAAAAATGTTAAGTTTGTGTATATGTTGTACAAGCAGAATTCAAATAAATTTTTGGCGATGTATACTTTCGGTACATATTCCGGCGTTTATCTGGACAGTCCGGTTTTCCAAACATTAAACGGGGGCGGCCGGTCGTGCCTACGTTTGGCTCACAATCGGACCAGTTTGGAAGTTAATGGAAAATAAACAAATCCGCGATTCTGATATATAAAATGCTATTTATAATTCATTTTGACGGCGGCCCTTCGATTCATGTTACATGTCAAAAATTATGATGCATTCTGGCGATTTTTTTTAATTAATTAATCCGCGGTGTTGTCGAATGTTGAGCCGAAAAGTCGCCTGTAAGGGTCAATCGTAATTTATTCTTTTTGTAAATAAATCGTTTTGATTTTCTTACGTCGCGAAAATCGATTTTATATTTTACAAAAAAAAATCAATCTATTGTAGTCCGGTCAAAATAGACATTTCAAATAACACCATTAGAAATAAAGTGTCAAAAGTCCTCATCGATCCCATGTGTGCTAAAAAAGTTATTCGGGGACAAAAGTCAAAATTTGAGGTTTTTTGGATTTTTTTCGAAAACGGTAAGTTTTATCGAATATGTAGTTCAGACAAAATTTATAGATCTTAAAATTATCTACAAAAATGGTCCTTATACTTTTTAATTATAAATAATTATAAATTTATTTCAATTTACTGCCTAAATTAAACAATACTGTAATAGTTAAGGTGTGATATATTATTAGTATGTCAATTAAAAATTTTAAAGTTGTCTCTCCCGTGCCGTATTTTCCTGGTAAAATAACTACTAGGGGAGATACTCACTGACCAGGAGAGATAATTTGGATCATAATATGTTTGTGCAAACTAATCCAGATATATATCAACATTCTCAAGAAACGTTTTAAATTATTCTAGTAAAAGGAAAAGAGTATAATAAAAAATAAATAATAATTTCTTTGTTTATAATCCGATTTTACAGATTTTTTTTAGTTTATATCATAAGTAAAACTTATTGATTTAATGAAAGGTATGGTATTAGTATAGGTATTATACAAATTATTCTAATTATCACTTAAAAGGCGCTAGTCTCTACCCTGGCCAATGTATTTACCTTGGCCTTCTAAAAAATAACTAAATATGTGTAGATAAAAGGGACAAAAATCGTAATATAGGTATGTATTAAATCAAAAAACTCGAATTTTTCTCCTTGACACATTCTCTATGGTTTCAAAACCTCTTATCGTATAATCACCCATATAACAAGCTTTTCCCCGCGGCGAGAGGCAGAACTAAAAACATTATTTGTGCAACGATTTAAACTAAATAATTTTTACTGAGCTCTATAATTTATGTTTTGATACTTATTTTTAGTTTCATTTTCCGTCCTAATCAGCTAATTATTTACTTGGCTGAATCAAATGAATTATTCTAGACTATTATTAAATTTTTAGTTGAAATGATTAAAAGCAAAAAGATGATTGGATAAACACAACAGAAAATATAATAATTAACAATTCGAAATCAAACCTTTTAATTAACGACTAAAACACTGTCAGCACATTTCCAAACAAATAATTTAATTCTGCCGAGAAACTAATTTATTAAATTACGATCATTTAATTAGTAAAAATTGCGACATCGCTTTCCGTAATAAAACTTTCGAAATAACCACATCGGCTACGTACAAGATTTTAATTTTGAAAACTTCGAAATTATTTATGATTACGCGAATCGGCTTTAAAGTAACAAATTGATTATCAAAATCTGAGCTTGAAAACTTGAGTTGCCTCAAACAACGTTAATAATAATCCCTTCGGCGAGATCAAACCCTCTGTCAACGTTGGACCGCGGAAGGAAGTTTAAAGTTAATAAATTTGATTTATTAGGGACCTTCCATCAAAATTACTATGTTGACTATAGTTTGCTCGAGTTGAACAAGTTTCATGTAAATCTACATCTAATTTTAACACCAAAACTATCTTGTCTGGCGTTGCTCCGGGAAAAATTTTATATATAAAAAAAATAAAAAATGGTCCCATATATTTATATCTACAGTAAAACCTCAATTATCCGGACCTCAGTTATACGGATTCGCGATTATCCGAATTGTCAACGGCGTTTGGACTCGTTGCGAAAATTTAACCTCGGTTTTTCTTACTAAATATTTTATTTTATTTTGTATGACGCACTACACATTGTTTTTTTTTGTTTTGTTGATTTTAACATAATGTGCGACTGTTTTATTTTGTGACTAACATTTGTTGCGTTTTTTGTAAACATATACCTAACAATTTGACCAAGTTTTTTCTTGTTAAAACGGGACGCTTCGTAATCGTGCTTAAAACCGAGTGTGCACATTCGAGCTCAAAGTGGCACATTCCGATCTCGGGAAAATGAAGCGCGCCGCTCCGCGTCGCGCTTCATTTGCTTCCCTCGCTCGGAAATGTGACACTTTTCGCTCGAATGCGCACATCCTCGTATTTATCGGATTTGCCTATATTATTATTTTATTCTTCAATTCAAAAAATTAATGTCGAATAAATTAGATCGATTTTTTGTTTGAAAAAGGTTAAATATTTTATTCCTTTTGATAAGTTATCGTGGTGCTCTTCCGCACGCCTAATTGTAACGAACTTGATAAAAATATTTTCAGGTGTAAGGTAGAAGTACCGGTTTTGGACACTGTACCAGTTGTGGACATTTTCCACTTTATTTTGACAAATGTCAAATATAAGAATTATCGCTACTTGCTATAAGTGTAATTAATGTATGTTTAACTACGATAGAAACATCAATGATGTTTTTTTCGTATTTTTTAAGGTATGTTATCAAAATTACTCAAGTGTCTAAAACTGGGTCTAACGTGTCCAAAACCGGTACATTTACCTTACTTTTGAATGTTTACTAATTCGCATTTTTGATTAATTAAAATTGTATATGACTCAAATTTTCTGAAGTGGGCCACTAAAAAATCTTTTGCAGATTGTTGAATGTTTATATGTCAAAATTAATGTCTCCAAATATTTTTGGGTAATTTTCATTTATGTAAAAATTTTTAACAAATTATTTTTAAAGCACATTTTATATACACTGTTGTAATTAGACTTCATTTATGGATTAATTTAATTTTTAAATATAAAAAAATATTTATATGATACATAGGGGGTGCATCAAAATTTTAGAATCACTTGGGTGGGGTATGTTAAAAAAAAGGTTGAGAAATAAGAGTAAAAATTCGGAAAAAGTTAAAGTATTTTTTTTTCATGTAGATATAATTTTTAAAGATCTGTCCACAAATAACGGCACTACAATTTTAAAACGAAAACTTTGGGGCTAACAAAATAAGCCCTTAATTACTTGAAAAATTAACATTGTGCCCTATACCGATTTTGCACTTGTCTTATGTCGAGAAGTCGCAGAATTCCGAATCCGGGTCGTTTTTAATGATCGGATCTATAATGAGGGCGCTACGAGCGTTTTTGTGAGCCAAAGTGCATTTTTTTCGATCTATTTAGTTTTTTGGAAAATTTTAGAAGTGAAGAAAGAGCAAGGAAGAATGGCTCCGGCTATGTTTTGGGGACCATGAAAATTTACAATAAATTAAACTACTAAAAAACGAAACTTACAATCTAAGACAAATACTTTTAAAATATCTAAAAGAAATTCTTGAGTAATTCCATTTAAATTGCAATAGACCAGTCTATTAACCAATTTGAAAAATTTTGATTAAAAAAATTTTCAACAACTATTTTCCAATCTTAAAATAAATTTAATAATTTTTTTTATACAGGGTGTTGTTTTCGATATTTTTATTAAAAAATAAATAAGTAAATAAGTAGTATAATAAATATGTATTACAAATAAAATACAATAAAATATTTTAATATTTTTATTACAT
This sequence comes from Sinopyrophorus schimmeli, assembly GCA_036325965.1. Classification (NCBI taxonomy): domain Eukaryota; kingdom Metazoa; phylum Arthropoda; class Insecta; order Coleoptera; family Elateridae; genus Sinopyrophorus; species Sinopyrophorus schimmeli. The sequence continues at coordinate 1,102,802 of JARFIZ010000186.1, forward strand.
TCTTACAGAATTTTAGTTCTTTAGTATACTAATAAAAAAAATTTTAAAAAAATAAGAAATAGTTAAATATATTTAAAACAAAAAAAATCGTGGTTATTGTTTTGATTTATATTCCGTTTTTTTTTAGCCCGCCAAAAATTAGATTGGCGCGTCTAAGAAAAACTTTGGGAACCCCTGGTCTAAAGCTATGGTCCAAGAAAGAAATAGACAAAATCGATAAAACACCCTGTAACTTGGCAATTAAACATTATTGGCCAACTAATCATCGATGACATATGGAGGCAAAGTATGTACCCTTACCAATAAATCGCTTTGTATATAAATTACTTTTTTTTTAATTAGACGCATTGTTTTACGAACAAAATAGCAATTAAAACGTCGTCTTTTTCCATTTTCGAAATTGAGTTATTTTAAATAGGAACTTGCAAGTTTATTAAGCAAACTCTCCGCAAAGTTTGCGATGCAAGTTTGAGATGGCAATAGGTGAGGACAAACAAAATCGCGAACTATTGAAATATTCTATTCAAATAAACTTCCGGGTCGCAGAAACTTTCGATTTGGGAGTTTGAATACAAAGCTCCGCCGTTCAACAGTAATAAGCTTTTAATTACATTTAAAAACTTTTCCAAATTAACACCTTTATCGGAGAAAATAAAATTCAATTTCGTCTCTGCTACAGAATTCAATTACAAATCAGATTTGTAAATTTCTAGCTGAAAGGAGTTTAATAATTGCGAAGGGCTACGCGCGTAATTTTTATGAAAAGCCAAAAATTTATAACAAATCCACGCGTCCACAATGCGAGCGCGGAGGACAAAGGAGAAAATCATTAAAAAATACTTAAAAAGCGGGTACGGAAGATTTACAAACAATGAATTAAATTAGAGAGACAAGAGGCAATCCCAGGATTCAGGTCTAACAAGTCCTCCTTACGTTACTTGTCATCGCAGCAGGAAACTAATTTTCTCGTTACGTTTCATTTCATCTTCCTCTCTTTCACTTTGATCGAAATTTATTTATGTTTGTTTTTTCCTCGCATTTCCCAATATACGCCTTTTGAGCGTTAAATTAAAATATTCCTACTGACTAAATCATTTTGTTTTAGCGCGAACGATTCCTGGCTTTGTTTTGCAGTCGGATGGCGGTTTTTGGTGCTCAAGCTTATTTAAGGGCGGCGCAAGGCACTTTGATCTTTTAAATATGTCAATAACAGAGGACAAATTGCGAGAAGAAAAAAATACGGGTGTCTGATGACAGGTAACATTTTTTTCGTGAAGATTTACAGTTTTTTTTTGGCTTACAAATTGAGACGGGATCGTAGCCGAAAAAAGGCGAGATCGGACAATTAAAATAAAATATAGGGTGTCCATAAATTGGTGCAAAAACTACTCGCGAGGATAGTTTTTTTTTCAGTTCTCATTTGATAAGTTTAATGGAAAAATGTCGCATCACGCTTCGCTGGAGACTAATCAAGTCCAAATTCAGAAAATAATTTTAATCTTATGGGAAAATCTATTTTAATAATAATAATATACCGGGTGTATCATTTAAAGTGCCACGAACTTATAATTCCTAAAATAAAAAGGATTTCAAAAAAACTACAAATATTAAAGTTTTTCTTAATTTACTCGATCTATGCATTAGCATAAATATAAACTTTGTTGTATTTCCGGTTTAGCCGGAAATCGTGTCAACTTCCTTATATCAAATAGAAGGGTATTTTTTTACAATTGGATAGAGCTCCTTGGGCGCTTTCCAAAAATGTAAAATAAGTTACAATTTGATTAATAAATAATTTCAAAATCACTAGTTTTGTGCAAAAATCGACGATTTACGCAATTACAGAAATCGTTCAAAAACTGTAATGTAAATGCACAAAAATTTAATTCAAATAAAACGTAAACAAAATGCTTATCGCAAACTGCAATTCCCGCACCTGTTCCCCGCTCATTTCACTTGTGTAAGGCACGACAAAGAGCTCATTTAAACGCTCCCCAAAATTTTAATTTATTAGTGATTATTTAAATGTGTTTAGTGACGGTGTTTATCAAGGGTCTTCTACCACTAAGAAGTGCCTCTTCTGCAAAATTCAAAGCTGTAAGTCTTTTTTTAAAAATGTTTATTAATGGTTTTTGATTTTTATTGTGTAAAATTAATGGTATCTTGGATATTTTTGTACCGGTGTGCTTACAAAAAAATTAGCAATCTTTGAGTTTTAGTGGCTTTTGCAAAAAGTCAAAACTAACCCTTAAATTAATTTTCTTTGTGTTGAATTTTGATACGTCACAGATTGACGTAGAAGCTTCGGATTATTTGCGAGCCGACCTTATCGCATTTCTTACCTGGCTTTGAGATATCAATTTATTTTGCCTTTTTACGATTTGAGTTTTTAATCTGTACTTTCCAAACAAAAGCAGCTCGAAAACCACGTCTGTTTCTACGAATGTAACGATAAAGACTTATTCAGAAAAATCTACAATGAGAAAATATACCTGGTGTATTATTTAAAGTGCAACGGGCTTATAATTTCTAAAATAATTTACTGAAATATTATATAGTCCGAAATAATTCAAATTATTTATTAATTAATAATGTAAATATAAAACTCTCGATTGTAATAATTTAAGAAAATCCTACATAAAATCAAAATTTACTGTTTGAGAAACTATTTTTTTTAAGGGCAACGTAGTAAAACGAAGATGTGCGCATTCGAGCGAAAAGTGGCACATTTCCGAGCGAGGGAGGCAAATGAAGCGCGACGCGGAGCGGCGCGCTTCTTTTTCCCGAGATCGGAATGTGCCACTTTGAGCTCGAATGTGCGCACTCGGTTTTAAACATGATTCGCAATCATTTCGGCGACGAAAAACTAGTAAATAATTTTTATCATTCCCTCTTACTCGTACTTATGGTTTTGTTGTATCTTTTCGCTCGCTCTCACTCATTGCTATGGTAAAAATACGTTTTTGGAACATATAATCGATATTTACTGAACTAAATTAAAATTTTTGGTTTGAAGGAGTAAAGCATAAAATAGACAAATATAATAAATACGAGGATGTGCGCATTCGAGCGAAAAGTGGCACATTTCCGAGCAAGGGAGGCAAATGAAGCGCGACGCGGAGCGGCGCGCTTCATTTTCCCGAGATCGGAATGTGCCACTTTGAGCTCGAATGTGCGCACTCGGTTTTAAACATGATTGCAAGCGATTTCGGCGACGAAAACTAGTTAAATAATTTTAATCCTTCCCTCTCACTCGTACTGACAAGATTGACGTATCTTTTCGCTCGCTCCCACTCATTGCTATGGTAAAAATACGTTTTTGGAACATATAATCGATATTTACTGAACTAAATTAAAATTTTTGGTTTGAAGGAGTAAAGAATAAAATAGACGAATATAATAAATACGAGGATGTGCGCATTCGAGCGAAAAGTGGCACATTTCCGAGCGAGGGAGGCAAATGAAGCGCGACGCGGAGCGGCGCGCTTCATTTTCCCGAGATCGGAATGTGCCACTTTGAGCTCGAATGTGCACACTCGATTATGAGCTAGATTACCAAACGTCCCGTTTTAACATAAAAAAATTGTTCATCTAGTACACGGAAGGTATATTAACGAAACTTTGAAGACAAAAAAATTTTTCATCATTCTTAGTTGCAGCTATCTTTACCTACAACTCTTAAAACTAATACTTATTTATGGACCAATGTCCAAATTTTGGGAACCTCGTAAAGACGTAGGGAACGCGACCAATCGAATATCCTAATGTTAAATTGATGCATAACGTTTTAACATTAGGATTTTTAATTTATAATTGAACACAGGAGGCCGCTGCGCGTAACTTTTACGACCAATTCATAAACACCCTGTATATATTATAAAAAATTTAATTTTGCTCAATCCATAAATTAAAAAAATAAACTACTTTCCTATGTTCTGCCAATTTAGTCAAACTGAAAACACGACTGTAATTTACGTAAGAAAATCGACAACAATATCTACTCATAAAATATAAATTATAATGATTTGTTTGCCCTGCCCTAAAATCGAATTATTGATTATAGAATCTTTTCTTCCTTGAGCTAATGCTAATTAATTTGCCGAAGTAGTATTATATATTAATTAAAGTTAATTGTTTTGTTGGGTTCGTTAATTTGAACCTTACAGGGCTGCTGACTTCGAATCGATAATGGCGATATACCTCCTTAATTACAAGCCTTTGGCAATTTTCATGTGCGAAATGTAATTTTCCTCTTAAATTATCAGTTTTTTGATTCATGTTTTAGTACTCAACTTTTATTGTTTGTCGCTTACATTTCAGAATAAATGTATTATCGATGAAGTACATCGAGCCATTTTTAATGGTTTGTAAAAAAAAACATAATTTTTAGCTATTATGCAATAAATCGAGCCGGTAAATTAAATTAATTTTGTCCTAATATAAACTGATTGATTGTTAGAAACGTACAAACAGAACGTTTTGCATTATTTTTGACAAAATAGTAACAATTTGTCAGTAAATAATTTTTCTAACAACTTTTTTTGTTTTTAATTTATCACTACGATTACTCTTTTTATTCTAATAGTGTTATTATTTAAATACACCGGCAGTATATATTAAAACGAACTAGAGTGTTTAGGAATAAAGAAGAGAAATAAAAATAGACGGGAGAAGCGCGAAAGTACGCACTTTCGGCACACGTGCAGAAAGCAACAACGGAAGTATACTGCATGCTGAAATTAGAAAATCGGCCACACTCGCAACTGGTGTTACAAAAATGAAATTGTAAAATTTCGGATTAGTTTCAGGGTGAAAAAAATTGATCACACATACGTGTTTACGTAGAAGTGAAATAATTACAATTATAAATATTACATATGGGTTCTCTTTCCTACTAAAGATTTTTAAGTCACGAGAAACCATATAATGCAGGGGTCATCAAACAAAATTAAGTTCAAATGTGTTTTTTTGGTAATTAAAGGAAATAACTAGGGTGCACCCGAAAATCTTTTATGGTGACTTAGAGTAAGATTACTTAAATTGTATCAATTTTTAAATACAGTGGAAACTCATTCGGATAATCGAAAATTCGGTTAATTGAATGTATAGAAAAAAGAAATTTTAGCGAATGTTAGCACAGCCAACGAAAATACGACACTTGAAGTCAGCCGTCTAAGAAAATAAGTTAATAATTGTGAATCTTGCTTAAAATCCAGTGTGCACATTCGAGCTCAAAGTGGCACATTCCGATCTCGGGAAAATGAAGCGCGCCGCTCCGCGTCGCGCTTCATTTGCCTCCCTCGCTCGGAAATGTGCCACTTTTCGCTCGAATGCGCACATCCTCGCATTTATTACATTAGTATAATTTACCGTGCGCTCCTTCAAATCAAAAATTTTAATTTAATTTAGTAAATATCGATTTTATATTCGAAAAACGTATTTACCATAGCAATGAGTGGAAGGGAGCGCGAAGATACGATTATCTTGTCGATGCAAGTGAGAGCGAACAATTAAAATTATTCAATTAATGTTTCGTTTCATTTATTGGGCTAAAATATTGTGAATCATGCTTAATACTGAGTGTGCACGTTCGAGCTCAAAGTGGCACATTCCGATCTCGGGAAAATGAAGCGCGCCGCTCCGCGTCGCGCTTCATTTGCTTCCCTCGCTCGGAAATGTGCCACTTTTCGCTCGAATGCGCACATTTTCGTGTTTATTGGATTCGACTATAGTAATAACAAATCCTTCAAATCCAGATTTTCTGTTCGGAAAAAATTTTCGCTTTAAAGAGCACATACTCCTTAATAATTGAATTTGTCTATCTTATTCTTCTCTCTTGCAAATAATACTTATTAATTAAATCACACTGAACTAAATGTACCACTTCTCGCTTTTCTTTTAATTAAAAATTACAGTGGGGTATTTTTTTACCAAAAAACACATTTCTAATTTAGTAGGGGAAGTTAACCGGTTGTGGGCACAGTTAGCTATTTTGGCCATAACTTTTGACCAATTCAATATTTTTTGCAAAATGAGCATATTATCGGGAAGCTAGAGACCTTAACTAACTACTGGCAAAGAAATTAATTTTATATCAATTTAAAAAAAAACATTTTGAACTTTTCATAAAGTAGTCAATTTTCTTCATGCAATTTTTTTTAACCGGTTGTGGACACATCAGAAAAATTCCTTCAAAATGGGTAAATATGAAGTAAAACGCCACTATATAGAGAAAAAACACAATTTATTCATATTCAAAGCCTTCAGTTATGAAAATAAAATTTAAAATAGGCTTTTGCAGTGGACTTCACGAGATCATCCTCAAATGGCTCCAATGTACGCATCAAAATTGATTTTTGAAATCGACATGGCTAAAAATACACTAACAAATCCGCAAAAATTTTGTAAATATATTATTTACAATTTTCAAGTCATATGAATTGGTCTGTCAAAGATGCTCGACAATCGAAAATCTGATTTTTAATAGTCGAGTTGTGAAAAGAAGTCTGTTTGAAATCCAAAACCAAAAACGTTTAATTTTTTTTTAATTATTGTGAAAAAGTTTTGATATCTTTACATTTTTGTCGTACATGATAATCGAGCGGGGTCTTTGCCCGCCCCCCTCGAAATCAGGCCGCGGCTATACCCCTAGACTACGCAGGGGGGTTATGTTAACATGAACAACAATATTCGACAAATTGTCAGCGAAACACAAGGTTTAAATGGCAAAAACTTAAGTGCCCACAACTAGTAAAATGTAGGTGCCCACAACTGGAAAATTCATAGCTGTGGACAAATGACTGGCAAATTTATTTCGCGAAGATTTTGATTGAATCGAAATTAAAATTATAAAATATATTTAATTTCCTGCATATATTTACATTAGACCGACCTTTTGCAATAAGTTACTTTTATTTATCGCACTTTAGACACAATAAACGATTACATCGCGGTACATTTTTAGAGATAAAAACATGGAATAACGCGTAGCTACTACGCATATGCGTCTGTTGGCTTTATATTAGCAATAAAACATTGTGCTGACCTTGCGAACAAGTGATGATCGTGAAAACACCTGCATCTGTTCACGATCAAAAGTTATTCGGCGGTGCCCACAACCGGACAATGCCCACAACCGGTTAACTTTCCCTACTTTTAAACTAGACTAGATGGGAGAACTTCATCGTACAGGAAAAAAAATACTTTAACTTTTTCCGAATTTTTAGTATTATTTCCCCATCTTTTTTAACATACTCCACCCAAGTGCTTCTAAAATTTTGATGCACCCCCTATGTATCGTATAAATATTTTTTTATATTTAAAAATTGAATTAATCCGGACAATCGCAAATCCGTATAACTGAGGTCCGGATAATTGAGGTTTTACTGTAATAAGTTGTTTCAATAGCTATTAATCGTTTTTTCTTTGTTTCAATCCAAATAAGAGTAATTTTAACTAACCAACGAGGGTTTACATGGTAAATAATTAAATTAAATATTATTTTAAAACAAATAGAATAAACAGCAGTTTTTCTCGAATAAAGTCAGGTATTTTTAGGTTTACTTTCGCCTCAAGAAAAATAAACCTAATTTTTAATTTACGGCGGTTCTCTTAGTTCGAAGGCGTAATTGGGTCACCCCTTCTGCACAAGCTTAAAAATTAAAGATTCCGTCCGAAAATCTGGTTGGGTCGTTAAATCATAACAATAATATAAGGTAATCTAGAAGCGGGAGTGCTTTTTCAAGGAGTTTACAATTAATACAATGTATTGTTGCTCTACGGAAGATAAGCCGGGTAAATCTATGCAAACATCCATTTCTACCCCGCATAAATTTATCCACTTACCCGCTGTCTCAATATTTATCCTATAAATTCGATTGCTCCCTAGACAACAATAAAATCTTAGGGGGTGCTTTTTCAATTAACGAAGAAACATACCAAAAACAAACATGTAAGTTACCCAATATGAAAATCCTTTGCCCAATTAAATTAGTCGATGTTTTAAAGCCAAAAGTCGATTTTGGCGTTTGGGTACGTCGAAAAATTAACATTTGTTCTCTCCGACAAAGCACACAATAAATTAGTAAAGAAAACTTTCCTTTACAAACTGCAAGGTTGAATTTCCCCAGTTTAAATTTGCACAGGATATTCGAACTGACCCCAAATTTTTTCCTCTCTCTTAAATTTCCCGACGTAAAAAGCGTAAAATAAAATAAAATAAACACGAAGCGGCGATAATTTAAATTTAACGTAAGAAAAACACGACATGACAATACGGTTTTATAAATACGAAATTAACGCTCGAGTCAAGATTCGCATTAGGCATAATAATAAGCTGTTTTGCGAAGAAAAAAAAGCAGCTTCTTATTTTAAATAAATTCATAATAAACACGGCGCCACTCGCAATTCAAATATTCGTCTCTAAATTATTGAAAATTATTAAAAAGTATATTCGTGTTGTTTTAAATTGTAAAATAAAGCAAAATTATTTTGTTTTTGGTGTAAAGAGAAGAGGTTTGATACAGGGTGTTTCCAAATAGTTGTCATAGCTGGAAATGGGTGGTGAAGGTGAATTTTTAGAAGAGTTTCTATTTGGTAATATTTCTAAATTCATTAATTTGAAAAAGTCATAGCAAAATCAAAATTGAGCTGATATATTGAGAACCGCAGGTTTCGGGACCTATGACAACGTATATTTATTAATTTTTTTAAATTTTATGATGTGAAAGAGCCAAGGTACAACAGGTTTCTTTACTATATATTATACTCGGTGTACCAACAAAAAAGTTCGCCTACATCTATAGTTGATCGGAATCCATTCTTTGTATACAAAAAATACAGTTTAATTTCAAATTCTTCTTCTTCTTCTTACGTTAGGTCTAATTAGGTCAAATTAAAAAACCAAAATTACTTTCTTACTAGCCCGCCAATTTCGGAGCGAAAATAAGGGCGCATTAAATATTTAATAATTAGTTTCAGGTGCAAGTTTTAAAGTTAGCAAAAATTAGGATAACTCACTCAATGAAATATCATTAAAGGACCGAAGTTCATAAAGTTGGAAACAAATTAAATTGAATCGGGCCAGAAAAGCAGTTTAAAATTAAAGCAAATGGGGTTGCCCGAACTTACTCTAGGAAAAGGATTAAGTCGGCTTTGGAAGTTTCTTTTACTATTAATCTCCTAATTTAGGGTCAAACTTAAAGTTGCCTCAAACTAAAATATACTTTGTACACAAATTTTATTAATTACTCTAATTTAGCAACCAGATTTCGGGCTTTATGCACGTTCGAAGAAAAATTCGCAATTTCCCGAAGGGATCCTCTTAAATCAAACGTATTTAAATTAACGACGGAAACGTTCTATTTATTTTCGAAAAATATAGGTTTTATGTCAAAGCTTAAAGATACGACGAGAGATTGATTTAGACAATTTCCAATACAGAAATTGCAACTTACTATAAAATATTGAACTCGACATTCGAATAAATAAAATATCGATAACAAAATTTCCAGTCGGATGCGCTAAACTCCGAAAAAATGGCGGGCCGATTAATAAGCCCTTCGTACAACGAAAAGGGGGCAGCTTTCGAAATTAATCTCTTCGCATTAAAAAATGCATCTCTCACGCTGCAACTGCTTCGCGTTAATTAAATAACAGCTTAACTCTACAAATTTTTTATGCGGAGCGAAAGAGGAACAAAAAGAAAAGCGGGCTAATGTTGGGGAATAAAAGTGCGCGCCATCAGCAAAATTTTAAGGATAACTACAACATCGCAGCACGAACACGAAACATTTCAGAGGCAGTCAAAGCAAGTGAAGCTCAAATCACAAGAGAAATGGTGGTTGTCACTTGGCGCGTTTTAAAGCCTGACATAGTACGCTGGTGGGAATTAATTAAATAAAAAAAATGGCCCTCCACTGTGATAGCTTAATGCGATTCTAGTGAATAAATGATAACGCGGATTCTGTCTGTATTTGAATAAGTAGTTACTACTGACTGTGTCGCCCCACCGACGCTTTGCGACGCCTGCCGGGCTTTCTTCCTGATGAGGTTAAACGTCATTTTTCATTTTCGTGCTTTTTTATGCTAAATGTTTACTATTTCTCTAATTTTTTGGCTCAAGTTGCCAAAATCGGTATTTACAAATAATAATAAGTTATTCAAGAATAATCTATAGACCTCAAATTATAATTAAATAAATAGATTATTTTTGAAAAATTTTGAGTGGGGAGACATTAATTTAGTATGAGATTAATGCTTAAATACGCCATTATTTAATTCTTAATGTAGAAGAACCTGTTGTACCTTGGCCCTTTTTTGCACTTGTAATTTTTTTTAAATTGCATATGTAACAATTTGTTGATAAAATATTTTAAAAAAATCAAGTTGTCCTAGGTACAAAGGGACCAAAGTACAACAGATTCCCTTACTTATTTTTTTAGGCATGTTTTTACAAGTAAAATCGTTTTATATTTATATTTAGTTGTGTACTAGTGGTGCCCTTAAAAAGGGGTTGCAAGGCTGCCCCGCTCTCGGAATATAGAGGTAATTTAATTCAAGGTCTAATCACCTCATGAAAAAGCTAAAAGAAATTTTGGAAATTTCTGACAAATAAAAGTCCCAAGAAGGTGCGCCACTGCGGATTTAAATGTTTTAATTAAAAAGGTAATTACAGGGTGTTTCCGAAGATATATCAAAACCGAAAAAGGGTGGTTAGACACAATTAATGAAAGACGTTTTCGAAAGAGACACATCAAAACGATCTTCCATGGAGAAGTTGCAAAAATTCAAGTTTTTCCCTAAAAACCGTTTTGGGCCCGCTAGCTTTTTCCTATTTGTAAAACAACTGGTACGGAATCTTTTAAACTTATATAGGGTGGACGCACCGGTTTTGGACAGTATACCGTTTGTGAACACTGTACTTTTTTTTAGCGTAAAGCCATCCAACAATGGTGCCATCAGGTCATGTTATGTAAATATGGTATTTTTTAAATACTGGGATTGAAAAACACTTTGTTAATGACATTATCAGTTTGTTTATATATTTGGGCTCATATAAAAAAATAATTGATTGAGCTTTTGTTATTTTATTATATTTAAAAGAAAACTTTAAATTGCGAAATACATTGAAGTGACCAAAACCGTTGTTTCTACCCTAGATCGCCCACGTTTATTTAATCTCGCAGTCTTTATTTATTATTGGATAAGTTTTTATTGTAAAAATAAACTACCTCGGCTTAAAAATTTATCCTTGAACTGTATTTTGACCTACAATTTTGATTACGAATAAAAGACGCACTGACCTACCCTACTTTTTACCACTTACATTTAAATGAGTTACAATTCATCTACAAAAAAGGGCTCAAGAGAGCGGCGTGACGCAAAGCTTTGTTTTGTTTACTAATGCGCTAGCGACTTGGGTTTAAACCCACGCTGAGACCATCGTAAACTTTACCCCTGCTACCTTCCACTCATTGCTATGGTACATACGTTTTTAGAACATAAAATCGATATTTACTAAGCTCAAATGAAATTTATGGTTTGAAAGAGCCGAGGATACAATGGACAAATCCAATGAAAGCGGAGTATGTGCACATTCGAGCGAAAAGTGGCACATTTCCGAGCGAGGGAGGCAAATGAAGCGCGACGCGGAGCGGCGCGCTTATTTTCCCGAGATCGGAATGTGCCACTTTGAGCTCGAATGTGCACACTCGGTTTTAAGCGCGATTCGCAATATTTTAGGCCAATGAATTAGACGAAAAATTAATTGATTGATTTTAATCGTTTCCTCTCACTTGCATTGACAAGATTATCGTATCTTCTCGCTCCCTTCCACTCATTGCTATAGTAAATAATTTATTTCAATCTAAATTCGATATTTATTAAATTAAATTAAAATTTTTGATTTGAAGGAGCGCACGGTAAATTATACTAATGTAATAAACTCGAAAATGTGCGCATTCGAGCGAAAAGTGGCACATTTCCGAGCGAGGGAGGCAAATGAAGCGCGACGCGGAGCGGCGCGCTTCATTTTCCCGAGATCGGAATGTGCCACTTTGAGCTCGAATGTGCGCACTCGGTTTTAAGCGTGATTCACAATAATCAATTTACTTTTTAAATAATTTTAACCAAAAAAAAAAAAAACGTTGTGTCGAGTGTACAATTTAATCTCGCAAAAATGGGCATGTATGTTGTATTTGAATACATTACTATTTTTTTAAATCCAAATTTAATTTAAAAAAATCAATATTTATAGCATGATTCACAATAATTAATTTACTTTCTTAGATGTCGAATTTCGCGCAACTACGTTGTCTGCCCACAATTTACTGTCAAAGCGCCAAAAGAAGTACGACTTCAATAAAATAAATATTTTGAAAACACCTCCAAAATTTAAATTCCGAGTGTGTCACTGACTTGTACACCTCTTATCAATAAAATGATGCCCCACATAATTCGTTACCTTTTGTTCAAGAATCCTTGTCGGAAAATAATAACAATTGGGAATTTTTTTGATTTCCTTTTTATTGTTGGTATTTTAAAATATTTTGTATAAAACATTTTGTATGGAGCTTTTGCTTGTTAGTTTCGGGCAAAAAGAGAAATTGGTAAGATTCAATTGTGAAGTAAGAATTAAATTGGGAACGGTATTTTATAAATATATTTCATTCGAGGGATCTTTTATTCTTCCGGTACTCGAGCAGGAAGTAGATCGATAAAGTTTAGAAGGGAAATATTTTTAGTGCCGGAGTTTGACGTCGTTGTACAAATTTTTTTGATTTGCAAACAGCCAAGTTAAAGTAGAAAGTTCAAACCGAAGAGAATTATCTTATTTCCTCCCCTTTCGTTAAAATGACATTTCCGGTCGTTCATCCGGAAACGGAATCGTGTCTCCTTCTTTGTCTCGAGAACGGCTTTAATAATTTCGATTGGAGGAGAAGTTTTTTCTTTCTTTTAGAAATTTACGATAACTTCGAAAGTGTGTCGCGCGGTGGTGGTAGATTTCAAAATTAAAATTTTTCTAATATTTCCCAAGTTGCTTTTGGTATTTTGAATACGAAGTGGGTATTTTTCTTGCGAATCGCTCTCGGTCTTTGGTCGACGTTTTTTCCGTGCCGCGTTAGAAGTAAATGTACAACTTCATTTTATTGCTCAGAAATGGTAGGGAAAAACTGGCTCAAATGTATGCTGTAAAAAGCCTTACAAGTTGTTGAGCATCGCGGGTAGTTCATCGCCAAAATAAAACAAAGCATAGAAACATATTCATCAAACAAATCATCTTCCACCACATTTGTATCATGCTTTGATTTTTTTTCTGGAAAAATATAAACTCGAATTAATTAATTTCTTTTTTTTTAAATATCTTGATTATTAGTTTTTGTATTCTATTTATCAAAAATGTATTAACGAAAATGTTATAAAAGTAATATAAAAATAATTTTTATAAAGGAAAATGCATACACTCAAAAATTGGGATTAAATTCGGATTATATTTTTAATACGAAGTTAAATGTTAAACAGAGTTAAAAAAAACATTCCGCGGAATAAAAAGGGATTTTTTTTTAGCGGAGTTATTTTAGAGTTACATTTTAATGCAAAACAACATCCAAATAGACCAGGGATAAGCAACACGCGGCCCGTTAAACATGATTATGCGACCCGCCAACCATTTCTAAAATAGAATTTATTTTTAAATTTTATATTATTTTTTTCTAATGTTTATTATAAATAAAGTTTTGTAAATTATTAACAAGTGTTACTTTATGTGCGGCCCGCCAAAAAAATTTATAATTTAAATTGGCCCGTTGATTAAAAAGGTTGCTCACCCCTGAAATAGACCATTTTTATACGAAAGAAAATGTCTACCAGAAACAATTTTCTAATAGAAAATTATAAATAAATGATTTATTCACATATTAATATTTATTTTATTTTATTTTGTTTTGTTTAATTTATGTAATAATTTATCAGATTAACAAATTATAACTAACTATATTAAATTATTACATAGTTAGGGGGCGCCCATTATTACGTGAGCTTAAAATGAACAGGGGTCGACAAAATCTTACCAAGCACTATTTCTATTTTAATGAAAAATTTTCATACCTTGTTTTTTTTTTTTAATAAATAATAGAAAAAAATCACTCTCCGAGTGAATTTTACTCTAGAGCAGTGTTTCCCAACGTGGGCCCCACGCCCCACATGGGAGCAATTTAAAGGTTGAGAGGGGCAATATCATTATTCAATTTGTTCTAGTAATAATTCAGTCACATTCACAATGTATTAAAAATAAATTTACATAATTTTGATTGTTTGATTCCAAACGAGCCATAACTATCACTTGGTAAAAGTGCCAATAACCACAAAAAGAGCTACATATACGGCCTACTAAATTAAAAAAATTAATAACACGGCCTACTTTTAATAAGCAACAATAAGGCAGAAATAATAAAAACTTTTAAACTTTTGTTAATATCTCATAAACGTTTAGGTTTAGGTATAGGAAAGTAAACATAAACTCTTTTATTTTTGGCCGTAGATTTCAGTAAAAGAGAAAAAAATGGCAGTTTGATTTAAAAAAATTAAGATATTTGACTTTTTTGAAGTTGAAATATCTACACCTTTTTTTACTAACCCTGTATACAATAAGGCATTTTGGAAAGGTCCCCAATTAGCTTGATCTTCCCACTCATTAACCCGACAAAACTTATTTTATTTGGTATAGGAGATGTTCACATAGAATTTTTAATATAAGGGTCTGAAACTGACCATTATTCATTAAAAAAATTAATATCTCGAAAAATATACATTTTAGGTACCTATAGGATATTTTACATAAAGTAATATTAAAATTTAACGTAGAATCCGAAAAGTTAATAACATATAGGGTGTTCTATTTAAAATAACGAAGTTGCTGTTCACTCCCGGTATAACCGGAAGTGGCACGTCTTTCAAAATCTTTTCCATGAATTTGCCATAACTTGTTATACCTTTATATTAATTTTTCTAAAAATTGTGTGAGTAGTTTTCAATATATAGATAGTGTAAGCTCGTCGTGAAACACCCTGTATGTGTTGAAAACTTATTTATTGTTTTTTCTTAATAATTTCATAGTGATTTTTTGTAAAACCTAAATCTTGTATCTTGAACAAGTTATAATTAGGCTTCACATACAGAATAATTTAATTTTTAAATACAAAATTAAAATTTCGGTGCGTGTACTTACGTACGCGCATTAGAAGTTATACTTCTTTGGTGTAACTAAATTAAATATAACCACGTGCAAAGATAAATTGAATAAATACAAGGATGTGCGCGTTCTAGCGAAAAGTGGCACATTTCCGTGCGAGGGAGGCAAATGAAGCGCGACGCGGAGCGGCGCGCTTCATTTTCCCGAGATCGGAATGTGCCACTTTGAGCTCGAACGTGCACACTCGGTTTTAAGCCTCATTCACAAGTATTAATTTACTTTCTTTACTTCAACTGTCAAATTTTCGTTAGCAGTGCTAATATTTTACTATCAAAGCGCCAAAAGAAGTATAACTTCAAAAATATTTATGTTACATAGGGGTCATTTAAATTTTAGAATGACTTAGGTGGGGCATGTTAAAAAAAGGTTGGAAAACACTGCTCTAGGGGGATTAAATAAATTAAAAATAGCCCACCCAGCAAAATTTTTTACAGTGTAGCTACGATAATTATTATCTTTTTGTTGTTCTACAACAATTTCAATTTCTCCTTTTATTGAATCGAAGATGGAACGAGGACGAACCACCACGGTGACCGACATTAAAAAAAGTGCTTTTGACGATCGCTTTCAATTTAATCCATTAGCATAAAATTATTAATAATTATGGTGTGCTTGACCCGATTACCCTTTACACAGCGAGTGCCCTTCGTTAATGCAGCTTTTGCTCCAGTAATTACTTCATCAATAAGTTTGATAATGAGACTCTGCGGGCTTTAAATAATTGCACAAGTTCGAGCTTCGAGAGATAAGAAGTTTTCTGCAATGTTGTCGTTATTTTCTATTTTGTATTCTTACCGATAATGCTGTCTAAATATATTTTTAACGTGTTCCATGTTCTTTAGTGGTAGCTTTGATGAGGCAGAAATGAGCTTCGATTTTAAAGAAAAGGCAGTCTTTAAAATTGATTTACATAATGAAGGGGGACAAGTCTAAAGCTTGAAATGTTTACGGTAAACAACCTCGCAAAAAGTGAGTTTACAAAAAAAAACAATTTTATATTTTAACCACTTCCTGCTTTAAATAATTAGGCAATAGGACAGCGGTTCCCAAACTATATGTAACCGCGCCTCTCTTAAAACTACGCTGGATTAACCCCTTTGCTAAATTTGAGGAAAAAGCGTAACACATTGTATATAATTTTTTTTATGATCTCTAAACAAAACCCCAATAATTTGCTTTAATTTTACAAAGTAAGCGTCAATTCCAAATTAATTACGTGCAAATGCAAATTCCATTATAAAGGGTGTTTCGAATTAAAGCGGAAAATATTAAGATTTTCAAAAATTGCCAAAAACGATCGTTACGAGGCTTTGTAATTATTTATAAGAGATTATTATTACAAACCGATAAACACGTGTGCCTATTTAAAAACCCAAATGCACGATTCCGGGAAGCGCGATAACGTTAACTTGCAAATGGCCGAAAGCGCTACGTTGAATAAAGGAAAATTAATTTTGGACCTCGCAACTAACATTTCGGAAACCCATTAAGCCAAAAAAGCCGAGATTTTTGAGAAAGGTGGCGTAAAGATTTTTAAAGTATTATTTGTGACTTAACAAAAACGACAAAACATAGAATATTTAAAAATAAGCTTGCAATTCAGATTTATATACAGGGTGTACTTTGGAGAGTTCCAAAACCCTTTGGTAAACACTCTTCTGTTCCACACAAACACTAATTAGTCAAAATCAACATTTTCTAGAACGTTCTTAACACTTCAACCTGCGATTTACAAGTGGGGTGCGGGGGAAAACGATGTATGCAGTTTACAACATTATCCGTTTATTTCAATTTTGTTATAGGTATGTTAAATACGATTAAGAAACTTTCTAAAAACGGCCGTACCGATGTTTTATAATTATTTATAAGTTTGTACACACTAAAAACAAATAATGTAACTAATTTAAATCAACTCGTGTAAGCCATCTACGGTACACGCACTAGTTTAAATTGATTTATAAGAATTTAAATAAATAATACAATTAAACAAATATTTGCATTTTCAATTTTTAAGTAATGTATTAAAGTCGTTTAAAAAAAATGTTTTAACGACTGATATAATTTAAATGTTAATAATGTTTAATAATTTTCATTCGGAAAAATTGTAAGAAACGCTGCCGAAAGCTGGGTCAAATTTTTCGTGCACGCGTTTTTTGTTTGCCTAAGAAAAATGCCCATTGTTTCGCGTATCAGTTTTATGAAAGGAATTCTCATGGCCTTATTTATACGTCCTTTGATAGTTACGGTTCTTAACGTTCGCATATGACAGGCATATCCCACGAGTAAAACATTTTGGTGTGTAACGTCCCGTCCCGTCCCGTTACGTCGCTGAAAAGCAGTGATTTAAAAGCTTCCAGAATCATAAACGTCGAGCCATATATTACCCAAAAAAAAAAAAAAATACAACCCTAAAGGATCGCATCGTCCATAATTATTGCTGCTCGACCAAGCCGTACACTCGTCCCTTTTACATTTTATTAGAGAATTATTCCGGAAAATTAAAATTAAAATTTATTCTAATTGCTTTATTTGTTGGGCCTTCCTACATTATTTTAATGAAAATCCCCCGGTTCGTAGGTAAGAGAAAAACAATTTCCTTCCGACTCTTAAGATTTTTCCTCGCAAGAAAAGCAAAATAAAGGTGGAGCTTTTTTTAATGCGTTAACTGTTTGAACTGCTTTCTTTATATATTATGTTTATTAAGCGTTTCATGCGAAATATTTTCGAAAAAAAAACGGGGGAGCTCGTTTGCATATTCAAATGAGCCACTTTTTAAATACAGATGTTTTTATTTTTATTTTTTTTTACGTTTCGAGTTAAACGCGAATTTATTTTATCTTGGGGCGACTTTGCGAGGGGAACGTAATTTGTTATTCTAAGATTTGTTAATTTTAATTTGTAATACGCTTACTGATTTACAAGCCTTTTAAAAATAAAAACGAGGAAATTTATACAGTAAGTTGGCTCGAAAGAGATTTAAAAACGCAATTTTTGCATTTTCTTCGAAGGTTGTTTTTTTTTTTATTTCGTCCGCCCGGCAAAGATTTTTTAAGGAGGGCTTTAGTCCCGTCGCTATCAGACCACTTTTTTTAATGAACATTTATTAATATTCATGCATCAAATTGAATTTTATGAAATTAAAGCGGGCCGGCTCGCAATTTCGCGACTGCAATAATTTTCAAGTCTGCAGTCAGTAGTTTTCCGGTCGGAAAAATTGTCTTATCATTAATTATAAATAATTTCTTAGGATTTAATTAACTTCTTCGGCTTGATAAATGAATTTCGCTCGCCTTTCAAAGCAGAGACGCATAATAAAAGATAGTCATCGTTCGTAAACGATTCACTTTTAAAGTTTTATTCAGAATATGACAAATGATGTTAGCCATAATGTATTCAATATTCATTTGTCAGGAACCGAGTGTTTTTGAAGGTTCGTAATGATCGGAAATTGCTGCCAGCCGCACCCGACCCTTTAACTTAACATTATAATTTTAGTTTGGCTGCTCTAAAATTTGCCAAACTGTTAGTGCAACTTACTTACGACACTTTAATCTAGTCGAAATCTTCTGTACAAAGTTAACTAGGGGATATATGAAAAAGTTTCATCAATCAAGGCGATGGAATTATCTGCAACGCGGTCGGTACGGGCTCGAGGACTTTATCGAAGTCTGAGATAAAAATTAAGTTCTGATACCCGATTGATTAAAATTTGCTATAATATTTAAAAATTAGTGGATCTATGGCCGAGGTACAACAGGGGTGATGTACCTTGGCTCTATTCGCATTAAGCAAAATAAAACCCATTGTTCTATGAAAATTATATATTTGTTTTTGGATTATAAGAGTAAATATCGATTTTATATTCGAAAAACGTATTTACCATAGCAATGAGTGGAAGGGAGCTAAAAGATACAATAATTTTGTCAAACGAAGTGAGAGGGAACGATTAAAATGACTCAATTAATGTTTTCGTTTAATTTATTGGCCTAAAATATTGTGAATTGTGCTTAAAACCGAGTGTGCACATTCGAGCTCAAAGTGGCACATTCCGATCTCGGGAAAATGAAGCGCGCCGCTCCGCGTCGCGCTTCATTTGCCTCCCTCGCTCGGAAATGTGCCACTTTTCGCTCGAATGCGCACATCTTCGTATTTATCGAATTTATTTATATTAATTTTTACACGTGGTTATATTAAAGATTAAAGCCCCCATTATTGACAGAGCCCCCACTATTGTCACCCTGTTTAATTTTATTATTTATTAAATTTATTTAATTAGGGGGTTGAGGTGGGATAGTCCCAACCAAAAATTTGAAATGTTGTCATTCCGAAATGCTTTGTATTAAATAAATAAATAATAATCGTATTGATGACATTTTTTTATAATTTTTAATAGCAAAAAAAGTGTCATTTTCATATCATAATGACGAGTTCTCCATAAGACAACATGTATTGTTAATTTCAATTTATATTTAAATAAGCTTCACAAAAACTTTAATTTTTTTATAGAAAATTTTTTAAAATTAATCTATCGAAATAAATGTGTAGGAAACTTGTTGTACCTTGGCCCTTTTTTCACTTGTAATTTTTTTTAAATTGTATATGTAACAATTTGTTGATCAATTGAATTGCATCGTAGTGGGACACTAATAAGGTATTCATCATAAAATATTTGAAAGCATTACCAACCGTTTACCCAAATTGCCATAAGATTTAACAATTAGTGGATCTATGGCCTAGGTACAACAGAGGTGATGTATCTTGGCTCTATTCACATTAAGCAAAATAAAACCCATTGTTCTATGCAAACTATATATTTATTTTTGGATTATAAGAACTACTAATGTTCTTCTTTGAGATGACACTAAAATTGTTTCAAAAATTAACAAAACTTTTTTCGTATACTAAAATTTCACAAACTTAATGGTTAACTTTGCAAAAATTTAAATCTTTCGTTAGACTTGCAAGGCATATTATCTGAAGCAAAATAAAAAAAAAAAACAATTTATAACAAAGGTATATCTAAATTATTATTTATTGCACGTTGATCTTAGTGCCAAGGTACAATTTATTTACAGTGACCGAGGTACAACACACCGACCCTTGATGTGTTAACTCAAAAATAAAATTAAACATTATGCTGTGCTAAAATTAGACTACTACTATGCAAAGACGAATAAATAATCTTTCTATTACGATGAGTCATTTGTTATTAGGTAATAAAAATTTCAATCGATCTCATACATTAACTTTTCGCCAATGGCTGTCAATGTGGCATTTGAAATATCGAAAATTATGGGTCACAAAATCCCGCAAATATAAAAAAAATAAAGTTGCCTTAGGTAGAAAGGGACCAAAGGTACAACAGGTTCCTCTAGTTATACATTTAGCTTATTAGGTAAAACAAAATCAATGTTGAGTATTTTCAAAAAATGTAATTTTTATATATCTTAATTTTTCAAAAAGGCATTGTTGGTACTTCTGAATTAGGTACACCGGCGATTTTAGCACATTTACTGTTAATGCAAATAAATTTATTTCATTTATAATTTTTTGTTGTAATATCTGAAAATTGCTTATCGAAATTCAAAACATGTTTTAATTAATCTTTCATAAAATAACAAATCGAATATTTATTTTTGTATAGAGCAAATATGTACGTATATTTTACTATTCCGTTGCATCTTTGTTTTTGTCACCTTCTCGCAAGAAATAATTTTAAAAACGAGAATAGAAATTTTAGTTTGGGCACAAAAGAACTGTCAGAATAAAAAACGATTAGGCACTGTCTCCATTTGAGGGAAATTAATTTTTAAAAAGGTACTTACTCGTAGATGTGTCGTCTTTTATAAATGATAAAGTAAAGCTTACGCGCCGCTTCTTTTTGTTGAAAAAAAAACGACCAAGACTCACCTGAAACAAAAAGAAAATAAGTTAGTAAAATATTTCAGAAACTTCTATTAGAATTTAATATTCTTATACGACACAAATTGTCTCAATTTATTTTCGCATAAAAAAATTTCTTTTTTAAAATTAGTTGTAGTGAAGTTGGAAAGAATGCCACTTTTTTAATTTTTTTCTTTTTATAGACTCATAAAATAAATAAAAATAATAATAATATTAATAATAATAAATGGAATTCCATGCTATCTTCAATTATTGATTTTGAATATAACTTAATTATGTATACAGGGTGTGTATAAATAAATGTTGGTTCAGTAGCTGTTAGTTTCAGGAGCTGAAATTAAAAAACAGAAAAACATTTATTACTATGTTTTTATTAAAATAAATGTAAATAATGTAACTTAATTATTCAGGCGCAAGTGGTTTAGCGTTTGGGCTGCTGGGCTAGTGACGTAGGTTCGAATTCCCGCGCTGACCGTCGAAAATTTCACGCTCCTCTTCTGTTCGCATAGTTTGCGCTCATTGCCGCGAAAACAAATTGCTACATAAAAAAATTACCTAGAAATTGTCGTGGCTCAGGAACCCACGTAAAACTGTGAGTCACTTGTATCTTTGAAAAACACTACTACGTTTACAACAAGTGAGAAAATCGACTCTGTCCCATACAAAAGGCGTAAATGAAGAAGAAGAAGTAATTCTAACTAAATTAGTTGACTTTTAACTAATTCTGATTCCGGCATTTAGTTTTAAAAAGTTTTCTAAGCGAGACTCTGGATCCTTTTAGGGTTGTTGTTCGGGAACAAACCTATAGAAAAAAAATTACTAAATGAGGATGATATCTCAAACGGCAGAATCATAAAAATATCTCCGAAACCTGTAAACGTTTTTATGTTTTTCTTGTTATCAAAGCGTGCAGCCCTTAAACATAAATCAAATGGCTTTTTCTGTTATACAGTATCCCTGACTTCGTCATTATCGTCAAAAATAAGAACCTTTTATGATAATGTAAGTTAAGATATTAAGCTGCAAAAGTGCTGCTAAATCTAAGACACAAAGACATCGGTAGGATAATAAATACCTTAACAATTTGCTATCGCTTTTTGTAAAAGTTCCTTTATGAAAAAAAAACCGACAATCTTTAATAATCGAGCTTTTAAATCAGGGTTCCCAATCTTTTTTGTACTGCGACTCCCTTTACAGATTGTAATTTGTTGCGACGCCCTTTTAAAAGAATATATTTATTTATTGCTCTAGCAGATATTAATATTAAATAATTTATTTGTCATTTAAAAAAATATTTTAAGGTCTGGTATAATTTAAATTTCCTAATTTTTCTTTGAAGCACATATGTTACATTCAAAGCACGTTGTATCGAAGCTGCGTATAAGTTAAGGCAAATGTGCGTTAAGCAAAGGGGCGGAGTTTATGTATTATGTTAGGACATACGAAGTTGACTTATGTCAATATTATGCATTTAAGGTTAAGGTGTGACGACGTCAAATGTTCTCGACGTCATAGAAGGCTGTGCGGAAAAAGAAACAGTAGAGTTGTTGTTTAGAAAACAGTCAGTTGTTAAAGTTTTTATAGAATTGTTGTTCCGAACGGCTGTTAGAACCCTGTAGTTGAGAAAACGCAAGATTATAGTTCTTATTGATAATCAAATCTATTTTACGAACAGTGACTGGAATTAAAATACGGGTAGCAAATTAATTGGTCACAACATATTGATTTTTCACAAAGCTTTCAAAGTATTGATTTTTAGATTTGCCAAACCGGTAGTTACATGTTCAAAAAATTTACAGTGGTTGCGTGATATGCGGAATTTTGTCGTTTTAAGAATATCTTTTTTGAAATATTTTTATGTTCTCGAAAAAGTAATACATATTAGTTTAAATTAATTTATAAGAGTTAAAATAAAAAATACAATTAAATAAATATTTGGATTTTCAATTTTTAAGCATAGTCATTTAATTTAAAGCAGTCATTTAAAAAAATGTTTTAAAGACTTTTATAATTTAATTTTTTTTATTTTTCTTTGAAGCACATCTTTTACATTCAAAGTACGTTGTATTCAAGTTAAGGCAATTTGCGTTAAGTAAAGGGGCGGAGTTTATGTATTGATTTTTCACGAAGCATCCAAAGTATTGATTTTTAGATTTGCCAAACAGGTAGTTTTACATGTTCAAAAAATTTACGGTGGTTGCGTCATAAGCGGAATTTTGTGAATTTAAAAATAAGTCTTTTTAAATATTTTCATAGAGCAAAGTTTGATAAGTTTTAATTATGTTCTCGAAAAACTAATACCTACATATAGTACTCACACTTTTATTTATGCCTACTTTATAATGTTTGGATCAGATGCGGTATTTTTGAATTGGAGGACTCGTTTTATAAGTAATAAACTTTCTTTTAGTTTTTTAGTCAGAAAAAAAAATAAAAATAGTTTAAGGTATTTAGGTAAATAGAGTTTTCAGTACTCGCCAAGCTAAAAACGCATTACCTCAAATTTTTTTGCAAATTCTATAAAATTCGAGTTTTCCAGGTTCCACTGTACTATGGATTTACAGAAGGTGCACCCACGCCACTTATAATTTTTTTGCGACGACCTTCTAAAAGAAGTATTTATTTATTGCTCTAGCAGATATTAATATTAATAAATTTATTTGTTTGTTTTATTTAATTACAGTAGAAACTCGATTATCCGGATAAATTATTGTTGCAGCTCACCATAACTTATCAAAAGGAATAAAATATCTAATCTTTTCACATAAAAAATAGATCTAATTTATTGGACTTTTAATTTTTTGAATTGAAGAATAAAAAATAATATAGGGAAATCTGATAAATACAAGGATGTGCGCATTCGAGCGAAAAGTGGCACATTTCCGAGCGAGGGAGGCAAATGAAGCGCGACGCGGAGCGGCGCGCTTCATTTTCCCGAGATCGGAATGTGCCACTTTGAGCTCAAATGCGCACACTCCGTTTTGAGCACAATTACAAAGCGTCTCGTTTTAACAGGAAAAAACTTGGTCAAATTGTTAGGTATATGTTTACAAAAAACGTCAGAACGCGGTTGACAATCCGGATAATCGCGAATCCGTATAACTGAGGTCCGGATAATTGAGGTTTTACTGTATAAGATACTCATTCAATGTGTCGCGTGTCGCACAGTTTGGGAACCCCTGTTTTAAATCTCAACGCATTAGAATGCTTGTTAGTTTCAAGTAAAAAAAAAATATTATTCGTTATCGTGCTTACGGCTGATGGATTTCACTAATTAAATAATTTATGCAATTTAATAAGCGTTATAATATAATGCGACATCATAAGTAGTAATTAATTGATTTATGAAGCTATAAACAAATCACAAAAGCTGTAAATTGACAGAATCGCGGTGTCGAGCAGCACAGGCTGGTGTTCGGCGATGTTTAACAGTGACGTTGGTGCCAGATGGTGTCTGTGATCCAAACCAACCCTCCATGTTTTAACATTTTAGGCGGTTTGTGCCATCAACCGTTCACAAAACTATCTGCTACAGCTTTCCATTAAATACATATTTAATCTATAAAAACGCGTCCGCTCGCACGTGCCCACGCCAAAGGTAAACAGGTAAAAATTTACCTCTTCTGCCGGCGACCGAAAGCGCATTTTCTATGGCAAAAATCCGGGAAGAAACTTCGGAAGGTAATGTAAAAACATCAAAAATACATTAATCACATTTCGTTAGCCTTATGAATTATTTAATGGAAAACCTAATTAAAATACAGGGGATGATGAATAAAACGGAAGCCTTCCTATCTAATCTAAAGTCTTCATGTTGGGGTTATTTTCGGATTTATTTCGACATTAGCTAGTCATCAACTTATAGAAAATTTGCAAATTTCATTATAAAGCAATCGAATGAAGTAGCAATAAGCGTGCATTCTAAGCTCTCTTAAGATTAGCAAACCCCTAATTCCTTTTATTATTAAGGTCCATTAGTACTCTGGGTCTACACACACAATTCGTGTAGTTCTGTATGTTAAAGGATACATTAAAATGTATCGGATTGAAATGGTTTTTTAATACATAATGATAATAATAATAATAATATAATTATTGTTTTAATTTATCATAAACGTTTTCTTGACTTTTAAATTGTAATCAAATAGATTTTCTTACATATATTTGTTTATTTCCAATGTGCGTGTGTTATTAACCCTACGCATACTGGGTGACTAAATGTCACATGCCATACTAGGTGGGGTTTGCCATACCCCGAAAATAAAATGAAATAAAATCCACAAAATTGTGCTTTATGTATTATGTATTTTAATAACCGATAATGAATAGGTTTAAGTAAAACACATATTTATTTATGCATTAGAATAGACTTTTATTAATAAAAATACAAAAACTTAACTTTTTATTCAACTTATAAACTATTGAGTCTTTCTTAATAAATTCCAATGACACGTGTCAATTACGATACCGAATATTAAGAAAACCTAACAAGAATTTCATTCTTGCCTTCTTATTGAAATACAAATTAATTTCACGGCTATTTTTAATGATTTGCAATAATTTAGACCAATAAATTATACAAAAAATTAATTAAATAATTTTAATTGTTTCCTCTCACTCGCATTGACAAGATTATCGTATCTTCTCGCTCCCTTCCACTCATTGCTATGGTAAATACATTTATTGAATATAAAATCGATATTTACATAAATTAAATTAAAATTTTTGATTTGAAGAAGCGCACGGTAAATTATACTAATATAATAAACACGAGGATGTGCGCATTCGAGCGAAAAGTGGCACATTTCCGAGCGAGGGAGGCAAATGAAGCGCGACGCGGAGCGGCGCGCTTCATTTTCCCGAGATCGGAATGTGCCACTTTGAGCTCGAATGTGCACACTCGGTTTTAAGCACGATTACCAAACGTGCCGTTTTAACAAAAAAAAATTGTTCACGTTAGTTATACCCCGCCTAGTACACAGAAGGTTAATTAGAAATTATTTTGAAAACTTTGTATCTATTTAAATTACAATATTTTTTTTGGGAAAATTGGAAGCAAAGAATTGTGTAAATACACCTAACCCCTTGTTCGGGTCTATTTCTAGTATTTAAATTGAATAACCTAAACATCTTACAATATTAATAATGTTTTGGAGTGGTTTAGTCTTAAAAATATCCGAACCGAAACGAACCGCATTTTTTGGAACTGATCTACCCTCGACGCCAATTTATTTATCTCTGACTATTGGCAAGGAGAAAATCACAAGAAGTTTCATCCACACTTTGGCATACCTACAAATCAAATCCTATTTGCCATCTCTGACGGAATCCAAGCCTTGCATTTCTCACAAGTAATAAATAGGTTCTCTTTGGTTGAATTGTACGGAAACTTTCTGACTTCTTTCAGTTTGCACTGCGAAAATAGTAAGTTTAATCGAAAAACTAAATGCTTTGGCGTTTTCTATGGTCGATTAGACATTTAGATTTTGTTCGTGACGTCAAACGGTAATGGATAATTAAAAAACTGACCCGTTCTTTAAAATCATAAATAATAATTGCAAAATTGATTGTTTAGTTGCAATGTATCTACAATAATTTTATTCAATTCGTGTTTTTCAAAATCGTGAATATTTAGCATAGGCAAATCAAATGTATTACATTTGTACTTGCATTACGACCCCTCCTGTTGTTTTAGGGGTAGTTAGAATTTTTTACCTATTTTTATGGTTATTTATAAATTCCAATTGATAGTCTACGTACAATAGCTTCTCATAATTCGCGTTTTTCAAAATCTGTTTTTTAACATAATAAATTAAACGTCGTACATTTGCACTTGCAGTCGGAGCTCCCCTCTTCTTCGAGGGGTAGTTAGAATTTTTTAACTATTTTTCCAGTTGTTTGTAAAAACCAATTAATAGTCTACGTCCAAAAATTTTTTTGAATTTGCGTTTTTGAAAATCTCTGTTTTTTAAGATAATAAATTAAACATCGTACATTTGCACTTGCATTCGGAGCTCCCCTCTTTTTCAAGGGGTAGTTAGAATTTTTTAACTATTTTTATAGTTGATTATAAAGACCAATTAATAGTCTACGTACAATAATTTTTTTTAATTTGCGTTTTTGAAAATCTTTTTTTAACATAATAAATTAAGTCTTACATTTGCACTTGCGTTCGGAGCTCCCCTCTTCTTTGAGGGTTAGTTAGAATTTTTTAACTATTTTTATGGATGTTTGTAAAAACCAATTAATAGTCTACGTTCAAAAATTTTTTTGAATTTGCGTTTTTGAAAATCTCTGTTTTTTAAAATAATAATTTAAACATCGTACATTTGCACTTGCATTCGGAGCTCCCCTCTTTTTCAAGGGGTAGTTAGAATTTTTTAACTATTTTTATGGATGTTTATAAAAACCAATTAATAGTCTACGTACAATAATTTTTTTTAATTTGCGTTTTTGAAAATCTCGGTTTTTTAACATAATAAATTAAACATCGAACATTTGCACTTGCATTCGGGGCTCCCCTCTTGTTCGAGGGCAGTTAAAATTTTTAACTATTTTTCCAGTTGTTTATAAAGACCAATTAATAGTCTACGTACAATAATTTTTTTGAATTCGCGTTTTCGAAAATCTCTGTTTTTTAACATAAGTTAAACGTCGTACATTTGCAGTTGCATTCGGAGCCCCTCTTCTTCAAGGGGTAGTTAGAATTTTTTAACTATTTTTCCAGTTGTTTATAAAAACCAATTAATAACCTACGTACAATAATTTTTTTAATTCGCGTTTTCAAAATCTCTGTTTTGTACGCAAGTGTTATTCGTAACTGTGACGTCATGTTATTGTTAATGTAACCATACAATACAGCGGATCCCTTCCTGTGTTTGCATAAATATCAAGCACATGAGCGAATGAAATAGTATAATGTTGATATGATCAGGCAATTAATAAATCATAGAGCGTAATTGTTAAACAAGAGCTTGCACAGATAAACAATAATATAGTGTTGACTCTTTCGGAACGGAATCGTCCTCCTTAATTCATCGGTTACCTCTTCCTTTACATAGTAAGTGTAAGTTTACATATTATCGTCGGTTGTTTATCGACCCAAGAGATGTTTGCCCGTTTTGTAAATGGGCCCAGTTCGTAACACAGTTAACTGCCTCGTCGACTAATTAGCCCTTCTATGAGTTAGGCATATTATGACCCCATAACATACGTTCGTAGAATAAGTCGTTCTCCGTTTATAGTGTAATTGCGTTTCTCGCTTTATTACATTTGCCATACGGCTTACGCATAACTTATACGACTTCGATTTAAGTTTATTAATTGAGCGTAATATAGGCTTGATTGTACCATAAAAAGTGGATAAAAGTTGCCTATTCTTGGGGATTAGTAACTAATTCTTAAGCTGAATCAAATTATAGCGTTTATCAAAATATGATATGTGTGTGGGTCTTACAATTATTGTAACAGTGTTTTATTGTGCGAGATAAATGCAAAAACGTTTCTTTATCAGTCATGTATGATTAAAATATGAAAGAAAAAATAACGTCTTTCTGTATGCTGTCACATTCCATAATGTCTTAACTGTTTATATGGGAAGATTGGGAGTATTTTAGCTTACCGTATCTTTGTATTATTTATTATTATTTACTATTTGAGAACCGCGTTATAATTGTATGTTTATTAACTTAATGCAAACATAGATGGTTGTAATATTACCTACTATGTGATTCTCGTGACTTTGCCCCGTTGTTTCCTATATTACAATATATTTACAGCATGAGAAATCTCCTCCTTACGTGTATGAAAACTTGAATAACTTGATATTAAATAAAAATATCTCGATAATTTTTGTTGGAGATAAGGACCAAGAGTCTAAGGAATAAAACTCAAAAAAATTGATCAAAATCTAGTGAGTAATTTTTGCGCGATTCGCGCACATCGACGCACCTTTTATTTATATTGTTACGTTAGCCTTTTATACGTTATCTTTTTTCAATTTTGATATTTGTGTTGAATTTCAAATATTTGATGCCAAATTCACACAAAATTAGCACAAAATAAGATTTCAAATTGTTATAATGAATAAAATTGTTAGACTAAAGTTTAACGTAGATAGTTGTGTGAAGAAAAACATAATTATATAGATTAAGAGATTGATTAAATAAAGCTTTATATCAAATAACAAAATAGCTATATTATTTTGTATCTTAATTTTACTACATGCGTATTATTAGGGATGTTAAGGAAATAATAGTATATTATAACAATAGCTGTATTTAAACATAACAATTACATTTTCAAACATTTATAGTATTACAATTTCGTTATTTTCTATTTACTCTTATACAATTATAAACATTGTCAACAAATATTTATTTTGTTTTAATATTTAAACTTTGGCAATGGCATATTAAACTTTAAAAATAACAGGTTAGAAGCTTATTCGCCGTCCAGTGAAAATTTTTGTAAAGTTACAATGTCCTAAATCTACTTTTTAAACTTTAATTTTTTTGGCAATGAATTATTACTTTCCTTTACATTATAATTAACATATCACATGTATTATTATTATTATTTTACATGTTATGCATTCGCTCTATTTAAATATTTTTTTACGCGATTTTTGAATAAGACTGCACAACACCCATTCTGAAAGTTTGTCAATTGGCAAACAAGTTTGAACTACCTGAATCGACACTCAGAACAATTACAAAAATTTTAAAAAATCTATAAGCCGTGAAAAATGCTCAATAATTTTCTAAACGATTGTTTTTTTTAGCTCTTGGTCCAAGTTAACCTTCCGCATACTAGGTGACTAAATGTCACATGCCATACTATGTGGGTTTGCCATACCCCGAAAATAAATTGGAATAAAATCCACAAAATTGTACTTTATGTATTATGTATTTTAATAACCGATAATGAATAGGTTACAGTAAAACACATATTCATTTATGCATTAGAATATACTTTTATTAATAAAAATACAAAAACTTAACTTTTTCTTCAACTTATAAACTATTGAGTCTTTTCTTAATAAATTCCAATGACACGTGTCAATTACGATACCGAATATTAAGAAAACCTAACAAGAATTTCATTTTTCCTCCTTATTTAAATACAAATTAATTTCACGGCAATTTCTTAATGATTTGCAATAATTTAGACCAATAAATTACACGAAAAATTAATTGAATAATTTTAATCGTTCCCTCTCACTTGCATTGACAAGATTATTGTATCTTCTCGCTCCCTTCCACTCATTGCTATGGTAAATACATTTTTTGAATATAAAATCGATATTTACTAAATTAAATTAAAATTTTTGATTTGAAAGAGCGCACGGTAAATTATACTAATATAATAAACACGAAGATGTGCGCATTCGAGCGAAAAGTGGCACATTTCCGAGCGAGGGAGGCAAATGAAGCGCGACGCGGAGCGGCGCGCTTCATTTTCCCGAGATCGGAATGTGCCACTTTGAGCTCGAATGTGCACACTCGGTTTTAAGCACGATTCACAAAATTTAAACTAACAAATTAGAAAAAAAATTAATTAATCAATTTAATCGCTTTCTCTCACTCGCACCTACGAAATTGTCGTATCTTTTCGCTCGCTTCCACTCATTGCTATGGTAAATACGTTTCTTAAACATAAAATCCATATTTACTAAACTTTTAAGTTTTTGATTTGAAAGTGAAAAGATTAATTAAGGCAAAAATCAATAAACTCGAAGATGTGCACACTCGGTTTTAAGCTCGATTACCAAACGTGCCATTTTAACAAAAAAAAATTGTTTACGTTAGTGATACCCCACCTAGTACACGGAACGTCAAACAAAATTTGTATACACAATTGTACCTCGACTTACGCGTATTCAGTCGTTCGGGCCCACCTGTCGCATAAATTCGAGGCGTGCCTGTACATTTGTAAATATCGAAGATATAACATTTGGCGTGGGTCGACCCTGTTGCTATACACTGTAAGCGATGGCTCGATTATTAAAATGCAAGATCAAAGCCGCTTTGTTTTTAAAATCGAAAATTAAAATACTGAAGAACACACACCTTTCATATTTTACGGCCGGATGGTTCGGAATGGTTTTTTGTGTAAGATTTTCCTTTTATTTAGTCAAAGGTATAATGTAATTATACAATTTCAAAGGGTTATCTTGGATAAATTGTTAACGACGAAATTAAATTTTGCAACTTTTATCTGATTAATTACATTTTACGCTTATTATGGAA
This sequence comes from Sinopyrophorus schimmeli, assembly GCA_036325965.1. NCBI lineage: Eukaryota > Metazoa > Arthropoda > Insecta > Coleoptera > Elateridae > Sinopyrophorus > Sinopyrophorus schimmeli. The sequence continues at coordinate 1,134,206 of JARFIZ010000186.1, forward strand.
TTCGCTTCAAAGGAAAGAAATGTTAATTCGCATTTCGAAAGAGCTAAAAAGTTAATATCGTAACTGACGAAAGCTTTTCGGCAAATCTCGAAGAGGGAAAAAAATTAATAATTATCTTACGTCGAAAATAAATTATTTTTTTAACGTTTCGTGTACTACCCACGAGTTTTGGAAACGTTCTTTTTTTTGACGAGTTAATTAATGGAACATTTTCAAAGAATTTTGATATCACGGTTTCTTCGAATTTATTGCAATTAATTTATTAACTATTATATTGCATTTAAAAAAATTGTTTTTTTTTAATTGGTGTTATCTACGACAAATTTTCAAGTGTTCATATTATTTTTGTTTGTCCACAGTACATTTTCTATTCTACATAGTACAGGCATCGCCAATATTATGGTCCAGGGCCGGATCCCGCCCGCGTAACGAAATTATGCGGCTGACGATTTATTTTTCAATATCAGGCAAATTTCATAATAAAATCGTTCTTCTATTTAACGTTTTGTAATTTTATTATTTTGGCCAGCCCGTAAAAAAAGTTTTCTTGCCCATCTGGTCACGGGTTAAAAACCTTAAAAAAATTGTAGCGCCGTTATTTATCGACAGATCTTTAAAAACTACACAGATTAAAATTTCCCAGAATTTTTGGCTTTGGACAGGCCCAAAAAAACATAGGCATGCTATTTAAAATTCTCGAAAAAAACGAGTTCGAAGAGTCAGATTTGTAATTAGTTTTTTCTAAATTTCCACTTTGAAAAATCGTAGTTTGGTTACTTGTGATCGGATATTTAAAAACTTTTCAGATTCTAAAAGCCCATTTATTGGAGTGTAAGATCAGCCAAAAAAACCAACAAGGCCCAATGTTAAGTATGGAGAAAATCGCGTTTGAAGCTTTTAAAATGCAAATTTTGCTAAAAATTTTAATTTTCAAAATGTTCTAACCCAGTCGTCTTTGCGAATTTTGTCAAATCCTTTCATTTCTGAACGTTTCCAACTTCTACGCTTCAGAATCTGGTCCTAACTCAAAACCCCGTAAAATCGCCAAAAATCGGTAAAAAACATGGATTAACCCCTTTGTTGAAATCGAAGAAAAAAAATTTTAGGTAATGGATCTGCTTTAAAATTTTGCGGGACGTTCCTATGGACCCTAAACTGACATAGCCGGAGTCATTCTTTCTTGTTTCACCTTCAACCCTCAAAATTTTCAAAAAAACTAAATAAATGAAAAAAAATACTCTTCGACTCACAAAAATGATTGTAGCGCCCTCATTTTCGACTTATCATTAAAAACGACACGGATTCGGAATTCTGGGACTTTTTTCCATAAGATACGTGCAAAATCGGCATGGGGCGCAATGTTAATTTTTCGAGTAATTAAGGGTTGAAGTTTTAGATTAATTTTGGTAGAACAAAAGTTTACGTTTAAAAAATTGTAGCGCCGTGATTTATAGACGAATCTTAAAAAAATTTACAGATTCTTATTCACCAGACTTTTCGGCTTCATATAGGTTTAAAAACCATAGGTGTGCTATTTGAAATTTTCGAGAAATACGGGTTCTAAGAGTCAGACCTGTAATTAATTTTTTCTAAATTTCCATTTTGAAAAATCGTTGCTCGATTATTTGTGAACGGATTTATAGAAACATTTTATATTCTGAAAGCCCGTTTATCGGAGCGTAAGATTAGCTAAAAAAATCTATAGGGCCCAATGTTACGTCTGGGAGAAAAACGCGTTCAAAACTTTCAAAACGTAAGTTTTACCTTCCTTGTTGGTGTCTTGCGCTTATTGTTATCAGTCGATTAATGTAATCATTTTATGTGGGTCCCAAAGTGATTTGTATGTACCATTTATGGGTGCAAAGTAGACTTTAATTTAACAAAGAAATAGAATATAATTAAAACCCTTTCGTACTAGTTGACTTCAAATTTAGGCTATATTTGGACCTTAAATTGCGACTAGCAAAACTACTCTATTTTAATTTTCAAACGAGATATACCAAAATAATACTCCTACAATTGAAATTCATTAAATTGAAAAATAATAAACAGTAAGATAATTACAAGTTTAATTTATGTTTGCATTATTTATAAAAATGAACTACAATTTCAGCTTTTGAGGTAATTCTAAATTACCTTGCTTATTGCTATATTTTTAATTTCTTCCCGAAAATGAAATCGTTTAATTTTACAAGATAATCATTAACGCAAAAACTCGTTTGCAAATAATCTTTATTCGATTTTCCAACGTTAAAGTCGTGCAATATTCGTATGCGTATTTGAAATCGCCTAAAAGTAATTCCCTCTCGCTCCCACTCATTGCAGGTAAAAATTATTGAAGGTGCTTAAATCGATGCAAATGTTACAATTCCACCTAACATTGCCTGTTGCCACGTGCTCCCATTGGTTGAGCGTCGTGGCGCATCACCCAATCCCCCAACCTACTTAAATTTTCTCCCGTGGCCCCATATATCGGGGCATTTTCACAGTCAAACGATCGAAGCGTGCGATGTCAAAAATCGTGTTGTTTCCTGTCGATTATGTCTTCGCGTGTGGTCCCTCTGTGTCGATGAGCATTTTGCCGGACTTCGACAAATTCTTTACAAGGTATTTATTGTTTATTTTGAAAGACGGCGGCGTGGCGGAGATGGCGGTAGTCTGCCCCCGGCGGCATAATTCGGGGACGGCAAAATTTCACAATAATTTCTATAAATTTTAAAGCTTTTTGGATGTAACCACCTAAATAAGGGGGCGGCGAATTTAGCCTACTCCCCCGGCAGCTACGCCACCGTTGAAATTAGTTCATATTTTTTGTTTAAATATTCAATGAAAATAAAAATATTTGTTTCTTTATTTAACGTTAATATGTGCCGTTTTATCTTCGGGTTGTACAATTAATTATTTGTTCTAAGATTTTCGGTAAATAATTGTGGTACTTATTGCGTACTTATGTACGCGCATTAGAAGTTGTAGGAGAACCTGTTGTACCTTGGTCCCTTTGTACCTAGGGCAACTTTATTTTTTTAATATTTGCGGTCTTTCCTATTCTCCTGTAATTTTTAATGAAAAATATTTACAAAGCAATTTAATAATTGTGAATCATGATTAAAACCGAGTGTGCACATTCGAGCTCAAAGTGGCACATTCCGATCTCGGGAAAATGAAGCGCGCCGCTCCGCGTCGCGTTTCATTTGCTTCCCTCGCTCGGAAATGTGCCACTTTTCGCTCGAATGCGCACATCTTCGAGTTTATTGATTTTTGCCTTAATTAGTCTTTTCACTTTCAAATCAAAAACTTAAAAAGGTCCATACAAAATGTTTTATACAAAATATTTTAAAATACAAACAATAAAAAGGAAATCAAAAAAATTCCCAATTGTTATTATTTTCCGACAAGGATTCTTGAACAAAAGGTAACGAATTATGTGGGGCTTCATTTTATTGATAAGATGTGTACAAGTCAGTGACACACTCGGAATTTAAATTTTGGAGGTGTTTTCAAAATATTTATTTTATTGAAGTCGTACTTCTTTTGGCGCTTTGACAGTAAATTGTGGGCAGACAGCGTAGTTGCGCGAAATTCGACATCTAAGAAAGTAAATTAATTATTGTGAATCATGCTATAAATATTGATTTTTTTTTAATTACGATTTGGATTTAAAAAAAAATACAACATACATGCCCATTTTTGCGAGATTAAATTGTACACTCCACACAACGTTTTTTTTTTTGTTAAAATTATTTAAAAAGTATATTGATTATTGTGAATCATGCTTAAAACCGAGTGTGCACATTCGAGCTCAAAGTGGCACATTCCGATCTCGGGAAAATGAAGCGCGCCGCTCCGCGTCGCGCTTCATTTGCCTCCCTCGCTCGGAAATGTGCCACTTTTCGCTCGAATGCGCACATCTTCGTGCTTATTGATTTTTGCCTTAATTAATCTTTTCACTTTCAAATCAAAAACTTAAAAGTTCAGTAAATATGAATTTTATGTTCGAGAAACGTATTTACCATAGCAATGAGTGGAAGCCAGCGAAAAGATACGACAATTTCGTAGGTGCGAGTGAGAGAAAGCAATTAAATTGATTAATTATTGTTCTTTCTAATTTGTTAGTCTAAATTTTGTGAATCGTGGTTAAAACCGAGTGTGCACATTCGAGCTCAAAGTGGCACATTCCGATCTCGGGAAAATGAAGCGCGCCGCTCCGCGTCGCGCTTCATTTGCATCCCTCGCTCGGAAATGTGCCACTTTTCGACTCGAATGCGCACATCCTCGTGGGTATTGAATTTATTTATATTCATTTTTCCAAGTGGTTTTATAGAATTTTGTGACGCCAAAAAGTAGGGGAACCTGTTGTACCTTGGTCCTTTTGTACCTAGGGCAACTTTATTTTTTTTAATATTCGCGGCCTTTCGTGACCCATAATTTTCGATATTTCAAATGCCACATTGACAGATATTAACGTAAAGTTAGCAGCAGCTGGCCAATGTATTTTGTTAATGTATGAGATCTCAATTGAAATATTTAATCGAAAAAAAGTAAGTCTCTTTATAATCGTTTTACTTAACTATCTTATTAATTTTTATTACCAAAATAACATATTTACATAACATTTCCTGTTTGCAACATTTTTGGATGGCTTTCCGCTAAAAAAAAGCCAAAGTGTTCACAAACGGTATAGTGCCCAAAACCGGTGCGTCTATCCCATATAAGTTTAAAACATTCAGGACTTGTTTTATAAATAGGAAAAGGCTAGCGGGCCCAAAACGGTTTTTGGGGGAAAACTTGAATTTTTGCAACTTTTCCATAGAAGATCGTTTTGATGTGTCCCTTTCGAAAACGTCTTCCATTAATTATACTTAACCACCCCTTTTGGTTTTTGATATATCTTCGGCAAACACCCTGTAATTACTTTTTTAATTAAAATTTTTAAATCCGCAGTGGCGCACCTTCTTGCGGCTTTTATTTGTCAGAAATTTCCAAAATTTGTTTTAGCTTTTCATGAAGTGATTAGACCTTGAATTAAATTACTACTATATTCCGAGAGCGGGGGTAGCCTTGCAACCCTTTTTTAAGGACACCACTGATACACAACTGTATATAAATATAAAACGATTTTATTTGTAAAAAATCAAAGGCAGGTTTGCTTAAAAAACATAAGTATGGGAACCTGTTGTACCTTGGTTGCTTTCTACATAGGGCAACTTTATTTTTATTAATTGTTGCGGGCTTTCGTGACCCATAATTTTCGATATTTCAAATGCCTTTTGACGGACATTAACGTAAAGTTGGCAGCAGCTGGCCAATGTCTTTTGTTAATGTATGAGATCAATTAAAATTTTTAATCGATAAAAAGTAAGTCTTTTTATATTGTTTTTACTTAAATATCTTATTGATTTTTATTACCTAATAACAAATGACTCATCGTAATAGAAAGATTATTTATTAATGTTTGCATAGTGGTGGTCTGATTTTGGCACAGCATAATCTTTAATTTTATTTTTGAGTTTTAACATTAAGGGTCGGTATGTTGTACCTTGGCACTAAGATCAACGTGCAATAAATAAAAATTTAGATATACCTTTGTTATAAATTTTTTTCTTTTTTATTTTGCTACAGATAATATGCCTCGCAAGTCTAACGAAAAATTTGAATTTTTGCAAAGTTAACCATTAAGTTTGTGAAATTTTAGTATACGAGAAAAGTCTTGTTAATTTTTGAAACAATTTTAGTGTCATCTCAAAGAAGAACATTAGTAGTTCTTATAATCCAAAAATAAATATATAGTTGTCATAGAACAACGAGTTTTATTTTGCTTAATGTGAATAGAGTCAAAGTACATCACCTCTGTTGTACCTAGGCCATAGATCCACTAATTTTTAAATCTTGTAGCAATTTTGAGGAAACGGTTGGTTAATGCTTTCAAATATTTTATGATGAATACCTTATTAGTGCCTCACTACGATGCAATTTATTTTATCAACAAATTGTTACATATACAATTTAAAAAAAATTACAAGTAAAAAAAGGGCTAAGGTACAACAAGTTTCCCTACACATTTATTTCGATAGATTAATTGGTTTAAAAAAATTTCTATAAAAAAATTTAAGTTTTTCTCAAGCTTATTTAAATATAAATTGAAATTAACAATACATGTTGTCTTATGGAGAACTCGTCAATTTGATATGAAAATGACACTTTTTTTGATATTAAAAATTATAAAAAGATGTCATCAATACCATTATTATTTAATTATTTAATACAAGGCATTTTTGAATGACAACATTCCAAATTTTTGGTTGGCACTATCCCACCTCAACCCCCTTAATTAAATTAATTAAATAAATAATAAAATTAAACAGGGTGACAATAGTGGGGGCTCTGTCAATAATGGGGACTTTAATCTTTAATATAACCAAGTGTAAAAATTAATATAAATAAATTCGATAAATACGAAGATGTGCGCATTCGAGCGAAAAGTGGCACATTTCCGAGCGAGGGAGGCAAATGAAGCGCGACGCGGAGCGGCGCGCTTCATTTTCCCGAGATCGGAATGTGCCACTTTGAGCTCGAATGTGCACACTCGGCTTTAAGCACGATTCACAATGATTTAGGCTTTAAATTAGACGTTGAATAATTTTAATCGTTTCCTCTCTATCGTACTGACAAGATTTTCCTATCTTTTCGCTCCCTTCCACTCATTGCTATCGTAAATACGTTTTTCGAATATAAAATCGATATTTACTCTTATAATCCAAAAATAAATATATAGTTTTCATAGAACAATTGATTTTATTTTGTTTATGTGAACAGAGCCAAGGTACATCACCTCTGTTGTACCTAGGCCATAGATCCGCTAATTTTTAAAACTTACAGCAATTTGAGTAAACGGTTGGTAATGCTTTCAAATATTTTATGATGAATAACTTATTAGTGCCCCACTACGATGCAATTAAAAAAAATTACAAGTAAAAAAAGGGCTAAGGTACAACAAGTTTCCCTACACATTTATTTCGATAGATTAATTGGTTTAAAAAAATTTCTATAAAAAAATTTAAGTTTTTCTCAAGCTTATTTAAATATAAATTGAAATTAACAATACATGTTGTCTTATGGAGAACTCGTCAATTTGATATGAAAATGACACTTTTTTTGATATTAAAAATTATAAAAAGATGTCATCAATACCATTATTATTTAATTATTTGATACAAGGCATTTCTGAATGACAATATTCCAAATTTTTGGTTGGCACTATCCCACCTCAACCCCCTTAATTAAATTAATTAAATAAATAATAAAATTAAACAGGGTGACAATAGTGGGGGCTCTGTCAATAATGGGGGCTTTAATCTTTAATATAACCACGTGTAAAAATTAATATAAATAAATTCGATAAATACGAAGATGTGCGCATTCGAGCGAAAAGTGGCACATTTCCGAGCGAGGGAGGCAAATGAAGCGCGACGCGGAGCGGCGCGCTTCATTTTCCCGAGATCGGAATGTGCCACTTTGAGCTCGAATGTGCACACTCGGTTTTAAGCACGATTCACAATGATTTAGGCTTTAAATTAGACGTTGAATAACTTTAATCGTTTCCTCTCTATCGTGCTGACAAAATTTTCCTATCTTTTCGCTCCCTTCCACTCATTGCTATGGTAAATACGTTTTTCGAATATAATATCGATATTTACTCTTATAATCCAAAAATAAATATATAGTTTTCATAGAACAATGGATTCTATTTTGCTTAATGTGAACAGAGCCAAGGTACATCACCTCTGTTGTACCTAGGCCATAGATCCGCTAATTTTTAAATCTTATAGCAATTTGAGTAAACGGTAGGTAATGCTTTCAAATATTTTATGATGCATAACTTATTAGTGCCTCACTACGATGCAATTAAAAAAAAATACAAGTGAAAAAAGGGCCAAGGTACAACAGGTTTCCTTACTTCTTTGACGTAATTAAATTAAATGTAACCACGTGGTACACCTATTGCATACCTGGCGTTTATTTATATCTAGACCACTGGTTTTCAAATTACACGTCACTGCTTTTCTCTTAAAAAAAAATTGAAAGAACACCAGCTATTACTATAACATTTAGTGACCTAATTTAATTTAATTATCGTATTTTGAGCTATTCTAATTTGAATTTCGTCGTATTTCGGTAACAAGAAAATATGAGCAAATTTTTAAGCACCGCTATCATTACGAACACACTCGTATAATAATTTTTATGCGAGTCCTGACTAGGTTCCCAATGTTTTATTGCCTTATTCCGCCTTAAATAGGAAAAGTTTTCGTTAATAATTCAAGTAGCTAACTCCAATTTCAATCTGTTCGATTTGAATGCATTTTCTGCTCAACTGCAGGGAACGTTAGCGCAGAAGTTTAACGTAAACATTTATTAACTAACGTAAGTGTGTGTGTGTGCAGTTATTGCAAGTTATTTTAGATTCAAAGTTGTTAACCGAATAACCAATTAGCTTTAGTTGTAGTTGTCAATGGCAGGTGGAAATGCTCACGATAACTATTTTATACCAATCTGGAATTGTCAATTGAACAATGCAATACGTGCTTTGTTAATGTGTTCAATTTGTGGGGGAGCGAAATTGGCATAGATGTAAAAGCCGGCACGCGAAAGATGTGTAACTCGGATAGTTTATTGTTCGTCCCCGCTCCATTTTTTTTTTCCCTGTTTGTTGTATAAAACTGGAAAAGTTCTATTGGATTTCTTAGTTTCCTGTAATGGATGTGTCAACGAAATGCAGTTGAAATATCAAACGCATTCGGTACGTTGTGTTGTTAGGCAGATAGTTTCGTTGCAAATTGCTTGTATCCGATTCTTTACGATCGAATTCGATGAAGTTTCATAGCTTGTGGTCTAAAAAATTATTTATTGCAACTTCTGTTTATCCAAGACATTTATTATAAACTTATCTTAGTTTTTAAATGTCATTTAATATTTGAAAATTCGATTATTTTGATTTTTAATTCTACTTACACTCTTCGCAAAACTGAAAGTAGCAAGAAAAAATTGCCAAATTTTTCGGTGTTTTTTGACGGGCTTTATTTGGGTGAAAAATGTTCGTATCGAAGTTGATAACAAAGCATTTTGTAGCTCCAAGATTTTAGTTTTTAGATTTTGTCTCAAAAATTTTAGGAGCAACGATTTTCACGTGAAGATAACAAATAGCGCGAAGAAATTTTTTTTCAAATTTTATGCACTTTAGTTTTGGTCCAAGGGCTTCGAAAATTTTTTTTGAGCCAAACCATTGCATGGGTCAGATAAGCCTGTTTATCCAGCTTAAATTTCTTTTTTAATTTTTTTCTATGTTGATTTTTCGCGGAGCTATTGGATTTTGAATGAAAAAGGATTCATTTGTCTTCAACCACTGATATCTCAGCAACCAATGGGCGTATCAAAAAATTTTTTTAATTAACTAGCAATAGATGCCGAATTGTAAAAAATACGAAAAAAATCAATTTTTCTATTTTAAGGAGAATTATATGCTGTTTAGCAACAAAAACTTTGATTAATCGGTCCAGAAAAACCGCTCAGTAGATCGATCTGGCAATTTCCAGAGCTATTGGGGGTATATTGAGCTGTATTTTTTTATTAGCTTTTCCATCATTATTTGCAAAAATGCAGTTTTAATTTATCAAAAAGGCGAAAATATTTGTTTTAGAGGGAAATCGCAGGGAAATGACACCGGCTATAGTTGCTAGGGGTACATAGGAACGTCCTCTTGCAATATAAAGCAATTCTATTATTTTCATTTTGTGCCAAAAAAAAACATTTTGCAAATAGACTGTTAATATATTTACCAAAATAAAGAAAAAAGTCACTTTTTTCACTTTTTGCAACTTAATACCGAAGGTAGAAAATTTTTTTCTCAAGTCATGAAGAAATCTTATAGAACAATTATTTCATATTCCAAAACTGTCCTTGAATTTTCGATTGGTTGCTGAGATATCACCGGTTTAAGACAAAAGGATCTTTTTTCATTCAAAATCCGATAGCACCACGAGAAATCAACGTGGAAAAAAAATTAAAAAAATAAATTAAAGCTGAATAAACAGGCCATCGGACCCATGTAATGGTTTAGCTCAAAAAACTTTCCATTTGGTGGAATAAAATAAAATGCAAAAAATTTGAAAAATTTTTCGCTATATTTGGTATCTTCACGTAAAAACCGTTACTCCTAAAAATTTTGAGAACCAAATCTGAAAACTAGAATGTTGGGGCTTCAAAATACTTTTTTAACAATCTCAATACAACCATTTTTCACCTAAATACAGCCCGTCAAAAAACACCAAAAAATTTGGTATTTTTTCTTGCTTTTTTTGCGTGGAGTATAGATTAAAAATTACTTTTTTATTGGAAAGAATTATACTTTATTGATTATGGTTTATTTTCCGTTTAAATATGGTTTATTTGAAAATTAATTGAAATTGTGTTGAAAATGGATTTATTTAAGGTATAGGTATATTTTTTCATATTGGTTTCAGTTTAATACTGGATTATTTTCAATTGGGTTTAACTCAAGCTTAAAATTAGATTTTTTTTGCACATTTAAATTGTTTAATTGGGGTTTATTATCCGATTATTCGAATCCGTCATGGACCCCCATTGCGCCTACTTTAAATTGTTCGTTCAGAGATCCTAGCACCTCACTAAAACAAAATAAATAAACAAAAAGTGCTCGAGTACTTTCGTTATGTTCTAACAATAAAACCATTTACACGATTAACATTTTGAAATATTTTTTTTAAATAGATTTTTATATTTTTCGATTAAAAACTATTCTTTTTGAGTATACTAAAAAAATTCTACGGCAGACCCTTTGCCGAAAACCGAAATCGATAAAATTCCCAACATTGTAAATTTTCGGCGTCTTCGAAATATTTCCCTTTTTTTTTTCTCACGCGAAATAGAGGAGAGCCGATGCGCCAAATATAAACTAGTCGAACGACTCTAATAAAACAAGAAATACAAGGAAGCACAATGGACTTGGTGGGAAATGAACCGCGAGACTGAATCAAATAAACTCATCACTTGAATGCCCCCAAACAACCCGAACGCACGCCTCTGGAATAATACCAAACGTGCCTGCAATTCCACGAAGATTTTTCCAATTTCTCTTACAATTTTCGCCCTCTTTTCTTGTCTCTCTTCGGTTCGGTTCATAATGCGTAACAGCGTCCTTCTTGCCAATTGAGAAAACCGTCAAATGGGCTAAAAATAAGGATAATACAAATAGAGAAAGAAAGGAGGAGATAAATAAGAAAATGCTTCGAGGTGTATTATTTGACAAACGGAGAGGACGATTCTGATTTTTTCGAGTGCTGGAAAGAGATAAATGCGGAGACAATAAAATATATAAATGTGTGTTTTGTCACCGGCGAGAAATGTATAGATATAGAAACGTTTTATATAAAATACAAGGATAAAAGGGCTCTGGACAGACACGCGCTCGACTCAATCCTTAGCTCTTCCTTTGCTGATATGAGTTCGCCTTCACAATGCGATTTGCTTTTACACTAAACGATGCCAATACAGATATACGAATATCTGACATCCTGCATGATATCTGCTCGGATTCGAACAAACTCATTTCTTTGTACAAAATATCTCAAAACTTTCTATTATATTTCCTTCTTTTTTTCTCCTCCACTTTCGGTCCCTTGCGAAGCTCCACACGCTCTCCGCGTCTTTATTCTTTTTTAATCGCCCGTAATTGAATAACTTGGAAATTTATTTGATTAAATTTCCACGCTTCTAATTTAAATTTCGAAAGATTTAAATCGTGTCAACTTCTTTCATTACCACAAATATTGCTCGTCTGGAGAGTAACATAAAACTAAAACGCTTACCATTTTTGTAAAATTTTTCTCGTCAAACTTTGTTTCCTTGTCTTTTATTTTCGGTCGGAATTTTTATTGCGGAACGCGACTTTGCAATTAGGGTAACTCGTATAAAAATTTTACGAGAATAAAAATATTAAGGACACATAATTAATGTTTTGAAATAAAAATGTTTCGTAGAGGAGGCCGGGATAACGGCGCCATCTTCAGGAAAATCGGGTTAGAACTTTCTTATGTAATTACGTTTTTTTGTACCATATATGTCGTGCGCGTAGGAGGAGGAGTATAATTAACGTGACCAATTTTTTTCTTCTTAAAACGGGACGCTTGGTAATCGTGCTTAAAACCGAGTGTGCGCATTCGAGCTCAAAGTGGCACATTCCGATCTCGGGAAAATGAAGCGCGCCGCTCCGCGTCGCGCTTCATTTGCCTCCCTCGCTCGGAAATGTGCCACTTTTCGCTCGAACGCGCACATCTTCGAGTTTATTGATTTTTGCCTTAATTAATCTTTTCACTTTCAAATCAAAAACTTAAAAGTTCAGTAAATATGGATTTTATGTTCAAGAAACGTATTTACCATAGCAACGAGTGGAAGCGAGCGAAAAGATACGACAATTTCGTAGGTGCGAGTGAGAGAAAGCGATTAAATTGATTAATTAATTTTTTTTCTACTTTGTTAGTCTAAATTATTGTGAATCTTGCTTAAAACCGAGTGTGCACATTCGAGCTCAAAGTGGCACATTTCGATCTCGGGAAAATGAAGCGCGCCGCTCCGCGTCGCGCTTCATTTGCCTCCCTCGCTCGGAAATGTGCCACTTTTCGCTCGAATGCGCACATCCTCGTGTTTATTACATTTGTATATTTTATCGTGCGCCTCTTCAAATCAAAATTTTTAATTAAATCTAGTAAATATCGATTTTATAATAAAAAAACATATTTACCATAGCAATGAGTGGAAGCGAGCGAAAAGATACAACAAATTCGTAGGTGCGAGTGAGAGAAAGCGATTAAATTGATTAATTAATTTTTTTTCTACTTTGTTAGTCTAAATTATTGTGAATCTTGCTTAAAACCGAGTGTGCACATTCGAGCTCAAAGTGGCACATTCCGATCTCGGGAAAATGAAGCGCGCCGCTCCGCGTCGCGCTTCATTTGCCTCCCTCGCTCGGAAATGTGCCACTTTTCGCTCGAATGCGCACATCCTCGTATTTATTACATTAATATAATTTACCGTGCGCTCCTTCAAATCAAAAATTTTAATTTAATTTAGTAAATATCGATTTTATAGTCGAAAAACATATTTACCATAGCAATGAGTGGAAGGGAGCGAAAAGATACATTGTGTTTAACTTAAACCTATTCATTATTAATTATTAAAATATATTTCTTATCATTTAACTGACATAAAGCACAATTTTGTGGATTTTATTTAATGTTATTTTCGGGGTATGGCAAACTCCACCTAGTATGGCATGTGACATTTAGTCACCTAGTATGCGGAAAGTTAAATTGGTGAAATCAACTAAAAACAATTCTTTGGGACTGGTAATTAAAAACACAGAGCTGAATATTTATTCTAGTCCAATATATGACCGATTTGTGAACAAATTATTAGGGGAGAGTGTTGTACTCGTGGACATTCGCCGGATTTTGAATTAAATCAAGGTTTTATGTCAATTTTTTTATTTATTAGCCTAAAAGTTTTTTAAAATATGGCTTTAGCAGTAGTTAGCGCTTAACAATTCACAGTATTTATTTTTGTAGGTATTATAATTTTTTAAATAAATCACTTTTTTCAAAAACACTAAATATGTCCACATGTACGACTTGTGATTGTACCTTTGGACAGCCGGAAATGTACCTGTGGACGGCAATGTACCTATGGACAGATCACCTTTTCCTTACATATAATTCTAGAAAATCAACCAAAATTATATAAAATGTCTTTATAAAGGAACATTAACATTAAACAATTAATTATAGTTTATTTATTCTTAACTGTATAAATACGCAAAATAAAAGTAAGATTAAAATATGTGTCCTTTTGCATCATCAGAGGGCCTCGCAAAATTTACTTGACCACATCAAATTCAGGTCTTGCTAAGTCTTTGTATTTCGGAGCAAGTCTATCTTTTTTGACAAGTCCTTATTCTTCTTTTTTTCTTCAATTATTATTTTATTTTCCGCTTTTCTGGAAGCTTCGTTTTTTATTTCATTTTTTCCTGGTGAATTAGTTAAAATTCTACTTTTTCCAAGTTTTCTTTCTCATTGAGTAAGTTTTCGAGGGACTGCTTTTAAAAATGGGCGTACCAATTCTGGTGTTATTTTTCCATACTTACTAAGAGGCACTGAGAAAAAGGAAATCAATTAATTGGTAACCAGTAATATGTTAACAAGTTAGAAATTTGAAAAGTTTGTACCTGTGGACAGTCCATAGGTACAAATACATTGGTGTACACAGGTACAAATCTGACAGAATAACCTAAAAAATATATTACCGGGATAATACTGGTATACACTGTTCTATATCACTAAAAATCGAAGTTGAACAATATACACAACGGTCTTACAAAAAATAGTCATCTATAGTCTGCATATATTCATAAAAAAATAGAACGAAAATTAGATAAATACTGGGTAAATGAAGTAGGCCACACATTGGAAGCAGGTGTGCTAAAACCTATACCTGCTTGTGTGGCTATCATCCTGCCTCCACCTGCTTCAATTTTCAAGTTAGCCACACTTACGGTTTTCGAGATATTTCAAAAAGAAATTCTGTGGCCAACTTCTGACTTGGCCACACTTTGGAAGCAGGTTTCATAAAACTCATACCTGCTTGTGTGGCTATGTTTCCACATTATCCTGCTTTAAACCGCAAGTCAGCCACACTTACCGTTTCGGAAATATTCGACAATTACTTTTGTGGCCAACTTCTGACTTGGCCACACATTGGAAGCAGGTTTCATAAAACTTATACCTGCTTGTGTGGCTATGCTTCCACATCACCCTGCTTTGCATTTTAATACAGCAACACTTATTATTCTTTAAATAATTTAAAAATGTAATTTTAATTTTTTAATATTTTAAAAACATAAGTACGATCGTCATTTTTCCAAAATTAGTATATGTAATACAAATTAATTAATTTACAATTTACATTTAGTACAAAATATAATTAATTCGTATGTTTTTTATTTTTGACTATTAATGTACATTTAGTACTTATGATTAAACTGAATTATAATGGACTCTATATGGTTTCTGTGAAAATTTTTCTTCTATTGTACTCGTTAATATATAATTAATTTCTTTTACTTTGATAGTTAACTCAAGTTTTGTATACATAGCTGTTAGGAAAGATAAGGTTGACTTATGTCAGTATTGTGTGTTTAAGGTTAAGATGTGACGATGTCAAAGACAAGGTTGACTTATGTCAGTATTGTATGTTTAAGGTTATGATTTGACGCCGTAAAATGAACTTGACGTCATGATAGGCTGTGCGGGAAAAAAAAGAGAGTAGAGTTGTTTAAAAAACAAAAAGGTTTTTTGATAGTTTATTTGAAAAATATAGAATTGTAAAAACGCAAAGATTAGATTTCTTATTAGTAATCAATAAATTTTGACGAACAGTGACTGTAATTAAAATAGTGGGTAGCAATTTTAATTGGTCACAACATTTGGCGACCGTGACAGGACACGCGAAGAAGTGAAGTGCTGGGTTGACAACTCTGTTGTAGAAGTGCTTGTGACTGCTTTGCGTGGAAAATAGATTTGATTACAAAAAAGTTATCTTTAAGGAATTTGTGATTTTATTTTTAAATGACAATGGAAGAGCTTAAGAAGCGCCGTACAGTTTTTCGTAGATTATTCACGCGTCTAGTGAAACAAATTGAGGGCGCATTGGTGAAAACTGAAAATGTTATGGAAATAAATGGGCTGTTGACGGTTTTACAACAAAAAATAGATGAATTAATGACTATTGATGACCAAATATTTGAGAAAATGATTGATGAAGATGCAACCGAAGAAGAATTGGTAAATGAAAGGACCACGTGTGATGATTATCACATTGAATATACCCGCTTACGATCTCGTTGTGAAGAAAGTGATCGTTTATCACGAGAAGGTGGCAATGTTGTAGGACAAAGTGCCATTTTAGTTGAAAATCAACGAAGATTTAAACTTCCACAGATTGAATTGATAAAATTTAATGGTGACGTGCGAGAGTGGTTACCTTTTTGGAGCCAATTTAGGAAAATTCACGAAGCTGCTGATCTAGCACCAGAAGATAAATTCCAATATTTATTATTAGCTACTACTCCTAAAACGAGGGCCAGAGATTTGGTTGAGAGCTTCCCGTGTACATCAGAAAATTACAATAAGGCGATCGACTGCTTAAAATCAAGATTTGGAAGAAATGATCTGCTTGTTGAAGTGTATGTAAGGGAACTGTTAAAGTTAGTGTTAACCAACTCTAGTTCAAATCAAGCTAGCTGTGTAATATCTACTCTATATGACAAGATAGAAACCCAGTTAAGAGCATTGGAGACTCTTGGAGTAAGAACGGATACGTGTTCAGCTATGCTTTACCCGCTAGTTGAGTCGTGTTTACCAGAAGATCTTTTACGTGCGTGGCAAGATCAACCGAATTTTCTGACAAGCCTGATGCTACTATTTCAAGTAGATTAGAGCGACTTATGCTGTTCTTAAAATCCGAAGTAGAAGGAGCCGAACGAATTTCACTTGCGATAGAAGGGTTCCATTTAAATGGTAATGACAGCAAGTTACGAAAAGGAAAACAGAAGACGTTTGAACGTGGCGTGCCTACAGCTGCTGGATTAATGAATCAGAACGCTGTTTTGGATTGTGTTTTTTGTGAAGGTAGTCATGCTGCGGAAAAATGTGTTAAAGCACAAGACATCCCTTTTGTAGAGAAGAGAAATATTCTTATGAAGAAAAAAGCTTGTTTTAAATGTGCTAAAAGGGGACATTCGAGTTGGAAATGTCGCGAACGGTTGAGGTGTGCAGTATGTGACGGACGTCACATTGTAGTATTGTGTTCAAAGTTGAATAAAAAAGAATGCCGAAAGTAATAAATTGGTAGAAACAGTAAAGCCGAGTGAAAACCAGAGAGATCCTTTAATGGAAGCGGGTTTAACAAATTGTACGGACACACGGGTGTTTCTACAGACATTATTCGTAAAGATTCGAAGTGAAGACAGTGAAAGAGAAGTGCGTGCGATTATTGACACTGGCTCACAAAGGTCGTACGTTTTAAGAGACGTGGCTCAAGAATTGCACTATAAACCCAAACGAACAGAAACTATAGTGCATACATTGTTCGGTGGCAGTAATACCGCTGAACAGCAACATGTGTGTTACGAAGTAAGACTGGTAAATTTAGATGGTAACTACGCTTGTAAGTTTGATGCTTTAGATCAACCGAGCATTTGTAGCTACATTCCAGCAGTTCATTCTGGGGTCTGGATAAAAGAATTGCAAGAATCTAATATTTATTTGTCTGATACAAAGGGTCCTCAACCGATTTCTTTATTAATCGGATCAGATATAGCCGGAAACTTTTACTGGAAAGAAACAAGAACTGCCTTGTGGTTTAACGGCGATGGAAACACTTCTTGGGTGGGTACTAATGGGAAAAGTGCCAGGTAAAGCAAGATCTCAAAGTACCACCATGATTGTGAGCAACATGTTGAATAAAGATGTATCCATCACAGCCTTATGGCAATTGGACGTTTTGGGAATTACCGATCCAGGAGAAAGAAGATCTAGAATAGAGCTTGAAACAGCAGCAAAACAACTTTTTGATGAGACTGTTACTTTTACAGAAGAGGGTAGGTACGAAGTCAGATTACCATGGATAGATAGACACCCGAGTTACCTTCTAATTACGCAATGGCTTTAAAAAGATTGGAATCTACAGAGAATAAATTGTATAAATCTAAACTTTGGGACGAGTATGACAAAGTGTTTTTAGAATGGTTGTCTGAAGGTATAATAGAAAAGGTTCCTAGTAACGAAGTTGACAAGCTAGCTCACTATCTGCCGCATCGTCCGGTAATAAAACTGTCTAGTGCAACAACAAAAATCAGACCAGTATTTGACGCATCGGCAAGAAAAAGGGAAAACCATCTCTCAACGATTGTTTAGAGAAGGGGCCAATGTAATCGAACAAATACCAGCGATCTTATTACGATTCAGACAGAATAGAATTGGAATTACTTCAGACATTGAAAAGGCATTTCTTCAAATAGGTCTGAATCAAAGGATAGAGACTTTCTTCGTTTTCTATGGAAAATGTTGAAGAAAAGATGGAGGTTTATCGACACAAAGAGTAGTTTTGGTATAAATGCTAGTCCATTTCTTTTGGGGCAACGATAGAGCATCATCTAAGAAAATCCATAGATTATTGGAAAAAAGAGACTTCACGGTATTCCATAAAAACTGTTGAATTGTTATTAAAAGGATTTTATGTGGATAACTGTGTAACAAGTGTACCCGATGTGAAAATCGCAGAAGATTTTATTGTCGAAGCCAGTGAAGTAATGTCTGAAGCCAATTTTAAACTGAGAGGGTGGGAGTATACCGGAAGAATTAATAAAGAGAATGATGTCGTTCCACTTTTAGGTCTTAAATGGAATAAAATAACTGACAAATTTTCTCTCAGCAGTCTACCAGCGCGTGACACCGAGAATATAACTAAAAGAGTCGTACTGTCATTTGCGCAACAAGTATTTGATCCAATTGGCTTTACTAGTCCTACTACACTCTTACCCAAGTTATTGCTGCAAGGAATGTGGGAAGAAAAGATTAATTTATGACACTCACAAACAGTTCAGTCATGTGGGAATTCAAAGTCTGCAAACTATACTACGCGAAAGATTTTGGATTCTGGGAGGACGCCGCATAATCAGAAGTGTTATTTCCACGTGTACCATATGTAAGCGACATAATGGTAGAAACTTGAGAGTCAGTACGTGTGCATTACCCATCGATAGAATTCGAAAAGCTGCTTGTTTTGAAGTAACGGGGGTTGACATGGCTGGTCCATTATACTTACGAAATTATAAGAAAGCTTGGATTTGTTTGTTTACTTGCGCTAACTACAGAGCTGTGCATCTGGAGATTGTAACAACTCTGTCTACTGTTGGTTTCATTCAGGTTTTGAGAAGATTTGTTGCAAGACGGGGTAGACCGCGAACTATTTATTCTGATAATGGAACAAATTTTGTTGGGACAGAAAACATATTTCGGCAACTTGATTGGGAAAAAATTAAAAGTATAGTGCTGATCAACGTATATGTTGGCGTTTTAATCCCCTTCAGCTCCATGGTGGGAGGTTGGTGGAAAGGCTGATAGGTATGGTCAAACAATTGTTACGAAAGGTGTTGGGTCGTGCTCGCCTCGGAGGTGAAGAGCTTTACACATTACTATGTGACTGTGAGGCAGTAATCAATTCACGTCCATTGACATACGTTTCCAATGAATCTACGGACTTAGTTCCTCTCACACCTGCCATGTTTCTTCGAGAGCTGTTTATGAGTGGTGTTCCAGACTGTGACTTAGCGGATAATTTAATGTTAAACAGGCGGTTTCGATATTTGCAAAACTACGAGAGAACTTAAGACTGAGGTTTCGAAATGAATATTTGAGGCAGTTACGTCAGGTAGTGAATACAAAGAATTCGCGTCAAGTGGTTCTGAATGAAATTGTGTTGATCGGAGATGACAATTTGAAAAGAATGGATTGGCCAATGGAAAGGTGATTGAGTTGTTACCTGGGAAAAAATAACAAGACACGTTTAGTACGGGTCCAAACAAAAATGGACAAATGCTACGTCCAATCCAGCGTGTATACCCACTAGAATGTTTAGGTACAACTGCAGAGATTCGTTCTAGTCCGAGGACATGTTATCCAATGTAAGAGTACAACAAGACGCTGTTGAAGATCCGGTGCAAGAAACAACAACCACGCAGAAGGGAATGTCGCGTTATGGACGCGAGTGGAAAAATCCAGATAGATTTGCATTTAATATTAATTAGTGTTATTCTTGTTTGTTTTAAATGAGACATCAGTTAGTGTTGTAACTGAGGTCTCAGGTGGGAGGATGTTAGGAAAGATAAGGTTGACTTATGTCAGTATTGTGTGTTTAAGGTTAAGATGTGACGATGTCAAAGACAAGGTTGACTTATGTCAGTATTGTATGTTTAAGGTTATGATTTGACGCCGTAAAATGAACTTGACGTCATGATAGGCTGTGCGGGAAAAAAAAGAGAGTAGAGTTGTTTAAAAAACAAAAAGGTTTTTTGATAGTTTATTTGAAAAATATAGAATTGTAAAAACGCAAAGATTAGATTTCTTATTAGTAATCAATAAATTTTGACGAACAGTGACTGTAATTAAAATAGTGGGTAGCAATTTTAATTGGTCACAACAATAGCTATATTCATATATTTTTTTAATATATAAAAAGTAAATTCATACAGGAGTAATTAATACACCTAACGTGTTGTCAGCGCATAAAACCTAATAAAATAATTATCTCAAACCATATAAACCAGAATAAGCTAAAGCAAGGTCAATGTCTGTTTCGATGTCTTGTTTAAATTCGTATCGGTATCTTTAATGCCGATAAAAATTTCGCGTTGCTCAGGATTTGTTATTAAAGTTTTATATTACATGTTAAATAAAGAAAAGTATTAACAGTTTTATATTGTGGCGTTGTTGCCAAATGTATTATAAACTAATTAATATTTGTTTGGTGTACAATTTTACGTTAACTTATCATTTTAGAATTTTGTTACCTTCGGTCTATTGATATTTGATACGAATAACATTATTTTTAATTTAATGTAGAATATCAGCTGCATAAATTTTAATACTCATTATTAGCCCGACTAACTATTTATCTATCATTACTATTTTTGCTAATTTTGTAGTGTTAAGTTTATTAAAACCATTGGCTTACAACGTAGATTTCAAATTATTCTGTTAATAACGAGAATTAAAAATTATACCTCGTTAGAATAGTTTTTTAGACAATTTATTTTTATACTTTTACTTTCACTCAAATTTGCATAATATTATCAGTATTTATCTATTATTTTAACAAAATTTAAATGATTGATGTTATAATTTTAAAATAATTATACATATGTATATGTATGTATACATATATATATTTTGTTGTTGCCTATAATAAATATAAAATGTTAACTGATTTTGTACATTTTTGCTCAATGAAAATGCTAGTCGATGGAAAGATTAAAACTACATTTAGATAGGTATGTATTTAATTTTTAAACAAAGATGAACCGTTACCAACAAATCTGTGAATGCCGACAATAAGTTTATTATAACACTATCAAGTGTCATATAAAATTAAGTTGGCGCTTTAAAAAGCTTACCTTTTATCATCGTTTCGCCCGCATCTTTTAAGCATTGTATTATATTTAATAAAACAATAAAGCAATTTGTAAATTTAATTAATTACAATTATAGATACTAATTTTGGAAAAATGACGCACGTACTTATGTTTTTTAAAATATTTAAAAAAATTAAAATTACGTTTTTAATATTATTTAAAGAATAATAAGTGTTGCTGTATTAAAATGCAAAGCAGGATGATGTGGAAGCATAGCCACACAAGCAGGTATAAGTTTTATGAAACCTGCTTCCCATGTGTGGCCAAGTCAGAAGTTGGCCACAAAAGTTATTGTCGAATATTTCCGAAACGGTAAGTGTGGCTGACTTGCGGTTTGTAGCAGGATAATGTGGAAACATAGCCACACAAGCAGGTATAGGTTTTATGAACCCTGCTTCCAAAGTGTGGCCAAGTCAGAAGTTGGCCACAGAATTTCTTTTTCAAATATCTCGAAAACCGTAAGTGTGGCTGACTTGAAAATTGAAGCAGGTGGAGGCAGGATGATAGCCACACAAGCAGGTATGGGTTTTAACACACCTACTTCCAATGTGTGGCCTACTTCATTTACCCATAAATACTTACTATTTTTGCCGAAAACTTTTAACAGTGTGTAGCAATTCACTCACTAAGAAAAACACACTGGCAACAAGTCAGTGTTGATAAGCATCAAAAATACTTTACGGATGCGTTTAATTCGTTGCGTTCTGGTTTTTCTTTCTTAAGATATCAATGGTGTCCACAGGTAAAACCGTCCATAGGTACAACACTTTCCCCTAAACCCAAAAAGATGCAGTCTGTTACATAAGAGCGTAGTCACTGTTATGAGAAAATGAGAAGACTCAATATGAAAATTCTTTCAAATATTGTTTTATTGGATCTAAAACTTTCATGCAAATACATTAATAGCAGGTCCAATCACTTTCAGCGTCAATAATGGCTTGGCATACGATTTTGCGCGTATTCTTCTGAAAACGACCTCAAAATTTTGTTAATTCGGCAAACAAGCTGCTTCAAATTGCAGGGTCGTTTCTTCACAAGCTTCTTCTTCATTTGAGCCCAAACGTTTTCAATTGGATTGGCATCGGGCGGCTGGTCATTTTGGGACCTTTAGGGTGCGAGCACAAAAAACTGCTTCGAAGCGTGAAGCGTACGTGGTACTCATTTTGGAAAAATGCTGAGATCGAATTGAAAACAATAGTCAGCTGAATCATTTTCACCGGTTGTATCGTTTAAAGTGTTACGAGTTTACAATTCCTAAAATAATAAAGATTTCACAAAAAGTACGAATAATAATTTTTTTAAAATTTATTCGATCTATGCACTAGCATAAATATAAATTTTGTTATACGTCCGGTTTAACCGGAAATTGTGTCAACTTTTTTTATCTCAAATTGAAGGATATTTATTTCTTTTACAATTGGATAGAGCTCCTTGGGCGCTTTCCAAAAATGTAAAATGAGTTACCATTTAATTAATAACTAATTTCCAAATCACTAGTTTTGTGCAAAAATCGACCATTTACGCAATCATAGAAATCGTTCAAAAACTGTAATGTAAATGCACAAAAATTTAATTCAAATAAAACGTAAACAAATTGCTTATCGCAAACTGCAATTCCCGCACCTGTTCCCCGCACATTTCACTTGTGTAAGACACGTCGAAGAGCTCAGTTAAACACTCACCAAAATTTTAATTTATTAGTGCTTATTTAAATGTGCAGAGTGACAGTGTTTATCAAGGGCCTTCTACTCCTAAGAAGCAGCCCTTCTGCAAAATTCAAAGCTGTAAGTCTTTTTTTAAAGATTTTTCGATTTTAATTGTGTAAAATTAAAGGTATCTCAAAAATTTTGTACCGCTGTGCTTACAAAAAAATTAGCAATTTTTGAGCATTAGTGGTTTTTGCAAAATATTAAAATTAACCCCCAAATTAATTTCCTTTGTGTTGAATTTTGAACGTCACAGAATGACGTAGAAGCTTCGGTCTATTTGCGAGCCGACCTTATCGCGTTTCTTACCTGGCTTTTGAGATATCATTTTATTTTGCCTTTTTACGATTTGTGTTATTTAACTGTAGTTTACAAACAAAAGCAGCTCGAATACCACGTCCGTTTCTACGAACGTAACGGTAAACTCTTATTCAAAGAACATCTTTGATGTGAAAATATACCGGGTGTTTGATTTAAAGTGTCACGAGCTTATAATTTCTAAATTAATAAAAGTATTAAAATGAAACAAGTTGCTTAGTGATGACACTGGCGATTAACAGTTGAAAAAATTAACGAAACAAATTTTATTTAGATTTTTCGACTTTTCAGGACTTTAAAAATAAAAATCTTTCATTCCTTCTACCAATTCCAAAGAGAACACTTGTTCTATGAGTGCTATGATTTAATTTCGATTAACTATTTTTATTAGAAAGCTACAAACAATTTAAATAAATGTATTTTGGCAGATTTTGAGTAAAAACGTGGAGTCTCTTTATATACACTACCGGAAAAAAATAATGGAACAAAAAAATTAAATTTTTTTAAATTTTTTGAAAAGCTGTATCTCGAAGAAAAATGACCATATTGAGATACACAAAAAACAATTTGCAGTTTTACATTTCTAATTTTAAGACTGTTTACAAAAAAAAAATTGGGCTACGATTATTGGGCCGATCATTAAACCGACTAATTTATTGAAACATAAGTTAAAACAGAAACTTTTAAAACAAAGGTCCACGTATGTTGGTTAATTTTCGATGAGGTTATACCAAAAAATTGAACGTTATCCGCAATTCCGAAAATATTTACAAAGCACTTTGATTTATTGTATTCGAAAGTATGAAACTTTCTCGTCGATCCACTAACAACCTCCCGATTAGTGGAACGTCCCCAATTATGAATTCATTGCTTGTTATACTAAAATTCTATGGTTGACTAAACCGTTCAAATCGCCCATAATTAAATCTAATTCTAAAATTGGGATTCGAAGCGATTTAAAGTACAGTAAAACCTCAATTATCTAGTTGATTTTTATATCATCTTTTGCAGATTGCTGAAGGTTAAAATTAATGTCTCCAAATATTTTTGGGTAATTTTCATTTTTGTCTAAATTATAAACAAATTAGTTTCAAGGCACATTTTGTATACACTGTTGTAATTAGACTTCATTTATGGATTAATTCAATTTTTAATTATAAAAAAATCTTTATGTTACATAGGGGGTGCATCAAAATTATAGAATGACTTGGATGGGGTACGTTAAAAAGAGGATAGAAAATAAGAGTGAAAATTCGAAAAAAATTAAAATATTTTTTTTTCATGTACGAAGAAGTTTCCCATCTAGTCTAGTTTAAAAGTACTAAATTAGAAATGTGGTTTTTGATAAAAATACAATACTGTAATTTTTAATTAAAAGAAAAGCGATAAGTGGTACATTTAGTTCAGTTTGATTTAACACTAGATTTACGGGGGTTGATTGTAAACCTATTTTTACTGAAGTGAGCCAATTTGACTCATACAACAAATTGAAGTTTTTTGCAAAAAAAACAGTTCCAAGTAAATTGAAATAAAAGATTTATTATTAAAAACTTTATTGAAAACATTTTTTACATATAAACTTTGTTTTTGTAATACATTTTCCGCAAACAGAAATAATCCTCGATTTTTTTTGCTATAGGTATATAGCAATAAAATTTTAAATGAGTCAAATTGGCTCAGACCGTAAATCTAGTGTTAATTAATATTATTTGTAAGAGAAAAGAATAAGATAGGCAAATTCAATTATTAAGGAGTATGTGCACTTTCAAGCGAAAACTTTTTCCGAATAGAAAATCTGGATTTGAATGATTTGTTATTAATATAGGCAAATCCAATTAACACGAAGATGTGCGCATTCGAGCGAAAAGTGGCACATTTCCGAGCGAGGGAGGCAAATGAAGCGCGACGCGGAGCGGCGCGCTTCATTTTCCCGAGATCGGAATGTGCCACTTTGAGCTCGAATGTGCACACTCGACTTTAAGCATGATTCACAAAATTTACGCCAATAAATTGGAAAAAAAATTAATTTAATCGTTTTCTCTCACTCGCACCTCCAAAATGATCGTATCTTTTCGGTCACTTCGGCTTATTGTTATGGTAAATACATTTTTTGAACTTAAAATCCATATTTACTAAATTAAATTTATTTTTTGAGTTGAATGTGAAACGATTAATTAAGGCAAATGAATAAATACGAGGATGTGCGCATTCGAGCGAAAAGTGGCACATTTCCGAGCGAGGGAGGCAAATGAAGCGCGACGCGGAGCGGCGCGCTTCATTTTCCCGAGATCGGAATGTGCCACTTTGAGCTCGAATGTGCACACTCGGTTTTAAGCAAGATTCACAATAATTTAGACTAACAAAGTAGAAAAAAAATTAATTAATCAATTTAATCGCTTTCTCTCACTCGCACCTACGAATTTGTTGTATCTTTTCGCTCGCTTCCACTCATTGCTATGGTAAATATGTTTTTTTATTATAAAATCGATATTTACTAGATTTAATTAAAAATTTTGATTTGAAGAGGCGCACGATAAAATATACAAATGAATAAAACGAGGATGTGCGCATTCGAGCGAAAAGTGGCACATTTCCGAGCGAGGAGGCAAATGAAGCGCGACGCGGAGCGGCGCGCTTCATTTTCCCGAGATCGGAATGTGCCACTTTGAGCTCGAATGTGCACACTCGGTTTTAAGCAAGATTCACAATAATTTAGACTAACAAAGTAGAAAAAATTAATTAATCAATTTAATCGCTTTCTCTCACTCGCACCTACGAAATTGATCTATCTTTTCGCTCGCTTCCACTTTGCTATGGTAAATACGTTTCTTGAACATAAAATCCATATTTACTGAACTTTTAAGTTTTTGATTTGAAAGTGAAAAGATTAATTAAGGCAAAAATCAATTTATTTTCCCGAGATCGGAATGTGCCACTTTGAGCTCGAATGTGCACACTCGACTTTAAGCATGATTCACAAAATTTACGCCAATAAATTGGAAAAAAAATTAATTTAATCGTTTTCTCTCACTCGCACCTCCAAAATGATCGTATCTTTTCGGTCACTTTGGCTTATTGCTATGGTAAATAAATTTTTTGAACTTAAAATCCATATTTACTAAACTAAATTTATTTTTTGATTTGAATGTGAAACGATTAATTATGGCAAATGAATAAATACGAGGATGTGCGCATTCGAGCGAAAAGTGGCACATTTCCGAGCGAGGGAGGCAAATGAAGCGCGACGCGGAGCGGCGCGCTTCATTTTCCCGAGATCGGAATGTGCCACTTTGAGCTCGAATGTGCACACTCGGCTTTAAGCATGATTCACAAAATTTAGGCCAAAAATCAGACAAAAAATTAATTTAATCGTTTTCTCTCACTCGCACCTCCAAAATGATCGTATCTTTTCGGTCAGTTCGGCTTATTGCTATGGTAAATAAATTTTTGAACTTAAAATCCATATTTACTAAACTAAATTTATTTTTTGATTAACAATGACCAATTTACTTCAAAAAAATTCAAAACAGGAAGTACGGTCACATTATATATAGCTAAAATTCGTATTTTTTTTTTCTATACATTCGATTAACCGAATGAGCTGCAACAATAATTAGTCCGGATAACCGAGCTTCCACTGTATATCTAAAATAGAAGGCCACATTTGGAAAGAGTTGGTACGTAGAAAAGCGGCAGAGGGCGTACTAAAATTTAATTTTCACGGTCTTTTTACTTCATCCGATAAATGCTCGTAAAAGCTTTGTTAATTCGAGTATTCGTATGATTTAGGGCAACGCCGAACCGGCTTTCTAAAGCACTGTTTTGAGTGTGCATCAAAAGCGTTTGATGTAAATAAATTAAAGTAAATCTGGTAAGAGTAGCAAAATGAATAAACTTAGGTTGCGCTTTCTTATCTCGAAAAGGTTAATAAGTTGAAAGTTTCTCATATTACACCGGTTGCTTTTCGTTTCGAGGAGCTTTTTAGATGAGATAAAGAGGGGGCACGCACGTCTCATAAAGAGTGTTACGAAAAGCGAATCATTTCGACTGCGGAAAGTAGTTACTCTTCGAGAATTTTCCCGAAGAAGGAGCGCGCGCGCGAGACAGAGAGAGAGACGAAATCGCAAAAATGCCAAATTTCGCCGTCTCCATATTTTATTTAAAAGTTGTAATAAATTTCGCTTTGTATATTAGAATGTTCAATGTTCAGTATTAGGGCCATGTGTTCGCATTTCTAGTCGAATTATTCGAGCCACAAATTTCATTTCCGGTTCGTGGATTATAATAAAGCGAGCGCGCCGTTACTGTGATATCAGATAAGGGCCAATTTTCCTCAAAACCGCCCCTTCGTACCCACAAATTACTGTTGCGTAAAAATAAGTGGCCTGTTATGTCTTATTTTTTATTGTTTGGGATTTATTCTTGCTCTTCTCTTTGCCGCCATATTAATATTTTATTATGGTACGGCGGGACGAGCGTACGAAATCCGCCCTTGCGCCCCTCATGTTCGGGGTGCGAAAATTTTATCAAAGATTCAACTTCCGATAGCAGGCCTTTGCGAGTTCTGACCATGAAAAGTAAAAATTTTCCAGAAACTAGCGGTTCAATTTTAACGAAACCATATACAGTAGGGCCTCGCTTATCGATTCCTCGATTAACGCTGATTCGATTAAAAACAAAAAAAATTCAGAGCAAGAAACAATAAAAAAAAAGTCAGATTCTTTATATTTAATAAATTATAATGCTAGTATTCGTTCTAAAATAATTTTTTTTAAAGAAATTAGTTAAAAAAACATGGTATTTTGAATATAATATTATGAATTAAACTTTTTTTACACAAATATTTTTAATTACTTTATTACATAGGGTTTAATATTTTTATTTTAAAATAAATTTTATAAACCATCGTTTTTAACCCCTTGACATACAATGACGTTTAGGAGACGTCAATCGTTTAGGGTGTCATTGTAGATTTTGACGTCTCTAACACGTCAAGAACTGTACTCAATTTTATGTTCCGAAAAAGGTTTGTTTTCAACAATAATTTTGTTAAAAGACACAAAATTGGCGATTTGGGAATTTTGTTATTAATATAATTCTGTAACATTTAATTGCGAATTGTCCAGAGAGTAAATTAATTTTGTAAAGTGTGCTTAAAGTGAGTGTGCTGAGCGAGTGGCACATTTCCGATCTCGGAAAAGAAGCGCGCGCCCGCGTCGCGCTTCATTTGCTTCCTCGCTCGAAAATGTGCCACTTTTCGCTCGAACGCGCACATCTTCGTATTTATTCAATTTGTTTAAATTACTTTTTGGATTTAAAAGGAAATAGCAATGTATTCAAATAAAACGACATATGCGCAGTAACATATAGTTTGATAACCACTGGTCTAGCTATACACAAGCGCAACATAGCGCGTTGTTATATTTAATTTAGTCGCGCCAAAGAAGTATTACTTCTAACGTGCGTACATAAGTACATGCACCGGTTTTTTTACATAGAATGAAATTCAGTTTTAAACATTTAGCAAAATTATTAAAGTAAACTCGAAGAATAAATTATTTTAAGTTTTTAGACAACTCAAATTAAATAAATTAATAACTTGGAAAATTTTTAAAATATATTTAAGAACTTTAGAAATTTTTAATTATCAATTTTTTTTGTATAACACAAATTGAATAAAACAAAACTTTATTCGGTAAATTTAAAAGGAAATTTTGATGAAAAAATTATTATGTATTTTCAGAAAACTCAAATAGAGTAAATACAGAATTTGTAGTTTTTCAAAAAACTTTGAAGATCATTAATTTACTCAAATAAAATTAATATTGGAGAAAAGTCAATAAATAAATTATCTTAATTGTTCAGAAATATTAAATTTATAAAATTAAATACAGTCAAACCTTGATAGGTCGAAGTTGAAGAGAATCTAAAAATAATTCGCGTTATCAAAAAATCGAGCTATCGATATAAAAATATTTATTAGTGTATGTTTTTAAAATTTACTTATTGTTTTTTTTCTTCTTAATAATTTCCTAATGATTTCTTGCTAAAATCTAAATCTTGTGTCTTGTACAAGTTGTAATTAGGCTTCATTAATGGATAATTCAATTTTTAAATATAAAAAAATATTTATATGTTATATATTATATGCATCAAAATTTTAGAATAACTTCGGTGGGGAATGTTAACAAAAGATTGAGAAACACTGCTCTACATATTTCAAAATATTTTAAAACTATTAATTGTTTATTTTATGTTATTTGTGTATGGTCATAACAGTTACGTTGAGCCAAATTAATAGTTTTTTTCGGATTCGTCAAATTCGGTTTTTTTGTATGTCAAGGGGTTAATAAAATAAATAATTTAAGGATATAATTGCAATAAAATAAATAAAGGTTTTGTACTCCAAATTCACATTTTTGCAAATGAAGCATTTCTACATAAATATTTAATTGCCATAATTTTTATAAAAATTATTTAAATCAAATACAAATTAATTGTTAAAACACTTTTAAATTAGTGAACGCATGAACAAAATTCGAAATTCAACATACAAAATAAATTATTGAAAGTATGGACCGGACTCTACAAAAACGACTTTTACGAGGTCTGTTCAAAAAATGTCCTTGTTTCAGAAATTAAAATCAGTGCTGAGAAAACGCCGTTTTTAGGGCATTGGTGACATCCAAGCAAATTTGTCATAGATCTTAAAAGCCTTCTGAAATGAAGGACAGAATCGCGAAATAGAAACAGCGCTGGGAAAAATGTGTCAATAGGGGAAGGGAACAAGGACCAATATTCCGTAAAATTAATAATAAAATTTATAAAAATTAAGTTCGATTATTTTTTAAGAAACCGCGTACTAATCTAAAAAAAATAAACCTCGACAAAATTAATTTAACAAAAAACAAATTAATATGTTTACTGCTTAAATCAGAAATTTAGCGATAACATTTTTTTCTAATGGAACTTATTTTTTAAATAATCCAATTTGCAATTCTTCTAAAGTACTAGGTACTCGGTTGGTTTAAAATCCTTGATATAATACATAATAAATCACTCATTTTTTTTATTATAAAATTTACCCAAATATAAAGCAATCAATAATCAATAAAACTTCTTATTTCTTATGTAATAATTTTTAGTTTATGTTTTTAAAATTTACTTATTGTTTCTTTTTCTTAATAATTTCCTAGTGATTTCTTGCTAAAACCTAAATCTTGTGTCTTGAACAAGTTGTAATTAGGCTTCATATATGGAATAATTCAATTTTTAAATATAAAAAAATATTTATATGTTATATATTATATGCATCAAAATTTTAGAATGACTTAAGTGGGGAATGCTAAAAAAAGATTGAGAAATACTGCTCTACATATATCAAAATATTGTAAAACTATTAATTATTTATTTTATGTTATTTGTATATGCTCATAACAGTTAAGTTGAGCCAAATTAATAGTTTTTTTCGGACTCATCAAATTCGGTTTTTTTTTGTATGTCAAGGGGTTAATAAGTGAATCAATTAATCGGTTATTTACTGGAATATACTCGGTCATTCTTTAGACGAAAGTGCTTAATTCACTGGTCTCCTCATTTTATACTTTTTATGCTTAATTTTACATAATTTTATGATCAAATTGCGATCAAATTTTCATTAATTTATAAACAAAAATAATAATCTTTCATTTCAAGTGTAGACTTATTAACTCTTTTTTATATCACACTATCTCCCGATACAACTAATCAGTCATTCATTGAACCCTACTTTAATAAATTTCAAAAATACATGTTAAAACAAAAGACAAACATAATTCTGTAAAAATACAGTCGTCACAACGAAGTATTGAAGCACTATTTTGTTCAATAAAATCAATCCATCCTTAATCAAAAAATTTTTTTTACATTTCTCCATCAAAATGCCAAGAAATCTGTAATTTTTTATCAATTACGGTTCAACTTTTAATCCGAATTCCAATTCGCGTTTTTCAATGGAAAGCTCGGTTTTTTGGGCGCACACAATCGGCACATATCCGAGGCAGCTCTCTCGCAGTAAATTACAATTATGATAATATCCCGAAGACAGAACGGTGTACTTTAGTTGTTATATTTCAGTTAACATCGCTAACGAGCTGTACGTGTTCTGTTCACCTAACAAGTTTTATTCCTTGGGTATTTGCTACGAAATAATCTTTGGATGCGCGGTAAGTAATTAATTTTCTCAAATTAACCCCTAAGGATTACAAAAACCAGATTCCTTATCTTCTTGTTAAAAACCAAACTTTACCAATTTTCAACTTTGTCTATGAATGCTGAAAACAACATCACAAAACATTTATAATCCGCTTACATTTTCACGTTAATTAAAATCCTCGCATTTTTACTCGAAACTCCTTTTACATTCCAAACAAAAACAAACTTGTAATTATAAATCTTTGTTCTATTATGTAGGGGGAAAAAAAATGGTAAGTATGTTGTAAACACTTCCTCGTTAGTATGATCGGCGTTCCCTTTTTTCTAATTTAAGAATGCGAAAGAATGAGAGAATTAAATGCCTTACTTAGGGAGTATAATAAAACGTTTTACTTTGTACTTGTGTGTTGCAATTTTGGGCGGGCAAGAAAGTACTTTTGGAAGAAGTTATACTTCTTTTAGCGGGTGGAGAGTAAAATGATGCGCGCGCACATCTAACGAAGTTAGCCGTCTCAGAAAATAAATTAAATATTGTGAATCGTGCTTAAAACCGAGTGCGCACATTCGAGCTCAAAGTGGCACATTTCCGATCTCGGGAAAATGAAGCGCGCCGCTCCGCGTCGCGCTTCATTTGCTTCCCTCGCTCGGAAATGTGCCACTTTTCGCTCGAATGCGCACATCTTCGAGTTTATTGATTTTTGCCTTAATTAATCTCTTCACTTTCAAATCAAAAACTTAAAAGTTCACTAACTATGGATTTTATGTTCAAGAAACGTATTTATCATAGCAATGAGTGGAAGTGAGCGAAAAGATACGACAATTTCGTAGGTGCGAGTGAGAGAAAGTGATTAAATTGAATAATTGATTTTTTTCTAATTTGTTAGTCTAAATTTTAAATCGTGCTTAAAACCGAGTGTGCACATTCGAGCTCAAAGTGGCACATTCCGATCTCGGGAAAATGAAGCGCGCCGCTCCGCGTCGCGCTTCATTTGCCTCCCTCGCTCGGAAATGTGCCACTTTTCGCTCGAATGCGCACATCCTCGTATTTATTGAATCTGTCTAATTTAATCATCGCTCTTTCAGATCATAAACTTAAAAATAGTTTAGTAAATATCGATTTTACGTTTGAGAGACGTAGGGGAAGGTGGCCTAAAGCGGGTAACGGCCCCTATATGGATATGTTATATATTAGCTGAAATTTATATGTGTATTTACACTGCGAGTACCCTGCCTAATTGATGTCATACTACTTTTGACACCTAAGTTGCTTAGTAACGTACAAAATTAAAAAACAAAAAATTTAATAATTTTGTAAAATGTTTGAAATTTGGTCTATATGGAGCAACAAAAATTTTAATTGAACGCAAAAACAGTATAATAATATATTTTTTAATTGCAATATAAGTATAATTTACAAATATAATAAATAAATAAATGTTATATATGGTATTATTTTATTCTTTGTCATATTTCTCATTTGAGTGAATTTTTTTAGTAGATTACTGTTGTTGTTTAAACGATCATAAAATTTTTCACAAGAATTTTTCAAATTATATGTTACACATAAAATGGTTTGCAAAGTCTCAGCACTTAATTGGAATTTTTCTAATGTCAATTAACAAAAATAATATAAAACGCATATCCTGCCTAAATAGTCACATGACCGCCGAAAACCGTATATTTCCTTCTTGTTCTCCAGCCGTTCCCTAGCTCGTCGTGCATTTTTTTCAAAAATCGGGATTTTTTTAAAACGCCGCGAGACGCGGGACAAATTGTTAAAAATCGAGACGGTCCCCCCAAAAGCGGGACGTCTGGTCACTTTATGTTAAGTGTAGATAATTATTTTCAAATGTTTTGATTAATCCGATTGGTTTATGGGAGCCTACCCGCTTTAGGTTCCCCTGTAGGGCAATGCGGGTAATTTCTAAAATTTTATATTTTAAGTTTTTTTCTACATTTAAAGTAGAAATGTAATATTTTTATTTTATAAAATGAATGTTTAATAATTGTATTGCGTAAGTGTAAGAAAGAAACACTTTTTTTATTAGAAAAGTCGTTTATATTGATTGATGAACCTTAACCTACCCGCTTTCGGCCACCTTCCCCTATTTACTGTAGCAATGAGTGGAAGGGAGCGAAAAGATACGATAATCTGGTCAATGCGTTTTTAAAATATTTGTCTTTCTGTTAATTTGTCGGTGCTAATCTCTGGGACGGCTGAATCGATTCTAAAAATTCTTTTACTAATAATAAATACATTAACCCTGAGTAATATAAGATATATTTTATTTTGATATAAATCAGTTTATAATTCAAAATTTTAATATACGTGCAAAGTTGAGGGGGCCGGCTAGTTACAAATAAAACATCACAAAACTTACACCTACATGATTATTGTTAGATTTAAGAACAACCAAAATAAAAAGTGATTTCCTTAAACTAACACGATGTGAAATTTAATTTTGCGTAAATATTTAATAAAATCTACAGCATTTAAAAATTTAATTTTTTTTTATTTTGGAATTAGCCGACTTTGATTGCTCTTAAAATTAATTGTGTCTCCCTCTATTGTTAATGCATTTCAATTTTGCTTCAATTCATTTTCTTTTGTTGCAGATTATTTCGACCATTTTATGGCCAAAGCGTTCTCGTTTTTAAATCGTTTTTCGGGCAACCGCGTTTTTTAACCGTAGTCTTAAAACCGTAAATAATCCTCCCAGTAAAAACAGAAATGTCCCCTATAAAAATAGCTTAATCGTTCGTTAAAAAGACTGGTGCTTTTTTATTCTGTTCAATGTACATCATAAATTTAAAAAAATCGGGTAGTGTTAAAATCGGGAGTTGAGAGTGCTTTCCACAGATGGTCTTCTGAAGCAGTCCGAAGAAGTCTTCAGTGAAAGGTAGGCCCCTAGTTTTGGGTTAATTTTACCTTTTTTTGTGATTGCTTTAAGTGTACAATAAGTACATAAGTACATTACGTGTTTTTTTTATAAATAATAGGAAAAAGATTCCTCTCGGTGAAAATTTGACTCCAGCGGGATTAAATAAATTTTAAGTAACCCACTCTGCGTTTTCACATAATTTTTTTTTCAAGAAAAAATTTTAATTGTTTATAATATTATCAAATAAAAATAGTTTTTAAACGGCTCAAAGAATGACATAAATATATGGACTCAATTCTGGGGAATTAAACATGTATGTTTTTAATTGTTTAGTATACTGGTAAAAACTCTTCGGAAATAGATTCTACAGTTCATTTTTAATAAGGAAATGTCAATTATTTATAATAATTTTGCCATAAATACTTTATAAAAATCATCACAAAAAATAAACTGACTGCGCACCAAGAATTATTACGTTATCTTTTAAATTGCTCGAGCTATTAGGAAAAAAAAGCTCTTGGGGAATGAATCCAACGGATATTATATTCATTTCCTAAATATTCAATTGAGATATTTCGCTTTTAAGTTAAGTAAATATAAATAATAGATACGTAAGTTTATTACAAACTTCCCCGCAGGTTGAAATTTAAACCAGTTACCATTTTAATGCATAATTTTCCAACCGGAGAAATTTGATATATTCATTATTTGCGCAAAACACAAAAACATAATTTAGAGATAATTAAACATACTTAGCGACGTACTCATCTAATTTTACTAAAGAAAGCGAAAATGAAAATTACACGGAATGTAAATAACACTGCTGTAAAATAGAGTAGAGTTACATACCTGAAGGATTCCTACCTTTTATCTTTTAAACAGGTGACAAATCTACAAGGCATTATAATAGACACGCACCTAATTTTCATGCGAAACAGAAACAGTCCGACTTAATACACAAACTTAATCTGTTAAACCTTATCTACAATAACAAGATAATGTTACCCAACCCCGGACAAGTAAAATTATGCGAGGCACAAGACAAACCCACAAATTACAAATGGTACCAAGAACGTCCTATTTTTCAAAATATATAAGTTCTATAATAGCCAGCTTTTCTGGAATTATAATTAACAAAATATTGTTTAATTTAGGTATTTTACAAAATAATCATTAGTGACAAGATTTGTTTCCAAATAATTTTTAATCAATTTTCCAATGTTAGTCATGTAATATTCGTGGTCTAAAAATATTTCCTTCTCGCTCCCACTTATTGGATATAGAAAATATTACATTTTTAAAATCGGTGCAAACGTTACCATTTCACCTAAAATTATCCCTTGCTAAGGACTGCCATTGGTTGACCGTCGCGACGCGTCGCTCTATCTTCAACTTACTTAAATTTCCTCCCACCACCCCGTACATCGAAGCATTTGAAAGTGGAACGATCAAATTTGTGTGATGTGCAATAATTCTGTATTTTCCTGTTGTTTGTATGGGGGAGGGGGGTCCCCCTTTTCATAAGACTTGCGAAAATCTTTTCCATTAATTTTGAAAGTAGGTACTTTATAAATCTTTTTTAAATGTTATTACAAGGAAATCAAAATATTACTCTTTTTATTTAATGTTAATGTGTGCTATTGTGCCTTCGGGTTATACAACGAATTTTTTGCTCTACGATTTTCAGAAAATAATATTGATTTTGAAAACAACCAACATCTAATATCAAAATGATACAGATACCTACAAAATATATAGTTCATTATATTTTTCTAGCCTAAAAACACATATCAATTTTTTTTTAAATTATTAAACGCAAATTATTTCGCTAAATAGTAAGATCTTATCACTGCTTATTATATACAGTCGAACCTCGATAAGTCGAAGTCGAAGGGGAGGTAAAAATAATTCGAGTTATCAAAAAAAGCCAAGTTAAATACTTTTCTGTGTATATATCATATTAATATTTACCATCTTTATACAAAATAACCAAAATTTGTAAACAATTATTAACACTATTTATTGTTATTAAATATTTAGGTAATATGGTTATTTACATCTTTTTATTGTTAGTTTGAAAGTAATCTAAAATTGTCTTTTGCTTCATTGATCTAAAATGTTGGGTTTCTACAAATTTTTCTAATGATCTCCCAAAACCAGGATATTTTTATTACGTGTATACCAAAACCATTCAATTATAGCTTTCTTCAAGTTGAAATAATGACCCTCCTTTAGCCTATTTTTAATTTTCGTTTACACTCCTTGTTGATCGGTAAATAATTTTATAAAAAGTATTAAATTGTTTTAGATTTTCTGTTACACACTGTTATAAACTATAAACAACAAAAAATACATTTGATCGTACTCCTGCTCGACGAATAACGACTAGAACGAAAACAAAAGAGCAAAAATAGACCCTTTTCTTGTAAAAAAAAACGGTAAAACCATCTTAAATTTCATAACTGTTGAGAAAGCATTTAAACATAAATTAGTATTTAAATCCAATTAAAGTGCCCACGTCAAAACATCAAAATCTTGTAGTAGGTTTCAACATTTTCATTCTATTTTACGATAGCCATTTTGACCCGCAATAACACCGAACAAACCCGTTCTTTAATCCTACCAGGTATTGTACTTTTATGAAAAATTGTAAAATTTAACTTCGAGTCATCGAAATATTTACTAATGGAAACTTTGAATTTAGGGAATTGTAAAACGCTTCGACTTATCAAAAAATTCGAGTTATCGAAATTCGAGTAGTCCGCATAAAAATATTAACGTTGAGATAAGCAAGTCCTATAGGAAACAGGTTCGAGTTCGAGTTATCAAAAATTCGATTTATCGAGGTTCGACTGTATTAAGGTTCCCTTTGCGTTTTTCTGTCGTTCTGTCTTTCCGGACTTCTTTGAAACCTTTTTGATTATTATAAATAAAATTTAAATTATTTAAGGAAAAATAACGGGGATGTACGTTTATTAATTTAAAGGGGTGTACGCCTATCAAATCTACCCTTCTTTTTTATTTATGAAAGTATTAGAAGAATTAATCAGAAATAAATTTTCAATTGTTTACATATTTTTTCTGATAGGCGACATCTTATTTCAGTAACACAAAGTTTTGATTTTTTTTATTGCAAATATTAGGAGAAAGTGGTAAGGGGAGAATGGTCGTAAGTCAGAAGTTATCCAACATAATGTTAATGTTAAAGCGTTTATCGAAAACCCCTAAAATATGACAGTAAACAGTCTTTTTGTGTTGTTGGCGCCATTATAAACCCTAACTGTGACATTATTGGTAGTGTCAGATTTTTTTACGCACGTGTGTTTTTCATTTTCCATCCTTCAACGTATTTTAAATAAACAACCATTATTCGAATAATAATTTTATTTATTTTCATTATTAAGAATTAAATGAAAAATTACATTGAAATTTCGAAGAGCGAATCATTTGAATAAGTCAGAGAGCAATTTCATAACAACATTACCGAGTGACGACTCTCCAAAAATCAAACATCGCACCTTCAATTTTTAAAAGCAATTATGCGAATCGTACATAATTAAATTAAAACGTAGCAAACGGCAGGGCAAAAAGGGGGCAGAAGTGGCACCAACCGAAACCGGTTCGGCGATAAATTACCAAACAATCGGCAAGCAGAAATTAAATTATAGAGTTGCGGTGCGAACGGGCGAAATAATTTATATTAAAGTGGCAATTTCGGTCTCATATTTAAAGGACATTGAGGAGGAACGAGACAAGTTACAACACATCTGTGGATACACATAATTTCCAGCCCTTTGTAAGCAGATTTACAAATAACTTTCCTCTTATCGCGAGTCTAGGCGTTTCTAGTTCTATACACCTAACTTCGCTCTAACAAAACATCCTGAAATGGTTTAGTTGAGAGCGTAATCCGCGCCTCAGAAGGTTCTTAGAGAGCCTGAAAGGATCGCGGACAAAGAGGTGTTGTGTAAAACACATCCTGAGGCAAGGGCTGTTGGTGAAGGCTGCAGATATACTCTTCCATAGACGTCCGGATGCGATGGAATATTTGAATTGCCAGGGGCGAACGTTCCATTGTAGATCCTTCTTGTACTTCTCGCGTTATTATGACGTATGTTGTATCTCTGCCCGACTGAAAGCTTCTTATATGGATTTTTCGCGCGGAGACCGGGCTTCGGAAAATATTCTCTAATGCAAAGGTGGAAATCTCATAATCCTATTCCGGTGTTAAAAGGGTGCGAATGTAAATTTGCTTTGAGTTTCATATAAAATTTGCGAGGTAAAAGTATGGACGAGTAATGGGCTCCGATTTAATCTTTCGCCTTCGTATTACAGTGAAACCTCAATTATCCGGACCTCAGTTATACGGATTGTCAACCGCGTTTTGGCGTTTTTTGTAAACATACCATATACCTAACAATTTGATCAAATTTTTTCGTGTTAAAACGAGACGCTTTGTAATTGTGCTTAAAACGGAGTGTGCACATTCGAGCTCAAAGTGGCACATTTCCGATCTCGGGAAAATGAAGCGCGCCGCTCCGCGTCGCGCTTCATTTGCCTCCCTCGCTCGGAAATGTGCCACTTTTCGCTCGAATGCGCACATCCTCGTATTAATACATTTAACTAACTTATCTGACGCTCCTTCAAATAAAAAAATTTATTTTAATTTAGTAAATATCAATTTTATATTCGAAAAGCGTATTTGCCATAGCAATGAGTGGAAGGGAGCGAGCCGATACGACTATTCTGTCAGTTAAAGTGAGAGGAAATGATTAAAATTATTCAATTAATTTTTTGTTTAATTTATTAGCCTAAATTATTGTGAATCGTGCTTAAAACCGAGTGTGCACATTCGAGCTCAAAGTGGCACATTTCCGATCTCGAATGAAGCGCGCCGCCCGCGTCGCGCTTCATTTGCCTCCCTCGCTCGGAAATGTGCCACTTTTCGCTCGAATGCGCACATCCTCGTATTAATACATTTATCTAACTTATCTGACGCTCCTTCAAATAAAAAAAATTATTTTAATTTAGTAAATATCAATTTTATATTCGAAAAGCGTATTTGCCATAGCAATGAGTGGAAGGGAGCGAGAAGATACGATTATTCTGTCAGTTAAAGTGAGAGGAAATGATTAAAATTATTCAATTAATTTTTTTTAATTTATTGGCCTAAATTATTGTGAATCATGCTTAAAACCGAGTGTGCACATTCGAGCTCAAAGTGGCACATTCCGATCTCGGGAAAATGAAGCGCGCCGCTCCGCGTCGCGCTTCATTTGCCTCCCTCGCTCGGAAATGTGCCACTTTTCGCTCGAATGCGCACATCCTCGTATTAATACATTTATCTGACTTATCTGACGCTCCTTCAAATAAAAAAAATTATTTTAATTTAGTAAATATCAATTTTATATTCGAAAAGCGTATTTTCCATAGCAATGAGTGGAAGGGAGCGAGCCGATACGATTATTCTGTCAGTTAAAGTGAGAGGAAATGATTAAAATTATTCAATTAATTTTTTTTAATTTATTGGCCTAAATTATTGTGAATCTATGCTTAAACCGAGTGTGCACATTCGAGCTCAAGTGGCACATTCGATCTCGGAAAATGAAGCGCGCGCCCGCGTCGCGCTTCATTTGCCTCCCTCGACTCGGAAATGTGCCCTTTTCGCTCGAATGCGCACATCTCGTATTTATACATTTATCTATTATTATTAAATAAATTTTTTTCAATTCAGTAAATATAATTATCTTATTGAAAAGCGTATTATCATATTATAAGCTTGATGGATAGTTATCTGTCATTAAGTACGCCAGTAGAGCTGATTAAAATTATTCAGTGAATCTTTCGAATGTTATAGCTAACGATTATTGATTATTAATTGACATGATCAAATGATTCTGTCATAGTGGCCATTTCAACTAGGATAATTGCGATCGCTAGAAGCGAAATTCGTTATAATAATACATTCCTAAATTTTACTATTCAAATCACTGAAATTAACAATATCCAGTTTAATAGTACGATCTTATAATCGTTCACGAGAGCTTTTCGTTTGAACGTAACAAATAAACGAATCCTTATTTGAAGTATACTATTAAAGCATTATTTATATATCTATGAATGTTTATTATCAAATTGACTAATTAAATATCTGTAAATTAGACGATTCAGTCGACTTTGTCAGAACAATACGTCAATTGGGTATCGTTAGATAGTTATATTAAGGATATTTTTTTCTCCGTGATTCAAAAAATTAAAAGTCCAATAAATTAGATCTATTTTTTGTTTGAAAAAGGTTAAATATATTATTCCTTATGATAAGTTATCGTGGTCCTCTTCCGCACGCCTAATTGTAGCGAGCTTGATAAAAATATTTTCAGGTGTACTTTCGAATGTTTACTAATTCGCATTTTTGATTAATTAAAATTGTATATGAGTCAAATTTTCTGAAGTGGGCCATTAAAAATCAACTAAGATAACTGCGGGTAATAAGGCCTAGCTAAGGGAAATTGGAAATTAAATGAAA
Organism: Sinopyrophorus schimmeli; assembly: GCA_036325965.1. Classification (NCBI taxonomy): domain Eukaryota; kingdom Metazoa; phylum Arthropoda; class Insecta; order Coleoptera; family Elateridae; genus Sinopyrophorus; species Sinopyrophorus schimmeli. Next base: position 1,175,147 of record JARFIZ010000186.1, read on the forward strand.
AAACATCGAATTTAATCAAAAGTGAACATTAACATATTAATCAAAAGGTTTTAATAGTAATCATTGCTAAGATTCAGTTACTATAAAATATAAAAAAAATGGCAACTTTCACAATAAACAAAACCAAAAATTAACGTTTTTAAAAACCTTGTCCGTAGGCCTTATTATACCACTGAAGGTTAACAAAGCCTACAGCTTTAAAAAATTTAAGTAATCAAACTGGACATAATATATTTGATAACTAAATTTAATAAATACATGAATACAGCAATTGAAATAAATTTTTTTAAAAAAATTACAAAAGGCCTCTCCTAACAGTCATTAGCGCACTGAAAGTCATAAGTATAATCCACTGACATAATTTTTATTACCTAATAAAGACTTATCGTAAGCAGGAAGATTATTTATTAACGTTTGCATAGTAGTAGTCTGATTTTAACACAACATAATCTTTAATTTTGTTCTTGTGATGATTAAACATCAAGGGCCGGTGTGATGTACTTCGGTCATTGTCCATCAGTTGTATCTTGACTCTAGGATCAACGTGTAATAAATAAAAATGTAGGAGTACATTTGTTATATATTCTTCTTTATTGTATTTTATTTTGCTTCAGATAATATGCATAGCAAGTCAAATCAATAGTTAAAATTTTTTTAAGTTTTTGAATAGTTAAATTTCAGTATACGAAAAATGTTTTGTTAATTTTTGAAACAATTTTAGTGTTATATCAAAGAAGAACATTAATAGTTCGTATAATCTAAAAATAAATAATGAATATATACTTTTCATGAGACGGGTCTAGGTACATCACCCCTGTTATACCTAAGCCATAGTTCCACGAAATTTTAAATCTTAAAGCAATGTGAATAAGCAGTTGCTAATACTTTTAAATTCTTTTATGAAGTGCACCTTATTAATGCCCCAATACGGCGCAAATTATTTTATTAACAAATTGTTACATATACATTTTGAAAAAAATTACAAATAAAAAAAGAGTCAAGGTACAACAAGTTTCTTTCCATATTTATATCCGTAAGACCTTAAAAGTAATGTAAAATGCATTAGAAAACAATTAAACTTTGATACAAAAAGTAGGAGCATAATAAGGCCTATGGTTAAATTTAGTAGGCTTTAATAACCGCCGATCAGGTATGTAAGAAAATCAAAATAAAAAATATTTGGTCCATGATACGTCATTCAAATATTTAAAATCATCGAAGCTTAAATGAATAAAGAAAATAAATGTGATTTTACATAGCTAAGTGTAATATTTCAAAAAATACTAACGATTGATTCGGACCGATTTTTATTATTCGTGTTGCCTGGCCGCGTTTTACGATATACAATGCTACATTTGGGGCAGGAAGCGGAATATGCCGCCTCCACAAACTTGTAGAGACATCTTCGTTCAATAGGTGTTTGTGTGTGTGGCCTTAAGCCAAAGCGGTTCTTTTAAATACGATTTTTGTTAATTAGGCCTTATTACCCGCAAGTACCTTAATTGATGTTTATGTCATTTTTTGCAGATTGTTGAAGGTTTATATGTCAAAATTAATGTCTCCAAATATTTTTGGCTAATTTTCATTTTTGTAAAAATTATAAACAAATTAGTTTCAAGGCACATTTTGTATACACTGTTGTAATTAGACTTCATTTATGGCTTAATTCAATTTTTAAATTTAAAATACATTTATATGTTACATAGGGGGTGCATTAAAATTTTAGAGTGACTTGGGTGGAGTACGTTAAAAAAGAGATTGGGAAATAAGAGTGAAAATGCGAAAAAAATTAAAATATTTTTTTTTCATGTATACCATGAAGTCTCCCATCTAGTCCAGTTTAAAAGTACTAAATTAGAAATGTGGTTTTTGATAAAAATACCATACTGTAATTTTTAATTAAAAGAAAAGCGAGAAGTGGTACATTTAGTTCAGTTTGATTTAATTAATATTATTTGTAAGAGAGAAGGATAAGATAGGCAAATTCAATTATTAAGGAGTATGTGCACTTTCAAGCCAAAACTTTTTCCGAATAGAAAATCTGGATTTGAAGGATTTGTTATTAATATATTCGAATCCAATTAACACGAAGATGTGCGCATTCGAGCGAAAAGTGGCACATTTCCGAGCGAGGGAGGCAAATGAAGCGCGACGCGGAGCGGCGCGCTTCATTTTCCCGAGATCGGAATGTGCCACTTTGAGCTCGAATGTGCACACTCGACTTTAAGCATGATTCACAAAATTTAGGCCAATAAATTGGAGAAAAAATTAATTTAATCGTTTTCTCTCACTCGCACCTCCAAAATGATCGTATCTTTTCGGTCACTTCGGCTTCTCATTCAAAACAGGAAGTATGGTCACATTATATATAGCTAAAATTCGTTTTTTTCTATACATTCAATTAACCGAATTTTCGATTATCCGAATGAGCTGCAACAATAATTAATCCGGATAATCGAGTGTCCACTGTAGTTTTGACGCGCGCTCATTGGCAAAAAGAAGTCTCTGCGCATTAGATTTTCGCTTATGATTAACAGAACACCTCGAGCATTAAATAACATAATTAAACACACACTATTTATCACGTCGAGTGTAGCCATAATGAACATAATGTGCCTTTCTGAGCGCAGAAAAACTTTTACGCGCTTTATGTACCACATAATGACTTGTTTAATGTATGACAAATAATACTCAAAGTAGCGATCATTAATTAAAATTAAAGTTGGCGATACGTTGCCCGCGAGCGATCGTTTCTCGAAAATTCCCGTTTCTTTCGTTTGCGAGCGCAAAAGTAATAACGCTTTTTGTGGCTGTAATTGCGCGCCGTATTTAAACTCGGCAGAAGAAGAAAAAAATATGCAATAATATTTTACGGCAAAAGATAGCAGTTCAGTAATTTATATTAGCAGACACTCCCGCAGGAAAACAAAGCGGAGTTATTTCAATAAAACGTTTTCTTTAAAATACCTGCAGCTACAACGGCTTGCGGCTTCCCGAGATTTATGAAAATGAATTGTGTACGTACTTATTAATTCGCAATACAGGGTTAACCGTGAATAAGTACTAAATGTTAGGCGGCCGATGCTTGACGCCAAAGTGAACAATTTTACCAAAAATGGCAGCACATAGACGAAAATAAGAACATGCTTTATTTTATCGTTTGCATATTATGTTTCTCGTTAATTGTCGGTCACATTCTCAACAATTATTTGGTTTTAATACATTCAAAGTTGGTCAGTAATTTTAAAGAAAATTTAAAAGTGTCTATACCAAGTTTACCTTGCTTACATACAAAATAAAAAAAAATAGTATATACCTAGAACTTAATATTATTCCCATAAAAATATTTTTCACAAATTTCGGCAACACGCCCAGACATTGTTTTTAAAGGTTCATTAAAGCAAACGAGTCAGCCATTGTTTATTATTATCTTCTTATGTTATGCCATAGATTTCCAAAGTGGTCTATATCGACCCCTAGGGGTTCACTCCCAACTGCACGGGGTATACATGAGATGTACTAAATGGGGGTCCGCGACAATAGGTCCCATTTAGGTACATTGTGCCCAAAATTTTTGCCTTTCGTAAATGGATAGTACCTATGTACTTGTATATGTATAGATTAGCAGTTTTATTTTAGGTTCTGTTTTAGTACATTGTTGCCAAACGTATTTGGCCCAATTTACACTCAACTTAATCTGTAATTTTTTCGGTTTAATTAATCTATGTCGGTCGTTTACTGGGTTATACGCGGTCATTCACTAGATTTTTTATTTAATTGTAACGGTTGTTTTACGTTTATTGATTTGTTTAGTATTATTTATATCAAAATAACTGACGATGCAACAATTCGGTCATTTACTAGACGTTTTGCCCTACGTTGTTTTATGTTTGCAAAATTTATTGTATTATGCCACCATACCTTTTGTTAACTTGCATTTAGAAATAGAATTTAGCTATCCAAATAGGATGCATTACTTTGGGATGATGACAAAGAAGCCATAGTTTTACAATAACAATTCACATTAAGGTTAAAAGTATTTTATTTTTTGCATCATTTACATTGCGATTCACAGTAGAAACGTTTTAATATACGCTTACACGAAAATATAATTTCATATTTTCAAATAAAGTTATTTACACAAATACTACGAAACGTCGCATTGAATAGAAATGGCCGGGAGCGATATAAATAATTGTATTCTGTTTAGTAGGTATACCATATATTATTACATACATGTATATATAAATAACGCAAAATGAATTTTATGATAACATACATGCCCACTACCAAAATTACATGATACAAATAGGACGAGAATGTATTAGGTTTAATTTGTATAACACATTCTCATGTCACAACAAAGCCTCTGGCTTCCGGCATTTTCCTTGTATTCTCTCCAGTTCGTGAATGTGGATTTGCATAAACATCCCTAATTAATTACGCAAATCACAATGTGCGTATCTGATTTAGTTTCGCTAAGTCACCTGATATCGTTTTGGGAATACTAAAAGTTTCTTTAATAAAAATAAATATTAGCAGGCAAGACCAACGCGCCCCAAAAACCCTCACTTGAAGCCAGTCAATTTCTTTGGCATATTTAACATTTTATTTCGCCGCCATATAAAAATACAACCCTAAGCTAGATTTTTATGTTTTTAGATTTAAGTGAAACCTCTTCATTTAGATTGATAATAAATTCTTTGTAAAATAACTCTCGAAGATCGAAAACTTCAATTCGGGCAGAAACTGCATCAAAATTTGGAGCCTTGTTCGTTTCTGTATAAATAATTTCTTGGTAATAGGTTTAAACAGTTTGTTTGGAAACTTACTTGAAAAAATTAATAAAATGGATCGAGATATGGGTGATTCCGTTCTAAGTGTTACTTTTTTGATTAAAAATTTTTGAATTCTATAACTAAACATTTTTTGTTTTTTTATGCATATTATTACTCTATTTTATAGTAAAAATAAAAGTGCGAGAGGACTTTGCTACAACTTTAGAATATCGAGAATGAGAATCATATTTTATAATTTCCATGCCACGGTACTGACATAAAATAAATTTGGTAGACATTCTTCAGAAAAATTATTGAATTGTATTGTGACATTTTAAAACTGTTTTTTATTGCTTATTTAACATTTCAATAATCCATAGTAACTTATCTATAACAAATAATACATTAGAATTTATATCAAACATTAATCAACTCAAATCTAACATTTCACAAAAATTAACTTAACTAAAATTTTTTTTTGGTTTTCATCACAGCATTTTTAATTCTTAAACTTCTACACTGTGATACAGTTTCAGTCATATTTGGCAATTTTTGAACTTCTTGCGATGAATTCTCAGATTTTTTTGTTTTTTGCGTCATACTGTTATTTATTTTTCCCACCTTATCATTTGAAGAACAATCAATTTTTCTCATAGAAAAGTGTCTGCATACATTCTTATTAGAGCAATAAAAGCAACTTAATGGATTGGATAAAATACAATTACGTTGTAATTTATTCCACGTATATACTTTCATTGTTCCTACAAAAGGCTTAAAGTGTCTGGTAATTTGGAAAAATTGTACTCTACTAGCCCCAAAGTGTACCTACTGACTGGACTTCTGTTTCATATTTACATGAATAATTTTCAGTGAAGTCAATATTATTTATTAACAATTAAATTTATTTTTATTATTTTTTGACACGATACTGACCGCCACGGTACTGACGTTTTAAATTAAAATAGCAACTGTAAATTTTTGATTATGAATTTGATAATATCCTATTACCATATAATTTAGGTTAGTAATAAGTACAGAAATTCATTATTTACGAGGAAAAAAATTAATCGTTAATTAAGTTTACCAATACCACAGTACTGACAAGTAAATTTATGACATCATCTTTTAAAAATTGAGTTTTAAAATGACACAAACTTGCTTGAGAATTTTACTTATGTTATGTTTGTAAACATAACTCAGTTAACGTACTTTCAATATAGCTTATTAGTTATGTCATTAATTTCGAGGTAAATGCCGCACGATTCATACACATTCAAATTTAAAAATTTGTTTAAATCTGAGGATAAAAGTTATTAAGCCGAAATTCAATTTTAAATTGATGTATTAAAAAAAATTCTTTAATTTCTTTTAAGTTTGATTATATACATTAAGTTTTATCAGTTACTTGGTTTGAATTACTTATTGCAACAAAAAAAATAACCGATTTATAGGTAAATTCTAGAAAAGGACATGACACGGTACTGACATTTAAGTGACATATTGCAAGTTTTCTTTGGACTGCAACTTATATTCTACAAGAAAAGTGATGAAATATGTTCATGATGATCGTATTGATACAAAAACTTCATTAATAGATTTATAATGTTTGACCAGTGAGAGCAAACAGTATAGGACCCAAAAAATCACAGTTAGAATGGAATCACCCACGTGCCATACTAGGTGGGGTTTGCCATACCCCGAAAATAAAATAAAATAATATCCAAAAAATTGTACTTTATGACAGTACAATGATAAAAAATATATTTTAATAATTAATAGGTTTAAGTAAAACACGCATTGCTATGTTAAATACGTTTTTCGAATATAAAATCGATATTTACTAAATTAAATTAAAATTTTTGATTTGAAGGGGCGTATGGTAAATTATATTAATGTAATACATACGAGGATGTGCGCATTCGAGCGAAAAGTGGCACATTTCCGAGCGAGGGAGGCAAATGAAGCGCGACGCGGAGCGGCGCGCTTCATTTTCCCGAGATCGGAAATGTGCCACTTTGAGCTCGAATGTGCACACTCGGCTTTAAGCACAATTCACAAAATTTAGACTAACAAATTAGAAAAAATAATTAATCAATTTAATCGCTTTCTCTCACTCGCACTTACGAAATTGTCGTATCTTTTCGCTCGCTTCCACTCATTGCTATGGTAAATACGTTTCTTGAACATAAAATTCATATTTAGTGAACTTTTAAGTTTTTGAAAGTGAAAAGATTAATTAAGGCAAAAATCAATAAACTCGAAGATGTGCGCATTCGAGCGAAAAGTGGCACATTTCCGAGCGAGGGAGGCAAATGAAGCGCGACGCGGAGCGGCGCGCTTCATTTTCCCGAGATCGGAATGTGCCACTTTGAGCTCGAATGTGCACACTCGATTTTAAGCTGGATTACCAAGCGTCCCGTTTTAACAAAAAAAAAATTGGTCACGTTAGTTATACCCCACCTCGTACACGGAAGGTTAAACTAAAAAATACTAAAAATATTATATTGGTATCCTATGTTTTTCTCTATAATAGTATCCTTTTCTAATCACTTTGCCACGAACTTTAAATCCGAAAATATGCATCTCTCGTTTTAGATCCACTTAAAATTATCCATAAAAAAACAATTAACAAAACCAAATATGATTTCACGTTTTAAAGTTTTGATTGCCTTTTCCCAGGCCGAAAAGCTCATGCATTTGTGGTGAATTCAAACGAACGTAAAGTAATTTAGTGCAAATAAAAGACAGAGAAACTTCCATAATCATTTTAGAATTCATTCCTAAAGTGAAACAATATATTAAAGATACTTTACAGCCAGGACGCGTCGTTACAAAAGTTGGTAACATCTGCGAACCAACGTATCATGAAAATAATAATAACTTTAATACAATGCGCTCGTTGTTTACGAAATGTATCAAGAAAACTTCGGGAGGTATCGTTGCAATAGCATTGCGCTTCCTAATCTCGTAATAATTCAATACAAGAAACGTCCGGCGCAAGGGCACTAATAAACCTCGTCGGCCCATTGTCGCTTATTAAACCGCGCGAACGACGGATTAAATGAAAACTTTTAAATTGGCAAAGTAAAAAGCAATTTCGAAATCAGTTTTAAATAAATATCGAGGAAATAGAAAATAAACAAAACAAGGCACGTCCTTTAAAGAACTTAAATAAACCCCCATTGTGTAAATTAATTAGTATTTAGAGATGCTCTTAATTGAACTAAGGGACTTGCGGTAACCAGAAAGTTTGTAAACAGAGAATTTCCCTAAACCGATGTAAAAGTAATCAGCTTACCTTTTATGAAAACAGTTCTTCTTTGACTTTTACTGGCAACTCGTGTTGCATTAAAACCAAAGATAAATTTACTTCGAGCTCGCTTCGCTTACCTGCAAAATAAGAGAAATACAAATTAACGTTGCTTCGACATTTTTAAATAGGTATCTATTTATAATTGGGCCAATTAAAAATTTCCGAGTAAAAAAATATAGGGTGGAAACACCGGTTTTGGACACTTCGACGCTTTTCGCACTTAAAGTATTTTTTGAATATAATAAAATTATATAAAGTCCAATCAATTATTTTTTTATATAAGTTCAAACATACAGGGTGTCCCAAATTGAATAGGCTAACATGGGTATCTTTCCTGCCGATTCAGATTCCGTCAAAAAAATTTTAAAATTCCGAATAGTTCCGATGTAATCGTCAAAAAACTGAAAATCGTTATTTTCTTTAAGCCAAATAACTCTGTAATTATAAAATTTACAAAAAACAGTTTAATATAAAAGTTACTAGGTATCATAAAATACAGATAGAAATGAAGTCAAAATTAAATGCAAAATGACGGTTTCCAAGATATTGATACCAACTTTCTTATTCTAAATGGACGCCATATTGGATTTTTACATAGTTAAATAGCATTTTTTTTCTCTTTTCAACCATGTATAATAACCCATTTTTAAATGAAAAATTAACAATATTAAATTTTTCTGATTTAAATCAAGTAACCATGAATTATATATCAAAGAACAATAAAACAGCATAATACAAGCCAAGGTCATTATATTTATTTTTTGACTGATATTTAAAGTTTTTTAAATAATAATAATTATTACCTTATAAATAATTCAAAATTGCAAAGATTTTAACTATTTTGTACCTACATTAAATGTTACAAAAGCTCCTGCGTTGCTGCACAAACATACTTTAACAGTTTTCCAGAAGAAAAAAAATAATGAAGATCGTCTTCCACATTCTTTCAATTTGGTTACTGTAAACGTCCATACTTCTGCATATTCACATCCAATCTTTTAAAATTTTTTACGTTTGGTTGCTTTTTTTTTGAAATACTGTTAAGGTATGTTTGTGCAGCAACACAGGAGCTTTATAATTTAAATAATTAAATTATAAGTAATTGTATTCAATTACATATAGTTATAAATAATTATATATTATTATAAATGAGATCGGGTATGGTTGTCTCACGGGTAGGTTGTCACAACCACAATTACAGAAAACGTAATAAATTAATAAATTTGTTTCCCCGTGTCAAAGAAGCCCGAGCACAATACCTCCTTGCGTACTTCACTTCAGTTCAGTTCGCTCTGAAATACCGTATAAGAAATATATGTTTGTATTTTTTTCGTGTATTTATGATGTTTAAGATATGTTTCATGATATCATTATATGGTTAGATAATAATTTTAGAAAAAGTATTTAATTCTTTTATATTTTTTGTTAAACACTGTTATAAACTATAAACAACAAAAAATACATTTGATCGTACTTCTGCCCGACGAATAACAACCAGAACGAAAACAAAGAAGCAAAAATAACCCTTTTCTTCTAAAAGAAACGGTAAAATCATTTTAAATTTCATAACTGTTGAGAAAGCATTTAAACATAAATTAGTATTTAAATCCAATTAAAGTGCCGACATCAAAACATCAAAGTCTTGTAGTAGGTTTCAACCTTTTCATCCTATTTTACAATAGCCATTTTGACCAGCAATAACATCGAACAAACCCGTTCTTTAATCCTACCAGGTATTGTAGTTTTATGAAAAGTTGTAAAATTTAACTTCGAGTAATCGAAATATTTACTAATGGAAACTTGAATTTAGGGAATTGTAAAACGCTTCGACTTATCGAAAAATTCGAGTTATCGACATAAAAATATTAACATTGAGATAGGCAAGTCCTATAAGAAAACAGGTACGAGTTCGAATTATCAAAAATTCGACTCATCGAGATTCGGCCGTATTTCAATATCATCAAATTCGTTAGAAATATAAATTATCAATATCGAATAAGTTTCCGAAGCGAAAATTCGGCTCCAGCAGACTTACGATTAAAAATACATCGGAGTGAAGTGTGGCAAATTCCTTCTAAGACAATTTCTGTTTCAAGTTAAGCACATTAAAGGGAATTCCTTGCCCTTATCCCACTATAGCGATATTAATGCTCCTAAACCCCGAGATTCTGCTCTCCCGCGTGAAATGAGCACTAAAACTTTACTTAATAAGCTGTTTTAATCTCACGACCAGACCTAAATGTTTACCTTAGCTCAAATATTACCCACTCGCAATGGGTATTTTATTAAATCTCGCCTTAAAAGCGTTCCGTAGTTACCTTTCAATTTTTTCTTAAATAATGACATTCAACCCTTAAAAATTCTAAGCTCTCACGCGTGTTTACGATCGCTTCAATATTCAGATTACATTGTCGGCATCGTACTAAAGTCATTTGCAGTAAGTTTTTTACGAGATGCGCCCAACTCCTGACAGGCTTACCCCGGCTTTTCCAAGTTGTACATGCACGTCTCCCAATGGGGTTGTACTATCCCTGCATTCCTAACTCTCTTTACGACTTCGCTAACTGCCGTGTGTGGGTGCCTGTGTATGTAAGTGTGTGGAACTCCGCATCTGGGTCCCTTACGCTCCCGTCACACACTCCCATTTAGTTTATCTTACGCCTATAATCTGCTTGTTAATATTTATTTTACAAACTCCACTTTAGAGGTAAACTAAACAAGAAACAATAACGCGCCCTATGTACATAGCCGAAGTTTTACCTAATTTTGCAACGGCGCAGGCAAAAAAATTGACGAAATGCGGGGCGGGGCGCGAACGGCAGTGATTTACCAAAATTTATTTGGAAAAATAAAAATGCTTTGTATTTTACATAAATTTTAAAACACTTTCCGCGGAAGCAAAGCGATATATTCCCTTCAGAACTTTGCAAACTTAAAATTTTATTACGCCGCGTATGAGTAATGCAAATTTATGTGTTGCACAAAATTGTGCACTATTTTAACGATTCGCAACACTGTTGCCGGAGTTGTTCAAAAAAGTACGTTCGTTTTATGTATCTAAACGTGGGAGATGGTTAATCATGTTTGTGTTTATGTTTTTGTGGTTAAAAGATTCTTTGTTGCTTTGTACCACTGTATTTTAATATTTAGAGTGAATTCGAAGATGGGTTGATCGCGGGAGTACAAAATGCACTTATTTTTAGATTTAGTTTTGGAGAAAACCGTGTAAATTGGACACAAAGTAAGATATGTATAAATTTGTCAGTTATTTTAAGACATTAATTAATTTTTGGCGCGTTGAGAGTAAAATTTTAACAGGCCAGGAAGTGCGCGCGCACTACTTTCAAAAATTCGACAGTATGACGTTAGTCGTCTAAGAAAATTAAATGTATATTCTTTATAATGTTTAACTTAACTCATGTGAGCGTGGTAGGGGTATACCAAACGGGCATGCCCGAAATTGTGTAAAAAATGGGGTGTAAATCGGGGGTTAGAATTTTTTTTTCCAATTCATTAATAATTTATTTTAAACGCAATACGCTTTTAATTATTATTTTAATATTAATTCTACAACTGGGAAAAATTCGTTTAATTGTTTTACAATTGGATTAAGATAATTTAATCTCGTAACTTTAAAAATTTTTTTTTGGATTAATAGAAAATTTCAAGTCAGCATTTGTTTGATAATTTCTTCTACGTGATACTATTGTAATTATATTTTTTGATCATTTGTTACTATTTCGTGATGGTTTTTTGCAAAAACAAGACAGAGCATAATTAATAATTTTTAATTTACTATTACAATTAAGAAAATCACCGGGTTAACCCCTTGACATACAATGACGTCTAGAAGACGTCAATCGTTTAGGGTGTCATTGTAGATTTTGACGTCTCTAAGACGTCAAGAACTGTATTCAATTTTATGTTCCGAAAAAGGTTTGTTTTCAACAATAATTTTGTTAAAAAGCACAAAATTGGCGATTTGGAAATTTTGTTATTAATATAATTCATAATATTTAATTGCAAATTGTCAGAGAGTAAATTAATTCTTGTAAAGTGTGCTTAAAGCCGAGTGTGCGCTTCGAGCTCAAAGTGGCACATTTCCGATCTCGGAAAATGAAGCGCGCCGCTCCGCGTCGCGCTTCATTTGCTTCCTCGCTCGAAAATGTGCCACTTTTCGCTCGAACGCGCACATCTTCGTATTTATTCAATTTTTTAAATTACTTTTTGGATTTAAAAGAAAATAGCAATGTATTCAAATAAAACGACATATGCGCAGTAACATATAGTTTGATAACCACTGGTCTAGCTTTACACAAGCGCAACATAGCGCGTTGTTATATTTAATTTAGTCGCGCCAAAGAAGTATTACTTCTAACGTGCGTACATAAGTACATGCACCGATTTTTTTACATAGAATGAAATTCAGTTTTAAACATTTAGCAAAATTTTGAAAGTAAACTCGAAGAATAAATTATTTTAAGTTTTAGACAACTCAAATTAAATAAATTAATAACTTGGAAAATTTTTAAAATATATTTAAGAACTTTAGAAATTTTTAATTATCAATTTTTTGTATAACACAAATTGAATAAAACAAAACTTTATTCGGTAAATTTAAAAGGAAATTTTGATGAAAAAAATTTTTATGTATTTTCAGAAAACTCAAATAGAGTAAATACAGAATTTGTGGTTTTCAAAAACTTTGAAGATCATTAATTTACGCAAATAAAATTAATATTGAGAAAACTCAATAAATGAATTATCTTAATTGTTCAGAAATATTAAATTTATAAAATTAAATAAAGTCAAACCTTGATAGGTCGAAGTTGAAGAAAATCTAAAAATAATTCGCGTTATCAAAAATTCGAGCTATCGATATAAAAATATTTTTTAGTGTATGTTTTTAAAATTTACTTATTGTTTTTTTTTCTTCTTAATAATTTCCTAGTGATTTCTTGCTAAAACCTAAATCTTGTGTCTTGTACAAGTTGTAATTAGGCTTCATTTATGGAATAATTAAATTTTTAAATATAAAAAAATATTTATATGTTATATATTATATGCATCAAAATTTTAGAATAACTTAGGTGGGGAATGTTAACAAAAGATTGAGAAACACTACTCTACATATTTCAAAATATTTTAAAACTATTAATTGTTTATTTTATGTTATTTGTGTATGGCCATAACAGTTAAGTTGAGCCAAATTAATAGTTTTTTTCTGACTCATCAAATTCGGTTTTTTTGTATGTCAAGGGGTTAATAAAATAAATAATTTAAGGATATAATTGCAATAAAATAAATAAAAGTTTTGTACTCCAAATTCACACTTTTGCAAATGAAGCATTTCTACATAAATATTTAATTGCTATAATTTTTATAAAAATTATTTAAATCGAATACAAATTAATTGTTAAAACACTTTTAAATTAGTGAACGCATAAACAAAATTCGAAATTCAACATACAAAATAAATTATTGAAAGTATGAACCGGACTCTACAAAAACGACTTTTACGAGGTCTGTTCAAAAAATGTCCTTATTTGAGAAATTAAAATCAGTGCTGAGAAAACGCCGTTTTTAGGGCATTGGTGACATCCAAGCAAATTCGTCATAGATCTTAAAAGCCTTCTGAAATGAAGGACAGAATCGCGAAATAGAAACAGCGCTGGGAAAAATGTGTCAATAGGCGAAGGGAACAAGGACCAATATTCTGTAAAATTAATAATAAAATTTATAAAAATTAAGTTCGATTATTTTTTAAGAGACCTCGTACTAATCTAAAAAAAATAAACCTCGACAAAATTAATTTAACAAAAAACAAATTAATAGGTTTACTGCTTAAATCAGAAATTTAGCGATAACATTTTTTTTCAATGGAACTTATTTTTTAAATAATCCAATTTGCGATTCTTCTAAAGGACTAGGTACTCGGTTGGTTTAAAATCCTTGATATAATACATAATAAATCACTCATTTTTTATTATAAAATGTACCCAAATATAAAGCAATCAATAATCAATAAAACTTGTTAAATCAATCGGTTGTGTTTGCTGGACTTGTGGCAGAGAATCAAATACACATATTTTATGATGTATTTTAAATGTATTAAAATACAATTTATAAAAACATTGTTTGTTGAATTAAATATCAAATTGAAAAGCATTACGAAATTCAACATTCAACTGAAATTAAATCCGTTGTAATAATAGTTTTAGCAAACTAAATGATTAATTTAACATAATAAAATATATGTATTGAATCAGAAAGCTTTGAATATATTTATTTCAAAATTAAATCCTCATTAAAACATCAACAATTCGAGGGATTTCGAATAATTAAAAGGCACAGAACGAAAACTTTTAATAATAAAGTTAAATTGTGCGGCTTCCAAAATTTAATACATGTTATTTACCTGCATAAACATTTCCGAAACGCTTTATTCGAATTCTTTTAATTCGAAACGTCCACGTTCGTAAATTACCGTTAGAATTAATTTAATTTTTATTTTTGAAAATGTTTAACTTTTATTTCGTAACGCAAAAATAAGCTTGGAAACGAAGGGTTCTGTTTAAATAACCTGAAATTTACATTAAGCCAATCCGGCCGGGTAGACGTTACGGAGTTTATCAAATTTATAATTAATAATAAATTAAATACAATGTCTTGGGACGTGATTCGAATAGCAACGAAAACATTGGCGAATTAATTACGATAAAAGGATTCTCTCTTTACGCGGGAAAAAATTATATAGGGGGAGACCGGGGTTGGAAGTCACAATTTTTTTCTTTTGTATTTATAGAGCCCATGGTCTTAATTTATTAATGACATTTATTGAAAGTGACTTATCGAGGGTCGACTGTATATTATTCAGTTAGTGCTACGCATACACATAAACGCGTAGTATGGAGACAAACGTATACTGGGCCAAAAAAATTGACTATTTTTTTTTTAATGGAACACCGAAAATATTATTTAGGATGATAAAAAAAATTAAGGTCAAAATTTGAGCCCTTAATTTTAATATTAAGAAGTTAATATGTTGTTTACTACAAATTTTTGTTGTTTATTTTATATAATTGTTTTTTAAGGAGTTTATTGACTTTTTCATTTGAAAAATAATTTGAAACTGAGTATTAATTGAATACGGTCCTGAAATTTAGTATTTTATTTATAGATCTCTTATTGTTAGGTATTTGCGCAATATACAGCAATTTTTTGCCTAAAACAGAAGTTGCCCATAAATATCTAAATCTAAATGTCTAAGTCTAAATCACCGGGTTAATAAAATAAATAATTTAAGCATATAATTGCAATAAAATATGTGACGATTTTCTCTTGGGCCATGGCATTGTAAAAAACTGCGCGAAGGTGGAGCTTCAAAGCCGAGGAAAATAATAAATACAAACTGAAAACATTGTTCGACTCTAGTGACGTGGTAAATTTGAAAATTTCAATCTTATTTCGAACAACACACAACTTAAGTCAATTATAAAACATATATGCTATTACCACAAAAGCTTGCGCTTTTATCCCGGTCTCCCCCTACCACAATTTTTCCAAGTAGATATTTGAAAGGTCGAGATATTGTGTTTAGTTTTATTCGAGAAAATTACAAATTGTATTGTGCCAGAGCGAGAGAACGAACGGGAATTAAGTGTGCGCGGTAAAGTTTAAGAGGCTTTAAAACGGATATTGAAAGATCGAGTAAAAATTAAAATCCCTAAACTCGTAACTCCCGAAAGTAATTTATGATGAAAATAAGTGCAGTCCGGCAAAATCGAATCAGTTTTTGCTTGGTACCATAAAACAATGCTAATAAAAATTCTCTATAAATGGTCTTTATAGTTTAGTAGCAATCGCAATTTCAGGAATAGAAAGAAGAGAGAAGGGTCTGTCGTTTTTCAGCTATAAATTTTCCTAATAAGAACCGAGCTCGTAAAATTTACGAAATTAAACTTGGCCATAATTTCGGAATTGAGATCTGCTCAATTTTAAAGGGAAGAGGAGAGAGTTATGAATGCAAAGTTGCCCGCTGTTTGACGCACCATAGAATTGTAATAGTTTCCCCACAATGGACTATTATGCACACCGAACTAACCGGAATAATAAGACCAACACGTAATACACTTAACTACGTTCCTGAAATGAGCTTCCATAGTGAACATTCTACTTCTAAATATAAATTACCATACCAAATTACTAGCATTACAATATTATTGCCATTATTAAGAGATCGTTTTTCCTTACTTATCGTCACTTCATTCTAAATCCATTTCTTACTGTAATTTTGCTATTAAAACCTGCATTTATTTTTTAACTATGGATTTATAGTATGCAACAAAATTTGGAGTTGCTTTAAATATAAATGAAATGAAAAAAATAATGAGTTGAAATGGAAAAGGTCTTGTTTTGGTTATGTCAAATATTTACTATTGCAAATACAGTCGAACTCGATAAGTCGAAGTCGAAGGGAAATTAAAATAATTCGAGTTATCAAAAAAAGTCGAGTTAAATACTTTTCTGTGTATATATCATATCTATATTTACCATCCCTTATATTTTTTTTCTAATTTGTTAGTCTAAATTTTGTGAATCGTGTTTAAAACCGAGTGTGCACATTCGAGCTCAAAGTGGCACATTCCGATCTCGGGAAAATGAAACGCGCCGCTCCGCGTCGCGCTTCATTTGCTCCCTCGCTCGGAAATGTGCCACTTTTCGCTCGAATGCGCACATCTCGTATTTATTGGATTTGCCTATTTTAATCTTCTAATCTTCAATTCAAAAAAATTAATGTCTAATAAATTTAGATTTATTTTTTGTTTTAAAAAGGATAACCGAGTTTCCACTGTAGGGACTTGCAAAAATTCAGATAAGTAAGTTCGGGTTATTCATACTAATTAAATACTAATTATTTTACAATGTTTTAAATGTATTGTTTTATAATCGCTTTTTTGATAGTTTTAAAATTTTAGAAGCTTAACTAATTTTAACGGAACCGTTTAGTTCGGTCTCATATCGTTTATAACAGAACCCCAATCTTTTTTGAATTGAACATTATGCATGTATATTTTAAACCTAAACTACTATTTTGTAATATTTTGAAATTGAATTATATTACCAACATAAAATAGTCAAATTATATTACATATGATGCGATGGTTGTTTGGCTAATAACACACGCCGCTTTATTGTTAGTTGGTTTAACAACTATAAAATGTTATCCAAGAAATTTTACAAAAGGTTAAATTATCACCATTATAAATTCAAAATATAGTAAATAGAATAATAAGTATTTTACAGAACTTCACAATATCATTCATTCATTTTAATTTAATCTTTAATAATTATTTTTTAAACAAATATAGATTAATATGAAATAATAAGTAATAAGTACTTTTTGCTCGAATGCGCACTTTCTCGTATTAATTGAATTTGTCTACTTAAATCAGTGCTCTTTCAGATCATATATTTAAAACATAGGTTAGTAAATATCGATTTCATGTTCCAAAGACGTATTTACTGTAGCAATGAGTGGAAGAAAACGAAAAGATACGACAATATTGTCAGCGCGTTTTTAAAATACAGTCGAACCTCGATAAGTCGAAGTCGAAGGGAAATTAAAAATAATTCGAGTTATCAAAAAAAGTCGAGTTAAATACTTTTCTGTGTATATATCATATCTATATTTACCATCCCTTATATTTTTTTCTAATTTATTAGTCTAAATTTTGTGAATGGTGTTTAAAACCGAGTGTGCACATTCGAGCTCAAAGTGGCACATTCCGATCTCGGGAAAATGAAGCGCGCCGCTCCGCGTCGCGCTTCATTTGCCTCCCTCGCTCGGAAATGTGCCACTTTTCGCTCGAATGCGCACATTCTCGTACTAATTGAATTTGTCTACTTAAATCAGTGCTCTTTCAGATCATATATTTAAAACATAGGTTAGTAAATATCGATTTTATGTTCAAAAGACGTATTTACTGTAGCAATGGGTGGAAGAAAACGAAAAGATACGACAATATTGTCAGCGCGTTTTTAAAATACAGTCGAACCTCGATAAGTCGAAGTCGAAGGGAAATTAAAAATAATTCGAGTTATCAAAAAAAGTCGAGTTAAATACTTTTCTGTGTATATATCATATCTATATTTACCATCCCTTATATATTTTTTTTCTAATTTGTTAGTCTAAATTTTGTGAATCGTGTTTAAAACCGAGTGTGCACATTCGAGCTCAGTGGCACATTCCGATCTCGGAAATGAAGCGCGCCGCTCCGCGTCGCGCTTCATTTGCCTCCTCGCTCGGAAATGTGCCACTTTTCGCTCGAATGCGCACATCCTCCTGTATTAATTGAATTTGTCTACTTAAATCAGTGCTCTTTCAGATCATATATTTAAAACATAGGTTAGTAAATATCGATTTTATGTTCAAAAGACGTATTTACTGTAGCAATGGGTGGAAGAAAACGAAAAGATACGACAATATTGTCAGCGCGTTTTTAAAATACAGTCGAACCTCGATAAGTCGAAATCGAAGGGAAATTAAAAATAATTCGAGTTATCAAAAAAAGTCGAGTTAAATACTTTTCTGTGTATATATCATATCTATATTTACCATCCCTTATATTTTTTTTCTAATTTGTTAGTCTAAATTTTGTGAATCGTGCTGAAAACCGAGTGTGCACATTCGAGCTCAAAGTGGCACATTCCGATCTCGGGAAAATGAAGCGCGCCGCTCCGCGTCGCGCTTCATTTGCCTCCCTCGCTCGGAAATGTGCCACTTTTCGCTCGAATGCGCACATTCTCGTATTAATTGAATTTGTCTACTTAAATCAGTGCTCTTTCAGATCATATATTTAAAACATAGGTTAGTAAATATCGATTTTATGTTCGAAAGACGTATTTACTGTAGCAATGAGTGGAAGAAAACGAAAAGATACGACAATATTGTAGGCGTTTTTAAAATACAGTCGAACCTCGATAAGTCGAAGTCAAAGAGAAAATAATTCGAGTTATCAAAAAAAGTCAAGTTAAATACTTTTGTGTGTTTATACCATATCTATATTTACTATCCTTTATACAAAATAACCAAAATTTATAAACAATTATTAACATTATTCATTGTTATTAAGTATTTAGGTAATATGATTATTTACATCTTATTTATTGTTGGTTTGAAAGTAATCTAAAATTGTCTTTTGCTTCATTGATCCAAAATGTTGGTTTTCTACAAATTTTTCCAATGATCTCCCGAAACCAGAGTGTTTTTACTACGTGTATACCAAAACTAATCAATCATAGCTTTCTCCAAGTTGTAAAAAGACACTCCTTTAGCCTTTTTTAATTTTTGTTTACGCTCCTCGTTGATTGGTAAATAATTATAGAAAAAGTATTTAATTCTTTTAAATTTTCTGTTGCACACTGTAATAAACTATAAACAACAAAAAATACATTTGATCGTACTCCTGCTCGACCAATAACGACCATAACAAAACCAAAAAGGCAAAAATAGACCCTTTTCTTGTAAAAGAAACAATAAAACCATTTTAAAATTCATAACTGTTGAGAAAACATTTAAACATAAATTAGTATTTAAATCCAATTGAAGTGCCGACGTCAAAACATCAAAGTCTTGTAGTAGATTTCAACCTTTTCATCCTATTTTACAATAGCTATTTTGACCAGCAATAACACCGAACAAATCCGTTCTTAAATCCTACCAGGTATTGTACTTTTATAAAAAGTTCTAAAATTTAACTTGGAGTTATCGAAAATTCCACTTATCGAGGTTCGACTGTATGCAGGTCCTAATATGTTGTTCAAAGATTTTTCTTACAAATATCTAAAACATACATCGACGACATATTTAAGTTTCAAATTGAATGCGCACCGGACCAAAATTTAAGACTTTTTTGAAGTTATACTTCTTTTGGCGCGTCGAGAGTAAAATTTTGGGAGAAAGAGGTTTTTTTTTAGTTTACAATTTGAAATGCAAAAAATACACTTGACCTCAAAATACTTTTGTGGAACTTCTGGCTTAAGCATAAATTTCTTATTGTCTATTTTTAGTATTTGGGAAATGGTAGGAATACTTAAGTGAAAGGAATGTAGCAGAACATAAATCAATCTCTGTAAAGCAATAAATGGATTATGGTCCACTTCCTTTTTTAACAAGCCAATATTTGATTGGAACTTCCGAAAATTTTAAATGAGCACATTAAGACGCGCAGCCACCATCTTTGTTTGCTATCGATACATTAGACAAAAACGTGGACGACATGGTCAAAATACAAATAAAACGATCGTATTCTTTTTTCTAATGAGGTGATGGCATTACCCCGGTCTCTCCCCCTACATACATTGAGCACTTTATCGATAACTAAAAGCATTACGTTCGTAAATAATCATAAATATTTAAGTAAGCAGCAGAAGATAATTTGATTCCCTTTTTTATGATAGGGAGTAGTTCGAACATAAACAATATATAAAAATCCATTTGTTTGTTTGCAAAGAGCGCAATTTCGGAGAGTTCTAACGCACCACCTCGTTGTAATAAAACCCTAAAAATTACTTTAGTGGACTCTCTGTTTGCGGTGTAAACAGAAAATATGGATAACATTCGTTTGCCCACATATTTGATAAAATATTTTATTGTTTTAACCTACTAAAGGTTGACTTTGTTATTCATCCGAAGATTGTTTTTAAATTTTGTAATCATAATTCCGCCTTTCCTGCATAATTTAGCGACCAATTACATTTGCCTAGTAGTTATGCTATTTTGTTCATCAGATAAGAAGAAAGATTTATCGTCGGTACCTGCCTCATAGAAATGGATCCCGAAATTATTATGAAGGGCAATCTGTTATTGTGCGTACTTATATTGTTTGTTTTCTTGACAAGTAGCATTTTGGTGTTTAATTTACACTTTTATTATTAATAATAAGAAGAAAACAATAAGAGAAAGGAGTTCGAAGATTTTCATAAAAGAAAATGTATTCTTTTATAGTACATTTCCTGCTCAATTATATTACATTGGTTTTTTATGCAAAAAATTAATTTATATTTATATTTTTATATTTTTGATTAATAATTACTTACATTTAATTTTTTTATAATGACTAAAGACCATGTTTATGTTTTCTTCTGATTAATTATCAACAATTGATATTTAGATATGCGTTTTTTACGGTAGATACATCAATACCTCGATATACGGTCACTTTTTATACGACATTTCGCTATAACGTCCTCAAATTTATTTACATATTTTTTTTCCCCGCTCGTTTAACCCCTTGACATGCAATGACGTCTAGGAGACGTCAATCGTTTAGGGTGTCATTGTAGATTTTGACCTCTCTAAGACGTCAAGAACTGTATTCAATTTTATGTTCCGAAAAAGGTTTGTTTTTAACAAAAATTTTGTTAAAAGGCACAAAATTGGCAATTTGGGAATTTTGTTATTAATATAATTCTGTAATATTTAATTGCGAATTGTTCAGAGAGTAAATTAATTCTTGGAAAGTGTGCTTAAAGCCGAGTGTGCGCATTCGAGCTCAAAGTGGCACATTTCCGATCTCGGGAAAATAAAGCGCGCTGCTCCGCGAAGCGCTTCATTTGCTTCCCTCGCTCGAAAATGTGCCACTTTTCGCTCGAACGCGCACATCTTCGTATTTATTCAATTTGTTTAAATTGCTTTTTGGATTTAAAAAGGAAATAGCAATGTATTCAAATAAAACGACATATGCGCAGTAACATATAGTTTGATAACCACTGGTCTAGCTGTACACAAGCGCAACATAGCGCATTGTTATATTTAATTTAGTCGCGCCAAAGAAGTATTACTTCTAACGTGCGTACATAAGTACATGCACCGGTTTTTTTTACATAGAATGAAATTCAGTTTTAAACATTTAGCAAAATTATTAAAGTAAACTCGAAGAATAAATTATTTTAAGTTTTTAGATAACTCACATTAAATAAATTAGTAACTTGGAAAATTTTTAAAATATATTTAAGAACTTTAGAAATTTTTAATTATCAATTTTTTTTGTGTAACACAAATTGAATAAAACAAAACTTTATTCAGTAAATTTAAAAGAAAATTTTGATAAAAAAATTATTATGTATTTTCAGAAAACTCAAATAGAGTAAATACAGAATTTGTGGTTTTTTAAAAAACTTTGAAGATCATTAATTTACGCAAATAAAATTAATATTGGAGAAAACTCAATAAATAAATTATCTTAATGGTTCAGAAATATTAAATTTATAAAATTAAATACAGTCAAACCTCGATAGGTCGAAGTTGAAGAGAAACTAAAAATAATTTGCGTTATCAAAAATTCGAGCTATCGATATAAAAATATTTTTTAGTTTATGTTTTCAAAATTTACTTATTGTTTTTTTTCTTAATAATTTCCTAGTGATTTCTTGCTAAAACCTAAATCTTGTATCTTGAACAAGTTGTAATTAGGCTTCATTTATGGAATAATTCAATTTTTAAATATAAAAAAAATATTTATATGTTATATGCATCAAAATTTTGAGAATGACTTATATGGGGAATATAAAAAAAAGATTGGGAAACACTGCTCTACATATTTCAAAATATTTGAAAACTATTAATTATTTATTTTATGTTATTTGTGTATGCTCATAACAGTTAAGTTGAGCCAAATTAATAGTTTTTTTCGGACTCATCAAATTTGTTTTTTTTTTGTATGTCAAGGGGTTAATATTACCTTAAGTTTAATCGAGAACTAGCGGCGTAAAAAGCACTGAGATGCACAAAACTAAACTTAGTCTTATACTGGTTATTTCGGATGTCGGCTGCGCTTATATGTGTGTCTTGGTATCGGTATCAGTGCTTCGAGAAAGAACGAAATAATTCACATTTTTAACGATACCAATATTGTAGACGTACTAGTTTTTAGTATTGACTAAGTACACGCACTTTTACCGAAATCGATTAAGATTTGTAATAATTTCAATAAACATATCAAATGTAACAAGCATTTCGGGACAGAGGGGAGTATCTTTTTATCAGAAATAAAACTAGTAAGCTTTTTTTATTCCGACTAATGTCGTATTAACGAGGGCAGATTCTATTGATTTTTCCATAATTTTTTTAGAAGTCTTCCTTCTAAATATTCAATATAAGCCTGTTCGGCATAAAATCAATTGTTTAATGAAAAGCTAATCATCCACGAACGAATGGGTCTCTACAGTCTGTGAGGCTGATAGGATTATTACCTGGCTCCATTATATATCCATTTATTATATCAACGCAACCCGGTTACCAGTTCCCCCCTTACTTATTAATAAATTACAGTGGTGGGGACGAACACGAAAGATTTCAAATTACTCCAAGCACCCGCACACTTACTTTCCGGAAAAAAGATTAATAATTAATTTGTATACTTCTGTACTTTTAATATGTACAAAAGAAATTTTTCGTGCAGCTTTTTTCGAGCCAAAAAAAATTAATAAACATTTTTATTTCCGAAGAACAAAAAAAAACATTTCCTAGCAAAATATCTGGAGATGTTTTCGCTCAAAATTAACTCTGATTATTTTCCTTATTTCTCCTTAAAAAGAAAATAATAAAATAAAATTTTTCTTTAAAAAAAAAGCTCAACGTTAAATCGTCCCAAATTGAATTTTATTGATATTTAAAATTTAATTTTCCGGGAATTATATTCCCTTTTTAATATTTACGAATAAGCTTTAAGATTTGTTTAAAATTCTTATTAGGGAAGAGGCTTAGGAAGGGGGACCGGCGAAAAATTCTAATAGCTTCATTTTCTCGTATAATTGCGAAGAAACTCTATTTATGAAAAAAAAAGTGTATCGTTGCTCTCTCCCTAAATTTTTAACGTCTGCATACAAAGGAGGGAATAATTAAAACAAATTAGACCGTTTTGGTTTAAAAAGGGGTTTAATTTGATAAGCGACTATTAATTAAACGATTCAATTATCTTCATATATTTAATGAAAATCGTCGGTAAAAGAGGAAAAATAATTAAATTTGAATTCTATAATTAAATTTCGTATTAAAATTCGAAAAAAATAGAGATAGGCAAGTCTGAAATTACTAGACTAAGGTTTAAATGCGTTGTATAATGTCTATCGATTAATTAATTCAGCTTTCGTTGATTCTGAATCAATAATTTAATTTATGCAATTAATTTAGGTTCTAAAGTGCTTTATGGATTATATAGGATTTAGTAAATACGCCTGCATTCATCTAATATTGATACCAAATCCGCCACGAAACATATTTACTTTATTCGCATTTAATTTTGTAGAATTGAGCGCCAAATTCAAAATAAACCCACCCCGAAAATCCACCGAATTTATTAAGCTTTAAAGATTTAGCAAAAAAATCGTTAAATAGCAAACTTCAAATGTTTGCAATAAAAAATTTTAGCATTTTTATTTGCGAGATTTGCGTGGGCGAGCTTTCTCTTCCATTTCGAAACATTTATTTAAAAAATCTGGGAACGTTTGTTGTAGGGCACGGTTTAATAATAAGCCGGGAAGTTATTGAAGCTCTCCATCAAACAAGAGGATACATTTCAGATTAAGTTTACATTCTCTTTGGGTAGAAATCTTCGTATACATGTTAAGTGCTTGGTTTCGCACACCGCCACCTTGTAACTTTCCTAATCGCTTAAGATTAGGCACCCATTAGGTGTGGGGGTCTGAACTTAGTGCCAAAGTAGGAAATCCAATCTTCTGTTTAATACCCTTAAATAGAACCAAACCTCATATTTTCCTAAAAGTGATAGCCCTCCTAACCTTCTCAATCTAGTTCGAATTATCTGGATCGCTTCCCAGATTGATTTAATCGCGAATTTTTTAAACGACACGTCTAATTAATTGTCCTTTAATGTCTTGAATGGCTTTGGCGTGGTAAATATGGCATGGCGCACACTAATTGCATATAATTTGATTTTCTAAGAGAACTTTTTGATTAGTTTTTCCAATGTAGTGGGGAGAGTTCGGAGTAATAAAATAATAAAATAATAAAATAATAAAATAACTTGTAAAATACCAAAAAAAAAAACATTGTTGATGTTTCTCTCCTAGTTAAAGATATATTAATTACACTTATAGCAGAATCGACAATTTTTATATTTCTCATATGTTAAAATAAAGTAGAAAATGTCCAGAACTAATATAGTGTCCAAAACCGGAGTTTCTACCCTATACACTGTTAAAATTTTTCATGGTAATCTTACTACACAACTTATTCTAACTCAGCTTGAGAATATTACAAAACATTTGCTGCAATATTACTAAGTATTTGTTGAAAATTTGTTGACAACAACTTTTTCATTTTAAATGGACGCAATATTGGCTTTTTACATGGATAAATGGCATTTTCATTTCCCGTTTCCACCATGTATCCCAACTCATATTTAAATTTATAAAAAATTGAAAATATGTTATTTTAAACCAAGTACCTAAGAATGGAAAAGAATATTGGTAATTTTTTTTTGTATTAAAGGGATGCCATGTTGCATTTTACATTGTACTAAATAAAAGGTAAAATACAAAACGATAAAACAAATGCCTCTTTTTATTAAAGATAAAATGCTGTACGTAACAAATTTTACCTAAAAAAGGAACGAAAAATATCTTATTTATAATTAAAAATAATAAAAAATATTTGCTGTGAGCGAATAGTAACTTCTATCTAAAGAACTTAGGTTATGGTAACAAAAATATAATTACAGTCAATCGTTCATGTAGTAATACCCATAGAAACCAACAAAAAAGGCCGCACATATTCATGCTGTTGTTTTGCATATGTGACTACTAGCCCCCGCTAACTTGAGATAACCTTCCCCAAAACAGTTTTAGACAATTAACTCCCAAAATAAATTTAAATCAATGGTCATTTAAAAAACCATATAATGACATCATGAAACATATCTTAAACATCATAAATACACGAAAAGGTATATCACTATGTAAAATTTAATTATACTTACGAGACTCAACACAGACGCCCAAAAAATTACTTGCACTGTACAAATAAAACAAACGCATATATTGCTTATACAGTATTTCAGAGCGAACTGAAGTGAAGTACGCAAGGAGGTATTGTGCTCGGGCTTCTTTGACACGGGTAAACAAATTTATTAATTCATTAGGTTTTCTGTTATTGTTGTTGTGACAACCTACCCGTGAGACAATCATACTTGGTCTCCCCTAATATAGTAGTATTGTAGTGTTGTATTTTTTCTGACTGTTTTCTACATTTCTGATAAAAACAAAAGTATTAGACATCAAAAAAAAATAGTAATCCGGTTTTAAGCATAATTCACAATATTTAATTTACTTTCATAGACGGGTAACATCACATTGTCGAATTTTTGGTTAGATGTGCGCGCGCAACTCCCGTTGCCTGTTAAAATTTTACATTCAAAGCGCCAAAAGAAGTATAGCTTCAAACGAATTAAACTTTTAACCTTCCAAAAGTGCAACTATGCGAACTTTGTGAATTATACATTTAAAACTAGTAAATACATGGCTACCTACCATATTAAATTTGGCGGTCGAGACCCTTAACTAATTGTCCTCGACGCCCGAACATCGAACAAAAATATCAAAGGAAGTGGTCTGGACATTTGATTGAGCAAACAGGTAATTCGAAATATTCCTTTGAAGCGTCCTTTGTCGACACGTATTAGGCACGCAAAGAGAGGGAAAGAGGTGAACGTTTGGGTACTTTATTCGAATATCGAACGTCCTTTTATGATACTCGAAGTTAACGTAGTCGATCATGTTGCCAGTCATGTTACTTTATAACTCGACAGCATTTCGTGCCTGTAGGCCAACAGAATCCTGCCATCTCCGGATATTTGATACATCGCATCCCTCGTTAGATTACCAAATATATTCGCACATAACATCCTCAAATCTTAAGCAGATTTTTTTATCCAGACATCATCGGACCAATAAATTCATTCTCCCTTTGATCCCGAAAAGATCTGCCCTCTGAGATCCGATTTGTGCGCGACGAACAATATTTAATCGGGAAACGATCTCAAAAGCAAAAATATTTTTGTTCCGCTAAGCCGCTTGAGAGTAACGTGTGAAAAAGCAATTGCACACGGCACAAAGATATTGTAAACTTTGCATGTACCGTTTTCTGAAAGAAGGCTAGCGCGCCATTTTCGCCGGCCCAATCCTGAGATTTACGATTTTGCGTTGGAAAAACGATTATGTTGCCTTTAAGGGCTTTATTTGTCTGCGCGTCTTTCCGAAAATCTTTGCGAGGAGAATTTTTTTTTCGCCGACGTCACATTTTTGTTTGATGATAAATTGTCGGTTCGGTAAGCTTTAAGCTTAAATTAGCGATTGTTGGGAGATTCTAGTTTGGAACTTGTTTCGGTTCTCTATTAAACTGTTTGATTTAATGTTCGGTGGGTGGTTAATAACTTTTAACCGTTATTCTGGAATAATATACCTATAACAATGAATTATTATAAACCAGCCTGGGAGAATATTATTGTGTTTCGAAATAGGTTGATGAGAGATTTAGTTAAAATTATTGCGTTTGCTGTTTTAGTACAGTCGACCCTCGGATAAGTGGAGACTGTAAAGAAACCAAACATAATTTGAGTAGTTCAACAAGGCTGAATCATTAATTAATTATATTTTCTTTGTAAAAAATACTCAGAACTTATAAACAGTCATGTAAAAAATTTTTTTTGTTAAGTATCTAATATTTTGTAATTAGATGACATTTGAAAAATGATAAATATTTTTTAATAGTTTGGCACAACATTTTTGTAAATTGTGTTGAAAGGCACAGTGTGCGTTTCGAGCTCAAAGTGGTAAATTCGGATCTCGGAAAAAAATTTAAATTTAGTTCAGTAAATATCGATTTTATGTTTGAGAAACGTATTTACCATAGCAATAAGTAAGAGCGAGCGAAAAGATACGACAACCTTGTCAGTACGAGTGAGAGGGAACGATTAAAATCATTTAAGAGATTTTTCGTCTAATTTACTGGCTTAAATTATTGTGAATCGTGCTTAAAACGAAGTGTGCACATTCGACCTCAAAGTGGCACATTCCAATCCCGAGAAAATGAATAAAATAATTCGTTTACAAAAAAGATCTAAAATTAAATAATTGTATCTCCAAAATCGACTTTTAAATATCCCGCTTTAAAAGAGCAGCTGCGATTTGTTCATTTTTGATACACGATCATGGCCGCTAGTTAATTAACCAATCAGATGAGCTTGATTTATTTGTAACTATGGTTACGCTTAACATCCTAATTAAATATTTTTGAAATACAACTTCGGGGTATAGAACTGTTTACTGATAGAATATCAAATGTATGAAATTATAAAAGTTCAAATTCATATTTAACAAAAAAGGATTAAATTTGAAATAGGCATATTGTTTGGAAACTGCTTTCAATACGAGAATGGTCAAATTCTAGTTGTGGAGCTTCGAGTTATCATGATTCGACTGTATTTTCATATCGTTAACATTTTAATTTTAAATTAAATAGTTTTGTTTTGAAAATTAATTCTAATTTAACATTGCAATATGTTTCTCAAAGTATCTCTGTCGTTTTAAATAATTTTAACTTTTAACATTGCCTTTATAAATGATAAAAGAGACTTTAAAATTAAAGTTTAAAAATGTAATAAAATTTCAATTACAGTGCCTCGCAAATAATATTTTTCTAAAGTCGCATACATAATTTGACACTGTGTTGCAAATAAAAATGCAAAGTGAAACTACATCACAAACGTTCAAAAGGGTTATACATTTAAAATGCTCTGGATAAACCTGCGTTTGCCTTAAAAAGATATTTCAAAATCAAAATTTTGAAATCTATTGTATAAATCATATATTTACTTCTTGAAAATTAATAAAAAATTACGTTTCATTAAATAATTTATATCTGATATTTAAAGGAGAAAACAGACGAAGACATACTCAGTTTAATTTTTTAGGTTTTGTGTTTATTTCCATTACATTTCAAGACTATTGACCTACATGTTAAATTATTTAAAATATTATATCTTCTCAAAATCACCATAATCTGAATTCGAAATAAAACTAGGTATAGCTCCACCAACTTGAGAAGCGTTTCAAGAGGCGTGTCTGGTGCTTGTGAAATTAAAAATGTTCACTCAGTTAAAGACGTTTTTCGGAGCGAATATTCAAAAATCATAAATTATTCTGTCAAATTACAGTCACGAAACATGTAAAAAAATGTTACACAATAACACACAAATATCTAGTGAAATGTAACTTTTAATTATTTCCCCGTACCCGTATATTATTTTATGATATTCAAAATTTCTCAAGTTTACAATAACTTAAAATAGATAAATAACTTAAAATAAAATATATTTACATATTGAAATTACTATAAGTTGTTAAACAGCTGAAATTATGAATTATTTTATTTAAGATATTTTTTGAAATTAATTTCCATGGAATGAACACAAATATCTGTTTTTTTCACGCCGAGTTATCCCACTTAGGTCCCATACAACACCTCATTGGGAGAAAGAGACAATAATTTTTTAATGTAAACAAATTCAATAATTACCTACGAGCTCCATTTTATGAAAAATAGTGTCTGGATAATTCGATTATTATGAACAGAATTATTCACCTCTTGCGAATAATAATTAATTTTAAAAAATGTAACACTAAAAAACCATCGATGTTATCTTGTTTTGCAAAAAAAAACTATAAATGAATAAATGAATCTTTATAAATTCATTATGAGTTCAATTTTGAAGCCATCTGAGAAACCATTAAATTTTTTATACAAAACGGTATTTAAAAAAATAAAAAACTTGAAAAGTCAGCGAAATAAAATCAAGAAACAGAAAATAAAAAGAAGTGGTAACTTTTTTTCCGTTATTGTATGTCGTACGATTTGAATACATTACTATTTTCTTTTTAAATCCCAAAAAGTAATATAAGCAAATTCAATAAATACGAGGATCTTAATTATTATTTTTAATTCGATTAATTGCTCAAAAAATAAAAACAATTGAAACAAACAATAATTATTTAAGGTAGTTAATTCGTGAAAATCAGAGCTAATAGTACAAAAAAAATTATATATTCAATGGCCAAGTATTTTTTTTTCAAAGACTAGTTGATACATTAAAACCGTTTATATTGAGTGTCCCTAAAGTAATTGACAAGCGGGGATAGGAGATGAAATTCTCAGAAGAAGAGTCCTGTGAGGTTTTTTCATATGACGCAACCTTAACTAGTTATTAATTAAATAAAGTAACCAATCGGGAGGGCGCTTTAGAGGAATAAAGCCAGGCAGGGGTGTTAGACAGTGCTGAATAAATTTTTATTTAAAAAAAATATATTATCTCAATAAAATTTTAAGACCACGGTTTTGGGAAAAAGCTTGAAATGATTTGTATTTAAAAATTCCCCTAAAGCGCACTCCTGATTGGTTATTATTAATATGTTAATGCTCACTGGAATTGGACACAATAAAACAACAAATTGTTAACTTGCAACGTTTCGTTTCTTTATTGAAACTTTATCAAGCAACTGAAAATTAACAAAGTATAACAACAATAACTACAAGTATTTTATAAAATAATATAAATTATAAAATACCTTAACAACACAAAAAAAAAGTTAACCATTAAAACTCAATAATTCTACATGTGTCGAAATGAAAGATTTTTAAATATGAAAGATTGCAACTATGATTCTAAATAATTATATGCGTCAAAATGAAAGATTTTTAAAAAAGTATGAAAGATTGTAACTATGATTCTAAATAATTACATGAAAGGCTGTAACTATGATTCTAAAAAGAAATTATTTGTAGTTGTATAATTTTGATTTAAATTTTATGATTAATTTTAGTTTTATGTTTTAATTTTATTTAAATATATTAAACTAAGGCCTTGAGTATCCGAACGCAAATTTACAGTTTTTTTAATTTTGATATAAACCATTTCACTTAAATTTCTTTTATGTTTATTTTGTTGACGATGTAAAATAGAAACTTTTTCAAATTGGAATTGATGTCCAACATCAAAATGATGCATAGCTAATGCTGTTTTGTTTGGTTTAACATAATTTATATTTTTACAATCATTTTTATGTTGTTTTAATCTTTCTTCAAGTCTCTGATTTGTTTGACCAATATAACTACTTCCACAGCTACATGGGATTTTATAAATCAAACCAGATTGTTGAAGAAGAGGAATTGGATCTTTTAATTTGCTATAAACTGTATTAATTGTTTTTATATTATAAAATGCTAGTTTTCCACCTCTTGGTCTAATAAAACGATCAATACTACTGGACAATTCTTTGATGTAAGGAAATTTAAAGTATGTTGTTATTTGTTGGACATCTTTTTTGTTATTTACCAATTTATAATTATTTATAAATCGATTAATGAGTTTTATAGGGTAATTATTATTAATAAGAAGATTTTTCATGCGTAGTATATTATCTTCATAAAAATCTTCA
Source organism: Sinopyrophorus schimmeli (assembly GCA_036325965.1). Lineage (NCBI taxonomy): Eukaryota > Metazoa > Arthropoda > Insecta > Coleoptera > Elateridae > Sinopyrophorus > Sinopyrophorus schimmeli. The sequence goes on from JARFIZ010000186.1 coordinate 1,206,752, forward strand.
TGGCTTAAACGTAAAGCTCTATCCATAAGACCTTTAATTACACCTATCTTTTGACTCATTGGGTGATTAGAATAGTAGTTTAATAATCGCCCTGAACTGGTAGGCTTTTGATACCAATTCGTTTTTAATTTTCCATCTGAACATCTATTTATTTTTACATCTAAAAAACAAAGAGAACAATTATCTTCAATTTCCATGGTAAATTGAATTCTTGGATGGAAGTTGTTGAAACTTGATAGTGTGAGATCAACTTTATCTTTAGGAATAGCCATAGATTAATTTAGTTATTATTAATAATTAATAACGAATTAAAAGTGCGTCAGGTAAAAACACGCTGAGCTTTTTGTCTCAGAATTTCATCCTCTATCCCCCTCTAACCGTTTGTCCATTACTTTTGAGACACACAATATACAGAACACACAAATACAATACCACTTTCTGCTCGTATGATTTTAATACATTACTCTTTTTTTCCTAAACCCAAAATTAATGTAAACAAATTCAATAAATACGAAGATGTGCGCATTCGAGCGAAAAGTGGCACATTTCCGAACGAGGGAGGCAAATGAAGCGCGACGCGGAGCGGCGCGCTTCATTTTCCCGAGATCGGAATGTGCCACTTTGAGCTCGAATGTGCACACTCGGTTTTAAGCACGATTCACAAAAGTTTAGACTAACACATTAGAAAAAAAATTAATTAATCAATTTAATCGTTTTCTCCCACTCGCACCTACGAAATTGTCGTATCTTTTCGCTCGCTTCCACTCGTTGCTATGGTAAATACGTTTCTTGAACATAAAATCCATATTTACTGAACTTTTAAGTTTTTGATTTGAAAGTGAAAAGATTAATTAAGACAAAAATCAATAAACTCGAAGATGTGCGCATTCGAGCGAAAAGTGGCACATTTCCGAGCGAGGGAGGCAAATGAAGCGCGACGCGGAGCGGCGCGCTTCATTTTCCCGAGATCGGAATGTGCCACTTTGAGCTCGAATGTGCACACTCGGTTTTAAGCGTGATTCACAATAATTAATTTACTTTCTTAGACGGCTAACATCATACTGTGGCATTTTAGTCAGGTGTGCGCGCGCAACTTCCGTTGCCTGTCATACTTTAACCCTCAATATCTTTTTATCTAGCAAAAAAAATAGTAAAGTGAAACGATATGTAATGTGAAAATCGGATTGGCATAAAAATCGAGGCGGTGCAAAATCGAATTAGGCGCGAGTGCGAGCGCCTAAACGTCAACAAACGTCATATTTCGCATCTTTGATCTGTAAGCGAATGCAGCCGAATAATTCGCAAGGTAAAGTAACCGGAACGAATCCGATGCGAGCGAGCGAGAGCAGATTCCGAATCAATTATTTGGTTTTAACGAAATTTTATTCGGCCTGCTTCACATAATCAGTGGAAATGATTGAGCCGCACTTCCTTTGGACGTAACTTGATTTTCCGATCGCCTTTTTTCGATTTATTTACTTTCCCTCTATCGTGCAGCGTAAATGTTATTCTTCGCCATTTAGCGAGGGGGATGCTTTCCACTCGACTCCCTTAATTATTTCGAATTCTTATCGGCAATCTCTTTAAGGCCCGAGACCTCTTTGAATACAAAGAATTCTGCTCGAGTAATATGCTTAATATAATTTGGACGTCAGGCCACCCCATACAAACAGATTTATTTCCGGTCCTGCACCCCCTAGAACCAATCTGCAACTCATTACTCCGACGACCCTACCTGCGTGCCCAAAGGGTATATATCCTTTAGTTTACTAACAAATCCAGTTTCTGATGTTACCGAGATTTCGCTGATCTAAATGTATATACAGTGCAGACGTCCTAATTAATTTTACATGTTTAAAATAACGCGGACCGAAACGCTCCAATAAGGCACATTAAAGCGATACGTATTTAGCGAAATTAATTTTCAACCCTTCCCGCTAGCATATCAAAGAATGGGTGCTGTATTTGTTATTAGATGCGCTACTTTAAAACAAAGTGAAGCTCTTAAAACTTTTAACTTGTAATTATTTGAGTCCGACGTTTATCTTTGTATTAAATAATGAATCGCTTCATTGTTATTTAAGAACGTTGCGAAGTTAAAGAAACGCTCATCGGAAGCAGTTCCTCTCTCTTAAATCGTAGCTTAAAAGCGAGTAATTTTCTTATTTCGAGAAAATTAATTTAATTACTATTTTAAAGTTGTTTAATATAAAAGCTGCGCTTTAAAGTGTCATAATTATTGCAATGCTATTAAATTTTCCTTGCGCTGGCGGAGTTTTTTTTTTAATTGCGTTTTTGATTTCTCGTTAAAACTAAGCGACGAAGTAGATTTGCTAAACACGTCTTGAAAGAAGTAGTTACACAGGTATGATTATTTAACTATATACAGTAGGGTGGTCGTTAATACTTAAATTTCTTCCGACGCCCCAAAAAAACCTTCCTTTTAATGAAAAAATACAAGGGACTTTAATTAAATTTTTTTTAACAAAAATAACATGTGCCTCAAGACAATCAAAGTTTATTTTTTGGTAAAAGTGTAGATTTTGTAAGTATCTCTTAAAGTATACGGATTTGAGAAAAAGTTATAACAGTATTTGTAGAAAATTTAACTCTCTACAAAAAAGGTATTTTCCATTTTTTTGATGAAATTCATATTTATAGAGATATTCTTAATAATAAATTTATTAACTTCATATAGTCAACATTTTAAGACCCTCAAACGTCATTCTTTCTTAAATATATATAATTTCGTAAAACTATAATAAATTCTAGTTACAAAATTTTTTATACTTCAGAAAAAATGACGTTTGTAGGTCGTAAAATGTTGACTATATGGATTTAATGAATTTATTATTGAGAAGATCTCCATAAATATGAATTTCATGAAGTAAATGAAAAATACCTTTTTTATAAAGAATTATTCCTATAACTTTTTCTCAAATCTGTATATTTTTAGAGATACTTACAAAAAACTACGATTTTGTCAAAAAATGAACTTCTATTGTCTTGAGGCACGTGTTATTTTTGTTAAAAAAATTAAAAAAAAATTCTCTTGTATTTTTTCATTAAAAGGAAGGTTTTTTTGGAGCGTCGAAAGAAATTTAATTTTTAACGACCACCCTAATATACAGTTGTATTAAAATATAATAACAATACATGTTTAACAATTTCGTTACTTTTATATTAAAATGCAAAAGTATCATAAATTAAAATACACATCTGAGACCAGTCATTTCTGAAGAGTTCCGCACAATATTTTAACTACCACAAAAGATAAATTAATTTTATTTCTAATATACTCCAGTGAACCCCCGGAATTTGGTATAATACACTCCTTTAATTTATTTCGTTCTTTGGAGTGACTGTTGTATTAGTTATATTCAAGAACGATTTAACGAAACCACATTTTTTTAAATAAAATCATCTACAATTTATTTCTTAAGATTTTCTTACAATGTTTCAACTAATACAAAAAATAAGCAATTTTAAGTAGACTAGATCATCGGAATTTTGTTTTAGGACACCCCATCTATTTCTTTTTCTTGTAGGGGTGGGTGGTACACTATGTATAATAAAGACTAATTAAGGAAATCACATTTCTTTAAGTATAAACGTATGTACAATTTTTTTGTGAAGCGTTTCTTAAAATATTTTAACTAATACGAAAGATAAGCAAATTTTATTAAAGTAGACGACCGGAATTTTGTTGTACTACACTCCTTCTATTTCTTTTTCTCGTTGGGGTGGCTGGTAATTATTTATATGTAAGAATGTTTTAAGGAAAGCACATTTCTTTAAATAAAAATATATGTACAATTTATTTCTGAAGAGTTTCTTACAATAATTTAATTGTTAGGAAAGATAAGCAAATTTAATTATTCTATTTTGATTTATCAACAATTTAATTGTGTTGTATTTTAATAACAATCAAATATTAACAAATTTTTAAGCAAAGATAAACAGTTAACTTTAATAACTCAATTCAAAAATTCAAATAGTTTATGCACATCGTTTCTACCCTATATTTACATTTACAATTTTAATTTTTCTAGAATCGCCTGTAATTATGTTACAATACAATACGAATATTTCTTAAACACAATAAAACAGAGTTTTCCAAAAAATTGTTTAAAATAAATAATTAAAATTGAAAAGTATTAATGAAAAAAGTAAATGTCCGTGTACATGGGCACGGGGCGAAGCAAATTAATTAATTTCTTTGTGAAAATATGTGGATATTTTTATGAAAACGCTTATATTCTCGTTTGTGTATCAAAGAAAAGAAAAAAAAATAACATAAAAGAGATTCTATACAATTCTGCGGTTAGTTTTCTGTTATAAAACTGGAATAATTATATTTATTAATTAATATAATTTTTGTTTCAGGTGGGTCTTTTTAATTACCTTTTCAAATCCAATAAAGTGGTGAGTAGTAAAAATTTGTATATTACAATATTTGACTTTTTAAAGCTTTGTTATTTCGAAAGAAAGCTCGGGTCGTTTTGTTCAAAAGCAATTTAATATTTATTCGTGAGGATTGATTAATTTTTAAAACTGCTTTATTATTTTATTTAAAATTCGTGCTTTTGAAGTTAGAGCTTTTATTAAAAAAATAAATAAATAAACGAAAAGACAGGAAAATTGTATTGATAGAAGTTTTGGTTATTTAATTCGCTGGCGTTTTAATTGTCTGAATTTATTTTATTTTCGTATAACTTAATTATTATGAAACATATGCTATACTAAGCAAAAGTTTTTTTAAATTTGATTTAGATAGCTTTTCCAAAGTTTGGCTTGATAAGAGACAATAAACTACACTTGAACCATGAATTTAAACAAAGTAGATTTCCTGCATTTTTATTACTTAATTTTTTTTTATTGTTTATTGTTTTTGAAAAAAGACGCTCTCTCGGTACACTTTAGATTTACGACATATTGATGTCAGGTATCATTTGGTGAAGTTTCAGTACCTATTGGTCTGACACCCTGTAGTACAAATATGTATAAAAACCTTGCTTAAATTTTTTTTTTCTATCGTTTTTCTGTCGTTTATATGTATGATTATATTTCTTATAACATATTTAGTTATATTTGTGTGCTTTTTAACTATTTTTTCTGATGTCCAATTAATTTGATGTCTATATACATGATGTTACATGCATTCAAAGTTTGTTAATTTTTTCTTTTCTTTAACACTAGAACCGCGGAAATGTTGAACTTACTACAACCGCCGTTACCGGTCATTTACACCTTTAAGAAAAATTGGTCTTATACGTATTAAATATTTATTGCAACACATTAAAGCTTTTGAACATTTTTTAAAAACAATAAATGCCATAACTTTCACCGAATATAAAATCAAAATTGATTGAAATTTTAATGGTTTGATTTGAAAAAAAATAAAAACGAAGATGTGCTCATTCGAGCGAAAAGTGGCACATTTCCGAGCGAGGGAAGCAAATGAAGCGCGACGCGGAGCGGCGCGCTTTATTTTCCCGAGATCGGAATGTGCCACTTTGAGCTCGAATGTGCACACTCAATTTTAAGCACCATTCAAAAAAATAGACTAATAAATTATTCAAAAAATGAAATAAATAATTTAATCGTTTTCTCTCACTCGCACCTACCAAATTCTCGTATCTTTTCGCTCACTTCCACTCATGACTATGGTAAATACGTTTCTTGAACATAAAATTAATATTTACTTTTAATTTTTTGATTTGAAAGTGAAAAGATTAATTAAGGCAAATCAATGAATACGAGGATGTGCACGTTCGAGCGAAAAGTGGCACATTTCCGAGCGAGGGAGGCAAATGAAGCGCGACGCGGAGCGGCGCGCTTCATTTTCCCGAGATCGGAATGTGCCACTTTGAGCTCGAATGTGCACTCTCCACTTTAAGCACGAATACTTAAATAATTATCTAAAAAAAAATAATTATCCTAACTAACATTATAAAAGCAAAAATACGTCTGTCTGTCTGTCCGTCTGTCTGTTATCTTTTCACGCCTAAACCACTGAACCAATTTTGATAAATTTGGATATAGAGATAGCTTGGACCTTGAACAAGGACATGGGTTACTGGTTTCGAGCAAATATAGTGAGTGATTCCTGTTATATTCAACATGTTAAAAACAACCATCTTCAAGAAGCTGCTTTTACGTAATATTATTTGGACATTTGATCAAAAAGGTCTACTTTTATTTAGTTTTCGTTATAATAGGGCACTGTTTCCGGTTTCTTTTTTTTATGTAATAAAGCATTTCTCTGCTGCTATTAATAATAATTATATCGATAGAACTGATCAAATGAATAACCGGACAGAAAAAAGTATGTCTCCTATTAAAGGAGAAAAAATACAATTTAAAAAGAAAAACAATTATAGGACAGTAATTATCAACTAAAATTAGGAAAAGTCATGTAATATGGCAGAAATATGTTCAACTAATAAAAAGTGACAAGACGATAAAATTGCGAAACGGTCAAAATGACCGATTCCGCGGTTCTAGTGTTAATGCTTGTTTGATTTATTTCATACATAATTTGTTAAAAGGCTCAAAATGATCCTTTTTGCTTTCATCGATAAAAATAAGCAGTTATTTAGTTTCTGTATGAATTTATCAAATTAAAACCGCGGTCGAGTTGTACGTACATATTTATCTAATATAATGATACGCCAAAAATAGAAGGTAGTTTTCAAAATGTTCCGGTCGCAACATAAAGTTTAATTAATGCCTTTTGTTGAAATATTGCGGCTACATAATTTGGATAACTTGTTCAAACTATAGGGCTATTATGTTAAATGGTCACCCTGCATGTAAACGTCCTTACCCTTTCAATTGGTCGGCCCGAATTTCAAACCCAGAAAACTCGACAAACAATTAATGTCTCTCTCGTTAAGGATCTTTTAACGTTTATTTATTAATACAATTATTAAATGTTTCCATGAGATCGTGCCGAAACGAAAAATAATTAAGAAAGCCATAAAGCAACCTACGAGAAGTTAAATCGCGAAAAAGCTTAAATTAATTAAGATGGTAATCAAAGCGGATGTTTAACTTGTAGGTATTTAAATTCCTTTAGTTTAGCGAAAGCTCTCTCAAATTAGGGGGGGTTTTGCGAAGTGCTCGAAACATTTCGCTTACTCGAAAGCCCTTGTTATTTTCTAAATATTTGTCCCGGTTCTCCTAATGAAGAATTATTTCAGTAACTGAAAAATATTTGCTTTCGGGAAAGCTTTTGTATCGAGTGCCTCTTCCGCAGTTCTGCTTATCGAAGCAAAAATTGTAAGTGCACGACTGTTTGTAGATTCAAGGCGGCCTTACAGTCGTTGATTCTCCGTTCTACTTTTCGAGGAAAAAAGGGTACGAATAAAAGATATCTCTCTTATACATTATTTACAAGGATTTCAGTATATCAACGGAAATGCGGTGCGCTCAGCAGTCGTTGTCTCGATGAATTAAGACCGAAAATCTTGTGTATGTCCGATTGCGCCGTCGGTGGCGGGTTATTTTGGGCCCTCGACAAGCGGGTCCTTTTTTTAGAAGTTAAAATGAAATTTTCAAATTGCTAGATATTCAGATAGAAAAATTCGAAAATTGTTTCCTCACTCAAAAATGCGCCAATTGAATATTGATACTTTTTTTCGAAAAACTATCAGAAATAATAACACCGTCCGAGGAGCAATAAAAGAATTGATTTAGAAAATTACAAATTTTAAATCAATTCTTATTTGGTTTGGAATGAAGCCCTAAAAGCTTTGGAAACTTCCAAACTCTTTAAAATACTGTTGATGAGATTAAAAAAAAACAATTAATTACATTTCTCTTGAAGTTATACTTCTTTTAGCGTTGAAAGTAAAATTTTAGCAGGCAACTTAAATATTTATCAGTTTGGTGAATCTTCTTTATATTCGAGCCAAAATTGATCTATTGTAAGGAATGGGTTTATCATATATTGAAATATGCCATTTAGATGAGTACCTAATTGTTCTATTTGAAGTTTCTATCTCCCATATATGAAAATTCACTCGTTTTGAAAAATTATTATTTTTGAGTTCCAATTCGAATATATTGCTCATCGGTTAAAACTTTTTCTTTGGCAATTGAAAACTAGAAAAAAAAATTTTTTGATTCATTACCTTTCCCATTTATTTAACACGGGAGTTTTTCATTTTTTTGGTAATTATTTTTATAATTTTTATTATTTTATTAGCTACTTCAAAACTATTGTTGATTCTCCTTTCCAAACGATGTCTCTGGACAGACCAATTTTAATATTGGCGAAAAAATTTTTTGAGAACATAAAGAAGAGAATATAACTATCACTTTGAGCAGTACTTCGCGTATTTGTGATTCAGTTTAAAATTAAATTATTGTTGTTATACATTTTAGTGTTAAATTTTTCGTTTTGGATTTCCTTTAGAAATTTAATGCAAATTGTCAAAAAATTCAAAAATAAATTTTCAAATTGATTTTCACGCTATCCAACCTAATGCCATTTACGAGAGAAGTTTACGTCAATAAATGTTGATAAAAATACAATAAATAAACAGTCTAGGAAAAAACGAATCATATATGACCATATATAGCAATTAAAAATACATGGCTATATAACTAGAAATAACCATATGCAGTTTGATATGACCATATATATAAATTGCCAATATATAGCCATCTAAAGTTATGTATAGCCACATATAGAATCATTCAAAAAGTATATATGCCCATGTATGGCCACATATTATTTGTTTTTCCCGGAGTTCAAAATCCAATATTTAAAAAGTATAGCCTGCTATACAGTAGTAAAACAAAATTATTTTAATGTTTTTCAAAATACCTTGACTTTTTGAACCGGTTTCTTGCTTACATTGGTAAGCAATACATTTATACAACCTTTAACATTTACTTTAAATGTTTTTTTTTCGCTAATATTAAAATTTGTCTATTCAGAGACATCGTTTGAGAAGAAAAATCAACAACAATTTTAAAAGTAGTTAATAAAGTGAAGGGACAAAAATTAAAAAAATCTCATGTCAAATGAATGGGAAAAGTAAACTGATTGTGACACGGTTTAAAGGAATCGAAAAAAAATTGAGTTTAGGCTTTAGTTCCAAAGTGTCAACGTATCACTCATGGGGCGCTACAATCCAAAAAAAAATTAAATGGACACTAATGCACAGCCACCATCTTTGGTTTCTGCCGGTATATTTGGATGAGAATGTCAAATTAAAAATAAACCGTATTTTTTTCTAATGGGGTGGCTCCATTACCCCGGTCTCCCCTAAGTACGGTTATGTTTAAAATAATAGCAGTCAGTACTTAACAATTTCGTTACGTACATTGTTACCAAAATATATTCAAATGCAAATTAGAGTAGTAAATCAAAATATGCAATTTAGACAATTAAACTTGGAGAACTATCTTTAATGCTTTAAGGAAATAAATCTCTGCAATAGTTCTTCTAATGGGGTGGCAGAACCCCTCCTCCCCCACCGTCTTCCCTATCAATTGTTATAATTTTTCCCGAATTTGGAAGCCCAACGTGATTGGGCTAATATTTCGATCAGTAAATCAACAGAAATACGTTTCGACAATCGTTGTCCGGATGAATTAAGACCGAAAACCTTGTGTATGCCTGATTGTGCACTAGTCAGCACGCCATTGTTTGTCTTTCATAAAAACTTTCCATCGAGTCGATGAAGGACGCGGGCTCTTTTCAAAGCTCCGTAATTTCTGAGCCTAGTTTATCTTTTTTCGAGATGGAAGGGTCACCGTGTGAAGCCATGTTCGAACTGATGAACGATCAGAGCGTAAGGTCACGTAAATAATGAATGGTGATGCGAACATTTGTCCCTCACAGGAAACTCATATAAGTGGGATCTGTGGGGCAATGTATTTCTCAATAATAGATATTTAGGGGAACAGGAGCTCGTTTGCCCCCATCCCTCTTGGCACGTACACACCGTAACATTACTATGAATGACTGTGCCGTTCGTTGCCGTTCCACGGTCACGGGAACCGTGTCCCGTAATTGATTTTAATCGATACCCGTGTCAACAACGGCACAATAAACAAGCGTTATGATGGGTATATAAAGTTAGTTCTGAATTACCCTCGACAATTTATGGTTGAGTGTTAAACCCTTATGTCAGTTCCACAATAAAACCTCTATTAAAGTAAACATAAGAAATAAGATAACACTTTTACTGACACGAAGCAGTTTAATAAATAATTTACTCTACGCTTAAATTTCCTTTTTCGTTTCTTAGGACGCTGGTTGTTCGACTTTTAAGACTCATCTGGTTTTTTTTCCTAAAGAAAAACGTTTAACCTGATTTAGAAAATACTATATAAAAAAATCTGATGTAGGAATTCAATAGGAGTGCCATTTAGGAAATAAAGCAATTACTACTTTTATTATGCTATGGTCTCCGCCTTTAATCTGCGATTTTTTTCTGATACGGGTATTTTATTCTGTAATTGGTTGGTAATGATTTATTATTACTGTAATTGGGGGGAATCTAATCTTGTGAACACCATTAAAATGTCCGAACATGGAGGAATAATAAAAGAAATTATTTGAGATTTTTGTTCAAATTAAAAATGATACCTACAATTTTTTTTAAATTTTTTGACGTGGTATTTTTAGTAGTAAAATTGAAAACGTGTGGAATGAAAGAAAACGAAATCCGATGAATTTCAAAAATCGCATTTATTAAGAATTGATCCAAAACAAGTACTACTCATTTTGTCCAAAAAAATTCAATATGTGGTTATTTATTTAATAATATCCCACATCAACACCCTTAACAGACAAAATGTAGTTGTGGATTATATATACCTACATAGGTATTGATATATCGAAAAAAATATATATATATATATATAGAAAAAAATTTATTCGAAACCAAATAAGAATTGATTTAAAATTTTTAATTCTTCTAAATCAATTCTTTTATTGGCAGTCCCCCGATATTATTTCTGATAATTTTTCGAAAAAAAAAATGGCGATTTTTATTCTGAAATTTTGATATAGAGAACAATACTTTTCTGCAAGATAAACTTAACGACGGATTGATGTAAATAAGTTTGCTTACATACGTGTCAGAAATAACGTTACATGTTATCTTAAACGTAGTTAGAAGCAAGATGTAATAAAGCCCGAACTTAATAATGTTATGTTCATCGTATTAACAAATGTTGTCATAGGAAGTAACTCCACTATCGTTAAGATTAAAGCCATAAACACTTCGAAGTTTAACCGAAAACTTAATTAGATTTCTAAATTAAAAATTATGCAAAAATCTTACAAATTAAATATTTTACAAAATATGATCCTCTAAGAAATATGCCAGTACCTATTTAAACTCAAACAAAAATTTTTTTTTCAGAAACGAATTCTATGGATTATTTTACATACAGAAATGTTAATTGCTTATAACAATACTTCACCCCACCGCTAAGAAATAATTTAAAAACAGGAGTGTACCTACCTATAAAGATTATAAATTCTTTTTTTAACCAAATTATTCTTCTTTCAGGCCCAGCTCTTTATTATATTTTTTTTTGTTGTAGCTTTGCAAATAGAAATTACATTTTACACTTAATGTGCACTAGAAATTCCCAATTTAGCCGAAAGCGATTTAAATTAAACATCAGATGATTATAACAGAACCGGCACCAATTTCTCTTCAATTATAAAAGACACTTGAAACGTATGGTGCTTTAAATGATTAAGATAGCACCCTAAGGGGTTAGAAATCTCAATTTCGTTTTATGTTCTACACTTGATAAAAAAGCACGTATTTGCCTAGCAGTAATTATTTAAGTAAAGCGGCTTTTAATTAAAAAAATAATAAAATCGCTTTGATAAATTATTTATTCAAATCAAAATCTCTTTTCGGAATTATTCGAAGTTGAGGAAGAAGAGTTCTCTAGCAGTGTGCGCATTTCCGAAATTGGTTTCAACATGTCAAGTAATAAAAAAGATATAGGTATATTTCTTAGAGAACACCCCTGTTTATTGCTGCTTTTTCGGCATTAAGAGAAAAAATACAGTAAAATCTCTCTAACACGACCAGCGTCGGTTTTTGCCCAAATTGGTGTTAGATAAAAAGGCAAATATAATAAACGAATAAATTAAATGCAGTAATTTTTATCAGAATCATATTGTTATTAAATCAAAGTTATTATAAATAAAGTAGTATTATTAAGGAAGTAAATTAATTATTGTGAATCACGCTTAAAATCGAGTGTGCACATTCGAGCTCAAAGTGGCACATTCCGATCTCGGGAAAATGAAGCGCGCCGCTCCGCGTCGCGCTTCATTTGCTTCCCTCACTCGGAAATGTGCCACTTTTCGCTCGAATGCGCACATCCTCGTATTTATCACATTCTTCTAATATATTCTTCGCTCCCTTAAACCAAAATTTTTAATTTAGTTCAGTAAATATCAGTTTTGTGTTTAAAAAACGTATTGTTACCATAGCAATGAGTGGGAGCGAGCGAAAAGATACCCCAATCTTGTCAGTACGAGTGAGAAGGAAGGATTAAAATTATTCAACTGATTTATTGCCCTAAATCGCTGTGGATCGTGCTTAAAACCGAGTGTGCACATTCGAGCTCAAAGTGGCACATTCCGATCTCGGGAAAATGAAGCGCGCCGCTCCGCGTCGCGCTTCATTTGCCTCCCTCGCTCGGAAATGTGCCACTTTTCGCTCGAATGCGCACATCTTCGTATTTATTGAATTATTTACATTAATTTTTGTTCTATTTTTGATTTACATGATTTCCCATACAAAAAAATAGGATTTTGATTTACACAGTTTACCGTGTATGGTTTAAATTCAGAAGAAAACGAAATTAATTTATTTTAATCTTATACACATTAATTCTAATAATTTTTTGACATTTGAATTTTTTGAGGTTTTCTTGCAATACATTAAAAAAAACACAATTAGAAATAAAGTCTTTGGTCTTTGGTTGTGGTAAATGGTATTTTTAATGTTTCTATAAATCATGCTTGAAGGAATTATATATATGTACCTATTATAATCTACTTTTTGCAAATTCCATTTGCTCAACCAATCAAAATTAAGATAAACTTATGTTTTGGTTTTGAGGCTCCTGGCGGTTTTCAATAGTTTTAATTTGTTGTGCATCACTTTCTATAAAGTTTAAACTTTTTATTTTGAACGATACTTTTAATTGTTGCATTCGTTATTTGAAAGTTTGCAACATTATTTTTTTCCAAATTAGATTTTTCTTAAAATAAAATCTTTTGATTCTGTGCCTTGTTCTTTTGGAGAATTTTTGGATACTAATTTTGGGTTTTTATTATTCGCTCGGAAATGTGCCACTTTTCGCTCGAATGTGCACACCTTCGTACTTATTAGATTTGTCTACTTTATCGTTAACTCTTTCAAATCAAAAAAATCAATTTAGTTTGGTAAATATCGATTTTCTGTTGGAAAAATATATTTACTATAGCAATGAGTGAAAGAGAGCGAAAAGATACGATAATCTCGTCAGTGCGAGCGAGAGGAAACGATTAAAATTATTCAACTGCTTTTTCGTGTAACTTATTGGCCTAAATTATTGTGAATCGTGCTTAAAACCGAGTGTGCACATTCGAGCTCAAAGTGGCACATTCCGATCTCGGGAAAATGAAGCGCGCCGCTCCGCGTCGCGCTTCATTTGCTTCCCTCGCTCGGAAATGTGCCACTTTTCGCTCGAACGTGCACATCCTCGTATTTATTGAATTTGTCCTCTTTATCCTTCGCTGTTTCAAATCGTAAATTTAAATTTAGTTTATTAAATATCCATTTTATGTTCGTTAAACGCATTTACCATACCACCGATAAAGTAAAGAACATATAAGTAATATTATTCGAAATTGAGGAAGAATCGTTCTCTAGCAATGTGCGCATTTACGAAAGTTGGTTTCAACATGTCAAGTAATAAAAAAGATACAGGCATATTTCTTAGAGAACACCCTGTTTTTAAATCAATTCTTAGATGCGCGGAGAAGTATCATTGCTAATCAATATTATTATAAATAATTAACCATTTCTTATGTAAATTGAGCGGTAGAATAAAAAAGATATTTCGCAGAGCACACCCTTATTTTTAATTATTTTTTAAATGCGGTGTGAACTATCAATTCTAATTAGTATTATTATCAAGTTTTAACATGTACTTGTGTAAAATGACTGTAGAATCCGGTTCTGACAAGTTTGTTCAAAATTTTTAGTTATTAAAAACATTCAAGCATATTTCCCACAGTACACCACTGTTTTTCACATACATCTTGGGCGCAAAGCAAATAGTATATTGCACAATATACTAATAATCAATCTTATAACAAACAATTAAATTTTTCTTATATCAAATGAGTCGTAAAATCAATTTTAAAAAATTTATTCCAATATCTTGAGTAATAAAAAAGATACCAGCATAGTTTGCACTGTACCCCACTGTTTTTTAAGTATTTTTTAGAACTGGGTATGAAACATCATTCCTAAATCAATATTACTAAAAACAATTACATTGTCTCATGTAAAATGCGCCGTAAAATTCATTTCTGAAAGCCTTGATCCAATATCTCAAATAATAAAAAAAGACACAGGCATTTTTCCCAGAATACGTCCCTGTTCTTAAATTATTTCTCGGATGCGTAGTGAGGTACCATTTTTAATCAGTGTCATTCTAAATTATAAATTAGGTTTTATAAAAATAGTACATCCAATTTCTACAAAGATCCAAAAAAACACACACTTGATATTTTATTGCAATTTCGTCGAGTGCTTCTGTGAGATACTAAAATATTCGACCCCTCAAACGACTCTTTAATTGTTTTAAGTCCACCCCTTATTGTAAACTATTTCTATGCAACTTTAATATTCTCTACGTTTTCCACTTGAGAAAAAAAATTAGGATTTTGGTCAAAACCGAAAAAAATTTCGTGCAAGTCTTAATTTGGCAATTTTCTCTCTCCTCTCCATTTACAAAATAATCCTCCCTATTGGGGTCTTTAATTACTTTACTGTGTAATTAGGCAGCCTCAGCGAATCCCATTATTAATTTTAGAATTTAAATAAAAGGACATCATAAAAGCTTTTCTTTCTGGCGCAGCAAATAAATATGCATTATTCAGTTCTTTAGGTAATCGTCCAAGTATTTAATTCCGGCCCTTCAAAAATGTGCACCCCATCAAAGATGCATGTTTATAAAAGTGTGGAATGCTATCAGGAACACCACACCTCATTGAAATTTAAAAGCAGCTCGTAACGTTTTTCCGTGTAAAGAAAAGGCGAGCTGCTCATTAAATCTTTAATAAAGTTGTTAAAATAACCACTAAGGCTCGATTCTCAGGTTATTCCGAATTTAGGTCCTGGCAGGATTTTGCGTTACGTCCTTTAGCTTCGACGTGCTCTTCGGTAGACGAACAAAGAACAATTCGGGTTAGACGTACGTAAAATTTAAAGCAAAGCAAAATGGCTTAGTGTAATGTTCATCTTTCCACTAGACTTTGGAAGATGATCCTACTTAAATACACAATCGCACACAAGTTTTCCAGTTAACTAAACTCTCCCTTATCTCTTTTTATTAGAAAGTTGTTGGCGAATCGGAGGAGGACGGAAGGCACTTCGTTCTAGGGTCGTTAGTAAGGAAATATGAATCGGGTTTCACGTCCCGAGTTTGGCAACTTAACTTAATCTCAAATAATCCAAACGGTGCTGAGCTTTTTACGATGCCCCGCGATAATTTTTTATTGGCTTTTTTGCATATTAAATTTGCAATTTTCTTTTCACTTCCATTAAAAAGCTTCTAACAATAGCTGTAAAACCAATCTTCTTTACTCTTCGCTTTTGGAGGATAATCGCCGAAATGCAGAAATAATAATACTTAATGTTGCTGCTTTCTGCTACGCACGAAAAGTGTTACAGTAGAACCTCTCGTGGCGACCACCTCTAGTGCCAGAACAGATATAGTGTAATTTAATTCTGCTTATAAGTTGTTTTCTAAGGCGACCCCTCTCTAACCCGACCGCGACCGTTAATTGCGCGATCCCAACTTTTCAAAATTACTTAAGGCCTTACATAAGTCTAGCAGCGCCAAAAATGCGGTGAAAGAATAATTTTTTTTAGTCGGAAAAACAATAGAATTGTTAAAAGTAAATAGTACACATTGTTTATTGGTATTTAAAATTTATGAAAAATTTTATTGAAATTTATTTTTACAAAAATTACTATATAAAAATCATGTGATCTACAACACAGAAAAAAAAGTTGCTCTATGGTATGAATCATATTTCCAGTAAATGTTGATCGATATGCAAAATTTAAAAAAAATTGTAAAATAAAGTAGTAGTTATAGTCTGTCGAGCCGGAATTTTGAATTTTGAAAAATTATGCAATTTATGTAAAAAAACGATTTTTTTAAAATTCTGGACGTATGTAAGGCCTTAAAGTTGGAAAATTTTGTATAGATCAGGGGTTCCCAAACGGTACGTCGCGACGCCCTGGGGCATCGCGGGAAAATTGAAATTGCAAATATTTGTTTAATTGTATTTTTTATTTCAACTCTTATAAATTAATTGGAACTAATGTCTATTTTCCAGAACTAAATTAAAGCTTATCAAATTTTCCTCTATGAAAATATCTAAAAAAAAACATTTTTAAAAACACAAAATTCCGCTTATAACGCAACCACTGTAAATTTTTTGAACATGTAACTACCTATTTTTTAAATGACAAATAAATTAATTAATAATAACATCTGCTAGAGCTTTAAATAAATATATTCTTTTAGAAGGGCGTCGCAAAAAAATTACAATCTGTAAAGGGAGTCGCAGTACAAAAAGATTGGGAACCCCTGCTATAGATATTAGTTGTAAAAGCGAACGTACGTTAAACCAAAATTCATTTATCTGCATTATTTATAATTTTAAGCCCGACTAACATTTTAATCCTTTCATTGTCTGTAAAGTAAAAAAATCTGAGGGCGTTTTTGGAAATTTGTATTTTTACATACTTCCAGGTTCTTTGGAAATTGATTCCTTATAAGAAAGCTCTAGAATAATGGAACAACTATTAACCTTTAAAAAATTCTGGAATAGTCAAAGCGTAAAAAAATCATGTTGCATTGTTTAGGTGTACGTAGTTAATAAAGAAATTTTTCAAGTTTAAATAATTTTGAAAAGCTGACGTTTGCGCATTTATAGGCTTCGGACCAATTTAATTATAATTATATTATATGACCAAGTATTACTCTAATTCTCTTCTCTATTGTCTTCAACAGACAAAAATTAAATACAGTCGAATCCTCCATAAGTCGAATTTTTGATAACTCGAACCTGTTTCCCTAGGACTTGCCTATTTGAACGTTAATATTTTTATATCGATAACTCGAATTTTTGACAACTCGAATTATTTTTAGTTCCTTCGACTTCGACTTACCGAGGTTCGACTGTATTGTATTTTCTTTAATCAATTGAAATTAGACGAATATAAATATAAGACATTCTGTTTTTTTTTCTTGTTCAATTTTTTAGCGGTTCTGTTATTTCACTGTTCCGTTTTTTCAAGTTCTGTTCGGTCCGGATACCCTTTCCCACATAGACCACCCTGTACAGCGCACGTAAACCTTTTACAAACCCAACTTGTACTATTTCCGCCGAATGAAAGCTTGCAAAAAAATAAGAGAAGTAAAATTAAAGCGTTCATTTAAATAAATTTTAATGCTCTCTTCACGAGTGTTTAAAAAGTTCCTTCCATTAAATATACATTTCGCCTAAACAAGCCTGCATTTTAATACACAAGCATTAATGAAAATAACTGCAATAAAAGCACGCAAAAGTAATTTCGTGTTATTATAAAAACCGCAGTGTGCAATAAATGCATTCTTAATTAAGGACAAAAAAAATAACGGCGGCAAATTCAAGTAGGGCCGTATTAAATTTTATTGCGAGCGCATGAAAATATTAGGGGAGCGGGGGCGGGGCGCACCATTCAAATTAAGATTCGAAACGAAAGAGATATTAAATAAAATATCAATCGAATCTTATCGCTTACAATAAAACTCGCTGATTCCAAATTCAAAGGACAAATGTTTAAAAATACAATACTCAAAATTTAAATTGAAGAGACGTAGAAGAGATCCTTGCTTTGTATTTGCTTTGGGATTTTATTCTGCATATAGATGTGTAGCTAAGTTGAGTAAACAAAATAAATGCACATGCATAGGTAACGTTGTGCAGCGCGTGAATTTTTCCAGACATCTCGAAAGGCTTATTCGCTCCATTTTCGGCATTAAGAGAAATAAATACAGTAAAATCTCTGTAACACGACCAGCGTTGGTTTTTGCACAAATTGGTCTTAGATAGAAAAGCAAATATAATAAACAAATACTATATTAAATAAAATGCAGTTATTATTTATCAGAACAATATTGTTATTAAATCAAAATTATTATAAATACAGTAGTATTATTTAGGAAGTAAGTTAATTATTGTGAATCACGCTTAAAATCGAGTGTGCACATTCGAGCTCAAAGTGGCACATTTCCGATCTCGGGAAAATGAAGCGCGCCGCTTCGCGTCGCGCTTCATTTGCATCCCTCGCTCGGAAATGTGCCACTTTTCGCTCGAATGCGCACATCCTCGTATTTATTGAATTTGTCGCCTTTAGCCTTCGCTGTTTCAAATCCTAAATTTAAATTTAGTTTAGTTAATATCTATTTTATGTTCGAAAAACGTATTTACCATACCAATGATAAAGTAAAGAACATATAAGTAATATTGTTTTAATCTATTTATGTTTTTTAATTTTAATTTTTATTATTATTATTATTTGTTTTTATTTATTTATCTCGTAATTGGGTTGTTCTTTCGTTGTTCTGTTTTTTGACCGTTCTTATTTTCCAATTTCTGTTTTTTCATAGAACCGTTTGAAACTAGTATAGGAAAAAAACTAAATGTTAAATAAATCGCGTTGTATAGAATTTCTTCAATTAGTCGTGTTTGTTAATTAGGTTCAAATTTTGAATAATCAATTTTTGTAAATTGTTATGCGGAAAAAGAAATTAAAACAAAATTTAAATAAACGAAAATTAAATTTTCAAAATATAATAAATAAGTGTCTATTTTTTCAAAAATATTTTATACCAAATAATATTAAATAAAGCACTTTTTTTTTAAATTGAATAAGTCTATTAGTATAGGAATTAAAGGAGAACTACCAATTTTTGAACTTTTGTCACAAGGTCTATGTCACAGTTAATAATAAAAGGAAGCGTTCTAAGAGGGGATCCATCAGTCGCCACCGACCCATCATTTAATGATTGTTTTCTTCAATGCCAAAGCCTGATAACAGTTTTCTTTGATACATTTATATCGGCAGTCGTTTTGATTGAAGTGAATCATTCTTTAGCTTAACGCTATTCCTGACGTCTAACAATGAATGGTAGAGAGCTCGCCATATATTTGGAACCAAATTAGGTTCCTTCTAACAATTTGCAGTCAAAACATTGTTTAAATTGTTCATATTCGGAGAAAACCCGAAATTTCAAATTTCCCGTTAAAAACGCAGTTTTCAACAAAACACTTTACTTTTACAGATCATGCAAACGCATTTTTTTTATTTACAAATTAATATTTTCGGTTTTATTGATATAGGTATCTGAAAATTGCTTGAGAATATTCAAGACATGTTAATTTTTAATAAAATCACAAATCTGACATTTATTTCGGAACAGAAAGATTATAAAATTCAAAACTAATCATAACAGATTTTTTTAGTATTGAAAATATTGGGTTGGCAAAAAAATAATTTCGTTTTTACAAATCGATGGCAACGCATTTTTTTTTCAACCGTTTCGGCCAATTTCAGCGATTTACACAAACTTCACCTTCCACTTTCTTATTTGACTATCCATAGTATTGCCGAAGCACTACAAAAAAATTTTGGAATTAAATCAATATATGTCATTTATGATCAGTTTGAATGATAACAAATTTTATGGTTATATGAACTGCAAGCAAGAGTTTAATCGCAATTAATTTTATATGAAATTTTGCCTATAGATCGAGTTTCGAAGAAAAAGTTTTGGCCACATTAGTGGTAAAAAACTTAAAAAGTTCTACTAATATGTACTATCACATTAACATTTATTTCGATCCAAAAAGTAAAATTTTTGTACCAGTGATGATCATCTGAAATCGCAGTAGGTTCAGTCTTTTTGCTAATAAGGACCAGAAATTCTACGAACGTGGTATCATAAAGTTACCAGAAAGATGGCAAAAGGTCATTGAAAAAAATGGTAGGTACATTTAGAGTTGATTAGGAACCTATCTTTGTAAAAAAAAATTGGGTTCTATTTCAAATTAAAAAATCGTAATTACTTTCTTGCTAACCCGTTAATTATGAAGCATAAGAACGTCCGTCTTGGTCATTCTACAAAATCTCACATTTAGCAATTTGCCTTATATATTAAAGCTTAAACGTTACCGAAAAATATCGACCATTTAAATAAACCGCTAACGATTATCGATTTTTCTTATCGACAACTGCATACATCGTTCCTTATACATCTCAGTTGTGAAACGTGCGTTGAAGTGTTAACGCCGCTCCTTAAAAATTTTGATTTTAATGAGCGTGTGTGTGTGTATCATAAAGTACTATACAGCAAAGTGTTTCCAACCCTTGGAAGCATCCCTTGCGCGAGAACTCCAAATTGTAAGTTGCTTCGTAAAGATTTTATTGATTTTCTTCGATTTTACTGGGGAACAAATGATCGTACCTCAAAAATATTTTGACCGCCGTGGTCGGAAAAAAATTGGTTTTTTCGTGGCCGTAATGGCTTTGCAAAATTTTGATCACAAGGCCCACAATCAATTTCCTTTGTTCTGATTTTGAATACGTCGTAGGAGTGGCGAAGCGCTTCGGGCTGTTTGCGAGTCGACTTATCGCACTTTTTACCTGGCGTTTGCGATAGCATGCATTTGGCCTTTTAAATATTTCAATGTCGATTTATTTGTAACAGTACAGTCATGAACAGTTATAATACATCAAAATTGGAATATAACTTTGGAAAAACGTAAACGGATATTTTTGGTGTGCGCTTTAAAGATACTTGCGTAGAATACAAGATCTGTGAATTTTTTAAATAAAATTATTAGAGAAAATTATTTAGGTGTAGGAAATAAACTGGATAAATATAATGAATAAAAAATCCGACGATTGCTTATAAATTCAGATAAAATATAATTTCATCTAACTTCTAATTAATTATTCTTTAAAGTATTTTTTTTAATTGATCTATTGGCTTTACAATCTATTTCTTATTGTAGGTAACGAATAAAGTCATCTAATAAAGTCTAAAAATTTAATCGTTTATTAAGCACAGAAACATGGGCATATTATTAATAAATAGTGGCTTCTTTTCAGAAATTACAAGAGGACTCCAGGGATGTCCAAAAACACGAAGGATCATATTGAACAGGACTCGAAACTCAGAAGGACAAAGACTGACTTCTTCACAAGGTAGGATAAAATTTCTGTTACCTTTAAAACAAAGTGTGCTTAATTAAATTTTACAAAATTGTACAATATTCTAATTGCTAAAACAACTTTAATTGTTGATTTAGTTCTGTGTGAAGAAAGTCGTTGAAAATTTTTGGAAAATTTGCATAAAAACAACTTTTTTGCTTTTATAATTATTTTTATCTATGACTTTATATTATTGTTTTCACCGCTCTACCATAATTTGGAGCAATCTTAATGCATTGGTTTAAAGTAATTATTAAAAAAAACTTTTGTAAAAGGAACTGTCTTCTAAAATTTAAATACGATTGCCACTTTGTTCATGCAAATTTACGTTTATGATGCAAACAATTATACAAAATGTTCTTTGCTTTATTAGAATATATTTATTCTTTTTATAAATAACTGATACGTGGCTCTAGGTAAATATTAATAAACGTTTTCAAGACCATTTAGATTCTGCTGTAATTTTAAAATAATTTCCAAAGCACCACTCTGAAATATGATAACTTCAAAATGTCATATATTTTTAATTGCTCAAAATATAAAAACGATTGAAACAAACAATAATCATTTAAGGTACTTAATTCGTGAAAATCAGAGCTAATAGTAGAGGCCTACAGTGAGTACAAAAAAATTAATATATTCAATGGCCTAGTATTTTATTTTATTCAAAGACTGTACTTGATACATTAAAAACGTTTATATTGGGTGTCCCTAAAGTAATTGACAAGCGGGGATAGGAGATGAAATTCTCAGATGAAAAGTCCTGTGAGGTTTTTTCATATGACGCACCCTTAACTAGTTATTAATTAAATAAAGTAACCAATCGGGAGGGCGCTTTAGAGAAATAATGCAAGACAGGGGTGCTTGACGGTGCTGAATAAATTTTTATTTAAAAAAAATATATTATCTCAATAAAATTTTAAAACCACGGCTTTGGGAAAAAGCTTGAAAAGATTTGTATTCAAAAATTCCCTTAAAGCGCACTCCTGATTGGTTATTGTATTTAATTAATAACTAATTAAGGGTGCATCAGGTAAAAAAACGCCGAACAAAATTTCGTCTCAGAATTTCATCCCCTATCCTCCCCGTAACCGTTTGTGAATTACTTTTGGGACACCCAATATACAGAACACATAAATCCAATATCACTTTTTGCTTGTTTTATTTGAATAGATTACTTGTTTCTTTCTAAATCCAAAATTAATATAAACAAATTAAATAAATACGACGATGTGCGCATTCGAGCGAAAAGTGGCACATTTCCGAGCGAGGGAGGCAAATGAAGCGCGACGCGGAGCGGCGCGCTTCATTTTCCCGAGATCGGAATGTGCCACTTTGAGCTCGAATGTGCACACTCAATTTTAAGCACCATTTACAAAATTATGCTTATAAATTATTCAAAAAATTAAATAAATAATTTAATCATTTTCTCTCACTCGCACCTACCAAATTCTCGTATCTTTTCGCTCACTTTCACTCATGACATTGGTAAATACGTTTCTTGAACATAAAATTCATATTTACTTTTAATTTTTTGATTTGAACGTGAAAAGATTAATTAAGACAAATCAATAAATACGAGGATGTGCACGTTCGAGCGAAAAGTGGCACATTTCCGAGCGAGGACGCAAATGAAGCGCGACGCGGGCGGCGCTTCATTCCAGATCGGAATGTGCCACTTTGAGCTCGAATGTGCACACTCAATTTTAAGCACCATTCACAAACTTAGGCTTATAAATTATTCAAAAAATTAAATAAATAATTTAATCATTTTCTCTCACTCGCACCTACCAAATTCTCGTATCTTTTCGCTCACTTCCACTCATGACTATGGTAAATACGTTTCTTGAACATAAAATTCATATTTACTTTTAATTTTTTGATTTGAAAGTGAAAAGATTAATTAAGGCAAATCAATAAATACGAGGATGTGCGCAGTCGAGCGAAAAGTGGCACATTTCCGAGCGAGGGAGGCAAATGAAGCGCGACGCGGAGCGGCGCGCTTCATTTTCCCGAGATCGGAATGTGCCACTTTGAGCTCGAATGCGCACACTCGGTTTTAAGCATATTTCACAAATAATTAATTTATTTTCTTAAACGGCTAACTTTAACTGCGAACTTTTTGTTAGCTGTGCGTGCGCAACTTCCGTTGCTTATAAAGTTTTACTCTCCAGCGCTAAAAGAAGTATAACTTCAATAATTAAAGTTAGAATAAAACCAGTTTCAATAAATAATAAATTAATTTAATAAATATTTGATAAACTCGATTTTCTTCCTCTTCAAAAAAATGAAAAACTTTCGGATCTTTGTTTATTAGTTTATCAACGGTTAAATTTTTCGCTAAAGCACGACTCCTCTAAGCGATTAAATTCGAACAGGGAAAATCTAATAACAATGCCTCGCAACAATAATTCATCATTATTTCATATAGTAAATAATGCAAATGCTAACCACTGCATTATTATCGAATTATTAGAGGCAATTTAAAACTTAATTAATTTATATCCACAAACGTCAGTAATTTATACGATAATAACAAAATCGGTGTAATATTAATGTAGGTACGTAGTTCGCACCAAAATAAATAATTTACTTCGAGAAATTAACTTCGTCAACTTTTTAAATATGTACATACTTAATAGAAATTCATTTTAAGATAGGTACCTCGTGTAAAATATTAAAGGGGCTCTTTTTTTTATTGCATAATTAATATTGAAAATTCGCGACCGATCGAGCAAATAAACGATTACATTTTATTCGTACGTTTGCCGCATTAAATGCAACCGATTTATGCGAGGATCGAATTTATGTGCACGTTGGTTACGAATTATACCGACAAAACAAACTTATCTACAGAGAATAGTTAATTACATTAGTTATTCCAGATTTACTAATTTAATATCAATAATAACAACTTAATATCTTAAGATAATATAAACTAGGTCAGTAGATTCAAACAGAACCGCAAGAACGCTAACGACGTGACTTGTCTTTAAACTAAGTTAACTTATCAACCGACATTATTAACATATGGTAATTATAACAAGTTTATATGTTTGATCGCAATTAGCGCTAGTTTCCAGTATTTAATTATTTAATTAAAGCACGTCGATTTTAAACTGTCTTTTTCTTCGGTAATTGACTACACTTTTTGAGAGTTGGGCCTTTCGTCTAAAAAAATCATAACAGAGTTGAAAACTAGGGGAAATTGACTTTTTTCCTCGATTTTCATTAATTGTTAATCTTAATTTTACAACAAGACATCGATGATTTGATCTGTACACCAATTAAGAGGGCTCGATTTTTAATTATTTCGAAGAAAGAATGTGTAGAATCATAATCAACAAATAAAGCGTTAACAAAGATTAGTTTTTGGTATCGTAAACGTTTTATGGAACGTAGTTGTGGGAAAATGCCACCAGATGGTGGTCGCTTCTTCCCCCACCTCGCCCAATTTCGTCAGAGTCGGTTCAACTATGAATGACAACTTGACGAAATTAATTTTTCCAAAATTGATCGCGATATGTAATGAAATAATTTATAACTTAATGTTGAGAGTAAAATTTTAGCAGGCAACGGAAATTTCGCGCGCTCATTTAACGAAAATTAAACAGTAAAGCCCTCTATTGAAGACAACGGAAGTTGCGCGCGCGCACAGCTAACAAAAAAACGGCAGTTGCGGTTAGCCGCTTAAGAAAGTAAATTAATTATTGTGAATCGTGCTTAAAACCGAGTGTGCGCATTCGAGCTCAAAGTGGCACATTCCGATCTCGGGAAAATGAAGCGCGCCGCTCCGCGTCGCGCTTCATTTGCCCTCCTCGCTCGAAATGTGCCACTTTTCGCTCGAATGCGCACATCTTCGAGTTTATTGATTTTTGCCTTAATTAATATTTTCACTTTCAAATCAAAAACTTAAAAGTTTAGTAAATATGGATTTTATGTTCAAGAAACATATTTACCATAGCAATGAGTGGAAGCGAGCGAAAAGATACGACAATTTTGTAGATGCGAGTGAGAGAAAGCGATTAAATTGATTAATTAATTTTTTTTCTAATTTGTTAGTCTAAATTATTGTGAATTGTGCTTAAAACCGAGTGTGCACATTCGAGCTCAAAGTGGCACATTCCGATCTCGGGAAAATGAAGCGCGCCGCTCCGCGTCGCGCTTCATTTGCCTCCCTCGCTCGGAAAGTGCCACTTTTCGCTCGAATGCGCACATCTTCGTATTTATTGAATTTGTTTACATTAATTTTGGGTTTAGAAAGAAAAGAGTAATGTATTAAAATCATACGAGCAAAAAGTGGTATTGTATTTGTGTGTTCTGTATATTGTGTGTCTCAAAAGTAATGGACAAACGGTTAGAGGGGGATAGGGGATGAAATTCTGAGACAAAAAATCTCACAGCGTGTTTTTACCTGACGCACTTTTAATTAGTTATTAATTATTAATAATAACCAATCAGAAGTGCGCTTTAGGGGAATTTTTAAATACAAATCATATCAAACTTTTTTCCAAAGCCGTGGTCTTAAATTTTATTGAGATAATATTTTTTTTTAAATAAAAATTTATTCAGCACTGTCAAGCACCCCTGCCTTGCATCATTCCTCTAAAGAGTCCTCCCGATTGGTTACTTTATTTAATTAATAATTAGTTAAGGGTGCGTCATATGAAAAAACCTCACAGGACTCTTCTTCTGAGAATTTCATCTCCTATCCCCGCTTGTCAATTACTTTAGGGACACCCAATATAAACGTTTTAATGTATCAACTACAGTCTTTGAAAAAAATAAAATACTTGGCTATTGAATATATTTTTTTTGTACTATTAGCTCTGATTTTCACGAATTAAGTACCTTAAATAATTATTGTTTGTTTCAATCGTTTTTATTTTTTGAGCAATTAATCGAATTAAAAATAATAATTAAGAAATTTTTTCTTTTATATGGATAAATACAAAAATTCGATAAGAAAAGAGTTATTATTAATATATTTTATTGTATTTAGAACGTTTTTTAATATTAATCAAAGAAAGAAATAAACAACTAGAAGAAAGTATCAATTTTAATTTAAAGATAAAAATATTAAATATTTCAATTAGCGTTGTCTAAGTATTCTATTAATTTTCTTCAGTAATTTATCCAATATTTTTTTTTTGTACCTATTGGAAAAATGGTACGATTCTCTTCTATCGTATAGTAGAACAAAAAACAGAACCAATCTATTTTCTTCAATTTGAATTTTTGATACTTTCGACAAAAATAATTATTTAAATAAATACAAAATGTTAAAATGAATATTTTGTAATATTTTCGTGCTTAAAACCGAGTGTGCACATTCGAGCTCAAAGTGGCACATTCCGATCTCGGGAAAATGAAGCGCGCCGCTCCGCGTCGCGCTTCATTTGCCTCCCTCGCTCGGAAATGTGCCCCTTTTCGCTCGAATGCGCACATCCTCGTGTTTATTGAATTTGTTAATATTAATTCTGACATATTTTGCTTTGTTTTCGATTTACCCGGCTTCCAATACAAAAAAATATGATTTTAATTTACACGGTTTACCGCGTAAATTAAGGAATAGTTGTACAGCGAGGAGATGTGCAAAGACTAGATTTTTTTAAAAGAGTTGCATTAACATATAATTTGAAAACCATAATAAACGCAAGATAAGCAACATAACACGTGGTTACATTTAGATTTGAATGAATCGAACCACCAAAGTACATTTCAATGATTTTATTGTAAAAAAGCGGTCGGCTTGCTTCGATAAGCACGAATCAAAGGAAACTTACGTTCGTTGCATATAACAAGAAATTTATTAAATTCGCGCTGATTGCGAGCTCCTGAAACATTTTATTAATGTCTTTAATACTCCCGTATCGTGCGACTTCATTAGAATAAAATCTAAAAGAACAAGTTATTAAAAGTGAGCGGAGCTGAAATGATACTGTTCCTTGCTAATATTGAACTAGAAAATACTGCACTTTAATTATTGAAATGTTCTGCGAATTCTGCGGATATTACCTAATATTCGGAGCAAACTAACAAATAATTGTAGCAAATTGTCGCATTTTCATAATACCCTCGCAAAACTTAACTACATATTGGGGCGATGACAAATATTAATAAAAGTCGGGGAAGAGCTTAATAGAATTTCTTTTATGTAAGGAAGCAGCCTTTGTGTGTTATTAAAATTTCTACTACGGCCCGACAAAGTCAATACTATTTTTAAAAATAAATAAAATAACTTTATTGAACTTGTTTTCAATTAATTCGACCTCTCCATTTCTGCTTTTAATGCTAAAAATAATCGAAGCACATGAAAGCTTTATAAATTTCGAGATCGAAACTCGTCGACAATACAAAATTTTTTTCGGCGCCCTCAACTTTACTATTTTTTATTGATTTAATTTTTAATGGTTAAAAAATGTTTTAAGCTCGGCTTCCAAGACGAGGTTCAGAACTCTGAATCACAGCTTTGTTTTATATTTGAAGATCATTACTTCAATATTAATTTTGCAATCAGTAAGACTCACTATGCAAAAATACTGGCAAAAAAATGACTATAACGTTTTTGGTAGCGGTTTATATAACGTAAAGAGCCAGCGCCTCTTAGGCCAATTTTTGGCATACCGAACGGAAAAATTACTGACCGGGCTCAAATTGTAGAGGGCAAAAAACTGATTAATCTTGTATACATTTTTGTCTTAAAAGTGCCTGAACGGTTGAATGAGTTTAGTTCTTAAAATGAATGCATTTGACTTTAAATATTTGTTTTCATACTTGAAAAAATTTTCTTTAAATTTTTATAAATTTTTTTTTTTGATTTGATCCTTTAGAAACTAATTCTGATAGGTCGATTTTCAATGTTCCCAAACTTTTTTTAAACATTTTTTTCCTTAAATCGATTTTATTTTTCATGCTTTTTCTAATGACGCTAGTCAGTAATTTTTCCATCCACTCATTCGCATTTAGGCCAACTTTTGATCAAAAAAGTGCTGGCTCCTTCTGTGCTAATTTCAAGCAAGTCGGTAGCTCAGTGGCTACCCAACAACAAGCAAAGTAAAAATTTTTGGACCAAGTTTCTCCGCTATACACACGTTTTTTTATTTTAAATATTTTTTTTACTTACTCTATTTTTATGTTCTATATAAGTATTTTCTTATTATGAATATTCATAATTAGTTAAAATTGGGACGTAATAAAAAATGTTGAGTAAGTATAAAAGAAAATGATATATTGGCAAATATTATACTTAATATTTTATTTAATTCACAAATAATAACAACAACAGTAGTTAAAAACAATTTATAACATTGTTTCAATAGTGCATGATCCAGGATGATAGTTATCGTAAAAATAGGGGAAGCAGTAAATCTTACGTGAACGTGCACATTGTACAGAAAAACATTTTTACAAACAAATCCTATTTTTATAATTTTCAGTAAAAACATACTTCGTTTACATTCATAAATATTTCTGTCATTGCAGAGCTTTGACAAAAATCAATCATATTTTATCATTGTATTAAAAAGTGGAGAAAATAGTTGATGAGCATATTTGTATATTCAAGCCTATAAAGTTTAAAGGTTTTTCGCGTTAATTTAGCTCAATTTAGACGCTTTGCGTATTATTACGAAGTATCTTAGAACAGGGGTGCCCAATTTTTCTTTACATAAGATCTACTTTTTATTTTAAAAATGTGTTACATCGACTTTTTGACATAGGAAGAGGGGAGGTGTTTTGGTAGATACTGTGTTTATATATAGGTAATACTGTTCTAACTGTTACTTTTTTGATGAAACATTTTTTAAGTCTATAACTAAAAATTTTGGTTTGTCATTCATATTATTACTTTATTTGATAGTAAAAATGAAAGCGCGAGAGGATTTTACTACAACTTTAAAACATCAAGAATGAGAATCAAATTTCAAATTTTCTATGCCACGGTACTGACTCATTCGTTCAATTCAATATATTGCAAAAAAAATCATTAATTTCTTTTAAGTTTGATTATATACATTAAGATTTATTGTTTAATTGGTTTGAATTATTTATTGCCACAAAAAACAATTTATAAGTAAATCCTAGAAAAGGACATAACACGGTACTGACATTGAAGTGAGATATTGCACGTTTTCTTTGGACACTCATACAATAAAAGTGATGAAATATGTTCATGAGGATCGTATTGATACAAAAATTTCATTAATATATTGATAATGTATGACAAGTAAGATCAAACAGTATAAGACATAAAAATCACAGTTAGAATGGAATCACCCATATCTACCTACATAAAAAATAAAATAATTATTTAACAAGCCAAAAAACTCATGTCCAGTCGAATTAAAACAACATATGTAATCACTGACAATATTGATTAATTGAACTCAGTTATGGATAAAGACAGATTTAGAATTTATTTTATTAGTTTAACATTAATGGATGATTGTATTTGCATGTTTATATCCAATAAACCTTAATTGAAACTCAACGTGGTCACGATGGATAGATAATATTGATTAACAGTAATAATATTGTTAAAAAAATACTAAAAAAGAGAAGCTACCCTATGACACTATCAAATGTTCTAGGTAACGTTAAAACTTAAAAATCTTGACTAAATGTGCTTTACTGGTAACCCGACGGTTCTCGCTAAATTAACCTCGCGATCGACCAAAATTGGCTCCGCGATCGATCAATCGAAAGCAATCGACTTGTTGACCACCCCTGATCTAGAACAAGACATAAAGAAACGATGCACCTCGTCGAGAGGCGATCCAAAGCTGCCTTACTTCGTTTATTACTACTTAGCAAGTGAGCTGCCGAGTTGCTTGAAATTAGCACGGAAATTTACCTTATGTAAACTGCTACCTAAAAATTTAACCCCTTGACATACAAAAAAAACCGAATTTGATGAGTCCGAAAAAAACTATTAATTTGGTTCAACTTAACTGTTATGAGCATACACAAGTAACATAAAATAAATAATTAATAGTTTTAAAATATTTTGAAATATGTAGAGCAGTGTTTCCCAAACTTTTTTTAACATTCCTCATTTAAGTCATTCTAAAATTTTGATACATATAATATATAACATATAAATATTTTTTTATATTTAAAAATTGAATTATTCCATAAATGAAGCCTAATTACAACTTGTTTAAGACACAAGATTTAGGTTTTAGCAAGAAATCACTAGGAAATTATTAAGAAAAAGAAACAATAAGTAAATTTTAAAAACATAAACTAAAAAATATTTTTATATCGATAGCTCGAATTTTTGTTAACGCGAATTATTTTTAGTTTCTCTTTAACTTCGACCTATCGAGGTTTGACTGTATTTAATTTTATAAATTTAATATTTCTGAACAATTAAGATAATTTATTTATTGAGTTTTCTCTAATATTAATTTTACTTGCGTAAATTAATGATCTTCAAAGTTTTTTGAAAAACCACAAATTCTGTATTTACTCTATTTGAGTTTTCTGAAAATAGATAATAATTTTTTCATCAAAATTTCCTTTTAAATTTACCGAATAAAGTTTTGCTTTATTCAATTTGTGTTATACAAAAAAAATTGATAATTAAAAATTTCTAAAGTTCTTAAATATATTTTAAAAATTTTCCAAGTTATTAATTTATTTAATTTGAGTTGTCTGAAAACTTAAAATAATTTATTCTTCGAGTTTACTTTAATAATTTTGCTAAATGTTTAAAACTGAATTTCATTCTATGTAAAAAACCGGTGCATGTACACTCACACCATTTAGTAATGTCCCTTGGTTTGGAGCGGACGGATCGTTCGTGTCCGACGTGGAGAATAATAAAGAAAACGCTAGTTTCAACTTCAACTCTCCGTTATTATTTTACAATCCTACACATGATGGTGGTATTCACTTTTTACAGATTAACCATACACTTTTTATCTTTCACCCATAAGAAAAAAAATATTTTAATATAAATGAAAGTTAATACAAGATAATTTTATCATTACAAAATAATGTAATTATTCTTTTCTACGCATATACCTTGTGTTAAAAATCCATGTCTTTCTTTTAAATTCCATATAAGTTAGTTTGTGTATATATTAAGAATATTTAACATAACTGAAAATAGAACTATGCGAATTTTGATTTCAGGAATTAATTAGTGAAGTTTTCTATAAAAGATTTTCTTTTCCATTTCTAAGCAAATATATCCTATCGAAAATTATTATTATAACTCTTCACATAAGAGTTAATATTTAAATACTAAAATTAACTGAATTGTAAATTTGTTAACAATTTTCGGATACTCCTAACGATTGGCAGCTCATTTCGCTGTTAAAATTCTTATAACTGCATTGCCAGCATTTTAAAATAGAACAAATTCAGATTAATTTTAAATTGTTAATATTGTTGTTGTTGGCGCCTGCCTTTTATACCTGTATCAGGTTTAGGCGTTTTCCCGCTTGAAACTTTGTTGTGAATGTTGTAGTGTTTCAAAGATTCAAGGCACCTACTGTTTTACGTGGATTGCAAACCACGGCAATTTCTAAGGAAATTTTTGAGCAGTTTTACTCTTGCCAGGTGCTCAGCCTTGCGAAGAGAAGAGGAGCGTGAAATTTTCGATGGTCGGCGCGGGATTCGAACCACTTCGAATCCACCTCGCTAGCAAAGCAGCCCAAACACTAAACCACTTGCACCACGCTTCCTCTTAAATTGTTAATATTACCCTTATTAATGTTTTTCTAAAGTATTGTTTGATATGTCTATCTGCAGTTGGGACATAAATACCATAACTATTCATTTGAAAATTATTAGAATCTAGTTTTTTTTTTTTATTATGGACCCATAATTTTTACATTAATTGATTTTATTTGAATTATTACGAGTATGTATTAAACCTCATTTGAATAGAAGTCACCATTGCATTAAATTATCGATATTCGAGTTACATACCATATTTGCTCGTAAGTTAAGAACCAAATTTACTTTTTTGTTTTTAAAGTTTTTGTTGTAACCACGAAATCTTATAGAAGAATATCCTTCTAGCTAAAAGTTTAAAATCGTTTTTCTCGAACATTTTTTAATGCTTTGCTAAATTTATATTTCAATATTGGTCTTCAAATGAGGTATACACAGCTCGGAGTATGATGCAGGTATACGGATTAAAAATATCCGGACTTAGCATAGCTGACATCCATTTATTTTTATGAATAATTTTAAGAAATTTTGTAAAATTGTATAGTTCTATATAATTTTATAAAGAAAATTTTTTCGGGTAGTTAATCTTCTATAATTAAAAATCATAAAAATAAGAATTAAATCGATAACTTTTTCATGATATAAAATATTTTTTCAGACTATTTGATAGTGCATTAAATAGAATATAAAACTGCCATTTCACTTTTGACCTATCTTTAATAGTTTAGCCTTTTAATTGAAAAAATTTGAAATTTCGACAAATTTCAATTTTGTAAGTTCTTTATTAAGTAAAATATTAATAATAGAAATTTGACTCAATTAAATTTTTGTAGAGAATTTAATGACTATAAAGGATTACTAATTAATTATATAAAAAATTATTACATAGTTTGTAGAAGTAAATAATGTTAAAAATCATTTTCGTAACTTTTTAAATAAAAATGTTTAAGTTCGATGAAGGACCTCTTAAAATTGAAATTAAGAGATGTAATTTGGACAGATTTTTAATTCGACGTATTCTGAAAAATTTTCATGTGATAGTGAAAAAAATTGTTTTTGTTGGAACACCCTAGTATGTATACTCCATTGTATTCTTCAATTATACCTGAATCACTTTATGTCAAGATGGGCATTTTAAATTTGTTCTTAGAAAGGGATTTAGACTTAAGATATTAACTTGTGCCGAGATGGACGTTGCTCTTTCAAATATTTTAAATAAACCGAAAATGTGATTCACCTACTTGAGCTTCCCTTTGTAACTTTATTGTTTCATGCTGGTAAAACACCAAAAATCTTATTCTTGAAAAATCGAAAATATTACCAAAGGGTAGGTATTAAATTTTTGTTGTGGCCTTACAAACCATCATTCTAGTATTTTGTGTTGTGTTGTAGGGGAATTGTGCTTAAGATGACATACTTTTTGTTTTGAGGCAAATATTTGAAAATTCAAAGGTGGTAAAAATAAATCTAAGGTTATACATTTAAAACGTTTATTTACAAAGCACAAAAAAATCTTGACGCTATAGAACATTTAATAATCGAAATAAAATAAGAAAACATCAATCATATTTATGTGGTTAAGATAACACACATCAGTCTAAGTTGACATAGTTAATTTTCTTTGCACAATTCACATGTAAACACTTTAATTCTTGGTGCAACGCTACACATAGAGTGTGGCACCATCGCTTAAATAATTGGCACCATATCCAACGCGATTAGACTGCAATGAATCAACTGTTACTAAGTCATCTTGGAAAAATTGTGTGGAACCAATTGCTCATTCAGGAAGTTATTCGTTATGTTCCTCCTTGCGTCCTTTAAACTATTAGTATTATGCCAATTTATGATAAAAATAATCAAATAAAAGTCAACATTTTTTAAACTCTGGTATTTATCAAAAAAATATATATATGCAGAAATTGTTTATTTTTCATTGCAAACTTTTACTATCTTGAGATTTTCTGAGCTAGAATATCGTCACACTTTTAATTTATTATTTGAGATGGGGATAAAACAATGATAGGATCGTGTGTTTTTATTGTTATTATATTATTTTTAATAAATAACAGAATTTGAAAATTTTATTTTTATTTGATTATTTTTATCATAAATTGACATAATTCTAATAGTTTAAATAAGTTAGAAAACTTTTATAAATTATCAAACTTCCAGATTATTTTCATATTTATGTATAAAAGTAGCACTTTAAAAAATATTTCCTAAAGAGGTGAAAATAACAGAATGGCACTAATTGGTCTTTATTAACGAAGATATGAACTACATATTCTGAAAATTTCATATTTTTATTTTTCCTCCACATGGATTTTTTGAGGTCAAAGCTGAGCTATTTACAAAATTATCAATTTTCACAATTTTATTTTTCGTAGATTTTATTCTAGGACAATAATAATTATGTCACGACATCACAAGAGTTAGTACTTTATTGTAAAAAAATCAATTTTAATATGCAAAAGGGTTGACACAGCGTTCAATCAAATATCCTAAAATGAGAAAAAATTGTGAAAATTTCGGATGGTCACCATCTTGTTCCTAATTGTTTTAATTCAATTTTCTTGTATTATATAAAATGCACATTTATGACCCTTTCAACTAAAGTAACAACCATTTCAATACCTGTTCTAAATAAAAGCTAGAGCTCATTATGTACAAGTATGAAAATGACCCAATTTTTGAATTCGGATGGGTACTGATCGGAAGTTATACAATAAAAAAATAAATGTGCCACCACAAAGATCAACTACAATTTTTTATTAAAATTAAAAATCATACGGCACACTTTTTAATTCAAATTTGTTGATTTCATATGGAATGACCCAACATTATTTTATTCATTATTTTAAAATACACCCATACCTCACTTTGCGTCGGAGTTACGTTCCAAAAACACGACGCAAATTGAAAAGACGCAATGTGAATTAAGAAAAAATAGAAAAAAGTGGAGCCGTCTGTTAAAAACAAGAAAAAATTAAAGACTCGAACCCAAAACAACGCAACCTCGAAAACCTAACGACGCACGGTGAAAATTAGTACTAATTAAGTAGCGACGCAACTTCGAAAAACGCAAAAGAAACGACGCAAGGCGAGGTACGGGTGTATATCTTTATCTTATCATTACAATTTTTTAAATGCGGGTTGTGAATAAATTGTAAATTGCGTTGCACTGTAATTTATAAAGTGTCGTTCAATAGGCACCTAATAATTCTAATCAAATAGTTAATATATACATTACGTAACAATTTTTAGTGTTTGGGCTGCTGCGCTAGCGAGGTGGATTCGAAGTGGTTCGAATCCCGCGCCGACCATCGAAAATTTCACGCTCCTCTTCTCTTCGCAAGGCTGAGCACCTGGCAAGAGTAAAACTGCTCGAAAATTTTTCTAGAAATTGCCGTGGTTCGCAACCCATGTAAAACGGTAGGTGCCTTGAATCTTTGAAACACTACAACATTCACAACAAAGTTTCAAGCGGGAAAACGCCTAAACCTGATACAGGTATAAAAGGCGCCAACAACAACAACGTAACAATAATGATCAATCAATTATTCTTATCGTTGGATTTATCCCAAAACTCCTTCGATTCAATGACCGTAAAAGAAGTGTCCATAATAAAAAAAGTTCTATTCTAATTATTTTTAAATGAACAATTATAGTATTTATATCCCAACTACGCATAGGTATATTAACCAATGCATTATCCAAAATATAAATAGGGGTAATTAAAAATTGAAGTTGATCTGCACATGTTAAATTTAAAAAAATATGTATGAAGTTATAAGAATTTCAATAGTTACTTTGTTAGGGCTATTCTAAAAGTGTTAACAAATTTACGAGTCAGTTAATTTGCATCGTTTAAATATTAACAATTATGTGAATATAGTTTTAATAACCATTTTTAATTTAATGGCGTAAATTTTCTTTCAAATTGAAAAGAAAATTGTTTTCTGTTCCGTTTAATATTTTTGTTATATTATTATATTGTAAAAAGTGAACACCATCATTTGCAGCGTTTTAAAATAATAATGGAAAGTTTAAGCTAAAGCTATATCGCTTTCTTTATTATGCTCCACGTCAGACCCGAACGATACGCTGGCTCTAAACTGAGGGACATTACTAAATGGTGTGAGTGTACTTATGTACGCACGTTAGAAGTAATACTTCTTTGGCGCGACTAAATTAAATATAACAACGCGCTATGTTCGCTTGTGCATAGCTAGACCAGTGGTTATCAAACTATATGTTACTGCGCATATGTCGTTTTATTTGAATACATTGCTATTTCCTTTTTAAATCCAAAAAGTAATTTAAACAAATTGAATAAATACGAAGATGTGCGCGTTCGAGCGAAAAGTGGCACATTTTCGAGCGAGGGAAGCAAATGAAGCGCGACGCGGGCGCGCGCTTCATTCCAGATCGGAAATGTGCCACTACTCGAACCACACTCGCTTTAAGCACACTTTACAAGAATTAATTTACTTTTGACAATTCGCAATTAAATATTACAGAATTATATTAATAACAAAATTCCCAAGTTGCCAATTTTGTGCCTTTTAACAAAATTATTGTCGAAAACAAAACTTTTTCGGGACATAAAATTGAATACAGTTCTTAACGCCTTAGAGACGTCAAAATCCACAATGACACCCTAAACGATTGACGTCTCCTAGACGTCATTGTATGTCAAGGGGTTAAATCGATTTTTTTTCGGCTTTCTTGCTTGCATGAATTAATGTTGAAGTAACTATCTTCAAATACTGCACAATAGAATTCTAACATTCAGCATTGGAAATTTAGCAAAACCGTTCTCTAAACGCAAACAGATAATTCGTTGAAGTGAAGTGTTTTGGACAAGCATTTCTTAATTTCGCCTTTTTTCCCTGGCGCTAAATCGCAACGCCATGTGCTACAAGCATATATTTTGTGCGCGCGACACAACAGCACGCCTAAAAATAATAAAGTGAAGAAGAAAGTAACACTAACTTCCAAAATTTAAGACCAAAAAAAAAAGAATAAAGAGAATAATAAATTAATGCTTCGCCAACGAGTAGCTAATCTAAATCTGACCTAATCTGCGTATTTTTCCTACATACCGAATTTATGTTATAGCTTAACAGAATGTTTAAACCCTGTTGGCGCTTTTAATAAGAGGGTTGATTACTGACCGTTAATTTATCCAGCAGTAAACTAGCACTAAGCCAAGAACACATAAAATATAGTCTTCGAGCTCCATTTTGTTAAAACGAAAACGCGTAAAGTCAGGTTTATTTATTAAATCCGTTTCGAAATTAGCCTATCCAGCTTTCGGAGAAAATGATTTGACGACAAAATTGAATTGTCAGTTAGAATATTGCTGACGCCGTCTCTTTCGCGGCCGTGTCAATAACCAGCCAAATTTATTGTGCAGAAATTTTACCCAAAAACTTAATCTTTTCTATTTTCTATCGTTCCACGCTTCCTCATTAAAGTAACTTCGAAATTTATCGAATGCGGTTTAATTTAAATAAGAATTGAATTTATTAGGTCGGTAGTTTTCGGTCTGTTATCGACCGAAAAGTGGCGCATTTACCCGCTTAGGACTTATTTTCATACGAAATATTCCAATCGAAAAGAAATATAATGAAAACAAATTGCGGACTGCCGTTGAATGGACTTTAAATCAATCTCTTATGAATTACAGTAAAACCTCAATTATGCGGACCTCAGTTATACGGATTCGCGATTGTTTTATTTAGTGATTAATATTTGTTGCGTTTTTGTAAACATATACCTAACAATTTGACCAAGTTTTTTCCTTATAAAACGGGACGCTTTGTGATCGTGCTTAAAACCGAGTGTGCACATTCGAGCTCAAAGTGGCACATTCCGATCTCGGGAAAATGAAGCGCGCCGCTCCGCGTCGCGCTTCATTTGCCTCCCTCGCTCGGAAATGTGCCACTTTTCGCTCGAATGCGCACATCCTCGTTTTCATTACATTAGTATAATTTACCGTGCGCTCCTTCAAATCAAAATTTTAATTTAGTTCACTAAATATGGATTTTATGTTCAAGAAACGTATTTACCATAGCAATGAGTGAAAGCGAGCGAAAAGGTACGACAATTTCGTAGGTGCGAGTGAGAGAAAGCGATTAAATTGTTTAATTAATTTTTTTTCTAATTTGTTATTCTAAATTTTGTGAATCATGCTTAAAACCGAGTGTGCACATTCGAGCTCAAAGTGGCACATTCCGATCTCGGGAAAATGAAGCGCGCCGCTCCGCGTCGCGCTTCATTTGCCTCCCTCGCTCGGAAATGTGCCACTTTTCGCTCGAATGCGCACATCCTCGTTTTCATTACATTAGTATAATTTACCGTGCGCTCCTTCAAATCGAAAATTTTAATTTAGTTCAGTAAATATGGATTTTATGTTCAAGAAACGTATTTACCATAGCAATGAGTGGAAGCGAGCGAAAAGGTACGACAATTTCGTAGGTGCGAGTGAGAGAAAGCGATTAAATTGTTTAATTATTATTTTTTCTAATTTGTTATTCTAAATTTTGTGAATCGTGCTTAAAACCGAGTATGCACATTCGAGCTCAAAGTGGCACATTCCGACCTCGGGAAAATGAAGCGCGCCGCTCCGCGTCGCGCTTCATTTGCCTCCCTCGCTCGGAAATGTGCCACTTTTCGCTCGAATGCGCACATCCTCGTTTTCATTACATTAGTATAATTTACTGTGCGCTCCTTCAAATCAAAAATTTTAATTTAGTTCAGTAAATATGGATTTTATGTTCAAGAAACGTATTTACCATAGCAATGAGTGGAAGCGAGCGAAAAGGTACGACAATTTCGTAGGTGCGAGTGAGAGAAAGCGATTAAATTGTTTAATTATTTTTTTTTCTAATTTGTTATTCTAAATTTTGTGAATCGTGCTTAAAACCGAGTGTGCACATTCGAGCTCAAAGTGGCACATCCCGATCTCGGGAAAATGAAGCGCGCCGCTCCGCGTCGCGCTTCATTTGCCTCCCTCGCTCGGAAATGTGCCACTTTTCGCTCGAATGCGCACATCCTCGTTTTCATTACATTAGTATAATTTACTGTGCGCTCCTTCAAATCGAAAATTTTAATTTAGTTCAGTAAATATGGATTTTATGTTCAAGAAACGTATTTACCATAGCAATGAGTGGAAGCGAGCGAAAAGGTACGACAATTTCGTAGGTGCGAGTGAGAGAAAGCGATTAAATTGTTTAATTAATTTTTTTTCTAATTTGTTATTCAAAATTTTGTGAATCGTGCTTAAAACCGAGTGTGCACATTCGAGCTCAAAGTGGCACATTCCGATCTCGGGAAAATGAAGCGCGCCGCTCCGCGTCGCGCTCCATTTGTTTCCCTCGCTCGGAAATGTGCCACTTTTCGCTCGAATGCGCACATCATTGTATTTATTAGATTTGTCTATATTAATCTTCTAATATTCAATTCAAAAAAATTAATGTCTAATAAATTTAGATTTATTTTTTGTTTTAAAAAGGATAACCGAGTTTCCACTGTAGGGACTTGCAAAAATTCAGATAAGTAAATTCGGGTTATTCATACTATTTAAATACTAATTATTTTACAATGTTTTAAATGTATTGTTTTATAATCGCTTTTTTGATAGTTTTAAAATTTTAGAAGCTTAACTAATTTTAACGGAACCGTTTAGTTCGGTCTCATATCGTTTATAACAGAACCCCAATCTTTTTTGAATTGAACATTATGTATGTATATTTTAAACCTAAACTACTATTTTGTAATATTTTGAAATTGAATTATATTACCAACATAAAATAGTAAAATTATATTACATATGATGCGTTGGTTGTTTGGCTAATAACACACGCCGCTTTATTGTTAGTTGGTTTAACAACTATGAAATGATATCCAAGAAATTTTTCAAAAGGTAAAATTATCACCATTATAAATTCAAAATATAGTAAATAGAATAATAAGTATTTTACAGAACTTCACAATATCATTCATTCATTTTAATTTAATCTTTAATAATTATTTTTTAAACAAATATAGATTGATATGTAGTAATAAGTAACCCCACAATGAAATATATCTACATATTAGCGTGTCAGTAGGGCCAACAGTAAATTACGTTCAAGTGTTGCCGTTTCGAAACACTGGAATTTTGAGATTTTTAATTCTCATTTTAAATTAATTACTTTATTCTTAACTATTAATATCATTTTTTTAATTCTTTTATTTTTTTATATCATTTGCTTTCATAATTTTTCAAAATTTATAAAATATAATTAATCTCTATTTTACACATTTTTTTTCTATAAGTTTATATAAAAGTTAATCCATTCGTCTATTATTATTTAATAATTTTAAATAAACAATATTTATATGATTAAAAAATTTTCGATAATCAGACGCTCTCTATCCGAAAATATGATATATGTACATTTGAAAGAAAATCATGATTATGAAGAATTTCGAAAGCAACTTGCCATACTCATTATTTTGGTACTGTTTACAGTGATACCTAAATAACCTAACATATTTGTTCGTAAGTAAAAAAATATTTTAGGTTTATAAATACATAATTTATGGTGTCCCAATATTTCTGTACCTTTCGTTTCAGTATTGCTTCGATTTATAAATATGTACAGTCGAACCTCCATAACTCGAACCTCGATAAGCCGAATTTTTGATAACTCGTATTATTTTTTAGTTTCCATTGAAATTCGACTTATCGAGGTTCGACTGTATAATATTTTTTAATGAAAAATTTCAGTTTCTTACTTTACCACTTTTCTTCCTAATTGTGAAATTTTTGAACTTTTTAAAATGCATTTTTAAACTATAAAAACCACAAAAAACTAAACATTTTGTGGTTGTCCACAAATTTATGATATTCGACTGTATATGTACAGAAGAAGCGTTTAACAAGGCTATATATCATTTTAACTGAATTTGGATTACACTCAAATTATTTGTATTTAGTTATATTGTGATAAAAAACGAATTTAATAACTTTTTATAATTAATTTTAATTTTGTTTGATTTTTATTTGGAAATGTGTATCATATTTTCGAACAAAAAAAATATTAAAATATATAGGGGATACCGGGTATGTTTGTGTCACGGGTAGGTTGTCACAAAAGCCATAACAGCAAACCTAATGAATTAATAAATTTGTTTACCCGTGTCAAAGAAGCCCGAGCACAATACCTCCTTGCGTACTTCACTTCAGTTCGCTCTGAAATACCGTATAAGAAATATATACGTTTGTATTTTTTGTACAGTGAAAGTAATTTTTT
This sequence comes from Sinopyrophorus schimmeli, assembly GCA_036325965.1. Lineage (NCBI taxonomy): Eukaryota > Metazoa > Arthropoda > Insecta > Coleoptera > Elateridae > Sinopyrophorus > Sinopyrophorus schimmeli. The sequence continues at coordinate 1,248,294 of JARFIZ010000186.1, forward strand.
GTGAATCTGTTTTGAGTCTCGTAAGTATATTTAAATTTTACATAGTGATATACTTTTTCGTGTATTTATGATGTTTAAGATATGCTTCATGATATCATTCATATGGTTTCTTAAATGACCATTGATTTAAATTTATTTTGGGAGTTAATTGTCCAAAATTGTTTTGGGGAAAGTTATCTAAAGTTAGCGGGGGCTAGTAGTCACAAGTGGAAAGCAACCATGAATATGTTCGGCCTTTTTTATTGGTTTCTAGGAGTTTTACTACATAAACGATTGGCTGTAATTATACATTTGTCATTTTTGTTACCATAACCTAAGTTCGTTAGATAGAATAGGTTAGGAATAGCATATGCATTTGTTTTGTCGTTTTGTATTTTACCTTTTATTCAGTGGGTGATTACCTACCCCAGACACTATGACAACCATCCCTGACACGGGGTTAAAAGTCGCACTTTTCTTTTTTCAGAAAAATTATAATATGTTCTCTTTAGATAATGGTAGACAAAAAGTCTTTATTTCTTTTTAAACTAGAATAAATACACTATCTATTGATATTTAAATGTCATTAATAAATTAAGACCATGGGCTCTATAAATACAAAAGAAAAAAATTGTGACTTCCAACCCCGGTCTCCCCTACCACATTTTTGGAGGAATCATTTAACACAAGGCATTTCTGAATGACACCATTCAAAATTTTTGGTTGGGACTATCCCACCTCACCCTCTTAAATTACTGATTTCTAATTTGAATTTTTAAACAATTTTTTTAAGGCCCATTGCGGAACGCTAGCTTTAATAAATTAAAAAATTCAAGACGAATAAATCAATTTGAAATTTACGCTTTAATGGAAGAAAGCCGTAAATCACAAAGTGTTTTTCGTACGATCAATTTTTTACATTGTTCCATATAAATCAAAACGAGCGACCGAATCAAAATTGCGAACGGACCCGCGGCCGAGTCCCCCCACTTTTCCGCGTTTCAAATAAGAAATTACTAAATTCGCGCAAACTAAAAACGGGAAAAATCAAAGTGGAAACGAAATTAAAGTTATCTAATTACCATTTCCGAGATGCCAACGGAAGAAAAACGGTACGGATAGGACATTAATCATTTAAAATAGGAAGTTTCTTGGACGTTTCCACCAAAATAAAAAAGAAAAGCAATAGAGCGGTTCGTAATAAATATAAAAATTCTCGACTAGTACACATTTTCCGCACGTTCGACTAAGAGATGGTGCTTTTTCATTTCCTATATTATTTCTGTATTTATTTATAGGACCGCGCTTATCGAATACAGAATCCAATCTGCCTCTCTAAAGTAAATATGAAATATTCTTTGTTTGGATGGGAGACAAGGGACCTGCGACGAGCAAGAATCTGCCTTTCACTCCTTTTACAAATTTTTTATATTTCCCATTTCTCTCAGTCACTTGCTATGCCGTTTTCTCCCCACGTCTTTTTCCTCTTTTTTTTGTGTACAGTCTTGTTTCAATATTTTATAAAACTTCTACATGTACACATCGAGACACCTTTCATGTTTTTTTTTTAATATCATCCTTTAAAGAAGCCATTTCGAGATTAGTTAAGACATTTTCATCTTCAGATGAAACGCATGGATTCAATTACTTAATTACTCCGCTGCATCCATAGTTACTCGCCGAAATGAAATTCTCTTACTTTAGTTCGACGCTAAGTATTGCAAAATTTCAAGTGCGACGAAGAGCTCTCATTTTTGAGGTGCAATTAACCTTCCGCATACTAGGTGACTAAATGCCACATGCCGTACTAGGTGGGGTTTGCCATACCCCGACAATAAAATTATATAAAATCCACAAAATTGTACTTTATGACAGTTCAATGATAAGACATAGGTATATTTTAATAACCAATAATGAATAGGTTTAAGTAAAACACATATTTATTTTTGCATTAAAATAGAGTTTAATTTATAAATTATTGAATCTTTTCTTGAGTATTAAATTCCAAAGGCACGTGTCAATTACGATACCGAAAATTAAGAAATCCAAACAAGAATTTCATTCTAATTGCAATACAAATTAATTTCACGGCAAGTTCGTAATGATTTGCAATAATTTGGACCAAGGTAACTGCGGGTAATAAGGCTTAGCTAAGGGAAATTGGAAATTAAATGAAAAAACATCGAATTTAACCAACAGGTTTTAATAGTAATCATTTTTAAGATTCAGTTACTATAAAATATAAAGGAAACTTTCACCATAAACAAAACCAAAAATAAATATTTTTAAAAACCTTGCCAGTGGGTCTTATTATACTAGTGAAGGGTAATAAGGCCTACATTACCCGCAAGTACCTTAATCAATTATACGAATAATTAATTGAATAATTTTAATCGTTTCTTCTCACTTGAATTGACAAGATTATCGTATCTTCTCGCTCTCTTCCACTCATTGCTATGGTAAATACGTTTTTCGGTATATAAAATTGATATTTACTATATTGAATTAAAAAATGTTTGATTTGAAGGAGCGCACGGTAAATTATATTAATGTAATAAAACGAGGATGTGCACATTCGAGCGAAAAGTGGCACATTTCCGAGCGAGGGAGGCAAATGAAGCGCGACGCGGAGCGGCGCGCTTTATTTTCCCGAGATCGGAATGTGCCACTTTGAGCTCGAATGTGCACACTCAATTTTAAGCACCATTCACAAAATTAGGCTTATAAATTATTCAAAAAATTAAATAAATAATTTAATCATTTTCTCTCACTCGCACCTACCAAATTCTCGTATCTTTTCGCTCACTTCCACTCATGACATTTGTAAATACGTTTCTTGAACATAAAATTCATATTTACTTTTAACTTTTTGATTTGAAAGTGAAAGATTAATTAAGGCAAATCAATAAATACGAGGATGTGCGCATTCGAGCGAAAAGTGGCACATTTCCGAGCGAGGGAGGCAAATGAAGCGCGACGCGGAGCGGCGCGCTTCATTTTCCCGAGATCGGAATGTGCCACTTTGAGCTCGAATGTGCACACTCAATTTTAAGCACCATTCACAAAATTAGGCTTATAAATTATTCAAAAAATTAAATAAATAATTTAATCATTTTCTCTCACTCGCACCTACCAAATTCTCGTATCTTTTCGCTCACTTCCACTCATGACATTGGTAAATACGTTTCTTGAACATAAAATTCATATTTACTTTTAATTTTTTGATTTGAAAGTGAAAGATTAATTAAGGCAAATCAATAAATACGAGTATGTGCGCATTCGAGCGAAAAGTGGCACATTTCCGAGCGAGGGACGCAAATGAAGCGCGACGCGAAGCGGCGCGCTTCATTTTCCCGAGATCGGAATGTGCCACTTTGAGCTCGAATGTGCACACTCGGTTTTAAGCGCAATCCACAGCGATTTAAGACAAAAAATCAGTTGAATCATTTTAATCCTTCCCTCTCACTCGTACTGACAAGATTGTCGTATCTTTTCGCTCGCTCCCACTCATTGCTATGGTAAAAATATGTTTTTCTAACAAAAAATCGATATTTACTCAACTAAATTAAAATTTCTGGTTTGAAGGAACAAAGAATATATCAGACGAATGTGATACATACGAGGATGTGCGCATTTGAGCAAAAAGTGGCACATTTCCGAGCGAGGGAGGCGAGATCGGAAAGTGGCACTTTGAGCTCGAATGTGCACACTCCGTTTTGAGCCCGACTACCAACCGACCTGTTTTAACAAAAAAAAAATTGTTCACATTAGTTATACCCCACTACGTACACGGAAAGTTAAATCAAATTCGACCAAAAATGGTGCATTTAACGTGCGAGTTTTCTAATTACCCGCGGTTGCATGCGCGAATCGCCGAAATGTCCGTCACTGTCAGGATTTAACTTAATTTTTCTAGTTTTCGGGCGGGAACAAGTTACTTTACGAAATTTTCAACAAACTATCTAATTAGTGCTACAAACGGTTTTTGCTCATTTTACGGGAACGCTTTGGAAACATAAATTTAAGTTAAAAGTACATTTTGTGCTGTGCAATAAGTTTTTATTAAATTATTGAGCGAATTTTGTTTAATTAAATTTTTTTTTTTTTGTTAAACGATTTGTCGTTTTTTGAACGGCGCGCTTGCCATTTCTATTTTTTGAAATGATTTAAAATGCTCTCGCTGTAACTACAATTAATATTTTTCCACGTAGACATTCGATTCGGGTTAGGGTGTTTTATTTTTGATAAAGCTATTATTATGAATTATAAAAACTAAAATTAAATTTTTAAAGTAAAAAAGTGCATTGTTTATAAATTGATTTGATTTTTAATATAACAGTAGAATTTAGAAATGATAAAATCCAGTTAATTGAGATGGCAGCTTTAAAAATTGATTTATTTTAAATGAAAAATTTATTTTGAATAATTAACAGTAAAAACTGTCTGTAAAGAAACTAAATTGATCCAAATTTGATATTATTAATAGTTTGACTAGTTTATTAATTATTACTGAATTATTTTTTCAAATTTTCTCCGCAAAATGGCTATGTGATAGTCTCTGAATTGCCCATAACTTGCGAAATAAGGTGTCTTGTCTGAAATTTCAAAAAAATTTAATTTGATTTATCCAAGTGGATTTTTAAATTTTTTGGATATCTCGTTTTAAAACCCAGTAACAACCAAAAATTAAATTTTACACCCAAAATAACTTTAGGAAGTTTTTAATCCCATTTTATTTTTTTTTGTTTGAGTTCACATACCAAATTAATTTTTACCAAAATTAATTCTAATATTATTAAACTGAAAATATTTTTCTTTATAATGCCTTCTGCGAAAGTTTCATTTTTGAGGGCCGTAAGCTGATAGTAAAGTGGTCGATTTCCCCTTGTCAGAATAGAGTATAGTTTCGTCGTCCTTTTCTGCACACATGTGGAAATTGCCTACTTTCGCACCTCTTCCTTCCATCTCCTTCCCCTTCTGTGTTCTAAAACACCATAGCTCATTTTATTATTTACTGCCTTTATTTATAAAATTACACAATGTGAAAAATATAGTTATCAACGTGTTAAATTTAATATTTCTGCATTGAATATTCTTCCTTGACGCATTTAATTTGTTTTTTTTTTTCTTGTGAAAAATTATATTTTTGATTATTATTTACTATAATGCGAGTGTTCCTCTCAAATGTTTTGCAGCGGCAATTGCAAAAAATATTATTCGTTTCGTATGCGTAAAACGAGACTTTACGCATATGTATCGAAAAATGTATATTCTAGGGTTGTCGCAAATCATTATAGCCACTCATTTTTTTCCCTTGTGCCTAAAAAATTATTTATACGTTTGCAATTTTTTTGTTGCCTTAATAAAAAAATTATTCGAAAACTACTCGAATTGATACGCAAAAAATAATTCATCTTTTTTAGCTTCTAAACAAGCACACGCAAGCAGATAATTTATATTCCGTTGTACGTACATATATTTTTTATGTCTTACTTTTTTATTTCGCAGTTAATAATGTAAAGAAGCGACTGTCTTTCAATAAAGTTTACTTTTCTTACCTTCGCCCCAAATTTGAGGCAAAGGAAATTACTGGAGTGTAATATTCCCTTGTTTCAAGTTCAGTGAGTGTTCATAAACATTATTTGTTATCACAGAACTTTATAAAATACCTTTAATAAAAAAGAAAATTCCGCTACCTTTATAAAAGCTTCGAGCGCGAAAAGAACCGCATCGATCTCCTTTCGACGTCACATCGCAAAACGTCGTTTCAAAAATTAAATTATTAACAAACAAAAGAACCCAAATCAAAATCTAAAAATAGAATCAAAATCAAATAACGCAAACGCTCGAACGGTAAACTGTATATGCAGTGGTAAAAATCAAAAGGAATGAATTTTCACTCGCTTATTAATTTACCAAATAGGAAAAAAGCGAAGTTGGTCGTCTCACATTTCGCGTTCAAATAAATATAAAATTACCGGCAACCTTGCCTCCGCAAACGAAGCAATAAATCTCGCAAGCACACATCGCACTTTTCTCGTTCGCGACTCATAAAAAAAAACAGCTTCGCCCCCCACAATTCCAAAATCGCGCGAAAACGTAAAAAACATGTTTCCGATCTGCTTAGTGGCAAAAATGCAAATTGGCGGCAATTAAAAAAAATCAAAAAAAAAAATTAGAATATATATGAGAGATTAACGTCGTCTTAATAGGCAATTTAAAGTTGCAAATTGAATATAAAATTCGGAATAAAATGCGAAACCATTTTTAAAAGATTGAAGGGAACTTCGTCGGCCTTCTGGCAATATATAGCCTACGCCCCTTTTAACTTGATATCCTCCGATTTTGCTGATTTTAGGGAAATTTGCGGAGGAAATTAAACGTTAGATTGATGTTTCTCGATTCTGATTCGTCGAAAAAGGTGCGAGACTTCATTGGTGTACTTCCAAAATTGACTTCCAGAAATTAGGGGGTTGAGGGCGACGCATTTAAGAAATAATTCGGCTCCAAAATAAACTCGCATTTAAATTTTCGATGGGGTGGTGCGTATGTGTGGGAACGAGGGTGTATTTGAAGATTGTAGGCAAAGCTTGCTGTCTTTATTTATTACATTGGCGTGTTTGTCTTAAACCATCAAGTACACATCAAAACAGTTTAAATATAGAATAATGAAAACAGCCTGGGGCTTTTTAATTTTCGGTATTTGTCAAATAAATGGCGTGTTCCTTCCTTCCAGCGACTGTTTGTTTAACATCACGAGGAAGTAACATGATTATGTGTAAAACAAGCAGAATGTGCGGAGGTTTAAGGACGGGGCACTTACGGCAGTGTTTTCCAAACTTTATGTTACTGAGCCTCTTTTTTGAAAAAAAAATGTAATCTAGGCGTCTCCCATTGTACACTTATTTTTCGATTTACACGGTAGATAGGATCCGGAGAAAACCGTATAGATCGAAATCATCATTTTTTGTATGAAAAACCGTGTAAATTGAACACAAAGCAAGATATGCATCGATTGGTCTATTTTAGAAAGTGATTCATTTTTTTACTCAAAATAGTTGTAATTTTCTATAGTGCATTATTTCACCAAAGAAATACATACTATGTATCTATGATATAAAAATAGTTATATCTAATTCATTAAAATGTATATCTATCTATCGTATACCACAAAATTTGACAATTTTACTTTTTTTTTGAAAAACGTAATCATAATAATATAATGCCGCTTATGTCAAAAAACTACTTAATAAAATGAGCAAGAAGGTTATTACAAATATTTTTCTAATATTGTACCGTTGTCATTAGGGTTCGAACTAGGGTTGCGAATATTTTAATAACAATCTCAATTTATTTAACAAAATAATTAATAAATTTGCGTACACCAATAACTTAAATACTAGTACATTTACTTAATATTTTATTTGATTCACTAATTCATTTACTTACAGTTTTAATGCTCTGAACTAATTGATTTACACTCGTATTTATTTACAAATTTATTTTCGCCGCACGTTAGAGATTACCTTGAAATTCACTAAAATCCAGCGTAGTAGAGACCACTGGCCCTAACAAAACGAAAATCAGTCTTAGGCTGATTATTACGGAAGTCGGCTGCGTTTATATGTGTGTCTCGCTATCGGTATCTGAGCTTCCAGAAAATTAAAGATTATTCTCATCTTTGACAATATTCACTCTCAAGGTCTTAGTTGATAGATCATTTTCGAGCACGTGTTTTGATTAAAGTATCGCGTTCGCTACAATATTTTATTAACAAAAATCAAAACATGCTTCAAATCAATATTAGAAATAATGAAAAAAATTCTCAAAAAAGAAGTGTAAGAATTTAAAAAATTATTAATGTAATATTCTGTAGCTATGATTATATCTATAGGTACATCTATACATTTAAATTAAATTAAAGTGTCTGCCAGTGATTTCGAAATAAAGGCTTTTTTTAAGCTCATATTGTTATTTAATCGTCACCAAAGCCTAAACACGCGTTCTTAAAATTTTTGTCTGTCTGTCCCTCTCTCTGTCTGTTTGTTCGAATAATCTCAGAAACGGCTAAACCGATTTTAACAAGATTTTGAAAATATATCAAAATATTCATTTTAACATTTTGTATTTATTTAAATAATTATGTTTGTCGTATGAAAAATTCAAATTAAAGAAATTGAAGAAAATTGGTTCTGTATTTCGTTCTACTATACGATAGAAGACAACCGTAAATTTTTTCCAAGTCCTACAAAAAAAAATGTTGGATAAAATTAGAGAATAAAATTAACAGAATACTTATACAGCTCTGATTGAAATATTTAATATTTTTATCTTTAAATTAAAATTGATACTCTCTTCTGGTTGTTTAATACTTTCTTTGATTAATATTAAAAAACGTTCAAAATACAATATACAATAAAATATATTAATAATAATTCTTTTCTTATCGAATTTTTGTATTTATCGACATAAAGGAAAAAATTTCTTAATTAATATTTTTAATTTGATTAAAATTAAAGTTCCATTTGAATTTTTGATACTTACGATAAGAATAATATGTTAAAATAGTCAATAATTGAAAATAATTAAATATTGATAATAACACCTATCAGATATTTTTTTAATTATGAATAAAATTTGATTTACTTATACCGGAAACCCCAAATCTCTGATTGAATGCATTTAGACGGGTATTTTAAAATATTAAATGCTGCAATTTTTTCCAAATAGAAAACATCAAATAAAGTTTTTGATTTTAAAGAAACATGATTAATATAGGGGAATGTGGGGGGACACCGGATAGTTAAGAAAAAAACACCGTACATTAGCTACTTTGTTATATATTGAGATAACCATCATCACTCAATAATTAGCATACATTTGGCATAACTGTAGCGAGAAATTAATTAAAATTAATCTTAATTATAAGAACTAGAATAAATTTAATAAAAAAACAAAATCCGGATTCACCCTATACCTATGGGCATTTTATATTAAAGGGGTTCAACAATAAAAATTCCATCAAAATATTAGAATAGTCAAATTATTTAGTCTTTACATACATAAAATATTAACTTCATAAAAAAAATACAACTTTATGATTGCCCAGTGTCAAAAAAATTATAGTACGTCAAAATTGGACAAAACATTAAATAACTTAACTTTATTTTCGTTTTTCTTGTATAAATGCACGTGATGAGATGTTGTCGGTGCCAATTTTTGCAACCACACTCAGCATACGTTTGCCAGCATTTTTCAATTGGCTAGAACGAGACAGCGATACTCGGAGTTGTAAAATAACAACTATCTGGTTTTACCCCCTATCCGAATTCCTCCCACATTCCCCTACTTAGACAAATCCAATTGATGCGAGGTATGTGCACATTCGAGCGAAAAGTGGCACATTTCCGAGCGAGGGAAGCAAATGAAGCGCGACGCGGAGCGGCGCGCTTCATTTTCCCGAGATCGGAATGTGCCACTTTGAGCTCGAATGTGCACACTCGGTTTTAAGCACGATTCACAGCGATTTAGGCCAATAAATCCGTTGAATAATTTTAATCATTCTCTCTAACTCGTACTGACGAGATTGGCGTATCTTTTCGCTCGCTCCCACTCATTGCTATGGTAAAAAAACATTTTTCTAACATAAAATCTATGTGTACTGAACTAAATTAAAATTTTTGGTTTGAAGGAGCGAAGAATATATTAGACGAATGTGATAAATACGAGGATGTGCACATTCGAGCGAAAAGTGGCACATCTCCGAGCGAGGGAAGCAAATGAAGCGCGACGCGGGCGGCGCGCTTCATTCCGAGATCGGAATGTGCCACTTTGAGCTCGAATGTGCACACTCGGTTTTAAGCACGATCCACAGCGATTTAGGGCAATAAATCGTTGAATAATTTTAATCATTCCCTCTCACTCGTACTGACGAGATTGGCGTATCTTTTCGCTCGCTCCCACTCATTGCTATGGTAAAAACATTTTTTAACATAAAATCTATGTGTACTGAACTAAATTAAAATTTTTGGTTTGAAGGGCGAAGAATATATTAGACGAATGTGATAAATTTGAGGATGTGCACATTCGAGCGAAAAGTGGCACATTTCCGAGCGAGGGAAGCAAATGAAGCGCGACGCGGAGCGGCGCGCTTCATTTTCCCGAGATCGGAATGTGCCACTTTGAGCTCGAATGTGCACACTCGGTTTTAAGCACGATTCACAGCGATTTAGGCCAATAAATCTGTTGAATAATTTTAATCATTCCCTCTCACTCGTACTGACAAGATTGGCGTATCTTTTCGCTCGCTCCCACTCATTGCTATGGTAAAAAAACATTTTTTTAACATAAAATCTATGTGTACTGAACTAAATTAAAATTTTTGGTTTGAAGGAGCGAAGAATATATTAGACGAATGTGATAAATTCGAGGATGTGCACATTCGAGCGAAAAGTGGCACATTTCCGAGCGAGGGAAGCAAATGAAGCGCGACGCGGAGCGGCGCGCTTCATTTTCCCGAGATCGGAATGTGCCACTTTGAGCTCGAATGTGCACACTCGGTTTTAAGCACGATTCACAGCGATTTAGGCCAATAAATCTGTTGAATAATTTTAATCATTCCCTCTCACTCGTACTGACAAGATTGGCGTATCTTTTCGCTCGCTCCCACTCATTGCTATGGTAAAAAAACATTTTTCTAACATAAAATCTATGTGTACTGAACTAAATTAAAATTTTTGGTTTGAAGGAGCGAAGAATATATTAGACGAATGTGATAAATACGAGGATGTGCACATTCGAGCGAAAAGTGGCACATCTCCGAGCGAGGGAAGCAAATGAAGCGCGACGCGGAGCGGCGCGCTTCATTTTCCCGAGATCGGAAATGTGCCACTTTTTGCTCGAATGTGCGCACTCGGTTTTAAGCACAATTCACAATAAATAATTTAATTAAAAATTAGCACAGATTACTTATACCAGAAGCACCAAATCTCTGGCAAAATTGTATCACTACAAAAAAAAAACATTTTTGCTCCCTCTCCGGCGCTCCTCGCGGAGGACCCTTTCCCCTCCCTCCCCGTCTGAAAATCGTCGACTGGCTCACAAAAAAAAGGCGAAATAAAATTTATTTAAATCGTCCAAAGTGTGTTTCAATTTTGAGAATGGCGCCGAGCGAAAAATATTAAAGACGGAAACGTGTGTACATTTCGTGCTTCGCGTAGTGCCGGAAATTTAAAGCCAAAATCTGATTAGGAAAAATTTCAGTGTTTGTCGCCGGATATTGTACGTTAACTTCGTAAGCTGGAAACTGCCGCCTGTCTGCCGTAAATAGTTTTCCTCTGTACCATATCCGCAGGGGACCATTTTCATTACTAGACAACGCCGCCAGAACTAACCTGCAAGATCTTTTATGCCGTTTTCGGCTAATTTTATTAGGCGACAACGAAAAAAAATCTTATTTCGCCGCGACGACGGAAGCGCAAGGGAGGCTTTCGGATGAAGGCGGAAAAGGTGTAATTGAAGGTGTATTCGGAGGTCGGACTTTGTAGTGCCAACGTTGAGTGTATGTGTTAAAGTACAGGTCAACTCCGTCGGGTTTTAGAGCTCATGTTACATTCATGAAGCGAGTGAATGCATGACATAACGCTACTCCACCTCTTTATAATATTACCTACAACCCCTGCAACACATTAACAACATCATCTCGAATACGATCATGTTATTATTATTATTATGCTTCGAAATTAACAACTGTAATTACCGAGTGACGTTGCGTGCGAATTAAATTTGTTTATTGCCTAATTGCTTTTTTAAAACCATCGCAAATCCATAAAGAAATAATAACCGACCATAAAATGACTCGTTATTCAAATTAGGCCTTTAAAAAAAAAAAAAACAAAGTTGAAAACCCTCGTAAAATTTGTCGGTACGTCCGCATAAAGTTTTTTCGATGAGTTTTTAAAAAACCACAAACTATTTCCAAATTAAGTACCACGTAAAATTTTTAATACGAAATATAAATAATTATTTAGTTCGTTTGTGCAAAATGGGAGACATTTCATCGTATTTTCAGATAAATAAAATATATGGTTAGCCATTAGGGTGGCCCAAAATAACCGACAATTTTTTTTTTGAGTCTCGAGTGAAAAATGTTAGTTTTTGATGTTTTACGAGCTACCTCCGAAGGACAGCTCAAAAAAAATTTTAAGAGGTCGCTCAAAATTTTTAAAATTTCAAAATTTCAAAATTTTTTACGTTACAGTATAATTTTATAGACAAACAAAAAATAAGTTTCTGAAAGATTCAATTTAAAATTTGAGTTTTAAAAGGTCGGTCAGAATTTTTTTTATTTATTTTATTTTTATATATATATATTTATATATTTTTATATTTATATATATATATATATCTTTTATTTATTTTTCGAGCGACATTTTAATATTCAAATTAAAATTTCATACATTTTTTTTCTATTATTTATTTGATTTTATTTGATTTTCAGTTTATCTCGGGGTGAATTTTGTTGATTATTGGCCATATTATTAAACTTATTAATTTATTTCAATTTCAAAGGCCAAATAATGCCTAATGATTATTTCTAAAATATTAAGTTTAATTTAAAAAAAAATTGATTTACCAGAATAAAAATGGGAGCCATTAAACAATAAATTTGAGGCACTTTTGTAGAGTGATTTTAAGATTTGCAAAACTCAGTTGCATTTGGGCAATTCCATACGTGACTGACTGTACATTTGACAAAATTTGCGTTTTAATTCGTCTTATTAAGTTATACAGTTTCGATTTTAGCACGGTTCTATAGTTTTTCTGATTATAAATCTGTTTCAGTAAAATGCCAATAGCTTATAATTTCAAAATCACTAGTTCTATGCAAAAATCGATGATTTACGCAATCGCAGAAATCGTTCACAAACTGTAATGTAAATGCCCAAATATTTAATTCAAATAAAACGTAAACAAAATGCTTATCGCAAACTGGAATTCCCACACCCGTTCCCCGCACACTTCAGTTGTGTATGGCACGTCGAAGAGCTCAGTTAAACGCTCCCCAAAATTTAAATTTACTAGTAATAATTTAAATGTGCAGAGTAACAGTGTTTATCAAGGGCATTCTACCCCTAAGAAGTACCCCTTCTACAAAATTCAAACCTGTAAGTCTTTTTTTAAGCATCTTTATTAATATTTTTCAATTTTCATTGTGTAAAATTAATGGCATGTCAGAAATTTTTGTATCGCTGTACTTACAAAAAAATTGGCAATTTTTGAGCTTTAGTGGTTTTTGCAAAAAATTAAAACTACCCCCTCAAATTAATTTCCTTTATGTTGAGTTTTGATACGACGCCGAATCGCGTAGAAGCTTCGGATTATTTGCGAGCCGACCTTATCGCATTTCTTACCTGGCATTTGAGATATCATTTTATTTTGCCTTTTTACGATTTGAGTTTTTAAACTGTACTTTACAAACGGAAGCAGCTCAAACACCACGTCCGTTTCTACAAACCTAACCGTAAAGTCTTATTCAGAAAAATTTTCGATGAGAAAATATACCGGGTGTATGATTTAAAGTGCCACAAGCTTATAATAAAAATTTCAAAAAAAGTACTAGTATAAAAGTTCCTTTAATTTATACAATCTATGTACTGGCATAAATATAAATATTATAATACTTCCGGTTTCACTGGAAATGATGTCAAGTTCTTATCTTAAATAGAAGAGTATTAATATTTTTTTGGATAGAACTCATCGAGGGTTTTCCAAAAATATATAACAAGTTATCATCTAATTAATAATTCTAAAAGATTTTTTTTCAATTATCTGTTTCAGTAAAGTGCCACTAGCTTATAACTCTTATTAGGTACTACTGCCATTTGAACGAAATTAAATATTAAAAGGTACTTACTTTTAGATGTGGCATCTTTTATAAATGATAGAGTAAAGCTTACGCGCCGCTTCTTTTTGGTAAAAAAACAGTTAAGACTCACCTGAAACAAAAAAAAATAATTTATTAAAATATTTGAGAAACTTATATTATAATTTAATATTCTTATGCGACACAAATTGACTCAAATTATTTTTTCATAATTTTTTTTTTTTAATTAGTTGTACTGAAGTTCGTAAGAGTACCACTGTTTTTATTCTTTTAGTTTATAAACTCATAAAATAAATACAAATAATAGATTATAAGAATAAATGAAATTCCATGCTATGTTCAATTATTGACATTATTTTTTTTCGATTTAATTTAAGTATTTATACAGGGTGTTTATAAATTGGCACAACTGTTATACGCAACGACTTTCTTTGTTGTGGTCGTAAAAAATTAAGCAAAGTTAATAATAACTAAATACTAAAATCAATGTTTTTTGATGCAACAAAATTAATTATAATGGGGCGTATACAAAAGACTTATTTACTTATTTTTTTTTTAATTTCACAGTACTTTAAAAATTTTTATTAATAGATGATATTCCTAAGCTTCAAATGGTTTAATTTAAATTAAATTCAAAATAAAACTAGAATATTTTGAAAAAACGATATTATTTAATTAATCAGTTTTTGTTAAACTTATTATTTAAGTTTTGTAAAAAATACAATCGTTTTTTTTTAAATTTATTTTAATTCCTGATTTTGTCCTCAGGTGCCATGGATTTTCAAAGGTTTTCTTCCAAGGACGTATGGTACAGATCTAACAATTTGGTAAAACGTAAAAAATTATTCTTAGGGTACTTTTACAGACTGGTTGTTTCACCAAGAATTTTCTTGTGTGTGCAAACAGTCGCTATAAAATTTTCGAGAGAAATTGGCCATTTTTCTTGGATAAACACGGCCTTTTTTTCAGCACGACCGTGGCCCGTGTGCCAAAACGGATAAACGGTGGCATTCGTCGCGAGTGAAAGCATGGACTTTAATTATTTTCGCCGTCAGTGTGTGCGTGAATCGTGCTTAAAATTATCGTAGTTTTATAATCGTTTTTTGGCACCCTCCCAGTCTAAGTAGTGGTCTTTTCAGATGAATCAGAAAATCGTACGCTTTTTAAAACCAAATTAAAAAAAAAAAGAAATGTGCGGGAGTTATCGGTTTCGGGAGTGCCCGATGGCCAAGGGAGGAGGACAAGGACCGTACCGGGGTCAGCCAAATACCCCCTGGTACCAAGACATCTTTAACTGGACGTAAGGTAGGTCCGACCAGCGTTTGGGACCATAGAAGAGCACGAACGAGCCACTTTTTGATAAGTACTTTTTTTTCTATTGTGCCACTTTTATACTCTTCTTCTTCGTACGTTAGGATTAAATCCTGTATTAGTATAAATAATGTAATACATGAAATATTGATCTCAGAGCTTTCGTACCACCGCGTTGGGGGTCGTCCGGGAAGACTGTATTTATTCGGTTTTGCTTTTTTGACTATTTTGAACAGTTGTTCATTAGACATTCTGTTTTTTTTATTTATCGTAACAAACTTATGCCATCATTTTCAAATTTGTTAATTTTATTACAAACCTGATAATTAGTAACAAATTATTTAAAACATAGCAAAGTTTGCAAATATACATAGGTACAATCGAAAAAATAGGACACAAAAATATGTTAAATTTCATCACAGCAATACTAAAATATTTCGGAACTCTGAAGGGATTGTATCTTTCGTTAAATATTGATTATTTCTCTTGTCCAAAAAATTCTCAATTACAGAATTTTAAAAAATAATAACAAGCACTCAATTTATTGAGAATGTATAAATTAAAAACCGTTCGTCTTGAAATTATAATAAGTTAATAAGATAAAACGTCCAGTGAATGACCGATATATTGAATCGAGAACTATTTGATAAAAAAAAAAATTTAAGTAAATTAATAAACCCAAAACAACCATTGTAGTTGAAATGATATATTATTTTTGTTTATGAACTAATTAAAAATGTTATCACAATTTGATCATTAACGATATATAGTAAAAAATGAGGAGTTCGGTGAATGATCACTTTTGTCTAAAGAACGACCGGGTATAGCCCGGTGAATGATTGATTACATTATTACGCTATTAAGAACTAATAATTCATAAAATTTTGTACAATTTATTTTAAACCTTAGGTAATTAGATAATGTGTATAAAAAAATGTAATCTTTAACATTTTATTCTAATTACTATGTTTTTTTAGATGTTTTTTTAAAATATTTTATTGGGACGAAGAATAGCATTATAAATATTCCGTCGTTTTTTTTTTAATTGTAATTTGATATAGATTTCTCTCCTTTTTTTCGACTCTTAATCATTTTTTTTTCTCTTGACTTGACGTTTCTTTTTTACTCTCCGTTTTAATGTTTTATTTATTTTGCAATATTTATATAATGTCAACAAACAAATTAAAATATTAATATCTCAAAATAGTCGGTCATTTACTGGATGACAAAATTAATCAAAACTTATTATTTAATTAAGTTAAAACTTTTTAAACAAAATTTAAATAATTAATTGCTTTATTAAATAATTATAAATCACACTTGATTTATAATCGCTATTGACGAAAAAGCGAATACGATGGTCAAAATACATAGTTTATAGAATTGTCATATTTCATAAATTTTTAGTAATAATCTAGTAAGAAGCAAACTGCAATATAAATTTAATTATTTTAGTTATATACCTACTTCTTTATTACTTTTATTTTTCAATTTAAATTAAAAAGAAGACATACAAGATTACACAAATAAATATCTCACGAATATAAATTATTTTTTTAAATTGTTATAAACAGTATTTCTCATAACATCA
Source organism: Sinopyrophorus schimmeli (assembly GCA_036325965.1). Classification (NCBI taxonomy): domain Eukaryota; kingdom Metazoa; phylum Arthropoda; class Insecta; order Coleoptera; family Elateridae; genus Sinopyrophorus; species Sinopyrophorus schimmeli. Next base: position 1,265,060 of record JARFIZ010000186.1, read on the forward strand.
TAACGTCATAACGGTCATTCACTGGTAGGTGGTCACAAACTGGGCGGTTTACCCTAATACAAAATTCAGTTGAATAGGATTTTATTAATATTTTAACGTTTTAAACACTTTTGTCTCTTTGAACAAATTTAATTTATTTACAATTTTCAGAATGGTAGTATTTAATTTATTTCAATACATATATTCACAATTATTACACTTTTAAGAAGTGCTAAAGTCAACATTTATATCGATATTAAAAATCAATTAACATTAAATCTGAATGCGAAAATACTTTCTATAATTTCATCGTCATCAAACAATATTCACATGCAATACATGTTGTTTCGTCTAAAGATTTGCTTGTCCGCCTCCAAATCTCAATTTTCTATTATTAATTTGTCAAAATTGAAATAACACATAATAACGTTTGCGCAACAATTTACCTGAATAATCTCTCCTTAAATGCTTATGAAATACTACGAAAAAAAAACTTTCAAACGATTTTACATCAATTTTCGAAATTACGTTAAAACTAAAATTAGTTCGAATTAATTTAAATCTAAAAAAAAATACGGACACAAAAACAAATAATTTAATAAAACAGAATTTAAAAAAAGTATATATTTATAAGTAGATATCATGTCAGAAGATGTAGACGAGACAACCACCTGTGAAAAAGACGAGAGTCATAACGCATCATTTTTTATGCGGTGAATAAATTTTCCAGTAATACACTTACTCTTTCGCGTTCCGCGACTATTTTTATTTGTGCGTTATAAAATAACGTTTTCCGTTATTATCCTAAATTATGCTTAAGGACTTTAAAGCAAATGCGAAATAAATACGCAACGCCAAATCCATTTCCCGAAAACGAAGCGCGTCGGAATTAGCGCGCGCGTTTTGATTTGTGGTAAACACGAGAGATATAAAAAACGACCCCCCGTTTTATTAGGCAGAAATAATACAAACTATGGAAACATATTTTCGAGAGTTTAATATTTTTATTGGGCGCATTTCGCTTTGGCGAACCTCGTTAATAATTTTAGAACACACGACCAACATTACGCGTTTTATGTTCTTGTCCGCTAAGGGTGAATATGATGTGATATAAAATGTGAGGTTTAGCTTTTCGTCCATTAAAGAGGGTCGCGTTGAAAAGTTATGTCTCCTCTAACCAAACACCCTAAGATAATAGGGTTAGTGTGCGCAGCTTTCCACAGAGAAAAAAATGTTAATTTTAATTGGATTCTACAATTTTTTTTATTGAAGTTATACTTCTTCTGGCGCATGGAGAGTAAAAGGTTAGCAGGCAACGGAAGTTGCGCGCGCACAGCTAACGAAGTTAGCCGCCCGAGAAAATAAATTAAATATTGTGGATCGTGCCTAAAACCGAGTGCGCACATTCGAGCTCAAAGTGGCACATTCCGATCTCGGGAAAATGAAGCGCGCCGCTCCGCGTCGCGCTTCATTTGCCTCCCTCGCTCGGAAATGTGCCACTTTTCGCTCGAATGTGCACATCCTCGTATTCATCGTACTTGCCTATTTTCGTTTTTTATTAAATTTAGTTCAATAAATTAAAAATTGAAATTAACTCTTAAATACAGTCTTGTAATTTGTTCTTAAAATGATTTATTAAGTAAATTATTGTGAATCATGCTTAAAACCGAGTGTGCACATTCGAGCTCAAAGTGGCACATTCCGATCTCGGGAAAATGAAGTGCGCCGCTCCGCGTCGCGCTTCATTTGCCTCCCTCGCTCGGAAATGTGCCACTTTTCGCTCGAATACGCACATCTTCGTATTTATTGAATTAATTTATATTTATTTTGACACGCGGCTGTATTGAATATAGTTACGCTAAAGAAGTATGACTTCTAACGTGCGTACATAAATACACGCACAAGGTTATTTTTATATACTCGTCTTAATACAGTGGTAACAAATATAGGTACGTGTCAATCGTATGAAAGTGAAGAAATCATTAATAATTGGTAAAATATTATTTTATTACAAGAACTGTGGCCACAGCTGCAAATGGAAAAAATATATTTTCAAGCGGTTGAATTTAAGGCCATTAATTTTTTTTTACATTTTAATTTATTCATATTCAGTATCCTGACTAAATAAAAAATACAAATTGTAAACAAAATATTTTAATCGATATAGTTATTAACTTCTTCTTCTTCATCATGTTTTACACTTTTTACTTTTTACATATTTGAATTTTCAATTAATATATTTTTTATAATAAAATGCGTCAATTTGTATAGTACACTGTTAAAAAGTCGGATTAAATTCGCATTAAATTTTTAATTTGAATTTAATCTATTGTTCAAAATTTCGGGGTTTAAAAACAGTCCGCGTCCGAGTAGTAGACAAGGAGTTTTTTTTAGCGAAGTTATTTTAGAGTTAATTTAGATTTTAATCCATAATTTTAATCAAAAACAAAATCTAAATACGGAGTTAAATACTAAAATAAATTTTTATTTGGCAGAAATATTTTTTTTATGGAAAATACCAAATAACTGATTTATTCTTATATTAGTATTTATACATACCATCTTATTTTTAATTTATCATATTAAAAATTTTGTGATTGAATTTTTAATAATTATTTCCGGCGGTTACTAAATAGGTGGCACTCAAAACTATTTTTATTTTCAAATAGCCAAACATTGAGACCTAACTTTAATATGATTGTGTCGTTTAATCCGCGAAGTTTCTCATGTCGTATTTCACTCCACGGAATAATAGAAAAATATTAGTTACGCCAAAGAAGTATAACTTTTAACGCGCATACGTAAGTAAACGCACATTTTTTTTTATTTATCATCATAATACAGCGGTAACAAATATACAAACGAAGATTATTATTTTTACAAAGATATAGAAATGACTAATCAACTCGGCTGCCCAATTTCAAAATCCAGTAACTGAGAAAATTTTAAAAATCGATTTTTTGTACTTTTTTGTTCTAATTGGATCTATTACACATAATTCAATAGACATTTTATAAAATTTTGATTTTTTTCATAGAGATATTCATTTTTTCGAACCTAGTAAGTCCATTTAGTGCGACTTAACTAAAATATGTGTTATTGATTTTCTGACAAATTTTATTTTTGTCAGTTACTGGGTTTTTAAATTAGGCAACCGAACTTAGATTAGAAAATTACTTAGTGTCATTTTTAGCCGACTAAAGCTTTAATGGGACATTAGTTCGAGTTAATTTTTTTATTCCAAAAATAAAAATTAAAACAAAAAATCGGTTTTTAAATAAATTGATTATTTTAGATCATCGATTAAATAATCAAGTATGCACGTTTGTTGGAAAACCATAGAAATCGCAAATCAAATATACATTGAAATATGGCAAATCGGCTTGGCAACAATGCCTCAAAATTAAAACGTGATATAAAATTACTTATCGTAATTGTTTCCCGCTAAAAACATGTTTATAGTAATGAAGTTTTTGACCAGTTTAATACAATAAAACATGAAACATTTGTAAACAATAAATAGCAATATATAGGGTAGATAGCAGTGGCGGATTTGCAGTCTCGGCCGCCCTAGGCCCCAAGCCATCAGCCGCCCCTTTCTCAGCAGTCTAATACGCCATAATAAGTTTTTGACACGATTGGGGCCGCCCCTAAATCTGGCCGCCTTAGGCCCGGGCCTTAGGGTAAATCCGCCACTGCCTTAAATCACAAAAAAAATCGTAGCGCCCTTATTTTCTATCCAATCATTACAAACGACACGGATTCGGAATCCTGAGGCTTTTTTACATAAGATACATGTAAAATAAGTATAGGGCGCAACGTAAATTTTTCGAACATAAAAAATTGCAATTTTATTAGCTCATTTTGGCACGATTTTGAACTTTAAAAAAATTGTAGCGCCGTTATTTGTGGACCAATATTTAAAAACTATACATATTCGGATTTGGCAGCCTCCTTGGCTTCAGATAGGCATAAGAAACCATAGGCGTGCTATTCCAAAGCTTTGGGAAAACGTTTTGAAAATTCAAAATCGATGGGTTAAAACCCATGTTTTTTTGAGAAAAAATGAAAAAAATAGAATTGCTTTATATTGCAAGGGGATGTTCCTACGTACCCCTACTAACTATAACCGGTGTCATTTCGCCGCGCTTCCCCTCTAAAATAAAAATTTTCGATACAAATTTAATGAATAAAAAAACGTACCCCTTGATTCACAAAAAAAATCGTACCGCCTTTATTTTCTATCCAATCATTAGAAACGACACGGATTCGGAATCCTGAGGCTTTTTTACATAAGATACATGTAAAATAAGTATAGGGCGCAACGTAAATTTTTCGAACATAAAAAATTGCAATTTTATTAGCTCATTTTGGCACGATTTTGAACTTTAAAAAAATTGTAGCGCCGTTATTTGTGGACCAATATTTAAAAACTATACATATTCGGATTTGGCAGCCTTCTTGGCTTCAGATAGGCATAAGAAACCATAGGCGTGCTATTCCAAAGCTTTGGGAAAACGTTTTGAAAATTCAAAATCGATGGGTTAAAACCCATGTTTTTTTGAGAAAAAATGAAAAAAATAGAATTGCTTTATATTGCAAGGGATGTTCCTACGTACCCTACTAACTATAACCGGTGTCATTTCCCGCGCTTCCCTCTAAAATAAAAATTTTCGATACAAATTTAATGAATAAAAAAACGTACCCCTTGATTCACAAAAAAAATCGTAGCGCCCTTATTTTCTATCCAATCATTAGAAACGACACGGATTCGGAATCCTGAGGCTTTTTTACATAAGATACATGTAAAATAAGTATAGGGCGCAACGTAAATTTTTCGAACATAAAAAATTGCAATTTTATTAACTCATTTTGGCACGATTTTGAACTTTAAAAAAATTGTAGCGCCGTTATTTGTGGACCAATATTTAAAAACTATACATATTCGGATTTGGCAGCCTCCTTGGCTTCAGATAGGCATAAGAAACCATAGGCGTGCTATTCCAAAGCTTTGGGAAAACGTTTTGAAAATTCAAAATCGGTGGGTTAAAACCCATGTTTTTTTGAGAAAAAATGAAAAAAATAGAATTGCTTTATATTGCAAGGGGATGTTCCTACGTACCCCTACTAACTATAACCGGTGTCATTTCGCCGCGCTTCCCCTCTAAAACAAAAATTTTCGATACAAATTTAATGAATAAAAAAACGTACCCCTTGATTCACAAAAAAAATCGTAGCGCCCTTATTTTCTATCCAATCATTAGAAACGACACGGATTCGGAATCCTGAGGCTTTTTTACATAAGATACATGTAAAATAAGTATAGGGCGCAACGTAAATTTTTCGAACATAAAAAATTGCAATTTTATTAACTCATTTTGGCACGATTTTGAACTTTAAAAAAATTGTAGCGCCGTTATTTGTGGACCAATATTTAAAAACTATACATATTCGGATTTGGCAGCCTCCTTGGCTTCAGATAGGCATAAGAAACCATAGGCGTGCTATTCCAAAGCTTTGGGAAAACGTTTTGAAAATTCAAAATCGATGGGTTAAAACCCATGTTTTTTTGAGAAAAAATGAAAAAATAGAATTGCTTTATATTGCAAGGGATGTTCCTACGTACCCTACTAACTATAACCGGTGTCATTTCGCCGCGCTTCCTCTAAAATAAAAATTTTCGATACAAATTTAATGAATAAAAACGTACCCCTTGATTCACAAAAAATCGTAGCGCCCTTTTTTTTCTATCCAATCATTAGAAACGACACGGATTCGGGAAACCTGAGGCTTTTTACATAAGATACATGTAAAATAAGTATAGGGCGCAACGTAAATTTTTCGAACATAAAAAATTGCAATTTTATTAGCTCATTTTGGCACGATTTTGAACTTTAAAAAAATTGTAGCGCCGTTATTTGTGGACCAATATTTAAAAACTATACATATTCGGATTTGGCAGCCTCCTTGGCTTCAGATAGGCATAAGAAACCATAGGCGTGCTATTCCAAAGCTTTGGGAAAACGTTTTGAAAATTCAAAATCGATGGGTTAAAACCCATGTTTTTTTGAGAAAAAATGAAAAAAATAGAATTGCTTTATATTGCAAGGGATGTTCCTACGTACCCCTACTAACTATAACCGGTGTCATTTCCCGCGCTTCCTCTAAAATAAAAATTTTCGATACAAATTTAATGAATAAAAAACGTACCCCTTGATTCACAAAAAATCGTAGCGCCCTTTATTTTCGATTCAATCATTACAAACGACACGGATTCGGGAAACCTGAGGCTTTTTACATAAGATACATGTAAAATAAGTATAGGGCGCAACGTAAATTTTTCGAACATAAAAAATTGCAATTTTATTAGCTCATTTTGGCACGATTTTGAACTTTAAAAAAATTGTAGCGCCGTTATTTGTGGACCAATATTTAAAAACTATACATATTCGGATTTGGCAGCCTCCTTGGCTTCAGATAGGCATAAGAAACCATAGGCGTGCTATTCCAAAGCTTTGGGAAAACGTTTTGAAAATTCAAAATCGATGGGTTAAAACCCATGTTTTTTTGAGAAAAAATGAAAAAAATAGAATTGCTTTATATTGCAAGGGATGTTCCTACGTACCCCTACTAACTATAACCGGTGTCATTTCCCGCGCTTCCTCTAAAATAATAATTTTCGATACAAATTTAATGAATAAAAAAACGTACCCCTTGATTCACAAAAAAAATCGTAGCGCCCTTATTTTCGATTCAATCATTACAAACGACACGGATTCGGAATTCTGAGGCTTTTTTACATAAGATACATGTAAAATAAGTATAGGGCGCAACGTAAATTTTTCGAACATAAAAAATTGCAATTTTATTAGCTCATTTTGGCACGATTTTGAACTTTAAAAAAATTGTAGCGCCGTTATTTGTGGACCAATATTTAAAAACTATACATATTCGGATTTGGCAGCCTCCTTGGCTTCAGATAGGCATAAGAAACCATAGGCGTGCTATTCCAAAGCTTTGGGAAAACGTTTTGAAAATTCAAAATCGATGGGTTAAAACCCATGTTTTTGAGAAAAATGAAAAAATAGAATTGCTTTATATTGCAAGGGATGTTCCTACGTACCCCTACTAACTATAACCGGTGTCATTTCGCCGCGCTTCCTCTAAAATAAAAATTTTCGATACAAATTTAATGAATAAAAACGTACCCTTGATTCACAAAAAATCGTAGCGCCCTTATTTTCGATTCAATCATTACAAACGACACGGATTCGGAATCCTGAGGCTTTTTACATAAGATACATGTAAAATAAGTATAGGGCGCAACGTAAATTTTTCGAACATAAAAATTGCAATTTTATTAGCTCATTTTGGCACGATTTTGAACTTTAAAAAATTGTAGCGCCGTTATTTGTGGACCAATATTTAAAAACTATACATATTCGGATTTGGCAGCCTAAATTTTAAAAATATTTTTTTGTTTATTAAAAATCTTTGCATTAAAATGTTGCCTGTGAAACGTCAATTGGAAATTTAAATAAAGGTAAACCTTTTAAAAAAAAAATTTTAGGTCGTACCCCTACTAACTATAACCGGTGTCATTTCGCCGCGCTTCCTCTAAAATAAAAATTTTCGATACAAATTTAATGAATAAAAACGTACCCCTTGATTCACAAAAAATCGTAGCGCCCTTTATTTTCGATTCAATCATTACAAACGACACGGATTCGGAATCCTGAGGCTTTTTTACATAAGATACATGTAAAATAAGTATAGGGCGCAACGTAAATTTTTCGAACATAAAAAATTGCAATTTTATTAGCTCATTTTGGCACGATTTTGAACTTTAAAAAAATTGTAGCGCCGTTATTTGTGGACCAATATTTAAAAACTATACATATTCGGATTTGGCAGCCTCCTTGGCTTCAGATAGGCATAAGAAACCATAGGCGTGCTATTCCAAAGCTTTGGGAAAACGTTTTGAAAATTCAAAATCGATGGGTTAAAACCCATGTTTTTTTGAGAAAAAATGAAAAAAATAGAATTGCTTTATATTGCAAGGGGATGTTCCTACGTACCCCTACTAACTATAACCGGTGTCATTTCGCCGCGCTTCCCCTCTAAAATAAAAATTTTCGATACAAATTTAATGAATAAAAACGTACCCTTGATTCACAAAAAATCGTAGCGCCCCTTTTTTTTCTATCCAATCATTACAAACGACACGGATTCGAATCCTGAGGCTTTTTACATAAGATACATGTAAAATAAGTATAGGGCGCAACGTAAATTTTTCGAACATAAAAAATTGCAATTTTATTAGCTCATTTTGGCACGATTTTGAACTTTAAAAAAATTGTAGCGCCGTTATTTGTGGACCAATATTTAAAAACTATACATATTCGGATTTGGCAGCCTCCTTGGCTTCAGATAGGCATAAGAAACCATAAGCGTGCTATTCCAAAGCTTTGGGAAAACGTTTTGAAAATTCAAAATCGATGGGTTAAAACCCATGTTTTTTTGAGAAAAAATGAAAAAAATAGAATTGCTTTATATTGCAAGGGGATGTTCCTACGTACCCCTACTAACTATAACCGGTGTCATTTCGCCGCGCTTCCCCTCTAAAATAAAAATTTTCGATACAAATTTAATGAATAAAAAAACGTACCCCTTGCTTCACAAAAAAAATCGTAGCGCCCTTATTTTCTATCCAATCATTAGAAACGACACGGATTCGGAATCCTGAGGCTTTTTTACATAAGATACATGTAAAATAAGTATAGGGCGCAACGTAAATTTTTCGAACATAAAAAATTGCAATTTTATTAGCTCATTTTGGCACGATTTTGAACTTTAAAAAAATTGTAGCGCCGTTATTTGTGGACCAATATTTAAAAACTATACATATTCGGATTTGGCAGCCTCCTTGGCTTCAGATAGGCATAAGAAACCATAGGCGTGCTATTCCAAAGCTTTGGGAAAACGTTTTGAAAATTCAAAATCGATGGGTTAAAACCCATGTTTTTGAGAAAAATGAAAAAATAGAATTGCTTTATATTGCAAGGGATGTTCCTACGTACCCCTACTAACTATAACCGGTGTCATTTCCCGCGCTTCCTCTAAAATAAAAATTTCGGTACAAACTAAATGAATAAAAACGGACCCCCTTTAAAACAGTGGCGGATTTGCAGTCTCGGCCGCCCTAGGCCCCAAGCCATCAGCCGCCCTTTCTCAGCAGTCTAATACGCCATAATAAGTTTTTGACACGATTGGGGCGCTAATCTGGGCCCTAGGCCCGGGCCTACCGGGCCTTAGGGTAAATCCGCCACTGGTAGATAGTATTCAACACCATTTTTATCGCCCAAGTGTATAGTATTTTTCGACGCTATTATATAAACTATAGCAAACTATATGCAAATGTAAAAACATATAATTATTTAGACCACCACGAATTATCAAAGAAGTTTCACTTCTTTCCCGAGCTTATGAGGGCGAGGCTCGCCCGTTTTTTTTAAAACACTGCAATCTTAGAAGTATAAAAGCTACCAAATTTTTTAATATTTTCTTGTTTACTTTTGATCATTCTTTTTTTAATATGCGCTTTGAATCTAGTAGATTTAAAATAAGCCTTTTTACTACTTTTTCGCTTTATAAATTTCGTACAATTAAAAAAGTAACTTGATTATTTTATCTTTAACATTTTTCAACATTCTTCGTAAGCAACATATTGTTATAAAATCGGCAAAGATTTCTTAAGATTATTTCAATTTGTTTTTAATTGTTTGCTTTAAAATCCACCGTTTAAAATTGTATCATAATTTGTTTACGTTAATAAAAAGCGATTTACTTACGAAACGCCACGTACATAAATTGTTTTTCGCAAAACGAAATCACTCTTTCCTGAAATTAAAGTTACATTTTCCGATGTCACGTTTAGCCCATTCCAAATTACTCAAATTAACGTCGGGTATTTTTTTTTCCTCTAAATTGAACTTGAAAAAGCATAAAAGAAAATAGTTTTCCTTTTAACTTTATCGAATTTTTCTTTTGACTAAAGCGAATTTAATTTGTTTTCTTAAGTTATTACATTTTGCACTTACCTAAATTTAATAGCGTTAATTAGATTCGATAAAAGTACATCGAGCGCATTCGAAGACACGAAGAAAACAAGCTCGGATCCTTTTTATTACGATCTTTGGCTGAAAACTGGACGCAAAGTTAGATTTTGAATGAATGAAGCAATTAGAGGTGACGTTAGAGCTTTTCATAAAGTTATAAAAGCGATCAAGCTTTCATAATTAACTAATTCGTCTATTTTACACGAACTTACACCGAGTCTACGGGCGAAGGAGCGCGTTTATTTTTCGCAAAAAAAAATTCGGGGCGAGCTTTATAATTCCATCGGAAATAAACTAACGAAACGATTATTCGTTGAAATTTATCGACTCGGAATAAAAGGAAAGCACTATTTTGAAAATGTGCATTTGCAGTTAATGCGAACGCTTTTTAATAAACGATTACCTTTTAAATCGCGTTTGGAAACGTCGAAAATTACGTGTTTTACTTTCGCAAACCGACGAAATAATTTCGGCAAAAAGAAAATTGCATTTCTTGCGAACTTGCTACTTTACTGCTTGTTTATTTTTGGAACGACTTTACACTACTATTTTTAGTTTTACTTGTTTATTTATCGCACACCTTAATTTAAAACTAACTTATTTTTAGTTTGGAACTAACCTAGTCCAGGATACATAATTTTAAAAATGTTTAAAACTTTCGTTAAGCGAGAGAATAAGGCGCCTATTTGTTTTTTTAGCAGCATTCTAAAGCAGTGGTTTCCAAACTGGGGGCGCACGTCGTATTGTGGAGTCGTGGACTAGTGCAAAGCGGGGGGCGCAATTTTTTTTGTATTTAAAGATCTTCTGTATAATTTTATAAAATACACCTGTAACTCTATTTACACGCTACTTGTTTTACACGATACACAAAAGTAAAAATTCTAAAAATTTTCAAGAAAGAAAACTATTTAAAATACATATTTCAAATTTTTCATTTCAATTATTGAGAAAGTTAATTAATTATTGTGAATCATGCTTAAAACCGAGTGTGCACATTCGAGCTCAAAGTGGCACATTCCGATCTCGGGAAAATGAAGCGCGCCGCTCCGCGTCGCGCTTCATTTGCCTCCCTCGCTCGGAAATGTGCCACTTTTCGCTCGAATGCGCACATACCTTGCATCAATTGGATTTGTCTAAGTATATTAATCATTTTTCTTTAAAATCAAAAACTTCAATTGATGTTTTCTATTTGGAAAAAATTGCGGCATTTAATGTTTTAAAATAACCGTCTAAATGCATTCAATCAAAGATTTGCTGTTTCCGGTATAAGTAAACAAAATTTTATTCATAATTAGAACTATATCTTATAGGTATTATTATCAATATTTAATTATTTTCAATTATTGACTATTTTAACATAATTATTGTTATCGTAAATATCGAAAATTCAAATAGTACTTTAACTCTAATCGAATTAAAAAAAATAATTAAGAAATTTTTTGCTTTATATGGAGAAATACAAAAATTCGATAAGAAAAGAGTTATTATTAATATATTTTATTGTATATTGTATTTTGAACGTTTTTTAATCTTAATCGAAGAAAGGAGTAAACAACTAGAAGAAAGTATCAATTTTAATTTAAAGATAAAAATATTAAATATTTCAATCAGCGTTGTCTAAGTGTTCTGTTAATTTTCTTCTGTAATTTTACCCAATATATTTTTTTTGTAGCACTTGGAAAAATTTTACTGTTCTATTCTATCGTATAGTAGAACAAAAAACAGAACCAATCTTTTTTTTTCAATTTGAATTTTTGATACTTACGACAAAAATTATGATTTAAATAAATACAAAATGTTAAAATGAATATTTTCGTGCTTAAAACCGAGTGTGCACATTCGAGCTCAAAGTGGCACATTCCGATCTCGGGAAAATGAAGCGCGCCGCTCCGCGTCGCGCTTCATTTGCTTCCCTCGCTCGGAAATGTGCCACTTTTCGCTCGAATGTGCCCATCTTCGCAAATGTTGAAAATTTTTAGATTTATATAGAAAATAGTAATATAACTATTTATATAAAACGTCTGAACGCATTCGAGCAAAAAGTGCAAATTTTACCAAGACAAAATTTACAATTAACACTGCACCTATCGCTCAATTTACAAGGTACCCCTTTTTCACGATTTTGCTTTTAGGTGGTTTATAAAAATTTTAATTTTCAAAAATGAAAAGTATTTAAAAAACATATTTTTGCTAGGGCAACCCAACCAATAGATAGACGCCCCCCAATAGATGACCAAAAATTCTTTTAATAACTAATTACATTAAATTTCCGACGAGATATTACAAAGTTTATTATTATTCATCTGATGATTTAAAATATGCATTAAAAGACGTTAATGATAAAAAGAAAAATATAAAAAAATATTTTATATATTAAAAATATTATTTAATTAACATATAATTAATATTATGTAGTGTATAATAACAAAGCATTTTTCAAAAAAACAAAATTACTTTTTCATATACATATTTTGAAAAATATTATCCCATCTATTATTTGTTTAGTAGTTATTTTTATTAAATTTAAGCTATTAGTTATTAAATTTAAAAATTAAATCGTTTTTTATATAAATAACAAGACAGAAATATTCTTTTTGAGAGGCGTCCATCTATTGGGAATGGACGTCTATCTCCATCAAAGTTTGGTCCATCTTCTGGTGATATGAGCTTTTTTTTAATTTTTTTTATAAACTCCAACCTTATAAAAGATTTTCACTATTTTTTTTTAATTTATTGGACATTTTTACGTAGGTAAAACTTACTTTAGTATAACTTATAAATATTTTACTATATTATTTTATCAAAGAAACATAAGAATTTGCTTAAGCGTCCATCTATTGGTCGGGTTACCCTAAACAAGAGGTGTACTTTTAATTATTTTTTAAGACAATTCGTTGGACAATACTGATAATATAGTCAAAAAAGAATTCTTTCTATTTGTATAATTTACAGTCAAAGCGTAAAGTAAAATTAAGAATGCTAAATACCCGTCAGAAATGATTAAATATTCAATTAAACTATAAACAAATATTGAGTTGAATAAATTGTAAATTTACAGTTTTTCGAATTACAAGATTACGGATTTTTCCAATTGGAAAAATCTTCCAATTTCCAATTTATAAGTATTTAATAATTTCTAATAGGTATATCGTTTCTAGTGGTTAATTAATTTACAATGAACCAAAACGAAATAATAATCAAATTCAACAAATAAAGAAATAAATGACGGAAATCTTATATGAATGTATTCATTTACTAGTCAGTGTATATCTTGACTGAAATGTACGCTTTGACTGTAACATATACCTACACACAAAAAGTAATTCATCGACAACAGCCCTAAACTCTGTAATACAGTAAAGATTGATTCTCAAAAATCTGTAAATCGAAAAAAAGGTTAGTATTTTTTTGGTAAAAAGAAGCACAAAAAAAATTACAACTATTTTACGTTAAAAAATTAATTCATTTCTAAAAGTAACTAACTAATTTATGCGTATTTCACTTTGTTTTCTGTTTACACAGTTTTTCATACAAAAAATTTAGATTTACACGGTTTTCTTTGAAATCGTGTAAATAACTATGCAGTGAGAGGCGCCCGCATTAGAATTTTTTAAGGGAGGCCAAATAGCATACAGTTTAGAAACCACTGTTCTAAAACGAAAAGAGTAACCAATTAATCACACTTTAATTTAGACAAAAAACATAATTAGAAAACGCGCAGTCGTGAATGTAAATTTATTTCTGAAACGAAAAACGGGATATTTATTAATTTTAAAAATAAATCAGACCTCGACTTGCGAAACTACCATTTTAAAAAAATTATAGCGAGAACGTTTTGTAATTTCCAAGGGAAATAGTAGCATTAAATCACTTTTAGTGTTATTTTCTAAATGGGTTCTTAAAACTTGTAACTAAGGTCTTACAACTCCGCAATTAATGGAAAGTTACTCACTTTCGCCGCCACTTTTTCAGAAGCCCCACACACACAAACTCAATTTTATCAGAAAATCATAACAGATTACGTTTAAACATTAAGGAAACGCAATTTATGTATAAAAAATTGAGCTATTTTGGGGGAGGGTAGCGTGACCATAATTACAAATTCATTTTTAAACGTTTTCGGCAACGAAATAATGTGTTTTTTGACGAAATCGATCCGAAAGTTTTTCAAGAAAGTTTTTAGGTATTAATTTTCGGTATTGCACGAGGACTTTTTTTATGACAATTTTCGTGTTGTTTCGGGGAGAATAATGAAATTTTTAATTAAAAAACAATAAACTCATGTTGATGTGTGCATACCGGATTTCGTTTTTTAACGCACAAATAAATTTCTAAGCGAAATAATTTATTAGAGAAATCCTAAAATTAATTCGAAACGGGAATTATTTAAAATACGGCTACGATTTTATCAGATTACAGTTTTAGAGGGATTTTAAGCATTTTAATAACAATTTCGAGCATTGTTTTATTACAAATTCATTGGAATTATATCTCTTTGTGTGATTTCCATTTATTAACTATTTAGGTGGGCGAGGATAATTGTGTATTCAAATAAAATTCGAATAAGTTTGTTGTTTGGAAAGCTTTGCTCTTAATTTGAGTCCTCTTCGATTCGTCAAATAAATCGAATTTTATAATAGGAATTAATTTTGCGAGAGTAAAACGAATTGTTTTAAAACAACAAAATTACACTCAAACTTTTTTTTTCGCAATAGTTCGTGACGAATTCGTGTAAAAGTAGATCCGATACATATAAAAAAAACCTTAAAATTGGTTCTACACATTGATAAAAAAAAACATAGTTAATGTATTAAACAGGGTGATCATTTTTGCTTCTCACCATGCCCAATTTTGCCAGAGTTGGTTTAAATGTGAATGACAACTTGACAAAATGAATTTCTCTATAAATCAATTACGTTAATTTGGTTGTTTTGGAAATAATAATAATAAATAACAATTACTTACTTATCTACTGTCAAAACTGAAAAAAGAGCTGCCTTATTAACTATAAAAAAATCTAGAAATTGCGGGGCTATACTTTTAAGTTGGTATTAAAAATCCGAACCGAGTGACAATATTAGTTCCCATCTAAAAGCATTGAGTGATCACAAACAGGTATTAACCAACCGTATTTATTAATAAATCATGTTAATTACGTATTAGTTTCATTCCATTTATTTTATTTTGATAATATCTTTTTGTATTATCATCGAAAAATTAAAACACCGTTCAAAATCAATCAGATTAATGGACATATCCAGTTCCTCAATTTATAATATTTATTTAAATAATTTAAAAAAAATATCTCAAAACGAGTATATTAAAACCAAGAACAAAAATTATTAACACAAAGGAAATATTTTTTCTTGGTAGTGGTTTTCTTGGTTCAAAATTATTTGTTATGAATCGAAGTAATTATTTTCAAAATTATAACCTTAAAGAATTTGCAATTTTTTTTTCTTAAATTAAGGAAGGTATCGAGCTCCCAAATTTTGAATGTCTTAAATCACAATACAAAAAAATTATTAATTTTTCTTTTAAAAGTAATTTAATTTTAACCTTCGAAGATTCCAGATTTTATAATCAGAAAAAATCGAGTTATCCAAAAATTAATACCCTCCTCAAAAATCGTGTGGATGAGGTACCGAGCTTTTTTTTTAATGTCTAAAATCCTAATATAAAAATGATGAATTTTCTTTGAAAAATTGTTCTAGAAAATTCAGCTTTCTGGCATTCGAGATTTTTAAACGTTCTATATTCAGAAAAGCCAAAATTATCAAAAAAATTTAACCCCGTTAAGAAATCTGTTAAATTAGGAAAGGTATCGAGCTCCCCCCCAATTTTTAATATTTAAACTATTACTAGAAAAATTATTAATATTGTTTTTAAAAATTATTCTACGACATTGTACCTCGAGGTATTCCAGATTTTTGAAGTACAATAATCTGAAAAGTCTGGTTATCAAAAAATGTAAACCCCGTCCAAAAATCTCTTAGATTAAGAGCGGTATGAAGCTCCCAAATTTTTAATATCGTAAATCTTCATAAGAAAATTATTGATTTTTCTTTTAATAACTATTCTACGAAATTGAGTCTTCTGGCCCTCGAGAGTTTTTGTACGTACCATAATTAGAAAAAACTGAGTTATTCAAAAATTAAAACACCGTTCAAGAAATTGTTTACCTTAGGGGAGCTATTGAGTTTTCTTTTTAATAATTAAAATCTTAGTATGCTAATTATTAAATTTTCTGTATTTAAAGGGTTCTATGTAAATACATACATATATTCACAATAAGTATATTCCGCAAAAACTACGTTATTTAAAAATCCTGCAAATTTAAACCGTGTAAAAAGAACGACTCCCATCAGTCGAGCGCTTTTGGCCACGAAATGTTAATGTCCTTGTAAAAATAAATCCGCTTAATTTAAATCCTTAGACAGCTAACTTCAACTGTTAAATTTTCATCAGCTGTGCGCGCGCAACTTCTGTTGCGTGCCAAAACTTTACTTTCGAAGCGCCAAAAGAAGTATAACTTCAAAAATGCGACGTAACGAATTAAAAAAGTAACAACAAATTAAGATCTGGATTTCACGAGTTTTTTTTTTCCACAAATTTTAAAATCTCGTTACGAAACGAAATGTTGAATGTACTTATTCGTGATGTGTTCGTGGGGAATGGCTCACGGAAGATATTTAACTTGCGTTCTGATGAGAACTACAGGTTGTCTTTATAAATATTTAATAAAGCTTACGTCTATTTTGTGCAATGCTTTAAAAATTATCCCCTGCATTAATCATGACCTGCTGGACACGTATTAGTTTACTTTTGTTCGACGTCGTTATAAGTCATTTGGTGTAAATGATTGATTCGATTTGAAGGGGGTTCGAATATTATATTTATGGCTTCGTTAGTTTAATTAACATTTTTTTTTACGAATTCAATGTCGGTTTTGTTTGTTTGATATTGTGTTTTTTAATTAGGAATATGTCACTTAATAAGTGGTTATGCTTTTCCACAGTTTAATCAATAAAAATGTCTTTTTACAAAAACCATTACAGTAATTTGCAATTTGAAGATTTTTATCAAAAAGGAAAGGTAACCTTGTTCATAATAGCAGTATAATTGTGCCTGGATCAGAAATTAGCAAGCTAATTTTTTTAGTAAATGCTATTATTATAAGGACATTAACATTTCGTGTATAACGCGCTCGACTGATGGGAGTCGTTTTTAACACTCAAACTTCTTTTTACACGGTTTATATTTGCAGGATTTTTAAATAACGTAATTTTCGCGGAATATACTTATTGTGAATATATGTAGTATGTATTAACATAGAGATAAGTACTATGTCCAACAAATATTTGTAAATAAAATCTTCGGCACCATGCTACATGGTAACGGTTCCCATGCTACATAGTGAGAATTACCATTCTCTTCTCTCCGTGTATTATCGTATTTGAAGAAAGGGAAAAGGAAAAAACCTCAAAACTGCATTAACTCTGTTCGTACAGTTTTATTAAGAAACTTAAACAATAATTTCGAAATAATAACGTTAACTTTGAGTGCTGACAAACCAACGAAGTGAAGTTGTAGTTCGAAGTCCGTATTTCCAATTTACGTTCGTTGACAAAGCATTCAGCGATAATTGAGTTATATGAATCATTGTTTTGAGCTAACGAAGTCGACCCGGTCATTAAAATCAGGAAATTATTGCTAGCATTGTAAATATGGAAGTTTCGCAAAAGGAAATGCTGCGGGAAAACGTGATTTGCAGAAAACTATTGTGACCCGCGAAATATTTACTAAATAATTAAAAGTTTGATTCGACCAATGTCAAAATTCATATTTCTATACGCGTTCGAATTAAAACTTTAATTAATTTTTATTCGGTCGAATGAATTTCGTTGTTTAATTTACATTTTATAGACATTCGTAAAGTACGTTAAAATTTACAATTTTAAGCTGTACGAATTATTATTATTAAATTAATACAATCTCGTCGATTTTAGTTACATTTTGGGGGAAATCCATGATAACTTAAGTTTACGGCTCCGTTTGTTAGAATTTTTCAAAACAGACTTTTCGATAAACTTTCAAAGCTTTGCAAAACTTTTAAAACAACTTTGTTGATGTAATTTAACAATATGATTTACAATTTTTGTGTATTTATAGACAGAGCCCGCCATGAAGTAGGCACAATTAATTACAATTTGGAAAAACAAATTTTGTCAACTGAAAATAATTATATTTCTAAATATTAATTGAAAAAATTTGGAGTTTTTGCATTCTACGCAAAATTCTTTAGAAATATCCTATAAAACAATCCATTCACATTTTCTTTGGTTATATATTAAACATATGTATAATATTTTAATTTAATTTAATCGAAGAAGTAAAGTACACGTTCGGGTCTTTAACACCAATTTTCTCGAAAATTTCAAATGCTATGTCTATGATTCTTTATGTCTATCCGAAGCCAAAAAATCCAGTAATTCTAAATATCTAAAATTTTTAAAGATCTGTTCCTAAATAGCCGAGCTACGATGTGTAAAAATAAGTTGACCTTGCGCAGTACTTCAACAATTATTACAAAGCGGCAAATAACACACACACACACATCGAATTATCACTTATAATTATATACGTATGTATAATATTTTAATTTAATTTAATCGAAGAAGTAAAGTACACGTTCAGGTCTTTAATGCCAATTTTCTCCAAAATTTGAAATGATATGCCTATCCAAAGCAAAAAACCAGGAATTCTAAATATCTAAAATTTTTAAACATCTGTTCATATATAGCCGAGCTACGATGTTCAGAAATAAGGTAACTTTGCCCAGTACCTCTACAATTATTACGAAGCGGCAAATAACACACACACATAGAATTATCACTTATAATTATATATA
The DNA here is from genome assembly GCA_036325965.1 of Sinopyrophorus schimmeli. NCBI lineage: Eukaryota > Metazoa > Arthropoda > Insecta > Coleoptera > Elateridae > Sinopyrophorus > Sinopyrophorus schimmeli. Next base: position 1,284,068 of record JARFIZ010000186.1, read on the forward strand.
TTTCGCTACAACTACAACTTAATTCATTTTGCCGATTGATTATACTAAGTAATTTAGAATAGAGCGGCAACGTTATAAAAGTTAAGTTTGATTAAAGAGACCATTGACTAAAAATTGATGTCATTGAGTGTATCTACATTTAAATATCAGAAAGGCTGTATACTTTTACTATTACCAGATTTCTAAATTATTAAAACTTCGACAGCAAACGGTAAATTCGTCAAACTCAAAAGTGCAGCCAAAGATAATATATGGATGTCCCCGATGCGAACCTCATTTTGGATTAGCCGCTCCCGTTTAATAAACAAAGTGCATAAATAATTTAAAAATGATAGAGCGATATAAACTTCCGAGCCGATTTGTTTTTATTTACGCTACGGACACAAAATTCAATGTAATCCTAAGGGCATAACTAAAAGAGAATCGAATGCAAAGCTTTGAAAAATCAAAAGGTCTAAAAGCGAAGCTTTTGACTATTTATTTAAACATCGACTCGAAATTACATTCGAATTTTATTTATTCGTTTCTTTAAAGCAATTCTAAAGATGCTGCTATCGAAGAATAATTTAATAAAAATTTTTTTTTAAAAATTAACTAAAATTCTTGTATTTTATCCGCTAATTATTCGCTTCAATTTTTGCATTAAAATTTTCCAAGACAAAACAAATACTTTTAAAGGAGGCGACCTAAGTTAGGCGACTATTTTATCAAATTTAATTTGTAAAAATAATAATTTTATTACAATTACAAAATATTTACCCTACTTTACGAAGAATTTTTTTTTTACATTAAAAATAAAGATACAAAGAGATTTGCCAAAAAATTTCAATAAAGCTTTAGAATTACAGAAAAATGGGAAGCAATTCCCAAGAATGCTTATTGTTCGAACTGAAATATGGCAAAAATCAAAACAATCTAAAAAGGCATTTTTTACGTTTCTCAAAAAAACGAAATAAGACAAAAGCACGCAACGTCGTTCGTGCTTAAATACTATAAGAGTAAGTGTAGGGCATTAAATATTAAATAATGTTAGTTTTCCATTTTATTAAGACACATTAATGGAACTAAGCCACCAAATCAGTAATAAAATTATCTTTATAATCGCTGCTACCAGAAAGCCTTGCCGTATAAACGCTAATGCTCTATCTTTGACCCGCGATTTCATTTATACACCGATTGTTACTTAGGAAATAAATCCAGATAAACATAACTTTTATTGGTATACGCCATTAGGGTCAGCCACAATTAAGGTTTTACAAGAAATGACCTAAAAATCTCTAAAAGCTCCAATCTTTAGAAAACTATTTGTTCAACGTTTGGTTAAGATTAATAGTAAATATTTGAGTGTTTACGTATTGTAGGAAGACCACATAACCGACCATTATGTCCATAACAAGGACCAACGGCGCTAAACACCGCTCGTTTTAAATTCGACGTTTAATTTTCCACAATTTTTAAGATAAACAAAATTGTTTGCATACAAATTCAGAATAGTCTAATCCGTGAGTTTGACTCTGCTGTTCTATTCGTAATTCACCTTCCGTGTACTAGGTGGGGTATAACTAAAGTGAACAATTTTTTTTTTTGTTAAAACGGAACGTTTGATTATCGAGCTTAAAACCGAGTGTGCACATTCGAGCGAAAGTGGCACATTCCGATCTCGGGAAAATGAAGCGCGCCGCTCCGCGTCGCGCTTCATTTGCCTCCCTCGCTCGGAAATGTGCCACTTTTCGCTCGAATGCGCACATCCTCGTATTCATCGTACTTGCCTATTTTCGTTTTTTATTAAATTTAGTTCAATAAATTAAAAATTGAAATTAACTCTTAAATACAGTCTTGTAATTTGTTCTTAAAATGATTTATTAAGTAAATTATTGTGAATCATGCTTAAAACCGAGTGTGCACATTCGAGCTCAAAGTGGCACATTCCGATCTCGGGAAAATGAAGCGCGCCGCTCCGCGTCGCGCTTCATTTGCCTCCCTCGCTCGGAAATGTGCCACTTTTCGCTCGAATGCGCCCATCCTCGTATTCATCGTACTTGCCTATTTTCGTTTTTTATTAAATTTAGTTGAATAAATTGAAAATTGAAATTAACTCTTAAATACAGTCTTGTAATTTGTTCTTAAAATGATTTATTAAGTAAATTATTGTGAACCATGCTTAAAACCGAGTGTGCACATTCGAGCTCAAAGTGGCACATTCCGATCTCGGGAAAATGAAGCGCGCCGCTCCGCGTCGCGCTTCATTTGCCTCCCTCGCTCGGAAATGTGCCACTTTTCGCTCGAATGCGCACATCCTCGTATTCATCGTACTTGCCTATTTTCGTTTTTTATTAAATTTAGTTCAATAAATTAAAAATTGAAATTAATTCTTAAATACAGTCTTGTAATTTGTTTTAAAAATGATTTATTAAGTAAATCATTGTGAATCATGCTTAAAACCGAGTGTGCACATTCGAGCTCAAAGTGGCACATTCCGATCTCGGGAAAATGAAGCGCGCCGCTCCGCGTCGCGCTTCATTTGCCTCCCTCGCTCGGAAATGTGCCACTTTTCGCTCGAATGCGCACATCCTCGTGTTTATTAAATTTATTTATATTCATTTTGACACGCGGCCGTATTGAATATAGTTACGCGAAAGAAGTATGACGTCTAACGTGCGTACATAAATACACGCACAAGGTTATTTTTATATACTCGTCTTAATACAGTGGTAACAAATATAGGTACGTGTCAATCGTATGAAAATGAAGAAATCATTAATAATTGTTATAATATTATTTTTTTACAAGAACTGTGGCCACAGCTGCAAATGGAAAAAATATATTTTCAAGCGGTTGAATTTAAGGCCATTAATTTTTTTTTACATTTTAATTTATTCATATTCAGTATCCTGACTAAATAAAAAATACAAATTATATACAAAATATTTTAACCGATATAGTTATTAACTTCTTCTTCCTCATGTTTTACACTTTTTACTTTTTACATATTTGAATTTTCAATTAATATATTTTTTTATAATAAAATGCGTCAATTTGTATAGTACACTGTTAAAAAGCCGGATTAAATTCGCATTAAATTTTTAATTTGAATTTAATCTATTGTTCAAAATTTCGGGGTTTAAAAAAACAGTCCGCGTCCGAGTAGTAGACAAGGAGTTTTTTTTAGCGAAGTTATTTTAGAGTTAATTTAGATTTTAATCCATAATTTTAATCAAAAACAAAATCTAAATACGGAGTTAAATACTAAAATAAATTTTTATTTGGCAGAAATATTTTTTTTATGGAAAATACCAAATAACTGATTTATTCTTATATTAGTATTTATACATACCATCTTATTTTTAATTTATCATATTAACAATTTTGTGATTGAATTTTTAATAATTATTTCCAGCGGTTACTAAATAGGTGGCACTCAAAACTATTTTTATTTTCAAATAGCCAAACATTGAGACCTAACCTTAATATGATTGTGTCGTTTAATCCGAGAATTTTCTCATGTCGTATTTCACTCCACGGAATAATAGAAAAAAATTAGTTACGCCAAAGAAGTATAATTTTTAACGCGCATACGTAAACTTCTTATAGAAAGTAACGATGTTAAGCAATTTAATTGTATTTATACCAAAAATGTATAATTTGCAGTCAAAATTAAAAATAGCGGGGTTAAGAAAATAATTCCTAAATAAAAAATTGTTAATTTTAATGCAAATAATTTGCTCTTGCCGATCGTCTGAATTAAAAGTCGCGGTGACTTATTAGCAGTAATTAGTAGCAAATTTTTGCATGTGATGTTAGAGCCATAAATAACCTAGATTGGATATAAATTTTAAAGAGGGGTCGCCCGAGAATTAAAAAATTCCCTTTTATTTACATAAAACCTAAAAACTTCGCCTTTTAAAGTTCAATTGCGTTATTTAAATTAGAGGTTTTTAAATAACCTTCTGTTGGACTGTCGGCTCTCTTACTTATATATATTTTTTTATTTCATCTTTGAATTTAATAATCTTATATTAACAATTCTTGGTCAATGAGATAAAAGGAACTGCATACTGTTGTGGTTCGAGTTTAATTCAATATCTTCATGTTTACTCTTTTATCCAGTTCGAGTTTCTAGTTATCTGATCGAAGGAAACAGAAATTAATTAATTTTTCCATTATGAGCTTATTCAAACTAATATGTCCGACAACCTCCTTTGGGCACTGTCATTACGTTATTAAATTCTAATATTTTTCAAAGAACGAGTTTTTAATATTTTTGTATTTTTTTTGTCCTTATTGTCGTTTTTAATTTTACTCCATGTTATTTTAGTTGTTTAAAAACTCCGACTAAAAGTTTACGTACAATAATTTTTTTTTAATTCGCGTTTTTCAAAATTTCTGTTTTTTAACAGGTAAATTAAACGTCGTACATTTGCAGTTGCGTTCGGAGCTCCCATGCCCTTCAACGTGAAGTTAAATTTTTTTAAGTATTTTTGCGGTTGTTTATAAAGACCAATTAATATTATACGTACAATAATTTTTTTTAATTCGCGTTTTCAAAATCTTTTATTTTTAACATAGGCAAATCAAATGTATTACATTTGTACTTGCATTACGACTCACCCTGTTCTTTCAGGGGTAGTTAAAATTTTTTAACTATTTTTCTAGTTGTTTATAAAGACTAATTAATAGTCTACGTACACAAATTTTTTTTAATTCGCGTTTTTTCAAAATTGCTGTTTTTGAACAGGTAAATTAAACGTTGTACATTTGCACTTGCGTTCGGAGCTCCCGTGCCCTTCAAGGTGAAGTTAGAATTTTTTAAGTATTTTTACGGTTGTTTATAAAAACCCATTATTAGTCTACGTACAATATTTTTTTTTTAATTCGCGTTTTTCAAAATCTCTGTTTTTTAACATTGGCAAATCAAATATATTACATTTGTACTTGCATTACAACCCCTACTGTTCTATTAGGGGTAGTTAAAATTTTTAACCTAACCAACCTCAAAAGTAATAAACGGGATGCAAATTTTGAACTGTTTAAAACCGAAATTGAAGACCGTTGCAGAAATGAAATCTATAAAAGAATCTTCGTAGGTCTGTTGTATTTAGATTCCTAGGCAGATAGCATATAAAACTTCCCTCGTAATTAAACAGCTTTAGTCGGGTAAGCCCCGGAATTAAAGTTTAATTATAGCTTTCAAAATGTCAATCAACGAGCTAAAAGCTAGTTGTCTAAATCTATTGATAAGCGTTTACCTGATACATTTACCCACGTTACACTATCACGTAAACAGGGTCGACACTCTGCTTTATTTTGAACCATTCATCCAATGCACTATTCAAGCAAACAACTTGGTTCCTTGTTAACATACAAAGCTTTTACGGCATCAAATACCCTACCCGTTTAAGCAATATTTAATCAAAGCCTCCTACAATTTACTTTTGTTTTCTTTTCCATAAATTTCACTTTAATATTATACGGGCGCAGCCATCTATCTTGTATCTTCTTTGTAATAAAAATATATCGAACAAAGTGAACGTCCCCGTTCCGCCCAAGACCCAAAAATATCAATTTTGCAAAATTAATAACTGCAGCCGATGCGGCGCCTTTTAATCGTCGACGTGCAGCTCCCGCTCGAAATACTTTTCGAACGTGTCATACGTAAAAATAAACATAATTGCATTTCAATTATTCCACGGCCGCGCGCAAATTCGCGAACACTCAAAAACAAAACGTTCAAACTCGATTTTGAAAAATTCAAACGTCCGATTAAGGCCGCGAAAGTTTTCTTTCTTTAAGGACGTGTCCATATAAATTATAACTTCGGGAAAAGAAAACGGCGTAATCTGAAAATTGACAACTAAAAATTTATTCGTTATGTAAATGTAACGACCAAAGAAAAATAAATGTGGTGGCAAAGCTTCATATAACTTTAGTTTATGTTTTTTTAATGGACCTAATAAATTTTTCCTACTTCCTTTAAGAAGGAAATTTTTTGTGCTTTCGAGTGTATGAAAAAAAGTTATTCCCGTCACACGCTTCGACATGGATAATGTTCAAGTTTGACAGAATTAGTTCTTGTTTCAATTTTATCGACTTTTGACTTTCTTGCGAAAGCCATCAGAAAATTGCAGCGGAGCTCCCGAATTATTCGAAAAGATTATTGAGTAATTAAATTACGAGAAAATATATTTTTATGTAACGCTTTTATTGTAAATACATTTCTTTGGCGATTTTTCCTGTGGAATACCAATAAAATTCAGGTAAACTCGGGATAGATGACCCATATTTTAAGTATTAAGACCTAAATTATAATTTTTTGCGAGGAGTTAATTTAGTTTATAATAAATTGTTATCACTAGGTTTGTTTAAAAAATTAGTTGCATGAACATATAATTACAGATACACAAACGAGTGTAAAAAGGGTTAGATGCCCCACTGTGTACTTTAGCACATGGGATAGACGCCGTTTATTAAAATTAAGATTTTTGTTAATGATAACATATAGGAATAGCTATTTATTTATAAAATATTTTTTTCTAAAAACTTGAAAAAAAACTTATCCATTTTAAGTTATACAAAAATTTATGAATAGAAAAAAATTAAAGTGACTTAGTCAAAATTTTCAAAAATGGGATTATATGAGTAAAACTGTTAAAGTATGTTTGTGCAGCAACGCCGGAGCTATTGTAACATTTAATGTAGGTACAAAATATATCATACTGCTCAATTAAAAACTTTGCCATTTTGAATTATTTATAAGGTAATAATTATTATTATTCAAACAACTTACAATATTATCAGTCAAAAAATAAATATAATGACCTTGGCTTGTATTATGCTGTTTTATTGTTCTTTGATATATAATTCATGGCTACTTGATTTAAAACAGAAAAATTTAATATTGTTAATAATTTTTTATTTAAATATGGGTTTTTATACATGGTTAAAAAGAGAAAAAAAATGCTATTTAATTATATAAAAATCTAATATGGCATCTATTCAAAATAAGAAAATTGGTATCAATGTCTTAGAAACTGCCATTTTGAATTTAATTTTGACTTAATTTCTATATGTATTTTATAAAACCTAGTAACTTTAATATTAAACCTTTTTTTGTAAATTATATAATTACAAAGTTATTTGACATTAAAGAAAATAACGATTTTCAGTTATTTGACGATTACTTCGGAACTATTCGGAATTTTAAAATTGTTTTAACGGAATCTGAATCGGCACCTAAAACTGCAAAACATTGCTCGTTTAACCAAATTTCTATCTCCACTAATAAGAAAGATACCCATGTTAGCCTATTCAATTTGGGACACACTGTATATTAATAAGAAATCCTTCAAATTCAGATTTTCTATTCGGAATAAATTTTTGCTTAAAAGTGCACATATTCCTTAATAATTGAATTTGCCTATCTTATTCTTGTCTCTTACAAATAATATTAATTATAAATCAAACTGAACTAAATGTAACACTTCTCGCTTTTTTTTAATTAAAAATTACAGTAGGGTATTTTTACGAAAAACCCACATTTTTAATTTAGTACCTTTAAACTAGACTAGATGGGAGACTACATCGTACATGAAAAAAAAATTTAACTTTTCCCGAATTTTGACTCTTATTTCCCAACCTCTTTTTTAACATACCCCACCCAAGTCATTCTAAAATTTTGATGCACCCCCTATGTAACATATAAATATTTTATTATATTTAAAAATTGAATTAATCCATAAATGAAGTTTAATTACAACAGTGTATACAAAATATTCCTTAAAACTAATTTGTTTATAATTTTTACAAAAATAAAAATTACCCAAAAACATTTCGAGCCATTAATTTTGACATATAAACCTTCAGAAATCTGCAAAAGATGATATAAAAATCGACTAGTTGATTTTTAGTGGCCCACTTCAGAAAATTTTACTCATATACAATTTTAATTAATCAAAAATGCGAATTAGTAAACATTCGAAAGTACACCTGAAAATATTTTTATCAAGCTTGCTACGACGTGCCGAAGAGCACCATGATAACTTATTAGAAGGAATAAAATATCTAACCTTTTTCAAACACAAAATAGATTTAATTTATTAGACTTTTAATTTTTTGAATTGAAGAATAAAATAATAATAATATAGGCAAATCCGATAAATACGAAGATGTGCGCATTCGAGCGAAAAGTGGCACATTTCCGAGCGAGGGAGGCAAATGAAGCGCGACGCGGAGCGGCGCGCTTCATTTTCCCGAGATCGGAATGTGCCACTTTGAGCGCGAATGTGCGCACTCGGCTTTAAACATAATTACAAAGCGTTTCTTTTTAACAGGAAAAAACTTGGTCCAATTGTTAGGTACATGTTTACAAAAAACGCAACAAATATTAATCACTATATAATAATTATCTTAAAATCAACAAAACAAAAAAACACTGTTTAGTGCAAAAAGTTCAACTTTTAGAAAATGGGGCATCTACCGTATACCAGTGGGGCATCTATCCTGAACTTTCCCTACGTTTATATGCTCGATTTGTTAGTATTTTTTTGCTTGTACATTTTAAATTAGATTTTCAAATAAAAGAAGCTAATTAAATCAGAAGTCGCCAAAATTAGAAGCGCCTCAATTACACTCACAACGGAGACATACATAAATATTAGAAAACGCCTCAGAAAATATAGTTAAGAGTATTAATGTAACGCTTTCGGTTTGGTTTCTCTGAAAATTTGCTTACATCTGCTTAATCCAATTTAACACCATATGCAAATTTCCATTTACTTACACATTACGCTGAAGGTGAAATTTTGTGGATTTCATATTCCTTCTCCGTTTCCCCCTTCCGACCGTGCAATTGAAAGAGAAAGAGGCAAGATCCACCTTGACAGAATTTGCAAGAGCAACGAGCCATGCTTTACATAACTTTGTGCGTGAGAACTTCAACTTCTCAAGTTTACTAAGTCACATTTGAGCGGTCAACCGCAACTCTTGTCTGGCAATGCAACTAATAAACATTTAGGGTGTTAGTCGAAAACCTTCCAACTTCCTTTTTTACGCACAATAATTCGTGATGGGGCACTTTTTTTCTTATTTAAAAATCGACCAGTAAAATATAAAGTCAAGCCCTTGAAAGCTTTTATCACCTATGAAAAGGTCTTCTAAAATTCTGAAGAAAAAACTTCTTGTTAACACTGTCGTTTTAAAACTTGTACTTTGCATTGAAACTAAAATATTTGAAAATTAAATAGTTAATAGGGCATTTTCAATTTTGATTGGCTTTGGGAACTTCTAAAATGACATTATTTATTCTTAAAAAGAGTATTTAAAATGGTATGGTACTTATAAAACTTAATTGAATTTTTTTTCAAAATTCCTTCGAATGTTGACAAAAGCCCCACAAGAAGAGGCTAGGGTCATCATTCCCTCACTAAAACAAGCTCTTTTTTATGACACTCAAATATTAATACTAAAAACATCAAGATTTGAGTTGGTTGTACAAATAACAGAAAGTTTTTCGAGCTCCAAAAAGGTGGTCCTTCGAGCCGGATTTAACCCGGCGAGCCTTGCATTACAATTAAAAACCTATACAGCCAACTCGAAATTTCTCGTTTTTATTATAAAATATATTACGTAAAATAAATAATACGTTCATGGAATAATAGCCAGTCGGTTTAAATTCAATAGACCTTAAATATCCACAAAGAACTCACCCCTTTTTCATTTCATAGATAATTAAGGCTACGTGGGACTCACCTGTAACAAACGACAATAAATTAATTCCAATTCTTTTATAAAACACAGAAAACAAGCTATTTTATTTTAATAGAAAGGTAATGGAACATATATAAACAAACCGAGACAAAATAAATATTGAATTAATTACAATTTCGTTACATGAACGTAGATTAACATTAAATATCAAAGAAAATATTTGACGTGAGAGAGAAGAGAAAACAAAATTCTGAAACACAACAAAAGTATAAATCTTATTTCCAGGCGTAATCTGCAAATTTGGTTAAATGAAATTTTTTCTAAGAATATTGGTATTTTTTTATCAAAAGATAAAAAGAACGTTATTATATCTCCGAGCACAAAAACTAATTTTGGCAAGTTCTTCGGCACAATTTTCCATATTATTAGGTAACTTGAATAACATTTTTAATAATGTTCTTTTAGAATTCTAAATCTTAAAATGCTTTTTATAGCTACTCGTCTGATTATATTTTAAGTGGCGTCTAGAAAAAATTCTAATTTTCCTACTGTCTGCGGTTCATTACCAGAGGCACGGTTAAAAAAAAATAATTATGAACAACCCTTGTTATAACATTTGATTAAACTTATTTTAGTGCATTTTTAGTTCCTTCAAGAATTGTTAGTATTTAAATACGAACGATTTTGCCTAAGCTTTTGTAAATGCGTTGTTTATTGGTAATTGCATTGCGCTCAACAATTTAATAATGAAGAGTATTATGTCGTATTTGCTGTTGAAGGATACTTGCTTCAATAATAAGAGCTATCGCCTTTAATTATATGGCTTTTAACTGCGCGTTTCACTTGGCTGCTTTTCACCGTTCAAATTAATTGAAGCAGCTGGACATCCAATGATACACACGTCATCTACAGGGTGTCTGCAAAGTTTCCCCCAACTTTGACCGACCGTTCCAAAACACAACTTACTTTTTTAAGTTTAATTGAGGGTCGAATTTATATGTCCATAGGCGTTCCAGACTGACGTGGGTCGTCTTTTTGCTTTAATTTTAGTCGTTTTTATATTTAAACGCAACTGAAAAGATGATTAGGGCCTTGAAAGTTGTTTAAATATTGCTTTTTCAATTTGTAGTGTGTTGATACGCAGTTTATTAGAAAAGCTTGATTATTTCTATGGCAGAAATCGGAGCGATTTAGTTTATTGTTCGTTCACAAATGGTCATCAAATATTCGTATAGATATTCGGTTTTAACCTTCGGGCGGGCGCGCTGTTGTAAAAAGTACAACAGCCAAAGATTTTTGCAAATATTCGGCTTAATCGGCAGGTCACAGTTTTAAGACTTCAGGTATTCCTTCATTGTTTTATTTACTACGTGGCTAGTTAATTAGTTTTGCTTATAGAATAGTTTTTCAACGTTTTTATTATTAATTAAGATCAACGCGTGCACTTTTAACATCGCACGCCTACTGCAGATATTGCAAGTGGAACAAAATTATTGCTGTTTGGGACGGTGTTAATTAGTCATTTTTTGGCAGTAATAATACAAAATTAATAAAATAAAATAGAATTATGGGGTTATGCTTATTTTCTAAATAGCAAATAACTGGAAATTTAGACACATTTTGCTAAACTAATCGTAATTCACTTTTTCACAAGAACGAGTGTTCAAAACCAATTGTTATTCTATTATATCTTATGATACAGTTCATACAGAATAAAATAAATAATTTTTTTGTGACAAATATTTACAATTCTATACTAATATTATAAACAGCTAAATTTTGTTTGTTTGTATCTCTGGAACTACTAAACCGATTCTAAAAATTCTTTCACTAATAAATAGCTATATTATCCTTGAGTAATAGAAGCTATATTTTATTTTGATAAAAATAAGTTTTTAGTTTGAAATTTCGATATCCGTGCGAAGCCGAGGCGGGCCACCTAGTAGGATATAAATATGCACTCAAAAAGTAACAAAATACCCAAATGATTTTGTTGGTGTACGTATTTGCTTCATTTATGCTAATTGAATAATTTTAATCCTTCCCTCTCACTCGTACTGACAAGATTGATATATCTTTTCGCTCGCTCCCACTCATTGCTATGGTAAAAATACGTTTTTCTAACATAAAATCGATATTTACTGAACTAAATTAAAATTTTTGGTTTGAAGGAGCGAAAAATATATTAGACGAACGTGATAAATACGAGGATGTGCGCATTCGAGCGAAAAGTGGCACATTTCCGAGCGAGGGAGGCAAATGAAGCGCGACGCGGGCGGCGCGCTTCATTCCAGATCGGAATGTGCCACTTTGAGCTCGAATGTGCACACTCGGTTTTAAGCACGATTCACAGCGATTTAGGGCAATAATTCAGTTGAATAATTTTAATCCTTCCCTCTCACTCGTACTGACAAGATTGGCGTATCTTTTCGCTCGCTCCCACTTATTGCTATGGTAAAAATACCTTTTTTGAACATAAAATCGATATTTACTAATTTTTTTTAAATTTTACTTTCAAACAAAAAAATTAAATTGAGTTTTTAACTCGGAATTTTTAAAATACGAATTTTTGAATTATTTATCGAAAATATGAAAAATATGGGGGGAGAATCCAAACTTAAATTGGAGTTTTTGCATTAATTAAATTAATTTTTATTAAATCGCAAAACAATGTTCTAAATGAAATGTCAAACTCCAATTTAGGTTTTTATTCTCCCCCCATATTTTTCATATTTTCTATAAATAATTCAAAAAATGCTATTTTAAAGATTCCGAGTGAAAACTCAATTTTATTTTTTTCTTTGAAACTTCAAGTGGTACTTTAAATTATAAAAAATACTCTTGAGGAAAAATCAATACCGTTCGGAGATATGATTTTTTACAAATACCCGTTTTTGTCAATTTTTTTGGTTTTTTTGCAAATACTAAACAAATTTTGACAAATAAATACACTCTAAAATCAGTAAAACGATCCTAAACATTGTAGCACCTCCGATTTTTTAAAATATTGCTAAATCCGAAATTTTGAGTTAATCGGTTTTTCGGAATTATATTAAAAACTAACTCGCATCGTTTCCTCTCACTTGCATTGACAAGATTATCGTATCTTCTTGCTCCCTTCCACTCATTGCTATAATAAATACATTTTTTGAATATAAAATCGATATTTACTAAATTAAATTAAAATTTTTGATTTGAAGGAGCGCACGGTAAATTATACTAAAACAATAAACACGGGGATGTGCGCATTCGAGCGAAAAGTGGCACATTTCCGAGCGAGGGAGGCAAATGAAGCGCGACGCGGAGCGGCGCGCTTCATTTTCCCGAGATCGGAATGTGCCACTTTGAGCTCGAATGTGCACACTCGGTTTTAAGCACGATTCACAGCGATTTAGGGCAATAATTCAGTTGAATAATTTTAATCCTTCCCTCTCACTCGTACTAACAAGATCGGCGTATCTTTTCGCTCGCTCCCACTCATTGCTATGGTAAAAATACCTTTTTTGAACATAAAATCGATATTTACTGAACTAAATTAAAATTTTTGGTTTGAAGGAGCGAAAAATATATTAGACGAATGTCATAAATACGAGAATGTGCGCATTCGAGCGAAAAGTGGCACATTTCCGAGCGAGGGAGGCAAATGAAGCGCGACGCGGAGCGGCGCGCTTTATTTTCCCGAGATCGGAATGTGCCACTTTGAGCTCGAATGTGCACACTCGGCTTTAAGCACGATTACAAAGCGTCCCGTTTTAACAAGAAAAAACTTGGTCAAATTGTTAGGTATATGTTTACAAAAAACGCAACAAATATTAATCACTAAATAAAACAGTCGCACATTATCTTAAAATGAACAAAGCAAAAAAACACTGTTTAGTGCGAAATACAAAATTAAATAATAAAATTTCATATCATATGTAAAATTTCAATATTTTCATTATTTTCGGTGATATCCATAAAAGGTTTTTCTATAATTCGATTCCCAACAAAAGTAAACACAATTGACCAAGTTTCAATAACAACACGATCCAAACGTATTAGAAAATGTCTTTCTTCTAACGAGCAATAAAATTGCGGTATACTTCTAATAATTTGAAAGGAGGATCGATATAAATACAATTATCTATAAGTAAAGTGTACTTAAATGTTCACAATTTATTTTTGTGGCTACTTGAAAATCCTCTTGAGGAAACGTTCGACATCGCGTGATGCTCCCAGAGATCTATGATAAGAGGTCAATTCAAATAAAATACCCTAAGAACTATCGACATACAAAAGTTAAATCATAAAAAATATAGTGACCATTAAAACTTCAACGAATTTTCTAGTAAAATAGTTTTGCACCAAAGAAAACTTTTTCACTTTAAAAATTTGGGAAACGTCGGCCGAACATATTCTTATTGCGGTAAATAATCGAATTTCTTTTAAATTCGTAACGAACGCAACTAAACAATTGTATAAGTTATTGAAACGTTTATAAATAATATCAAATTCGTGAGAAATCAACAGGTGGGCCTTAACAAAGCGACCAAGAAAGGAAAAAGTAAATTTCGTAGTGCTGTAATTATGTTAATAAATGGTTGTGAAATTACATTTCACTCAATTTTTGAACGTAGGAAGTAATTTTTCCGCAATTACTAAAAGCTGAGCTGTAATTTGTTATAAAAATTTAATTAGAAAAGCTCTCTGCGACCGTGTCTACCTTTTATTTATATTTGAAGAGATTAAAGCTCTTCCGACTAATTTCGGCAATTTTATTTTAATAACGTTTTCAATTAAAACGATTATTTAAAAATTTTATCAAGTAGATGTGTGCAAAAAATGTGTTGCAAAGATAGCTTCGCTTCATTAGTTTTTCCAAATTTCTACCTTTTCTTCTCATTTATCGAAACAGCAATTAGAAATTAGACGAATTTGTTGAAATTAAATTAACATCGGTGCTTTCGGCTTTGATAAAAAGTTTAATTTTTCGAAGCAATTTAAAGAATAAAAATTAAAGTATTTTTTGCATGGAATATATTTTTTTAATTTCTTTCCGTCGAGCCTAATTTTTTTTTTTAGTTTCTTTGAAGCGTGCAAAAAAACCGAAAGCTCCGAAGCTCGTTTATTATTAATTCGTTTTCAAACAAAGTTGCGAGCAAATTAAAATTTGGGGGGTATTAAAAAGAACATTTGCCGGAACAAGTAATTGTTGATTAAAAAATTTCTATAAGCTAAAATTTCTTATTCTAAAATCCGATGTTTTTGTTTTACTACGAATCGAATTCGGATCTTACATTTCGGTGTATTTTTTTAAACGTGTATACTTTAATTTGCGCAAACGATTTGTTAAAATAAAGGTTTTATATTTCTGTATGCAAAGTATTAAATTATTTATGTACTACTTAAAACTACGCTTTCCTAAATTTGAGGAAAAAAAATTTTAGGTAATGGATTTGCTTTAAATTTTTATGGGTCATTCCTATTGACACCAAACCGACATAGCCGGAGCCATTCTTTGCTGATCCTCCTTCAACTTCCTAAATTTTGGAGAATTTCTCGAGTAATTAAGGGTTGAAGTTTTAGGTTCATTTTTGTAGCACAAAATTTAACGTTAAAAAAATTGTATCGCCGTTATTTGTGGACGGATCTTTAAAAACTATACATGTTCGGATTTGCCAGGCTGTTTGGCTTGGGATAGGGTCAAAAAACTATAGGCGTGCTATTTGAATTTTTTTAGCAAAACGTGTTCGAATAGTTCGACTTTTAATTAATTCTTTCTAAATTTTCTCTTTGAAAAATCGTAGCTCGGTTATTTCTGAACGTATCTTTAAAAACTTTTGATATTATGAAAGCCCCTTTATCGGAGCCTTAGATTACCCCAAAAAATCAACAGGGCCCAAAGTTAAGTCTGGGAGAAAAACGCGTTGGAAGCTTTCAAAATGTAAATTTTGCTAAAATTTTACTGCTGTAACTCCGCTGTATTTACGAATTTTGTCAAATCCTTTTTTTCTGAACGTTTCCAATCCTAAAACGTTCAAAAATGACCGCATTGCGCGTACTTCTTATAAAAAAAAGTTCTTGCGTTTTAAACAGTTTCATTTTAAAACCAATTTTTTAAAAAGGCGAATATTTTTGTTTTAGAGGGAAAGTGCCGGGAAATGACATTGAAATAGTTCTTTTGGCCCTTTTCTTACTAGGTCTAAATATATTCGTGTAATCCCCGAAGATTTTCTCACTTTTGTGGATGCTACAATTTTTTTTTAATGTTGCCATTGATATAATCGTACAAAATTGAAATAATTTTAAAAATGTCATTCTTAATAATAATTTATCAAAAAATTCTTTTATAGTATGGCGGTTACCATAATGTTCTAGTGATCGACTACTAATTCTCTTAACTTTTTTGTGGTTGGGTATTGGGGTAATCGAGTAATTACTTTAAAATATTAATTTTACAAATTTCTTTCGATTTATTGCTCGAATTTTTATTAATTTTATATCTGAAAACTCTTGTTAATCCATTTAAAACAAAAGTAAATAAATAATAATAGATTAAAATATTTTTATAGCTTAATTTCGTTCAAAACAACAAAACAGTGATCGCGTACCAAGTCTTCTACCTTAAACAATTTGTAAAATTACAACAATCATTGGACACAGAAAAATTAGGAAAGAATTAATCAAAACAATCAGAATGTTGATTTAAATCACAGCGACGCATTTCCAAAATATGATTTAATTGATTCAGCGCAAAAAGTCGTCCCATTTTTATGCTTAAATAAAAATTTCAAAAACCACATACAAAAAAAAGTAAATTCGACTGTTTAATCCGAAAAAAATGTCGATTAATTAGCCAAAAACGTGGTCTGCTTATAATTTATAGATCGCGCCTTCGATCTCGTGAAAATAAAGTATAATTTCATTAAGACTATCTAAACATCCGAAATTAAACAAAGGTTTATGTATTCAAATATTAGCAAAGCCAATAAAATCACAAGTTTAACGGCAACTCATTCTCCTCTTGTTAATTATAAATGGTAATTATTTCGAAAGCAGGCATGAATAATAATAATGAAAGGACCTAAAATACCTAACATTACCAAATTAAACTATGGAAATTATGAAAACGCTGTAGATACATAAATTGGATCGAAATATTACACAAACACGCCAATAATACTGCGAGCAATGTTAATAACATTAAAGTTACTAGTAAAACGAATTGTTTAACTTAAATCAATGTATATTATAACATAAAATTTGCATGAATAACGTTAGCAGCATAAAAGCGTAGGCGGCGGCGACCGAAAGCACGAGGAACAAGAAGCCCCGACCTGTGCCAAAAGTTATTTTCGACCTAAATATACAACAAGCCGGTAAGAAATTACACAAGTTAAAGGCATCCGCGCCAACTTCCAACGACTGCCCCAGATTTTCGATTATCTTTACTAAAACCGATGATATTCGAAGTATTATTTATGCCGACCGCCGGATTTGCAATAAAAAGGCACGCCCGCCGCTCCGCAATGCCCAAAAATGCCAAATTCATTCGGAAATATTAAATTTCCTTAAAATTCCAATTAAACTTTTCTAATTAGCCGCGGCCCCCCCAATCCTTTTTATGGTCTTCGCGAAAAAACGGGGGCGCGAATCTCCGCCGAAAGAAAATGCGCTTTCGCCGAGCGCTGTAAAATTTTCAAAAATGCTTCGTAAGGAAACTAACGCAATAAAAAATTTGTTGGATAATTTTTTTTTAAGGCAAAATATTTTAGATGCCGTAAAAAACACCAAAGAGGATATAAAAACGTCAAAAAACTTAGGCTTCACAAAGTTCATGGCATGAATAAAACTATACGACGCCTTAGTTTTACGTCCTTCGTCTTAACCACATATTCCCTTTGCCCTACAAACATAATCATTACCGGATTAAACGACAAACGGAATATTTTAGCTAAATCTCTCCTTGGAAGAATAAATTAATATTTGGCGAAACTCGTATTCTATTTATTTTATTAAAAAAAATCGCTCGGAGTGCTCAAAACGGTTTAACTTGCAAGTCGTAAGGTAAAACGTCCAGTGAATGACCGATTTGTTGCATCGAGAGCCATTTTGATATAAAAAATTAGTAAAGAAATTAATAAAATCAAAACAAGCGTTATAATTGAACTAAAATTCCATTTTTTTATAAATTAATGAAAACATTATCGCAATTCGGTCATAAACTTTGTAAAATTAACTATAAAATAAGGAGTCCAGTAAATGACCTTTTCCTCTAAATATTGACCGTGGTATAGCCCAGTAAATGACAGACTAATTAATTTGTCCATTAAATACGAGTAATACATAGAATTTTGAAAATGTATTTTAAAAATTATCCTTTGATGTACTTTCGTGTACTTTGTTTGTTAAAGTTTTTTTTTAATTCCTTAAATCACAGGTTTGTTGTTTTTCTTCAAAAATATGTATTATTTATATTTTTCAGGTATATTGCTAATAAGATTCAAGTGAAAGATGCGTGTGCACTATGGGCCAAAATCGACCAAAACAATCTTTAATCTAAAACATAGTTATTTCTATGTATTTGACCACGAGGAAACCGATTTTGAAAGAATTTTTGAAATCGGTGAGTTAGTTTTTAATATAATTTCAAAAAACCGAAAAACCCAAAATTTCGGATTTAGCAAGATTTTAAAAAATTTGATGTTTTATAATTTAAAGAAACACTTCAATTTTCAAACAAAAAAATTAAATTGAGTTTTTAACTCGGAATTTTTAAAATACGGATTTTTGAATTATTTATCGAAAATATGAAAAATATGGGAGGAGAATCCAAACTTAAATTGGAGTTTTTGCATTAATTAAATTAATTTTTATTAAATCGCAAAACAACGTTCTAAATGAAATGTCAAACTCCAATTTAGGTTTTTATTCTCCCCCCATATTTTCATATTTTCTCTAAATAATTCAAAAAATGCTATTTTAAAGATTCCGAGTAAAAACTCAATTTTATTTTTTTCTTTGAAAGTTCAAGTGTTTCTTTAAATTATAAAAAATACTCTTGAGGAAAAATCAATACCGTTCGGTGATATGATTTTTTAAAAATACCCGTTTTTGTCAATTTTTTTTGGTTTTTTGCAATAACTAACCGATTTTGACAAATAAATACACTCTAAAATCAGTAAAACGATCCTAAACATTGTAGCACTTCCGATTTTTTAAAATATTGCTAAATCCGAAATTTTGGGTTAATCGGTTTTTCGGAATTATATTAAAAACTAACTCACATCGTTTCCTCGCACTTGCATTGACAAGATTATCGTATCTTCTCGCTCCCTTCCACGCATTGCTATGATAAATACATTTTTTGAATATAAAATCGATATTTACTAAATTAAATTAAAATTTTTGATTTGAAGGAGCGCACCGTAAATTATACTAATACAATAAACACGGGGATGTGCGCATTCGAGCGAAAAGTGGCACATTTCCGAGCGAGGGAGGCAAATGAAGCGCGACGCGGAGCGGCGCGCTTCATTTTCCCGAGATCGGAATGTGCCACTTTGAGCTCGAATGTGCACACTCGGTTTTAAGCTCGATTACCAAATGTGTCGTTTTAACAAAAAAAAAATGTTCACGTTAATTATACCCCACCTAGTACACGGAAGGTTAATATTAAAAATAAGGGCCCAAATTTTGACGTCAACTTTTTTTTATCGTTCTAAATAATATTTTCGGTGTTCCATTCAAAAAAATTAAATAGTCAATTTTTTTGACCCATTAATACATTAATTTTTTTAATTGTTTATTTCTCGTAACGGTCATTCACTGGTAGGGATGACAGACTGGCCGGTTTACCCTACAGCATTAGCAAAGATTAAAAAAGAGAATGAAAAGGGATCAAAGATTTTTTCTCCGAGTCCCATCGAAATCTTTTAGGTCAGTTGTCGCCGACCGTTTCGGGCTTGAGGGTGTAATTGAAATTACGGGAAACAAGAAGGGTACATTTGCATCTACAAAACATAAAGGGAACTATTCAGACCATTCGAATAGCCTTGTTAAGTTCTTGCAAATAACAGGAATGAGGGTCGAAGGCAAATATACAATCGCTGACCTCTACTTTAAAACGTCCACTTATGTTAGTTAGATCTGTCCGTCATTATTTTAATTGCTTTTTCTTCGATTTGCGTTTCTTCTTGAATTTTTTTTTAAAGGAGAGCGGCGTTGGATCCTAAATTCCCATGCATTTCTAGAGCAATTTAAATCTCATGCTTTATAATAAAATTGCATGAGAGAAAAATGAGATTACTAAATTTTTATGATGTTAAAAATTCTACGTTTACTTCCGTTACAAACATTAATTTTCTTACAATATTAATCAAAATTACAAACATCAGTAGTTTAGTTATCCACACATTTAATATGTACATTTTCTTGACGCAGGGCTGAATTCTAAAACGGGCAAGCAAATCTATTGGGACGTACAAAATTTACCGTTGCTTGCTGTATTAAACAAAGCAGGTATTTTTCTAAAAAGAAAGTAATTTACTTTGTTGGAAATTGGCCTAAATTATGACTTTAGAACGAACAATAATAATTCTAAAAAAGCAAAATATAAGTTCTTATTGGTTTATTTATGTAGTTGCTATGGTTTTGAAGGTAAACAACCAATCAGAACTCAGAATTGTGCCGCGATATTTAAAATGTTTTTGAAGTGTTTTTTAATTTTCGTCTTTGTTTCTGCGCTTAAAACTAAAAAAAGTATTTAAAGTATTGTTCTCCCTTTATAATAAGGGTTTAACATTAGTAAAAAATTTAAAAATAATATTCATATCCTAGAACATTTGTAATTGTATTAAATACGGCCCTATAAATAAAAAAACATTTTTCAAAAACTCAAAGCTTATATAAAATGCAACAAATTTATTTATTTTTGACGACCCTTCGAAGTTACTTCTTTGAATATAATTTTTAATGATAATTATATAAAGCAATAATAATGGCAAAACACATATTCGAACAAAAAGTGTTATTTTTAAATGTTGTAAATATATACACGAAGAAAGAGAATGGTAATTTTCACTATGTAGCATGAGAATTATTACCATGCAGCATAGTAACCATCTTTAAAGAAATATGATATATTCTTTAACATGACTAAATAAAAAATGATATATCAAGTATTTTCTTCAATATAATTATTAACTTTTTATACGTTACTTATTCGAATTTTTAATTAATATATTTTTTTATAATAAAGGGCCATCCATAAATCACACAGTAGAAGGTAGTGGGGTCATCTCGGATTTGTGACAAAATGTGACAGGGACGTCCGGAGAATTCTAAATATCATGATGTCACAAAATTTTAAAAAAATATATTTTTTGCTCCATAGATCAGTCGTCAAATAGTTTTTCTGTTGTACTGAGGTTACTTTAGCAAGTAATACATATACAGTAAAACCTTTTTAAACGGACACCCTTCTCCAACGAACAATATCGTTGGTCCAGTGACTGTCCATTAAAAAAAGATTTTACTGTACTTATTAATTTAATATAATTTAGGTATTAAAAAAAAAATTACCACGGATTATTAGCTTATAGGGTAAACGTCGCAGAGTTCAATAAAAATGTAATAAAATGCGACTCGTAGGGGAGGGGGGTCAAGAAATCTTGAAAAATAGTGTGACGTAATATACGGATGACCCCTAAAATGCATTAATTTTTATTATATACTAATTTATTGAGAATTTCATTTAATTATTGAGAATATTGGGAGTTACCATTCTCTTCTTTCCGTGTATATCCATACAAAATTAAATACCTATAAATATTGAAAAAATTCTATAAAACAACGTTAGCTTTATTTGTTCTTTATTTGGGATTATTGTGTGAAGCTGTAAATTTGTATTTATTGGAATTTTTATAAAGTTTCTCAAAAAAAAATACATAAATTCGATTTTCTTTAAATTAGTAGCTTAATACCAATTTCGTCGTCATAAAAGATAAAATCGAACAACCAGATTGCAATGTGAAAGCTGCGAAAATAATATTATTAAAGTTTGAAGAGTTTCAGAAGTGTATCAATTCTTTAAAATAAAAAATATAAATGCGATTCAAAATATCTTTCTAGAAAACAAATCCTGTAATTTAAAAAGTAAATTGACCTACATTTGTGTATTATCGAATATTCTCTTTGTCAATGTTAAAAACGAAAGTAAACAACATAACAAAAACAGCAAGTACCATCGTTCGACCACCTGATGGTAGATAATTTCGTTCAATTGAGTGTAAACATCGTTTTTCTTATTTAATACTCTCGCAATCGCTTTCGTATTTACGTCTTTCAGTTTTCAATGGTCGTCTCAACAAACATAAAAATTTTAATTTAACCTTCCGCATACGAGGTGACTAAATGTTACATGCCATACTAGGTGGGGTTTCCATACTCCGAAAATAAAATCACATAAAATCCACAAAATTGTACTTTATGACAGTGAAATGATAAGAAATATATTTTCATATCCAATAATGAATAGATTTAAGTAAAACACATATTTATTTATGCATTAGAATAAACTTTTATTAATAACAACACAAAAACTTAACTCTTTCTTCACCTTATAAACTATTGAGCCATTGAATACTAAATTTCAATGGGTGATTCCTAGATAACTGTGATTTTTATAACTAAAATTTTTTTGAAATTAAAAATGTTTTAAAACGCGTGTTTTGGGTGTTTTCTGTCTCCAATTATACACAGAACTAAGCCTGTGCTGTAGTTCTACTACAACTACAACGAAGCGAAAACTATGACAAAATTTGAAAATTTTAATGCCACGGTACTGACATATAATAGTCCAAGCGGCGACCGTTAAAAGAGTGGTGAACCAAAATAAGTACAAAATGGACTTTATTACTTTTTAGATATTCGACAAAAATAAACCAACTGTCCGGCGATCTGTAACTTGTCCAACTGTTTTTTTTTATAATTTTTTTTCCTAATTTTTTGTAAAAATGATGTATAAGACATAAGTACAATGTTTTACTATTCGAAGAAGTTTCGATCAGTAGAATATAAAAATTTAAGTCTGGCGCCCCTATTCTTGACACAACTGTTTGCCAGACTACCCTCAAAATATTTATTGCAATGATAAATTTTCTATATAAGGTATAGCAAAAAATTAAACGTCAAAACTTCTGTTTTTTATCCTCTTTTGAATAGAATTGGTCTGGTACATTAATACTTGACCAATATTCTGCTAAACCACGATTTAGAAAGTCCTTTGTTGCTACTTGTTGAGCGCCAGTTTTTTTTATTTTTTTGCAAAATTTACATTCAATTGTTATTCTGTCAAAATTTTTTAACAAAACTATAACAAATAAATACAGAAATAAGTTAAAACATTGAGGAACAAATAAATTAAAAAGTTATTTCTTATTTTTGCCATGGTAGTGACATTTACGGTAATGACATTTGAATTTAAAATGAACCTAACTTTATAATGCAGATAAATAAAATAATTTCCTAAATAATTTCGATTATTTACGTAAAAGTAAATAAAAATTTTCTATAATTGATCCAAACATCGTATTAATAATCGTAAATTTCAATACCACGGTTCTGACATGTAATTTTATGACATATCTTTTTCAAAATAAAACAAATTACTTTAATTATATTTTTGAAACTTCAAAATAAATACACAACTGTAAACATTGCACAAATAGTCCCTCCTAAAAATGCCGCCAAAAAAGTGGACAAACTAAATTTAGATGGCGATTAGGCGGCAAACATTTCAAATTTAAAAATTGAATAAAATTTCCGGACATAAATCAAAGATGATTATTTTTTTTTACCAAACATTATTTTCGTATAATTGCAATATAATTTAATAGAGTATATATTAGACTTAAGTTATGAAAAGTAACTTTTAAATTACAAATCGAATATCAATAGAAATTTATACATTTAGTTTGAAAAATGAGAATCGGACATGCCACGGTAATGACATTTCGAGTATAATTTCGTAAGTTATGAGTAATCCAAGATCACTCATGTTCCAAAACCTAATGTAAGTTGAAGATAATTATCAGATTTATAATATTAATGATTTCTCAATAAGAAAAAAATATGTTGAATGATAAATAAAATACTAGACATAAAAAATCACAGTTATCTGAGAATCACCCAAATATGTTTTTCGAATATAAAATCGATATTTACTAAATTAAATTAAAATTTTTGATTTGAAAGAGCGCACTGTAAAGTATACTGATATAATAAACACGAGGATGTGCGCATTCGAGCGAAAAGTGGCACATTTCCGAGCGAGGGAGGCAAATGAAGCGCGACGCGGAGCGGCGCGCTTCATTTTCCCGAGATCGGAATGTGCCACTTTGAGCTCGAATGTGCACACTCGGTTTTAAGCGTGATTCACGATGATTTAGGCCAATAAATTAGACAAAATATCAGTTAAATAATTTCAATCGTTTGTTCTCACTCGTACTGATAAGATTGTCGTATCTTTCCCTCGCTCCCACTCATTGCTATGGTAAAAATACGTTTTTCTAACATAAAATAGATATATAGTGAACTAAATTAAATTTTTTGGTTTGAAAGAACGAAGAATATATTAGACGAATTTAAGAAATACGAAGATGTGCGCATTCGAGCGAAAAGTGGCACATTTCCGAGCGAGGGAAGCAAATGAAGCGCGACGCGGAGCGGCGCGCTTCATTTTCCCGAGATCGAAATGTGCCACTTTGAGCTCGAATGTGCACACTCGGTTTTAAGCTCATTTACCAAAAGTGCCGTTTTAACAAAAAAAAAATTCACTTTAGTTATACCCCACCTAGTACACGGAAGGTTAAGTAAATTAACCTACAAAATTCAATCAACAATTAAACCAGGTACACATTAAATTGATATTTTCTATTTATTAGTGTTATTGTTATTAGCTTCTACGCAAGATTATTGAATTATTTATTACTAAAAAAAACACTCTTTGTCTTAAGTTAGGTAGATTTCTTTTATTTGACGAATTTTAAAGACGCCAAAGCAAATATAAACGTTTTGCTTTTCTTATTAGAAACTGTTTGTTAGGAAAACAGCATTTCAACTTTCTAACAAATTCTGAAGAACTATTGCAATCTACCAACGTAACCAAAACTCTTGCTTTGAAACTAACTTCTAATACATTTTGAACAAACTAAGGCTTTGTGGAATGGCTTAGATTACAAAATCCTTCTCTGGAACATAAACATACAAAGTTCTCTCTCTTATTTCAGGATTAATATTGAATGAATTATATTACAGATGTGCCTTTTTGAAGTAGTTCGCGGCGCTTGTATTTTAAAAGCCATATTTCTGTACGTTTTGCGAAAGAATAAAGTTTTTTCGGCTAATAACAGACCGTTTCTAAAGATAATAATCAATGTAATGATATGTGTACCAAAAAAGAAATAATTAAACATACCTCGACATAACAAATAACTCATTCATTCTTAGGAATCGCTCTGTTAACTTCGATAATGTCGAAATGCATTGTTCCGAAACTTTTCTATTAAAGTTCCCTTCGGTTCTAAAGTCCCCCTTTCGTATTTTGCATAAGTCGTTTGCCCATAAATAAAAGTAATTCTAAATACAATTGTAAATTCAGAGTTGTACAACTGCTCTACTAATAAGAGCTTTTCAATGGTGAATTGTGGATCGGAGCACTCGTTTTCGCGTAATGATCAATTCGCGGCCGATACGTGTAATTTTTGTAGAGGATTTGTCATTTTTCACTTCAATTACGACAAACCATTATTTTTCACAAAGCCAACAGTGTTATTTATGGGTGGTTTTTGCTAAATCAAAACATACTCAATTTCGCACTTTATTAAGAATTCTACACCTATTTTTCCAAGAAATATTAACACAATAACAAATTTATAAAAAACAAATTTAATATGTAATTAAATTCTTTGATTATCCTCATCAAAATATAATTTTGAATTTAACTAGCGCCTTATGACCTTCCATTGATTCGGAACAGATGAAACACTAGTGCCCCCTTATTTTGGGAACCCGTTTGTATATATGAAGTTCGTGCTCTTTATATAGTTTCCATGGGCTGTAATGATGAGCACAGCAAGACCAAGACCAAGACTGTAATAGTCTTGGTATCGGTCTTGGTCTTGGTCTTGGTCTTGGTCTTGCTTATTTGATCTTGGTATTGTTTTTGCACAAATGTTTCTAGTCTTGGTCTTGGTCTTGGTCTTGGTCTTGCTTATTCGATCTTGGTCTTGATCATGCGTATTCAGTCTTGGTCTCAACCATTTAGCCTAATACATGCAAATTTTAGGCGAATCTTTTGAGGTATAAATTAAAAATTATGTACAATTTACATTACATCTAATTCATAAAACTTTATTTTAATACAATCGAATAATATCAAAACGTGATCTTACCCTTCCTTCAACGCATAAATTGACCTTTTAGTGAAAAAAATTGTACAAGGTACTTAGAAGGAGTGAAAATATTGAAAAAAATTTAGTTTGTCTCTCTATTTCAACCATGTGTCTTCCAGACATAGGAACAAAGAACTTTTACTCCGAGGACATTCTTGTAAATTCCCGTTGTCAAACAGTGGTACAGTGTCTTTATATTTAGTGTTAAAATCTAGTAAAGCAAATTGAAAATTTCTACTACAAAAAATGTTTTGTTCCAAGAAAGGAATATATTAAAGTTTCTTCGAATAGTTTAACTCATAAATTCACCGGAAGTAATAATTTTTGGTTTGGTTTTGCGTATTTGGTCTTGATCTTCCATACTCGGTCTTGATTTTGGTCTTGGTCTTGTTCGTTCGGTCTTGGTCTTGGTCATGGTCTTGCAAAAATGCAAAACCAAGACCAAGACTGCAAGACCATGACCAATTTTGCTCATCACTAATGGGTTGCATATTAAAGTTTTGTTTTCACGGCCCAAAAATCAGTGTTCGATACAGTCGTCGCTTTTAACTAATTTTTCTTTGAGAATTAAGTTGGTACCTCACGTTTAATAATTCAGAAATAAAAATAACGACGGTTTAGTTATATAAAATGACTTTGCCCTTTTTATTTTTAAATGAAGAAATTAAAAGTCATAAAAAAATGTAGTCAAAGCCTTCATAGATTTGACGCAAACCGAAATATAGTTGAATTCCTCCGCGACTAGGATTAGTCAATTTTCTTTCGATTAAGTTGGCAACATTTTGATTTCATTAAAAGATAAAGCGGAACAAAGCGCAGATTGTAATTTAATAGCTGCGAAAGTAGGTAACATTAACGTTTGGAGAATTTGGCAGAAGTATATCAGTCCTTTCAAGCAACATATAAGTCGATGTTTTGAAAAGCAATAACCATTACTTCTTATTTCTCTTTCGAATTGCTATGATGGCTGCTTTAACCGTTTGCTTAAAACTGCTGATTTGATAGTAGGTTGGTATAGATTTCTTTACCAAAGATATAAGAACGATATCGAACTTTACGAGCTTGGCTCATGGGGGACCAATTTCGATCCGAAAAAGGGTTATACAAAATAATGTAAAACCGCTAAATTTTGTAGACTCCCAACCGAGACGTTTCCTTTTACGGTATTCCACGAAACATCACCAAATTTTTTGGAAGTTATACTTCTTTTGGCGCATTGAGAGTATAATTTTGGCAGGTAGCGGAAGTTGCGCGCGCACATCCTATGAAAATCTGATTGTTGAAGTTAGCCGTATAAGAAAGTAGATTAATTGTTGTGAATAATGCTTAAAACCGAGTGCGCACATTCGAGCTCAAAGTGGCACATTCCGATCTCGGGAAAATGAAGCGCGCCGCTCCGCGTCGCGCTTCATTTGCCTCCCTCGCTCGGAAATGTGCCACTTTGAGCTCGAATGTGCACATCCTCGTATTCATCGTACTTGCCTATTTTCGTTTTTTATTAAATTTAGTTCAATAAATTAAAAATTGAAATTAACTCTTAAATACATTCTTGTAATTTGTTCCTAAAATGATTTATTAAGTAAATTATTGTGAATCACGTTTAAAACTGAGTGTGCACATTCGAGCTCAAAGTGGCACATTCCGATCTCGGGAAAATGAAGCGCGCCGCTCCGCGTCGCGCTTCATTTGCTTCCCTCGCTCGTAAATGTGCCACTTTTCGCTCGAATGTGCACATCCTCGTATTCATCGTACTTGCCTATTTTCGTTTTTTATTAAATTTAGTTCAATAAATTAAAAATTGAAATTAACTCTTAAATACATTCTTGTAATTTGTTCCTAAAATGATTTATTAAGTAAATTATTGTGAATCACGTTTAAAACCGAGTGTGCACATTCGAGCTCAAAGTGGCACATTCCGATCTCGGGAAAATGAAGCGCGCCGCTCCGCGTCGCGCTTCATTTGCCTCCCTCGCTCGGAAATGTGCCACTTTTCGCTCGAATGCGCACATCCTCGTGTTTATTGAATTTTTTAACTAATTTTCAGATTTAAATAGAAAAAAATAATTTACCCAGAGAAAACTACATATGTAGTAGGTGTTCGTTATTTTTTGTTGCCGCCCCAAAAATTTTTAAATTTTTACCCGAAAAAACTCTTGCTTTTTAAATTTTACTATGCCGAAAGCATGTTACATTTCCCATTTAACACTAAACCTACCGATACATCATGCATACCTATTACTACCATAGCGGGTTAAGTGACCCGTCTTTAAAATGTTATATATATTACTATGTATAGCAAAAAATATATTATTTAGCGCAATTTGGTACATGAATAAAACAAATTCTTTTAAATAACAATTCAAAATAGTTTTTTTTAATTTAAAAAACATAAAAATAATACAAGAAAAAAATTAAATATTCTTCAATTGAATCCTAAATTTAGAAAATAAATAAGTAATAATGCTAAAACTTTATTCACCGCATATTTTGCAAATTATTGGGTTCTCGAAGGCACATTTTCCACACACATACAAATCTTCATATCACACGAATCTTTGCACGGGTCAAATGACCCGTTGCGGTAGTTAGAGCAGATTACATATATATCTCGGTAAAAAAATTAACAAGAGAGATGTAACTATTGAAAAATACATTTGATGTATTTTTTAAGAAAAGTAGAAAAGGCAAATGACGATGTGATAATGTTATTTTTGCAAGAAATTCGGACAAAAAGTTTAAAATGGGTCATTTGACTCGTCGTGGTAGGTTTAGTGTTAAATACCATGGAAATTTTGGACTTTTTGCATTTAATTTTTTTTCTCTGAAAAAATAACAATACGGCAATGACCAATATATATTTTTATAGAGAATTGAACGCTCTACAAAAAAAGTCTCTTATGATTTTTTGATAATTTCACTCCTTCGAAAGATATTTAAAATTAAATTTTGTCCATAGTGAATATCACAATTTTTCAAGTTTTGATACGATTCTTTTTAATAAAATTATTCAACTGATCCATAATAATTAAAAAAGCTTAATAGCTACAATAACGTAAACAATACATTGTAAATAATATTAAGAAAATATTTATTCTTTTTTTTTCTTTATTTACGATTTTTTTATTAAGCAACCTTTAGTCGCATTGGAGTGGTAACTTTGTATTTACTTATAACTTGAAGTAAATACTGTTTTTGTACTTTTTTAATAGTTAAAATGTTCATATACTCTTGAGTCAATTGAAGTGCTCTTTCCGCTACATCATTAATGCATTGCAGATTATTAACAATGTTTAAGCCTTCCAAATAATCGTCATTGGTAGCCCACGTCTCAACATCGAATTCAAAAAAGTTTCTATTTATAGAAAATCGTTCAA
The DNA here is from genome assembly GCA_036325965.1 of Sinopyrophorus schimmeli. NCBI lineage: Eukaryota > Metazoa > Arthropoda > Insecta > Coleoptera > Elateridae > Sinopyrophorus > Sinopyrophorus schimmeli. The sequence continues at coordinate 1,313,577 of JARFIZ010000186.1, forward strand.
AAAATTTCAATGAATCTGAATTAATAAAAAAATCAATATCTTTCTTTTGTAAATTGCAAATTTTACTATCTGTGTTTATTATATAGCGTTTAGTGCAGAGGTTGGCAACCTTTCAGTGACAAAGAGCCAAATCTATATTGAATAAAAAAAAATAAAAACATGGAGGAGCCGCTAAAAAAATTGCATCTAAATTTTGAGATGGTTTTATACGGAAATATTTAATATTCAGGAAGCCACAAATTTTTCTAAAAGATCCGGATGCGGCTCCGGAGCCACAGGTTGCCGACCCCTGGTTTAGGAAAATCGAAATCGAAATCTTCATTATTTTTTAATGCTTTAATCGTTTTACGTTCTATGGGAGATGACACATTCGGATCAAAAAAAGCCAAAGCAGCAGTTTCAGAATTCAAGTGCCACAAATGGTTCTTGAAAGTAAAGAGAATCATAAAATTATACACTTAACCATGAACCCAACTTTAATCTTGAATAACTTTCGAAGGAGTAAAATTATCAAACAATTATAAGAGACCTTTTGTGTAGAGCATCTAATTCTCTATAAATATATATTTATAGTCATTGCCATGTAATTATTTGTTTCAGAGAAAAAAAATGAAATGCAAAAAGCCGAAATTCCCATGTTATTTAAATAAGAAATGTAACATGCTTTCGGCACGGTGTAATTTACAAACTAAGAGTTTTTTTGGGATGAATTTTTTTTGGGAAAAAACTAAATATTTATGGGGCGGCAGCAGAAAAAAAATCAACTTGGGAAATAACGGATACCCTACTACATTTGTAGTTTTCTCTGGGTAAATTATTTTTTTCTATTTAAATTTGAAAATCAATTTAAACAAATTCAATTAATACGAGGATGCGCGCATTCGAGCGAAAAGTGGCACATTTCCGAGCGAGGGAGGCAAATGAAGCGCGACGCGGAGCGGCGCGCTTCATTTTCCCGAGATCGGAATGTGCCACTTTGAGCTCGAATGTGCGCACTCGGTTTTAAGCACGATTTACAATAATTTAAGCCAATAAATTAAACAAAAAATTAGTTGAATAATTTTAATCATTTCCTCTCACTTTAACTGACAGAATAATCGTATTTTCTCGCTCCCTTCCACTCATTGCTATGGCAAATACGCTTTTCGAATATAAAATCGATATTTACTAAATTAAATTAAAATTTTTGATTTGAAGGAGCGCACGGTAAATTATACTAAAATAATAAACACGAGGATGTGCGCATTCGAGCGAAAAGTGGCACATTTCCGAGCGAGGGAAGCAAATGAAGCGCGACGCGGAGCGGCGCGCTTCATTTTCCCGAGATCGGAATGTGCCACTTTGAGCTCGAATGTGCGCACTCGGTTTTAAACATGATTCACAATAATTAATTCACTTTCTAAATAATTTTAAGTACAAATTACAAGACTGTATTTAAGAGTTAATTTTAATTTTTAATTTATTGAAAACTAAGGGTTTTTTTGGGCTGGGTATATTTTTTTAGGGCAAAAACAAAAAATTACATTTTTTTCTATGGAGGCGCAGTAACGTATAGTTTAGAAACCACAAACGTGTTCGTCTTTAATTTAGCAGACCAAAGAAGTATAACTTGTAACGCTCCGTTTTTTTTTTTATAGAACTTGAAAACAGTTTTAATTTTTTGCCATGTGTTAAAGTATCGCGATTTAGTCACTTCATCTATTTCTGGTGCGCATAAATTTACGAAGTGTTAAACAACGAAGAGACAGAAGGACACGCGCACATAACTAGCTAATTATATCCCAAAAATTTTTTAATTTTTTTTGCAAAGAGGAACCAATACGAACACAAGAAATCTTATTTTTATTTATTTATAAGTCGTTCCTTATATTTTATATTATTTTTATAGGTAGTTATAAAAAGATTTTATGTTATCCCTACAGGACACTAAAAAATCGTTTTATTTTATTACAGTATTCGTAAAATCGAAAATTCACTACTCTTACTCCTTAAATTTATATAAAAGCGTTTCTTCCCCCTAAATTTATAAATTTTTTTCGTTCCACGAAAGGCATAAATCCGCTACTTTTGTGTGCAACAAAACGAGAAAAAACGAATCCGAATTTTTGTAGGTGAAACAAATTTCCGAGCGGTTCCCTTTATCATTCCATCTTTCATCTGCAACAGTTTCGAAAACGCCTTAATAAAATTCAAAATAAATGCGAAAAGGATATGCAATATTTACGCAGCATATGAGAAGTTTACTTCTAACGTTTGATACAGTTTTCGAACGTGGAAGTGTTTGCTTTTCTCTTACACTTTTTTAAAGGTCGTATTGATTTATATAAAAGGCAATTTTTGTCGGAAGAGTTGCTATAAAAAAAATTTTTATTGGCCCATTTCATTCATCTATTTTTATTTTGAAAAGTGCGCAGATACGAATCGATTTGGAATTAATTGGATTAGTTTCGCGTAAATCAACACGTATTTTTTATGTTTGCTAAATTTAAAAAAAAAAGATTTAATTTTTGTAAATTAGTGGGTTGGGTAAAACGTCCAGTCTTGGACCACCTATCAATGAAAGACTGTTACGAGAAATAATGTTTATAACAATTAAAAAATTTACTTATTTGCATGATATATTTATTTATTTATGCACTATTGTATGTCTTCTTTTTCATTTAAGTGCAAGAAATAAAAGTAATAAAGAAGGTTATAGATAAAATAATTAAATTTATATTGAAGATTGCTTGTTACTTGATTTTTGCTGAAATTTAACTAAAATTTATGAAATATGACGATTATCTGAACCAGGGGTCGGCAACCTTTTTCGGACGGCGGGCCATTTTCAAAGTAAAATTTTTTATGCGGGCCGCACATTCAAATGTAATTTAAATAGTGCTTTTATATCATATACGAGTATAAATATTATTAAAAATAAATATAGAAAAACATTATTTTTTATTGACGTGCTATAACAATAATGTCAGAGAACAAAAATTGTTGATTTGGTGGGCCGCACAAAAAGTTGCAAAGGGCCGCACGCGGCCCGCGGGCCACAGTTTGCCGACCCCTGATCTATACTGTGTAAATATTTTGATAATAGTATTTGTTCTTTTTATCAATCAATTGATTTATAATGATTTAATAAAGGAATTAATTATTTAATTGAGTTAAAATAGTTTTCTTTGTTGAATAATGAATTTTGATTAACTTTATGTGGGCCATTCACTAGTAGGTTTTTTTGTAATACTCAGCCAGTAAATGACCGATTATTTTGAAATATTCTTATTTTCAATTTTTATTTGACATTACATAGGTATTACAATAAGAATAAAACAAGAAGAAATGGAGAACAAAATAACGAAAAAAGAAGCTAAAAAAAAAACAAAATAAAAGAACAAAATCGATTACAAGCCAAAAAAAAAGGGAAATCCAGATAGAGTTAAGAAAAAAAACTGCGAATTTTTATATTTAACAAATTATGATGCTAGTTTTCGTCCCAAAAAAATGTAAAAAAATAAATTAGTTAAAGAAACTTTTTTTATACACATATTTTCTAATTAGCTATTACCTATACAAAATTGTATGAATTATTCGTTTTTAATAGGCGAATCAATTAATCGGTTATTTACTGGGCTATACCCGGTCATTCTCTAGACAAACGTAGTTATTCACTGGACTTGTTTAAAATAATATTTCAACTTCATTGTAATGGGGGCTTTAAATTTATTAATTTCTTTACAATTTTTCTGTATCAAAAGAGCTCTCAATGCAAAAAGTCGGTCATTCACTGGACGTTGTGCCCCATATATTTTTTAAAGACAAAAGTAAATGAAAAATTAATGAAAAATCTTTTTTACGAAATTACGTTCTAAAATTTGTAAATGTAGGAAACGAATTAAGATCGATGAGAATTATTCCTACTGTTTATAGAGATAAATGTTTCCTTTCTTCAAAGTACTTGCATTCAAGAGAAACAAATTTATTCAGAGTGATTCCCAAATGTAAGAATTACTTAGATTCAATGCATTGCCAAGAATTTCAAATCTAAATTTAAGATATTGCGGTTTTATCTCAAGTTTAAAAATTTCCTTAAACCATACGCTAATGCAAAGCATTTCCGTATTGAATTGTTTACAACAGGGGACCGTTTAATGAGCGACTCTTCGACCACATCCGGCCTTTATAAAAAATTCTTAGATAACCAGAAGGTACGAAATGCATTAAATATTTTATATTATGTTTGTAAAAGAATATATTTTATAAAAATATAAGTGGTTATGACCTTAACAAAATTTAAATTATGTCCCGAATGACAACGGGACAAATGATTTGGAAACGGGACGTATGGTCCCATTAGCCGTACTTAATGTAAAATTTTTCCATAAATTAATTTACAAATTTTATAATTCTGCGAGTTACTGTACAAGAAAACGTTTATTTCCCGAAAATTGTTTTTTTTTTATTTAAAATATTCTATTTTAAAAACTTCGTTTATTTTAGATAAATTAAAATAATAATACAGTAGAACGTCGATAAGTCGAATCTCAAGGGAGACGCGAAAAAAATCGAGTTATATAGGCTTCGACTTATAACTTAAGCCACAAGAAGAAATTCTGAGAGCGCAACTAGGGTTTTAGAATTATTTAAATATTTTTTAAAGTAAATTAATTATTGTGAATCATGCTTAAAACCGAGTGCGCACATTCGAGCTCAAAGTGGCACATTCCGATCTCGGGAAAATGAAGCGCGCCGCTCCGCGTCGCGCTTCATTTGCCTCCCTCGCTCGGAAATGTGCCACTTTTCGCTCGAATGCGCACATCTTCGTATTTATTGAATTTGCTACATTCATTCTATCTCGTTAAAATCAAAAACATACGTTCAGATTTTCTATTCAGAAAAAGCTGGGTTTATTTTTTTTAAATAACTGTTTAAAAGCGCTGAATCAGCGCGACGCGGAACGACGCGCTTTATTTTCCCAAGATCGGAATGTGCCACTTTCAGCTCGAATGTGCACACTCGGTTTTATGCACCATTCACAAAATTTTGACTAATAAATTAGCCAAAAAATTAATTAAACAGTTTAATCGTTTTCTCTCACTCGCACCTACTAAATTTTCGTATCTTTTCGCTCGCTTCCACTCATTGCTAGGGTAAATACATTTTTTAAACATAAAATTCATATTTAAGGTAAAAGCACTATTTATTGACCCAAAAATTGAACAAAAATATTGTTTGCGAAAAATACGATATATTTTTAAAGAAAAAAAATCAAATTTATTTGAGAATCTCAAAACTGCTCGTGAACGTCAATATGCTGAACTATTCCTGTTAGAAAAGCGGTTTAAAAAACGCCGATTTTAAATTATTTTTTCTATGTAATAAGAATAACTTTTTATAATATATATAAATAAAGCATTAAAAAAAAATTGATAAATTTGTACTAAATTTTATTCTTATTAATTTAACAATAGTGGGTGTCAATAATTAGTACTTCATATTGAAGATGTATCCCAACTTGACGAGTTGGTAGACAGCGCCGCAACGTCTTTTTTTTCAAACATAAGTACGTTATAAAGCAAAACAACAACCTCGGACAATTTATCCTGCTGTTTAAAGATTAAAACAAAATAAATTTGTTATAAAAATAAAAACTTTTCATTACTTATTTATTTCATTAATTTATTAATAAATAATATTATTTAATTAAATCACTTTATTGAACTATTAATTAAATAATTAATAATTTTTCGTATATTTGATTACTTTTATTCAACAGACTATCGAGGCATGCGCATTAGGGGTGTCAATAATTAGAGCAACGGCATGTCACTAGTTGGATCATTCAGTTTTTTAACATGTCAATAATCGGTGTATTCGAGTAGCTCACTTTAGCATTTAAAATTAATTACTAAATTTCATTAATTATTATTAAAAATTATGAACTTGATTAGTGAAAAGGCTAATTAAAATTAAAAAAAATAATAAAAATTCAACAATATCAATATTTAATATAATAAAAAAAATAAAATTATAGCCTAGCCTCTTATAGTGTCATTAAATGGTGCTTTTCATTACTGAACTTTTAATTTTGTGAGTTAAAAATAAAAAGATTAAATAAGGCAAATCAATAAATACGAGGATGTGCGCATTCGAGCGAAAAGTGGCACATTTCCGAGCGAGGGAGGCAAATGAAGCGCGACGCGGAGCGGCGCGCTTCATTTTCCCGAGATCGGAATGTGCCACTTTGAGCTCGAATGTGCACACTCGGTTTTAAGCACAATTACCAAATGTACCATTGTAACAAAAAAAAATGTTCTCATTAATTATAGAGGGAAAATATGTACTGAAATACTTTGTAGGGAAATTCTGATAATTTCGATTTATTGAGAGCTCATATTTCGAGATATAAAAGTATTGGGAGTTGAAGAAAAGGGAATAAAGGTTTCTTTCGAGTTGTAGAGATTTTCGACCTATCGAGGTTCAACTAATGGAGGTTCTACTGTACTTTGATTTCTCCATTGTTAAAAAAAACGTTATAGATTTTTTCCTGAATTTTTTTTAAGTAAATGGGTCTTCATGCCCACTTCAATAATTTTACAGAAATATATCTTCATTCTGTACTTCAACATGTTTTTTTGTTAAATTGATCGAAGTGTCGAAACACTCTCAGAATCGCGCATTTAACAGGTAACAATGCAATTTACTAAAAATTGGTATTTCGTCATGGATACGGTGCGATCACCATGGTAACAATAGACATGGGTCATTAAATGCTGCACGATATTACTGATCGTTTTTGACTATTTTTTTTCGCTTTAACAAAACTGCAAGAAACATGCGTTGAAAAACATAAACATATTACACTAAACATCTAAAATTGGTAAATCGACTTTGCCACCTCATTAAAAACAATTTGACAACTCAAAACAACCTACACCTATCTTTTTTTACGTTGAAAAAATTTTGACGATATTTACGACATACATTCTTTTTCATTAAAATTGATCCAATACTTTTCAAACAAATCGATTTTTTAATTTTCACATTTCTGCGTCATCATTAAATTTTGATGAAATTTTTCATTGGGTATCATCGCCCAGCTTAGGACCCATATAATTGCGCCAGGAGCAGATTTTATACACCTATCTGGTTACACCTTTTATATTTAAGTACTTTTTAATGAAGGGCCAATTTTTTCAAGCGCATAAAACTGACTTTAAATTAATCATTTCCCGGGGCCGAGGAAATGAGACAAGATGAAAGAAACGTCTATCGAGTTTTATCACTTAACTAGTTGTTAAAGTGCTTTTATTTTGGAAAATTGAATAATTTAATAGTTGGTTGCGGAGCATAGAGTTTGTTAGATATATATATAAAGGGCAGAAGGCCAATTCAAACGGTTTAATCTAATATTGAAAGTTAGCTACAACACGACCCACAAAACAAATACAAACTAATTCGACAGACGAAACTTAATGTGAGGAAATCACTTAAGAAAGCTAAACTGTGTTTGATTTGTTTTCTCTTTTAGTGCATTAAAGATTCGATGTTTATTGCTATCCAATTATTTTTTATTTTTTCCGAACTTGCCTATACTTTTTTGAAGCGTTCTCCACCTCCAAAATCAAAATCTCAACTAAATAAATAAACACTTATTAAGTATTCTGTTAGGACTCGATCAATAAAGAAGAAAAGACACAAGAAAATATACTTAAGGTAGTTCATGTATAAGTGCAGGCCAACAGTGAGTACTAAAAGTGCAATATATTGAATATACTTGAAACATAAAAACATTTATATACTGACCACACTTTTGAGGAAAGTAAATGTGGCAACGCTGCTTATACCGAATGCTCTATAGATGTATTGTTTATATATTAGGCTATGTGTATATATGCTCTTTTATCAGTCTTACTGCTAGTTGAAAATATTAAAAATATAAATAATTTAAAAAATTCCATTTTTATATGATTAATTGGCATATACAGTCGAACCTCTGTAAGTCGAACTTCGATAAGCAGAATTTATGATAACTCAAACCTGTTTTCCTAGAACTTGCCTATTTCAACGTTAATATTCTTATATTGATAACTCGAATTTTTAATAACTCGAATTATTTTTAGTTTGCCTTCAACTTCGACTTATCGAGGTCCGACTGTATAGCATTAAAACGTATACATAAAGTCACTTGACTTGCAGTATGTTTTTGTTCAGTTTAAGTCATTTATAAATAGATTAAGTTTCAGAACTTATTCGTCTGACAGGCTGTATACATATTTGACCTATTGCATGTTAATTATGTCCACTTTAATTAATAATATAGCCCTTCAAAGTAAGTCAAAAAAAAAATTTTTTTATGAAATAAATGACGCTTAGCTCAATATATTTCAATTTCATCAAATTCGTAAGAAAAACGAATTTACGAGTGAACTACCTTAATAAATAAAATAAAAGGACAAGACACAAAAAGAACAAGAAAAGTGTTAATTTATATTATTATATCTAAAAGAGAAAAGCAGTTTCCTCGAATTTGTTTTTCTCTTGTTCCTTTTGTTCATACGTTTTGTCTGTTCTTGTTTAACATCTAATTTATTTTAATTATTTTTGGAAATTGAAATATGTGTTTATTTATTTGCCAGCTCTTTTATCCTAAAAGTCGGTGGCAACATTTGTTCTATTGTACTCTAAAAAGGGCGATTCGCTTCAATTTATCGAGAAAGAATGTTTAAGTAGGAAACATGGAGAAATAAATAAATACCGGGGCGTTATGGTAAAATTGTTTTCAGATTCGGTTCCTTCATAACGTTTATTTAACTTGTCCCTACTTATAGTTAAGGAATATGGGATATTAGATTTGATGCACAAACGCTTTTCGGAACAGCTCAAGACAACAATATAAATGCTAATGTGATCGCCAACCTTTGATATATAAAGAGGGGTATATTAAAAACAAGAAGATAACTTATTGATTGTTTCAATTGCTCCAGATTCGGGCTAGAAAGGATATTCTTTTAGCATCTGGGTTATAGAATTTTTTTTTATTCGTTTACGACTTTTATAAGGGAGGAATACTTTTAGGGATTGTTTGCTTTTATGGTTACTTTTAGTGATTGCTTTCTTTTTGAAAATTAAAAATTTAACAAAGTTTTTTTACAACTTATTTGAAATTAAATCACTAATAATACAATTTGTTGGTTACAATGGAGGATAAAAAAAAGATCTGAACAGTTTCATTTTTTAATTTAAATATAAGATAAAGTGTAAGGGGATAAGTGCACCCTTTAATTTTTAATACTCTCCGAGTTCAAGCATTTTTAATTTAAAATTATCGATTTTACTGTATAATCTCCAGTAGACGATAAATTGTGTATTAGTTTAATAAAAATTTTGGGAAAAATTTAAATCTTAAATTATAAGTTCTTCAAATACAATTACAAAATACACACCAGTAGTTACCAACATTTTTCTGTTATTCTTGGGTAGTGCTAAATTCAAATTTGAGGATTGCGAGTAAACTTTTCTAAATGACTTGCTTTTTCAATTTTAATTAGAATAGAGAATTTAACCACTAAAGGCATGTTCACAATTTTTTGTTTGTTAATCAAAAGAAATTTTTTGTCAATTGAAGACTTGCATTACAAAAGTTACAGACTTCTTTTAACGAAAAATATTTTATTGATCGAGTATGGGCCATTTAAGTCAAACGGGGCATTCGTCGAATTAGAATAGGCCCAACGGGTCTACAAAGTTTTAATATTTTTTTTTTAATAATCTTAAACATACATTTCAATAATCATATTTTATATATCAAATTTTCTAATAATATTAATAATTTAATTTATACTTGTACAAAACCTTATTTAATTATCTTTTATCAATTTTGGAAAACATTCTTCTGTCAAGAAAATACATATTTAATAATAGTCATTGATAAAACTCAAGATTAATAACTAAATGTTTTTTTTAAATGTTATTCGATTTTCTGTTAAAATTTAATAATGGATATACTAAATTAATAGAGTACATTTTATTCGTTTATATAAAACCATTATTTTTAATTCATAATATTTATAATAATAAACTATAATCAATAGTTTTAGCTATACTGATACTTATAATATATAAAGTAGTAAATTTTGTTTGTCTGTATGTAGGGGGTAATTTCTGGAACTACCTAACCGATTCTAAATTTTTCTTTACTAATAAAAAGTTACACTATCCCTGAGTAATATAGGCTACATTTTATTTAAAGTTACAAAAAATGCATTATTTTCACATCGCGTTAAAATTCCATTGCTCATTATTATTGTAATGGGCAATGATTTTTTTTTTTGTGCTTTTCTTATTTTTAATGAGTAATTAATTCATTTTTATTATTTTTCATTGCTTATTTTTATTTTTAATGAATAGGTAATGTATTTATTTTTTATTTCTTATTTTTATTTTTAATGAATAATGCGCTACCCCTCAATACCCATTTTTTTAATCATTTTTTTTTTAAGTTAGTAAACTATTGTTCTACAATAGTCCTTAACCTTCCGCATACAAGGTGGGGTTTGCAATACCCCTAAAATAAAATTAAATAAAATTCACAAAATTGTAGTTTATGACAGTTAAATGATAAGAAATATATTTTAATAACCAATAATGAATAGGTTTAATTGTAAGTAAAACATATCTATTTATGGATTAGAATAGGCTTTTATTAACAAAAATACAAAAACTTAACTTTTTCTTCCACTTATAATTATTGAGTCTTTTCTTGAGTAATAAATTCCAATAACACGTGTCAATTACGATACCGAATATTAAAAAAATCTCCTTATTGATATACAAATTAATTTCACGGCAATTTCTCAATGATTCGCCATAATTTAGACGAAATTTACACGAAAAATTAATTGAATAATTTTAATCGTTCCCTCTCACTTGCACTGACAAGATTATCGTATCTTCTCGCTCCCTTCCACTCATTGCTAGGGTAAATACATTTTTTGAATATAAAATTGATATTTGCTAAATTAAATTAAAATTTATGATTTGAAAGAGCGCACGGTAAATTATACCAATACAGTAAACACGAGGATGTGCGCATTCGAGCGAAAAGTGGCACATTTCCGAGCGAGGGAGGCAAATGAAGCGCGACGCGAAGCGGCGCGCTTTATTTTCCCGAGATCGGAATGTGCCACTTTGAGCTCGAATGTGCACACTCGGTTTGAAGCACAATCCACAGCGATTTAAGGCAATAAATCAGTTGAATAATTTTAATCCTTCTCTCTCACTCGTACTGACAAGATTGGCGTATCTTTTCGCTCGCTTCCACTCATTGCCATGGCAAAAATACGTTTTTCTAACATAAAATCAATATTTACTGAACTAAATTAAAATTTTTGGTTTGAAAGAGCGAAGAATATATTAGACGAATGTGATAAATACGAGGATGTGCGCATTCGAGCGAAAAGTGGCACATTTCCGAGCGAGGGAGGCAAATGAAGCGCGACGCGGAGCGGCGCGCTTCATTTTCCCGAGATCGGAATGTGCCACTTTGAGCTCGAATGTGCACACTCGGTTTTAAGCTCGATTACCAAACTTGGTGTTATAACAAAAAAAAATTGTTCACGTTAGCTATACCCCCACCTAGTACACGGAAGGTTAATCTTTTAATGAGCAATGAGATATTTTTCATTATCAATTAATTCTAATGATTAATGCATCAAAAAACCATCTCTATTTAAAAAAAAATTGCATGATTTTTTACATTAGTGTTTTTGCAACTCTGATTTTATATTGATAAAAATAAATTTTTAGTTCAAATTTTCAATATCGGTGCGAAGTGGGGGGGCGGTCTCGGTTAGTTAAACCTATAAATCACATTAAATTTTAATAAAAAAGGCATACTTCCGAAAAAAAAACACAATACAAATAAAAATAATTTTGTAAAACCAAAAAATCCATCTATTTTAATTTTTAATTGTTATTAAACGTTTCAGATCTAATCGTTTAAAGATTGTAAATCAACAAACTTTCGACGCGAATAAAAACAAACTCCAAAAACCTTGAATAAATTTAAATTCGAATTTAGCGAAAGACAACCACCTTATGACCGTTATAAAGAAAATAACGTGGTCTTCTTAAGTGCATTACAACGCCTGAATAACGATCTCAATAATCGCTTTTAAAAACCTTAGGAGTTATTTTAAGCGGGGCAAAATACTAATTCCACGGTTAAATTAATTCTTAATTACCTCACAATGTGTTATTGTAACTCTAATCGAAATTTAATGCTTCGACGATGAGCGAGGCATCCACAAAAAAAAATCGCGGCACAAAGCAGGTTATTATAAAAATACGGAGCAATGACAAGATTGATTGCGCGATATTTTATCTTTTAAGTGAGGTTCACTAGAATAATTTATTTGCCAACAATTGATTTTACTATTGTGCGTGAACCAGTAATTTATTAGGCAATTTCGTTTAGCACAGCTTTGTAACTAAAAATAATATCGATTTCATTTACATTTAGGAGCCTAAGCCCCCAACGATGGTAACGAATGGCCGCCATTAATTTCGTAGCAAAACCGAACACCCATCGATGAATATTATTATTCCGCGCCCCCGAAATGACCCGTCCCCCATACAACTTTTAATAAGTCCAAACAAACGCTTCCAAAACAGACGCGCAACCCTCGTGAAAGAATGTCAAGAGGTCAGCGTGAGCATGCACAAAGCTGTCATCCCTGACCGGAAGCATCCTTCAGTGACTTCGTACCACAGGAAATATGCCTGCACAAAGACCGGCCCCGATAAAGGGGGGAACGGCTAACGTCTTTTTTAAAAGCTAAAAAAGAAAGATAAAGAACAGGTGCGGGGGCACCTGAACTTGAGCGGGGCGAAGCACGCGGAAAAGAAACAAATATACCGGGTGTTTCATTTGAAGTGCCACGAGCTTATAACCCCCAAACTAATAAAAATTTCCTAAAAAATACAAGTATAGGGGAGACCGGGGTTGGAAGTCACAATTTCACAAATTCACAAATTTCACAAATTCGTCTAATATATTCTTCGTTCTTTCAAACCAAAAAATTTAATTTAGTTTACTATATATCTATTTTATGTTAAAAAAACGTATTTTTACCATAGCAATAAGTGGGAGCGAGGGAAAAGATACGACAATCTTATCAGTACGAGTGAGATCGAACGATTAAAATTATTTAACTGATATTTTGTCTAATTTATTGGCCTAAATCATCGTGAATCACGCTTAAAACCGAGTGTGCACATTCGAGCTCAAAGTGGCACATTTCGATCTCGGGAAAATGAAGCGCGCCGCTCCGCGCCGCGCTTTATTTGCTTCCCTCGCTCGGAAATGTGCCACTTTTCGCTCGAATGCGCACATCCTCGTGTTTATTATATTAGTATACTTTACAGTGCGCTCTTTCAAATCAAAAATTTTAATTTAATTTAGTAAATATCGATTTTATATTCGAAAAACGTTTTTGGGTAATTCTCAGATAACTGTGATTTTTTATGTCCAGTATTTTATTTATCATCCAACATAGTTTTTTCTTATTGAGAAATCATTAATATTATAAATCTAATAATTATCTTCAACCTACATTAGGTTTTAGAATATAAGTGATCTTGAATTACTCATAACTTACGAAATTATACTCGAAATGTCATTACCGTGGCATGTCCGATTCTCATTTTTCAAACTAAATGTAAAAATTTCTATCGATATTCGATTTGTAATTTAAAAGTTACTTCTCATAACTTAAGTCTAATATATACTCCATTAAATTATATTGCAATTATACGAAAATAATGTTTGGTAAAAAAAATAATCATCTTTGATTTATGTCCGGAAATTTTATTCAATTTTTAAATTTGAAATGTTTGCCGCCTAATCGCCATCTAAATTTAGTTTCGTCCACTTTTTCTGGCGGCATTTTCAGGAGGGACTATTTGTGCAATGTTTACAGCTGTGTATTTATTTTGAAGTTTCAAAAATATAATTAAAGTAATTTGTTTTATTTTGAAAAAGGTATGTCATAAAATTACATGTCAGAACCGTGGTATTGAAATTTACGATTATTAATACGATGTTTGAATCAATTATAGCAAATTTTTATTTACTTTTACGTAAATAATCGAAATTATTTAGGAAATTATTTTATTTATCTGCATTATAAAGTTAGGTTCATTTTAAATTCAAATGTCATTACCGTGGATGTCACTACCATGGCAAAAATAAGAAATAACACACAATTATTAATCATTAATAAGCGATAGTTTTTATTTTAAAACAAATTTTATATACGGAAGACCAGGGTTGGAAACGGGACGCATGGTTATCGTGCTTAAAACGGAGTGTGCACATTCGAGCTCAAAGTGGCACATTTCGATCTCGGGAAAATGAAGCGCGCCGCTCCGCGTCGCGCTTCATTTGCCTCCCTCGCTCGAAAATGTGCCACTTTTCGCTCGAATGCGCACATCTTCGTATTTCTTAAATTCGTCTAATATATTCTTCGTTTTTTCAAACCAAAAAATTTAATTTAGTTCACTATATATCTATTTTATGTTAGAAAAACGTATTTTTACCATAGCAATGAGTGGGAGCGAGGGAAAAGATACGACAATCTTATCAGTACGAGTGAGAACAAACGATTGAAATTATTTAACTGATATTTTGTGTAATTTATTGGCCTAAATCATCGTGAATTACGCTTAAAACCGAGTGTGCACATTTGAGCTCAAAGTGGCACATTCCGATCTCGGGAAAATGAAGCGCGCCGCTCCGCGTCGCGCTTCATTTGCCTCTCGCTCGGAAATGTGCCACTTTTTGCTCAAATGTGCACATCTCGAATTTATTAGATTTGCCTATATTAATCTTCTATTCTTCAATTCAAAAAATTAAAAGTCGAATAAATTTAGATTTATTTTTTGTTTAAAAAAGTTTATAGATGTTAGTTCTTTTGATAAGTTATCATGGTGCTCTTCTGCATACCTAATTGCAACGAGCCTGATAAATTTAAATTTAAATAAATTGAATAAATTAAAAAATCTTTTATAATTGTACTTTTTTTTAAATTTTTATTATTTTAGAAATTATAAGTTCGAGGCAATTTACTGAAACACTCAAATAATTTGAAATAAAAATAATTTCCGGTTAAAGCGGAAGTAGGGCACGATTTATTTTTATGCCCGTAAATAAATTTAAAAAAAAACTTTTATTTTTATTATTTTAGGAGTTATAAGCTCGTAGCACTTATAAACGAAACACCCTGTATAGCTTAACTAATGTGGAATATAGATGGGAGAAAAGGGTGAGAAATATGTCCGTTAAAGTAATATTATAGGTCGCAAGGTGTGTATTTCTCTTGGCTTTATACGCTTGCAGAGCTCAGCGATACGTGTAAAAGAAAGCTAAAATATTTGACGCTTTTCTGATATTTTTTATGCACGTCGTTTTAAGTTTCCAGCATCGTAACACTTGTGACATTCTTTTATGCGTTATTTTCTTGTTTTTCTTTGTACCGAAAAGCCTTGATATTCAAATGCGAAAAAATTCAATTTACATATTGTAGCATTTATATGTATTTATAAGCACATTATTTTCTACATTTTATGTTTCGAATAACTCAAAAAAAATATATATGTATGTGTGTATTCGCCCCGAAGGAGAAAGCTAATCAAATCTCGACTTATTTCAAGGATTCGAATCTTAAATAAATATATTCGGAATCTGAAAAGCTTTTAACGATATCGCCACAAATAACCGAAATAGGAATTTGCAAAGTCGAAATTCCGATTGAAAAATCACAAGTACGAATCTGAACCGATGGTTTTCTTAAAAATCTTAAATGGCATGCTTGCCGTTGCTTAAGCCTATCCGAAGCCAAAAAGTGCGGCGATTCGAAATCCGTAAAGTTTTTAATGGTCCGGTCACAAGCAAACGAGCTGTGATTTTTTCTTTGTTGAATTTTGCATGACAAAAATTCAACCATAATTTTAACCCTTATTTATGCAAAAAATTAACGTTGCGTTTTATGCTGATTTTGCAAATATTTTATATAAATCTTGCATTTAGTCATAAGGTAACGGACCCAAATAAGGCCCACCTTAAGTTTATAAAGGTATAATTAATAGGTTTTTGAAAAAAATGCATTAATACTTCGCAATCAAAATATTTATTTGTATTAAACTTCAAAATAAAAGTAACAACCTTTCTCTTTAACATATATGAGCTTTGACAATGATTCAAAATCAGGAAGCGGGAAATTTAAAAACCGGGTTTTATTTTAATCAGTTACCTTCTAATCTCAATTTTGACAAATTTTGACTGAATTAGTTTTTGCCGTATACTTAATCAAGAATAGAAAAAAACGTCACATAACCTTCATCTAACGGTACCTTTATATTTTTAATAGGTAATTTAATTTTTTTATTATTAATAAGTTTTTGTATATCTTAAAATATGTTTTTACCTAAAAAAATTTTGGAAATTACTTTTTTATAAATAAATTAATAATTACTCATGTTATTATTTACAAAGAGTGTATATTTTTCTTAAGGGCATCTATCCCAAGGGCTACATTAGGCATTGGGGCATCTAAGCCAAGCTATGGGTACCTATCCCCGTTTACACTCGCTTTATTATCTGTAATTCTATGGTTTATAATAGCATTTTTTTAGAAAAACTTAGTAATTACAATTTATTTTAAATCATCGCCAAAAATAGTCTTAAAAATATAACAATAACTTGAAATGTGGGTCATCTATCCTGCGTTTACCCTATATATTTGTTATCTGCAGAACTATTGATCTACAAAAAATACAAATTAAGTCTTAAAAGATAGAAAAAAGGTTGATTTAAGAGATTTCCTTACAAAGCAAGACTTAGTCTTCAATTTGCAACTTTAATTCATGTTTAAATTTAGAATCCATTTATCGGATGCTTGAAATCAAGCCAATTGAAACAAGTACACAATTTGTAAACCATCGATAGGTGCTCGTAATTAAATTTCAATATCATATTTCCAATTATTAAACTATTTGGATCTTTATTAATTTACGATCACTACACATTAAGGCACTGGCTAGGTACTAGAATCTCTTTAAAAAATATATTAATTTTAAAAAATTAGTAAATGGTAAAATATTTAATTTTTATAAAAATTCATGGCTGTCTGGAGTTTCTTTTAACCGCGGGACAATTAAAAAATTAGCCGATAAAAATTAGTTTAGGTGTTGCCATTGAAAAGTTAGTACTTTTATTTTTGTTGAAGGAATATGATTAATTTTGTTTTAGAGAAAAAAAATGTTAATCCAAGAACCAATTTTAAAGGAAGACAGTACACAAAGGAAGCCATTCTGCAAATGGCAAAAAATGTACCGTCAAAACTAATTACTTTTTATATTTCTATTTTCATGATTTAATGTGCTTGTGTGCGCCTCCAGTTCGAAATGATTATTCGAAAATCGATTTTAGCGAAGAATAGTAAAGTACTTTGACATTTCAAATACTTGGCTGAAATAGAAATTTTCCTTTTCCAATCTCTAAGGTTTAGAAGCTCAAATCCCGTTAGTAAAATTCTATAAGAAATTTTGGAATTAAAATTTAGCCAACAAAATGAAAAAAATAAAATTAAAATTTTGTTGCGATCAATATTAAAATTGAAAAACTGATCACTAAGAGTTAATCATTAATCACTTCATTAATTCACTAACGATAGAGTTTATACAACAACTAATCATTATTTTGTTTTTTTGTTGAGCATGCCCAAACTTTAACAAAAGTGTTGATGGTTTTATTCAATAATATACAGGGTGGTCTATTTAAACTAACAAAGTTGCTGTATAACCGCAAGTACCATAATTTGTTATGCATCTATACCAATTTTTATAAAATCGTGTGAGTAGTTTCCAATATATTGATAATGTAAAAAACGTATTATTTGTATAATGCATTTCAGTTTCATTGCTCATTAATATTTTAAAGCGCAATCAATTTTCTGTTAAATACTCACTTTTATTTTTAATGAGTAATGTATTCATTTTTTATTTCACATTTTTTTATGAGTTATGGAATTATATCGTATTAATAATTTTTTTCTAATTTTTATAATTAATAAATTTGAACTAAAATTTTTATTTCTCGCTGTGAAAATTAAATGATTAATCCCTCTACCCGGGCCCTTTTTACTTATGCTAGATGAACCACGTGCGCATTTACTTTTAAAAATCCCGCCTCGGCCTTTATCAAATCGAATATAACCAATGACCTTAATAACTGTAACAATCAACTCTTTAGAAGAGGATTTAGTATTTATGACTAATGTACTGCACAGTATTAGGTAATTTTTTTTATTTTAATGCATAATGGACAATACCCATTTTTTAAGGAGTAATGTGTTTTCCCTCAATACTAATTTTTTTATGATTAATGTATGGTTCTAATTTTTTAATGAGCAATGAAATATTTTCGTTAACAATTTTTTTTAATAATTAATAGATCACAATTTTATTAACATTTAAAAAAATGACAATTGAATTATTTTTTACATTAGGATTTTTGCATCTAAAAATTAAACATAGTTTGAATAAAATTGATCCTTTAGTTTTAAAACTCTTAAAGAATAACTTCGTTCTGCATTACAGAAGCTTAATTATTTGTTTTACAACTGTGATTTTAAGCATAATTATTTTCGTGTAAGTGATTACATATAAATATCGCAAATAAAACGCAAACCAAGTTAATCTATCGCCGGCACAATAATCGCAGCTGCATATACGATAAGAAATTCCTATGTAAAGCCTTTTATACAATTTTAATTTGTATTTCCCTATGTTATACAGACTATTATCGATAAATATAGGATTTATCGAAAAGAAATTTTATTTATTCCCACTCGAAAAATTTTTAGTTGTACAATGCCTGTCTTTGTGTAAAAAACTCAAAAACGTTGTTTGTTGTATAATAAAGTGAAAAATATAAATTAATTAGTGCTAAATAGTGCATTTCTTTGAGGAATTAGAAGAGGAATCTAGGGGTATCAAAAAAGACCAAAGGCTGATTTATTTAAGGTAGCATTTTTTTTTATTTAAAACGAAGTGTTCATTTTAAATTGTGTGATTAAAATTATTATAACAACTTTACTAGTTGATGTAATTTACTATGAAAAAAATCGCCTAAATCTATGGACTTTTAAACCGTTCAACCGATTTTTAACAAATTTGCAAACAAACTTAGGCTTAGCAATTTTGTTTATTGTCTCAACACTTTTACCACAACGTAAAGCGATCTTAACATGTTGGTTTTAACGTTAATTGTTTAAAGAATAACTGTTTTGAATATTGATAGCAATTTTAATTATTGTATGCAATCATTTTTAATTTAAAAATAATTTCCAAAGCACTACGTTTAAATTTGATAGCGTCGAAACTAAGGGATTGCAATCGCTCGAATACAAAAACGGTAAAGATATCGCACACAAACAGCTCGTTTTAGTTACTTAACGAAATGTGTCATATTTTTAATCAGGTTCCGGCAAATCAAAATTTCGAAAATAAATAGCTCACAAATAAATGATAAAAAATTTGCAAAATTAACCGCAAGACGACTTAGGCCATTCAAAATTTCTCGACGAACCTTAATGATGAAAATCTAAATTAACAGAAAATTAAAAACTTTTGAAAAATCTCAATTAGATTACGGGAAGTGGGCGAACCCCCAAAATTTTAATATTTTATATCTTTTATAAAAATATTAATTTTTTTCTTATTTTCTACAAAATTGAGTCTTAAAATGTTTGAGATTTTTAAACCTACCTTAATCAAAAATTTTAATTAAACAAAAATTCAAACCACGTTCAAAAATCTCTTAAATGAAGGGTCCTAACGAACCCCCAAATTATTAATAGTTTAAATACGCTCACAAAAATTATTAATTTTTGTTTAAAACTGAGCTTTAAGGCATTTAAGTTTTTTGGACGTACCTTAATCAAGAGAGTCTGAATTAGCCAAAAATCAAAACACGGTTCAAAAATCTTTTCGATTAAGGGAAGCATCTAGTTCTTAAACTTTTTATATTTTATATCGTTTTAAAAAAAAAGTAATTGTTTTTTTAATTATTCTATAAAATTCGCCCTAGATATTTGACATTTTTGGACCTCTGATTTATTAGTCTGAATTATTCGAAAATCAAAACTCAGTTCAAAAATGTTTTCGATTAAGGGAAGTATCCAACTCCCATATTTTTTGTTTTATGTCTTATTAGAAATAAAAATTTAGTTATTATACAAAATTGAGGCATTTTGAGATTTTGAAACTACATTCAAAAATCTCTTAAATTAAGGCAGCTATCGAACCCCCAAATTTTTAATATTTTGAATCACCATAGAAAAATTGTTAATTTCTGTTTTAAACGTTATTGTACAAAATTGAGCCTTGAAGCGTTTGAGATTTTTGGACATACCTTACCTTCCGTGTACGAGGTGGGGTATAACTAACGTGACCAATTTTTTTTTTGTCCAAATCGAACATTTGATAATCGAGCTTAAAACCGAGTGTGCAAATTCGAGCTCAAAGTGGCACATTCCGATCTCGGGAAAATGAAGCGCGCCGCTCGCGTCGCGCTTCATTTGCCTCCCTCGCTCGGAAATGTGCCACTTTTCGCTCGAATGCGCACATCCTCGTATTTATTGAACTTAACTTAAAGTAAGCAAGATAAAGTGTTTTTTTTTATTTTTGCAATGAGTGGGAGCGAGTGAACAGATACAAGAATCGCATAAGTGCAAGTGAGAGAGAATGACCAAGATTGGCTCAATAGGCATTAGTACACATTTTTAACTAATAATTAAATTTATAAAATATACTATTGTTTTTAAAGTTGATTATTGTAAATTGTGCTTAAAGCCGAGTGTGCACATTCGAGCTCAAAGTGGCACATTCCGATCTCGGGAAAATGAAGCGCGCCGCTCCGCGTCGCGCTTCATTTGCCTCCCTCGCTCGGAAATGTGCCACTTTTCGCTCGAATGCGCACATCCTCGTATTTATTGAACTTAACTTAAAGTAAGCAAGATAAAGTGTTTTTTTTATTTTTCCAATGAGTGGGAGCGAGTGAACAAGAATCGCATAAGTGCAAGTGAGAGAGAATGACCAAAAATGGCTCAATAGGCATTAGTACACATTTTTAACTACTAATTAAATTTATAAAATATACTATTGTTTTTAAAGTTGATTATTGTAAATTGTGCTTAAAGCCGAGTGTGCACATTCGAGCTCAAAGTGGCACATTCCGATCTCGGGAAAATGAAGCGCGCCGCTTCGCGTCGCGCTTCATTTGCTTCCCTCGCTCGCAAATGTGCCACTTTTCGCTCGAATGCGCACATTCTCGTATTTATTGAACTTAACTTAAAGTAAGCAAGATAAAGTGTTTTTTTTTTATTTTTGCAATGAGTAGGAGCGAGTGAACAGATACAAGAATCGCATAAGTGCAAGTGAGAGAGAATGACCAAGATTGGCTCAATAGGCATTAGTACACATTTTTAACTACTAATTAAATTTATAAAATATACTATTGTTTTTAAAGTTGATTATTGTAAATTGTGCTTAAAGCCGAGTGTGCACATTCGAGCTCAAAGTGGCACATTCCGATCTCGGGAAAATGAAGCGCGCCGCTTCGCGTCGCGCTTCATTTGCCTCCCTCGCTCGGAAATGTGCCACTTTTCGCTCGAATGCGCACATCTTCGTATTTATTGCATTGGTATAATTTACCGTGCGCTCCTTCAAAACAAAAATTTTAATTTAATTTAGTAAATATCGAATTTATATTGGATAAATGTATTTACCATAGCAATGAGTGGGAGAGAGCGAGAAGATACGCTAATCTTGTCAATGCAAGTGAGAGGGAACGATTAAAATTATTCAATTAATTTTTCGTGTAATTGATTAATCTAAATTATTAATAAAAGTCTATTCTAATGCATAATGCATAATGTTTTACTTAATTCTATTCATTATTGGTTATTAAAATATATTGAACTGTCATAAAGTACAATTTTGTGGATTCTATATCATTTTATTTTCGGGGTATGGCAAACCCTACTTAGTATGGCATGTGACATTTAGTCACCGAGTATGCGGAAGGTTAATCAAAATAGTGTGAATTATCCAAAACCCAAAAGCCCATTAAAAAATCTCATAGATTAAGGGAAATATATAGCTTTCATATTTTTAATATTTTATGCCTTATTAGATTAGTATAGATTTTTTTTAAATGAAGGTTCAAAATTGATAACGCACTCCCAAATTTTTCATGTCTTAAATATTAATACAAAAATTATTAATTTTTTTCATATTATTCTACAAAATTAAGCCATAATGCGATGTCTATTACAAAAAGGAGATCAAACCATAGCTTGATTTTATTTTAACAAAAAATCTATTTCTTTAGAAATTAATTTGAATATCATCACATTTCCACTTATAAAAAAGAATATTTAACGAATGCCCCTAAATATTTTTTAGCCGAACGCAAAATCGTTAGCTTATAAATTAAAGCAGTTAGTATTCAGGCTCCACGCTCATATAATGCAGTACTAAAATCTTAAAACAGTAATATCATAAAATTTTCGTTCAAATAGGAGCATTATCTCAAGTAAAACGGTTTAATTAGTTGGATTGCTTAATGTTGGTTGGAAATGCCTTTTCCGACTAAACTGAACTGAATAAATATTAACGGATAAGATATTCGAAATACTTATTAGCTATTCGTGGCAGCTTTACTCTGCCTCTGCGCACAAAACAACCAGAAAAGTATTACAATTACAAAAGTACGGGCGTATAATTTTTAGATGTTCCAATTAGACAAGTCTGCGGCTCATAAAAAGTTTTGATGGCGCAGGTTTCCCTGTATTATTAAACCTTCCAAGTACAAGACTAGATTTTCCACGGGTGGCTGCAAGTTTTCCACACGCCGTTACTTGTAACTTTGTTGCTATTTTATTTGTTTATTTACTTAAGCTTTCGTTCTTCCTGTTTTCCCCTACGAATTGTGGCAGACCTGCGATATCCTTAAATCCAATTTCATGCAAATATATTCTATTGTAAATACAAAATGCGGATTATAACAATAAAAAGTTTCTCGAGGCACATTATCAAAGTTAATCTATCGAAAATAAAAACAAATACAGGGCGATATGGCTAATATTTATAAACAATTTAAAGCCAAAATATTGTAATAACATCAACCAACAATATATTTTCGTGAATTATTCGTTACTAAGCAATAATGCTTTAATAGTTTCTTTTCAATAATCGTGATATCGTTAAGCATCTAAAGACATTTTGCTAATTAATTAATTCATAATAACATCAACAAAGCACTCCATATTTTTTCTAGGAGGCTCAATTTCCGATTTTTCTAAGCGCCAAATTAATCGCGTCGCGTTTTCAATAAAGATTTGCGTTATTTTTGCGAAAAACCTAATTGATTTTATTTTATGCATTAAAAAAAGACATCTAAAGAGCATTTTCAAATTATTAGATGCCATCCTCGATCAAAAGTTCAAAAGACCTAAAGTAATTTCTTCCAAGAACCAATTCTATGGATTTTCTCAAAACATGTGTAGACAATATTTCTGCTCCAGTAACAGCTGTCAGTGAAAATCTTTCCGTTGAATTTTGACTGTTTGGACTTTTCCGAACTAAGCAAACGATTTTTTTTTCGTTCAAAAAACTAAGTTTTTTATTAGAGTTGAAAATTTATAAAAGTAATTTTGGATTACGAAATTAATTACTTATTTAATTGGTATTATTCGTCGTAACTTATTTGACCTATTTGTTGCAACAAGAGCTATTTCAATATAGAAAAAATAATAAACAAATTAATAAACCCAAAACAATCGATGTAGTTGCAATAAGATATTATTTTTGTTTATGAATTAATGATTATCCCAATTTGTAATAAGTATTTGTAATATTAACTATGAAGAGTACAAAATGAAGAGTCCAGTGAATGACCATTTTTGTCTAAAGAATGACCGAGTATAGCCCAGTGAATGACTGATTAATTGGTTCGCTTATTAGAAACAAATAATTCATAAAATTTTGTAAAATTTATTTTAAACACCAGGTAATAGGTAATTAGTACATTTGTCTATAAAAAAAGATTTATTCTTTAACATTTTATTCAAATTATCCGGTTTATTTAACTAATTTCTGTTTTTAAACATTTTTTTGAACGAATTTGTTATATATATATAGATTCTGCCGTTTTTTCAGTTGTAACTCAATCTGGATTTTTCTTTCTTTTTGTTTAGCTTTGAATCGAATTTTTTCTTACTTTTTTAATTCTTTTTTAGCTTGTCTTTTGTTTTTTCTTTATTCTCCATTTCTTTTCGTGTTGTTTTTTTTGCAATACTTATGTAATGTCAACAAACAAATAAAAATATTAATACCTCAAAATATTCGGTCATTTACTGGCTGAGTATAACAATAAAAATGATTTCGATAGCAACTACTGAAAATAATCGAAACTTGAAATCGTGAGACAAAATCAAAAATGTAACGCGGGTAAAAAGTGGCACATTTTTCCAAATTTTACCAAAAATGTGCCACTTTTTGGGCTCGATTGCAATCCCCGAAATCGTTCGATTGCTTTTTATATTAACGCGTTTAAAAATTAAATTGACGTCGCTTAAAGAAGAAAGTTTTGATATAACTTAAAAAAAAGCGAATTAAACTTTGCACAGAAAGGGTCGAGGGTGTTTTTAGCGCTTTGGGCCTTTTGAACAAAGTCTTAACTCTCAAGGGTGAAACTGAATAAGATTCGTTTTACAATTATCTTTGCCCATTCAACATTTATTGGAATTTTAAAAGTTAACGCCGTATTTAAATGACAATATACAATAATATTTGTAATTGAATTTGTGTAGCAATAAAATAACAGGAAGCCTTTCAAAAATCTCTCGAGAAATCTTCGAAAACGTTTAAAAAGTACTTTGGGGTAGAAACGTACAATTTCCATTTTTTTCAAATTTAAGTAAATGGATAGATACAAAATAATAACGATTTTAAAAAAAGTACACGTATAAAATTATTTTTAATTTATTCGTTCTATGCACTTGCATAAATATAAATTTTGCTACACTTCCGTTTTAACCGGAAATCGTGTCAACTTTCTTATCTTATATAGAAGGGTATTTTTTTGTTATATTGACACAAGGGTTAATAAAATTTAAATTATTTGGTATTGATTTAAATCTCATTGTGTTCCTCACACTTTCCAAAAGCATTTAATAATTATTTTTACGCCAAATTTTAATTAGATATCAATCGTTTTATTAACTTTTTAAAGCGACAAAATGGGCTGCCGCCCTTTGTGCCGCGCAATTAAAAATTTAAATTAATACCAAAATAAATTTTTCCTAGCTTATTCAAATGTAAACAAATTTAAACGCGATTAAATCGTAACTAGCAAAATTAATTTTAAGTATCGAATTTTCGAAGGGCTTTTATAATTTAATTTCGAAGCGCCGAAATGCTAATTAAGTATAAACTTTCGATAAATGAAGCGCGCCCTCCTCGCGTCATTGGGCCCCTTTCCCGGAAAAAGTTTTTCCCGAAAAAACAATTTCCTCATTTAGAACTTAAACTTAAAGTAAGCCCCCGATAAAGGTGGGTTTTTTTTTTTTTGCAATGTTGGGAGGAGTAAAGTAAAGGGAATGATTTTAAAAAGGGAAAAAGACCAAGATTTGGTAAAGGCTTGACACATTTTAAAATAATTATTTATAAAATAAAACTATTGTTTTTAAAGTTGATTATTGTAAATTGTGCTTAAAGCCGAGTGTGCACATTCGAGCTCAAAGTGGCACATTCCGATCTCGGGAAAATGAAGCGCGCCGCTCCGCGTCGCGCTTCATTTGCCTCCCTCGCTCGGAAATGTGCCACTTTTCGCTCGAATGCGCACATCCTCGTATTTATTGAACTTAAATTAAAGTAAGCAAGATAAAGTTTTTTTTTTATTTTTCCAATGAGTGGGAGCGAGTGAACAAGAATCGCATAAGTGCAAGTGAGAGAGAATGACCAAAAATGGCTCAATAGGCATTAGTACACATTTTTAACTACTAATTAAATTTATAAAATATACTATTGTTTTTAAAGTTGATTATTGTAAATTGTGCTTAAAGCCGAGTGTGCACATTCGAGCTCAAAGTGGCACATTCCGATCTCGGGAAAATGAAGCGCGCCGCTTCGCGTCGCGCTTCATTTGCTTCCCTCGCTCGCAAATGTGCCACTTTTCGCTCGAATGCGCACATTCTCGTATTTATTGAACTTAACTTAAAGTAAGCAAGATAAAGTGTTTTTTTATTTTTGCAATGAGTAGGAGCGAGTGAACAGATACAAGAATCGCATAAGTGCAAGTGAGAGAGAATGACCAAGATTGGCTCAATAGGCATTAGTACACATTTTTAACTACTAATTAAATTTATAAAATATACTATTGTTTTTAAAGTTGATTATTGTAAATTGTGCTTAAAGCCGAGTGTGCACATTCG
This sequence comes from Sinopyrophorus schimmeli, assembly GCA_036325965.1. Classification (NCBI taxonomy): domain Eukaryota; kingdom Metazoa; phylum Arthropoda; class Insecta; order Coleoptera; family Elateridae; genus Sinopyrophorus; species Sinopyrophorus schimmeli. The sequence goes on from JARFIZ010000186.1 coordinate 1,340,123, forward strand.
AGCTCAAAGTGGCACATTCCGATCTCGGGAAAATGAAGCGCGCCGCTTCGCGTCGCGCTTCATTTGCCTCCCCCGCTCGGAAATGTGCCACTTTTCGCTCGAATGCGCACATCTTCGTATTTATTGCATTGGTATAATTTACCGTGCGCTCCTTCAAAACAAAAATTTTAATTTAATTTAGTAAATATCGAATTTATATTGGATAAATGTATTTACCATAGCAATAAGTGGGAGAGAGCGAGAAGATACGCTAATCTTGTCAATGCAAGTGAGAGGGAACGATTAAAATTATTCAATTAATTTTTCGTGTAATTGATTAATCTAAATTATTAATAAAAGTCTATTCTAATGCATAATGCATAATGTTTTACTTAATTCTATTCATTATTGGTTATTAAAATATATTGAACTGTCATAAAGTACAATTTTGTGGATTCTATATCATTTTATTTTCGGGGTATGGCAAACCCTACTTAGTATGGCATGTGACATTTAGTCACCGAGTATGCGGAAGGTTAATCAAAATAGTGTGAATTATCCAAAACCCAAAAGCCCATTAACAAATCTCATAGATTAAGGGAAATATATAGCTTTCATATTTTTAATATTTTATGCCTTATTAGACTAGTATAGATTTTTTTTAAATGAAGGATCAAAATTGATAACGCACTTCCAAATTTTTCATGTCTTAAATATTAATACAAAAATTATTAATTTTTTTCATATTATTCTACAAAATTAAGCCATAATGCGATTTCTATTACAAAAAGGAGATCAAACCATAGCTTGATTTTATTTTAACAAAAAATCTATTTCTTTAGAAATTAATTTGAATATCATCACATTTCCACTTATAAAAAAGAATATTTAACGAATGCCCCTAAATATTTTTTAGCCGAACGCAAAATCGTTAGCTTATAAATTAAAGCAGTTAGTATTCAGGCTCCACGCTCATATAATGCAGTACTAAAATCTTAAAGCAGTAATATCATAAAATTTTCGTTCAAATAGGAGCATTATCTCAAGTAAAACGGTTGTATGTTTATTAATACGAGTTTATGTTGGTTGGAAATGCCTTTTCCGACTAAACTGAACTGAATAAATATTAACGGATAAGATATTCGAAATACTTATTAGCTATTCGTGGCAGCTTTACTCTGCCTCTGCGCACAAAACAACCAGAAAAGTATTACAATTACAAAAGTACGGGCGTATAATTTTTAGATGTTCCAATTAGACAAGTCTGCGGCTCATAAAAAGTTTTGATGGCGCAGGTTTCCCTGTATTATTAAACCTTCCAAGTACAAGACTAGATTTTCCACGGGTGGCTGCAAGTTTTTCCCACACGCCGTTACTTGTAACTTTGTTGCTATTTTATTTGTTTATTTACTTAAGCTTTCGTTCTTCCTGTTTTCCCCTACGAATTGTGGCAGACCTGCGATATCCTTAAATCCAATTTCATGCAAATATATTCTATTGTAAATACAAAATGCGGATTATAACAATAAAAAAGTTTCTCGAGGCACATTATCAAAGTTAATCTATCGAAAATAAAAACAAATACAGGGCGATATGGCTAATATTTAAATTAGCCAAAATATTGTAAACACACCAATATGTAAATCGTTATAAAATTATTCTAATCGGACGGCCTAAAGCTTTGCTAATTAATTTCATAATAACATCAACAAAGCACTCCATATTTTTTCTAGGAGGCTCAATTTCCGATTTTTCTAAGCGCCAAATTAATCGCGTCGCGTTTTCAATAAAGATTTGCGTTATTTTTGCGAAAAACCTAATTGATTTTATTTTATGCATTAAAAAAAGACATCTAAAGAGCATTTTCAAATTATTAGATGCCATCCTCGATCAAAAGTTCAAAAGACCTAAAGTAATTTCTTCCAAGAACCAATTCTATGGATTTTCTCAAAACATGTGTAGACAATATTTCTGCTCCAGTAACAGCTGTCAGTGAAAATCTTTCCGTTGAATTTTGACTGTTTGGACTTTTCCGAACTAAGCAAACGATTTTTTCGTTCAAAAAACTAAGTTTTTTATTAGAGTTGAAAATTTATAAAAGTAATTTTGGATTACGAAATTAATTACTTATTTAATTGGTATTATTCGTCGTAACTTATTTGACCTATTTGTTGCAACGAGAGCTATTTCAATATAGAAAAATAATAAACAAATTAATAAACCCAAAACAATCGATGTAGTTGCAATGAGATATTATTTTTGTTTATGAATTAATGATTATTCCAATTTGTAATAAGTATTTGTAATATTAACTATGAAGAGTACAAAATGAAGAGTCCAGTGAATGACCATTTTTGTCTAAAAAGTGACCGAGTATAGCCCAGTGAATGACTGATTAATTGGTTCGCTTATTAGAAACAAATAATTCATAAAATTTATTTTAAACACCAGGTAATAGGTAATTAGTACATTTGTGTATAAAAAAAGATTTATTCTTTAACATTTTATTCAAATTATCCGGTTTATTTAACTAATTTCTGTTTTTAAACATTTTTTTGAACGAATTTGTTATATATATAGATTCTGCCGTTTTTTCAGTTGTAACTCAATCTGGCTTTTTCTTTCTTTTTGTTTAGCTTTGAATCGAATTTTTTCTAATTTTTTTAATTCTTTTTTAGCTTGTCTTTTGTTTTTTCTTTATACTCCATTTCTTTTCGTGTTGTTTTGTTTGCAATACTTATGTAATGTCAACAAACAAATAAAAATATTAATACCTCAAAATATTCGGCCATTTACTGGCTGAGTATAACAATAAAAATTATTTCGATAGCAACTAATGAAAATAATCGAAATTTGAAATCGTGAGACAAAATCGAAAATGTAACGCGGGTAAAAAGTGGCACATTTTTCCAAATTTTACCAAAAATGTGCCACTTTTTGGGCTCGATTGCAATCCCCGCAATCGTTCGATTGCTTTTTATATTAACGCGTTTAAAAATTAAATTGACGTCGCTTAAAGAAGAAAGTTTTGATATAACTTAAAAAAAAGCGAATTAAACTTTGCACAGAAAGGGTCGAGGGTGTTTTTAGCGCTTTGGGCCTTTTGAACAAAGTCTTAACTCTCAAGGGTGAAACTGAATAAGATTCGTTTTACAATTATCTTTGCCCATTCAACATTTATTGGAATTTTAAAAGTTAACGCCTTATTTAAATGACAATATACAATAATATTTGTAATTGAATTTGTGTAGCAAAAAAAATAACAGGAAGCCTTTCAAAAATCTCTCGAGAAATCTTCGAAAACGTTTAAAAAGTACTTTGGGGTAGAAACGTACAATTTCCATTTTTTTCAAATTTAAGTAAATGGACAGATACAAAATAATAAAGATTTCAAAAAAAGTACACGTATAAAATTATTTTTAATTTATTCGTTCTATGCACTTGCATAAATATAAATTTTGCTACACTTCCGTTTTAACCGGAAATCGTGTCAACTTTCTTATCTTATATAGAAGGGTATTTTTTTGTTATATTGGCACAAGGGTTAATAAAATTTAAATTATTTGGTATTGATTTAAATCTCATTGTGTTCCTCACACTTTCCAAAAGCATTTAATAATTATTTTTACGCCAAATTTTAATTAGATATCAATCGTTTTTATTAACTTTTTTAAAGCGACAAAAATGGGCTGCCGCCCTTTGTGCCGCGCAATTAAAAAATTTAAATTAATACCAAAAATAAATTTTTCCCTAGCTTATTCAAATGTAAACAAATTTAAACGCGATTAAATCGTAACTAGCAAAATTAATTTTTAAGTATCGAATTTTCGAAGGGCTTTTTATAATTTAATTTCGAAGCGCCGAAATGCTAATTAAGTATAAACTTTCGATAAATCATCAATTACAATGTAATACCTACAAAAGTCATGGCGTTTCCTGAAAATGTTTTTCCCGAAAATATAATTCGGAGTCGGTGTAGAAATATGCAAATCATTCAAATCGGACCCCAGTCTGAAATGGCTGCAAGAAATTGAATTTATATAATTTCGCTGAGGACTAATGTAACGGAACTGATTTAAAAGCAAAATGTATTTTGACGTTTTCGGTAAAAAAACCTGACGCAACCGAAGATAATGATTCGGAAAATAATTCTGAGCCGTTTAACTTTAATTTTAAGTGACTATAATTTGTATATTTTTGAAGTTATACTTCTCTTGTGGCGCGCCAAGAGTAAAATTTTTGGTCGGCAAGGAAATCTCGAGGGCACAGCTAATTTGACAAGTTGGCCGTTTGAGAAAGTAATTTATTTATTGTGAATCGTGCTTAAAACCGAGTGTGCGCATTCGAGCTCAAAGTGGCACATTCCGATCTCGGGAAAATGAAGCGCGCCGCTCCGCGTCGCGCTTCATTTGCCTCCCTCGCTCGGAAATGTGCCACTTTTCGCTCGAATGCACACATCTTTGTATTTATCACATTTGTCTAATATATTCTTTGCTCCTTTAAACCAAAAATTTTAATTTAGTTCAGTAAATATTGATTTATGATAGAAAAACGTATTTTTACCATAGCAATGAGTGGGAGCGAGCGAAAAGATACGCTAATCTTGTCAGTACGAGTGAGAGGGAAGGATTAAAATTATTCAACTGATTTATTGCCTTAAATCGCTGTCGATCGTGCTTAAAACCGAGTGTGCACATTCGAGCTCAAAGTGGCACATTCCGATCTCGGGAAAATGAAGCGCGCCGCTCCGCGTCGCGCTTCATTTGCTTCCCTCGCTCGGAAATGTGCCACTTTTCGCTCGAATGCGCACATTCTTGTATTTATTAAATTCGTTTAAATTACTTTTTGGGTTACAAAGAAAATAGTAACGTATTCAAATATAATGACATTTTTTCAAAATTAAATTGTACACTCCGCACAGCTCTGTCATTTTTAATTAAAATTATTTAATTATATGGCGCCTCCCCTTTTTATTTTATCAAATAATCAAATAATAAGATACCTACAAAATTATCATAAGTCGCAATGTTAATTTTTCGCGTAATTAAGGGTTGAACTTTTAAATTTATTTTGGTAGCACAAAAGTTCACGTTACAGAATTCGTAGCGTTTTTATTTGTGGATGGATCTTTAAAAACTATACAAATTCGGATAGACCAGACTTTTTGGCTTTAGATAGGCTTAAAAACCATAGGCGTGCTATTTGAAGTACTCGTGAAAAATGAGTTCAAAGAGTCCAACCTGTAACTAATTTTGTATAAATTGCCATTTTGAAAAATCGTAGCTTGCTTATTTGTGAACGGGTCTTTACAAATTTTTCAGATGCCAAAGTTCGTTTATCTGAGCATAAGATCGGTCAAAAAAATTAATAGTTCCCACTGTTAAGTCTAAGAGAAACACGCGTTTGAAGTCTTTTAAATGTAAAGTTTGCTAAAATATTTAATTTTCCAAGTTCTGTAATTGCGCCATCTTTGCGAATTTCGTCAAATCTTTTAATCTCTGAACATTCCTAGCCACTATGCGTCGGAATCCAGTCCTAACTCAAAACCTCCATAATCGCCAAAAATCGGGAAAATGCATGTATGTTAATCCATGTTTTTTCCCGATTTTGGCCGATTTTGGGGGTTTTGAGTTAATAGGTACCTGTTTCGAACGTACAAAGGCTTAGAACGTTAGAAAATGAAAGCTTTCCACGCACTTCTCAAAAACAAAAATGTTATTGCGTTTTAAAAGTTTCATTTTAAAGCCAAATTTAGTTTTTCGAAAAGGCGAAAAAATTTTGTTTTCGAGGGAAAGCGCAAAGAAATGACACCGGCTATAGTTGCTAGGGGTATTTAGGAACATCCCCTTGCAATATAAAGCAATTCTATTTTTTTCATTTTTTGTCACAAAACCCTTTTGCTCGAATTGGAGAAAAAAAATTTATGTAATGGATTTTCTTTAAATTTTTGCGAGACGTTCTTATGGACCCCAAACCGACATAGCCGGTGCCAATCTTACCTGCTCACCCTTCAACCCCCAAAATTTTTGAGAAAACTAAATAAATCGAAAAAAATACACTTGGGCTCACAAAAACGATAGTAGCGCCGTCATTTTTGATCCAATCATTAAAAACAACTTGAATTCAGAATTCTGAACCTTTTTTTCATAAGACACGTGCAAAATCGGCATAGAAAGCAACGTTAATTTTTTGACTAATTAAGGACTAAAGTTTTAAATTCATTTTTGTAGCACAAAAGTTGGTGTTAATAAAATTGTAGCTCCGTTATTTATGAACGGATCTTTAAAAACTATAGAGATTCGGATTTTCCGGCTTTTTGGCTTCGGATAGGATCAAAAAACCATAGGCGCACTATTTGAAATTCTCGAGAAAAAAAAATTCAAAAAGTTTTACTTGCAATTAATTTTTTCCATATTTCCACTTTAAAAAAATCATAGCTTGCTTATTTATGAACAGATCTTTACAAACTTTTCAGATTCTGAAAGCCCGTTTATCGTAACGTAAGATTCGTCAAAAAAATCAACAGGGCTCAATGTTAAGTCTAGGAGAAAAACGTGTTAGAAACTTTTAAAACGTAAGTTTTACCTTGTTCGCTTGTGTCTTGCGCTTATTGTTATCAGTCGGTTAATGTACTCACTCTGTCCAGGTCCCAAAGTGATCACATTAAGCGGCGTCTACTGTATTTAATTTATTTAGGCCAAAGAAGTATAACTTCTAGAGCGCACCGGTTTTTCGTAAGCCTTCTCTCTTCGAGCAAAGACCAAAATCGGGACGCGGCGCGACGGAATTAAATAAATCGAGACGGCCGAAATTGGCAATCGTTTTCTGGATTTTTTTCGGCGTTCTTTTAACGAAACAGTTCTTCATATGGAATTATGAATTATTAAACATCAAAGACTTAGTTTCTGTGACACATCTTTCGGCACCTTGAATACATTAAATTTTCCCTAACGCTCCATTTTGCGCAATCTGCTTTGACAATTTACAATATTTAACGGAATTAGATTAGTCAAAAGTGCTTACGTCCGTAATAGAATATTGTAGCAATTTATTTAAGAGCTTCACGTGTTTTCTATCTTCCTTTCTCACCTCAAATATTAAACCTTCGGGTTCGAGAAGGACCATAATAATTCCTATAACCGAGTTAAGAATAAAGCGATCCTAAAATATGCTATGCATACTTAATGTCCGTAAAATGTTTTACTTGTAATTTTATTAGAAGGTACAAGAAATGAAGATGCATATTTTACAGATGAGCACAAAAATTACAATTTTTTTTCTTCTCTCTCGCCGGCTTTGATCCGGCATTTGCGGCTCGCAATCGCCCACGCTTAATTTACTTTTAAATTAAACATGGTTCCATCAACTATTCTTTAATTTTGCATCAAATTCAAAATTAATGGACATCTAACTCGATTTTCTTTTTTAAATCGGCCTCCGAATTGCGCTGAATAAACATTAGCATTTTCGGGCTGACGAAATCTAATATCGAAAAATTAAATAAAACATTAACAATCTGACGTCTCCGAAGAAAATATGCGGGCTATTAAAGATGTTTCAGTTTGGAAATATAATCAATAAAAATTGAAGTAATTTATACATTTTGAAATTTAGTATTATATATATTTTTGTAATACCGGCTGCGAAAGTTTGATTTTCGAGCGCGCTGTCGCGGTAGTAAAGTGGTCGATTTCCCCATGTCAGAATAAAGTATACTTTTGTCGTTCCTTTCTTCACGTGTACCTATGGAAAGTGCGTACTTGTTCTAATCCCTTCTATCTGTTCCCCTTGAGCCAGTTTATATAAAAAAATACACAATTTGAACAAAAATGGTTATCAGCGTATTTAATTAAAAATTTATTTATTGAATTTGTATTTTAGACATTTAATTATTCGTTATTCTTTGTAATATACAAAACACAAAAAATTAAAAAATTATGAAAAATAAGCGAAGCCCAAAGGAGACATTTTGAGAGCGCAACTACGGTTTTGGAATTACTTGATTTTTTTTAAGTAAATTGATCATTGTTAATCGTGGCGAAAAGCGAGTGTGCACATTCGAGCTCAAAGTGGCACATTCCGATCTCGGGAAAATGAAGCGCGCCGCTCCGCGTCGCGCTTCATTTGCCTCCCTCGTTCGGAAATGTGCCACTTTTCGCTCGAATGCGCACACCTTTGTACTTATTAGATTTGTCTACTTTATCGTTAACTCTTTCAAATCAAAAATTCAATTTAGTTTGGTAAATATCGATTTTATGTTGAAAAAATATATTTACCATAGCAATGAGTGGAAGGGAGCGAAAAGATACGACAATCTCGTCAGTGCGAGCGAGAGGAAACGATTAAAATTATTCAACTGCTTTTTCGTCTAACTTATTGGCCTAAATTATTGTGAATCGTGCTTAAAACCGAGTGTGCACATTCGAGCTCAAAGTGGCACATTCCGATCTCGGGAAAATGAAGCGCGCCGCTCCGCGTCGCGCTTCATTTGCCTCCCTCGCTCGGAAATGTGCCACTTTTCGCTCGAATGCGCACATCTTCGTGTTAAATGGATTTGCCTATATTAATAACAAATCCACATTTTCTATTCGGAAAAAGTTTTCGCTTGAAAGTGCACATACTCTTTAATAATTGAATTTGCCTATCTTATTCTTCTCTATTACAAATAATATTAATTAAATCAAACTGAACTAAATGTAATACTTCTCGGCTTTCTTTTAATTAAAAATTACAGTAGGGTATTTTTTACCAAAAACTACTTTTCTAATTTAGTACTTTTAAACTAGACTAGATGGAAGACTTTATCGTACATGAAAAAAAATACTTTAACTTTTTCCGAATTTCGACTTTTATTTCCCAACCCTTTATTTAACATACCCCACCCAAGTCATTCTAAAATTTTGATGCACCCCCTATGTAACATAAATATTTTTTTATATTTAAAAATTGAATTAATCCATAAATGAAGACTAATTACAACAGTGTATACAAAATGTGCCTTAAAACTAATTTGTTTATAATTTAAAAAAAAATGAAAATTACCCAAAAATATTTGAAGACATTAATTTTGACATATAAACCTTCAACAATCTGCAAAAGATGATATAAAAATCAGCTAGTTGATTTTTAGTGGCCCACTTCAGAAAATTTGACTCATAAACAATTTTAATTAATCAAAAATGCGAATTAGTAAACATTCGAAAGTACACCTGAAAATATTCTTATCAGGCTCGCTACAATTAGGCGTGCGGAAGAGCACCACGATAACTTATCAAAAGGAATAAAATATCTAACCTTTTTCAAACAAGAAATAGATCTAATTTAATTTAATTTTAATTTTTTGAATTGAAGAATAAAATAATAATATAGGAAAATCCAATAAAAACGAGGATGTGCGCATTTGAGCGAAAAGTGGCACATTTCCGAGCGAGGGAGGCAAATGAAGCGCGACGCGGAGCGGCGCGCTTCATTTTCCCGAGATCGGAATGTGCCACTTTGAGCTCAAATGTGCACACTCGATTTTAAGCGCGATACACAGCGATTTAGCGCAATAAATCAGTTGAATAATTTTAATCCTTCTCTCTCACTCGTACTGACAAGATTGGCGTATCTTTTCGCTCGCTCCCACTCATTGCTATGGTAAAAATACGTTTTTCTAACATAAAATCAATATTTACTGAACTAAATTAAAATTTTTGATTTGAAGGAGCGAAGAATATATTAGACGAATGTGATAAATACGAGGATGTGCGCATTCGAGCGAAAAGTGGCACATTTCCGAGCGAGGGAGGCAAATGAAGCGCGACGCGGAGCGGCGCGCTTCATTTTCCCGAGATCGGAATGTGCCACTTTGAGCTCGAATGTGCACACTCGGTTTTAAGCACGTTTACGAAGCGTCCCGTTTGAACAGGAAAAAACGAACACGGTTGACAATCCGGATAATCGCAAATCTGGTCCGGATATTGAGGTTTTACTGTATATCTAAAAAAACGAATTCGCCAACTTTTGAATAACTACTCCCCTTTTTTTTAATTTATTGTAGTTTACTTTTCAATTCCTTTTTATTAATAATGCGGTTTTGCGAAATTCTGTGTTTTGAACGAGGCTCAAATCGCGGTTCTGATGGGGGTGCGAATGCACTTGTGTCGGTGCACTATAAAAGAGCAATTTCTTTATAATAGGGGGGTTATATGCTTCAAATCTTGATTTAGTTGTAATGTAAAGTTATTTACAAGACGGAAATTAGCAACACTTTGAGATGTAAATCCATTTATCTATCATAGAGTTTGTAAATATAATTTTCATATGCCCGATTAAGTTATGCACCCCTAAATCATTACGTTACATTAACCGTGTTTTGACGTTGAAACGGTGATTTCAATTTTAAGTAAATTTTTAGAATTCAGATGATTGTTTTTCTTTTTCCAAAAAATGCACTTAATACTTTTAAAGTGGAAATTGAAAAAAAAATACTGTAACCCTTGCGTCTTTGAGAATTTCACAAAATCCTTTTATTTCTAAACTTATCGGGCCTTAATACATAAAAAACTGGCCCTAACTCAAACTCCCTAATATTCAAAATAGGTTAATCTCTGCTACTTTTTCGCCCCAAAAATTATCGAAAAAATTTAAAATTTCTTAAAATTTACACTTTGACACAGGATGAAGCCACGTCCCTCTTATTCTTCGTGCAATCGTTAAAAACGAGTCAGATTTGAAATTTTGAGATGTTTTCCCGTAGTATACGTGCAAAATCAGAATAAAGGGCACTGTTAATTTTGATCGATTTTCGCCATACAAAATTGAACAGAAATAAAATTGTATATCGGGTTTTTGTGAACGGATATTTAATCTCTTTCCAGTTTTGAAGTCTTCGGACTCTTTGACGTCAAATAGGCTTAAAGAACTAAAGTGGTACAATTTGAAAATTTTGAGAAAATCGGAGTTAATGTATCAGTATTAAGTCTTGTTTTTGCTAAATTTTGAATTTAAAAATTTTAAAACGGTTATTTATCGAAATATCTTCACAAACTTTTCAGATTATGAAAGCTCATTTATCGAAGCATAAGACCAGTCAACAAAACAATTAGTGCCCGATGTCAAATAATTGAGAAAAACTCGCTTAACACTTTCAAAGTGTAAATTTATCGAACAATCTAGATATCCAAAATGGCATAATTCCGCCATTTTGCGAACCTCGTACAATCCTAATTTTTGAACGTTTCTCACCCCAATAAATACGAAAATCGAGAAAAAGAATTGATTTACTTTTTGTGGAATAAAGTAGCTCTCGATGCAACAAATCGGTCATTCACTGGACGTTTTATTTGTCTTCGGGTTTATTTTTGCTAACATAAATTCCATTGTAGGGGTACGTGTGTGCTAAAATCAGTTAAATACAAAAATTACGTCATCAATAACGATGCACTTTGTAACTGAGCAAAACTTAACAGGTTAATTTCGTTGTAAATATGAAGACGTGTTAATTAACAAGAAGCTCGAAGATGGGTAGCAAGTAACTTATTATGTAAATATTTATTGCAAAACAAACACCTTGGATGTCTTCTTAATGCATTTCTAAAGAGTTAACAATGTAATTAGCAAGAATATCGGTAAAAAACGCACGAAAAAGAAGCAAGGTACTTGCTATAATTATATGACGAACAAAACAACGAAGAAATGTTATGATTATCATGCAACAAGTTCGTAAGTTAGTAAGGAGCAGGGAAACTTTCAGAACATAGTCTATTCATCACAACAAAAGAGCACATTCAGTCTTATCTAACAATAAATATTTTATAAGTTCTGCTAAGGCTTCCTTATTAATTTTCAACTACATAAAACGAAGCAAATTTATTTATAACTATGCATTAATATTCCAACACTCGGAATAATCCCACGCTAATTAAAATTGCATTCGAAAATAAAAATAAAAACACTGTAATTGGCAAAGTTTTTATTATATGAGATTTTAATTATGCGAAAAATAATTAATTCAAATCCATAGCCAATAAGAGGGAAAAATATAGAAAGGACAGATATCTATGGCTTCGGAGGAAGAGGTCGTAGGGAACCCACAACCTCAAGGTTGACTCAAGAAAAAATCAAATTGGTTACTTCCTAGCACTGTTGTTCTTTTTTAAACCAGTTTTGAAACGATCTCATCTATTAAAAAACATTAATTATAAAACGTGAATATTTTTTCTTAATGTTAATTTGATTCATTTAATTCACACACAGTTTTTTGTCCCGGAGTTTGGCGAAAAAAATATGACTAATAATATCGCGTTCGTCGAAATAAAAAACAAATTTATCGTTTTCGTAAATTTTTTAATGGGTTTAATGGGTTAATGTAATAGCGAAAATGATATTAGATTAAATGTAGTTATTGTTTATCGGACTCATATTAATATTAATTCAGGAAGTAAATTAATTATTGTGAATCACGCTTAAAATCGAGTGTGCACATTCGAGCTCAAAGTGGCACATTTCGATCTCGGGAAAATGAAGCGCGCCGCTCCGCGTCGCGCTTCATTTGCCTCCCTCGCTCGGAAATGTGCCACTTTTCGCTCGAATGCGCACATCCTCGTATTTATCACATTCGTCTAATATATTCTTCGCTCCTTCAAACTAAAAATTTTAATTTATGTCGTAAATATCGATTTTATGTTCGAAAAACGTATTTTTTCCATAGCAATGAGTAGGAGCGAGCGAAAAGATACGCCAATCTTGTCAGTACGAGCGAGAGGGAAGGATTAAAATTATTCAAGTGATTTATTGCCTAAATCGCTGTGGATCGTGCTTAAAGCCGAGTGTGCACATTCGAGCTCAAGTGGCACATTCCGATCTCGGGAAAATGAAGCGCGCCGCTCCGCGTCGCGCTTCATTTGCCTCCCTCGCTCGGAAATGTGCCACTTTTCGCTCGAATGTGCACATCTTCGTATTTATTGAATTATTTACATTAATTTTTGCATATTTTGCTCTGTTTTCGATTTACACGATTTTCCATACGAAAAAATTAAGATTTTAATTTACACAGTTTTTTGTCCCGGGGTTTGCGAAAAAAATATGACTAATAAGATTGCGTTCATCGAAATAAAAAACAAATTGATCGCTTTCGCAAATTTTTTAATGGGTCTCTTTTCACTTTTTCGCGAATCTAAATTGATGTTTAATTTAAAGCAGGGGTTTCCAGAAGGGGCACGCAGTGGTGTACCTTTGCAGTTTTGTCACACAACTTTTAAAGCAGTGCAAATATATTTAAAAAAATTTTAATTTAAAAAATTACCGATTGTCAAGTCCGAGGGCCAGATTGCAATAGCATGCGGGCCGTATCTGAGACGTGCGCCGCACTTTAAGAACCCCTGATTTAAAGATTTATAAAAAAAGAGATTTTACATTTTTAAAGTCAGTTTTTGGAAAAACACATATCAGTGTCTTTCCATCTCGAGATTTTTAATAGAAGCGATTTTTTTTTAATTTTCAGCCTTTTGGAAAAAACTCAAACTTATATAAAAAAACAACTTACAAGTATTTCGCTGATAAATTTTGTGCTAAAGCAACAAATCGGTTTTTTCAACTGAATATTATCAATAATTATAATAGTTCTCTTTGTAAAGGTGATATTGAATCTCGGAATTCTCTCAGATTTAAAAATAATTAAATGGTGATAAAGCAATTCAAAACTACATAAGAATATAAAGCAATTTTTTTTTAAATTTGAATAAAATAGAAAAAAGTTATAACTACCTATTTAAAAATAACTATCAAATTGATTAATTTTTTTTATTGCGCTATAATTGGTTCAAATATGCTATTTATATGAGTACCTGATCATTGTATCGAAAGTTTTAAAATATTGAAATTCAAAATATGATTTTAATTATTCGCCAAATTGCACACAAGTTCGCCAGTATTCATACATTTGTTCTTGATCTTTGTCTTATTATTCTTGTGAATAATTTCTCGTACTCTCAAAACACCATTATTTATTCTACTTGTCTGGTTTTTCATTCTATTTAAACGTATTTCACAACAAACACAGTTTTTATCTCTTTTTTGTGTTCAATCAACAGTTTTAGGTCTGTTCTTAATTTTTTTAAGCAAAAAATATAAAACATAGATTTTTCTAAAAATCGAAATAACTTTTTCGGTCCATTGTACCCCAACTGTTCTCCTATACTTAATTGTGATTGAATCAATTTTTTTTTTGTAATGTTCAATAGCTTCTTTGAACTTTAACAAAAATTAAATATTCATGGGTAATATCTAATACGGTATTTTACAAAAATATTGAAGTTTTAGTCAAAAAGAAGTCCATTTAATTGACTAATTCCCAAAAATAAAGCATTTTTGAATATTTACATGTCGAAGTCAATAAAAAATATACAATTTGACATAATTAAAAAAATTATAATAAAGCTGTTTTTTCGTAATTTTTCTTATTTTTGTGCGCTTTATGGTTGTATCGTTTTCTACCAAAAGTATTTTTCAAAATAACGAAGCTATAGCCATTTCGATTGAACATTTTGTTCAATAAAAACAAGCTCGTTACTTTGGATTTTCGCATTCTCAAATTTTGATTATTACATAAACTATTTAACACAATTTCTAAATTCTTTTATTATTCTTTTCTTTGCTTAGGCATGTTTAAAATAAAGTGAAGCAATTTTAAGGATTATATTATTAGCCAAAAATGATTTTTTTTGCCGTTTCAAATAACGCTATACGAAAACTATTACACAGAAAAAAAATACACTTGGGCAAAGACAACTTTTCTACATCCAAAAAATTTTAGGATCTCAAAGGAACCTCGAAAAATTCTTGAGTGAAGTAAACCAATTTCTTAACTTCGACAATTTTGAATTCAGAAAAAATTTCTTAATACAAAAATTTCGTCATACTTCATCAATAAAATTTCTTATTAATACAATAATTTTTGTTATTAGCAAAATATAATACTCACTTTATTTTATAAATATTAAATATTTAATTATTTTAATATATTTAAAAAATATATAAAATTTTAATATTTAAAAATATTTTATAAAAATTGTTATCTTCTAAAAATTTAATTCTTGCGCCTAAAAATTATTAAATTGATGAAAAAAACTAATTATCTTATAATAAAAAAAAATTTCTTGTCTCAAGAAAGTTTTTTCTTTAATTCAAGAATAATTTTTTTTCATTCAAGTGCAATTTTTTATTTTAGTACAAGAGAATAGTAACGAAGGAATTTTCTCACTTGAGCCAAGACATTCTTTTTTTTCTGTGTATGTATTTGCTAATTTACAACTCAAAATTTTGGAAAAACAACAATCTATACTTTCCTACTTATAAAAATGCATTAATCTACAATTTTCCTCTAAAATCATTCCTCGTAGCCCGAAATGCTTATAAAACGAAGAAAACCCTTCTCCCAAAAATACATTCGCCCAAAACAAAACAAAACGTCCAAAAATTAGTCCCGCAAAAGTAAAACCTATCCATCTAGCCACAATGTTATTTGCATCGTCGATGCTCCAAAAAGTTAATTATCAAAGAGCGAAGGGAATGCAAATAAGCAAAAAGAAAGCGGAATTCTGCACGGAAGGACCCTCTCGCTCGACACCGTTCGCTTAAAGCTAAATTTACACGGACATTGAATGCGAATAATAAGAAAAACGCGCGTACGAGCTGCATACGGCCGAAACGGGCTCGAATTAAAAACGCTCGTCTCCCTTAAGGATCCCTCGCCCCCATTCAATTCCGCAGACAAGTTTAATTTAAATACAGATTTCCATATGACGCTATTACAAGTAATAATTCTATTTGCTATTAAAGTTAGATGGATGCGAGTACTAAAGAGTTCATTAAATCCAAGAGAGAGCCAGTCTAGCGTTGAAAATAAAAAGTGCGTTCGCTCATTCGCAAACAGAAGGGTGCATTTATATTATTTTGAGTCTTCCGTTTCAAAACCATCTCCGGCACTTCGTTAGCAATAATTAAATAAGCGACCGAATTAACTTTTTTTTCGGCCGAAATAACCATTTAAAATGGGCACCGAACGCAAATTGGCCCTCCCCCGAAACGTCGCCGATTTTTTCCCCAATTTATTTGGGGAACGCGAATCGGACCGATCCGGTCCAAACAAACTTTGGGATTCGTATAGGCTCCCACTGACCTAATAGAGGGGCTATTTCGGGCTCAGTTTTAGCATTAAATATTTTTAATTTAATTGATTGTTTTAGAAAGAGTGATCTTGGAGCGCATCCAAATCATCGCACCAACTGTGCGGCGCCTAATAAGTTATAAATACAGTGAAACCTCGCTAACACGGCCGGCGTCGGTTTTTGCTCGAATTGGTTTTTCGTAGAGGTGGTCGTCTTAGGGCGAAAAACAAAGATAATGCAATAACGAAAATTAAATTAGATTAAATGTAGTTATTTTTTTTCTGACTCATATTATTATTAATTTAAAGTTATTATTTAGGAAGTAAATTAATTATTGTGAATCACGCTTAAAATCGAGTGTGCACATCCTCGTATTTATCACATTCGTCTAATACATTCTTCGCTTTTTCAAAACCAAAAATTTTAATTGAGTTCAGGGTATTTCCATTGTAACGGGTGCGACAATGACACTATGATTATTAAAGATCTTTCTATGTCTGACTCAAAATTATCGAAAATTATTCGTGAACAAAAATTGTATATAAAATTAGATATTTGATTCAAAAAAAATCTTTTTAAAATCTATTGTTAAAATTATTATACATTGATTTGAATCGCGTAACGGGTGCGACATTAGAAAATGGACAAATGCGGTGCTGTTGATTTTGAATGTTTATCATATAAAATTTTGAATAAAAGTACCCAGTAATAATTTTTTAAATAAGACTCTGATAGTGCTCTCACATAACTGCATACTTAAAAATCACATATATTTTGTTAGAAATTTTTTAATTTCATATAAAAATGTAACGGGTGCAACAACTTTTTGTAACGGGCGCGACACTATATGAATTTACAAGTTTTCAAGTGAGAAAAAAGATCTGTTTTAATCAACATTTTTTTGTTAAAATTAGCTATGAATAAAAGAGACCAAAATCAGAATTTAAGACATGTTTTTTTTAATTTGCAACTAACCGTACGACCACCATAGATGTAATTTGCTGTATCATAAGCTTTTTTGAAATGGTGCTTCCCTTGTAGATTTTTGATGAGTTTTATGTTCTCCCATCGTGTATCCAGCAGCTGTTGGTATTTTGTAATATTTTTGTTTGATAGATAAAAAATTTTGAAAAAAATTCGAAACAATCTCGAGGTGTGTTAAGAATAGTTTCTCGAGCATTAACTGAAGTTCACAATGTTCTCTTAACAACTGCACCAATGCCATCGACAGCGCCTTTTCCATGACTAGTAGGGAAAAATGACCAAGTACCTAATATCCACCCCCAAATCTTCTGTAGTCATAGCTAAATTGTACAAGTTGTAGCGATTTTTAAACTAGAGTTAAACTAGAGTTTTTGTCAATCGGGGGTCAAAAATTATGGAAATACCCTTCAGTAAATATTGATTTTATGTTAGAAAAACGTATTTTTACCATAGCAATGAGTGGGAGCGAGCGAAAAGATACGCCAATCTTGTCAGTACGAGTGAGAGGGAAGGATTAAAATTATTCAACTGATTTATTGGCTTGAATCGCTGTTGATCGTGCTTAATACTGAGTGTGCACATTCGAGCTCAAAGTGGCACATTCCGATCTCGGGAAAATGAAGCGCGCCGCTCCGCGTCGCGCTTCATTTGCCTCCCTCGCTCGGAAATGTGCCACTTTTCGCTCGAATGCGCACATCCTCGTATTTATCACATTCGTCTAATATATTCTTCGCTCCTTCAAACCAAAAATTTTAATTTAGTTGCGTAAATATCGATTTTATGTTAGAAAAACGTATTTTTACCATAGCAATGAGTGGGAGCGAGTGAAAAGATACGCCAATCATGTCAGTACGAGTGAGAGGGAAGGATTAAAATTATTCAACTGATTTATTGCCCTAAATCGGCGTGAATCGTGCTTAAAACCGAGTGTGCACATTCGAGCTCAAAGTGGCACATTCCGATCTCGGGAAAATGAAGCGCGCCGCTCCGCGTCGCGCTTCATTTGCCTCCCTCGCTCGGAAATGTGCCACTTTTCGCTCGAATGCGCCCATCTTCGTATTTATTGTTTTATTTACATTAATTTTTGCATATTTTGCTCCGTTTTCGATTTACACGATTTCCCATACGAAAAAATTAAGATTTTGATTTACACAGTTTACCGTGTGTGGTTTAAATCAGAGGTTCCCAGACTTTCTGATCGGAGGGCCATATATTACAATAATGTTTTTTAGTGGGTGATAATTTTTTTTCAAATCATCAATAAACGAATATTTGAAAGCTTGAATCAAGTTCGAGGGCCTGATTTCAACATCATAAGGGCCGTATCGGGCCTGCGGGCTGCACTTTTGGGAACCCCAGGTTTAAAAACAGAAGAAAACCAAATTAATTTATTTTAATCTTACACATATAATTTTTTGGCATTTTAATTTTTTGAAGTGTTCTTGCAATACATTAAAAAAACACAATTACAAATAAAGTCTTTGGCCGTTGGTTGTGGTACATGGTATTTTTTATGTTTCCATAAATCATGCTTGAAGGAATGAGTTTTACAGTATAATCTACTTTTTGCAAATTCCATTTGCGCAACCAATCAAAATTAAGATAAACTTAAGTTTTAGTTTTGAGGCTCCTGGCGGTTTTCAATAGTTTTAATATGTTGTGCATCACTTTCTATAGTGTTAAAACTTTTTATTTTGAACGATACTTTGAATTGTTGCTTTCGTTATTTAAAAGTTTGCAACATTAATTTGTTTCTAATTAAATTTTTCTTAAAATTAATAATTTTGATTCTGTGTCTTGTGCTTTTGGAGATTTGTTGGATACTAATTTTGAGTTTTTATTATTCGCTCGGAAATGTGCCACTTTTTGCTCGAATGAGCACATATCTCGCATTCTATGGATTTGTCTGTATTAATCATCATCTCTCTTTCAAATCAAAAACTTAAATTCACATTTTTTATTCGAAAAAAGTTGGGGCGTTTATTTACAAAAAAAATACAGTAAAACCTTTTCAACAAATCTTAGAACGACAGACAAAGATAGATAATGTAAATGTAATAACGAATACTATATGTATTAGATTAAATGCAATTATTATTTATCATAATAATATTGTTATTAAATCAAAGTTATTATAAACAAAGTAGTATTCTTATATATTTATATACTTATTAGGGTGCTCCAAACATAACATTTTGTTTTCAAGTTCTATCATTTCAAAATTTTCTTGTAGGTATAAAAATTAGCTCCATATTTTGGTTCTACGCGACGCTCAACGGTTTTTCGTTTTTCCATATGAATAACACGTAATTTTTTTTTGTATTTTTCAAGTAAAACTACTAAAAAAAATTTTTCGGAATTTTAATAGACATAGTCTTGTAGGAAATTAATTTCTCTACAAAAAACCTCTGACATGATTTTCTCGTAAACCTAACGGGTACAAAGTTATCATACGTTGAATACTACCAATCAAGTTAAATCTAACCTATATGATTTTAGAACGCATTTTGTATTCCACCGGATCTTATTGTATTGTTTATACTGTTTTTACACTGCGAATAATTACTCAGTAGTTGAAAAAAGACATCAATGTCTCAATACTAGCTCGTAGTGTAGTCGAATTAATATTTGGAAATAATAAAATAATTCAAATTAGTTTTGTAATATACTTTTTATTAATTCTCAGTCAATAATATCATAAGCAAATGCTTTATAACTATATCTACTTGGTTGCTAGTATTCAAAGTCTGATACCCTTTGATTTGTTAGATTGACGAAAAAATCATATCAGAGGTTTCTGGTAAAGAATTTAATTTCATACATGAATATGTCCATCAAAAATGTAAAATATTTTTTTTAGTAGTTTTACTTAAAAAATTCAAAAATAAAATTTTTCTACGCGTTATTTATATGAAAAAATGGAAAACCGTTGAACGTCGCGTGGAACCAAAATATGAAAGTGATCTTGTGGAAGAATTTTTTTCATACCTACAAGAAACTTTTGAGATGATAGGAAAAAAACTTTTTTGTAATTTAGTTCTTATAAATTTTTCTCTCTAACCGGTCCGCAACCTTTAAATCCACAAACTTCTGCTTTTCAAAATTATTTAAACTTGAAAAATATCTTAATTAAGTACGTACGTATACCCAAACAATTTTTTACGATTTGACTATTTCCGAATTTTCTAAGGGTTAATAGTTGTTCTATTATTCTAAAGCAGGAGTCGCCAAACTGTTTTGATCATCGATACTCTATATAATTTTTCGAAATCTACATCGACTACCATAAAAGTAATTTTCCGTTAATTAAAATAAAACTATCTATTAGGTTAGGTGTTTGTACATTTAATTTATTATTTTAAACATTTATTATTTTACATACACAGTTAGGTATAGATATGTGATTTGCGTATTAAGAATTGTTTTTCCTTCGACCCCTACTTTTGTTAGGTAGACCCTTGGAGGTCTATATAGACCACTTTGGCGACCTCTGTTCTAGAGTTTTCTTATAAGCAATCAATTTGCAAAGAACCTGTCAGTATGTAAAATTACAAATTGCTAAAAACGCCTGCAGATTTTTTTACTTTACAGACAACAAATGAATTAAAATGTCAGTCGGGCTTGGAATCATAAATAATACACGTAAATATATTTTGTTTAACGTTTTAGGGCTATTATCTATACAAAATTTTCCAAGTTTCAGTAATTTTGAAAGGTAGCGGTCGGGTTAGAGAGTGGTCGCCTTAAAGATAAAATTATAAGAAGAATTAAATTACGTTATATCTGTTCTGAAACATACTGCCCGCTTTTAGAGGTGGTCACCACGAGAGATTTTACTGTACCTATTTCCAACTTTTTTTTTAATAATCTCCCGTCGCAAATTAGGAACGGAGGAAGCGAAGAGTTTGACAAAAATTTTTTCGGCAAATAAGACACACGTGCATAAAATTGGAAAGCTTGACTCACCAGAATTTTGAGCGCAGGCTGCTAATAAAATGATGCAAACGCCAGCAAAAAACCTCGGCATCGCAAGACAGTTTTTTCCGCCCATTTTCCACACAGATTATTGGAGATAACTCGGAAATTTTTTTTTGGACGAACAACACTAACAGTCACGTGAAGATACTAAACATCTATTATCACATTGTTATTTAAGTTGGGGAGAAAAAAAGCTCTTTAATTTAAATGTCGAACGTCTTTCTTTTACGACTTTTATTTGCAAAGTTTTCAAGTCTGGTCGTCTCGATTCTATTTTAAAGTGTTTCGTTAGTTACTTTCGTTATAAATAGCGACATTTGCAGCGAACTCTACGTATATATACCTCGATGATCTAATCTTCGAAAATACAGAAATTTATTAAATGCGAATTTTTGATGAGTGCGGTTTTACACTATTAGAAAAAAATCGAATTGATTTAGGAATTGAAAATTTTTATCGAAAATTTTCGATTTTGGAATAATCGCGGAAGTGTCGTTTCGGCCGAAACTCGGAAAAAACTACGAAATGCGAAATTCGACCTCGTGCTTTCGTATCGAAACTGCTGGGTAGCTCGCGGGCGCAACTACAAAAGAAGCGCTCAAAGCGGACAACCGCCACGGACTGATATCAATAGCGGCATTGGAACACACAAGCGCCGGTACACCTGCGAACCGCGCTACTGAATTCGTGCATGCGCCCCAAAAAGAATAACAGGTGCCCGGGCCTCCTCTTTAATAGAATGCAATATAAAAAACTCTTCCGTTTTTTTTTTTTGATTTACTATCCTCTTTGTGCGCAAATTATAGTTTATAATTTTTTGTTACGTGAACAACCGAATAATATTTATGCCATTACAGTGGAGACTCGATTATCCGGACTAATTTTTGTTGCAGCTTATCCGGATAATCGAAAATCCGGATAAGTGCAAAAAAAAACAATTTTACTTTGTTAGGTATTAATTTACAAAAAAAAGCGAAACAAATAAGTATTAATTATAAAATCAACAGTAAAAGATACCTAATAGAATCATAAAATTAAAAGTAAATTGATTATTGTTAATCGTGCTCTATATTGCAAGGGGATGTTCCTACGTACCCCTAGCAACTATAGCCCGCGTCATTTCCTGGCGCTCTCGCTCTAAAATAAATATTTTCGATAAAACTAAATAAATCAAAAAAAATACCCCCTTGATTCACAAAAACAATAGTAGCGCACTCATTTTTGATGCAATCATTACAAGCGAGACGGATTCGGAATTCTGGGTCTTTTCTACATCAGATACATGTAAAATAAGTATAGGGCGCAACGTAAATTTTTTGCGTGTTTAAAAATTGCAATTTTAGGACCCCTTTTTTGCACAATTTTTGACTTTAAAAAAATTGTAGCGCCGTTATTTGTGGACGGATCTTTAAAAACTATGCAAATTCGGACTTGGCAGCCTTTTTGACTTCAGATAGGCCCGGAAAATCATAGGCGTGCTATTTCAAAGCTTTAAGAAAAACGTTTTTCTTTTTGAAAAAACATGGATTTAAACCCATGTTTTTTTGGCAAAAAATGAAAAATATGAAATTGCTTTATATTGCAAGGGTATGTTCCTACGTACCCCTAGCAACTATAACCCGCGTCATATCCTGGCGCTCTTGCTCTAAAATAAAAATTTTTGATAAAACTAAATAAATCAAAAAAAATACCCCCTTGATTTACGAAAACAATAGTAGCGCTTTCATTTTTGATGCAATCATTACAAGCGATACGGATTCGGAATTCTGGGTCTTTTCTACATCAGATACATGTAAAATAAGTATAGGGCGCAACATAAATTTTTTGCGTGTTTAAAAATTGCAATTTTAGGACCCCTTTTTTGCACAATTTTTGACTTTAAAAAAATTGTAGCGCCGTTATTTGTGGACGGATCTTTAAAAACTATGCAAATTCGGACTTGGCAGCCTTTTTGGCTTCAGATAGGCCCGGAAAACCATAGGCGTACTATTTCAAAGTTTTAAGAAAAACGTTTTTCTTTTTGAAAAAACATGGATTTAAACCCATGTTTTTTTGGCAAAAAAGCAAAAATTTAGAATTGCTTTATATTGCAAGGGGATGTTCCTACGTACCCCTAGCAACTATAACCCGCGTCATTTTCTGGCGCTCTTGCTCTAAAATAAAAATTTTTTTGAAAATTCAAAATCGATGGGTTTTAACCCATGTCTTTTTGGCAAAATATGAAAAAAATAGAATTGCTTTATATTGCGAGGGGACGTTCCTACGTACCCCTAGTGACTATAACCGGTGTCATTTCCCCGCGCTTCCCTTCTAAAATAAAAATTTTTATACAAACTAGATGAATAGAAATACGTACCCCTTGATTCACAAAAAAAATCGTAGCGCCCTTATTTTCGATTCAATCACTACAAACGACACGGATTCGGAATCCTGAGGCTTTTTTACATAAGATACATGTATAATATGTATAGGGTGCGACGTTAATTTTTCGAAAATAAAAAATTGCGATTTTTAACGCTCATTTTGAGCTAATTTTGAACTTTCAAAAAATTGTAGCGCCGTTATTTGTGGACGGATCTTTAAAAACTATTCAGAATCGGATTTGGCAGCCTTTTTGGCTTCGGATAGGCTTAAGAAACCATAGGCGTGCTATTCCAGAGCTTTGGGAAAACGTTTTGAAAATTCAAAATCGATGGGTTTTAACCAATGTTTTTTTGGCAAAAAATGAAAAAAATAGAATTGCTTTATATTGCAAGGGGATGTTCCTACGTACCCCTAGCAACTATAGCCCGCGTCATTTCCTGGCGCTCTCGCTCTAAAATAAATATTTTTGATAAAACTAAATCAATCAAAAAAAGTACCCCCTTGATTCACAAAAACAATAGTAGCGCTCTCATTTTTGATGCAATCATTACAAGCGAGACGGATTCGGAATTCTGGGTCTTTTCTACATCAGATACATGTAAAATAAGTATATGGCGCAATGTTAATTTTTCGAGTAATAAAAATTGCAATTTATGTCCACTTTTTCGGGATATCAGAATCTAAAAGGTGTTTGAAGATCAGTTTACAAATAACCAAGCTACGATTTTTTAAAATGGGAATTTATTAAAAATTAATTAAAAGTCGGTCTCTTCGATCCCGTTTTTTTGCGAATTTTAAATAACATGCCTATGGTTTTTTGGACTTATCCAAAGCGAAAAAGTAGGGCAAATTTGAATCTGTATAGTTTTTAAAGATTCATCCACAAATACCGGCACTAAATTTTTTTTAACGTAAACTTTTGTGCTTCAAAAATGAATCTAAAACGTCAACCTCTAAGTACTCGAAAAATTAACATTTCTTTTACAATAATCAAATAGCAAACAAAGGTTTGGAAATGAAATGACATGAAAGCATCTTTATTTATTTAAAATTGTAATAAATGAAAATGTTAATCAAAAAATTTGTTATTTTGTCAAAAATTAATTGTTATTTTTAAAATCGTTTTTCGCGCACAATTGTGCAATTAAAAACACGCATACTAGGAAAATATCGTTATTTAAAAACTAAAGTAAATAACGATATTGGTTTATCTTTCCTTCCGGTTCAACTCTTCCGAACTCATCCTATTTGTGAAGTAATTTTCCTACAACTTGAGGAGATCTTAGAAACCTCACCAGGCACCAGAAGCTTTAAAACTTTTAAGCACGAGTGTTAGAAAAGTTTGGGTCTTAACTAAAAAAATTAAATTTGATTTCATGCTACGTGAAGGGGCTTAAAACTTTAATGTTTCAAGTTCTTTTTCTGTTCCTTTTATAATAACATATTTTTATAAGAAGAGTGATAAACGGTAAGATGCTTACTTCGTTAATGCTATGCCTTTAGGACAACCGTTAAAAAAATTGATAAGTTAATACTGACGAATGGAAACAGATTTGCGAAGTATGTTTGTCAAATAATATTTTTTAAGCATGAGAATTAATTTGAAAAAAACTTGAACGTTTTTTTTTAATATCAAAATTAATTTTATGTGTATTTTGTATGTTTCAGATGAATTGGAATTATCTTTGCTAATGGATTTCAACCTCAAAAGTTTTGGTTCTTTTTTAAAAGGCAAGTTATAATGTTTATTTTAATTTTTTAATTTAGTCTAAGTTATTCAAACGTTAAATAGTTCTTAGTTATTGAGTACGGACCTGAATTTTTCCAGTTTTTAATATAAACTAAGCTTTATATATTATAGAAAATTACCAATAATTTATATTCGAATAAAGCGATAACCGTTTGATAATTTTTAAAATGCTTAATCCCTTGTGAATCAAAAACTAAAAATTAAGGATTTAATTAAAATAAAGTAAGAACAAATACGATTGCAATACCCTGTATTATGTTTTTCTTTTAACAAAGTCAATCGATAATTTTATTTAAAATAATCGAGGTTCTTTTAGTTAATGTTATCGCTTTAGATATCATGTAACTTGGCTTTGGGACTTGCGGATAAGACGTATATTAGCACTTACATAAAACTTTCGATTTCTGAATCATTTTTCAATATACAGCGAAATCGTACGGTTGTGTCTTAATTATTATTATAAATTAGTGCAGCTAATTTTCATTACAAACCTTCATTTAAGGTAAACAGTAATTCTAACGATTTCTTTTAAAATTCACACATATTGTAAAAGCTTCCAGCTAATAATTATTTCTTTATTCTACAGACAGGAATTTAAACCTACGAAAGGGATGCTCATTTTGAAACTATGTAAGTACGAAGGTTTTATTTTTTTTTCCGTGGGTGGCCTTTGTTAAATTAAAGGGTTGTTTGTTGCTATAGTTGGTGATTAATTTAACTATCTTTGTTTGCTTCATTAAATTCTAAAACGGCCGATAAGTACGCCATTGGCTCCAATTATTTAACCACCAGCTTAGCTTTAGCTCTTTTGTTCATTTTATTAATTCTATTTTCTTATGTGTTTAGGAGAAACAGAATTTCACCGTCAGTAGTCCGAAGACAATTCCCGGCGAGCCAAGCAGAGGTATCGGCCAACGTCAACACTTCAGCGATCGGGATTCTTTCGGTGGGATTTCTACAGGATCTTTTTCTAGCTGCTTATGGAACTCAAAGGTATGTCTCAGGTACTTGTGTGTATTCATATCTTTTTTCTTTTGTGATTGTTTTTGCAAATTTTTGGGGGTTTTGAGTTAGAACCGGATTTCAACGTTCCAAAATGAAATGTTTCCGTGTACTTCGTAGAAATAAAAAAATTATTGCGTTTTAAAAATTTTGTTTTAAAGCAAAAATAAATTTTTTAAAATAGGAAAATTTTTACTTTTAGAGGGGTAGCAAGGGGAAATGACTACGGCTGTAGTTGCTAGGGGTACGTAGGAACATCCCTTTGCAATATAAAGCAATTCAATTTTTTTTATTTTTTGCCAAAAAAACATGGGTTAACATCCATGTTTTTTCTCGATTTTGGTCGATTTTGGGGATTTTGAGTTAGCGCCTGTTTCGGACGTATTAAAGCCTAATACTTTCGAAAATGAACGCTTTTCGCGTACTTCTCAGAAAATAAAAAAGTTATTGCGTTTTTAAAGTTCCATTTTAAAGCTAAATTAAATTTTTCAAAAGAACAAAAATTTTTATTTTAGAAGGAAAGCGCTAGGAAATTACGCCGGCTATAGTTACTAGGGGTACGTAGGAACATCCCCTTGCAATATAAAGCAATTCTATTTTTTTCATTTTTTGCCAAAAAAACATGGGTTAAAATCCATGTTTTTTCAAAAAAGAAAACGTTTTTCTCAAAGCTTTGAAATAGCACGCCTATGGTTTCTTAGGCCTATCTGAAGTCAAAAAGGCTGCCAAATCCGAATATGTATAGTTTTTAAAGATCCGTTCACAAATAACGGCGCTACAATTTTTTTAAAGTCAAAAATTGTGCAAAAAAGGGGTCCTAAAATTGCAATTTTTAAACACGCGAAAAATTTACGTTGCGACCTATACTTATTTTACATGTATCTTATGTAGAAAAGTCCCAGAATTCCGAATCCGTCTTGCTTGTAATCATTGCATCGAAAATGAGAGCGCTACTATTGTTTTTGTGAAACAAGGGGGTATTTTTTTTTTGATTTATTTAGTTTTATCGAAAATTTTTATTTTAGAGCGCGAGCGTCAGGAAATGACACCGGCTGTAGTTGCTAGGGGTACATAGGAACATCCTCTTGCAATAATAAAGCAATTCTATTTTTTCATTTTTTTTCTCGATTTTGGCCGATTTTGGCGGTTTTGAGTTACGACCGAATTCCAACGTATTAAGACCTAATATGTTCAAAAATGAAAGATATCCGCGTAATTAACAAAGCTAAAAATGTTATTTTATTTTTAAAGGTTTCATTGTAAAGCAAAATTAATTTTTACAAATTACCGAAATTTTTGACATTAAAGAGGTAGTAGGGGAAAATGGCTTTGGCTATAGGTACTAGAGATATATATGAACTTTCCCCTATAATATAATACATATTTATTTTTTTCAGTTTCCCAACATCCTTTTTGGCATGACTTGGTGCAATTTCCATTGAAGAGCAGTGTGCCTACCACCGAATCGTCGTTCCTAAATGCCATAAGTTGGAGATACTTGGACTCTCTTGGAAGGTACCCAAATTGAAGAAACCATCTCATCCTTAACGTTATTTACTTGCATCATATGAAGATTGGTTTAAATAATATGGACATTATTATATATCTTCTGAGCATCCAAGAACACAAGAGCCCATCATAGAATTGTGTAACTGCTGACCAGAGAAAGGATTCAAAGGATGATATCTGACAATGAACTTTATTATTTTGGGGGGTGTTTGGGTAATTGCTTTTGTATCTCAATCAATTTCTACACAACATGATAATTGTTAGACACGTATTATTGTTTAATGTTTACTCATTACACCTTTTCAATTAAATCAAAATTGCTTATTTTTATATTTTTAAATTAATTATTTTGAGTCTTATTTAAAATATATATTTGGTGTAATTTTTAGACATTTTCTTTTCGTATTTTTAGGTACACTTTGGTCATTTATTATAAACTTTTACATTATTGTCTTATTTTGATAATGCCTTGAATTTACTTTTTTTATATGAAATTGCTTATTTGTATTAAATTTTATTTAATTATTTCAATCGGCTTATCGTTTCATGTTCAAGTCTATGCTGTAATAGACTCTTAGTTAATTTATCATTTATA
Source organism: Sinopyrophorus schimmeli (assembly GCA_036325965.1). Taxonomy (NCBI): domain Eukaryota; kingdom Metazoa; phylum Arthropoda; class Insecta; order Coleoptera; family Elateridae; genus Sinopyrophorus; species Sinopyrophorus schimmeli. The sequence continues at coordinate 1,368,435 of JARFIZ010000186.1, forward strand.
ACTGTATTTATATGCTTGTATTAATTTTATTGTTAGTAAGTAAGGTGTTTATTGTAACTGTTTATTCCTTTGTGTGTCCACGTTATATTTCATGAAGTGAAAAAAGAACCGTGGTCAGTTTTAAAGAAAAATTAATTTGGACAACGTTCTAGAGAAAGTTAGTTGATTTTAACTAAAGAAAGTAAATAATACGGTAGCACTTTTTGTACATAAGGCTATGGTATATTCTTAGATGTTGTTTCTTTTTAGCTGAAGACAGTCGTGACTACCTGTGCTGTGCACGGGGACCCCACTGTTTGACCCATTGTTTTAGGGTAGTTTATAAGTTCATTACACACCACACTTTTAAAACGCTTAATTATTTTGGATTGAATTTATTTTTCTAAATTGTTTTCTGTTAATGGAAAGTAGACGTTTTCAGTAAGCATTTGAAATTAATATAAATCTATATTCAGTTAAGAACTTAATCTAAACCATTCTTATTATCAAAAAATATAATCAAATTTCAAATTAAACACAATACACATCGCAAAGAGTGGGGAAAGAATTATGATATTTGTAATTAGAAAATATAAAAATAAAGAGGGGGATCTTTTATTTTAATTTAAGTATTATTAAACAACATCTAAGATCTAACATGACCTGTGACACACAAAGGAATAATGGGCCCTAAAATATGGGGCATAGATTGAATGATTTACAAATGGTAAGATGAAATTCACATGTTCTTTCCACACAAACACACACCCCCACATACACACTATACATTAGAGTCCCTCTTCTACATTTGAGACTCACTTTAAATTATATCTTTGGGTGACTTTGATATTATTTTAAGATTTGTTAATGAGAACGTTCCGATTGCAAAAGTAATTACAAATTCCAGTTGTATTCAAAATTGTTTATTTTAAATCTTATAGTAACATTTTTTCTCTAAACTTGCCATCTATTTGTAATTCTAATTGGTATTTTTTTTATTTCCAAAGCTACTTTTAAACAATCCAAAGCGAAATTTTGTTAATAAACTTCATCTTTTTGAAGGTAAATGTTTTTTCCAATTTTGTTATTTCAATCTTAAAGTTCTTAGATCATTTAAAGATTACTCAACTAGTTTTTTTGTTTATTTCTAACGCCTGTAATTTGTTTTTACATCTTTTTTTGTAATTTGTTTATGTTATTTAAAACTTACATTATTTTTATTATTCACTTCTCAACTTGCGACATAAAAATTATTTTCCTACTTCTACTTACTTTTCCTAATAATTTTCATCTCTTCTATAACTTTCATTTAGTATTCTATAGATTTTTCTATTCTCTTTACAAGTTTTATTTCATTTTTAATTTATTATTTATTTTAACTTGAGTAATTTTTTAGAACTTGTCTGTGTTTGCGCTATAAACACCCACCATCATTATTGAGCTTTCTTTTGTATTGTTTTGTAAATATTTAATTAATTCTTAAAAATATTAAAGCCACCCCCTTTTTATTTAATAATGGACCGTGCGTTTTGAATGTTTGTTATTTTTAAATATTATTAATTTTTTCCGTCTTGTTTATTCTTCGAACTTTCTTGTACTTTTCAATTATATTGCAAAATTAAGTTATTTTTACTTAATCAAATTTTTTGGAATTTGTTAAAAATTACCACTTCTAATACTTTTCATTTTCTTTTTATTTAATTTATTATTTCCTGGACTTCCTTTTTTAATACTTCACTTCTTTATCTTTTAAATACTTACCTTTCTTCTTTGTTGTGTCCCCTTTGATTTATGTAGCAGCTTGAAGAGCATTTAACTTTTATTTACTATTTACTTTTATTAAATAACAACGCCACTCCACCCACATATTATTATTTTATCTTTTCGCACACACTTAAAACACTTTCTTCCTTTTCTCTTTTATTTATAGTATGTAATTAATATAAATTGTAAAAAAAGTTGCAATCCCAAGATTGACGTGCAAATCACTCTTAGTTTACACATTACTCATAAGGTTTCATCTTAATTCATTACAATAAAAACAATCGTAAGAGTTGCAACTTTTTACTATATTAAAACTTTGTTATTTTAATTAATTAATATAATTATAATAATTATTACAATTAATATTAATTAATTATTAAATTATTATAAAGTAATTAATTATATTAATAATGAATTTTTTTTAAACAGATAAGAAGTTTTAATTACCCATTTTGGAAGTCCGCGGCTTCAAAAATAAATAATTCAACCATTTAAAGATATTCGCACAGATCAGGAACTTTAAATGGTTGAATTATTTATTTTTGAAGCCGCGGATTAAAAAATCTGTAATTCAAACTTCTTAACTATTAAATTTAAGCTCTGTAAAACAACTTGTACACATTTATTATATAAAATAAAGAGTCTTTATTGTTACTCGAGTTTTAATGAATTTAATTACAAGAGCAAGAGTCAGGTGGGCTTTTACATCTAACAACTTAAACATTCAAAAATAAATTTTCAATTAATAGTATATACAATTTAAAACACAGATAAAGCATATAGCTTGGTAGCTCAGTGGTAAAATACCGTTGTTTGATAGCAACGGTTTGCCACGGTCTGGGGTTCGATTCCCAAACAAAGCAAGGAAAATAAATTTTTAAAAATCTCTAAGATAAACCCTCGGCCGACTCGGCCGACTCGGCCGACCGTCAACCGCGATTTGCGAAATTATATTTTGAAAACATTGGCAAAACGACTTAAAAATTTTTATAGCCCGAGGCTACAAAGATTTTCGCAAAGATAAGAGGCTTTTTTTATTGCTTGGGCCGTTTTACGCTCCAGCGCGTTTGGAAAACATTGGAAGCAATAAAAAAAGCTTTTTATCTTTGCGAAAATCTTTGTAGCCTCGGCTATAAAATTTTAAGTCGTTTTGCCAATGTTTTCAAAATATAATTTTGCAAATCGCGGTTGATTTGTCGGCTGAGTCGGCCGAGTCGGCCGAGGGTTTATCTTAGAGATTTTTAAAAATATTTTTCAAATCACGAGGATCCTACAGTCATTCGTCATTCGTCATTCGTCTCGTTCGGCTCGTTGCTCGTTGGATATTTCTTAGAGATTTTTAAAAATTTATTTTCCTTGCCTTGTATGGGAATCGAACCCCCGACCGTGGCAAACCGTTGCTATTAAACAACGGTATTTTACCACTGAGCTACCAAGCTATATGCTTTATCTGTGTTTTAAATTGTATAAATAGTCATGTTTATACACTATTAATTTAATTTTTTTTTAAATGTTCAAGTTTTACATGTAAAAGACCACCTGACTCTTGCTCTTGCTCTTGCTTAAATTTATTAAATTAAAATTAAATTTATTAAAACTCAAGTAACATTTTTGCAATTTTTCTTTTATGCTTCTGTTACTAGTTGACACATTCCCCTTACATTTTTAGTGAGAAAAGAAACAACAGTAAAAAAAAGATGAGTATATAATTTTATTTATTATCCCAGTTCTCCCCCTATACATCCCCTTACTTATTATTACCTACGTCTACGAAAACAAATTTAAATATATAAGTACAATTTGAAAAATTAGAAATAATTATAATTAATTAAAAACTAACTACCTTATGGCACAACAACAGCCCTTGATGGGATATTTTAAGACCACAAAACCTTAAAACACCCCACCATTTACTGAACATTATGTCATCCGATGTGAAGAGTAATGAATGTTTACACCCGACGAAAACAAAAATTTTAATCGGAAACAACCCCTTCGCATCGAAGACATATAATGAAGATATTAATTAATGTTAACAGGAATTGCACTTTTAATAAAACAACAGTTGTTAAATGTGCACATTTAACAAGAGTTGTTTTATTCAAAGTCTAATTCCTGTTAACATTAATTAATATTAAAATATATTGGACGTGAACATTATGATTAATATAATAAAAACTTAGATTAACTAAATAACATATACAAGTTCTTATACAAACTTAAAAATTAAAAATAATTAAAAAACTACAATCCCTTTTTACAGTTATAAATAATTAAAAACTATAGTAAATAGAAGTCACCTCGACGCTGTAAGGTAGAAGAGGAAGGCTTATGATGATGATAAGTAAATAGAAGTGAATAATAACAAAGTACTTTAAGTGTGGTCGAAAAGCTATTCTTAAATATCAAACAAATAAGAAAATGAAGCAAAAAATATGTGTCCGTGTGTATGTGTAAACTTAAGTTTAAGTTCGTTAATAAACAGAATATAAATTTACTTCAAACATTCTATGAAAGTATATACTTTTAATTAAAAGAATAAAATTTAGAAAATGAATTTAATTAAATTCAAAATATTGGCGTGATAATTTCAGATCGTTCGATGTTTTTACCTACTCTCGCTACAAGACTCTCTGATGTCCGCAGCATTTTTGGGGTAGTAAACATACATTTTATAAATAATAACCTACAAAAACAAATGCCAGTTGTTTATTTGTCATAAGTTATGAAACGTTAGTAAATATTATTAATCACTAAATACTTAATTTTAATTATTTATTTATTTATTTGTAAGAGTATACTAAAGCAATTTCCCCTTTCGTAATGAAAAAAGATTATTAAAAATGTTAACTATTGTAAATTTGGCAAGTTATTTGTAGATAGTAACGGTCAGACTTATTAATGAACGGCTACCATTAAAAAGTATGTATTTCTTTAGTTTCTTACTGATATATTACAAACGTAATAATATTAACAGTGATAACGAAGGAAGTGCAAAAATACAAAGGTTTTTAATTTGCATTTTTATAAAGAAACTAAGCCATGATACAGCGTGCTTAGGTTGACCTATGTTTAAAAACTCTTATTGTTGCACTTGCTTTCTTTCCGCCGTTACTATTCTTACGTTTGTAATGGATCCACAAGAAACTGATGAAATACCATACTCTGTAACGGTGGCACTTCATTAGTAAGTCTGACTGAAATTACATTTAGACTTAGTATGTATTTAGATAATTTATTTCTTATATTTTCCAGGATGTAAAAACACTACCACTTAATAATATTCGAAAATAAATAACTACAAAAGGAGATAGAACTTATTCAAACTCGATTTGTGTAATTTAGTATTCGTAAAAGCCTTTGTAAAAGAGTCAAAAATGATTATTTGGATTTGAACATTCTAATCAATAATGGTAAAAGTAAGTAATGAACATTAAATCATTTTAAACAATTAATTAATAATTTTTTTTAGCTTGAACGATGTTTGGACCTTATTTAGAATGGCTTTGAATCATAATGTGCAACTAATTACGTGGATCATTTTTTTTTAGCTTTTGCTACTCCCTAAATTGATTGCCAGTTAGGGAACTGATTATACTTCCACATTTATTAATATCTAATTTACTTTGGGACATCTACATCAATGATATTAATTTACCGTAAATTTATTTATATTATGATTGTAAATATAAATAATGAACTTTTATTAATTTTAGGAAACCACATATTTTAACCAAAGTCAATAAAAAAGTGTTGCTTTATTGACTTAGCGATTGAATAGTTTTTTGAAACACAAAAAGTAACTAGTTTGTGTGTATTCTGAACATCCTGGAATTGCTGATACCGATTTACTTTAAAAATATGTTGAGATTTTGGATTATTAAATAATTATGGAATGTTAGTTATGGTGATTTAATTTATAGAATTTTTCAAACAATTACTTTTAGAAGCCAGACCATATTCAACTCGTATTCTGCATGCAAGTGCCTTCCACTTGTGAAAAGGAAATTATATAAGTAATTGCCAAAATACATCAACTAAAATTGCCCACTCTATAAATTTATAGAAGCAAACGTTTGCTTTTACAAAGGGTTTAGTTCGCAATTTCATAGTTGTTAAAAGCAACTTTATAACGCATTTCTTTTAAGTTTTCATTTAATTTATATGTTTTATTATTATTTTTGTAATCAGATTTTGATCTGTGACTTTTTTCTAAATCTTAATTGCGAATCGTAATTAACCAAACATTTTTAATTATTTAAAAATTATTTGAACAGTTTAAAGTTAATTGTTAAGCATATCGAACTGACAAACGCTTGAAATATTTATTATGATTGTTGGACTTGTACCCAATTACATAGTATTGAAATAATAATAAAATTTTAATTCATTAAAAATTGTTTAGCAGTTTATTGTATTGATAAAATTAAATTAAAAGAAAATGACTAACTCCTAAGACATTATTATATTGTACGTTTATGAACTGCCTTGGTACTTTTCTTGAATTATTCAAAATTATCAAAGAACGTTCGTTAATGTTAAATCAATGGTAGTTTGTTATATAATTATCATTGATAATTAATAAAAGTAGACAAAGAGATCAAACGAAAATATTTGGTTTTTGAACAATTTTAACACGTTTAAATCCAACGGGGTTCGAAAATAATCTTTACTTTATTATCTTGTTTAAATAAAACATTAAAAACCACTTTAAAATAATTAAACCATGAATTTAAATAAATTAATAGATTTCAGATTTTAACTTGTAGCCCTCTTTGCCTAACTAAATTTAATATGGAGCAGCTGAGGAAAATCAAAAAACTCGAACAAAGGGGGACAGTTCTAAATCCATGGGTAATTTCAAAAAGCATTCAACTCTAACAGAATTCAAATAAGGTGGAGGCAAAATTCTCTTACAATTATTTAAATTTTGTATATACCATAACGAAATTATCTTATCAATTATATTGTGCGTTTTTTAATATCTATTATTTGTGTATTATTTTATAATAAAAGAAATAACATATGAAAATAGTTTGTCCTTGTTGTTACGATGTATTTTTGTAATACTACCTCATTCAAATGTCGAAAGCAACCGCCAAGCAAAAAAATATTTAAAGCCTCTCAATAAGAGCCTTAACGGTTAAGAATTTTGTTAAATACGTTTGTAAAAAACTTATTTACTTTTCTCAGCAAACAAACAAACCCCATGAACTTAGTTAAATGAAAAAACAAATTAAAACTCACTCAATAATTATAAGCTCCACTCTTCTTCCAACGATGACAAAAGAAACAATTAAATTCCATCATCAAGTCCAATCGAAAAAACAAGTCTGTAAAAGAAATAATTATTAGCTGAAATCTTTTGCAAAATGTGTGAATTTTAAAAGAAATGGTTAGAATAACTATTTACCCTAAATGAAGGGTTGTAATGAGAATTAGATGCACTAATTTATAATAATAAATAAGACACAACCATACCACTTCGTTGTATTTTAAAAAATAATTCAGAAATCGAAAGTTTTATGCACCTAAGTGCTGATAACGTCATATCCGCTGACCCCAAAGCTAAGTTACCTGATATCAAAACTAAAAGATGCTCGATTATTTTAAATAAAATTATAGATTTATTTAGTTAAAAGAAAAACATAATACTTGGTATTACGAACGTATTTGTTTCTACTTTATTACAATTAAACCTTTAATTTTTTAGTTTACGAATGTGCAAGAATTAAGCTTTCAAAAATTACCAAACGACTAGCTTTTTTCAAAACTGTTTGTCATCATGTTGTCCCCAGTAGTATAAAATTAATTTCCAAAATAAAAAACGATGGCTGCAAAAGACGCAATCAAAGACAAACAAATTGAAGAAGAAAAAGTAGATGAAATGGTTTTAATTTAAATATTTCAAAGTTAATGAAAGTTATTAATTATGACCATTATCCCATTGCTAATGCAGCACAACTTGAAAACCAACTCACATCGAAGATCCTCGCCAAAGGCACTTCCCAAAGAGCATTCGTATTTTAACTATTTGTAAATGACGATACATTATTTAATTTCACACTAACAATTAACTTAATATTTAACATGAAGTCATTAAAAACACCTTCTCACATTCAAAACTAGCCCACAAATGAAAGAAATAAGCTAGCTTTTACCGAATTGATAAAGGGTTTTCGACCTCGAAAGCTGTTCTGTAAATTACTTTAAAACCACATTTTGAAAAATATTAAAATACAACAAAGATCATTCAGTCTGTTAAGTTAGTTATAAATTTCTTTTACAAATTTTGCACAACTAAAATATTTTAGCAAATACACTGTAAGTATAGAAATAAACATATTTTTTTATAAGTTTACTTCTTTTTTAGTTTATGAAATACAATAACTTTAGTTTTTACGTCATTTATAATTACCTTCGTACTTAAAGTCACTTTAATGGTAAAAAATTAACCGAATAACATTAATACTAATCTTAAGCACCTTTAATGGATGAATACTTAGTATTGTTCATTATTACAAGTTTACTGATTGCATATATTATTAACAAATTAATAGATTTGAATTTGAAGTACATTTTTATAGCATTTAATGCGTTTCTTCGCTTGCAACGCAAAAGATCTTCATATTTATAACTTATGTATTCACATGAAAGGTGCTCGTCATTACTTACTTAAAATTTAATTTAGGAAAATCCAAAAATAATTGTTTTAGATATATTACCAAAAAAAAAACTGTATCAAATTCATAAATTACTCAAACGATCGTCTTGCACAGACGATTATAATTATTACAGATTAAACATAAAAATGTGTTTATTCGTATATTATTGGCACTTTCGTTTTTTACTATGGACAGGATTAAATGATGTTGAAAGAAGAGAACGTCGGCTTGCCTGTATCCTTTAAATAATTTCAGGTAAAGTTAATTAAATTTGATTAACGTTTTCCTTCATTTAGAATTTAGATGGAATCTTATTAACACTGTTGTTTCTAATATGTTTTTTCAATTCGAAAATTGTTGTGCCCATTGTTGCTTACTTTCTGGACACATGAAATAGAAGACTATAAGTTATCGCTTGCAGGACTAAGGACTAAGTAATATAAATTCTACAAATATTTTTTAACTTATGATTAACTTACAACATTTTCCAAACGATAATTTTGTACCTATAATGTAAAAATGTATTTTACCATAAATTATATTATATGTAATTTTACGATTAGAATTATATTAAATAAATATATTTAAAAATGCAGTAATTAAAATGTTAATTCTTTGATTTTTTAAATTTGAATTTTTAAAGACTTGGTGATTTACTTTTTATAGCCAAAAATTGCGCACCCTACATACTAGCAAATATGGCAACCCAAACAGACGTTTCTTCGGTTAGTGATAGTCCCAAGAGTAAGAAAATTAAATTGGACGAAGAGGAAGCAAAAGATAATATCCATACTGCGTTAGCTGATTTATCGGATTTCAAGCTTGATAAAATTCTGCATAACAATACAAACCGTAAACATATCTGTTTACAGGGCAGCTTTGAAAATTGTGATGGTCCAGCACTCGTTATCTTAGAAAAGACCGCTTTTGCAGAAGACAATTTTATTAATGAAAGTGAATACTTTACTGTGAAAAGTAAGCTTAAAAAAATATTTCATAATGATATCTATGGAAACTACGAGTGTTTTCCCAAACTCGAATTAAATTGTAAGTCAAATTAATTGTTATCTCTTCGATCTCATATCTAACTTTCGTAGCGCTTAAGGCAACCATTATACATCCAGCTACTGCCAAACATATTGAAAAATATTCGATACAGAACATCTATCTGGTTGATGAAACTTATGATATTTATCAGAGCATTACATTGCCCCACTTGACACAAGAACAACTTAATCTCCAGGTACTTTCAAGGAAGAGATTATGTAACAATTAATGAGTAACAATTTAAATTGTTTCAGTGGGTTTATAATATATTAGAACATAAATCGGAGGCTGATCGAATTGTTTTTGAAGACACAGATCCTGAACTAGGTTTTACTCTTATACCAGATTTAAAGTGGGACGGAATTACTTTGGACACTTTATACCTTTTAGCAATTGTCCAAGTACATGGGTTGAAATCTCTGCGAGATCTCACTGAAAAGCATTTACCTTTACTAAAGAATATCAAAGAGAAGGGAGAGGTATGCCTTCTTTAATAAGAATATTAATTTGATTTTTTCTATAATAAGATCCTTTCTGTTGCAGAATGCTATTAAACTAAAGTACAATTTGGATTCGTCTCAATTAAGAACTTATGTACATTACCAACCCTCTTTTTATCATTTTCACATTCACTTTACTTATTTAAAACACGAGGCTCCTGGCATTACTGCTGAAAGATCTCACCTTTTAAGTAATATTATAAGTAATATCAAGATTTGTCCGAATTATTATCAAAAAGTAGTTCTCCCTTTTACAGTTCGGGAATCGGATAAGCTGTTTAAAAAATTTGAAGAGAAGGGACATTTATCTAAGCTCCAAAAGAGTTAAAATTTAGTAATTTTACAAGAATGCATTCCACAAACGTTTATAAATCGTTAGTGATGGAAATTAGACCGAGGCTTCAATCTGTTAATGTTTATATAAACCTAAATAAAGATAGTCAAATTGAAATAAATTTGGACCAAGACAATATTGTAATTAGTAATAATTCCATAAAGCAAAAGGTACATTGCAATGGTTTTCAGATTGTACCTAATAGTTTGAGCAATGTTATAAATACTGATGATAGAATGAGTTTTAGGTTTTTAACTGAAAATATAAAGCGAGATCTTGGTACTTCCAAATTTGAAATTTTGCAAACTTATGAAGTTACTGACTCAAAAGAAATTACCTATAGTTGTCTTAAAAGTGAATTAAATTATAGCATCAGCTGTAAGAATTGTTTGCAATATTTATGCAATAATGTTAGTTTCAAACGCGTTTTACCTTTACCAGAAAATTTAGATACAAATAATTGGTTTTGTCATGGTCACGCAAATGCAATTAAAAAAATAGAACCAAATATAGAAGATGCATTTTACACGGAATATTTCGTTCTTTTTAATAAAAATTTGTTGAACGGAATTGCGAATGCGAATTGTAATTTGATTTGCAAAAGGTGTTTAGCCATAATCGGTTTACTGCATCAAGAATCGCACAAAATTTGGTTAAATACACTCATAATTAAAGACAATGATAAGACTTACATTTCAAGTCCTTTAGAAGACTGTTTTAAAATTATTAATCATATTTTCCACACTTCATTGATTACTTCAGAAAGAATTATGTTCACATGTAGAAATTCCGAGTCAACAGTTAATTATCTTTTACTATGGATTTTAGAAAAACAATTAAAAATTCACATTGATAGCAATCTCCATAAAATCGATGCTAACGTTGCAAAGGTGTTATTCAAATTTGAAAATTCTAAAAGTGGTTTAGTAAACAAATGGATTGGAGATCTTAACATTAATATTGTAGACATATCACAAAATATGATTGTAAAATTACTGAAAACTTTGTATGAAATGAATTGTTATATTCCAAAAGATTTTAGTACAACAAATAATTTTTATATTTCATATTTAATGATACATGATAAAAAATGAAACGAAATAAACATGCATATAAACCATAACATGCCTTTTTATTTTCTCTTCCATACCTTAAATACAATTAAAAAGAAAACCGTAAAAAATATAATTCATCTGTTCGGAATAAAGTTTTTAGAAAAGTATGAAAATTGAAATCATCATCCGATATAATCTTAAATCTAAAAACTCTCGTAAATAATTATTTGTATATTTTTGATAATAAAATCTGATGTGCAGATCAACGCAAGTCTAGACATTGTTGTTGTGAAAACTAAAAGCTTCATAAACATTAGCTCCTAAAACTTTCAATTTCTCATTCACCGTAAGCTGTTGGATTAACATTTCTGGTAAGGAATTTTTAGAAAGTAATCCATTGATTATTGGAATTAACTTGGCAAGAGCAATTCTTATATCATTGGGATGAACAAATGTGTCGGTAGATGAAGTTGAAGTGGGTACAAAAAATTCACTAATTTGGTCTCCTAATAAAACAAACCCTTTGCTAATATTAGAGGAAGTCAAATTCTTGACTTCATCGCTGTGTAATAAGTCAATTGTATCTTGAATCTTAAAATCATGCTTGTTAGTGGTTGTAATCAAACACTTAAAATAATTTTACCATGCAGCTATAAATATCCTTATCAATTGTAATGTTATCTAAGTTAACATATTGTTTTAAATGCTTTATGGGATCCTCTTTACTCTCTCTGATTGCTGTTTGTATTGTCCAAAATATATTTTCCATATCAGAAATTTTTAGGTGTCTTTTTAAAGGTAATACACCCACAATTTTATTACACTAAAACAAATATTGTTAAGCTTTTGTGATTCTATAGTTATGTTTAAAATACCTCTTCAATTAAGGTTTTTGATAATTGTTCTATTCCAGAATTTAATAAATTATGGCACAAAGATAAGTAGTTTTGTTGCATCTCCATCGTTATACATAATGGATCTTTATATAAATATCCCCCTAGTATATTCATTTGCACTCTAAGCATTGTAACTAATAAAGTTGATACATAAATTAAACAACTGGCTTTACTAAATACTAAAACCTAAAATACACGTTAGAAAATCTTGAAACATTTAAGGGCAATAGTTATGTACTTTTAACTTATCCCATAACTCCAATTTATTATCTGGATTTTTACGTAATTCTTCTATAATCTCATCGGTATTTAAACATTTAGTTAATGATTCATTGAGAGCTGTAATAAGGCTAAGAATGGTTTGATTGCATGTTCTCTCTGTACTTTCAAAATGCTGCTGTTTTCGAGTGCGTTCCAGAAACTCTTTTGCCTCATTTTGTTGCCACTCTTTCAACTTATATTGAGCATATCGTGTTAGTAAAATAGACCCACCAACAACAACACCACCTACAAAAAATTTGTTACGATGTCTGTTTAAAAAACCACCGATTTTTGAAAAAACATTCATTTCGAATAATGTATGGTTTAGATAGTAATATGTGTACACTGCATTACCGAAAACCTATTATTCCAATTTTAAAAAAATTAACGAGTATAAAAACATGAATAAGAACTTTAATAAATTTTATTAGGTTACTGTCGATTAGTTAGTTCTAGTTGGTTACTTTTATCGATTTTGTTATGGAATTCTGATTTCAACCATATTTGTTATTGTACCAATTAAACAGCTGATTGTCAAAAAAAAAGTAAGGAGGTTAATTGAGAATTAAAGCTTTAAAATTATACAATAGGTTTGTAACACCAGCATGAAATAAATAACGAATTATTATTTATAAATGAGAGGTACTTAGATTTACTATAAAATAACGTGATGATTTCAATAAATTAAGGAACTTTTTTAAATTTAAATAACTACTTCGAACCTTTTAAATTTCAGTAAACAAAATGGTTAAGGCAGTATTAATAGATTTAAGTGGAACACTCCATATTGAAAATACTGCAGTACCAGGTGCAGTTAAAGCGTTGGAAAAGTAAACAATCAATTCCACATTGTTGAGTTAACTAAGTTCCTTTTTCCTTAGATTGCAAGAAACAAATATTGCTATAAAGTTTGTAACTAATACGACAAAGGAAAGTCGAAGGTGTCTTCATAATCGATTAAGCGAGCTTGGTTTTAATATTAAACCTGAAGAAATTTATAGTTCCTTGGGAGCAGCACAAAATCTAATTATTAAACGAAAATTAAAACCTTTTTTAATGTTAGCTCCAGAAGCAATGGAAGATTTTGTTGAATTACAATGTAAAGAAAATGAAACACCAAATGCTGTTATTGTAGGTCTTGCACCAACTGAGTTTCATTACGATAAACTGAATCAAGCTTTTAGGTAAAGCAATTGGCACAAAAAGTTTTGCACTTGCTACATAATTTAGTGTATCTATAGATATTTACTTGATGGAGCTCAATTAATTGGCATTCACGCAGGGAAATATTACAGACAAAAAGATGGTTTATCATTAGGACCTGGCTGTTTTGTTAAAGGTTTAGAATATGCTGCTCAATGTAAAGCAGAACTTGTTGGAAAACCAAATCAATTATTTTTTGAATCTGCATTAGGAGATATACCACCAGAAGAAGCCATTATGATTGGCGATGTATGTTTAACAAAACATCTATAAGTATACTATATATCTACATTTAACATGCACAAAAAGATACTTATATTTTTAATTTTGTATCTCTATTAAGAGGTTTTCGAATTATTTTCAAAACTATGAAGCCAATTTCGAATTTATTATTCACATGCATTTAAATTTCAAATATTAAACTATCAAAAATTGAAATGATAAGATAGTAAAAGAATTATATAACGAAAAAATAATGCATTATTTTATTAACTTTAAAGCCATAAAAAATTAATGTAATTGTGATCTGATTTAATATCTCATCATTAAGTTCAATCATAATTTAAAAATTAAGTGAAATTACAAATTAATAGAGATTTGATTTTCAATAAATGTGCAATAATTATAAAAGTACCTTATTTGCATATTGCCAAATAGGTGCACTAATTGTTAATTGTTTAAATAATTCTATTATTGCAACACTTCAAAACACAACTTCACCATACCAATGCTACTAAAGAACTGATAATATTCTAAAAGATAAGACTAGTCATTTGATTTGCTTATCTATTATTCTGCAAAATGTAATTTAATTTTTCAATATCAATATTTCTCGAGGCGCACCAGGTTTAAATTATAAACCTTTAAAGATTGATTATAGGACATGTTAAACGTTGATATATAAGATAGACGAAATATAATTAAATCATTTTTACCTTTAGGACGTTAAAGATGACATCGAAGGTGCAATGAAAGCCAGGATCCGAGGGTTTTTAGTCCAAACAGGAAAATATCGGGAAGGCGACGAGAATAAAATAAATCCAGCACCTACAGAAATTATTCCTAGTTTTGTAGAAGCTGTTAACAAAATATTAAAAGAATGTAAAGATGAATAAAGTCTTTAAAAAATATATCTAATTATTATTTAAATAAATTTTTATTTGTAATACATTCAAACCAACATTAAATAGTTTTTAGTCGTGGCTTGCAAATAGAGTTAAAAATTATAAAAATAAATAAATTATAAAATATATGATTAATAAATAATGAAATAGATATCTTAAAAAATGTTAATAAAATATATATTATTTTCTAACTTCAGACTGCGAACGCCTGAAAATAAATAAGAAATTGATATTGAAAAGAGTGTGAGAATAATTAAAGAAATTAATATTTGAAATTAATTCGTAGCTAATATGTAAATCAATATATTATAACTTATTGAGTATGTTTATTCCATACATACTTCATATTTTAGTATTAATATTAAAATATTCTTTTACCTACACGATACTTTTAAATCTATCCTTTAGCATTAAAGTCAAGCCAAAATAATCTAAGTTGCTAATTCTAAGAAACAGCATACATTAAAAAGCTACTTCACTCACCTTATAAAAACAGGTAAACATGATGGTGCTTTAGATGCACTTTGAAGACTACTATTTTCTAACAACAAGGCGTTTTTGCCCTTTTCGTTAGTATCATCATTTACTCCTTTGGTTTTGTTGATATTTTTAGATGGACTTCCAATGCTACCATTAGAGTCATGAAAATTTGCTTCACTCTTTTTATTGTCATCATTATTCTCTTTAGTATTTTCATTCTGATTATATTCACATTTAAAATGAGTTCCATTTTTAATTCGAGCATTAAAATTGATGCTTACAGGAATTCTACTTATATCCTTTGATAAATTTAAACTTCTGCGATTTACATATTTTCTTGCGTGGTTGTTTTCTAAACACCTGCTCGATAATATGCTTGAGTACCTTTTATTTGGACGATCACGACTTGTATTATTACTCGTTAATTTTCTCATATTAACTTTATCATCATCAGTAATGTTATTTTCAGATAGTTGCCTTAATTCAATGTTTTTCTTAGACGTCTCAGGTTTAATTAGAGAGGCATTTCCTAAATTATTATTATCATTACTAACTACTGTTTGCGGCTTACAGATTAAAGGCTGTGTTGGCAAATTAATGCCAGCATCTATATAAAAGTGTTGCTCTAGAAAACTCATATCGCTAAAAAAGGTATACAAGTAATTAATACAAGAGAAGAAACAAAGAATGTTTACATTAAATACATCAACCAGTGATTTTAAATGTTTTTAAATCATTTGTACTATATTTCAAAGCAGCATTTAATATAAACTTCTACTCAAAAATTCAAATAAAATAATAGTCCTTACTTGGTTGCATTTTGAGAAGTGGCCGATTTAGGTGGAACGCTTGCAGATCTAGGCATATTACCCTTGGCTCCCAAATCGAAAGAAGAGGGTTTAGATAAAGAATCTACAACACAAAAATTATATAATGTTTTGCTTAATTCAAATTGTTTAATTATGTATATTCACTTCTGGTACTCTTTTTCCCATACATGGGAAATACTGATTTCCCTCCTGACGCAATCCGTTCTTCTTCGTCTAATCGCCTTTTTTGTTCCTTATCATGTTCTTCTTTATTAACTCCATCTAATTGTACATTTTTTATTTCTTTCATTTTACGTTCGAAAATTTGAATAACATCACGATCTTTCTCGTGATTGGAATATTTAATAAAAACACCATTCAGTCTTGTGTTGAGCGAGATATCGTCCGGTAAAATCAACATCTGCTTTAATACTGTGAATAAGTTTGCCACGGAAAGACGAATATTTGCAACAGGATCATCTATAAAATAATTGTTACCAATCATTTTACAGTCAAATAACATATGATTTTACCTGCTAAGTCTAAAAGATTGCCATAAAAATAGGTTTTAAAATATTTTTCACTGAAGATATCCATGGCATTTATACAAAGCCTAACGAAAATGTGACGTGTATAACAATTTTGAGAACGACACAGTTGTGTTACCATATTTTCTCTTAGCCAACGTCTTTGCATTTCTTTTTCATTGTAACGTAAAAATACCAATAATGTACGCACAGCTTGTATTCGCACTGGCTTAGCTCTCTACAATGAAAGGCAAACATATATAAATACAGAGCACAAAAAGATATCGTAACACTTTGATTTGTGAACTAAAAAGTTTACAACAAACCACGTGTACAAAAAACCTAAAATACAAATTTCAAAATCTACCCGTGCGAGTGAGTAAAAATCAGTGATAATTTAATCGACAACAGAATTACTAGAATAAGAGAATGTAAAATAAAAATAATCAAACGTACACCTTGTACAGCAGAAGTTAAAATAACTGGAGTGAAGTGCTGGTGTATGAAATCAGGAGGCATGCAGTTTGGTAAATGCTCAAGCTGGTGAATAAAATGTGTTAACAATCTCCAATTGTACCCGTTTGTTAATTCATATTGGCACTTTAAAATGGCACGCCCTATTTCCATAGAAGCTGGGGTTACCGATTGTCGTGACAATGTTCCATATTGACAAAACAATTCTAAGGTATTACCCATTTGAGGCACTAACATATGCAATACTTCTTCTGAATCATCTTTCAGAAGTCTTATAAAGTCTGCTTTAAGCATCTTACTCTGCACCCCTGCAATTGAAAATCAAAAACTTAAGCCCTTCTTACAATAAAGCAATCCAATAATTTAATTTATTTTTTAATTAATATCTACAAAAAAAATAACTTACCAAATGTTTTGACAACTTCATGTAAGCATCCTGCTAATGTACTTCGAACTATATAACATGGATCGGCTGCTAATTCCTTAAAAATTGAATGTATAAGCTCCAACTGTGCAGGCAATAAAGCAAATGTAAATTGACAAATTACTGGTAAATTGGCAGCAGAATGTTGACGGCAAGCAACATTCTACAAATAAAGAGATACTAGATGAATAAACTAACGTCGAAAATTTTATTGTTCACCATTGAAGCGTCTAATGATTTAAATCCATCCTCCAGTTCTGTTAAAAGACCCCTGCGAGACAACTTTTTATAACAATTTAAAAACCACGTTGCGTCGTTAACATTAAAAGTCATTTGTAAGCCATCAAAGATTTTCCCCATTTCTTTGGCTACCGTTGTAGCCGTTATATCTTCATATTTTAAACTTCTTTCGCATAATTGTCTTACTAATGGTAAAATGGTAGCTTTCTTAATATCTACGATAAATTAAAAGCAAATAAACTTAATAATTTCAATTTTATAAAAATCGGTATAATAAAATTTCATTTACTAGAATTTTTAATGTTAATTATCAAATTTATAAGCCTGAAATAATTTTTTGTTAAGCAAATACACCCATTCTCTTTTTACACGAAGCATACTTTGCAGATGATCGTGCAAAAAAAACTCTGTAAAAAAATACAGTAAACCTATGCTCATTAAAAATTATAAATGGGTTCCATCAAAATACAACGAAATTTCGACTTCTTTTACATTACACGCTGCAACGAAAATTCTTTTTTGATTTTTATACAATGTTAAAGTAAAAAAAAAATGGATCTTTTTCTTAGATCGTTTTTGTTCAAAACGCTACATAAAAGAGTATCAATTATATAATATTTAATATTTACAATATCCGACTATTTTCCTTATATAGCTCGTTATTTAATTATTGTAACTTACATTTTTGTATTCGATTTATTATTGAGATTGTCAATAAAAAGAATAATGAATTATGATAAAGCACATTTAATTTTTTTAATTAAAATAAATTTTGATCTTTTAATTCAATATCAATATCAGTTCAGTATTTAATTATAATTACCTTGATTTAAATATGGAAAAATTTGCACGATAGCTGTAACAGAGGCAGATCTTACATACATGTTGTCGTCAGATGCCAGCTCCACTAAACTGGTTAACAAAGTTCCTTTGACTAAGTTATTACCCAAACCTAAACGAAATCGTTCTTAATGTTAAATGGAAACCAAATACAGGACTTTTAAGTTACCCTGAGCCACTGAAGGTAATTGCACACATATTGCTGTTCTTACATCTGGATGACAATCTTGACATAAACTTTGAACCAAAGGCAAAACATCTCGTTTTACACTAAAATCATACAATCTATTAAACGTCGACCATACAGAAATATTAATGTACAGTCTTAAAATATAGAAAAATGTAAATATAACAATAGGTAGTCTTTTAATATGTACTAAAGGAACGTAAAAAAATTATCATATTGATATAGAGGAGAGACGCTATGAACAAGAAAGTTTTTGAATGAGACAAACCTAATAGAAAAATAGCTGAACCCAATTAAAAGGTGTTTGTTTTTCTTATAGTATTGTATACTATAATATGTATGAGATTACGTAAAAAAAGTATTATTCTAATATTGAATGGGGTATCACTACAAGTTCCTATAAATAATATCATTTTTAAATAATTTGCGATGGTGCGGTTTTTAAATATCTATAAACATCCTTTTTTCTTCTAGGAAACAGTTATGAGCTTACAGACTTACACAAAAATGGGACCTAAAAAAAGGGAGCGCGTTTCGGTAAATAAAATAGCAAACTTCTAAAACTAATTAAAAAAAGGTAAATCCTTATAAGATCCGTGGCAAATGCTTATATTATCAGCAAGTTTCATTTAGCTAGACTTATTATGAAACATGAAAACAAACAAATTTCCTATTCAAAACTATTCAGTCTTGAATGGGACAGTTTTTAATAATTTTTTACGTTTGCTACTATTTCTGAAAAGAAAACAAGGTTTTGTTAACTTAACAAATAGTTACATTTCGTCTAATTGTTTTATATATATCACTAACTAATGAAACTTGCAATTAGTAACTTCAGAAAAGTGTTTCTTTCTTGGTACCTCTCCTTAATTATTTGTACAATTCTAGATCTATCAATAATTATAATGAAATTGATTTTCAAATGTATAGAGTATCTGTACTACATTTGAATTATATTCAAATTCAAGCGTGTAAAAAATAAATCATGCTAAATTATTTAAAATTTAACTCTGCTTAATATTCTTATATATCATTAAGAAAACTTACTCTGTTGGATCAAATGCTTTATGCACAGCAAGTTTGCCCAATATTTTACAACTGGCAATACGAGAAGATATAGGCTGTGATAATAAAGATTTACAATTTGCTAACGGTATAATCTGAAAGAATTAATGTTCATCTTTCTGTTAAAGAATACCACTAATAGATATCAGATACCTCATTTTTTAGTTGTGCCCCAGTCAACACTCCAATCACAGAAATTAAAGTTTCCATCCAAGCATTTGAAACAATGGGATCTCGAGATTCAATTCCTTGTAATACTGCATGTAATAAATTAATAGGTACTTGTCTTTCCATTAAAACCTTAAAGATTTTGCTAGTCATAATATGAAATTCACATGACGAATTTGGCAATTCTTGTAATATTTTTGGAATGATCCTTGCAAATGTTTGTTGAGGATCAGTTTGTAGGAGCTGCGGGAGACCCTGAATAACGCTAAGTTTTTGGATATCATCCCCTTTGCTAAAAAGAAAAGAATACAATTACCCACAATCAAAACAAGGTTATATTTATTATAAATACATATTTAAATTTTCCAAAGACAAATATTCGTATTCTTCTGTGTTAAATGTATTTTCAACGAATTTGGTTTCCATTTTGCAAATAACTATGTTTCCTACGTAAATAAAAATAAATCTGTTTCGATAAACATTTCAGCATGTTAAACCGTAATGTAACCTTGAGTATTCGTCAGGACATTAAAATTCAAATTTAAAATGTACTTGTGGTCAAAAAAAACCACGTTTGTGATTTATGATAATCTAATTTAAGGTATTCTTACGTTAATAAATGAACACTTCTTTCAATTGGTTTATTTTCAAATTGTGAATCCACAGTATGTTTTCTTATTTGTTCAGTAGTCTAAAATTATATTTCATTTAGATTTTTTAGTACAAAATTTCATTTCGCATCTATATACTATTTAGAACTTACTTTTCCTCGTCCAGGACGATCTAGTTGTAAATTTTGCAAATCCTCGTCCATTCTTTAAAAGATTAAATATTTAAAAGTCAAAATTAGGAAAAGTATCATAAGTACAATAAAATTCAACTATTTTAAACAATTAAAAAGTTCCCGTTTTCAAGTTACCAATTTTTAATATCTAATTGTAAACTATCTTCGAATTGCTTAGATAACTGCCTTCATTTTGAAATCAAAATCCAATAAATTGTTTAGTATTTTGATCAGGGAACTTGGTTCTTCCACTTTAGCTGCTTTAAACTTTAAGTTACTTAATTAGATGTTTCAATATCAAAATATTGAGTAAGAACATCAAATAATTCTTGTCTTAAACTAATTTGTACTGTGTCAACATCGTCACCTCCAGGTAAACATAACTGAATCCGCGAACTAAAAGTTTCTTGAAAGGTCATGTCTAAAATTTAAAAAATTAATTAAAATATAAAAAATAATGTTTAATCTCACCTCGTTTTGTTTTAAAAAATAAAATAGAATTAGGATAAAAATATTCTTTGATGTGACAAACGTTTAAATTTGGTAATGACATACAATACTTCATATTGGTCCCAAGAGTTAAAGTTGTTTTAATGGAGTTAACAGTGGATAAAGGGTAAGCATATTTTACTCTTATTCTCATAGTATTTCTGGATTCATGATTTATAGCCTGGCAATATGTCTCAATTAAATCCAATCTACAACAATAAAACTAATTATACACCTTTGTTACGATTTTACTAATTATTTTATAGGAATTTATACCTTTCACAAAACGGCAAATCTGCCAGACTAGTATCACCCAGCCGAAGTGCGTCGATGACATGTAAACTCGGTTTACAAATTGCATTATCATTAGGGGACAATTCTTTATCAATACAACAAGTCTCTTGAATCATTTCTCCATATAACAGCGTTCCTCTAATTAACTGAAGTTTATTTACTTTTCTCCATTTTCCTTGTTGTAGACGAAACACACAAGAAGCACCAACACCTATAAAAAATTATATCATAGTGCTAACAGACAAAAGTAGTGACTTACAGTGAATAGGGCTTTGTTACTTGCTAATTTAGACTACGGACCAAAATTTGTTACGAGATTAATTAGAAAAATATTTACCCGCATAAAAATTGCACATGTTACTTTTGCCACAACTTTTTAAAAAAGTATAATGCCAATCTTTATTGTTCATTAGCAAATCCCTCAGTTCTACAATACCGTCTATTTGTTGTAAAGGAACATAAAGAAAGTCTAAAATAAATATATTTATCATCGATTATGTAAAAAGATACATTAAGATTAAATTTACCAGAATTATTAAGTGTGATGTTTAATAAATCGTTTGCTGTAAGTCGTGGCATTGGTTTCTTTGGTTTATCTGGTATTCTCCAATGTTTTAGGCATTCAATCCTTAATTCTTCCTGTCTTGGGTCCGATAAAAAATGATTTTTACAAAACGCTGTTAACTTATGTAAAGCTATTACTTGTTTACGCCCAATTCTACAAATATCTATTTATTTAAAAATGTACTGACTGGTAGGAAAGAGGCGCCTTAAAAAGGACAAATCTAATAAAAAATATTTGAGCGCATTAGACGGTGTTTGTTTTTTATATTATAACATTAGTCCGTTTAGCAATTTTACACAAAATTTATACCATTATAAAATTTTTGTTAAAACTGATTATAGCTACAATTTATCTAATTGTATTTTATATATCATTAACACTTTAATCAAAATTTTTAACTGTAAAAATTACCCTTTTCATGACACCTCTCCCTCATAAATGTTTATTAAATAATAAAGAAAAAATAATCAATATAATTTTTCTCAAACAATGAATCTTTTACAAATTGTGTGTTAAATGAGGAGACAATATTATTTTTGTTAAGAAGTTTAAATAATTAATAAATTATTCAGTATTTTAACGCCTATCTTACCTATTGTTACTTTCAACTATGTAGTTATAAAAAAGATTGTTATTCATTATCACAGATATTGGTACCATTTCATTTATGTCAATGTAACTGTTTTGTTGTACTTGTCGTAAATCCCATAAATCCTTTACTATGTTTATCAAATACTCTTTAATTTTAAACGTCCTTTGTGTCCTTTGTAAACCATAACAAATTAAGTAACGTTCTGAATTGGCAGGCCTCGATGTATTAGGTTTAATAATGGCAACTAAAATTTCAGAAATAAGTACCATTCAACATTACAGAAAGATACCTACTTTTTTCAAAACAATTATACATTAAATAAATTAATCCAACACTAAATGCAGTAAATAAATCGAATAATTTAGTGACAAAATGACCATGTTGTCGTACAATTTCCAAAGCCATCAAGCACTGACACACATAAAGCTGCTTAGAAAGAACTTCTTGAAGGTTTTCGTTTCCTTCAACAGAAAATCCCTAAAATACAAAATTCTGTACCATTTAAGCAATAATTATATATAGATAACTAACTCCATCAGACATCATAAAATGTACTCCTGCACCATCAGTATCATGCAAAACTTGTTGTGCAAAATGTTGAATATTATCAGGACAACAAATATCTCCATCATCATGGGCTCCATAAAGCGAATTAAAGGTAACTGCAGAAATGCACTGTGAGTTAGTTAACTTGAAATCATGATCACCTTTTAATGTAAATCCAAATCCCTTAAATAACCATTTCTTACGCCACAAAATGTATTCAGAGAACCCTCCTGGACCTGCACAAACATCTGCAAAATAATAAGGTCCTTTTGTTTTATGATGGTAAGGCTATAAAAATATAACTAATGTAGTTCTTGCTTGTACATTAATCTCTTGTCTTACATTTCGATCTATCTCTGTAAAGATGAAACCAGTTATAGCGTCAATATTTGCCATTTTTAAAGCTGCACGATTCATGAAAAAAGCTGAACGAATAGTTTCGAAAGGATTGGCCCGCGATCTTGCTTTACACAATTCCAAAGAATCTAATTCGTCAAATACTTCCTAAAGATATAACATGCATAAATAAAATAACTGTAGTTTTGATTATACCTTTGATTTTAAAATTTTTTCTAATAATTTTGGATCACAAAAATTGACTTCATCATTTACAGTTAACTTTGTGGGACCCTTTATTAACCAATTCAGGTCTAAA